>CM055117.1:454846705-456249205 GCA_029206835.1 Rana muscosa
CACATGTGTGAGACTTTTTGGGAGCCTAGCCATGTACGGGACCCCAAAAACCAAGCACCGCCTTCAGGCTTTCTAAGGGTGTAAATTTTTGATTTCACTTCTCACTGCCTATCACAGTTTCGGAGGCCATGGAATGCCCAGATAGCACAAAACCCTCCCAAATGACCCCATTTTGGAAAGTAGACACCCCAAGCTATTTGCTGAGAGGTATTGTGAGTATTTTGCAGATCTCGCTTTTTGTCACAAAGTTTTGAAAATTGAAAAAAAAAAAATATATATATATTTTCTTTCTTCATTTTCAAAAACAAATGAGAGCTGTAAAATACTCGCCATTCCTCTCAGCAAATAGCTTGGGGTGTCTGTATTCCAAAATGGGGTCATTTGGGGGGGTTTTGTGCGATTTTGGCATTTTATGGCCTTCGAAACTGTGATAGGTAGTGAGGAGTGAAATCAAAAATTTGTGCCTAGAAATCCTGAAGGCGGTGCTTGGTTTTCGGGGTCCCGTACGCGGCTAGGCTCCTAAAAAGTCCCACACATGTGGTATCCCCGTACTCAGGAGAAGCATAAAAATGTATTTTGGGGTGTAATTCCACATATAACTATGGCATGCGTGAGCAATATATCATTTAGTGACAACTTTTTGTAATTTTTTTTTGTCATTATTCAATCACTTGGGACAAAAAAAATTATATTCAATGGGCTCAACAGGCCTCTCAGCAATTTCCTTGGGGTGTCTACTTTCTAAAATGGGGTCATTTGGGGGGGTTTTGTGCTATTTTGGCATTTTATGGCCTTCGAAACTGTGATAGGTAGTGAGGAGTGAAATCAAAAATTTGCGCCCTTAGAAATCCTGAAGGCGGTGCTTGGTTTCCGGGGTCCCGTACGCGGCTAGGCTCCCAAAAAGTCCCACACATGTGGTATCCCCGTACTCAGGAGAAGCAGCAAAATGTATTTTGGGGTGAAATTCCACATATAACCATGGCATGTGTGAGCAATATATCATTTAGTGACAACTTTTTGTAATTTTTTTTATTTTTATTTTTTTAGTCATTATTCAATCACTTGGGACAAAAAAATAAAAAATTCAATGGGCTCAACATGCCTCTCAGCAATTTCCTTGGGGTGTCTACTTTCCAAAATGGGGTCATTTGGGGGGGGGTTTGTACTGCCCTGTCATTTTAGCACCTCAAGAAATGAGATAGGCAGTCATAAATTTAAAGCTGTGTAAATTTCAGAATATGTACCCTAGTTTGTAAACTCTATAACTTTTGCGCAAACCAATAAATATACGCTTATTGACATTTTTTTTACTAAAAACATGTGGCTGAATACATTTTGGCCTAAATGTATGACTACAATTGAGTTTATTCGATTTTTCTTATAACAAAAATTAGAAAATATCATTTTTTTCAAGATTTTCGGTCTTTTTCTGTTTATATCGCAAAAAATAAAAATCGCAGAGGCAATCAAATACCATTAAAAGAAAGCTCTATTTGTGGTAAGAAAAGGACGCAAATTTCGTTTGGGTACAACATTGCATGTCCGCACAATTTACAGTTAAAGCAGCGCAGTGCAAAATTCTGAATTCACCTCTGGTCCTCTAGCTACCAAATGGTCCGGGGCTTAAGTGGTTAATGATGCATAAAGTGAAAAAAAAAAAGTCAAATATTCCTTTAAATATCGTACCTGGGGGGTGTCTAAAGTATGCCTGTGAAGTGCCACGTGTTTCCCGTGTTTAGAACTGTCCCTGCACAAAATGACACTTCTAAAGGAAAAAAAAGCCATTTAAAACTGCTTGCGGCTTTAATGTAATGTCTGGTCCCGGTAATATGGATGAAAATCTTTAAGAAAAATGGCATAGCTACCCCATGACCCCTCCCCCCCTTACCCCAGCCCATTACCAGCCCCTTTGGGTCTTGTATGGATATTAAGGGGAACACCGCACACAAAATAAAAAAGGCCCTATATACTCTGAACAGCCGTATACAGGCGGTGCATACAAGACAGGGACTGTAGGTTTGTTCTTATGTAGAATCTGTTTGTAATTTTGAACAGGTACATTGTTTAAGTGTAGCTCCAGCCCAAAAATCTATTTTTAAACTTTTTGGAAAACATAGGTAAGGGTTATCACCCCTGTAACATTTGTTTTGCTGTCTGTGCCCCTGTTCAGAACATTTCACCTCACTTTCCGTCCCAATGACAACTGTTTTTGAAATGTGGTGTTTTTCTTGAAACAAGGATTGGTGATAAAGCATCAGTACAGAGGAGACACCTTTCTCCCATATTAATTCTTACAGGAGAGAATTTTCCTTCCTAGGGGTAGATTTCCTCTCACTTCCTGTTGTCTTCTTGCGTTTGCAAGTAGGAGTCGTTTGTAAGTTGGATGTTTGAAAGTAGGGACCTGCCGTATATACTCTGCAGAAATAGGCCCCTTAGTTGTTGGTGTTGGCACAACACTGTAAGCACTCACAGTTACTCTTGGTTGGTGCTGGAACGCCCTGCTGTCAACTATTATATCAGGAATTGTAATTACATATAATTGTTGAACAGTGGTAGTAAAAATTGGGCCTTTGATGGTGGTGCTGGTGCCACAACACTGTAAGCCCTGACAGTTATTCTTGGTGGGTGCAGCAATGGGCCCTGCTGTGAATTATTAGATCAAGAATTGTAATTGCATGCCCCTGTTGAACAGGGGCTGAAAAATTGGGCCTTTCGTGGTGGTGGTGGTGGTGGTGGTGGTGTTGCCACAACACTGTAAGCCCTCAGAGTTACTCTTGGTGGGTGCAGGAATGGGCCCTGCTGTGAATTATTAGATCAAGAATTGTAATTACATGCCCCTTTTGAACAGGGGCTGAAAAATTGGGCCTTTCGTGGTGGTGGTGGTGGTGGCGTTGCCACAACACTGTAAGCCCTCAGAGTTACTCTTGGTGGGTGCAGCAATGGGCCCTGCTGTGAATTATTAGATTAAGAATTGTAATTACATGCCCCTGTTGAACAGGGGCTGAAAAATTGGACCTTAGGCACTGGTGGCACAACACTGCAACCCCTCACAGATACTGTACTTGGAGCACAGCAATGAGCCCTGTTGCAAAGTATTGCTTCAAAAATTGTAATGACACGCCCCTGTTAAACAGGGGCTGAAAATTGGGCCTTAGGCACTGGTGGCACAACACTCCAACCCCTCACAGATACTGTACTTGGAGCACAGCAATGAGCCCTGTTGCAAAGTATTGCTTCAAAAATTGTAATGACACGCCCCTGTTAAACAGGGGCTGAAAAATTGGGCCTTAGGCACTGGTGGCACAACACTCCAACCCCTCACAGATACTGTACTTGGAGCATAGCAATGAGCCCTGTTGCAAAGTATTGCTTCAAAAATTGTAATGACACGCCCCTGTTAAACAGGGGCTGAAAAATTGGGCCTTAGGCACTGGTGGCACAACACTCCAACCCCTCACATATACTGTACTTGGAGCACAGCAATGAGCCCTGTTGCAAAGTATTGCTTCAAAAATTGTAATTACACGCCCCTGTTAAACAGGGGCTGAAAAATTGGGCCTTAGCCACTGGTGGCGGCACCCATAAACAAAAATGATCTTCCAAGCTATCATCATCAATCGTATCATTGAGGACTCGGAGGAGGAGGATAGCCAGTCAACATAACAGCACAGGCACTCAGCATCAGCATCAGTCTTGAAGGGATGTGACATGTTAAAATCAATTAGTCTGTTATATCAGCATCAGGTGTGTGGTAGCTGGTGGTGATCCAAGACTGGTTCATCTTGATGAAAGTCAGTCGATCAACCGAGTCGGTGGACAGGCGCACCCTGTGATCCGTGACAAATCCTCCAGCAGCACTGAATGTGCGTTCCGAAAGAACGCTGGATGCAGGACAGGCCAGTAGCTCAATTGCATACTGTGCAAGCTCTGGCCAGTGATCCATCCTCAAGACCCAGTAAGCCAGAGGATTTTCGGTGGGGAAGGTGTCCAAGTCTGACCTTGCCCCTAGATATTCCTGCACCATGTTTATCAGACGCTGGCGATGGTTGCTGGAACCGATCATACTTTGGGGCTGCGGACTAAAGAATTGTCTGAACGCATCGGTCAGACGGCCACCTTCCCCACCGCTCCTTCTTTGACTGGCCGAAGCCTCAGCAACTCTTTGTCCAGGACCAGGAGTTTGTAACCTCCCAGTCTCTGGGAACGCGTTGCACAGACCTTTCTGCAAGGCCTCCCGGAGTTGTCTCATCCTCTGCTCCCTCTGCGACGGTAACATAAGGTCCGCAACCTTACCCTTGTACCGTGGATCAAGGAGAGTGGCCAGCCAGTAATGGTCCCTCTCCTTGATCCAAAGAATACGAGGATCCTTCCGCAGACTTTGCAGGATCAGGGAGGCCATGCAGCGTAGGTTAGCTGAGGCATTCGGTCCGGAGTCCTCTGGGTCACTAAGGACGACATGATCCGCAGCCACCTCCTCCCAGCCACGTACAAGTCCACTGGTTTCTTGGGACTGTAAATCATCCCTAAAAGACTGCTGCTGATGATGCTGAGTGCCAGCCTCCACCTCCATGCTGACACAATCCTCCTCCTCCTCCTCCTCCTCCTCCTCTTCCTGTGCGATGGGTGAGACAGAAGGAACACTGTCTGGGTAAAGGGGGCCTTGAGAGGCAAGGAAGTCCTCCTCTTCCTGCCTCTGTTCTGCCTCAAGTGCCCTGTCCATTATTCCACGCAGCGTGTGCTCCAACAGGTGGACAAGAGGTACAGTGTCACTGATGCATGCACTGTCACTGCTCACCATCCTCGTGGCCTCCTCAAATGGTGCCAGGACAGTGCATGCATCCCTGATCATGCCCCACTGGCGTGGAGAAAAAAAACCAAGCTCCCCTGACCCTGTCCTGGTGCCGTAGTCGCACAGGTACTCATTGATGGCCCTCTGCTGCGTGTGCAGCCGCTGCAGCATGGCCAACGTTGAGTTCCACCTGGTGGGCATGTCACATATAAGGCGGTTCTTGGGCAGGTTCAACTCCTTTTGCAGCTCAGCCAGGCGAGCACTGGCATTATAAGTTCTGCGGAAATGCACACAGACTTTCCTGGCCTGCCTCAGGACATCCTGTAAGCCCGGGTACCTGCCCAAGAACCGCTGCACCACCAGGTTAAGGACGTGAGCCACACAGGGCACATGGGTCAGTTGTCCCTGTCGGAGGGCGGAGAGGAGGTTGGTGCCATTGTCGCAAACCACCATTCCTGGCTTAAGCTGGCGTGGCGTCAACCACCTCTCGGCCTGGCCCTGCAGAGCAGACAGGACCTCTGCCCCAGTGTGGCTTCCGTCCCCCAAACACACCAGCGCAAGCACGGCATGGCATCTTTTTGCCTGCGTACTTGCGTAGCCCCTTGAACGCCTACGGAGCACCGCTGGTTCCGAGGACAAACCACAGGAAGAGGCCATGGAGGAAGAAGAAGAGGAGGGGGTGGAGGAGAGAGGTGTGTCACAACCAGTAGTAGCATTTTGGAGGCGTGGCGGTGGAACAACCTCCAACACTACTGCACCTTGTCCTGCATCCTTCCCAGCTGCCAAAAGAGTGACCCAATGGGCCGTGAAAGAAAGGTAACGTCCCTGTCCATGCCTGCTGGACCATGAGTCAGCGGTAATATGCACCTTACCGCTGACCGCCCTGTCCAGTGAGGCCAAGACATTGCCTTCCACATGCCGGTAGAGAGCCGGAATAGCCTTCCATGAGAAAAAGTGGCGTTTGGGAACCTGCCACTGAGGAACCGCACATTGCACAAACTCACGGAAGGGGGCCGAGTCTACCAACTGAAAAGGCAGCAGTTGAAGCGCTAGCAATTTAGCCAAGCTAGCATTCAACCGCTGGGCATGTGGATGGCTGGGAGTGAACTTCTGTTGACGGTCCAGCAGCTGGGGCAGGGAAATTTGCCTGCTAGAATCGGACGTCGGTGTACTGCTAGCAGAGTGGCCGCAAGTACTTGGCTGTGACACACCTAATTCTACACCTTCATTCCTCTCAGTGCATGTTTCAGAGAGGACTGAAGTTATAGTGGGGTTGGAGATCCCAGCTGATGCGGTGCAAGGAGAGGTCCGCTTTGTTCTTTGGTGTGGGTCTTTGAGGTAGGCTTGCCAACGAGCTGCATGGCAGGTCAACATATGTCTGGTCAGGCATGTGGTACCCAAGCGGCTGATGTTTTGGCCACGCGATATACGCTTGAGACATATGTTGCAAACAGCAGCTGTGCGATCTGATGCACTAGCCTCAAAAAAGGCCCACACCAAAGAACTTTTTGAATGACGGGCAGAGGCAGCGCCCTGCACAGGCGGAGCTCTGCGGTGTGATTCCGTCGGTGTACTGCCCTTACGCTGGCCACCAAAGGGCATCCTGCCTCGTTGGAGATGTGCCTCCTCCTCATCCTCCTCCTCCTCCTCTCTCCTATTAGGCACCCACGTGGAGTCAGTGACCTCATCATCCCCTCCCTCCTCATCACTGGAGCCAATCTGGCAGTATGCTGCAGCTGCTGGAACATGACTGCCAGATTGGTGTCCTTCTTGGGCATCCCCTCTGTCTGCTCTCACGCTACTGCCTTCCTGTAGCTGGGTTTCATCATCAGACCCTTCGAAACGCTGGGCATCCTCCTGGAGCATGTACCCAACACTGTGCTCAAACAGTTCGGGGGACTCCTCAGGAGGAGGACATGGTGGGTCTAGGGAAGGAGTGACTGATGATGAGTCTGACATTGATACCAGGGAAGAGGACGCTTTGGCAGCTGCTTTGCCAGTACCCTGAGCCTGGGTGAGAGAGGATGAGGAGGAGGAGGAGGGCTTGGTCATCCACTCTACCAAGTCTTCGGCATGATGTGGCTCAACATGTCCAGCTGCCGAAAAGAAGGACAAGCGTGTCCCATGGCCATGTGCTGATGACAATGCACCGCGTCCACGACCAGCACTGTTGCCCCCAGACACAGAGCCTGCTTGCCCTCTTTTATTGCCTCCTGACTGTCTGCCTCTCCTTGTTTGCCTTCCAGACATTCTAATGGATGGCCTGCAGGGAGATGGGAAAAAAGCAATAAGGGCTACCTTCAGGTGTCCTTCTCTGTCCCTTTACTTAAGGATTTCTAAATATGGTTGAGGATGATTGCTTTCGCACAGAATAGCACAATGACAATTTCCCTGACTGTCCAAAAAACAAGGATTTCAAAGATGGTTGATGAGGAATGCTTTAGCACAGTATAGCACAAGGAGAATTTCCCTCACTGTCCTTCCCTGTCCCTACAAACAAGGATTAGCACAGTAAAACACACTGACACTCTCCCTACCTATAGTTTTCTGTCCCTATAAAAAATGTTTTTTTAAAGATGGTTGATGATGAATGCTTTAGCACAGTATAGCACAAGGAGAATTTCCCTCACTGTCCTTCCCTGTCCCTACAAACAAGGATTAGCACAGTAAAACACACTGACACTCTCCCTACCTATAGTTTTCTGTCCCTATAAAAAAATGTTTTTTTAAAGATGGTTGATGATGAATGCTTTAGCACAGTATAGCACAAGGAGAATTTCCCTCACTGTCCTTCCCTGTCCCTACAAACAAGGATTAGCACAGTAAAACACACTGACACTCTCCCTACCTATAGTTTTCTGTCCCTATAAAAAATGTTTTTTTAAAGATGGTTGATGATGAATGCTTTAGCACAGTATAGCACAAGGAGAATTTCCCTCACTGTCCTTCCCTGTCCCTACAAACAAGGATTAGCACAGTAAAACACACTGACACTCTCCCTACCTATAGTTTTCTGTCCCTATAAAAAATGTTTTTTTAAAGATGGTTGATGATGAATGCTTTAGCACAGTATAGCACAAGGAGAATTTCCCTCACTGTCCTTCCCTGTCCCTACAAACAAGGATTAGCACAGTAAAACACACTGACACTCTCCCTACCTATAGTTTTCTGTCCCTATAAAAAATGTTTTTTTAAAGATGGTTGATGATGAATGCTTTAGCACAGTATAGCACAAGGAAAATTCCCCTCACTGTCCTTCCCTGTCCCTACAAACAAGGATTAGCAAAGTAAAACACACTGACACTCTCCCTACCTATAGTTTTCTGTCCCTATAAAAAATGTTTTTTTAAAGATGGTTGATGATGAATGCTTTAGCACAGTATAGCACAAGGAGAATTTCCCTCACTGTCCTTCCCTGTCCCTACAAACAAGGATTAGCACAGTAAAACACACTGACACTCTCCCTACCTATAGTTTTCTGTCCCTATAAAAAATGTTTTTTTAAAGATGGTTGATGATGAATGCTTTAGCACAGTATAGCACAAGGAAAATTCCCCTCACTGTCCTTCCCTGTCCCTACAAACAAGGATTAGCAAAGTAAAACACACTGACACTCTCCCTACCTATAGTTTTCTGTCCCTATAAAAAATGTTTTTTTAAAGATGGTTGATGATGAATGCTTTAGCACAGTATAGCACAAGGAGAATTTCCCTCACTGTCCTTCCCTGTCCCTACAAACAAGGATTAGAGCACAGTAAAACACACTGACACTCTCCCTACCTATAGTTTTCTGTCCCTATAAAAAATGTTTTTTTAAAGATGGTTGATGATGAATGCTTTAGCACAGTATAGCACAAGGAGAATTTCCCTCACTGTCCTTCCCTGTCCCTACAAACAAGGATTAGCACAGTAAAACACACTGACACTCTCCCTACCTATAGTTTTCTGTCCCTATAAAAAATGTTTTTTTAAAGATGGTTGATGATGAATGCTTTAGCACAGTATAGCACAAGGAGAATTTCCCTCACTGTCCTTCCCTGTCCCTACAAACAAGGATTAGCACAGTAAAACACACTGACACTCTCCCTACCTATAGTTTTCTGTCCCTATAAAAAATGTTTTTTTAAAGATGGTTGATGATGAATGCTTTAGCACAGTATAGCACAAGGAGAATTTCCCTCACTGTCCTTCCCTGTCCCTACAAACAAGGATTAGCACAGTAAAACACACTGACACTCTCCCTACCTATAGTTTTCTGTCCCTATAAAAAATGTTTTTTTAAAGATGGTTGATGATGAATGCTTTAGCACAGTATAGCACAAGGAGAATTTCCCTCACTGTCCTTCCCTGTCCCTACAAACAAGGATTAGCACAGTAAAACACACTGACACTCTCCCTACCTATAGTTTTCTGTCCCTATAAAAAATGTTTTTTTAAAGATGGTTGATGATGAATGCTTTAGCACAGTATAGCACAAGGAGAATTCCCCTCACTGTCCTTCCCTGTCCCTACAAACAAGGATTAGCACAGTAAAACACACTGACACTCTCCCTACCTATAGTTTTCTGTCCCTATAAAAAATGTTTTTTTAAAGATGGTTGATGATGAATGCTTTAGCACAGTATAGCACAATGAGAATTTCCCTCACTGTCCTTCCCTGTCCCTACAAACAAGGATTAGCACAGTAAAACACACTGACACTCTCCCTACCTATAGTTTTCTGTCCCTATAAAAAATGTTTTTTTAAAGATGGTTGATGATGAATGCTTTAGCACAGTATAGCACAAGGAGAATTTCCCTCACTGTCCTTCCCTGTCCCTACAAACAAGGATTAGCACAGTAAAACACACTGACACTCTCCCTACCTATAGTTTTCTGTCCCTATAAAAAATGTTTTTTTAAAGATGGTTGATGATGAATGCTTTAGCACAGTATAGCACAAGGAGAATTTCCCTCACTGTCCTTCCCTGTCCCTACAAACAAGGATTAGCACAGTAAAACACACTGACACTCTCCCTACCTATAGTTTTCTGTCCCTATAAAAAATGTTTTTTTAAAGATGGTTGATGATGAATGCTTTAGCACAGTATAGCACAAGGAGAATTTCCCTCACTGTCCTTCCCTGTCCCTACAAACAAGGATTAGCACAGTAAAACACACTGACACTCTCCCTACCTATAGTTTTCTGTCCCTATAAAAAATGTTTTTTTAAAGATGGTTGATGATGAATGCTTTAGCACAGTATAGCACAAGGAGAATTCCCCTCACTGTCCTTCCCTGTCCCTACAAACAAGGATTAGCACAGTAAAACACACTGACACTCTCCCTACCTATAGTTTTCTGTCCCTATAAAAAATGTTTTTTTAACCACTTAAGCCCCGGACCATTTGGTAGCTAGAGGACCAGAGGTGAATTCAGAATTTTGCACTGCGCTGCTTTAACTGTAAATTGTGCGGACATGCAATGTTGTACCCAAACGAAATTTGCGTCCTTTTCTTACCACAAATAGAGCTTTCTTTTAATGGTATTTGATTGCCTCTGCGATTTTTATTTTTTGCGATATAAACGGAAAAAGACCGAAAATTTTGAAAAAAAATGATATTTTCTAATTTTTGTTATAAGAAAAATCGAATAAACTCAATTTTAGTCATACATTTAGGCCAAAATGTATTCAGCCACATGTCTTTAGTAAAAAAAATGTCAATAAGCGTTTATTTATCGGTTTGCGCAAAAGTTATAGCGTTTACAAACTAGGGTACATTTTCTGGAATTTACACAGCTTTTAATTTATGACTGCCTATCTCATTTCTTGAGGTGCTAAAATGACAGGGCAGTACAAAACCCCCCCAAATGACCCCATTTTAGAAAGTAGACACCCCAAGGAAATTGCTGAGAGGCATGTTGAGCCCATTGAATATTTTTTTTTTTGTCCCAAGTGATTGAATAATGACAAAAAAAAAATAAAAAAAAAATTACAAAAAGTTGTCACTAAATGATATATTGCTCACACATGCCATGGTTATATGTGGAATTGCACCCCAAAATACATTCTGCTGCTTCTCCTGAGTACGGGGATACCACATGTGTGGGACTTTTTAGAAGCCTAGCCACGTACGGGACCCCGGAAACCAAGCACCGCCTTCAGGATTTCTAAGGGCGCAAATTTTTGATTTCACTCCTCACTACCTATCACAGTTTTGAAGGCCATAAAATGCCAAAATAGCACAAAACCCCCCCAAATGACCCCATTTTAGAAAGTAGACACCCCAAGGAAATTGCTGAGAGGCCTGTTGAGCCCATTGAATATTTTTTTTTTGTCCCAAGTGATTGAATAATGACAAAAAAAAAAAAATCACAAAAAGTTGTCACTAAATGATATATTGCTCACACATGCCATGGTTATATGTGGAATTGCACCCCAAAATACATTCTGCTGCTTCTCCTGAGTACGGGGATACCACATGTGTGGGACTTTTTAGGAGCCTAGCCACGTACGGGACCCCGGAAACCAAGCACCGCCTCCAGGATTTCTAAGGGCGCAAATTTTTGATTTCACTCCTCACTACCTATCACAGTTTTGAAGGCCATAAAATGCCAAAATAGCACAAAACCCCCCCAAATGACCCCATTTTGAAAAGTAGACACCCCAAGCTGTTTGCTGAGAGGCATGGTGAGTATTTTACAGCTCTCATTTGTTTTTGAAAATGAAGAAAGAACATTTTTTTTTTTTTTTTTTTTTCAATTTTCAAAACTTTGTGACAAAAAGCGAGATCTGCAAAATACTCACAATACCTCTCAGCAAATAGCTTGGGGTGTCTACTTTCCAAAATGGGGTCATTTGGGGGGGTTTTGTGCCATCTGGGCATTCCATGGCCTCCGAAACTGTGATAGGCAGTGAGAAGTGAAATCAAAAATTGACACCCTTAGAAAGCCTGAAGGCGGTGCTTGGTTTTTGGGGTCCCGTACGCGGCTAGGCTCCCAAAAAGTCTCACACATGTGGTATCCCCGTACTCAGGAGAAGCAACAGAATGTATTTTGGGGTGTAATTCCACATATGCCCATGGCATGTTTGAGCAATATATCATTTAGTGACAACTTTGTGCAAAAAAAAAAAAAAAAATTATTTTTTCCGCAACTTGTGTCAACATATAAAATATTCCATGGACTCGATATGCCTCTCAGTATATAGCTTGGGGTGTCTACTTTCCAAAATGGGGTCATTTGGGGGGGTTTTGAACTGTTCTGGCATTTTATACACAACATTAGGAAGCTTACATCCACTCTTCTAACCACTTGAAGACAAAGCCCTTTTTGACACTTTTTGTTTACATGAAAACATATTTTTTTTGCAAGAAAATTATGTTGAACCCCCAAACATTATATATATTTTTAAAGCAAAGGCCCTACAGATTAAAATGGTGGGTGTTGCATTTTTTTTTCTACACAGTATTTGCGCAGCGATTTTTCAAACGCATTTTTTGGGGAAAAAATACACTTTTTTAATTTTAATGCACTAAAACACACTATATTGCCCAAATGTTTGATGAAATAAAAAAGATGATCTTAGGCCGAGTACATAGATACCAAACACGACATGCTTTAAAATTTCGCACAAACGCGCATTGGCGACAAACTACATACATTTTTAAAAGCCTTTAAAAGCATTTACAGGTTACCCCGTTAGATTTACAGAGGAGGTCTACTGCTAAAATTACTGCCCTCGATCTGACCTTCGCGGTGATACCTCACATGCATGGTGCAATTGCTGTTTACATATGACGCCAGACCGACGCTTGCGTTCGCCATTGGGCAAGAGCAGGGCAGGACAGGGGTGCTTTTTTTTTTTTTTTTTTTTTTATTATTAATTTTGCTTTTTTATTTTATTTTTAAACTGTTGCTTCCATATTTATTTATTTTTATCACTTTTATTGTTATCTCAGGGAATGTAAATATCCCCTATGATAGCAATAGGTAATGACAGGTACTCTTTTTTGAAAAAACTGGGGTCTATTGGACCCTAGATCTTTCCTCTGCCCTCAAAGCATCTGACCACACCAAGATCGGTGTGATAAAATGCTTTCCCAATTTCCCAATGGCGCTTTTTATATCCGGGGGGGGGACATTCCCTCCCACTGCTTGTAAAAGCAGTCCAGAGGCTAATTAGCCACTAGGATTGCTTTTACATGAAAGCCGGCCGCAGGCTGAAAAGAATGATACCAAGATGATACCTAAACCCGCAGGCATCATTCTGGTATAAACATTCAAAGTCCAGCAACATACCAGTACGTTGCTGGTCCTTGTTGGACATGTATTGTAATCTTTTTTTTCATGCAGCCTGTTGGCTGAACGAAAAAAAAAGATTGATCGGTGGGTATGCCCACCATTAGAATACCGCCCTTCATCCACCCACTTCTAATGATGGGCATACATGCACCATTTATATATGCCGAAGCATGGGGGCATCTTCTCGCAAAAGTTATGCCGCGTACACATGGTCAGACTTTTCCACGGGCAAGCCTCCGTCGGAATTTCGACCATATGTACGCGGCATTAGGAGCAAAATCGCTCCTCCGCTCCTGCTGCCCCAATGCTTCGGCATATATGCTTTTTTTTTTTTTAACTTTGGTGGTGAAATTACCTCCTACAGCACTGAAGTCGCAGGGATCAGGCCTGTCTCTGCGAACGCTGCAGTTATGTGTGTTGTGTTTTGCAAGTGACAGTGATCGATCGATACTGCACTTCGGTGGCCTGGGCTGGACGGAGGGGCAAAACGCAGGTGCTAGCAGGTATCTGGGCTGATGCCGCTAACACTGCGTTTTTGGGAACCCTAAACTGCTGGGGACGCTAGTATAGATCTGATCAGATCAGATATTGAGCTGATCAGATACTATACCACTAAGGGGGGTGTATGCTTCACGCGTGGGTGTTAGCGCTACTGGCACTAACCTGACGCTGCCTGGGGTGTGACGCAGACCCTCTCTGATGCTAAAACCTAACTGATATCACCCGCCGGGCGATCAGGGGGTTAAACCTTTATTGGGTTATATACGGCAGGTGCCCTGACACTATAAAAAGCAAACTAACTAACCAGCGTCACCCGTAACACTTATATGATGATCACTGGTGAAAGGGTTAACTAGGGGCAATTAGGGGGTTAAAACCTTTATTAGGTAATATATGGGGGTACCTGACGCTATATAAAAACCTGACGGCGAACCTAAAAAAAAATTACTGGCTACCTATCGGCATCACCGACACTAAGACAACGATCATAAAAACGATTGCTTAGCGACAGTGGTGATAGGGGGTGAAAGGGTTACCTGGGGGGCGATCATGGGGTTAAACCTTTATTAGATAATATATGGGGGTACCTGACGCTATAAAAACCTGCGGCGAACCTAAAAAAAATTACTGGCTACCGATCAGCATCGCCGACGCTAAGACATCGATCAGAAAAATTATCGCTTAGTGACAGTGGTGATAGGGGGTGAAAGGGTTACCTGGGGGGGCGATCAAGGGGGTTAAACCTTTATTAGGTAATATATGGGGGTACCTGACGCTATAAAAACCTGCGGCGAACCTAAAAAAAATTACTGGCTACCGATCAGCATCACCGACGCTAAGACATCGATCAGAAAAATGATCGCATAGCCACGGCGGTGCTAGGGGGTGAAAGGGTTACCTGGGGGGTGATCAAGGGGGTTAAACCTTTATTAGGTAATATATGGGGGTACCCGACGCTATAAAAACCTGCGGCGAACCTAAAAAAAATTACTGGCTACCGATCAGCATCGCCGACGCTAAGACATCGATCAGAAAAATTATAACTTAGTGACAGTGGTGATAGGGGGTGAAAGGGTTACCTGGGGGGCGATCAAGGGGGTTAAACCTTCATTAGGTAATATATGGGGGTACCCGACGCTATAAAAACCTGCGGCGAACCTAAAAAAAATTACTGGCTACCGATCAGCATCACCGACGCTAAGACATCGATCAGAAAAATGATTGCTTAGTGACAGTGGTGATAGGGGGTGAAAGGGTTATCTGGGGGGTGATCAGGGGGTTAAACCTTTATTAGGGGGGGTTAGGGGGCTACACTGGACCTAAGACTAAACTTTGGTGACACTTTTACAGTCACAAATGTCACTGATTGCAGTGATCACTAAATAAATGGTCACTGCAATCAGTGACACTGTGACTGGGGGCTGGGGGGGGCTGGGGGGTGATCTGGGGGTGTCTGGGGGGGCCTGGGGGGGCGATTTATGTGCCTATGTGTCCTGGTGTCAGTGTAGTGTTGTGTGTACTAACCTGGCATCTTCTCCTGTACGGTGCTCGGTATATGTGAGCGCCCCAGGAGAGATGACATCACTTCCTCCTTCCTGGCAGGCAGGGGAAGCTCTCTCATTCGCCGGGAGCGATCGAGAGAGGGTGGCCGGAATCGAACGGCCGTCCCCTCATGCCGGATCGCTCCCGAAGGTAAAACGACCGCTCACTGTAAAGAAGGGGGGTCCGATCGGACCCCCCAACTATACAAAGGCAGTCACGTATATATACGTGATTGTGCCTGTCGGTGCCATTCTGCTGACGTATATTTACAGTGGGCGGTCGTTAAGTGGTTAAAGATGGTTGATGATGAATGCTTTAGCACAGTATAGCACAAGGAGAATTTCCCTCACTGTCCTTCCCTGTCCCTACAAACAAGGATTAGCACAGTAAAACACACTGACACTCTCCCTACCTATAGTTTTCTGTCCCTATAAAAATTTTTTTTTAAAGATGGTTGATGATGAATGCTTTAGCACAGTATAGCACAAGGAGAATTTCCCTCACTGTCCTTCCCTGTCCCTACAAACAAGGATTAGCACAGTAAAACACACTGACACTCTCCCTACCTATAGTTTTCTGTCCCTATAAAAAATGTTTTTTTAAAGATGGTTGATGATGAATGCTTTAGCACAGTATAGCACAAGGAGAATTTCCCTCACTGTCCTTCCCTGTCCCTACAAACAAGGATTAGCACAGTAAAACACACTGACACTCTCCCTACCTATAGTTTTCTGTCCCTATAAAAAATGTTTTTTTAAAGATGGTTGATGATGAATGCTGTAGCACAGTATAGCACAAGGAGAATTTCCCTCACTGTCCTTCCCTGTCCCTACAAACAAGGATTAGCACAGTAAAACACACTGACACTCTCCCTACTGTGAGGGGGTTTGCTCGGTAGCGGGTGTGTGTGACCCCCTGGATGGGCTCCCCACACAAAAACAGGCCCAGCAGACGGAGGTTGTGGTTTTCAAGATCAAAAGGTGCGGTTTATTTCTCTATTTACAGTGACAAAAACACAGCAAAGCAAAAAGAAACATAAACAAAATAAATCCTGGTCAACTTGACCTCTGACTAAACATGCAGGTTTCCTAAACTAACAACTGGGATCAGCCTGGTGCTGTCCTAGTCCCTAAGTCCCTGGTTTAGTAAATGTCCAAACAAATAGCCACACAGGCTTCGTCTCACCGCACAGGGGTTCACTCTCCCTAGACTGGGTCCAGGCATGAGCAAACACCTAATGAAGCTGGGAGTTTTTATAGAGGCCTTAAACGAGCTGACAAGCTTCAGCTGGTCTCATCAACTCCCTGCCTGCACGACGCCCAGCACTCTCCCTAGAGGTATGAATCATCCATGAGCCCACTAGCCTCAGCTGGGCTTCATCAACTCTCTCCCTAGTTGTATAAGTCGGCATAAAGCCTGAATCTGGGAGAAATATACCTACCCCCCTGGATGCAACCAGGTGACTTTACCTTCCTGCTGTCACATACCCCCCCCTCTTGTTTTAACCTTGGGGTTGGAACACCAGCAATCAGGCATTCATGTACTCGAGACAAAGCATCCACATTCCCCATTTGAACGCCAGGGCGATGCTTTACTGTGAAGTTGAATTCCTGTAGGGCCAGGAACCACCTATTTACTCTTCTATTTGTCTCCTTGTTTTGAGCCATCCACTTTAACGGAGCGTGATCCGTAACCATGTCAAAGTGCCTACCTAGCAGATAGTACCGAAGGGAATCTAGAGCCCACTTCACCGCTAAACACTCCTTTTCAACCGTGGCGTAATTTACCTCATGGGACTTCAACTTCCTGCTGAGGTAAATGACTGGGTGCTCTTCCCCGTTCCAGACCTGGGACAATACTGCTCCTAACCCCACATCTGACGCATCACTTTGTACGACAAAGTCTTTAGAGAAGTCGGGTGAGTACAACACTGGCTGGCTACATAAGGCTTGTTTCAAGAATTGGAATGCTGCCTCAGCCTCGGGGGTCCATTTAATCATGACCGACCCTTTCCCTTTCGTCAGGTTGGTTAGCGGCACAGCCTTAGAAGCAAAGTGGGGAATGAAGCGCCGATAATAACCCGCGATTCCCAGAAAGGCTCGTACCTGCTTCTTGCTGTTGGGACGTGGCCAACTCTGGATGGCCTCGACTTTGTTGAGTTGGGGTTTTATTACTCCCCTGCCAATGGTGTACCCAAGATATTTGGCCTCCTCCTGCCCAATGGTACACTTCTTGGGGTTAGCCGTAAACCCCGCTTCCCGGATAGAGTCTAGGACTGCTTGCACTTTTGGCAGATGTGAGGCCCAATCTGTGCTATGGACAATTACGTCATCCAGGTAAGCCGCAGCATACTTCCGATGAGGCCTCAGTATCTGGTCCATTTTCCGCTGGAATGTGGCCGGCGCATTCTGTAACCCGAACGGCATTCTCTTATATTGGAACGCCCCGTCTGGGGTTACAAATGCGGTTTTCTCTTTGGCCGACTTGGCCAGGGGAATTTGCCAATACCCTTTTGTGAGGTCAAGAGTCGTCATGTATCGGGCTGTTCCCAGCCGGTCGATCAACTCATCTATACGTGGCATGGGGTAGGTGTCAAATTTTGTAACTTTGTTCAACTGACGAAAATCGTTACAAAATCGCCAGCTCCCATCCGGTTTAGGCACCAACACAATGGGACTAGACCAATCACTTTGGGACTCCTCTATCACCCCTAAGTTCAGCATTTTCTGTACTTCCTCCCGTATTGCCTCCCGTCGGGCCTCTGGGATCCGATAGGGTTTTAACTTCACCCTTTCACCGGGCGGGGTAATAATATCATGCTCTACCCCAGATGTTTGTCCCGGCAGCTCAGAGAACACCTCCTTGTTGCGAAGCACAAACTCCTTAACCTCCTGTTGTTGGGGTTGTGACAAGGTGGCTGCTATTCCAACCTCCGGAATCACGCAACCAGTTTGAGCTGGTGACCAAGTTTCTGCGACTAGGGACTCTCTATCCCTCCAGGCTTTCAACAGATTAACGTGATAGATCTGTTCGGGCTTTCGCCTTCCTGGTTGTCTGACCTTGTAATTCACTTCGCTCACTTTTTCCATTATCTCGTAGGGGCCTTGCCATTTGGCAAGGAATTTACTTTCAACCGTAGGGACAAGTACCAATATCCTATCCCCCGGGGAAAAGGTACGGGTCTTGGCTCCACGGTTGTACACTCTCTGCTGTGCCAACTGCGCTTGGGCCAAATGTTCCTTCACGATGGGCATTACCTGTGCAATTCGATCTTGCATCAGGGCGACATGCTCAATCACACTCCTGTGGGGAGAACTCTCACTTTCCCAAGTTTCCTTGGCAATATCCAACAGCCCTCTTGGGTGTCTCCCATACAGTAACTCAAAGGGGGAGAATCCCGTAGAGGATTGGGGCACCTCCCTAATAGCAAACATCAAATAAGGAAGTAGACAGTCCCAATCCTTTCCATCTCTATCCACTACTTTCTTCAACATTTGTTTTAGGGTTTTGTTGAATCTTTCAACCAGCCCATCGGTTTGGGGGTGATACACAGACGTACGCAATTGCGTCACTTTGAACAATTTACACAGCTCTTTCATAACCCGGGACATAAAGGGTGTACCTTGGTCCGTAAGCAGTTCTTTACAAATACCCACCCGGCTAAAAACAAGAGATAGCTCTTTGGCTATGGTTTTGGCCGAGGTATTTCAGAGAGGGATCGCTTCTGGATAACGGGTGGCATAGTCCATTATAACTAATATGTACTGGTGCCCCCTAGCGGACTTGATTATAGGACCTACCAAATCCATTGCGATCCTCTCAAACGGGACCTCAATGATGGGTAGAGGGACCAGCGGGCTACGGAAATGTGGCATCGGGGCCGACCTCTGACACACAGGGCAGGAGGAACAATAATTTTCTATGTCCTTCATCACCCCAGGCCAATAGAATCTCTGTAATACCCTCTCTCGGGTTTTCTCTGTCCCCAGATGACCTCCAAGAATGTGCCCATGGGCCAACTCCAACACCAACTTCCTGTAAGGTTTGGGCACCACAAGCTGCTCAACGGTTTCTTCTGCCCTTTTTGCCACCCGATACAGTAGGTCCTTCTCTACGCTGAAGTATGGGTAAGTGCAGGTATTATCTGGGTTCACTAACTCGCCATCTATTTCCACTACGTTTTCCCGTGCCTTTATTAGGGCGGGGTCTTTTAACTGTTCTGTGGCAAAATTTTCCCTGTGAACCTCAAGATCAGAAAACTCCACAGACGGTAGGTTTTCGTCTGAGGAGGTGGGCTCCTCTCCAGTTTCTTGAGTCTCGCCTGCCAATACTGACAAGGGAAATTCTGGAGAGTCCTCACCACTCTCAGAGGAGTTCTGGCTATCACCTTCCTGGTACATAGGGGCACCAGTGGGGGGCTCAGGATCATCCCACAGTTCCCAGAACTTCGGAAAATCCCTTCCCACAATGGCATCATGCGGTAGTTGAGATACTAACCCCACTGGATGAGAGAGGGTACCTTTGGGGGTCTTGAAACACACTGTAGTCACTGGATACTCTCGGGTGTCCCCATGCACACAAATAACAGCTACCTTGCTATTCCCAGAGACCTCTGTTTTAACTAATTCAGCCTTTATCAGGGTCACAAGGCTACCTGAATCCAGTAATACCACAACATTTCTACCATTAATACACATTTTGCATAAATGTTTCTTAGTTCCCCGAATGGCAGTGCATGCGACTGTCGCACACAGCGACTGACGTCTGTCCGTCAGAAAGTCACATTGCATGGGTTCCTCCACAACCGGGCAATTTGCTGCAATATGTCCCGCTTGCCGGCAGCGGTAGCAAACAATCCTTTTGGCTGCCTCTTGAGCCCCCGACTTCCCAGGCTGTTCTCGCCAAACCCTGGGCAGAGCTCCCACCCTCTCACTCTCTCCACCCTCACCCCTTGGAATCATCTTATCCGCCCCTGGGGATGGTCTGGTCTTAGGGTGGAAAGTCCGAGAGTCTCTGGAAGAGGCCGTCAGGTTCTCTGCAGCCAAGTATCTCTCTACACAATCCACAAGTTTACCGGCCGTTTCTGGGTCTCCATGGCTTACCCACTTTTGAATGGCGGTAGGAAGAGCTCTCAAGAAACGATCCATCACAACACGTTCCACAATCTCCGGTGCGGACAAAGTCTCTGGCTGTAGCCACTTCCTGCTCAGGTGAATGAGATCATACATTTGAGACCTGGGGGGTTTTCCAAGCTGGAAAGTCCAGTTATGCACACGCTGAGCCCGGACAGCCAGGGTGACACCCAGCCTTGCCAATATTTCAGCTTTTAGCATCCCATAGTCTTTTGCTTGGTCAGGCTCTAGGTCATAGTAAGCTTTCTGCGATTCACCAGTTAACAGAGGAGCCACCAGTCCAGCCCACTGCTCCTCAGGCCACTTTTCTCTTTCAGCAGTCCTTTCAAATGTGGTCAAAAATACCTCTGGATCATCCTCTCCAGTCATTTTTGTCAATAAACGACTCACCCCAAAGGACGCGGTATTAGTGGGACGGCTTTCCTCACTGGTCTGCGGACGTTGCTGCATTACTGCTTCCATCTGTTGTTGTAGTCTCTGCTCTTGCTTCTGCAACAGGTCTATGAAGCGGGCCTCAGATTGCTGCTGGGCTTGTTGCTGGGCTGCGAAGCTCTGTTGTTGAGCTGCAAGGCTCTTTTGCAAACCTGCATTTGTCTGCTGTTGATTGGCATTTGCTAGAGCCAGCTGTTTCAGTATCTCCTCCATGCTGGCTTAAAAAAAAACTGCCACTGGTTCTCCACCAACTGTGAGGGGGTTTGCTCGGTAGCGGTGTGTGTGACCCCCTGGATGGGCTCCCCACACAAAAACAGGCCCAGCAGACGGAGGTTGTGGTTTTCAAGATCAAAAGGTGCGGTTTATTTCTCTATTTACAGTGACAAAAACACAGCAAAGCAAAAAGAAACATAAACAAAATAAATCCTGGTCAGCTTGACCTCTGACTAAACATGCAGGTTTCCTAAACTAACAACTGGGATCAGCCTGGTGCTGTCCTAGTCCCTAAGTCCCTGGTTTAGTAAATGTCCAAACAAATAGCCACACAGGCTTTGTCTCACAGCACAGGGGTTCACTCTCCCTAGACAGTCCACACAGGTCTGGGTCCAGGCATGAGCAAACACCTAATGAAGCTGGGAGTTTTTATAGAGGCCTTAAACGAGCTGACAAGCTTCAGCTGGTCTCATCAACTCCCTGCCTGCACGACGCCCAGCACTCTCCCTAGAGGTATGAATCATCCATGAGCCCACTAGCCTCAGCTGGGCTTCATCAACTCTCTCCCTAGTTGTATAAGTCGGCATAAAGCCTGAATCTGGGAGAAATATACCTACCCCCCTGGATGCAACCAGGTGACTTTACCTTCCTGCTGTCACACTACCTATAGTTTTCTGTCCCTATAAAAAATGTTTTTTTAAAGATGGTTGATGATGAATGCTTTAGCACAGTATAGCACAAGGAGAATTTCCCTCACTGTCCTTCCCTGTCCCTACAAACAAGGATTAGCACAGTAAAACACACTGACACTCTCCCTACCTATAGTTTTCTGTCCCTATAAAAAATGTTTTTTTAAAGATGGTTGATGATGAATGCTTTAGCACAGTATAGCACAAGGAGAATTTCCCTCACTGTCCTTCCCTGTCCCTACAAACAAGGATTAGCACAGTAAAACACACTGACACTCTCCCTACCTATAGTTTTCTGTCCCTATAAAAAATGTTTTTTTAAAGATGGTTGATGATGAATGCTTTAGCACAGTATAGCACAAGGATAATTTCCCTCACTGTCCTTCCCTGTCCCTACAAACAAGGATTAGCACAGTAAAACACACTGACACTCTCCCTACCTATAGTTTTCTGTCCCTATAAAAAATGTTTTTTTAAAGATGGTTGATGAGGAATGCTTTAGCACAGTATAGCACAAGGAGAATTTCCCTCACTGTCCTTCCCTGTCCCTACAAACAAGGATTAGCACAGTAAAACACACTGACACTCTCCCTACCTATAGTTTTCTGTCCCTATAAAAAATGTTTTTTTAAAGATGGTTGATGATGAATGCTTTAGCACAGTATAGCATAAGGAGAATTTCCCTCACTGTCCTTCCCTGTCCCTACAAACAAGGATTAGCACAGTAAAACACACTGACACTCTCCCTACCTATAGTTTTCTGTCCCTATAAAAAATGTTTTTTTAAAGATGGTTGATGATGAATGCTTTAGCACAGTATAGCACAAGGAGAATTTCCCTCACTGTCCTTCCCTGTCCCTACAAACAAGGATTAGCACCGTAAAACACACTGACACTCTCCCTACCTATAGTTTTCTGTCCCTATAAAAAATGTTTTTTTAAAGATGGTTGATGAGGAATGCTTTAGCACAGTATAGCACAAGGAGAATTTCCCTCACTGTCCTTCCCTGTCCCTACAAACAAGGATTAGCACAGTAAAACACACTGACACTCTCCCTACCTATCCTTCTCTTTCCCTAAACTAAAGGAATCCAGGTTAAGCAAGAAAAAAAAATGTCACTGTCCCTGCCTATGCTTCTCTTTCCCTGCTCCGGAACACACTACACTAGGCCTCCGTGCTGGCGGCCTTTTATAGTGTGGGGCGTGTACTAAACACCCTCAGCAATAATTGGCCACAGGCATCCTGCCTGTGGCCAATCATTGCTCTCCTCGCTGCCGGCGCTGTGATTGGCCAAGCATGCGGGGTCACAGTGCATGCTTGGCCAATCACAGCGCCTGGATGACACTGCGATGGCGTAGTGCATTGTGGGCCGCGAATTAGGCGCGAACGGCCCAAATCGTTCGTTGTTCGGCGAACGATCGAACAGCCGATGTTCGAGTCGAACGTATGTTCGACTCGAACACCGAGCTCATCCCTATCCCTGAGACGTGTTCGGCCATCATTCAGGTCCTGCAGAAGGACTATATGAAGGTAATTATGCTCCTTTAACCTCACATTATGTTTTTTTATTCTCGTTTTTTTTTTTTTCCCTCCTAACATAAATATGCCTGTTTGTAATATCCTGGTAATGTCCCCATTTTCCACATGCCTTTTTTTACCTGTAAATCCCTTTTTGGGCCCTACATGCCTATTTCCCTTCACTAACCTCTCCAGCATGCTATCGTGGGCGCAAACCCAGCTAGCCTTCTATTTTCCTTTTAATTTTTGGGGGGTCATTGCCCTCGTAGTTTGACAACCTTCCCTCCCCCCCTAAAGATGTTAAAAAATTAGTAGTTCTCAATCAAGCTCAGCAAAGTGGTAGAGCCTTTTTTGGGATCCCCCACAATCACCTTAGGCCCCCCCTTAGATTATTTTAGAATGTCCACTCAGCGGGGGTGAGGCATCTGCCAAGTGGGCCTTTGTTTATTGTTCGGAAAAACTCCCTTAAATAATAATGTTACTCAACAATGTTTTTTTGTGTGTAATCTGCTTGCACTGTAACCATAAACCGTACTAATTTCTTCTTTTTGTTTGACTCCACAGTTCTGATGGGAAGCATGTCCACATAGTGCCGCCACCCCGTTCGGGGTCATACTATTTCAACTATAAAGGTTTTAATAGCATAGTGTTAATGGCGGTGGTGTCGGCACGGTACGGGTTCCTGTATGTGGACGTGGGGAAGAACGGCTAGATGTCCGATGGCGGATCATTCGCGGAGACGGAGTTCGCTCACCGTCTGCAGGCTGGGGGTCTTGCACTGCCTCCAGATGCAGAGAACGTTGAAGGGCTCCCGTTCATTTTCATTGCGGATGAGGCTTTTGGACTAGGACCACACCTGATGCGGCCGTTTCCCCAACGCACCCTCACCCCGGAGAGGAGGGTTTTTAATTACCGGCTGGCCAGAGCCCGGAGAGTTGTGGAGAATGCCTTCGGGATAATGGCCAGCCGGTTCCGCCTGTTCCAGACAGCGATACATTTGGCGGATTATAAACTGAACCACATCGTCTACTGCTGCTGCATATTGCTCAATTTTCTTCGCAAATTTGCAAACAATTATGTTTCATCGTTTGGGCCTGAGGCCGGTCCATCTGAACTGATTAATCTGACCGGCCTCAGCACTGCCCGTACTGGCTTGGCCCCCCCAAAGTGCCCGTGAAGTACGCCAGAAATACGTAGAGTACTTCACGGGTAGGGGGGCCATCGCAATGCCAGACCACACCTGACCAATTATTAAACCTTTTAAAAATAAAAAAAACATGCAATTCATACAAACTTGTGTTGTCATTCTTGTATTTTGGGTTTATGTGTCTCCCAGGTTCTAGTAGTGCCAAGTGTAATTGTCCTTAGTAAATAGCCTCAAAACTCAGAGCGAAAAACACGGTTTTTGCATCTTCAGAACTGCTCTTGAGCATAGAAAGAACAAGGCACACCTTTTTTAGACTTCCCAAATGTTTTTATTCTTTGCACCGCATTTTTTTTTGGTTTTTAGAAATGCTATTTTTTTTTTATGTGCGGCTTTTTTTGCAGAAACATGCATGGGTCGTAAGCCATTTTTTTAAGTCTGAAAAAGTAATAAAATAACACTGTGAAAAATACCAACTGGAGATGGGGTGATGGTACCCCTGATCCATCCTAAATGTTAACAAACACACTTTCTTTTGGGGCTCAAATGGGTATCTTCAACAAGATCCCATGGCTAGGGTAAACATGTGCTATCTGCCATCATGGGGGATCAATGGTCGTGCTTTGGGGATGTAAACCCTTCCTCTCCCCTACTTGAGGAGGGAGGAAGAGGTTGCACCCCCAAAACAGGGACATAGATATCCTGTGACGGCAGATAGCACATGTTGAGTCTTCAGTGTGTGCATCTTCACATTTGGGATGTTGGAAATCCCTGAGATAATTTCAGACGCATAACAAAAAACACAAAAAGGGGGGGTTCACACTATTCTCCCCAAAATATCTATCATGTTTTTATATTTTTGCTCAATCACAATCATTCTCTTTCTCATAATGTCCATTTCGCTACTGCATTCCATGATTTCCTGAATGATTATTTTGGCGCTGGCACTCGAGAATGGCGGATTTGGACTTCCTGACACACCCCCACGTTCAGTCCCTAAAACAAAAAAAAAGGTTTTACACTAGGCAGTCCTACATCTGTATTTACCTTGAAGTTGTGGTGACAGACACTGACCTGTTGTGCTGATAAGCTCCACCTCTCCTTCCTCCACCTCCCCTTCCTCCACCTCCGCTTCCTCCACCTGCTGATCTTGGTCTGCTTTGGGGATTTTCTGTGGTGTTGGGTTCCTCGTCTCATGAGCATGGTGTCCTCCCACTCTCCTCTCCCCTATGGGAATTTACAACAAAAATGTATACTTTAGCACACAGACTTTTTTAAGGCCTGAAAAGGGATCCTCAATGTTTTGAATTGGGGGTACAATTGATATTTGGCCCTGAGTTCCAACATGAACATATGTGATCTTGCAAACTCAACAAAGCAACCTGTTATTTTTGAGGACATTCACAAATACACTTGGATAACCACCAAGGTATCCACTGGACCACCTGTGTGTGACACCGTTAATAAATTTGGTCATGTGGCCCAGAGTATAGTATCTTCCTGAAGAACAAAAAAGAGTACACAACTGCTGGAGTGTCATCTCCTTTACCCAGAATACAGTTTCTTCTTTCAGTCACATTCTAAATTTCCTTACAACACATCATCTAGCCAACAATGTGTAGATAAACATTGTTGAAGTAAAATGAGGCATGCCCACATGTAGTTTACGTGCATATGTGCCAAACATGTTTGGGGGAAGAGCAGCAAGTTATTGGTCAAAACATTGGGCAAATAAGTGGACTCTCCACTTAACCTAAAAGATGAGATTTCAAAATGTGAACCCAGTCAAGCCAAGCACATGGTGCAAAACATGGAAGAATACATATTACAATGTGAAAGAACACAGTAAAATAAACTTACTTTTTTCTATGCTTTTTATAAGCTTCCTATACTGCTCCGGCTCCCTGATCTTCAGGTCTGACCACCTTTTACGGAGTTGTTCCTTGGATCTCCTGACCCCATATTTTTTATAGAGAGTCTTCGCCACTTTATCCATAATTTGTGACTTCCGGAGATTAGGGGTGTCGTATGGGCCATGTTTGCCGTCATAATCCTTCCTCCGCAGAATGTCCACCATCTCCGCCATCTCAGAAAAATACATATTAGTCGCCTTGTATCTTTTTTTACAGGATCGGGACGTTTCCGCCTCCGGGCTTTCCTCGTCGGTAATTTCAAGTAAAGAAGCCACCTGTGTCTGTGACATGTCGCCGTCTCACACTGTGCGCCGATCGTTAAGGGGCGGGGAAATGCAGAAAAAGTCCGTCATGGGCGGGCGACGAGGGCGGAGTTACACGCATGCGCAGGGTATAAAAAGGGGAAAGAAGTTATTAGGGATGCGCGGAGTAAGGACGACCGGAAGTGAACCCACGAAGTGAACTAAGGTAAGAAGGGAACTCGGGCCTGCAGTGGCATATTAATGGGTCGTGATTGTAAAGGGCAATATTGTGATAAGTTGAGGAGAATCAATTCTGATCCTTTTTTTTTTGTACTTGCTGTTCCTAATAGATGCATAAACTAAGAGAGCCGGAGGTGATGCTTGTTTTTATTGAAAAGTATAAGGAACAGCGCAACCTTTGGGAGCTCAAACACCCTGCGTATCACAAAAGTGATGTACGACGAGCAACTATTACCAAATTAGCCGAGGATATGAAGCCATGGATCCCAGATGCAGACTACACTATGATCAATAATAAAATCAACAACCTGCGCAATTCTTATAAAAAAAAATTCAAGGAAGTGCGCCAGTCCAAGAGATCAGGAGCAGCAGCCGACAATGTAGTAAAGCCCAAGCTGTGGTACTACAGACATCTTCAATTCCTGGATGACCAGATCGAGGCCAGGGAATCTATTTCCAGCCTTCCCTCAACCCTTCCTTCCACCCTTCCCTCCAGCGTTCCTTCCACCCTTCCCTCCACCCCTGCAGAGGCGGAGGAGGAGGCTCCCGAGCTAGAAGAGCCAGATCTTCACATCTTCAGCCCGGTATAGTATTTTTGATGCTAATTATTGTCCACTAAGTAATATGGAGTTGAACTGTTTGGCTTAGCCATAAATGATCCCACCCCCCCCTCCAAAATAAACCAGTAATGAGATCAAAATTGTGTGTGATTGATTCCTCAAATAATAGAAATCTACATTTTATTTTATAAACAGGATGAGGCAAGCCAGGAGGAAGAGGGTCAGGAGTGTGACAGGCAGGAGGAGGCAGGGCCCAGTGGGACTCAGCAGGTCCTCAGGCCTAGTGGCAGCACCGTCTCCCAAGTGGCTCCCTCTCCACGTCAGACCGCCAAAACAACGGCGGATGACACAAGTGGAGGAGGAGTCACTAAAGATGATTCAGGAGGCTGCTGCCATTATGAGGGCCCCCCTCAACCCTACGGAGGGGTTTAGCACCTATCTGGCGGATAAGCTGCTCAGAATGGAGGCGGGACAACGGGCCCTCTGTGAGCATCTCGTCTATATGGCCGTACACATGGGGGCGAGGGGGCTGCTGACTGAGGCCACCCATATCTCGCAGCAGCCCAATCCCTCTCCTCCTTCTCCTCCTCCTCCTGCCACATCACCACCCACAGTGGCCCAGCCTGCAAGGGTGCGTGGACGGGGCCGTGGAGAGAACGCTGCAGAGAGGCGTGGAAGGAAGGCTACAAGGAAGAGCAGGAGGTGATTCCCTGGCCTCGAGCTGCTCATCCAGAAATTGAAGGTTGATGGAGTACCACAGCTTGGGATGATGTATGTCTTTGGCTGCTGCTCCTGATTTCATGCTGTTGTTGATTTTATTATTGATCATAGTCAGGTCTGCATTTGGGATCTAATGACTTTATATTCTCTGCTAATTTGGGAATAGTTGCCCTTCGGATTTTGATTTGTTTTTTCCAAAATAAAGGGAAATTTGACTTCAGCCAACCTACATGCCTGATGTGTTTTTTTGAGAAGTAGCAATAAGATTGCATAAATACAATGTGTAATTAAGAACAAGGGACACCAACCTCCATGATTTTTCTAAAATTAAATATTATGTTGTTCTGAGAAATTGACACACCAAAAAATGCACAACAAATTTTAAGAGTCAAAAAACATAAAGGTGTAATTTGGGAGGTCGGCCTTGCAGAATTTTAATAATTATTCCTAAGATCACTAGAAAAAAGAAAGACATACATTTGTCAGAACTCAGGAGAAAGTTCTGCTGCCAAAATGACATTTTAAAGACCGTTCGAAAGCAAAAAAACATGTGCTGCATTAAACGAAGCAATATCTTGCAGAATGACGAATGTGCTCTCTCCATTAGGAACGCTAGTTTTACAAGAACGAGCGCTCCCGTCTCCTAATTCAGTCTGAGCATGCGTGGGTTTTTAAACCGATGGACTTGCCCATAGACGATCGGAAATTCCCATTGTTTTTTTATCCATCGGAAAATTTTAAAACAAGTTCTATTTTTTCCATCCGATGGAAAAAAGACCGATGGGTACCATACACGATCGGTTGGTCTGATGAAAACCATCCATCGGACGGTTTTCATCAGTTAAACCGATCGTGTGTACGGGGCTTTGCAGTCTTTAAACTGGAATAACAGCAAGCCTGCCCTATGTTCAAAACGTGTACCTTTGTCATAGACCACATACATACTTCTTTAAGGCAAAATAGATCTGTCAAAAAATACCAGAAATAAAAAAGAGAAAGAAGCAGATCAGTGAATCAGAAAGCTGACAAATTGGAATACAAGGACTGATCAGCTGATTTTTTTTGGTATTTACTCCAATGCCAACAGACAAATAATTGTTTATATCTTCTCTCATTTAATGTCAAAAGATCCCTTTAAAAGTTGTCATATTTTTATTAGTTCTACCATGAACCATAAAAATAAAAGATTAAATTAACATTTGATTGACAAGCACCTTGAGAATTTGTAGCAACAACCTAAGAAAATCCATCTTTACTTCAAGAGAAAACCAGCACAGACAGATGTTTGCTTAAAAGACTAAGTAAATTAATTTAAGAACAATAATTGTTCTATAAAGCTGTTCTTAAACATATTTTCCATATTTTACTGTGGACTAAATTAAAATTAAAATACTCCGGTAAACATTTTTTAAATAATGTTTTGTTTATTCAGTGGTTTTGGTTGCTGTTTTTTTTATAGACAAAATAATTGTGTGTTTCTGTATTTTAGCTCTCAACTAGGTACTGTACCCAACATTTGTCCAGGAAATGTATCAAAATTTTCTCTAATGGTAGCCATATATACTTTGATTGTATTATTCAATTGATGTGCGGTCCAGTCAAATTTATCAAATTGCCAAACAATCAAAAAGTCATCACTTCCTAGCTGATCAATTTAGATTAATTTTCAAACAAATTCAATTTAAACTGAGTTTATCTGCCAAGGTGGACAATTTTGCATAAATTGGCAGCACTAAGATGCTTTGGTCATGAATTCAATCATATTTGGGTGAACCAGATTATGATTTTGCATAGTGGAGACAGAGATGCAATTGATAACTTATAATCAAATCTTACTGGGTTGTCAACTAAATCTTATTGGGTTGTCAACTAAAGATTGATCATTCTTGCCAGAGATTAACTGAAAAAAATAATTTATTAAAGAGTGTATTGCCAACATTAAAGATATTCATGTTTCACATGGACAACCCTCTTTTCTAGAGGAAGAATACCAATCACCAGTATTGCCCCAAGCTCCTTGCAGCTAATTTTTTCTCTACTACTGACTGCACTGTGTGGAGGCATCCACCTTAGAAGAAGGCTTTTACTTCCTAATTTCTGGAATGCCACACTATAATACTAGTGATGATGACTGCTGAGAAATATTTAAAAAGCAGCAGGAGGAAAAAAAAAAACACAGATCCACAGAACAAATGACATAGAGGCAAGGAGGTCCTTGCACTGCTGGTCTTCAGTGTAGCACCTTTCCTCTCTGGGTAGTTCAGAATGCCTACTGGTGTGGCAGGATAGTTTTTCACACTCAGGGTGGAATCTTCAACTTACAGTAGGGTAAAATAAGATGGGTGCCAGTCACTTTAGTCTTTTTACTGTTGTATTTTCCAAACAAACTATTTAGAAAGGGGGTATGGTGTAAAGTATACTCAACAATGAAATATCAGCAAGTTTCACAGGTTTCTTGATAACAATAAATATTTTTGGCCCTTTAGGAGCAGCCAAGTCAATTGTAATGACCCTGTGATAGCAATCACTATTGAAATCTATGACTCATTAAGAGCAGTCACAGTCTTTTGTTTATGGATAATGGATCTTTCTTTTTCTCTTAATTAATTATAGGCCCTTGACCCATTGAACAGCCACACGTACCTTAATTGCTGAGCAGTGAGAATTAATTTTTGCCAAAAAAAGAGCCGCGCTGAGAATAATAGTGAGAATTTCTTGCAATGTCCAGCCTAACAGCTTTATTTCAGCTCTTCTCTGGTCACTCTGTAGCATTGAAGATTTCTTTTAAATGGTCTATCCAGGCAAACCATCTTCCAGCTCATCTCCCTCTGGATATACCCCCAAGTAGAGCAGCTGAAATTCCAATGACCCTTTAGAAAAGGCCCAAGAGAGAAAAACCCCACTGGAGGCTTGCACCAAACATTTATCACCTTCCGTCAGTCTTCACCACTCCACCAAAACTCTGAGTGATTGGCTAAGATGGACACATTTTCCTAACTCATACATTGGTAACTTTCACACAACATACTGGAAACAATGCTGCAGCTGCAGGCAGAAATAATCAATTCCTTGAGGTTAGGAAAAACCTACAGAGCATAAAAATAGTAAAGAAAGCTAAGGCAGACTACAGCTTAGCTGCAAAACAACATAAAATGTACAAATAATATTCTACCTTAAAGGGTAACTCCATTTGTGTGGGGGGAAAAAAAATGCAAATAAAGAAAAAAAAATATAGCATATACAATTGAGTCATAATGGAATTGAATGTTATTAAAAATCACCTTTCCTTTTCAATCTGCAGCTCTGTAATTTTCTGCAAAATGCAATGCAATATGGCTAACTGGAGGTGTTCTGTACATAGAATGTGTACAGAACACCCCCCAGAAAAATAATTTCCTGCTTGTGTGATTGGCTCACCAATTTTCCCAGAAGTCTGTATTAAGATACAAATCTGATTTCAGGCATCCCCTGCAACAAAAATGTAATTTTTGGTGAGATACTTTCAAAAGGAAATCACGGCTAAAGGGATACTAACCCTGCAATTTTCCTCATTAGAAGCCTGCAGGTGTACAACTGATTGATAATTATGAAACCACTCCCATTAGGCTTACTTAGCACATGAGCACAGAGGAAAAAAAATGTGATTTCTTCAGAATAACAAAAGGTAGGAATCTGCAACAAAGTTTGATCACCCAAAGGGGAATGTTTTTTTCTCAACAAAAGTGAAGTTACGCTTTAAGGCAGGATCCCTGCAACAGGTATAGATTTTTCTCCAGCAAGAACAATGAGCAGTACAGCAGTGGTGTCATTTAGTAATGCGCTGAGCATACCTGAGTTTGAGTCATGTTTGCAAAAATTTACTGAAGTTCCGGTGCTAAATCTGAATCCTATTAAAGTCAATTACAGTCAAGAGGAGGCGGATCTTAGGAGTCAGTAATGGCCATTTTCCAGGCTAGTAGGCAAGGAATTGTCAAACCAATAGCATGGTTGGCTAGTAGGGTTGAGCGAACCCGAACTGTAAAGCTCAGGTTCGTACCGTACTTTTGGATTTTTGGGTCCCGGATCCGAACCCGAACAATTGACTGTATGTTCGGGTTCGGGTCCGGTGTTTGGCGATGTAATGGCGCATTTCTAAAAGCTACAGGGCAGTCAATAAACTTTTGTTCAACTGGTGTGCCCTTAGAAGCCATCACAGCCATGCCTACTAATGGCATGGCTGTGATTGGCCAGTGCAGCATGTGACCCAGCCTCTATATAAGCTAGAGGCACACAGCACAGCACGTGACTCTGCTTTAGACAGTATAGGGAAAGGATCCTGGCTGCTGCTGCTGTGAGGGAAAGAATGAAATGATAGGAGTTAGTCCTGATTCTGCAATCTACTGAGAGAAAAGATAGAGACAGTGTACGGCAAGGTTCCTGTTGCTGCTTTCAGGGAGAGAGATTTATCTAGGAGTCCACATTCAGAGATCTAATAACTCAGCGATCTGCATAGATTTACCTGGTTGGGTTGCAGTGCACAGTCTTTTTACACTGCCATGAGCCCAGTGCCAGAGAAAATCTAACTTTTATCTGCAAGCTCAGTGCACCAGCACTGCATATGTTACGTTGAGATACACCCTGTACATACTGTGGGTGTATTCTGCTCTTCCAAAAACAACCATTTAGGGCCACAAAAAATATTTTGCAGTGTTTTCTGCATATATGGAGGTGTGTGTGAGATAAACAATTTATATATTTTTCTTCTATTGTGCTATTCTAAAAAAATTATTTTAGGACAAAAACATTTTTTTTGAATAGCATTTTCTGCAGTTCTGTAGGTGTGAGATACACCGTTTACATAATGTGGGTGTATTCTGCTCTTCCAAAAACACCCATTCAGGGCAAAAATAAAAAAAAAAAAAAAATTTGCAGTGTTTTTGTGAGATAAACTATTTATATATTTTTCTACTATTGTGCTATTCTAAAAAAAATTTTTTAGGACAAAAACATTTTTTTTGAATAGCATTTTCTACAGTTCTGTAGGTGTGAGATACACCATTTACATACTGTGGGTGTATTCTGCTGTTCCAAAAATACCCATTTAGGGCCACAAAAAATATTTTGCAGTGTTTTCTGCATATCTGGAGGTGTGTGAGATAAACAATTTATATATTTTTCTTCTATTGTGCTATTCTAAAAAAATAATTTTAGGACAAAAACATTTTTTTGAATAGCATTTTCTGCAGTTCTGTAGGTGTGAGATACACTATTTACATACTGTGGGTGTATTCTGCTCTTCCAAAAACACCCATTTAGGGCCACAAAAATATTTTGCAGTGTTTTCTGCATATATGGAGGTGTGTGAGATAAACAATTTATATATTTTTCTTCTATTGTGCTATTCTAAAAAAATTCTTTTAGGACAAAAACATTTTTTTTTTAATAGCATTTTCTGCAGTTCTGAAGGTGTGAGATACACTGTTTACATACTGAGGGTGTATTCTGCTCTTCCAAAAACACCCATTTAGGGCCACAAAAAATATTTTGCAGTGTTTTCTGCATATCTGGAGGTGTGTGAGATAAACAATTTATATATATTTCTTCTATTCTGCTATTCTAAAAAAATTATTTTAGGACAAAAACATTTTTTTTGAATAGCATTTTCTGCAGTTCTGTAGGTGTGAGATACACCGTTTACATAATGTGGGTGTATTCTGCTCTTCCAAAAACACCCATTTAGGGCAAAAAAAAATAATAATTTGCAGTGTTTTTGTGAGATAAACTATTTATATATTTTTCTACTATTGTGCTATTCTAAAAAAATTATTTTAGGACAAAAACATTTTATTTGAATAGCATTTTCTACAGTTCTGTAGGTGTGAGATACACCATTTACATACTGTGGGTGTATTCTGCTGTTCCAAAAATACCCATTTAGGGCCACAAAAAATATTTTGCAGTGTTTTCTGCATATCTGGAGGTGTGTGAGATAAACAATTTATATATTTTTCTTCTATTGTGCTATTCTGAAAAAATAATTTTAGGACAAAAACATTTTTTTTTAATAGCATTTTCTGCCGTTCTGTATGTGTGAGATACACCGTTTACATACTGTGGGTGTATTCTGCTCTTCCAAAAACACCCATTTAGGGCCACAAAAAATATTTTGCAGTGTTTTCTGCATATCTGGAGGTGTGTGGGATAAACAATTTCTATATTTTTCTTCTATTGTGCTATTCTAAAAAAATAATTTTAGAACAAAAACATTTTTTTTAATAGCATTTTCTGCAGTTCTGTAGGTGTGAGATACACCGTTTACATACTGTGGGTGTATTCTGCTCTTCCAAAAACACCCATTTAGGGCAAGATCCTCAATTTGGAAAATATGAGGAGAATGTCAAAGGCACGTGGCCCCGGTCGTGGTGCTGCTGATGGAGCTCCTGTTGCAGGGAGAGGACATGGTCAATCTGTGCCAGCTACACGCACAAGTGAAACACCTTCCTCAGGTGCAAGTAGGCGACAGAGCCTGCAGCAGTATTTTGTTGCGCCTAATGAGGCTGTACGAATGTTGAGGCCAGAACAAGTACAGGCAAAAGTAGATTGGGTTGCTGACAGTGCCTCCGGTTCCTTCACATTGTCTCCCACCCAGTCTTCTGATGAAAGATCAGAGTTGGCACCTGCAGCCAATGTCCATCAGTCTTTCACCTCACCCCCTTGCAAATCAGCCAAGCAGTCTGAGCCCCAGATCATGCAGCAGTCTCTTCTGCTTTTTGATGACTCTGTTAGCAGGGTTTCCCAGGGTCATCCACCTAGCCCTGCCCCAGAAGTGGAAGAGATTGAGTGCACCGATGCCCAACCACTTATGTTTCATGATGAGTACATGGGAGGACCATTGCATCACGTCTCGGATGATGACAAAACACAGGTGCCAACTGCTGCTGCTTTCGCAATTGTGCAGACCGACAAGAAGGACAGGGGTGAAGACTGGGTGGAAGATGATGTGGAGGACGATGAGTTCCTCGACCCCACATGGAATCAACGTCATGCAGGTGACCTTTGTAGTTCGGAGGAAAAGGCGGTGGTCGCACAGAGCCACCAGCACAGCAGAAGAGGGAGCAGGGTGCAAAAGCGGAGCGTCCATCCCCTAGACAGTACGTCAGCTACTGCCCAACGCAGAAAGGGACCGAGCACACCAAAGCCAGGTCCAAGGAGTTTCTTAGCGTGGAAGTTCTTCAGACAATGTGCTGATGACAAGACATGAGTGGTTTGCACGCTGTGCAATCAGAGCCTGAAGGGAGGCATAAACGTTCTCAACCTGAGCACAACCTGCATGACCGGGCATCTAAGTGCAAAGCATGAGCTGCAGTGGAGTAGACACCTCAAAAACAAAGAAAGGTCTCTGGCTCCTCCTGCTTCCTTTACTGCTGCAGTCTCGGCCTCTTCATCCACCTCTGTAGTGACAGTAGCACCTGCCAACCCACAAACAGAGCATCTGCCAGCAACACTACCACCTGGGTCACCAACCATCTCCACAATGTCCCATGGAAGCGTTCAGCTCTCTAGCTCCCAAACACTGGAGCGGAAGATGAAGTACCCCCCTAGCCACCCGCGATCCCTGGCCCTGAATGCCAGCATTTAAAAATTTCTCGCCTTTGAAATGCTGTCATTCCGTCTGGTGGAGACGCAGAGTTTTAAAAGCCTGATGGCATTGGCTGTCCCACAGTACGTCGTGCCCAGCCGCCACTACTTTTCCAGGCGAGCCATCCCTTCCCTGCACAACCAAGTGGGGGACAAAATCAGGTGTGCACTGCGCAACCCCATCTGTGGCAAGGTCCACCTAACTACGGATGCGTAGACCAGTAAGCACGGTCAGGGACATTATATCTCCCTAACAGCACACTGGGTAAATGCAGTGGCGGCTGGGCCTGAGGCAGATAGCAGTTTAGCGCATGTCCTTCCACCACCGAGGATTACAGGGCGCTTCAGTTTGCCTCCTGTTGCTAACTCCTCCTACTCCGCTTCCTCATCCTCTACCGTCTCCTCATCTGGTCAGTGTAACACCTTCACCACCAACTTCAGCACAGCCAGGGGTAAACGACAGCAGGCAGTTTTAAAACTTTCCTGTTTGGGGGAAAAACCCCACAGGAGTTGTGGAGGGACATGAAACAACAGACCGATGAGTGGTTGGTGGCAGTGAGCCTCAAGCCCGGCCTGGTGGTGTGCGATAATGGGCGAAATCTCGTAGCAGCTCTGGGCCTAGCCAGTTTGACGCACATCCCTTGCCTGGCGCATGTGCTGAATTTGGTGGTCCAGAGGTTCCTGAAAAATTACCCCAATATGCCAGAGCTGCTGCAGAAAGTGCGGGCCGTCTGTGTGCACTTTTGGCGTTCACACCCTGCTGCTGCTCGCCAGTCAGCGCTGCAGCGTAACTTCGGCCTTCCCGCTCACCGCCTCATATGTGACGTGCCCACAAGGTGGAACTCCACCTTGCACATGCTGGCCAGCGTGTGCGAGCAGCAGCAGGCGATAGTGGAGTTTCAGCTGCAGCAATCACACGTGAGTCGCTCTGTGGAACAGCACCACTTCACCACCAATAACTGGGCCTCCATGCGAGACCTGTGTGCCTTGTTGCACTGTTTTGAGTACTCCACCAACATGGCCAGTGCCGATGACGCCGTTCTCAGCGTTACTATCCCAGTTCTATGCCTCCTTGAAAAAACGCTTCGGGCGATGATGGAAGAGGATGTGGCACAGGAGGAGGAGGAGGAAGAGGAACCGGGATCATTTCAAAGGCTTTTAGGGCAGTCTTTCACAAGTGGCAACAAGGGTGGGTTCCTGCACCAACAAATGCCAGGTATACAATTGTCCGGCAGCAAGGGCACAGTTCTGGAGGATGACGAGGTGGAGGATGAGGAGGAGATGGAGGGGGAGGAACTATGTTCACAGCAGGGTGGCACCCAGACCAGCTCATGGCCATCACTGGTGCGTGGCTGGGGGGATACAGAGGACACAGACGATACACCTCCCACAGAGGACAGCTTTTCGTTGCCTCTGGGCAGCCTGGCACACATGAGCGATTACATGCTGCAGTGTCCCCGCAAAAACCGCTGAGTTGCCCACATTCTAACTAGTGCTGATTACTGGGTGGCCACCCTGCTGGATCCCCGTTACAAGGACAACGTACCATCCTTAATTCCCTCACTGGAGCGGGATCGTAAGATGCGCCAGTACAAGCGCACGCTGGTAGACGCGCTGCTGGTGGCATTTCCACCTGACAGCGGGGGTACGGTGGAAGCACAAGGCGAAGGCAGAGGAGGAGGAAGAGGTCGCCAACGCAGCCGGGGCACCGCCAGATCCTCAGAAGGCAGGGTTAGCATGGCTGAAATGTGGAAAAGCTTTGTCAGCACGCCACAACAACCAGCACCACCAGCTGAGATGGAACGTCTTAGCAGGAGGCAGCATTTCACCAACATGGTGGAGCAGTACGTGTGCACACGCCTACATGTACTGAATGACGTGTCTGCCCCATTCAACTTCTGGGTCTCCAAATTGGGCACATGGCCTGAGCTTGCCCTTTACACCTTGGAGGTGCTGGCCAGTGTATTATCTGAATGTGTATTTAGCACGGCAGGGGCGTTATCACAGACAAGCGCAGCCGCCTGTCCAGAGCCAATGTGGACAAGCTCACGTTCATTAAAATGAACCAGGCATGGATCCCACAGAACTTGTCCGTACCTTGTGCAGAATAGACATGTATACCGGTGTTCTGACAAAAACTGTCCGGTCATCGGATAGTGTCCGGCCCGTACTGCGCAGGCGCAGCGCTTGCGCAGTACGGAGGACAAGGAGATTCACAAAATCTCTGAAGATGAACGGCGCCTGCGTGCAGGTTCAAGCCCCACCATCCAAGTCGACATACGGTAGCACATAGTAACAGGGCCCCTCACGAGCTTGCTTCGCTTGCCACGCTTCGGGCACGGCCTCGCTTGGCTCGGCTTGAACCACGGATGGTGTGGCTTGAACCTGGACTCACCGCGCAGGCGCCGTTCGTCTTCGGAGATTTTTCTAAATCCCTTGTCCTACGTACTGAGCAAGCGCTGTACAGGGCGGACAATATCTGACGGGGGACAGAATTCGAGACATCACTGGCCTTACCCAGCCATTGTTGTATTTTTGAACCAGTGTTGGCTACCTTGTCCTCCTCCACCGCCGCTTCCACCTACACAGCCACATCCACCATCACCTCAACCTCCTACTCCATATGGACCTCCTCCTCCTAAGTCAAGATTATAATTTTTATCTTTTAAAATTTATCCTTTAAATTGAAAAATATTTTTTCCAGCAAGGGCGTATTCTGGGGCATTCCCACCATATGTGTGGCATCGTGCCGTTGAGTTTCTGAGGTTCTTAATGACTTCCTGTACCTCTTCTGCTGAGAAGGGGGCCTCCAGCATATTATTTATTTATTTATTTTTTTATGTTATTTTAAGTTATTTCCCTATCCACATTTGTTTGCTGAGCACTTGTCATGCTCTTAACAATATTTGGCTGCCATTTGCAGCCCTCTAGCCCTTTCCATTACTTTGTTAGAGCCATTTTAGTCCTCAGAAGTTCGGGTCCCCATTGACTTCAATGGGGTTCGGGTTCGGGGTCAAGTTCGGGTCAAGTTCGGTCCCGAACTCGAACTTTTTTACGAAGTTCGGCCGAACCCGTCGAACCCGAACATCCAGGTGTCCGCTCAACTCTATTAGCTAGGCATTGCCCTGGGGACCATTTACAGAAGAAAAAACTATTTAAAAAGATTCTGTTTGACAAGGAGAAGTAATGTTAATATTTCTTAAAGACTTCACTTTTGTTGAAAAAAGCACAATCCCTTTTGGGTGATCTATGTAAATTGCAAAGATTTTACCACGTTTTGTTGCAGAGAGGGGGCGTGGCCAGCTACGGACCGAGATGGTCGCTTGAGAGCTCCGCTCCGGACATACTGGGGACACAAAACGGCCCACAAATAGCTGAATTTATCACCCCACAGCAGCGACCCGGCTCACAAACACCTACAGGCCATGTCCAGAAAGAGGAAAGAAGATAAGAAGCCTCAAAACCTGATTGCCTTTTTCACACAGCAGCAGCATGGTGGCAGGCAAGGTGGCATCGGCACCTCTTCCTCCTCGGCCTCCTGTTCTCTTCCACCAGCCTCACAGACAGCACCTCAAGTCATAAGAGCAGCACATCAATGAATCCACACTCCTTTTCCTCAACTCCAATGTCTGGCAGTCCTAAGAAAGCAAGATTCAAGATGGATGGATCAAGCCACAGGATTGAGGGGAGCCCTAATAATAATAATAATAATAATGTCCCTAGGAAGGACACAAGGGAGCTGCCTCAAGCTTTGTTGCAGTATTCTAATTGTTTCTGCTCTAAAGAAAAAGCTGTTTGTTGTCTGTAGTGAATCTGAATTGGAGCAAATGTTTCATTATTAATCATTTTATACACTTGCAATGCTCTAATAAGGAAAATGCAGGGTCTGCTCTCTTTGGAAGTAATTAACCCTTTGGTAGTATGTCACCAAAAATGTATTTTTTTGTTGCAGAGGATGGCTAAAATCTGCCGTGTATACTTGTGCATACTTCTGGGAAAATTTGTGAGCCAATAACAAATGCAGGAAATAACATTTCTGTGGGTGTCCTGTACACCAATGGTGTACGAAAAGGTCTCCAGGTTGCCATAATGAGTTGAATTTTATAGAAAATGACAGCATTACAAATTGAAGAGGAAAGGTGATTTTTAAAAACATTCAATTACAAATATGGCTTGTGTAGCAATTGCATATGATTTTTTTATTTCATTTGCTATCTATTTTTCCCCAAGAAAGTGGCGTTACCCTTTAATGTTTTTACAGGCAACAGAAGGGGGTGTGATCGGGGAGCCTGGTAAGGATGCGAGTGGCAGCATTCAGCACTGGGTACACAGTGAAAGGAATGGAAGTTGTTCCTTTTACTGTTTGATGTCAGAAACCGGAAGCAACAAGGATTTCACCAGCCTATCATACCAATCTGTGTCTGATCAGCTGCATAGGCCAGAGGAGAGATCTGGGGTCTAATAGACTCCAGAGCTCTCCATAAAGAGGACTTGTCACGGCTCATGCTATTACAAGGCATGATGTTCATCCCTTGTAATAGCAATAAAGTTGATAAAAAAAATACAAAAAGGGTACAAAAAGGGTAAACAAATTATTTCATAGAAAAAAAATATATAAAACACCCGCTGCTCACACACAAATGCAAACGCACACACAGCTCCCACACACAAATGTAAACAGAGATCGCATCCACAATGGTGGGTGGGTGGAAGAGGTATCACCGTTGCCTATGCAGATTTTTTGGTACCATAAATTGGCACCGTTCCATGGGCGGACAGAATTTTAAAACATGACATGTTTGTTATCTATTTACTCGGCATAACATAATCTTTTATATTTTACCAAACAATTGGATATAATATTGTGTTTTTGTGCATTGAAGTTCTGTCCAAAAGTTTTGCCTATAGTTCTACTTTATGTATAGAGATGTGAACACAATATATTTTTTTAAACAGATATTGGTTTCTTTTTTCCTGTTTGTAAACAAAGAAGCTGGGAATCCCTTCTATTTACATCAAACCCTTTCATAGATGATGGTCTGGTATAGCAGTTAAAGAAAACACAAAAAAGGAACAAATGGCGTGGGGGTTCCGCCTAAAAATAAGACCCTTTTTCTTGATGAGGCACTGATATGGATTTTAAAGAGGAACTCAATGCACAAAATTATAAAACAAAGGTGCCCCCCCCAAATCCATACCAGACCCTTACCTGAGGAATGCAGGCTGGCAAGACAGGAAAGGGGTGGAAGAGTGTGTGCTCCAGCCTCCTGAAGCATACATACCCTCATCATGCCAAACTTTGGCCCACTGGTTGTGGGGGCTGTGAGCTAGGGACTCTTTGGAATCTGAAAAAAGGGGGGCCCCACTTGAATGAGTAAGTACCCCTACTCTTTCACAAAAGAAGTAAGTAGTAAATAAATACACATACTTCTAGACAAGTCCTTTATTGAAAAAAAAAATGTCCTACAATGAAAATTCATCATCAGTCATGTTAATAAGTGCCCTAGATCTGCCTCAATAATGGTAAATGACCCCCGTCGACCTGCTGAATAAAAAAAGTACAAACCTGCAAACATGTTACATCATACTGCTCATTCACTGCAAATGACAACTCCCTGGTCCCACTGCAAAATGTTAACAAAGGGATGGCATCATTGACTAAGCATATACATGACCATATTTGGTCACACGGCATTCTCCTGGGATGTCAGATAGATAGCAGAGCTTCACTTTTTGAGTTCTGGTCCATTTTAAAGTGGTAGTAAACTCTGTTCTACCACTTGTACCTACTGGCAAGCCTAAAGTTAAGCTCCATACACACGGTAGGACTTTTTGACAACAAACTTCAAAATTATCAAGTTTTCAAAAAAATCCTACCGTGGGTACGCTCCATCGGACAAACTTTTTCGGTTTTCATCGGACAAAAGTTCGCTCTGCAAACGGACAAACTTTTGGGCAACAAAAGTCCTACGGTGCAAAGTCCTATCGTGTGTACAGAAATCCATCGGACTTTTGTACGAATTACAAATACGCATGCCCAGAACCAATGTTAAAATCAACCAACAATAGCAAGTTGACCAAAGAGTGGTGGTAAAGAGCAGAAAAGAGCAGAAAAACCATGTGATGTTGGGAAAGTTTGGGGAAAGTTTGCAGAAAAGTCCTGCCGTGTGTATGCTATGGGTGTGCCCGGCCAACTCCCTTCGGACATTATTCCACGGAAAAGTTTGTTTGAAGTCCGACCGTGTGTACGAGGCTTAAGGCTTACCTGTAGGTACTGTGAATATCTCCTAAACAGCGGCTCATGCACACATGCGCCGGAATGATGTTATCGTGCCCGTAGCCACTCATGTAGCCAGAGAACACAAACTCGAAAGGAAGACCGGGGGAAGATTTTAGCCCTCTCAGCAGTGACAGCACAACGCTGAAGGGCTTCTTTCTAAGCTAGGGCTCTCACAATGTGCTAGTATGTGATGCATACTAGCACATTATGACATTGCCTTGAAGGGAATTTTTTTTTCATCATCTGCGGTTTACTACCAGTTTAAAAACTTTTGTTTTGATCAATATTAGCCTTAATATTTTATGTCAGACAGGTGACAGGTGAAATCTAATGTGTTGTGCTTTTGTACTATGCATAAATACAGACAGCTTGTTTTCTTAAGCTTTGACAATAAAACGTGAGAACGTAATTGGTTGCCATGCACAGCTGCGCCTGTCTTAGTAAATAGCCCTCTATGTCTAATTTGACTTAGTAGTGTGGTGTTGATAATGTGGCAAATGACAACCTGCATATTTGTGAAGGTTTTTATTTATTTAGTGAGGTGATGGTATAGCTAGCAGGACTTAATCCCATTCAACTGGACTTGTTCTGTAATATAAGAGATTATTTGATCATTTATCTATGTAGCTTTCTCAGATCTAATGAATGTCAGGAATAAATTGATTGATAGAGCATGCTGAGGTATGGTACTGTCATGTATTAGAACTGAGAAAGCTACGTGAAAGACTGGTGAAATGTCTTCAACATTGAAGAGTCTAGTGCAGGGGTTAACCTGGGATCCATGGATCCCTAAGCAGGCTATGAATGGGTTTTAGGGGGTCAGTGAGGGTCAGATAATAAATAACATTTACATTCACGATACAGCTCCTTTTCCCAATCAATGATTTCCCATTGGAAAAAAAAATAAAAATAAATGCACCCTGACATATCAGGCTTATAGCGCTGACTGTTAAGCATTTTTTGATTTGTTGTTGGTCCATGTTTGTTGACATTCCATAATAGGAGTGAGTCTTGATTGTTTATTTTATTTAAACTCTGTGTATGTCAAATATATATATGAGGTATTCAAATAACAATATATATTCATTGCATGCAAAACTTTTCTTTATGCGAATATTTTTGGGGAGAAAGTCCATAACTTTAAAGCGGTTGTAAACCCAGATAATTTTTTTTTTTTTAATTACCTGCAAGACAAAGCCATAATGAGCTAGTATGACTAGCATACTAGCTCATTATGCATCACTTACCTTAGATCGGGACCCCCGAAGCCACCCTCGTCCCCCGCTCCGTCCGCAGCCATCGCTCCTCAGATACCCGGAAGGTTACTTCCGGGTATCGCCGCTCCAGCCAATCACAGCGCCGCTGCGGCGCTGTGATTGGCCGGAGCGGCGAAGACATCACTCCGCGCATGCGCGCGGGAGCTGTCTATTCCGGCAGAGCCGGAATTGTGAATGGGATTAACCCTGTGAATGCACCGTTGTCTACGGCGCGCATGCGCCGTAGACATCGTGCATGTCTTTTTTTGCAAATATCTCCTAAACCGTGTAGGTTTAGGAGATATTTCTTGCACCTACAGGTAAGCCTTAATCTAGGCTTACCTGTAGGTGTTTGTTTACAAAGTGGGTTTACAACCACTTTAATTAGTTTCCTAAAGGGGTCCATGACTCAAATTTTTTTAAGAACCACAGGTCTAGTGGAATCCAGTTGAATGTGACTAACTACAACTAGTTTTACCAAATGCAAACAAATTATAATATGGACTATAATATATGTGTTTTAGCTAAGGCACACAAACATAATTTAAAAGGCAAATATAGTAGTTTTCTTCTTTTATGGAAGTTCTGGGGAACTAGGTGAATAAGGCCTTTCTTGTGGAGTCTATATTATTGTAACTTGTGTGTGCAAGAACATATGTTCAAATTTGAAGACAAAAGACTCACCCCTTAAAAAAGGGGTGAGTAAGGATTCTCGTTTTCCTGGGGGGCTGCCATCCCAAGTTTATGTAGCAAGAACAATATATGATAGTAAAGGACTTTAATTATAGCACTCAGGAGCAAACCAACACATTTAAAAGTATTGAATATTAAGATACATACATTGTACACACCTTTAATTATATATTAATACAAAAAAAAAAAAAATTAACACAAAGGTCTCAGAGTCCAAAATCATTTAATATTGATATCAGCTTAAACACAAAACAGCCAATGCAATTGGGGATCAAGCATCTCCCCCTTCTTTCTTCAGGGCTTGAGTGTGATGAGATTGGAGAACTCTAAAGTAGTAGAATCACCAGTGTTTAATTGTTTGCTGCTTTTTAGTGGATATCTTGCCTTGTGCCTTATTTTATTTTTTGAGATGCCTTTCCTTTTAACACCATTTCCTATATAGATATGATTTCTCTACCTACTGGCCTATCTCTTATACAGTATTTTCAGATACCAGGAGCATTTACTGTGTGCAATTGGTCTAGAGGTCTAAGTTTTCCTCTGCCTATGGCGCTTTTTTGTAAGTATACAGTATATTATATGGGGTTTCGTATGATGCACAGAATGTCTATGGGGACTACTGTTTGATATTTTCTCATTTCTGTGTCAAATTATTATCATTGTTTTGTATTTGATTGTGTATGTTATCATTACAGACTGAGTGTCAGACCCTTACAATGCTGTTGATAATCGATATATATTTTACATACTATTTTGCTTTGGGGCCCGCTGAAGCGGATTCATCCATGAAACTCATTGGGCAGTTACTAATTGGCGAAATGGAGATGCTAACATAAAGCTGTGAATATTATAGTGGTCAGGATAACATATGATTTGTTCTTTGCTTGAATGTCCCAAGCAATTTTAATCCAGCTGTGTCTTTTGTGAAAGGATATGTGTGTAAACTGTGTATTGTTTTTTTTTTTTTTTTAGATATAAATGATTACATTTTTGTTGTTTTAAGTGTGTTGATCGGCTTGACTCCTGGGTGTTGTAATTTAAAGTTCATATACAATACTGTATACTGTTTGCTTAGGGAAAGACACATACAGAAGAGACAACAAAGGCTGCACACCCCGATGCAAAGTTTGAAAAAGGAACATTTCCCCATGGGGCTTTGGACAGCCAAGTGTGGAGATCGAAAGAAAAAATGATGATAATGTGAACATCATTTATTGAATAATGGTCAGGGACATAAGATATAAGTAAAAGACATATTGTAAAAACATATTCCTGGTCAGGTGATACAATGGAATCCACAACGGATGACAGTATATAAAAACAATTAATACACAACATTACATTACAAAATGCTACATGGTGTGCGTGTCCCAACGCGTTTTGACCTGTATAACGGTCTCTTCGGGGGGATATTGGATTCTATAAAAATAATAATATACATTACATACATTACATTGAAAGAACTTATTACTATATATTACATAAACCTGGGAGGAATATTTACCATTAGGGAGTTGAAAAAGCATTCTATGACCAGAAGTGAGCCAAGGCGCTTGGAAGATCCAAAAGGAGGCATGGTGAGCGCCACCCATCTCCCAAAGGGGGAAGAGAAGTCCGCCCAGAGGGGCCTACAGAGAGCCACACTGTACACGCCCTCCAACAGGCAGGGGAGCCAATGCCTGCATTGAGCACCCAACTGTCAGCCATGTACTCTAGGCAGTCCGGGATGGACGGCACCTCTTGCATTTCCTTTGGCAGCAGAAGTCCCCACCTGTCCTGCAGATCCGCAGTCAGGCTCAATACAATTTTTCCAAGCTTTCAACATATAGGATCCTTTTATTGGCTATCACTACACCAGGTAATTTCACTTTATCCCCATACACTACCCCACACGGGGTACTTCATTTTTGTTTCATAATATATTCACACTACACTTATTATTTCTATTTTTCTATTTTGTTTTTATCATTACTTTCACCAATTTCGTTTACTTCATGCAGGATTTTTATATCCTATACACATTACCTTGCACATTTACACACCACTTGACTGCCTATATGGTTAGTCCTTTATACACACATATGATACCATCTCTCAGAGAGCACCCTAAGTTAGGTGTTATTTTTGATTTGTTTTATTTATTTATGCTACTCGATCACTAATACCATACAATAAGTTTAATTTCTTCACACCTATTGATATACCTACTACTAGCCCTTATAGGCTAGTTATCCCATGGGACTTCTAATATGCTTGCCTTTATATAACACCCACTGACAATCCACTGCTTGCCTTTAGCCCTCCCCATTATTTGTATGCCCAAAGCACTTCCACAGTTCAACTTATATTCCTTGTAAAATATGCTACGAATTTATATATTGAAATTTACTCTTTTATACATGGCTGACAGTTGGGTGCTCATTGCAGGCATTGGCTCCCCCGCCCGTTGGAGGGCGTGTACAGTGTGGCTCTCTGTAGGCCCCTCGGGGCGAACTTCTCTTCCCCCTTTGGGAAATTGGTGGCGCTCACCATGCCTCCTTTTGGATCTTCCAAGCGCCTTGGCTCACTTCTAGTCATAGAATGCTTTTTCAACTCCCTAATGGTAAATATTCCTCCCAGGTTTATGTAATATATAATAATAAGTTCTTTCAATATAATGTATGTAATGTATATTATTATTTTTATAGAATCCAATATCCCCCTGAAGAGACCGTTATACAGGTCGAAACGCGTCGGGACACGCACACCATGTAGCATTATGTAATGTAATGTTGTGTATTAATTGTTTTTATATACTGTCATCCGTTGTGGATTCCATTGTATCACCTGACCAAGAATATGTTTTTACAATATGTCTTTTACTTATATCTTATGTCCCTGACCATTATTCAATAAATGATGTTCACATTATCATATTTTTTTCTTTCGATCTCCACACTTGGCTGTCCAAAGCCCCATGGGGAAATTTTCCTTTTTCAAACTGTATACTGTTTATTCTAAAGTGTATTACTTAACCACTTAACGACCGCCCACCGCCGATTTACGTCGGCAGAATGGCACGGACAGGCAGAATCACGTAGATCTACGTGATCGCCTTTGTGCAGTTGGGGGGTCCATCCGGACCCCCCTTCACTGCAGTGAGCGGCCGTTAAGTGTTCGGGAGCGATCAGGCATGAGGGGGGGGGCGCTCGATTCCGCCCCCCCCCCCTCGCGATCGCTCCCGGCCAATGAAAATGCTTCCTCCGCCATGTGATGTAAACAAGGCTGGAGGAAGTGATGTCATCTCCCTCGCCGCGGTCTTTCCGTTCCCGGCGCCGAGCAGAGAAGAAGCAGGTTAGTGCACCAACAGTCCACTGACACGTAGGTACACATAGGCACACAAATCACCCCCCAGTCACCCCCAGATCACCCCCCAGGTCACCCCAAAGCCCCCAATCACAGTGTCACTGATTGCAGTGATCATTTATTTTACTGATCACTGCATTTAGTGTCATCTGTGATTGTAAAAAGTTGCAGGGCAGTTAGGATTAGGCCCCTTTAGGTCCAGGGTAGCCCCCTAACCCCCCCTAATAAAGGTTTAACCCCTTGATCACCCCCCAGGTAACCCTTTCACCCCCTAACTTCAGCGTCACTAAGCGATTGTTTTTCCGATCGCTGTATTCGTGTCGCTGGTGTTTTAGATAGGCAGTTATTTTTTTTTAGGTTCGCCGCAGGTTTTTATTAGTGTCAGGTACCCCCATATATTATTTTAACCCCCTGATTGCCCCTAGAGTTAACCCTTTCACCAGTGATCGCCGTATAAGCGTCACTGGTGTCACTGGTTAGCCAGTAAGTTATTTAGTTATTTAGGTTACCCGTCAGGTTTTTATATAGTGTCAGGTACCCCCATATTTAACCTAATAAAGGTTTTAACCCCCTGATTGCCCCTAGTTAACCCTTTCACCAGTGATCACCATATAAAGGTTACGGGTGACGCTGGTTGATTAGTTTGCTTTTTATAGCATCAGGGCACCCGCCGTATATAACCCAATAAAGGTTTAACCCCCCTGATCGCCCGGCGGGTGAGATCAATTAGGTTTTAGCGCCAGAGAGGGTCTGCGTCGCCCCAGGCAGTGTTAGGTTAGTGCCAGTAACGCTAACACCCACGCGCAAAGCATACACCCCCCTTAGTGGTATAGTATCTGATCAGATCTGATCAGATCTATACTAGCATCCCCAGCGGTTTAGGGTTCCCAAAAACGCAGTGTTAGCGGGAACAGCCCAGATACCTGCTAGCGCCTGCGTTTAGCCCCTCCGCCCAGCCCAGCCCAGCCCAGCCCACCCAAGTGCAGTATCGATCGATCACTGTCACTTACCAAACACAACACACATAACTGCAGCGTTCGCAGTGCTTGGTTTTTGGGGCCCTGTGCGCGGCTAGGCTCCCAAAAAGTCCCACACATGTGGTATCCCCGTACTCAGGAAAAGCAGCAGAATGTATTTTGGGGTGCAATTCCACATATAACCATGGCATGTGTGAGCAATATATCATTTAGTGACAAGTTTTTGTACATTTTTTTTTTCTTTTTGTCATTATTCAATCATTTGGGACAAAAAAAAAAAATATTCAATGGGGTCAACATGCCTCTCAGCAAATAGCTTGGGGTGTCTACTTTCCAAAATGGGGTCATTTGGGGGGGTTTTGTGCCATCTTGGCATTTTATGGCCTTCAAAACTGTGATAGGTAGTGAGGAGTGAAATCAAAAATTTATGCCCTTAGAAACCTTGAAGGCGGTGCTTGGTTTTTGGGGTCCCGTACGCGGCTAGGCTCCCAAAAAGTCCCACACATGTGGTATCCCCGTACTCAGGAGAAGCAGCAGAATGTATTTTGGGGTGTAATTTCACATATGCCCATGGCATGTGTGAGCAATATATCATTTAGTGACAACTTTGTGCAAAAAAAAAAAAGTTTGTCATATTCCCGCAACTTGTGGCAAAATATAAAATATTCCATGGACTGAACATGCCTCTCAGTAAATAGCTTGGGGTGTCTACTTTCCAAAATGGGGTCATTTGGGGGGGGGTTTGTGCTATTTTGGCATTTTATGGCCTTCAAAACTGTGATAGGTTGTGAGGAGTGAAATCAAAAATTTGCGCCCTTAGAAATCCTGAAGGCGGTGCTTGGTTTCCGGGGTCCCGTACGTGGCTAGGCTCCTAAAAAGTCCCACACATGTGGTATCCCCGTCATGGGCGTCACCAGGGTGGGACCTGAGGGGGCCACGTCCCCCCCAATTTTACTGTGTGCCCCCCCATGTGCCCCCCCAAGTTAAGTTGTTGGTTTTAACACAAAAAATGTCCGCCAGCGCCGCGGCTATCTGAGTTTCCATCCGCGGCGCTGAATGACTGAATCAGACTCACTACAGTAACAGACGTCAGTCTGTCACGTGACGTCGCGTCTGACGGCCGCCGCTATTGATTATGGGAATTGTAGTCCGCGGCGCTGGCTACGTCGTGCTCAAGCTCCCTGCTCCAGGGGGGTGGAGTCAGTGAGTCACTGAGAAGAGCAGCGCAGCCAGCCTACCGCATGCTAACTCCCATCGCCGCGGTAGGTTAGCATGAATAATTGATCATATTTTGCCCGCCAACTCCAGTCCAGTCACAGTGCCTCTGCCACCAGTGCTGCCACAGGAAAGGTAGGTCCAAAAAACAGTAAAAATTTGCTTGCATTACCATTTATAATCTGAAATAAATAGCTGGTGGTTCTGGTGCAACAGTAACTTCAAAGATACATAAGACAGAGCTCTCATGGAGGTAACAGAAAAAATACTTAACTAATATTAGAAAAGCATGATGAAAAGATGAAGTAATATTGACTAAATAGTATATAGGAGGCTTTGTTTTTTCTTTTTGCAAAACCCAAACCAATGTGTGTTTTAGAGGTTAAAATATATATCATTGACCCCAATATATAATATTAGTTAAGTATTTTTTCTGTTACCTCCATGAGAGCTCTGTCTTATGTATCTTTGAAGTTACTGTTGTCCGGCACCAGAACCACCAGCTATTTATTTCAGATTTAGGCTCAGTTCACACTGCTGCGATGCGGGAACGCTGCGAATCCACTGCGGGTTCCCGCATCGCAGGTTTTCCCGGCAGCAGTTCACACTGCCCTATGTGAACTGCTGGGAGTGTCAAGTAAAAGTTAATGACACCCCCAAATCAGTTAACATATCGCAGTGCGATCTGCAAACTCGGACAGGAATCGGATCGCATGGGTGTGAACACCCATGCGATCCGATTCTGCTGCGGACAAAAAAAAGGGTCCTGTGATGTGCACTTGCAGTGCGGTGCGGATCACATGCGAACTCTGACATCGCAGCAGTGTGAACCTAGCCTTAAATGTGAACTTGCGTGCGTGTCGGGTGCGATGCAGGAATCCGCAGTGGATTCGCAGTGTTCTCGCAACGCACCAGTGTAAACCGGGCCTAAGAAATATTTTTTTCAGTTTACAAAGTGCATGCAATGATAATTGATAAGGATTAAACAATAAATTGATATTTTACCATGAATGAGTTAAAATTTGCTGACAACGTAGGTGAACCGTGAATTAAGAATTCAAATTTCATATTTGTGCGTTTTGTGTGCATTGTCAGGAATATTTCATATTTGTGCGTTTCGTGTACATTGTCAGGAATATTTCATATTTGTGCGTTTCGTGTACATTGTCAGGAATATTTCATGTTAATGCGTTTCGTGTGCATTGAATTTGTCTGGAATATTTCATTTTTGTGCTTTTCATGTACATTGTCAGGAATATTTCATGTTCATGTGTTTCGTGTGCATTGAATTTGTCTGGAATATTTCATATTTGTGCGTTTCGTGTACATTGTCAGGAATATTTCATGTTCATGCGTTTCGTGTGCATACACACACACACACACACACACACACGTTTTATGGTTGGCCCCCCTACTTTTGTCCTTGTCCCCCCATGTGCCCCCCCTAAATATGAAAGCTAGAGACGCCACTGATCCCCGTACTCAGGAGAAGCAGCAGAATGTATTTTGGGGTGCAATTCCACATATAACCATGGCATGTGTGAGCAATATATCATTTAGTGACAACTTTTTGTAATTTTTTTTTTTTTTTTTTGTCATTATTCAATCACTTGGGACAAAAAAAAAATATTCAATGGGCTCAACATGCCTCTCAGCAATTTCCTTGGGGTGTCTACTTTCCAAAATGGGGTCATTTGGGGGGGTTTTGTACTGCCCTGCCATTTTAGCACCTCAAGAAATGAGATAGGCAGTCATAAATTTAAAGCTGTGTAAATTTCAGAAAATGTACCCTAGTTTGTAAACGCTATAACTTTTGCGCAAACCAATAAATATACGCTTATTGACATTTTTTTTACTAAAGACATGTGGCTGAATACATTTTGGCCTAAATGTATGACTAAAATTGAGTTTATTCGATTTTTCTTATAACAAAAAGTAGAAAATATCTTTTTTTTTCTAAATTTTCGTTCTTTTTCCATTTATATCGCAAAAAATAAAAATCGCAGAGGCAATCAAATACCATTAAAAGAAAGCTCTATTTGTGGGAAGAAAAGGACGCAAATTTCATTTGGGTACAACATTGCATGTCCGCACAATTTACAGTTAAAGCAGCGCAGTGCCGAATCCCAAAAACAGGCTTGGTCCTAATGGCCCGAAATGGTCCGGGGCTTAAGTGGTTAATAAAATGAAATATACTAGAGCAGAGAGAATTGCTATGAAGATAATTGGCATGCTTGCACACAGATCTATGCATAATTAGTGAGCATGTTACCGTTACTTCTAAAGTGTACACTCATGTTCAGTGCTTAGGGTGCAGTCCCAGTTTGCAGTGAGCATTAAACATCTAAATAATGCTGCATTTGTAACATGTACAGTAATACTTGGATTACGAGCATAATTTGTTCCAGAAGCATGCTTGTAATCCAAAGCATTCATATATCAAAGCGAGTTTCCCCAAATGGAAACTCAGATAATCTGTAATATGCAGTACTGTATGTGGCCAGAGGTGCGGGGGTGCCTGTGTATGCAGTACTGAATGTGGCCAGAGGTGCGGGGGCGCTGATGATGCTCAGAGACACTCAAAGACACTCGGAAACGGAGTGTTTCTGAGTGTCTCCGAGCGTCTTTGAGTTCTCCACGAAGCGCTGGGAGCCACCCGTGCCCCCCGACCTCTGGTCAAATAAGGAAATGCACACACCAGTGGCTTGAATCCTGTTCGTATTGTGAGACAATGCTCGCAAATCGAGTCAGAATTAAAAAAAAATAGCTTGTATTGTGAAACGTTGGTAAACCGCGTTACTCGCAATCCGAGGTTCCACTGTATTTGTATAAGGTTCAATAAGGTATGTGTATATTTAAAAAGCAGCAAATGTGACATGATTCTGCAGCTGTCCAACATTGGCTCTAAGCCCGAGAACTGAGTGACCACATGACTGCTGATCGTTTTGCTTTTGGTCAGCTTGTGGCGGAGAGCAATCACTGTTCTCTGCTCTGCCCCTTTAGCACTCACTGGAGCCCCATGGGGAGGGATGGATGCAGCTGACTTTGACTCTCAGCCACGCACTGATATCACCTGGTAACGAGCAATAGCCTGCTATAAGCTGACTGTGGGTCACAGGAGTGTAAAAATGCACCCCTGTGATTTAGATTAGAAGTATGGTTTTTCCCTTTAATTAAAAAAAATGCACCAAAAATAGCCACATGCAGCAAATGTTTGGTAAATGTCATATTCACTTCTTTATATACTGTATGCCCTTCTATGTAAATAGAAAAAACTGCAATGTGACAGCTCACTAAGGTAAATAATGCACATGTCCAAAACAAAGGAAAACCTCAAAAGACTTATTTGCCATGCTGTAAATCCCACAGCTCATATACGGGAGAATGGAGTGCATGTTTATGTATTAAGTTTCATGCATGCACAATTTGTTACAGCATTTTTTTTTCACTGTGACCTTTAGGCCTGGTTACAACTAGCCTGCATCGAAAAATACTGTGTTTTTCTGTGTGGGCAGCTCAAGTACAAGCTCCGTCAGGGAGTGGTGCAATGTTCTGAAACTACTTAACGGGATATTAAAGGCAATTAAAAAAAACACGTTATACTTACCTGCTCTGTGCAGTGGTTTTGCACAGAGCAGCCCTGATCCCCCTCTTCTAGGGTCCTCTGCCAGCACTCCTGACCACTCCCTTCTGCCGAGTTCCCCTCAGAGCAAGCTGATTGCTATAGGGCACGTAAACAGGCTAACTCCTGAGCCATGGCTCTGCGTGTCCATTCACACACAGAGCCTCGGCTTGGCCTAGGCCCCCTCTCTCCTTATTGGCTCACTGGCTGTGATTTAAAACAGAGGGAGCTCTCCCTGCTGTCTCAGCCAATGAGGAGGGAGAGTCCCTGGAGAGCCGAGGCTCCCATGCACATCGCTGGATTGCGATGGGGCTCAGGTAAGCTGCACACAGAAGGCCATTCAATGCGCTGCTGAAATCTACTGGCATGCTGCATTTCAGCATTGTGGTGTGAACGGTCACAATGTTTTCTATGTGCCCTCGCAATTACCTGCATTTATCCAGTGTGGAAAATTACAGCTCTTCAGACATAGCCCTTAGTGATATCGGAATGCATGCATGAAAGATTGTATGTATGCAGAGGTAAGATTGGCTGCCAGGTATTTGGTGCTACACTATTGTATCCAGTGTGCAAGCAACCAGTTTGGGGCATGCAGCTTTGGGACAAGACACAGTAGTGCTGAGCTTCCAAAAGGATGGCCCTACCCCATTTGTTCAGGTTTGTGTCCAAATCACAGACCAGGGATAACTAAATAGTGGACCACGGTCCAGACCCGGACCAAGTGACAGTCCTATTCAGACAGCGATCATGATAATTAGCAGCTAGGGGTCCTCTCCCAGGCCTGACACTCAGCCGTCGATGTAATTCTCACAGCAGGGTAGAGAGTGGGAGGAGCTGCAGATTGGGACAGAAAGTGGGGGTCTTTTGAAATCTACAAGCAGGTATTTACTCTCTTGTTAACATAATAAAATGTGTACTTCCCAACTTCAGTCCAAATCTGCAACTCCCCCTGCTCCCTGCCCTGCTGTGAGGATTACAGCAGCGGTCAAGTAGGAGACCCAGGAGAGGACACCTCAGGCTGATAAGTGTCTCTAAACTGCTGAAGGTAAGGCTGTGCAGGGGATGCTTGCAATGAATGGGGCACTGTGATATAAAGGGGCACTATTATGTGAGGGGCACTGTGATGTAAAGAGACATTGTGATGTAAAGGGGCACTATGATGTGAGGGGCACGGTGATACAAAAGGAGCACTGTTATGTGAGGGGCACTGTGATGTAAAGGGACACTGCAATGTGAAGGGGACTGCAATGTGAAGGGGACTGTAATGAAAAGGGGCACTGTGATGTTAAGGGGAACTGAGGACACTGTGGGGCTGATTTAAAAGGGAGACTATGAAGTAAAGGGGAGTGGGAATGTGAAGAGGGTCTGTCATGTGAAAGGGGAATGAGGACACTGACATAAAGAGGGGACTGTGATGAAAAGGAGGCTATGATGTAAAGGGTAGTCTGAAGACACTGATGTACAGGGTAAACTGTGACTTATATAGCACAAAAATCAGATTCGGGACCTCTGCTGGAATAAAATTTTACTAACCAGACCTTCGAATATTTTAATTCAAGTACCCTGCCATAGATGCTCATAGTGTCTCATAGGCTGAACTGTGCTGCCACCTATTGACCTTATTGTAAAACGTCTCCAAGATGTTGTATTAGTTACATTTCCTGTTATTTGTTTTGTGCTTATTCCTTACTCTTGTTACCATCTTGTCCACATTGTCAATTTATCCTGAGCCGATTCAGTAAACTTATTTTGCTAATACCTCTGCATTACACTTGAACTCACTTGAAGCAGAAGTCATAGCTGAGTTGAAAAGCACAGAAAAAGGAAAAATTAAGTCAGGACAAATATTTCCAGTAAAAATATGAAGTGTTAGACTATTGATATTTCCATGCTAAGTCAGCACTATATTATCTTGAAGAGAACAGAATTGTAATATGACACATGTAATTTTTTTTTCATGCCACTAACCCACAAAGGCAGTGACATTTTTTCCTTCCATCAACACATTAACCAGAGGTATTTTTCCTTCTAGTGATACCACAAATGCAAAGACATTATTTTTTTTCAATCCAGTGACACAGTGGATGTCAATGCATTTTCTTCTTCCAGTGATACACCAACACATGGGGCATATTTTCCTTCCAGTGACTTTATCAATGTAGGGATACTTTTCCTCACATTGATGCCTTTCTCCCTTCAGCACTGTTCCCCCCATATTTTTTCTGTGGCACAGAATGCATACTGCTATTACAGCCTTCATTTCACTGCAGTGCAACCATTGGAACTATTTCAGTACGTCACACCCATTACATAAATTTCAGCTTGGCACTGCACACACCACTATTAGCCCTGTCCTTACTCCGCGGGTGCACAGTTTGGCATCTTCGCCTTCGCCATGGGCAGTGAATGACCTTGTCCTGACATTGTGACCAAAGGAATGTTGTTATCACTCCCCAACAATTTAATGCTGGCTGCAGGGAAGGAAGGAGCAGTGAGGGAGCACTGGTATGGTGAATATGGGGAAGGAGGGGGGGGGGGTCATTGGGGCCCTTTGCAGATAAACTGTTACTTTGCCTTGCACAGGCAAGGTGTCTTTTTAAACCACAAGACTGGCTGACAGAATTACAAAATCTTTGGTAGGTAAAACTGTAAACAGTATTTCTGCTGTGTAATTCGTTGTTTGTCTGAAATGTCTCTTTCACAAATGTATTCTTCAGAATGGATATTTTCCTCAATTATTCTTTATTGAGGAAATTAATTCCAAACACCATTATAAATCTGTTAAAACTTGTAGGGCTGTACCCAGGGATGTCTTAATACTTTTACATTTACCATTTTTAGCATTAGTGTATGAAATTGTCTTATCCACCACAGAGATGGGTGCTTTGTATGGTTAGTTCAGGTGTCAGTATTCATTGACATTTTACTCTATGCTGGACAAAACCTGGATACTGCATGCTGTAATTTTGGCTAAGCGGTGCTGAGCAAATATTCAATGAAAATTCATATCTAGAGTCACTGTACTAAAACAGTGTCTCTGGTAGTTACACATACAGAAATAGCCAGATGGCCCACATACACAGTCAGAGGAGCTGGCGGGTGAAAGCACAAACTCAGATTAATTGAAGGAGTAAAAGAAACACAAACAGTAGTACAAAATGGCAAATGAATGACCCAGAACTGGTAACAGATTTAACTTTTAATAACAATTATTTTTAATAAGGGAAAAACAACATGATTTGGTAAAAAAAAAAAAAAAAAAAAAAAATCTGCAGAAATACCAAGTGCACTCATTGAGAAGCTTAGGCGAAATTTGCTTAAAAAAAAAAGAAAAGATTCCTTTTTTCGTTGTTGGGAGGGTGTGGAGATTAGTTGGGGTATATATGGGATAATTTAATTTATTTCATTTACCGTAGCTTTCTTCTTGTGTTTTTTTCTCCATTGTGTGTTATCACTTTGAAAAAGTGGAGGTCCCATTTTATGATACAAGAACAGCTCCAGTTACAGGGCGCTTCCAGAAGTTTAAAGTGATTGTAAAGTCCCCTTTTTTTTTTCTTTAATTTTCTTTAGATTCTCTTCTTGTCGGGTCCCTCACTGACTCTCTTGGCCCCTCCCTCCTGTCAAGTACCCCCCACAGCAAGCAGCTTGCTATGGGGGCAGCTCTGTGTGTCCATTAGGATACAAAACCATGGTTCGGCCCTGCAATCTCTCTCTCCTGATTGGCAAACTAACTTTGATTGACAGCAACAGGAGCCAATGGCACTGCTGCTGTGTCTCAGCCAATCAGAAGGGAGAGTCCTGGATAGCCGAGGCACTCATGCACATTGCTGGATAAATATGGGCTCAGGAAAGTATAAGGGGGCTGGGGGGACTGCTGCACACTGAAGGTTTTTTATCTTAATGCATAGAATGCATTAAGATTAAAAGCTTTCTGCCTTTACAACCACTTTAGTAAGAAATCCAAATCCCATTGCATCCTTAAAACCAGCAAAGCATCCTTAATTTTGCCTTTTCCATCAACTAAAATACATTTTGTTAAAATTGTAATATTTAGCCAAAATCTCCCAATTTTTGGTAATATTTAGGGGAAATGTTTCCAAAATAAATAAAAACAAGCATTAAAAACATACATTGGGACATTTCTGAGAGTAAGAGATTAATATTTGGTTTGATACTTTTAAGAAGCATCTCCTTATGCATTTCCCTTCCATACATTCTGCAATTTATTTTTTAAAAGACCTCTAATACATTTTTCTTTGAGTTTTCAAGTTAAGTGCAACAAAGTAGCTTATCGTTCTACGATGGAATACCAATATCTTTCAGTCTACCCAATTACCAAAGGCAGTAACTCTGCCAGCCATTAATATCTGCTTCTCTGCTGATTAATTATTGGAGGTGCACACAGCTACTTGCTGAGCCTTACAGTATTACACTAATTATAAATTAATATATTGGCCATTACATGCTAAGGAAATGTAGACAGCTAATGCATTCAAGCAAGACGTCTGTTTTAGAACAGCTGTACCTTATTTTTATCCCATTTGTTTTAATTTCTTGCTTAGCTGTCCCTCTGCCAGAATTGTGCTCAGCAAGTATGTCGAAGCATACAGGATTTGAAGCCGACAGCCTTGGTTTGCTTATCTTGTTTACAAATTAATCTGAGCCAGGTGTCCCAAGTAAATGTAATCAATGAGTCTGTGTCTGGATCACCTTTTGCTGGAATGTCTGTAGAATTCCAGTACTCTACGCCACATTAAAATCTGCAATTATTATATAAAGTATATCACATTGATCTTGTTCTGCGTTTTAAGCCTTTCTAAGTGGTTGTATGGTTACTGTGAATCACTCCTACCTTATTCTCTCCTACCTTATTCTTTCTCAAAGTGTAAAATTTATCTAATGGTGCACATAACCATTAGATGGGTATTATCCAACTTTTAGTTTTTCTATGATAAAGGATCGGAAAACAATAGCTGGCATTCACATTGACAAAGCTAGAATATTTAGTTATTTTCCCAAAAGATTCAAGCCTGGTCATGAAGCTCTCTACATATCAAAATAACAGTTACAACCATTAGATATTAAAATGGACTTTCAGTCTGTCTCTCAGGTGGCTCCTGCACTGCCATATTGGTACCTACGTAGATGTGCGGAAGGGCTCTGCCCAGCTTTCAGATCCTTGTAGAGCCCTTCTGCACACCTGTGCATGCACAGGGGATTTCTTACACATAGCAAAGGCATGGGACTTCCCTAATTGCCATCTTTTGCTTGGGACTCAAATACCTGCAGCACGTCTGCACATGCACAAGGGGCAGGGGAAAAAAGTAATTCTTGCTTAGGTGAGACATTTGGAAGTTCTGCTTTGCATGACAAATAAAAGACAAGAGGGAGGGGGCAGAAACACATAACCTTAAGAGAAGTGGTGGCTGGTGCTAAAAAAAAAATTGGGGTCTGCACTCACCCCTTCACGGTCATGGCGCCGTGGCTTCCTCGACTTCTCCTCCCGGCCAACCCGATTCGCCTCCTGTCCAGGTTGGCCGGGAGGAGAATCCAAAAGACAATAGTAATTATTGTGGGTGACACTAAAGTGGGTGACACTAAAAAGCTTAACCTTTATTTTACACCCCAGAGGCTACATAGCATATACCCAGAGAGATCTGCCAACTGCACTCGCTGTGGTGGGGAAGATGGTACATACATGCATATGTTCTGGAGCTGCCCTAGAGTGGCTCGGTTCTGGACGTAGGTGGTTGAGCTTATAAACTTTCGCCTTCAGCTGGCTCTCCCGATCACCCCTGAGTTACTGCTCCTAAGCATCCATGATGATATTTTTTCTGCTATACTATTCTAGAAGAGAGATCATACTTAAATGGAACTCCTGATCCCCTCCCTCCGTAGGTTCTTGGGAACAATCTATTAACTTGGCTCTTCCTATGTACAAATTGACATACATGAACAGGAATTGCCCTGAGAAGTACGAGATTGTCTGGCAACCCTGGACCACATAGTGGAAACAGTTTCCTTTTTTAACATGGCTTCTGGATAGGGTGGACCCGGGCTCTCTCGTGTCAATCCTATTATTCTCCTCCCGGCTTGCCTATGTGTGTTATGCTGGCATTTCATTGAACTGTGAATATGACTCTCAATTGTTGTATGAATACCTACATGTACCTTTCACTACTTTCATGTTGTGCTTCATAAACTGTAACAAGCCTATATTTTCTTTAATAAAAGAACATTCTGTTCGTGTTAAAAAAAAAAAGCTCAACCTTTTTTAAGCCAATTAGAGCCTCAGGCTCTAATCATGTAGCTTGAAAAGAAAACCTCATGAGTCTGCATACAAACTAGGAGAGAAGCGCCCCTGCGCCCCTTATGGACTGGGTGCTCTTGAGTACACCCCAGGTGGTAAGTCATGTAGTGGCAAGACAGTTTGTCTATCAAACAGAAAATGTTTCAGTTCATCAAATTGGAAAATTCCTTGAAACAACAGAAAATTTAAAATATAAAATGTGTTCTCTGGTGCAAAAAACTGTCCAAAAAATAAAGAAAATTGTGTTCTAGCGTCGTAATGACTTGTGCAAAGCTTCAAGTGCAAAAAAGGCGATTCACTCGTGCTCCCCTCCTGATTCCACACTTGCCAGAAAGCAGTACCCCTGAAGGGGTAAAGCACATTCAAACAGAGTTGCCTCTGAACTCAGTGCCAAATCGATTTCTCTTCCCCGATGGTTGTGGTCATGTGGTAAGTTCACATATGGATGAAGGTAAAAGATTGACACTCATAGCGTGAATCCGTAAAAATTATATATATGAGTTTATTCAATCAAAAAGCAGGTTGTAACTTTAAAACTGCATTATCAATAGTGCTAGAAGATAAGTAACAATCGTTTACAGCCAAGAATCTGGGACGATGTGCATTCCACAGACAAAAATTCACAACCGGAAGTGATGTGATGGCGCTCCAAGCTCCTCTTACCCTTTTCATCATTAGACGTCATCAGAAGCGGCACCATCTTGGTGCACCTCACGTCTTATATGTCGTGCGGTTGCCATGTCAACAGGGCACGCTAGTCGCCATGTTTGTTAGTAATGCGGAAATAAAACGTAGCCCCTCAATGCCGGGCATAGCTTCCATATCCCATTCCAGCGGTCATCAAAATTTGATATAAAGCACAAGTGACAAAGCCCAATGGGTCCGCAGAGTTTTATTGAATCCCAGAGTGAGTCAAATACAGTTCCTCTTTTGAATATGTATAACAGACATAACTGCGCCTCCAGTGGCGGTGTGAGTTGTTGACAGGCAATCTGCACTATACATTTACTTGGTGGTTATTGCAATGCAGATATAAGGTATAAGGTAAAAGTTAAATATATTCAATACATTTTAGAAAACTTAAAAAAAAACTTTAAAAACTTTACATGGTGGAATCTGGAAGATAACTATATCAATACCTCAAGCAATGAAAAACTAGCATGAAGATGTCTACAAAATATAAAATAAATTAAAATAAATAGATGACCACCATTCTAGATGGTATGAATGATGGAATACATTTGTAATATATCTGTACTATGTGTATATAAATGTATCCGGGATATTAATGTCCATAAACGGTAAGTATAATGGTATTAGGTTTATATGCATCGAAGTATTAAAAATATTAAAAGCTAGTGGTCAAAAGTTGGATATGAAACAACTTAAATCAATATCAATGTTGAGGCCTCCAGGATATAGAGGCCACAACCTGTATATCCATTTGGTCTCGTTTTGTGACACCTTGATCTTCTTGTTGTCACCTCTCCAGTGACCCTTAGGCCGGTTTCACACTGGGGCGGTGGGGGCGGTGGCGGTATAGCGCCGCTGTTTTTAGCGGTGCTATACCGTCGGGATTACAGAGGTATTCGGCCGCTAGCGGTGCGGTTTTAACCCCCGCTAGCGGCCGAAAAAGGGTTAATACCACCCTCAAACCGCGGCTACAGCCGCTGTTTGCGGGCGGTATTACCGCGGTATCCCATTCATTTCAATGGGAAGGAGCGGTGTAGGAGCGGTAAACACACTGCTCCTCTCACCGCTCCAAAGATGAGGCTAGCAGGACTTTTTTTTAAGTCCTGTTAGCGCACCGCTCCAGTGTGAAAGCCCTCGGGGCTTTCACATTGGAGACACAGGAGCCGCTGTTTAGGCTCGGTTTGCAGGCGCTATTTTTAGCAAAATAGCACCTGCAAACCGCCCAAGTGTGAAAGGGGCCTTAGGATCTCTTTGGTGTACCTCTTTAAAATGTCTAGAAAGACTATATTTGGGGAAACCTTTTCTGATGTTAATTATGTGTTCCCTAATCCTAATGAATAGAGGTAGGGATGAGCTTTATGTTCGGGTTGAACATGAGTTTGACTTGAACATTGGCCGTTCGCCGAATAGCGAATAATTTGGGGTGTTCGCGGCAAATTCGAAAGCCGCGGAACACCCTTTAAAAGTCTATGGGAGAAATCAAAAGTGCTAATTTTAAAGGTTGATATGCAAGTTATTGTCATAAAAAGTGTTTGGGGACCTGGGTCCTGCCCCAGGGGACATGTATTAATGAAAAAAAAAAGGTTTAAAAACTGAAGTTTTTTTGGGAGCAGTGATTTTATTAATGCTTAAAGTGAAACAGTAAAAGTGAAATATTCCTTTAAATTTCATACCTTGGGGGTGTCTATAGTATGCCTGTAAAGTAGCGCATGTTTCCCGTGTTTATAACAGTCCCTGCACAAAATGACATTTCTAAAGGAAAAAAAGTCATTTAAAACTACTCGCGGCTATAATGAATTGTCAGGTCCCGGCAATACAGATAAAAGTCATTGAAAAAACGGCATGGGTTCCCCCAAACCAAAATGAAAAAAAAAATGTGTGGGGGTCCCCCCAAATTCCATTTCAGTGTCTTCAGGTCTGGTATGGATATTAAGGGGAACCCTGCGCCAAATTAAAAAAAAAAGTGTGTAGGGGTGACCCCGCCCCCCTCTGATGCAACGGGAAACCGGCGTTGTGTCAGAGGGGGCGGGGTCACCCAAGCATGTCACTGGGTAACCCCGGTGTTTCCCCGTTGCGTCAGAGTGGACGGGGTCACCCGCTCACATGATGGGTGGCCCCGGCCACTTAGTTATTTAACCGCTGTTAGGCTGGAGAGCGTCATTGGTCGGCTGCCTCCCATGGAGGCAGGATCGTGTCGGCGTCATTTTTTTTTCTTCTTCTTCTTCGTATCATCACTGGAGATTGAGAATGGATTACATCGCTGGAATTTTTCTCTTTTTTTTCTTTTTAATAAAGGACTGTGTACTGTGGTTTTTAACATTTTTGACACTTTTTTGTGAAATTGTAGGGGTACAATGTACCCATTACCAATTCACATGGGGGGCGGGATCTGGGGGTCCCCTTTGTTAAAGCGGGCTTCCAGATTCCGATAAGCCCCCCGCCTGCAGACCCCCACAACCACCGGGCAAGGGTTGTAGGGATGAGGCCCTTGTCCCCATCAACATGGGGACATCCTCCCCATGTTGAGGGAATGTGGTCTGGTATGGTTCAGGAGGGGGGGGCGCTCTCTCTTCCCCCCTCTTTTCCTGCGACCTGCCAGGTTGCGTGCTCAGATAAGGGTCTGATATGGATTTTTGGGGGGAACCCCACGCCATTTTTCTTTTTTTGGGCGCGGGGTTCCCCTTAAAATCCATACCAGACCTAAAGGGTCTGATATGGATTTTGAGGGGTACCCCTACACCATTTAAAAAAAGAATTGGTGCAGGGTTCCCCTTAATATCCATACCAGACCTGAAGGGCCTGATATAGAATTTGGGGGGAACCCCACACCATTTATTTATTTTTAATTTTGGTTTGGGGTTCCCCTTACTACTCATACCAGACCCAAAGGGCCTGGTAATGGACTGGGGGGAACCCATGCCATTTTTTCAATGACTTTTATCTGTATTGCCATGACCCAACCCCGATATCCAATCCGGGTCATACACATGAGATCCAACAGCAAGCAAGGCAGACTAATGAGAGGCCTGATCTGGAACAATGCAGTCAAGCCTGTCTCTATCACAAGCAAGGGATAGAGTGTTCAGTTTGCTTATATCAGGTGACTGAGAAGATCAATCACCTAACAGGTGAACACAGACAGGGAGAATGCAAGAGCCAACACCTGGATACTGGAATTGGAAGCAGGAGCCCTTAGGTGATCCCGACAAAAGCTTTCTAAAATGGATTGAACATATGTGACTTTTACCTAATAATATCTGCATTGCAATAACCATCAAGTAAATGTATAGTGCAGATTGCCTGTCAACAACTCACATCGCCACTGGAGGCACAGCCATGTCTGTTATATATATTCAAAAGAGGGATTGTATTTGACTCACTCAGAGATTCAATAAAACTCTGCTGACCCTTCTGGCTTTGTCACTTGCGCTTTACATCAAATTTTGGTGACCGCTGGAATGGGATATAGAAGCTATGCCTGGCATTGAGGGGCTATGTTTTATTTCCACATTACTAACAAGCATGGCGACTATCGTGCCCTGTTGACATGGCAACCGCACGACATATAAGACGTGAGGTGCACCAAGACGTCGCAGATTCTGATGATGTCTGATGATGAAACGCGTAAGCCAGAGCTTGGAGCGCCATCACGTCACTTCTGGTTGTGAATTTTTGTCTGTGGAATGCACGGCGTATCAGATTATTGGCTGTAAATGATTGTTATTGATCTTCTAGCACTATTGATCGTGTGGTTTTAAAGTTACAACCTGCTTTTTTTTTATTACAAACGTTTTTTATTGAAGCTCATGAACATACATGTAAAATGTCAGACAAAGTAAGAAATCTGAGAAAAGCGGAACATCTCCAGACATGGTGAAATGTTGAGGACAAGTACAGTGAGTATCAATACAGGCATAAACAATAATTTAACAGAGCTGTCAAGCATGGGTAGTGTGGGTACATATGAAGCTATCCCAGGGGACAACAGGACATTATAAAAATATGTTATTCCAATGTTTCCATTTATTGTCGTAAATATGCATGGTATCATACAGGGTGTGGTGAATACGCTCAGATAGCTTAATGGCGTCCATTCTAGCTAGCACTTGCGACCATGAAAGGGTTGAGGTACGCCAATTCAGCGCAGTTACCCAATGTATGGCTATGAAAAGCGTGTGAATTAGTTTTACACATGGTGTAGGGATATCAGGAATGGATGTGAAGCATAGACACATTTGTATGGTGAGAGTAATTAAGCGGCCTGCGATGGTAGACGCCCTCGAGGCAGCTTTCTGCCAGATGGGCTTAAGGTGCCTACAGCTCCAGAAGATGTGAGTTAAGGTGCCTGATTCAGTACAGCCTCGAAAACAGAGCGGGGACATCGCAGGGTAGATGGAGTGGAGTTGCGTGGGGGTCAAATACCACCTCATGTGTAGTTTGACTGCAGTCCTGCGGATGGAGTACGCTCTAATGTTTTTGAACATATTAGTCAGCATTTCTTCCCACTCAGTTTTGCCTATCTCACCTTCCCACCGAAGCATCGGTTTGGTTTTTGCTGCCAGGGCAAACTCGTTGAGCAAACAATATAGTTTGGAAATAACCCCATTATCTCTAGAAGAGTGAATACATATGTGTTCATATTGAGTGCTGTGTGTTCGGGAATCTAGGGAGCCCCTACTATAGTAGAAATGTTTGATTTGCATGTACCTGTACAGCTCTGAGGGGGGAAATGTATCCTCTGTTTGTAGCTGCTGGAAGGGTTTGAAGTGACGACCCCCTTTAAAGGATTGAAATGTTGTCATTTAAGTCATACTCCACTGGGAAAATCCAGCTCTATCATGAAAGGCCGGGGGAAAATCAGGATCACCCAGAAAGGAGTATAGTGGGGAAAGGGGAGAGGCCAGGTGGAATTTATGACCATATAGTAACCAAAGGTGTATGGTTTGGCAAACGATCGTGTTCAGCGAAGTAAGTTGGCTAGCTTTGATGGATCTGGACCACAGTAACCCTGAAAGGTGGAAGGGGAGGATAGCGTGTGTCTCAAAAGTTAGCATGGGTATACCGGTGGGGGAAGTGTGCCATTGGGCGGTTTGGGCTAATCTTGATGCTAAATAGTAGCGCCATAGGTCAGGAAGGCCTAGTCCTCCAAGGGGTTGGGGCCTATACAACAGAGATTTGTGGAATCTTGTTTTTTTATTATGCCACACAAATTTATTGACATCTTTTTGGATTGAGTCAATATAGGTCCTAGATACATATGTAGGGAGGGCCCTGAAAGAAAAAAAAACTTAGGTAAAATGGCCATTTTTATGGCCGTGACTTTGCCCAAAAATGAAATGTGATATTTATCCCAAGTCTTTAGTAGGGATCTGATGTGCGAGATTATAGGTTGATAGTTTACTTGAAAAAGAGTTATGAAAGTTAGGGGTAAGCTGTATACCTAAGTAACGAAAAGTTTCAGAGCACCAAGTGAATGGAAAGTGTTGCCTCAATGATATTTCAAGATCATTTGGTATATTGATCGGCATGGCAGAGCATTTAGCTAAATTCACTCCCAGCCCTGAAATCTTGTGAAACGAGTCTAGGAGGGAGGTTAGATTGGGCAGTGCTATAAGTGGATTTGTTAGGAAAAGGAGGACATCATTGTTGTATAAGCTGAGTTTAAATTCATTGGGGCCTTTGTGATAACCTATAATATTTATATTTTCCGATATGGCACGGGATAAGGGCTCTATGGCTAGGGCAAAAAGGAGAGGGGATAAAGGGCATCCCTGTCTAGTGCCTTTCTGAAGTGAGAAGAATTGAGAATTATTACCAGGTAATTTAATACGAGTTTGGGGGTCCCTATATAAGGCATGAAAACCTTGCAGGAATTCACCAGTGATGCCAAATTTGGGCAATAAATGATCTAGGTCTGACCAGCTAACGCTGTTGAATGCCTTATGTATGTCAAGGCTAAGGAGAAGTGTCTGTTTAGAGTGTAAATTTGCATCCTGTATTATATTGGTGACTAGGCGAATGTTGTCTGTTATCTGTCTACCAGGAATAACAGGAATAAGCCCAGTTTGGTCAGGAGAGATTAGGGTTGTAATAACAGAAGCCAGTCTGTTCGCCAGCAATCTGACGAATATTTTCAGGTCATTGTTGATCACCGAGATCGGGCGGAAGTTTTGAGGGAAAGAGTGATCCTTGTGGGGTTTAGGAATAAGGGACATGTTGGCTAACAACATTTCAGTAGGAAAGTCATTGCCTTTTAAAATATGGTTATAGAGAGAAGCCAATTGAGGGGATAGAATGTGGGGAAAAAAATTGTAATAGGAGGTGGAATAGCCATCCAGGCCTGGTGCAGTAGAGGATTTAAATGATTTGATGATGGTTGCTATTTCCATTACTGTACAGGGTGCATTCAGGGCCTCTAATTGCTGGCTGGACAGAGTGGGCAGGGCCAGGTTAGAAAACCAAGACTGGGTTGATGGGTCCGTGGTTGGTTGGGACACTGTAAATAGGTTTTTGTAACAATCTACAAAAATATTCATTACGTCATTCAGGTGAGAGACTAGAACCCCAGCAGGGTTACGCAGCTTATAAGTGTGAGAAGGTTTCATGGCCTGGTTGAGTTTCCGTGTGAACATGTTGGATGATGAGTTACTATGTAACATAAACTTGGCTTTAGCCCATCTCAAGGCCTTCTCTGTTCTGTCTGAGAGTAGGAGGTCTAACACCTGTTTTTTGGTATTGATTTGTTGGAGGAGGTCTGGGGAAGGAGTCTGGTTGTATCGATTATATAATCTATCTAGGACCTTTGTGAGCGAGCAAAGCTAAGTTAGTTTGGCTCTGTTTTTTTTGGATGCTATATTAATAAGATGACCCCTCATGACAGCCTTATGGGTGGTGAGTGTGTCAACCCTGGAGGGGTCCGTTAGAAAGGAATTGTTTAATCTCCTAGTATAGGTCATGGGTTTAAGGCCTATCTTGAGGACTGTTAAAGCTACCATGTGGTCAGACCAGGGGCAAACATGAATATTCGCTCTGGAAGAGTTTGCTAAAACTGTGGGGGTGCTAAAGATATAATCTAGGCAAGCATAACTGTCATGACGGTTTGAATAGAACATGTAAGATCTACAACCAATATTGTGTGCACGCCATGTACCAATAAGCTGCAAGGAGTTCAGGCTACTGGTTAGTGTTCTAGGGAAAGCTTTAGAAGAGGGGATGCTTTTGCTTCTGTCTAAGCTCGGATGAGCTGTGAGATTAAAATCACCCCCTATTATTAGGTGTGGTGAGAGATAGCGGTCTAAGATGGCAAAAAATTGTTTGAAAAAAGAGGCTTGTGCTTCGTTAGGGGCATATATGGAAGCGATAGTTGTGGCTCGGCCTTGGATTTTGCCTTGTAAAATTATAAACCTACTATTTGGATCTTTATATACATGCCCAACTTCAAAGAATACCAAATTTTTTATAAATATGGCTACTCCACGGGATTTATTGGTGTGGGATGTACAATAAAACTGTTTGAAAGATTTGTCTAAATATTGTGGGTGGTTTGAACTAGAGAAGTGAGTCTCTTGTAATAAGAGTATGTCAGCTCCCAGACTTTTATACTGGCAAAATGCTTTCTTCCGTTTCTGGGGAAGATTAAAGCCCTGGACATTATGTGATATAATTTTAAGGGCCATAGCGACTTAACAAAAAAGAAGTACGGGGATGGTTGTAGGGGCTGCAAGTAGGGATTCGCCATGGAATAGCCATATTTTCCACAGTCAGATGTCCAAAATAAAATACATGTCTCTTGATAGAGAGGACAATTGTCTGAGTGTCAGCATGAAATAGTACCAAAAGAAATGATCCTTCAAAACATAATAAATGGATAAACTTATAACAATTAAAGAAAAATGCAAAAGTGCTCAAAAACAAAAAATGAGCATGGGGGTCAGAGGAAAACATTCCTAGTGACCAACAATAAACTTCCACTGGACTATGAAGTCCAATACCAACTGGGGGACCCAGGGAGAGTCGCAGCGAGGAACAGGGCGACCATAAAATGCACGTCACCCTGAACCTCACAACGGATGGGGTCCAAGAGCCGGTAGGGGGATGACTGTGAGCACGAGGAGCCTCACCGCCTGAAGGCATGCGGGATCATTAAGAGTGTGTTGGCACATGCCAGCCGCCAGGTGGGAATAATGTCATAGAGGAATAGAGGGTACCAACAAGGCTTCAAACAAAAAGTCGGAGGATATAGAACAGATTTCCAGTTGCATAGTCAAAACTGGGGGGGTAGTGATCCCTCCAAAAAGGCCTGGACTTATAACTTTTCAAAACAAGGGGGGTAATAAATCCTCCAAAAGGGCCTTCTCACTTAACTGTATCAGGGAAAAGCCTATCCTGGCGTGTGACAGTCATAGTGTAGTCATCCGAAGAAACCTTGAGCAGGGTTGGTTAAGCTGGCTGGTCCCGGAACGGTTGACGCCATCTGCTTTGGTTCCTGCGTGAAGAAGGCGTGTTCCAAATCGGGCTAGGTCCTGGAGTGGGGGGCTGGCGATTTAAGGCATCTGATTCCAAGAGGCCCAATTTTATCAGTATCTCCTTCCCTTCAGCAACATTATAGGCAGTGTAGGTGGTTCCATTATGCGGTACAGTGAGTTTAAATGGAAAGCCCCATCTGTAGCGGATATGGGCTGATTGAAGCACTGACGTGACCTCCTTCATCCTGCGTCTATGGTCAAGGGTTGCCTGCGAGATATCTGGGTAGATTTGGATCTTTACCCCATCTTATTCAATGGCTGTCGTGTTTCTAGCAGCACGCAAGATATCCTCCTTAACCAAGTAATCTTTTAGACAGAGTATAATATCCCGTGGAGGCTTCTCTGCAGGGGGTTTAGGGTGTAAGGCCCTGTGAATCCTGTCACATACAAACGCTGTGGTTGGCGTGGAGGGAAGGAGAATATGAAACAGCTTATTGGCAGCAGCAGGGAGGTCTATAATGGTTTCTGGGATGCCACGCAGTCTCAAGTTATTTCTTCTATTATGGTTATCAAGGTCCTCGACCTGCAATTGTACCATTTGGAAATTTTCTGCCAGTGCCTCATAATCCTTACGAAGATCAGCATGAGCTAATGCTAATTCATTGTGTTTAGTCTCTAAGAGATAGTTAGTGGCTTTATGCAGTTCTGTCTGAAACTTCCCAGCCAACTTCTCATACATGGAGGACAGACTGTCCTCCAGATCAGCCTTGGTAAGCTGAGTGGGACACTCACCGTCCTCATGAGTCAGAGCCAAAGTCTCAGGGGATGCTGCTGGTGACAGAGAACCTCGCTGTGCCTGGGCGCCATCTTTAGCCATGCCTGTCCGTTCAGCAGTGCGGAGAAGGTACGTGGTAAGGGACCCCTGCTGCTCATAGTTCTTGATTTTTTTGCATGAAGGCATGCACCTGGTGTTCCCACAGGGGTGCAGGGCAAATTGTAGTCGAATAGGGTTCTGTATGCCCCTGTGGGAAGGCGATCAGTCTCCGAAACCGCCGGAGCTCCTTCTAGCTGCGTCCGTCTCTCATCGTGTCCACAACCTGCTTTTTGATTGAATAAAGGCATATATATATATTTTATGGATTCACGCTATGAGAGTCAATCTTTTCTATTCATCCATATGTGAACTTACCCCATGGCCGCAACCATCGAGGAAGAGGAATCGATTTGGCACTGAGATCAGAGGCAACTCTGTTTGGATGCGTTTTACTCTTGCAGGGGTACAGCTTTCTGGTCAGTGTGGAACCAGGAGGGGAACACAAGTGAATCATCTTTTTGCACTGGAAGCAGTGTCAGATTCATGCACAAGCCATTACGACATTGAACTGTTTTTCGCACCAGAGAACACATTTTATATTTTTATATTTTTAATTTTCTGTTGTTCAAGGAATTTTCCAATTTGATGAACTGAAACAGTTTGATTGCACCATAAGCACTTTACATTTGATTTATATTTATTTATATGAATTATTATATTTGTCATAGATGATGTTTATTAGTCTATATGGATCATCACATACAGTGAGCACATAGAGGATGTTATGATGTAAGGCACCATATACACATATCTATTCATACATATTTGGCAGCGCCACCACACCCCTCCCCCATCATTTTATACTATATGAAACAGAATTCACACTGCAAGCCTTGGAGGGTGCTTATGGATCAAAAGTAGTGAGAAACAAATGTAGAGCTGAAATGACAGGCGCTGTGATTGGACGCCTATCAGGCGTCAAATCATAGCAGAGGACGGGAAGAGAGGACGGGAGAAGCTATCGAGGGGCGTAGAGGACATTGCTGCCCTGACCCGCTGCCCCACCGAGACAGGTAAGTGCCGGACGGGCGGGGGATGCACACTGGCAGCATTTGATGGGCACAGTAGCGACAATTGAGGGGCACACTGGCAGCAATTGATGGACACAGTAGCGGAAATTGATGAGCACACTGGCAGCAATTAATGGGCACAGTGTCTGAAATTGACGGGCACACTGGCAGCAATTGATGGGCACAGTGGCGGCAATTGATGAGCACAGTGGCAGCAATTGATGGGCACAGTAGCGGCAATTGATGGGCACAGTGGCAGCAATTGATTGGCACACTGGCAGCAATTGATGGGCACAGTAGTGACAATTGATGGACACACTGGCAGCAATTGATGGGCACAGTGTCAGCAATTGAAGGGCACACTGGCAGCAATTGATGGGCACAGTAGCAGCAATTTATGAGCACACTGGCAGCAATTGATGGGCACAGTAGCCGAAATTGATGAGCACACTGGCAGCACTTAATGGGCACAGTGTCAGCAATTGACAGGCATACTGGCAGCAATTGATGGGCACAGTAGTGGCAATTGATGAGCACACTGGCAGCAATTGATGGGCACAGTAGCGGCAATTGATGAGCACACTGGCAGCAATTGATGGGCACAGTAGCGGCAATTGATGGGCACAGTGGCAGCAATTGATGGGCACACTGGCAGCAATTGATGGGCACAGTAGTGACAATTGATGGGCACACTGGCAGCAATTGATGGGCACACTGGCAGCAATTGATGGGCACACTGGCAGCAATTGATGGGCACATTGGTAGCAATTGATGGGCACACTGGCAGCAATCGGCTGTGGTAGTGTATCTACAAAGTGCTTTAGGTGACAAAACCTCCATTCATTCAAGTCCATTTTTACTTTTTTGTGTTTTAAATCATAATATGTACAAATCCTTCCCCCTTTCTTTATATCTTTTAGTTGTGCATTTTTGTAAATATTTATTATATCTTTTCATTTGACAATACTGAATAAATTACACCTTGCTACAAGGTAAAGTAGTGAGTGTGCAGCTATAATAACAGTGTAAATTTGCTGTCCCCTCAAAATAACTCAACACAGCCATTATTGTCTAAACTGTTAGCAACAAAAGTGAGTACACCCCTAAGTGAAAATGTCCAAATTAGGCCCAATCAGCCATTTTCCTTACCCGTGTCATGTGACTCGTTACAAGGTCTCAGCTGTGAATGGGGAGCAGCTGTGTTAATTTTGGTGTTATCACTTACTCCCTCATACTGGTCACTGGAAGTTCAACAAGGGCACCTAATGGCAAAGAACTCTGAAAAACAGAAGTGTTGCTATACATAAGGATAGCCTAGGCTATAAGAAGATTGCCAAGACCCTGAAACTGAGCTGCAGCACAGTGGCCAAGGCCAAAAAACGATTTAACAGGACAGGTACCACTCAGAACAGGCCTCACCATGGTCGACCAAAGAAGTTGAGTGCACGTGCTCAGCATCATATACAGAGGTTGTTGTTGGGAAATAGGCATATGAGTGCTGCCAGCATTACTGCAGAGGTTGAAGGGGTGGGGGTCAGCCTGTCAGTGATCAGACCATACGCCGCACACTGCATCAAATTGGTCTGCATGGCTTTTGTCCCAGAAGGAAGCCTCTTCTAAAGATGATGCACAAGAAAGCCAGCAAACAGTTTGCTGCAGACAAGCAGACTAAGTACATGGATTACTGGAACCATGTCCTGTGGTCTGATGAGACCAAGATAAATGTATTTGGTTCAGATGGTGTCAAGCGTGTGTGGCAGCAACCAGGTGAGGAGGAGTACAAAGACAAGTGTGTCTTGCCTATAGTCAAGCATGGTAGTGGGAGTGTCATGGTCTGCGGCTGCATGAGTGCTGCAGGCACTGGGGAGCTACAGTTCATTGAGCTAACCATGAATGCCAACTAGGGATGAGCTTTGAGTTTGAGTCGAACTCATCATGTTCGACTCGAACATTGCCTGTTCACCCATTCGCCGAACAGCAAACAATTTGGAGTGTTCGCGGCTAGGGATGAGCCGAACACCCCCGGGTTCGGTTCGCCCCAGAACCCGCGAACGGACCGAAAGTTCGCTCGAACGTTAGAACCCTATTAAATACAATGGATGCGAACGTTCGAAATTTAAAGTGCTAATTATAACGACTAATATGCATATTATTGTCTTAAAAAGGGTTTGGGGACCCGGGTTCTGCACCAGGGGACATGTATCAATGCAAAAAGAAGTTTTAAAAATGGCCGTTTTTCGGGAGCAGTTATTTTAATGATGCATAAAGTGAAAAAAAAAGTCAAATATTCCTTTAAATATCGTACCTGGGGGGTGTCTAAAGTATGCCTGTGAAGTGCCACGTGTTTCCCGTGTTTAGAACTGTCCCTGCACAAAATGACATTTCTAAAGGAAAAAAAAGCCATTTAAAACTGCTTGCGGCTTTAATGTAATGTCTGGTCCCGGTAATATGGATGAAAATCTTTGAGAAAAATGGCATAGCTACCCCATCACCCCCCCCCCCCACCCCACCCCAGCCCATTACCAGCCCCTTTGGGTCTTGTATGGATATTAAGGGGAACCCCGCACACAAAATAAAAAAGGCCCTATATACTCTGAACAGCCGTATACAGGCGGTGCATACAAGACAGGGACTGTAGGTTTGTTCTTATGTAGAATCTGTTTGTAATTTTGAACAGGTACATTGTTTAAGTGTAGCTCCAGCCAAAAAATCTATTTTTAAGCTTTTTGGAAAACATAGGGAAGGGTTATCACCCCTGTAACATTTGTTTTGCTGTCTGTGCCCCTGTTCAGAACATTTTACCTCACTTTCTGTCCCAATGACAAATGTTTTTGAAAAGTGGGATTTTTATTGAAATAAGGATTGGTGATAAAGCATCAGTAGAGAGGAGACACCTTTTTCCCATATTAACTCTTACAGGAGAGAATTTACCTTCCTAGGGGTAGATTTCCTCTCACTTCCTGTTGTCTCCTTTCGTTTGCAAGTAGGAGTCGATTGCAAGTTGGATGTTTGAAAGTAGGGGCCTGCCGTATATACTCTGCTAAAATTTGCCCCTTACATGTTGGTGTTGCCACAACACTGTAAGCCCTCACAGTTACTCTTGGTGGGCGCATGAATAGGCCCTGCTGTGAATTATTAGATCAAGAATTGTAATTACATGCCCCTGTTAAACAGGGGCAGAAAAATTGGGCCTTAGGCACTGGTGCCACAACACTGCAACCCCTCACAGATACTGTACTTGGAGCACAGCAATGAGCCCTGTTGCAAAGTATTGCATCAAAAATTGTAATCACACGCCCCTGTTAAACAGGGGCTGAAAAATTGGGCCTTAGGCACTGGTGCTGGTGCCACGACACTGCAACCTCTCCCAGATACTCTAGTTGGAGTGCAGGAATGAGCCCTGCTGCAAAGCATTGCATAAAAAATTGTAATTACATGCCCCGGTTAAACAGGGGCTGAAAAATTGGGCCTTAGCCACTGGTGGCGGCACCCAGAAACAAAAATGTTCTTCCAAGCTATCATCATCAATCGGATCATTGAGGAGGAGGATAGTCAGTCAACATAACAGGACAGTCACTCAGCATCAGCATCAGTCTTGAAGGGATGTGACATTTGAAAATAAATTAGTCTGTTATATCAGCTTCAGGTGTTTGGTAGCTGGTGGTGATCCAAGACTGGTTCATCTTTATGAAGGTCAGTCGATCAACCGAGTCGGTGGACAGGCGCACCCTGTGATCCGTGACAAATCCTCCAGCAGCACTGAATGTGCGTTCTGAAAGAACGCTGGATGCAGGACAGACCAGTAGCTCAATTGCACACTGTGCAAGCTCTGGCCAGTGATCCATCCTCAAGACCCAGTAAGCCAGAGGATTTTCGGTGGGGAAGGTGTCCAAGTCTGACCTTGCCCCTAGGTATTCCTGCATCATGTATATCAGACGCTGGCGATGGTTGCTGGAACCGATCATACCTTGGGGCTGCGGACTAAAGAATTGTCTGAACGCATCGGTCAGACGGCCACCTTCCCCACTGACCGAAGCCTCAGCAACTCGTTGTCCAGGACCAGGAGTTTTTAACCTCCCAGTCTCTGGGAACGCACTGCACAGACCTTTCTGCAAGGCCTCCCGGAGTTGTCTCATCCTCTGCTCCCTCTGCGACGGTAAGATAAGTTCCGCAACCTTACCCTTGTACCGTGGATCAAGGAGAGTGGCCAGCCAGTAATGGTTTCTCTCCTTGATCCAAAGAATACGAGGATCCTTCCGCAGACTTTGCAGGATCAGGGAGGCCATGCAGCGTAGGTTAGCTGAGGCATTCGGTCCGTAGTCCTCTGGGTCACTAAGGACGACATGATCCGCAGTCACCTCCTCCCAGCCACGTACAAGTCCACGGGTTTCTTGGGACTGTAAATCATCCCTAAAAGACTGCTGCTGATGATGCTGAGTGCCAGGCTCCACCTCCATGCTGACACAATCCTCCTCCTCCTCCTCCTCCTCCTCTTTCTGTGCGATGGGTGGGACAGAAGGAACACTGTCTGGGTAAAGGGGGCCTTGAGAGGCAAGGAAGTCCTCCTCTTCCTGCCTCTGTTCTGCCTCAAGTGCCCTGTCCATTATTCCACGCAGCGTATGTTCCAACAGGTGGACAAGAGGTACAGTGTCACTGATGCATGCACTGTCACTGCTCACCATCCTCGTGGCCTCCTCAAATGGTGCCAGGACAGTGCATGCATCCCTGATCATGCCCCACTGGCGTGGTGAAAAAAACCTGAGCTCCCCTGACCCTGTCCTGGTGCCGTAGTCGCACAGGTACTCATTGATGGCCCTCTGCTGCGTGTGCAGCCCCTGCAGCATGGCCAACGTTGAGTTCCACCTGGTGGTCATGTCACATATAAGGCGGTTCTTGGGCAGGTTCAACTCCTTTTGCAGCTCAGCCAGGCGAGCACTGGCATTATAAGATCTGCGGAAATGCACACAGACTTTCCTGGCATGCCTCAGGACATCCTGTAAGCCCGGGTACCTGCCCAAGAACCGCTGCACCACCAGGTTAAGGACGTGAGCCACACAGGGCACATGGGTCAGTTGTCCCTGTCGGAGGGCGGAGAGGAGGTTGGTGCCATTGTCGCAAACCACCATTCCTGGCTTAAGCTGGCGTGGCATCAACCACCTCTTGGCCTGTCCCTGGAGAGCTGACAGAACCTCTGCCCCAGTGTGGCTCCTGTCCCCCAAACACACCAGCGCAAGCACGGCATGGCATCTTGTTGCCTGCGTACTTGCGTAGCCCCTTGAACGCCTACGGAGCACCGCTGGTTCCGAGGACAAAGCACAGGAAGAGGCCATGGAGGAAGAAGAGGAGGGGGTGGAGGAGAGAGGTGTGTCACAACCAGTAGTAGCATTTTGGAGGCATGTTGCGGCGGAACAACCTCCAACACTACTGCACCTTGTCCTGCATCCTTCCCAGCTGCCAAAAGAGTGACCCAATGGGCCGTGAAAGAAAGATAACGTCCCAGTCCATGCCTGCTGGACCAAGAGTCAGCGGTAATATGCACCTTACCGCTGACCGTCCTGTCCAGCGAGGCCAAGACATTGCCTTCCACATGCCGGTAGAGAGCCAGAATCGCCTTCCGTGAGAAAAAGTGGCGTTTGGGAACCTGCCACTGAGGAACCGCACATTGAACAAACTCACGGAAGGGGGCAGAGTCTACCAACTGAAAAGGCAGCAGTTGAAGCACTAGCAATTTAGCCAAGCTAGCATTCAACCGCTGGGCATGTGGATGGCTGGGAGTGAACTTCTTTTGATGGCCCAGCAGCTGGGGCAGGGAAATTTGCCTGCTAGAATCGGACGTCGGTGTACTGCTAGCAGAGTGCCCGCAAGTACTTGGCTGTGACACACCTAATTCTACACCTTCATTCCTCTCAGAGCAGGTTTCAGAGAGGACTGAAGGTATAGTGGAGTTGGAGATCCCAGCTGATGCGGTGCAAGGAGAGGTCCGCTTTGTTCTTTGGTGTGGGTCTTTAAGGTAGGCTTGCCAACGAGCTGCATGGCAGGTCAACATATGTCTGGTCAAGCATGTGGTGCCCAAGCGGCTGATGTTTTGGCCACGCGATATACGCTTGAGACATATGTTGCAAACAGCAGCTGTGCGATCTGATGCACTTGACTCAAAAAAGGCCCACACCAAAGAACTTTTTCAATAACAGGCAGAGGCAGCACCCTGCACAGGCGGAGCTCTGCGGTGTGATTCAGGCGGTGTGCTGCCCTTACGCTGCCCCCCCGAGGGAATCCTGCCTCGTTGGAGATGTGCCTCCTCCTCATCCTCCTCCTCCTCCTCTCTCCTATTAGGCACCCACGTGGAGTCAGAGACCTCATCATCCCCTCCCTCCTCATCGCTGGAGCCAATCTGGCAGTATGCTGCAGCTGCTGGAACATGACTGCCAGATTGGTGTCCTTCTTGAGCATCCCCTCTCTCTGCTCTCACGCTACTGCCTTCCTCTAGCTGGGTATCATCATCAGACGCTTCGAAACGCTGGGCATCCTCCTGGAGCATGTACCCAACACTGTGCTCAAACAGTTCGGGGGACTCCTCAGGAGGACATGGTGGGTCTAGGGAAGGAGTGACTGATGATGACATTGATACCAGGGAAGAGGACGCTTTGGCAGCTGCTTTGCCAGTACCCTGAGCCTGGGTGAGAGAGGATGAGGAGGATGAGGAGGGCTTGGTCATCCACTCTACCAAGTCTTCGGCATGATGCGGCTCAACACGTCCAGCTGCCGAAAAGAAGGACAAGCGTGTCCCATGGCCATGTGCTGATGACAATGCACCGTGTCCACGACCAGCACTGTTGCCCCCAGACACAGAGCCTGCTTGCCCTCTTTTATTGGCTCGTGACTGTCTGCCTCTATTTGTTGGCCTTCCAGACATAGCAATGGCCTGCAGGGAGATGGGAAAACCAGCAATAAGGGGTAGCTTCAGGTGTATATTTTGCAGGAAGCACACAACACCCGCTGTAAGTGCTGCAGATGACTGCCTGTGTTACACAACAGGAAAAAACAGCAATAAGGGCTAGCCTCAGGTGTTTATTTTGCAGGAAGCACACTCCGCCCGCTGTAAGTGCTGCAAATGCCTGTTAGTGTAACACACCAGGAAAACACAGCAATACGGGCTAGCTTCAGGTGTATAATGTGCAGGAGGCACACTCCGCCCGCTGTAAGTGCTGCAAATGCCTGTTATTGTAACACCCCAGGAAAACACAGCAATACGGGCTAGCTTCAGGTGTATATTTAGCAGGAAGCACACTCCGCCCGCTGTAAGTGCTGCAAATGCCTGTAAGTGTAACACACCAGGAAAACACAGCAATACGGGCTAGCTTTAGGTGTATAATGTGCAGGAGGCACACTCCGCCCGCTGTAAGTGCTGCAAATGCCTGTTAGTGTAACACACCAGGAAAACACAGCAATACGGGCTAGCTTCAGGTGTATATTTAGCAGGAAGCACACTCCGCCCGCTGTAAGTGCTGCAAATGCCTGTTAGTGTAACACACCAGGAAAACACAGCAATACGGGCTAGCTTCAGGTGTATAATGTGCAGGAGGCACATTCCGCCCGCTGTAAGTGCTGCAAATGCCTGTTAGTGTAACACACCAGGAAAATACAGCAATACGGAATAGCTTCAGGTGTATATTTAGCAAGAAGCACACTCCGCCCGCTGTAAGTGCTGCAAATGCCTGTTAGTGTAACACACCAGGAAAACACAGCAATACGGGCTAGCTTCAGGTGTATACTGTGCAGGAGGCTTAGCAACAATGACACTGACACTGTCCCCTGCCTATCCTTCTCGCTCCCTGCACACAAGGTTTATCAAAGAATATGACACTGACACTCTCCCTGCCTATCCTTCTCTCTCCCTGCACACAAGGTTTAGCAAAGAATATGACACTGACACTCTCCCTGCCTATCCTTCTCTCTCCCTGCACACAAGGTTTAGCAAAGAATATGACACTGACACTGTCCCCTGCCTATCCTTCTCTCTCCCTGCACACAAGGTTTAGCAAAGAATATGACACTGACACTCTCCCTGCCTATCCTTCTCTCTCCCTACACACAAGAATAGCACAAAGAATAGCACAATGACACTGTCCCTGCCTATCCTTCTCTTTCCCTGCGCCGGAACACACTACACAAGGCCGCCGCGCTGGCGGCCTTTTATAGTGTGGGGCGTGTGCTAAACCCCCTGAGCTATAATTGGCCACAGGCAACCTGCCTGTGGCCAATTATGGCTCTCCTAGCTGCCGGCGCTGTGATTGGCCAAGCATGCGGGGTCACAGTGCATGCTTGGCCAATCACAGCGCCGGGATTGCACTGCGATGGCGCAGTGTATTGTGGGCCGTTCGCGTCACTCGAATTTGGCGCGAATGGCCCAAATAGTTAGATCTTCGTCGAACGATCGAACAGCCGATGTTCGAGTCAAACATATGTTCGACTCGAACACCAAGCTCATCCCTATTTGCGGCATATTCGAAAAGCCGTGGAATACCCTGTAAAAGTCAATGGGAGAAATCTAAAGTGCTATTTTTAAAGGCTTATATGCAAGTTATTGTCATAAAAAGTGTTTGGGGACCCGGGTCCTGCCCCAGGGGACATGAATCAATGCAAAAAAAGTTTTAAAAACTGCCTTTTTTTCGGGAGCAGTGATTTTAATAATGCTTAAAGTGAAACAATAAAAGTGAAATATTCCTTTAAATTTCGTACCTAGGGTGTGTCTATAGTATGCCTGTAAATTAGTGCATGTTTCCCGTGCTTAGAACTGTCCCTGTACAAAGTGTCATTTCTGAAGGAAAAAAAGTAATTTAAAAGCACTTGCGGCTATAATGAATTGTTGGCTCCCGGCAATACAGAGAACAGTCATTGAAAGTCATTGATAATAATAAAAAAAAAAATGCGTGGGGGTCCCCCCAAATATCCATAATGGTATGTATTTTAAGGGGAACTCCACGCCCAATTATAAAAAAAAAATGGCGTGAAGTTCCCCCTAAAAATCCATACCAGACCCTTTATCTGAGCACGCAACCTGGCAGGCCGCAGGAAAAGAGGGGTGGACGAGAACCGTACCAGGTCACATGCCCTCAACATGGGGAGGATGCTTTGGGGTCTGGACCCCAAAGCAACATGTCCCCATGTTGATGGGGAATAGGGCCTCATCCCCACAACCCTTGCCCGGTGGTTGTGGGGGTCTGCGGGCGGGGGGCTTATCGAAATCTGGAAGACCCCTTTAACAAAGTGGACCCCCAGATCCTGCCCCCCCTATGTGAATTGGTAACCGGGTACATTGTACCCCTACCATTTCACAAAGAAAGTGCAACAAATTGTAAAAAAACACACCGACACAGTTGGAAAATCCTTTATTAAAAAAAATCCAGTCTGTCCAGCGTTGTTCTCTATGTCCCGCGGTGATCCGATGTCCAGCACTGCAGTCTCCTGCAGTCTCCACTCTACACGAAACCCCCATGACGTACGAGGGGGCCGGGTCACCCGTCACATCATAGGGTAAGCCCTAGCTTTCCCCGCTTGCCGGGGAATAGCCAATGACGTAGGCGGGGCTTACCCCTATGATCTGACGGGTGACCCCGCCTACGTCATTGGCTGAGCGGACCTGATGGGGAACGTGATTTGATTCCTCTGCAGTGTAATAAATGAATAGACCCCGCCCCTTCTCACATTCCCCATCAGGTCTGCTCAGCCTTACACCCAGTGATCTATTCATTTATTACACTGCAGAGGAATTAAATCACGTTCCCCATCAGGTCCGCTCAGCCAATGACGTAGGCGGGGTCTGACCCACCCATTTTATAGGGGTAAGCCCCGCCTACGTCATTGGCTATTCCCCCGGCAAGCGGGGAAAGCAGGGGCTTACCCTATGGTGTGACGGGTGACCCCGCCCCCTCGTACATCATGGGGGTTTTGTGTGGAGTGGAGACTGGAGGAGACTGCAGCACTGGACATCGGATCACCGCGGGACATAGAGAACAACGCTGGACAGACTGGATTACATTGCTGGAATGGGTTTTTTATTTTTTATTTTTTTATTTTTAATAAAGGACTTTCCCAACTGTGTTTTTTTTTTACAATTTTTTACACTTTCTTTGTGAAATGGTAGGGGTACAATGTACCCCTTACCAATTCACATGGGGGGGCCGGGATCTGGGTGTCCCCTTTGTTAAAGGGGTCTTCCAGATTCCGATAAGCCCCCCGCCCGCAGACCCCAACAACCATCGGGCAAGGGTTGTGGGGATGAGGCCCTTGCCCCCATCAACATGGGGACATGGTTTTTTGAGGGGTCACAAACCCCGAAAGCATTCTCCCCATGTTGAGGGCATGTGGCCTGGTATTGTTCAGGAGGGGGGGCGCTCTCTCATCCCCCCCTCTTTTCCTGCGGCCTGCCAGGTTGCATGCTCGGATAAAGGGTCTGGTATAAATTTTTGGGGCGCACTACACGCCATTTTTTTTTTCATTTGCCGTGGAGTTCCCCTTAAAATCCATACCAGACCTGAAGGGCCTGGTAATTGAATTTGAGGGGACCCCCACGCATTATTATTTTTTATCAATGACTTTTCTCTGTATTGCCGGGAGCCGACAATTCATTATAGCCGCGAGTGCTTTTAAATAACTTTTTTTCCTTCAGAAATTACACTTTGTGCAGGGACAGTTCTAAGCACGGGAAACAAGCGCTGCTTTACAGGCATACTATACTCCTGCAGTTTTTAAAACTTTTTTTTGCATTGATACATGTCACCTGGGGCTGGACCCAGGTCCCCAAACCCTTTTTAGGACAATAACTTGCATTAGCCTTGATAATTAGCACTTTTGATTTCGAACGTTCGAGTCCATTGTATTTAATAGGGTTCTAAAGTTTGCGCAAACTTTAGGTCTGTTCGCAGGTTCTGGTGCGAACCGAACCGGGGGGTGTTCGGCTCATCCCTAATGCCAACATGTACTGTGACATACTGAAGCAGAGCATGATCCCCTCCCTTCAAAGACTGGGCCGCAGGGCAGTATTCCAACACGATAACGACCCCAAACACACCTCCAAGACGACTACTGCCTTGCTAAAGAAGCTGAGGGTAAAGGTGATGAACTGGCCAAGCATGTCTCTAGACCTAAACCCTATTGAGCATCTGTGGGGCATCCTCAAACGGAAGGCGGAGGAGCGCAAGGTCTCTAACATCCACCTGCTCCGCCATGCCATCATGGAGGAGTGGAAGAGGACTCCAGTGGCAACCTGTGAAGCTCTGGTGAACTCCATGCCCAAGAGGGTTAAGGCAGTGCTGGAAAATAATGGTGGCCACACAAAATATTAACACTTTGCGCCCAATTTGGACATTTTCACTTAGGGGTGTACTCACTTTTGTTGCCAGCGGTTTAAACATTAATGGCTGTGTTGAGTTATTTTGAGGGGACAGCAAATGTACACTGTTATACAAGCTGTACACTCACTACTTAACATTGTAGCAAAGTGTCATTTCTTCAGTGTTGTCACATATAAAGATATAATAAAATATTTACAAAAATGTAAATGGGTGGTACTTACTTTTGTGAGATACTGTATATTCCCATTTTGCTTTTCTATAAATCGCGTTCCAAATCTTTAATACATTTCTCGTCAACTCGTGAATGTTCCCCCCCATATTTCTATACTTACGTGGTACCCATATTACTTTACCTAGGTGTACTCTATTTATTGTATTCTCTACCCATACCCATCTTTTATCTACATTCATTTTTGTCCATTCTATCATTCTTGTTAAAATCACCCCGTGATAATATCTCTTTATATCTAGTGCCTATATTCCTCCCTGTGCTTTCCCTTTATATAAAATCGAAAACTGTATTCTAGGTTTCTTATTTTGCCACACATATTTCATAATTATTGATTTCATTTTTCTGAGATACAACTGAGGCAATGTTATTGGTAGCATTTGAAACTTGTATACAATTTTCGGCAATAATGCAATTGGTCTCTAGCTTGAACATAGAATTGCATATTTTGCCTCTTTAGGGATAACAGTAATATATGCCCTCAAGGATTCTTCCCTCATCTAATTTCCTTCTTTTACCCATTTCATATAAGAGCATACTTTCAGGACCAATTGGTGTTTAGATTTTTGTAATATTTAATTGTCAACCCATCAGGTCCTGGGCTCTTCTCTGTTGCTGTACTTTTTAAATGTCCTTGTGTGTTATTGGATCTTCTAAGGCCCGTAAATTTTCTTTTGAGACTTGGGATAAATTGGCCCCTTTTATATACTCCTTGTAACGGGAGGGCCCGTGGAACCCAGAATCCCTTGGAAAGTATGGGGTACCCTTGTTTCAGCTCCCCATAAACCTCTTATGTCTAAATCACCCTATGTCCATTAGGGGCATAGGGTGACTGAGAAATTATATCTTGGACTACTTCAAATGGCACAGTAATATTCATTAACAATATCTCTCCAGAAATATGAAGATGTTATCCCCTGTGTGCTGTGAGGTCTATTCATCGGAAGTAACTCCTAATACGTCTATTGATTAACGAGGCTGAGGATGTCAACTCCAGCCACCTGTCTGTCTGTTGTAATGTAAATGAGTCCAGGCTAACTTCTAAGGATCTTTTCATTGTGGCTTGTGCTAATTGACCCTGTATTGTATGAAGGAGTCCTGTGATAATGTGTATTGTAGTTTAGGAGACAGCCAGGCTAGGAAACTCAAAGGACATGCATATGAGTCACCTATGCTGTCTAAGGGATTAGTTAATGAACTCACCTGTTGACTGCTAAGGGATGTATTGACACTCAGAATAATGTGTATTGGGGGCTGGTTATGTAACCATTGTGTGATTTTGTGGGTGGATCCAGGTCATTGTTCATGTGGTTACTGCAGTATTCTCAAGTGTATATAAAGAGCCTGTATTCCTTCCAATAAAGTTCATATTCCTGTTTGAACCTCAACACGGAACTTCGTCTCGTATTTGGGGGAGAATTATTCGCATGGGGTCTTATTCGGCTGGTTGGAGTGTCTGGTAGCTGCCTTGTGTTTGGGAATGGAATATCCTAAACGACTTTAACCCCTTTCATACACGGGTGTCGTTACACTCCTGTATACTTTATTTATTTATTTTTTCATCCTCTACCCCCCACCCCCCTCTCACTCTATACAGGGAACTATAGTAGCTATAAAACACATTAGCTATTTCTGTAGTTGAATATTTAGTTTCCCCTTTCTTGTTTTTCATTTTCTCTATATCTTTTAGCGATTTTTCTTTCTTTACTTTCAAAAGTTTTAATTTTCACAAAAAGTATTTTTACAAAGAAAGATAGAAAAGCAAAGATCATGTTGGAATGTATGGGAATCAAGTCATGATCAGGCAAAACAAAAACAAGAGATGGTAATATAGTGTGAAACCAGAGCATCAAAATTGCTCATTTCCAATCTCTGCAAAACTATAAGGACTTGTAGTAAGACTATTCCCGGATGCATCAGAAGCTGCAGAATAGAGGCTCTTAATCTTGGGGGTGTGATCCCCCTCCGGGAGTGGGGGAGAGGAGGAGGGCTCCAACTCCATAATGGGATCAAACTGCACCAGGAGATGGGACACCCACCCCCCCCCCATCCCACTCCAGAGAGGGCCACTCCCATAAACAATCAATTTAGATTTTTCTTTCTTTAATAATTTTGCTAAATGTTTCCCGGGTTTATTTCCACACTTATATCTTTCTTTGGCTACTCTATTAAATACCTGTCTTGTTTCTTCCTCAATTAGGCCTGTTGAATCTCTGGTTCCGCTCTCTTATTATGTTTTTGTTCTAATTCATGTATTTCTGTTATTAATTCTTTTTTTATATTCTATTTTTCTTTTCTTAGAACCTATTGATATTAATATCCCCCTCATATAGGCATTTTGGGCTTCCCAGATTACCTCCTCAGATACCTCCGGGGTTTTGTTCTGTATGAAATATTGTTCCAATTCTTTCTTTTTTTTTTCTTCTACTTTCTCATCCTGCAACAGATCTTCATTTAATCTCCACATTTTTATGTTCTCCTGGGTATTAATATCCTTTATTTTCATTATCACTGGAGCATGATCTGAAATTGTAGTTATTTCTATTGTCACTCTCTCCACTAACTCTAAAAGTCTATGATCTGCCATGATATAATCTAGTCTGGAGTATGACCCATGTACAGAGGAGTGAAATTAATAATGCCTTTCCCTTTCCTAGTTGATATTCCTCAGTCCCTTGCACAAGTGCCGTACTATCCATTCGTTGGTCCATACAAAAGTTTAGATCGCCAGCTACAATTACCTTCCCTTTATTATCTCTATTAATTTCTCCATTATTCCTTTAAAATATCTTTTTGGGTTCTTATTTGGGCAATGTACATTTACCAACATACATTCCCTTCTGTCACAAGGGCCACGTACCTGAGATGAGACCGAAGTAGTGGGGAGGCCTCCCTTGCACCTTGGGTCCTTGAAGCCTCTGGAGATGGAGACAGAGACTTGGTGGACACCGAGTGGCACGGGTGCAAGGGGTGCGGAGCACTGTGCAAGCATTAATCCGAGATCCGAGCCAAGGTCAAGTCCACTCTGGCAACGAAGTACAAAAGGGTTAATCAGAAGAAGAATGGTCGAGATCCAAGCCGGGTCGGTTCCAATCTGGCAGCTGAGTACAAAAGGGTCAAAGAATTAGAATGGTCAATGTACAAATCCGAGGTCAAAGGCAAGCAGCAATCAAGAGTAGTCAAATAGGTTTTCAGGTCTCAACAAGTTCAGACAGATCACAAACTAGCACAGGAACAAGGGGAAACTGAAGATAATCCAGTCCTGCCTTTTTCCATCAGATTGAGGTCACTTCCTGTATGCCTCCTAGACATTTTCCTGCCTTTCTCCATCAGGTCTTCTGCACAGGTGCGGGTTGGCGGACTGAGGCGTATTTGGCGCATGCTCAGTTGGCACGGATTTCCTCTTGCGGCAACGCGCCATTGGTGCATGCATAGTAAGCCCTGGACTCTTACACCTTCCTTGTAACCTCCCTTTCATAAAGATATACCTCCCTTCAGGGTCTATCATCCTATCCTCAACTGCAAAACAAATTTCTCTCATTATCCCAATTGCTACTCCTTTTGCTCTCTTAGTTGGGGAATCTCCATAAAATCATGTTGGATACTGTCTTGAGTATTGTCTTAAGTTTGAGTCCTGTGCGATGTGTGTCTCTTGTAAAAACACTATACTTTCCATATAGCTTTCAATTTCTTTTAGGACTTTCTTTTTGTTGGCTTATTTAAGCCTCGTACATTATATGTTAGGAAACTTAAGGTCTTATTTTTTTGTTCCCTCTTCGCACCCCCCCCCCCATGGGAGCAGGCTTGGGCGAAGAGGGAACTTCCTCTGCAGGGTATTAGGGACCAAAGACTTTTTGACAGAATACCCCTTCCCTCCCCCCCCCCCTCAAACCCTTATAAGATGGTATTTTGACCAATCCTTGGTCATAGAGCAGATCCATATACATACTACTGTGCCTTCCTCGCCTTCTGCTACTCCTTTCTGAGGTGGTGCACTTTTCAGATGCCCTGGCCGACCCACTCCCCTGTAGACCTTTAGGGTAAAGGTCTTAAGCTCATCAGATACCCCAGTTTCTCATCCCCATTCCTCTTTTCTTGTTTCTGCCTATTCTCTCCAGCTGGTCACACCCCACCTCAGTCCATCACCCTCCACACCAACACCTCTTATTTTATCTATGTTCTGTTTGTATTATTTTTCCTAGGAATCAGCTGCCATCTATCTTCATCTTGTTACACTGTTTCTTTTTTCTCTACTGTCCATCCCGTGATTTTTGGTATAGGGATCTCCAGTTTCTTATAGAAGTCTTGAATTTCCTCTGGAAACCTAAGCTTTGCCATATGTCCTTCTTTCCGGCCGACCAAGCAGGCTTGGAAAACCCAGTTGTACTGTATCTCGTAGTTGTTCATCAGTTCTAATAAAGGTTTATGTCCTCATATTTCATTGGTGGTTTTCCTCTCATAATTCCCCATATTCATTTTTTTTCTTCAAAATTGTGGAATCTTACTATTATGTCTCTTGGGACTTCCACTGATATACTTCTTGGTCTTCCTATTTTATGTACCCTTTCTATTTTTAGGGGTTCGCTTCTTATCTATCTAATATTGGGTTAAATATTTTTTGCATTTTCTCCACCAGATCCTCTCTTTGTATAGGTTCCGGTAAACCACGTATTCTCAAATTCTTCCTTCTGTCTCAATTCTTCTGGTCTTCCATTAATTCCCTATGTTGAATTTTTTATATTTTCATTTCTCCTTTTATTTATTTTATTACTTGTGTATGGGTGTCTAATCTTTTTTCCAGATCTTCCACTCCTGTTAACACATGTCCCAGATCTTTGCGTATTATTGGCATTTCTGTTTTCAAAGAATTTACCAGCGTGATGAACATTTCTGCTTTAGTTGGTAGTTGAGTGTTCAACTGCTGTTCTTCCTTGTCCCTTATGTCCAGATTTATTCCGAAGTCTGGATCTGTTTTGGACTGACTAAATATACTCGTTTCTAATGATAATCTGGTCAGAAAAGAAAGGCCAAAACAAATCTAGAAAATTTCTAATCTTGTTGTGCACTAAATTGTGGCCTCATCATACAGACTAGCTCCCCAAGCCATTGTTTAAAAAAATAAAGAAATCTTAAATGTAATTTTTTTTCTTTAGAAATGTCAGTTTTGCTGCAGCAGGTTCTATACATGGTACAGATGCACCACTTAACATGCAGACTAAAGGGACCCCACAGGCACTATATTTAAAGGAATTTTTAATTTTTATTGTTTCACTTTAAGCATCATTAAAAGCACTGCTCCTTTAAAAACAATATTTTTTTTTTTTTTGCATTGGTACATGTCTCCCAGAGCAATAGCCGGGACCCTATACCCTTTTTATGGCCAATAACTTGCATACTGTATAAGCCTTCAAAATGGGGGCTTTTGATTTTTTAAGTTCGGGTCCCATAGATTTCAATAGAGTTAGCCGTTCGGGCAAAAACTTTTGCGATGTTTGAGAGTTTTGGCGTGAACGAAGGGGGTGTTTGGCCCATCTCTATTTACAATCACTTTAAAGACATAAACAGCCAGGGAACTAACAGTCTTGGACGAAGGCCAGTGATTGAAGCCTCTATATTTCTCTTGTGATACAATAGCTGATATAGGAGCAGAGTAGGGCTTCGTATGTATCATTTCAATATCCCATGAGTTTATCAATAACATTTTATTGTCAGAGAAAGCTTTGTAGGTAGGAGTTATGATGAGATTATATTATGTAGTGAGTATAGCTGTTAGTTAAGTACTTTATTACTTTAACAAACTTTATATAATATGTGATTTTTTTTTTGTGTATTTTCTGTGCTGAGGCTGGCACTAATTTGATTGGGACGCTTTTATTCTAGCAGGTAAGGCTATCAAGAGATTACAGAACTGTGAAGAAATGTAAATTTCAAGATGCTGTAACATGTTTTCCACAATAAGTGTATTGTTTTAGCAAATTTGTATTTTTGCTGCATTTATCAATGCATTTTCACAGTCAAAATCAATGTTGTAAAGTTGTTGCACTGCAATGTCCTGATTATTCCTAATGTTTTTCAATGGTATTAAATTGTAATTGTTGTTATCTATGGATTCTCTACATTTAAAACTAAACTCTGGGCTGGAAAAAATGTTACCTTTGGAGTGAGGTCCCCTCCACACTGCAAGAGTTTATTGCTTAATACTTAAAGCGTTTGTTAACCTAAAAAAACAAAAAAAAAACAGATCCTGTTCCCTTAGAGCAGGCATGTCCAAAGTCCGGCGCCCGCGGTCCATTTGCGGCCCGTGTTCCGGTTTTAAAAGGCCCCACTGGTAATTTGGCTATATATACTATATATATATATATTTTGTGGCCCCCATTGAATCTCCGAGCGCCGAGGGGGCCACAAAAGATATATACCCGTATTTATGAATATATATATAATACGTACCTCGGAGGGGACAGGGAGGGGGCGGGACGAGCGTCGACAGAATACATACATACAGTGAGAATTTCCTGTTTACACGTCGGAGTCTGTAATAGGAAGTCCCGTCTCCTGGGCTGCCATTGGATGACTGTTCTGTCTATCATACGAGGCGGGACTTTGTATTAAAGAGGCCGGTAAGAAAACAGGAGATTCTTCTGTATGTAATCTGCTGGCGCTCATCCTGTCCCCTGTATGGTGAGGCTGCATTCATGGCAAAGGTGAGGTTGCAGATAGGCACTGATTAGACTGCATTGATGGGCACTGACCCTTATTTTGCTTCACAGTTATTTATTAAAAAAAAAAATCCCAAAACTTCCCTCTTAAAGTGAAGGTGCGTGTTATACGCTGATAAGTACGGTATATCCAAATGTAGCGGACCCCCAATAATTGGGGATCGCTATGCTTAAATTTAGGGGGTAGCCTGAGCCCATAGTTGGACTCAGGCTGTTGAATTCTTCAAAAACTGGCTTCTGCTTTGAGATAATGCTGCCTGTGGCCTGTGGGTGGCACTGTTGCCACAGGCTCAGGTTGAACCACAGGTAGCGTTGCAACGCCATTGGGTGTCCTCTCTCAGCAGCTGTGCAGTGGGCGTGGTCTACCCGCTGTGCATGCTGGGAGAGGATACATAAGGGGCAGACGCCATTATTCGGGGAGCAGTTTGCGCCTCCCAGCCCTCCAGGCCAGGGGTGCGTGTGGGTGTGTACCAGCCCCAGGCACCTTTAGCCTGAGGCTGCATCGCTGTAAGTAGGCCCAGCACCTTTAGCTGAGGCCTACACTCGAAGAGGAATCCCAGGGTGCCCAAGTGAGGGGTGACCTGCTCTGAAGGAGAGGCAACCAGGGGAGGATCTACCCAAGGGGATCGGTGAGAGAAGTCACTGTCTCGGGAGAGGCCTGGTTACCTATCAGAGGGAAGGATTCCATAGTCCGCCATAAGCCTAGTAACGTGCCCCATTGGCACCTAAGAACTCAAGTGTTACTAGACTGGGAAGTTCGGGACTAGAGATTATCTCCTGATCATATCCCTAGGAAACCACAAGAAAATGTTCCGTGCTCCACACCGGCTGCTAGGACCACTCTTAAGGGGACTATCCGGGTAAGTAAAACCCACTCAGGCCTGAGTGGCGACGAGTGATAGTTAAGTGCCACGTGCCTGAACCTGCCTCCCTGTTCATTTCTCTTTATCTCCAACTTTCCTGTCAAGTTCTCAAGCAAAGAAAGGTAAACCTTTTTATTGGGTTTTAATACTGTCTGGACATTGGCCTTCCTTTAAAGAGAGAGAATAGACTTCTTCCTACACTCTAGGGTGAAGAACCAACGGAAGGAGGTAACTTGCTGCAGGACCCAAATTAGATAACACCGCTCACCCTCTTCAACAAGGAGGATACTGGGCATGTGGCATGGTGTGTCCCACCTGCTAGCGGAGGTAAGCAAGGAAGGGATCTGTGTGCTACACAAATAACAAACATAAGTCTCATCCTGCTGTCTTCTGGGACATGTGTGTCTCCCAGAAGACAACGGGGGAGAACAGTGTAGGTGCAGGAAGTGGCGTAGGTCCCCGCGATCACCGGGGTGATCTATACCAGGAAGTGGGAGCAAATACCTGTATTAAGACAGGTATCTGCTCCCTCTTCCCCCCTGAAAGGTGCCAATTGTGACATGGGAGGGGGGGAGGATTCCAAAAAGTGGAAGTTTCATTTTTGGGTGGAACTCCACTTTAATGCATAGGATGCATTACGGTGAAAAAACACGAAGGTTTACAACCACTTTAAGGATGTGGCAACTGGCTTCCCAGCCTGCTCCTTAACAACCAGCTATTCTTCATACAGAATTCAAATTGGTCGATCATTTTTCGACCGATCCGATTTTGAATCATTCTGAAAAATTGGAATTCATTAGAAAACGAATAAATGAAACAAAATTTAATGAATTTAAACTAAATGTGTTACTATTTAATTTGATGATTCAGATACTCTTAACTGGGTGATGTTGCTGCTTCTCACTTTATGAGTATCACTCATGTTTATTATGCAATACCCAGCAGGCTTCTACCCAGGTTTGGTGGATCACTGACAAACACCTCCCGCAGCGCAGATGTGCCCAGCTTCATTGAAGCACTGCTGTCTTCACTCACACAGCTGACCACTATTCTCTCCATCTCTTCTTTGTTTACAGAAAGGTCTCCTACTAGCCCTTTCAAGGTGACCTAACATGTGTTTAGGATATACAGTATACTGTATTTAATATTAACAGCAATGTGCCAAGCCTAACTCAATTCTGAACTTCTTTTTCTGTAGAGTTTCCTTGATCTCTATCCTGCAGCATTCTTCTGTCAATCATTCCAATAAGATTCCCCGAAGAACCACTTTTAAATGTAGAAAGGTACATTCTTTCACAAACAGGTCTATATAACTGATCTGGTCTACAAAAATGTCAAGCTCTACCCTGTTCAGTGTTGGCAAATACAGTTTTACTTAGTGCAGTCTTTTTCAACAAGGGTGCCTTCAGGTTTCCTCAGGGTTTGCCTTGACAAAATGCCTAAAAAATGCCCAAAAACTGTATATAAGCCAGCAGGTGGATCAAGCCTGCCTTTTAGTTACACAAAGCCACAGGTTTTTATTGTTCACATTACAATCTTCTAGCCGTCAGCATCCCAACAAACAATGATGCCATTGATTGATAAGGAGGAAATTGGGTGCCTGCACAGCATCTTATGCCGCGTACACACGATCATTATTCACGGCGGTTAAAAAACCGCCGTGAATAATGACATTAAAAACGAGGGAACGGCTTGTTCCCCACACACGGTCGTTTTTCACGTCGTTTTTTCTCTTGTCGAGAAAAACGACCGTCTGTGGGCTCCGCGGCAGTGTTTCCCTATGGGAAAAACTGCCGCGGAAAACATGTCGAAAAAAACGACGAGAAAAATTAGAACATGTTCTAATTTTTCTCGTCGTTTTTAATGCCGTTTTTCTCGTCGAAAAAAAACGACAGAAAGCCCACAGACTATCGTTTTTCTCGTCGAATGGGAAAAATTTAGTTTTTCTCGACGAGAAAAACGGCCGTGTGTACGCGGCATTTGTTTGCCCCTCCTCTGCCACTCTCTGTCAACACTGGGGTCACATCAGCTGGAAGAGGGAGAGAAACTGAAATACTTAGTCCATTCAATATTCAAACTGAAATACTAGTCAGTACATGTGCAAAGGTGTATTTGTTTTGGAAGAATAAATCATCTCTAATGTTGGGTGTGTGGATGTTGCTGCATTATGTAAAACTATTAGTTTCGCTTTTACATTTTAGAATGGGGTTCCCTTGAACACTTCAACCCCGGGCTTTTTTTACCACCTCAATACCGGGCCTATTCTGGCACTTCTCTCCTACATGTACAAATCATCATTCTTTTGCTAGAAAATTGCTCAGAACCCCCAAACATTATATATGTTTTTTTAGCAGACACCCTAGGGAATAAAATGACGGTCATTGCAACTTTTTTTTTTGCGCAATAGTTTTTCAAACGCCTTTTTTGGGGAAAAAAATGGTTTCATAAATTAAAAAATAACAAAACAGTAAAGTTAGCCCAATTTTTTTGGAAGATATGAAAGATGATGTTACGCCGAGTAAATAGATAACTAACATGTCACGCTTTAAAATTGCGAACACTCATGGAATGGCGCCAAAATTTGGTACTTAAAAATCTCCATAGGCGACGCATTAATTTTTTTTACAGGTTACTAGATTAGAGTTACAGAGGAGGTCTAGTGCTATAATTGTTGCACGCGCAACAATTGTTGCCCGTGGTTTGAACGGCTTTTACATATGTGGGTGGGACTTATGTGTGCGTTTGCTTCTGATCGCGAGCTACCGGGGACAGGGGCGTTTAAATTTTTTTTTTTTCGCTTAATTTTTTTTATTTTTACATTTATTTTACTTCTTTTTTTTTTTTGATCACTTTTATTCCTATTACAAGGAATGTAAACATCCCTTGTAATAGGAATGTGTGTGACAGGTCCTCTTTATTGAGAGATGTGGGGTCAATAAGACCCCACATCTCTCCTCCAGGCTGGAAAGCATGAGATCGTGAAAAAAATTTCACTGATCTCATGTTTACTAGCCGCAATGGTGGCTTTGTTTACATCTGAGGACCCGGGCGTGATGTCATAACATCGCGCCAGGGCCTCCGACGGTCATAGAGATGACTGGTGACCATCTGGTCACCAGTCATCTCTATGCTTCCTATCGTGCGCCGGACGATTCATTCTCTGAGCCCCCGATGGCACGGGAGAGCCCGGAGAAGCACCGGATGGCGGCGGGAGGGGGGATGTCCCCTCCGGCCGCCTATAAGAACGATCAAGCGGCGGAACTGCCGCTATGATCGTTCTTATGGTGCACAGAATCGCTGACACACCAAAAGGATATCTGAATGATGCCTCTAGCTGCAGGCATCATTGAGATATCCCCCTACAAAGCCCATGATGTCATATGACGTCCACCCAGGATGGGAGATCCCATCTGTGGACGTCATTTGACTATGGCTGGGTAGGGAAGCGGTTAATATTGTGCAGAATTTTAAAGGGTGCTGTGACTGGAAAAAGGTTGAGAAAAAGATTGAGAAACATTGATTTAGTGGATAATTTGCAGGTCTGACCAGAAACAAATGACCTTCATACATCAGTAAAATTAATAGAATCATCTTCTTTTTAAGCATGTGTGTATTTTTCACAGACTAAGTGACAATTCCCCTTCAAAGTAACAATAAACATTCTGTAGAACAGACATTGCAGGAATTTTGTCTGCCTCAATATAGCAAAGATGATTTCTTGTGATAGTTAGTGATAGATGTTAAAGCTCGAGGGCCCGTGTCCTTTGTGATTGGTAATATTTAATGAGCAAAACATTGCGATAGAAAGAGGAAGCCTGATACAAGAAATACACAAGTCTAAAACAGATTGCTTATTTATACCAGACGTTCAGTTTTTTCAGCTCTGCAGCAAGATATCCCTATTTATTTACTGTGAGTGCCATACCTGATACAAAAAAAAAAAAAAGTACATGTAAATGGATATATATTCCTTCAATCCTTGAATGTTATTAATTCAAGTGTATTCATGACTTCACCTTGTAGTATAACAGGCTGATTATATTATTCACTATCACAATAGTCATCTCAACAATCTTTGTCCTTGTTTCACAGAGGTGTCAGATTGCCATCAGCATAAAACATTTACCATTAAAATGTCACCCAGAAACAAAGCAGAAAGGAAGATGCGATATGAGCCAGAAATGTGACATTTCACATCTTCCCAACTCCTGTACGGATGTGTCTCCGCACAGAACTGCTGCAATATTATTACCACAGTTGGAAATACCATCAGGCACTTGTAAGTATCTAACCACACGCTGACTCTTTAGGAAAATCAATGCATAGAAAACCAGTTAATGCATTTATTTTTGTCATCCTTTCATATGTCACTGAAAATGAAAGGGCTATATTATTTATTGTTGCTAAAAGCAAAGTAAATAAATAACCAAATAAATTCTGGAAAAGTACAAAATCAAATACATTCTCTGTAACATTATCTGTTTACATATATGAATTATAAGTCAATGGCATGCATGTGCTGTTATGGTGGAAGTAACACATGTGTAAAGCACAGTGTATTTTCGGTGAAATGTTGTTGACCCTTGTTTATTCTTAGAAACTACAAAAAAAAAAAAAAAAACCCAGAAAGGTGGAAAGACTGGTGATACAGCCAGACCTAAAGTTTATTTAAAAAATCTTTGTAAGATCACTACACTCTAGAACAGTGGTCTCCAAACTGCTGCCCGAGGGCCGGATGTGGCCCTTTGCTTGCCTTTATCCGGCCCATGGAGCACTATCCCTCCCAATGATACGAGACACTATTCTGCCATCTGACACCGACAATGGAGCACCATTTCTCCCACTGACACCGCTAATAGGGCACTATTCCTCCCTATGTTACCAGCAATGGGGCACTATTCCTACCCTAATACCAGACGGATACTCCCACTGATGCCAGGAAGATTTTCACTCCCGCTGGCCAAAGTCCGGCCCTCCAAGAGCCTGCAGGACAATAAACCGGCCCTTTGTTTAGAATGTTTGGAGACCCCTGCTCTAGAATATATATCAATACAATTCTGAAAATGCAATACATTCTGTATCATTTCAATTTCCTTTGATTCTGTCTAATTTGAAATATGCTACCAAGCAGTATATATTATTCCAAATATACAAGTGCATTCATTCTGTATGGATTCCACTATGACAGCAGGGCTCTCCCAAATAGACATAAAAATGGAATGGAGGTTGTACAGTAGTAACAACAGTTAATGTGTTTTTCCTCACTGATGGCAGAGTTGACTTAATGCTTAGAACCCCTAATTTTTATGCAACGTCAGGGACCCAGGAACAGTTAGGTCCCTGTTGAATTTTTATACTCTGCAGCTGCTTTGAATTAAAATAAATTAAATGGCTAATTGTTTTTCAAGGCCTTGGAGTCCCAATGAGATCAAACAGAGGCAGATGAGATGCTAAATATAAAAGTAATTTGCCATGATTTAGGTGATACCTAAAATGTTTATCATTTCCTTCCTCTCAACAGATGTTTGTATAATGCCTCACATTATCTCAGGCCCTTCTAAGGTTAATAACTCATAACTGACCTCTGAAAATCAGTGTATAATTCAACAATCAATAATTCTTTAATCCATCACAGTGAAAGTGTGATAAAGAAGTGTTCTATAGTCACTAGTCTAAGCAGTGCAGAGTTTGATCTTACTATGAAATAAGTTTCATATAACAAAAGTCTATTGAAGTCTATTTCTTTATGATGTATGTAAAAAATTTAATTAAATAACTCACTGCAAGGCTTCTATTACAGGGTGAATTCTGGATAATTTTATTGCTTGCTTAAAGTGATTCTAAAGCCAAAAAATTTTTCCTTAATTCATTGTCTATATCAGCCCTCAGTCATACCAGTACGACTTCAGGTGCGACATACGATTTACAAATCCTACCAGAAGTAGTATCTAATGTATTTTTATGAGTATACAAAAATAGTGTAGCGCTGGAAAGAACTGTATATATCTATACAGTTAAAATTAAATACGTGAAAAAAGTATCAAAAACACTAATAAAACAATACAAATAAACCAATCAAGTTCATAAGTGCCCGTGAACAAAGAAGATTATAAAATAAATGTGTAGAGGATTTCCTCTATATTGATGATAAGAGTTCCACAGAGAAGATATCCGATGAAGCTGGTAAGTGCTATTCCAACAATAAGTGAAGATCCCGCCACCAAAGTGAGAAATGAAGGCTTACCAAACAGCCTGCGACCGCCCTTCTCAGGGGGGTCAAAACAAGCTTAGTAGAGCGATGTTCACTCCATGGAAGGCAGAGAAATTCCAGTGAAGACACTTCATCCACAATAGGCGAGTCTCCAGAGACGTGTCTGCACAGCTGATCCAAATCGGAGATGAAAAACACTCTTAATTGATCAGAGTGAATAATCCTCAGCAGTTAAAACGATGTCCAAAGAGAAAAAAGAAAAACTTTCCATAGTGTAGCATTCATCAGGGAAGTTTTATTAGAAATGAACAGGAGAGAAAACAGCTCTCACATAGGTATATAAAAATAATGATAAAACGAGAAAATCCTTGCAAGGAAATAAAAAAGCTCAGAGTTTCTGTCAAAGGCTGATTCGCGCGTGCGCAATGCATGTGCGTGTCACCCTACGCCGTTTCGTCAAATGTGACATCATCAGGGGCACGCCCACATGAGCACGCACACGCTATTTGTAGCCAAAGGGCCCACTCGGGGTTCTCTCATTGGCTACATATCAAATTGGCAGACGGAGCAGAAAATTGTACTAGCCTCTGCATTGATCTCTCAATGGAGAGGTCTTGACATAAAACACAGTTGCACCATCACCCCCAGTGGAACTTACAGATATTGCACCAATTTTTAAAACTGATTTTCAAAATAATCTCCACACTGACATCTTGTGGATCATGGTGCAACTGTTATTAGACCATTTTTTCTAAAACATTCTTTATTCAAAAAAAACATTCTTTTTCCAAAAAACATTCTCTTTTTTAAAAAAACATTCCTTTAAAACATTCTTTTTTTAAAAAAAATTCTTTTTTTTCCCTCAAAAAAATGAATCCTAAGCAGGTTTACACTAAACCAATATAGAAATACTTAAAAAAACTTTTTATATAAAATAAAGCTTATGATATACTTAGTTAGTCAGGCCCAAACAAAACACTGGACCAAAATTACACAGGAAGAAAAATGGGAAGAAAAATGGGAACAAATTGCTTATGAGGGGAACAAATAATATGTCACCCATTGTTGATAAAGCAATTTATATCCCATTCAACATTGAGGCCACCCGGTGTGTGACAACCCAATTTATGTATCCAACTGGTTTCGGATCTAGAGATGCTTCTTTTGCCATTGCCCCCTCTCCAGTTGGGCACATATTTCTCCAAACCAATGAAAATGGTACCTTTTGGGTTTCTGTTATGCACAAGATCATAGTGCTTAGACACACTATGTTTGTCAAAACCACTTTTTATGTTGGTGATGTGCTCACCTAATCTGGTACTCAATTTTCTAATGGTCCGGCCCACATATTCCAAACCGCATGGGCATCGCAAAAGGTACACCACGCACTTTGTAGCACATGTTATAAGGGACCTGATAGGATATGTGGCTCCTGTTCCTGATGAAGTAAACTCCATAGTTCTTCTACCTTGGAGGGCATTCACCCTGCAGACTTTACATCGTCTACACGGGTAAAATCCCTTCAAGTCCCCAAAAAAAGAAGGACGAGTTGGGGGATCTGGTACATTAGGTGCTAGTAGATGTCTGAAGTTAGAAGCACCCCTAAAAAGTACTCTCGGGGTATTAGACAATAAAGGGCCCAATACTCGGTCGTTCTTTAGCACCGACCAGTGTTTTTTAATGATCCTTTTTATAGCCCAATGCTGACTTGAGTACGTGGTCAGAAAGGCTAAGCCAAAGTCCTCCCTATTTTCCACTTCTGGAGGTCTGTCACACAGAAGTGTCTGTCTATCTCTAAGGCCCACATCTGTAATAGCAGAGTCCAGTTTGGCAATGTCATACCCCTTGGCTATAAATCTTAATTTAAGGATTTCTGCCTCTTTGTGATATTGTTCCAAGTCAGTGCAATTTCGCTTTAGACGTAAAAATTGACCCTTCGGGACCGCCGACAGCCAGGAACTATGGTGGCAAGAATCCAAAGGAATATAGCCGTTCCTGTCTGTCGGTTTGAAGAAAGTGGATGTGACTATCCTACTGTCCTTTATTGAGACATTAAGGTCCAGAAAGTGAATCTGGATGGGGCTAATCTCATGACTGAGAATAATGCCCCTATCGTTACTGTTTAGGAGGGATAGATAAGAATTAACTGATTCTACATCACCATCCCAAATAAACAAAATGTCATCAATAAATCTTTTCCAAAAGATTAAATTAGGTGGGCTTTCACAAAGTACTACATCTTCCTCCCACTTAGCCATAAAAAGGTTGGCCATACTGGGGGCAAATTTTGCCCCCATGGCCACGCCCCTAATCTGGAGATAGTGTTTACCACTATGCCAGAAATAGTTATGCTTCATCGCGAAATCCAGCAACTCCATCACGAAGTTGCGCTGCGTGACGGAGATGCTGGAGTCACGATAAAGAAAATGACGCACCGCCTCATACCCCAAATCATGAGAGATGGCCGTGTAAAGGGATGCGACATCGGCTGTAATAAGTAGATAGGAGGCTCACGGATCGGCAAATACATCGATCATTACTTGCAACTAGTGATGAGCCGAACACCCCCGGGTTCGGTTCGCACCAGAACCCGCGAACGGACCGAAAGTTCGAACGAACATTAGAACCCTATTAAATACAATGGATGCGAACGTTCGAATTCTAAAGTGCTAATTATAACAACTATTATGCATGTTATTGTCCTAAAAAGGGTTTGGGAACCCGGGTTCTGCACCAGGGGACATGTATCAATGCAAAAATAAGTTTTAAAAACGGTCGTTTTCCGGGAGCAGTCATTTTAATGATGCATAAAGTGAAAAAAAAAAAGTCAAATATTCCTTTAAATATCGTACCTGGGGGGTGTCTAAAGTATGCCTGTGAAGTGCCACGTGTTTCCCGTGTTTAGAACTGTCCCTGCACAAAATGACACTTCTAAAGGAAAAAAAAGCCATTTAAAACTGCTTGCGGCTTTAATGTAATGTCTGGTCCCGGTAATATGGATGAAAATCTTTAAGAAAAATGGCATAGCTACCCCATGACCCCCCCCCTACCCCAGCCCATTACCAGCCCCTTTGGGTCTTGTATGGATATTAAGGGGAACCCCGCACATAAAATAAAAAAGGCCCTATATACTCTGAACAGCCGTATACAGGCGGTGCATACAAGACAGGGACTGTAGGTTTGTTCTTATGTAGAATCTGTTTGTAATTTTGAACAGGTACATTGTTGAAGTGTAGCTCCAGACCAAAAATCTATTTTTAAACTTTTTGGAAAACATAGGTAAGGGTTATCACCCCTGTAACATTTGTTTTGCTGTCTGTGCCCCTGTTCAGAACATTTCACCTCACTTTCCGTCCTAATGACAACTGTTTTTGAAATGTGGTGTTTTTCTTGAAACAAGGATTGCTGATAAAGCATCAGTACAGAGGAGACACCTTTCTCCCATATTTATTCTTACAGGAGAGAATTTTCCTTCCTAGTGGTAGATTTCCTCTCACTTCCTGTTGTCTTCTTGCGTTTGCAAGTAGGAGTCGTTTGTAAGTTGGATGTTTGAAAGTAGGGACCTGCCGTATATACTCTGCAGAAATAGGCCCCTTAGTTGTTGGTGTTGGCACAACACTGTAAGCACTCACAGTTACTCTTGGTTGGTGCTGGAACGCCCTGCTGTCAACTATTATATCAGGAATTTTAATTACATATAATTGTTGAACAGTGGTAGTAAAAATTGGGCCTTTGATGGTGGTGCTGGTGCCACAACACTGTAAGCCCTGACAGTTACTCTTGGTGGGTGCAGCAATGGGCCCTGCTGTGAATTATTAGATCAAGAATTGTAATTACATGCCCCTGTTGAACAGGGGCTGAAAAATTGGGCCTTAGGCACTGGTGGCACAACACTGCAACCCTTCACAGATACTGTACTTGGAGCACAGCAATGAGCCCTGTTGCAAAGTATTGCTTCAAAAATTGTAATGACACGCCCCTGTTAAACAGGGGCTGAAAAATTGGGCCTTAGGCACTGGTGGCACAACACTGCAACTCCTCACAGATACTGTACTTGGAGCACAGCAATGAGCCCTGTTGCAAAGTATTGCTTCAAAAATTGTAATTACACGCCACTGTTAAACAGGGGCTGAAAAATTGGGCGTTAGGCACTGGTGGCGGCACCCATAAACAAAAATGATCTTCCAAGCTATCATCATCAATCGTATCATTGAGGACTCGGAGGAGGAGGATAGCCAGTCAACATAACAGCACAGGCACTCAGCATCAGCATCAGTCTTGAAGGGATGTGACATTTTAAAATCAATTAGTCTGTTATATCAGCATCAGGTGTGTGGTAGCTGGTGGTGATCCAAGACTGGTTCATCTTGATGAAAGTCAGTCGATCAACCGAGTCGGTGGACAGGCGCACCCTGTGATCCGTGACAAATCCTCCAGCAGCACTGAATGTGCGTTCCGAAAGAACGCTGGATGCAGGACAGGCCAGTAGCTCAATTGCATACTGTGCAAGCTCTGGCCAGTGATCCATCCTCAAGACCCAGTAAGCCAGAGGATTTTCGGTGGGGAAGGTGTCCAAGTCTGACCTTGCCCCTAGATATTCCTGCACCATGTTTATCAGACGCTGGCGATGGTTGCTGGAACCGATCATACTTTGGGGCTGCGGACTAAAGAATTGTCTGAACGCATCGGTCAGACGGCCACCTTCCCCACCGCTCCTTCTTTGACTGGCCGAAGCCTCAGCAACTCGTTGTCCAGGACCAGGAGTTTGCAACCTCCCAGTCTCTGGGAACGCGTTGCACAGACCTTTCTGCAAGGCCTCCCGGAGTTGTCTCATCCTCTGCTCCCTCTGCGACGGTAACATAAGGTCCGCAACCTTACCCTTGTACCGTGGATCAAGGAGAGTGGCCAGCCAGTAATGGTCCCTCTCCTTGATCCGAAGAATACGAGGATCCTTCCGCAGACTTTGCAGGATCAGGGAGGCCATGCAGCGTAGGTTTGCTGAGGCATTCGCTCCGGAGTCCTCTGGGTCACTAAGGACGACATGATCCGCAGCCACCTCCTCCCAGCCACGTACAAGTCCACTGGTTTCTTGGGACTGTAAATCATCCCTAAAAGACTGCTGCTGATGATGCTGAGTGCCAGCCTCCACCTCCATGCTGACACAATCCTCCTCCTCCTCCTCCTCCTCCTCCTCCTCCTCTTCCTGTGCGATGGGTGGGACAGAAGGAACACTGTCTGGGTAAAGGGGGCCTTGAGAGGCAAGGAAGTCCTCCTCTTCCTGCCTCTGTTCTGCCTCAAGTGCCCTGTCCATTATTCCACGCAGCGTGTGCTCCAACAGGTGGACAAGAGGTACAGTGTCACTGATGCATGCACTGTCACTGCTCACCATCCTCGTGGCCTCCTCAAATGGTGCCAGGACAGTGCATGCATCCCTGATCATGCCCCACTGGCGTGGAGAAAAAAAACCAAGCTCCCCTGACCCTGTCCTGGTGCCGTAGTCGCACAGGTACTCATTGATGGCCCTCTGCTGCGTGTGCAGCCGCTGCAGCATGGCCAACGTTGAGTTCCACCTGGTGGGCATGTCACATATAAGGCGGTTCTTGGGCAGGTTCAACTCCTTTTGCAGCTCAGCCAGGCGAGCACTGGCATTATAAGATCTGCGGAAATGCACACAGACTTTCCTGGCCTGCCTCAGGACATCCTGTAAGCCCGGGTACCTGCCCAAGAACCGCTGCACCACCAGGTTAAGGACGTGAGCCACACAGGGCACATGGGTCAGTTGTCCCTGTCGGAGGGCGGAGAGGAGGTTGGTGCCATTGTCGCAAACCACCATTCCTGGCTTAAGCTGGCGTGGCGTCAACCACCTCTCGGCCTGGCCCTGCAGAGCAGACAGGACCTCTGCCCCAGTGTGGCTTCTGTCCCCCAAACACACCAGCGCAAGCACGGCATGGCATCTTTTTGCCTGCGTACTTGCGTAGCCCCGTGAACGGCTACGGAGCACCGCTGGTTCATAGGACAAACCACAGGAAGAGGCCATGGAGGAAGAAGAAGAGGAGGGGGTGGAGGAGAGAGGTGTGTCACAACCAGTAGTAGCATTTTGGAGGCGTGGCGGTGGGACAACCTCCAACACTACTGCACCTTGTCCTGAATCCTTCCCAGCTGCCAAAAGAGTGACCCAATGGGCCGTGAAAGAAAGGTAACGTCCCTGTCCATGCCTGCTGGACCATGAGTCAGCGGTAATATGCACCTTACCGCTGACCGCCCTGTCCAGCGAGGCCAAGACATTGCCTTCCACATGCCGGTAGAGAGCCGGAATAGCCTTCCGTGAGAAAAAGTGGCGTTTGGGAACCTGCCACTGAGGAACCGCACATTGCACAAACTCACGGAAGGGGGCCGAGTCTACCAACTGAAAAGGCAGCAGTTGAAGCGCTAGCAATTTAGCCAAGCTAGCATTCAACCGCTGGGCATGTGGATGGCTGGGAGTGAACTTCTTTCGACGGTCCAGCAGCTGGGGCAGGGAAATTTGCCTGCTAGAATCGGACGTCGGTGTACTGCTAGCAGAGTGGGCGCAAGTACTTGGCTGTGACACACCTAATTCTACACCTTCATTCCTCTCAGTGCATGTTTCAGAGAGGACTGAAGTTATAGTGGGGTTGGAGATCCCAGCTGATGCGGTGCAAGGAGAGGTCCGCTTTGTTCTTTGGTGTGGGTCTTTGAGGTAGGCTTGCCAACGAGCTGCATGGCAGGTCAACATATGTCTGGTCAGGCATGTGGTACCCAAGCGGCTGATGTTTTGGCCACGCGATATACGCTTGAGACATATGTTGCAAACAGCAGCTGTGCGATCTGATGCACTAGCCTCAAAAAAGGCCCACACCAAAGAACTTTTTGAATGACGGGCAGAGGCAGCGCCCTGCACAGGCGGAGCTCTGCGGTGTGATTCCGTCGGTGTACTGCCCTTACGCTGGCCACCAAAGGGCATCCTGCCTCGTTGGAGATGTGCCTCCTCCTCATCCTCCTCCTCCTCCTCTCTCCTATTAGGCACCCACGTGGAGTCATTGACCTCATCATCCCCTCCCTCCTCATCACTGGAGCCAATCTGGCAGTATGCTGCAGCTGCTGGAACATGACTGCCAGATTGGTGTCCTTCTTGAGCATCCCCTCTGTCTGCTCTCACGCTACTGCCTTCCTCTAGCTGGGTTTCATCATCAGACCCTTCGAAACGCTGGGCATCCTCCTGGAGCATGTACCCAACACTGTGCTGAAACAGTTCGGGGGACTCCTCAGGAGGAGGACATGGTGGGTCTAGGGAAGGAGTGACTGATGATTTGTCTGACATTGATACCAGGGAAGACGACGCTTTGGCAGCTGCTTTTCCAGTACCCTGAGCCTGGGTGAGAGAGGATGAGGAGGAGGAGGAGTGCTTGGTCATCCACTCTACCAAGTCTTCGGCATGATGTGGCTCAACATGTCCAGCTGCCGAAAAGAAGGACAAGCGTGTCCCATGGCCATGTGCTGATGACAATGCACCGCGTCCACGACCAGCACTGTTGCCCCCAGACACAGAGCCTGCTTGCCCTCTTTTATTGCCTCCTGACTGTCTGCCTCTCCTTGTTTGCCTTCCAGACATTCTAATAGATGGCCTGCAGGGAGATGGGAAAAAAGCAATAAGGGCTACCTTCAGGTGTCCTTCTCTGTCCCTTGAAACAAGGACTTTCACAGTGAAAGAAACTGACACTGTCCCTACCTAGAGTTTTCTATCCCTAGAATAAATGTTTTTTTTAATCACAATATAGCACAAGGACAATTCACTCAATGTCTCTCCAGGTCCCTGGAAACAAGGACTTGCAGAGTGAAAGAAACTGACACTGTCCCTACCTAGAGTTTTCTGTCCCTAGAATAAATGTTTTTTTTAAGCACAATATAGCACAAGGAAAATTAACTCACTGTCCTTACAGGTCCCTGGAAACAAGGACTTGCAGAGTGAAAGAAACTGACACTGTCCCTACCTAGAGTTTTCTGTCCCTAGAATAAATGTTTTTTTTAAGCACAATATAGCACAAGGACAATTAACTCACTGTCCTTACAGGTCCCTGGAAACAAGGACTTGCAGAGTGAAAAAAAAAAAACACTCTCCCTACCTAGAGTTTTCTGTCCCTAGAAAAAATGTTTTTTTTAAGCACAATATAGCACAAGGACAATTAACTCACTGTCCTTACAGGTCCCTGGAAACAAGGACTTGCAGAGTGAAAGAAAAAAAACACTCTCCCTACCTACAGTTTTCTGTCCCTAGAAAAAATGTTTTTTTTAATCACAATATAGCACAAGGAAAATTAACTCACTGTCCTTACAGGTCCCTGGAAACAAGGACTTGCAGAGTGAAAGAAAAAAAACACTCTCCCTACCTACAGTTTTCTGTCCCTAGAAAAAATGTTTTTTTTAATCACAATATAGCACAAGGAAAATTAACTCACTGTCCTTACAGGTCCCTGGAAACAAGGACTTGCAGAGTGAAAGAAACTGACACTGTCCCTACCTAGAGTTTTCTGTCCCTAGAATAAATGTTTTTTTTAATCACAATATAGCACAAGGACAATTCACTCAATGTCTCTCCAGGTCCCTGGAAACAAGGACTTGCAGAGTGAAAGAAACTGACACTGTCCCTACCTAGAGTTTTCTGTCCCTAGAATAAATGTTTTTTTTAAGCACAATATAGCACAAGGACAATTAACTCACTGTCCTTACAGGTCCCTGGAAACAAGGACTTGCAGAGTGAAAAAAAAAAAAAACTCTCCCTACCTAGAGTTTTCTGTCCCTAGAAAAAATGTTTTTTTTAATCACAATATAGCACAAGGACAATTAACTCACTGTCCTTACAGGTCCCTGGAAACAAGGACTTGCAGAGTGAAAGAAAAAAAACACTCTCCCTACCTACAGTTTTCTGTCCCTAGAAAAAATGTTTTTTTTAATCACAATATAGCACAAGGAAAATTAACTCACTGTCCTTACAGGTCCCTGGAAACAAGGACTTGCAGAGTGAAAGAAACTGACACTGTCCCTACCTAGAGTTTTCTGTCCCTAGAATAAATGTTTTTTTTAATCACAATATAGCACAAGGAAAATTAACTCACTGTCCTTACAGGTCCCTGGAAACAAGGACTTGCAGAGTGAAAGAAAAAAAACACTCTCCCTACCTACAGTTTTCTGTCCCTAGAAAAAATGTTTTTTTTAATCACAATATAGCACAAGGAAAATTAACTCACTGTCCTTACAGGTCCCTGGAAACAAGGACTTGCAGAGTGAAAGAAACTGACACTGTCCCTACCTAGAGTTTTCTGTCCCTAGAATAAATGTTTTTTTTAATCACAATATAGCACAAGGACAATTCACTCAATGTCTCTCCAGGTCCCTGGAAACAAGGACTTGCAGAGTGAAAGAAACTGACACTGTCCCTACCTAGAGTTTTCTGTCCCTAGAATAAATGTTTTTTTTAAGCACAATATAGCACAAGGACAATTAACTCACTGTCCTTACAGGTCCCTGGAAACAAGGACTTGCAGAGTGAAAGAAAAAAAACACTCTCCCTACCTACAGTTTTCTGTCCCTAGAAAAAATGTTTTTTTTAATCACAATATAGCACAAGGAAAATTAACTCACTGTCCTTACAGGTCCCTGGAAACAAGGACTTGCAGAGTGAAAGAAACTGACACTGTCCCTACCTAGAGTTTTCTGTCCCTAGAATAAATGTTTTTTTTAATCACAATATAGCACAAGGAAAATTAACTCACTGTCCTTACAGGTCCCTGGAAACAAGGACTTGCAGAGTGAAAGAAACTGACACTGTCCCTACCTAGAGTTTTCTGTCCCTAGAATAAATGTTTTTTTTAAGCACAATATAGCACAAGGACAATTAACTCACTGTCCTTACAGGTCCCTGGAAACAAGGACTTGCAGAGTGAAAGAAAAAAAACACTCTCCCTACCTACAGTTTTCTGTCCCTAGAAAAAATGTTTTTTTTAATCACAATATAGCACAAGGAAAATTAACTCACTGTCCTTACAGGTCCCTGGAAACAAGGACTTGCAGAGTGAAAGAAACTGACACTGTCCCTACCTAGAGTTTTCTGTCCCTAGAATAAATGTTTTTTTTAATCACAATATAGCACAAGGAAAATTAACTCACTGTCCTTACAGGTCCCTGGAAACAAGGACTTGCAGAGTGAAAGAAACTGACACTGTCCCTACCTAGAGTTTTCTGTCCCTAGAATAAATGTTTTTTTTAAGCACAATATAGCACAAGGACAATTAACTCACTGTCCTTACAGGTCCCTGGAAACAAGGACTTGCAGAGTGAAAGAAAAAAAACACTCTCCCTACCTACAGTTTTCTGTCCCTAGAAAAAATGTTTTTTTTAATCACAATATAGCACAAGGAAAATTAACTCACTGTCCTTACAGGTCCCTGGAAACAAGGACTTGCAGAGTGAAAGAAACTGACACTGTCCCTACCTAGAGTTTTCTGTCCCTAGAATAAATGTTTTTTTTAATCACAATATAGCACAAGGACAATTCACTCAATGTCTCTCCAGGTCCCTGGAAACAAGGACTTGCAGAGTGAAAGAAACTGACACTGTCCCTACCTAGAGTTTTCTGTCCCTAGAATAAATGTTTTTTTTAAGCACAATATAGCACAAGGACAATTAACTCACTGTCCTTACAGGTCCCTGGAAACAAGGACTTGCAGAGTGAAAGAAAAAAAACACTCTCCCTACCTACAGTTTTCTGTCCCTAGAAAAAATGTTTTTTTTAATCACAATATAGCACAAGGAAAATTAACTCACTGTCCTTACAGGTCCCTGGAAACAAGGACTTGCAGAGTGAAAGAAACTGACACTGTCCCTACCTAGAGTTTTCTGTCCCTAGAATAAATGTTTTTTTTAATCACAATATAGCACAAGGAAAATTAACTCACTGTCCTTACAGGTCCCTGGAAACAAGGACTTGCAGAGTGAAAGAAACTGACACTGTCCCTACCTAGAGTTTTCTGTCCCTAGAATAAATGTTTTTTTTAAGCACAATATAGCACAAGGACAATTAACTCACTGTCCTTACAGGTCCCTGGAAACAAGGACTTGCAGAGTGAAAGAAAAAAAACACTCTCCCTACCTACAGTTTTCTGTCCCTAGAAAAAATGTTTTTTTTAATCACAATATAGCACAAGGAAAATTAACTCACTGTCCTTACAGGTCCCTGGAAACAAGGACTTGCAGAGTGAAAGAAACTGACACTGTCCCTACCTAGAGTTTTCTGTCCCTAGAATAAATGTTTTTTTTAATCACAATATAGCACAAGGAAAATTAACTCACTGTCCTTACAGGTCCCTGGAAACAAGGACTTGCAGAGTGAAAGAAACTGACACTGTCCCTACCTAGAGTTTTCTGTCCCTAGAATAAATGTTTTTTTTTAAGCACAATATAGCACAAGGACAATTAACTCACTGTCCTTACAGGTCCCTGGAAACAAGGACTTGCAGAGTGAAAGAAAAAAAACACTCTCCCTACCTACAGTTTTCTGTCCCTAGAAAAAATGTTTTTTTTAATCACAATATAGCACAAGGAAAATTAACTCACTGTCCTTACAGGTCCCTGGAAACAAGGACTTGCAGAGTGAAAGAAACTGACACTGTCCCTACCTAGAGTTTTCTGTCCCTAGAATAAATGTTTTTTTTAATCACAATATAGCACAAGGAAAATTAACTCACTGTCCTTACAGGTCCCTGGAAACAAGGACTTGCAGAGTGAAAGAAACTGACACTGTCCCTACCTAGAGTTTTCTGTCCCTAGAATAAATGTTTTTTTTAAGCACAATATAGCACAAGGACAATTAACTCACTGTCCTTACAGGTCCCTGGAAACAAGGACTTGCAGAGTGAAAGAAAAAAAACACTCTCCCTACCTACAGTTTTCTGTCCCTAGAAAAAATGTTTTTTTTAATCACAATATAGCACAAGGAAAATTAACTCACTGTCCTTACAGGTCCCTGGAAACAAGGACTTGCAGAGTGAAAGAAACTGACACTGTCCCTACCTAGAGTTTTCTGTCCCTAGAATAAATGTTTTTTTTAATCACAATATAGCACAAGGAAAATTAACTCACTGTCCTTACAGGTCCCTGGAAACAAGGACTTGCAGAGTGAAAGAAACTGACACTGTCCCTACCTAGAGTTTTCTGTCCCTAGAATAAATGTTTTTTTTAAGCACAATATAGCACAAGGACAATTAACTCACTGTCCTTACAGGTCCCTGGAAACAAGGACTTGCAGAGTGAAAGAAAAAAAACACTCTCCCTATCTACAGTTTTCTGTCCCTAGAAAAAATGTTTTTTTTAATCACAATATAGCACAAGGAAAATTAACTCACTGTCCTTACAGGTCCCTGGAAACAAGGACTTGCAGAGTGAAAGAAACTGACACTGTCCCTACCTAGAGTTTTCTGTCCCTAGAATAAATGTTTTTTTTAATCACAATATAGCACAAGGAAAATTAACTCACTGTCCTTACAGGTCCCTGGAAACAAGGACTTGCAGAGTGAAAGAAACTGACACTGTCCCTACCTAGAGTTTTCTGTCCCTAGAATAAATGTTTTTTTTAAGCACAATATAGCACAAGGACAATTAACTCACTGTCCTTACAGGTCCCTGGAAACAAGGACTTGCAGAGTGAAAGAAACTGACACTGTCCCTACCTAGAGTTTTCTGTCCCTAGAATAAATGTTTTTTTTAATCACAATATAGCACAAGGAAAATTAACTCACTGTCCTTACAGGTCCCTGGAAACAAGGACTTGCAGAGTGAAAGAAACTGACACTGTCCCTACCTAGAGTTTTCTGTCCCTAGAATAAATGTTTTTTTTAATCACAATATAGCACAAGGACAATTAACTCACTGTCCTTACAGGTCCCTGGAAACAAGGACTTGCAGAGTGAAAGAAACTGACACTGTCCCTACCTAGAGTTTTCTGTCCCTAGAATAAATGTTTTTTTTAAGCACAATATAGCACAAGGACAATTAACTCACTGTCCTTACAGGTCCCTGGAAACAAGGACTTGCAGAGTGAAAGAAACTGACACTGTCCCTACCTAGAGTTTTCTGTCCCTAGAATAAATGTTTTTTTTAAGCACACTATAGCAGAAGCACAAAACACACTGACACTCTCCCTACCTATCCTTCTCTTTCCCTAAACTAAAGGAATCCAGGTTAAGCAAGAAAGAAATAACAGTCACTGTCCCTGCCTATGCTACTCTATCCCTGCTCCGGAACACACTACACTAGGCCGCCGTGCTGGCGGCCTTTTATAGTGTGGGGCGTGTACTAAACACCCTCAGCAATAATTGGCCACAGGCATCCTGCCTGTGGCCAATCATTGCTCTCCTCGCTGCCGGCGCTGTGATTGGCCAAGCATGCGGGGTCACAGTGCATGCTTGGCCAATCACAGCGCCTGGATGACACTGCGATGGCGTAGTGCATTGTGGGCCGTTCGCGTCACTCGAATTTGGCGCGAACGGCCCAAATCGTTCGATCTTCGTCGAACGATCGAACAGCCAATGTTCGAGTCGAACGTATGTTCGACTCGAACACGAAGCTCATCCCTACTTGCAACCACTGGTCTTGGGCACCCCGTCTTTTCTTAAGGACACTAAGCACGTCATTAACCTTCTTGGTCAGATTGAATGGAAGGCCTCCTATCTACTTATTACAGCCGATGTCGCATCCCTTTACACGGCCATCTCTCATGATTTGGGGTATGAGGCGGTGCGTCATTTTCTTTATCGTGACTCCAGCATCTCCGTCACGCAGCGCAACTTCGTGATGGAGTTGCTGGATTTCGCGATGAAGCATAACTATTTCTGGCATAGTGGTAAACACTATCTCCAGATTAGGGGCGTGGCCATGGGGGCAAAATTTGCCCCCAGTATGGCCAACCTTTTTATGGCTAAGTGGGAGGAAGATGTAGTACTTTGTGAAAGCCCACCTAATTTAATCTTTTGGAAAAGATTTATTGATGACATTTTGTTTATTTGGGATGGTGATGTAGAATCAGTTAATTCTTATCTATCCCTCCTAAACAGTAACGATAGGGGCATTATTCTCAGTCATGAGATTAGCCCCATCCAGATTCACTTTCTGGACCTTAATGTCTCAATAAAGGACAGTAGGATAGTCACATCCACTTTCTTCAAACCGACAGACAGGAACGGCTATATTCCTTTGGATTCTTGCCACCATAGTTCCTGGCTGTCGGCGGTCCCGAAGGGTCAATTTTTACGTCTAAAGCGAAATTGCACTGACTTGGAACAATATCACAAAGAGGCAGAAATCCTTAAATTAAGATTTATAGCCAAGGGGTATGACATTGCCAAACTGGACTCTGCTATTACAGATGTGGGCCTTAGAGATAGACAGACACTTCTGTGTGACAGACCTCCAGAAGTGGAAAATAGGGAGGACTTTGGCTTAGCCTTTCTGACCACGTACTCAAGTCAGCATTGGGCTATAAAAAGGATCATTAAAAAACACTGGTCGGTGCTAAAGAACGACCGAGTATTGGGCCCTTTATTGTCTAATACCCCGAGAGTACTTTTTAGGGGTGCTTCTAACTTCAGACATCTACTAGCACCTAATGTACCAGATCCCCCAACTCGTCCTTCTTTTTTTGGGGACTTGAAGGGATTTTACCCGTGTAGACGATGTAAAGTCTGCAGGGTGAATGCCCTCCAAGGTAGAAGAACTATGGAGTTTACTTCATCAGGAACAGGAGCCACATATCCTATCAGGTCCCTTATAACATGTGCTACAAAGTGCGTGGTGTACCTTTTGCGATGCCCATGCGGTTTGGAATATGTGGGCCGGACCATTAGAAAATTGAGTACCAGATTAGGTGAGCACATCACCAACATAAAAAGTGGTTTTGACAAACATAGTGTGTCTAAGCACTATGATCTTGTGCATAACAGAAACCCAAAAGGTACCATTTTCATTGGTTTGGAGAAATATGTGCCCAACTGGAGAGGGGGCAATGGCAAAAGAAGCATCTCTAGATCCGAAACCAGTTGGATACATAAATTGGGTTGTCACACACCGGGTGGCCTCAATGTTGAATGGGATATAAATTGCTTTATCAACAATGGGTGACATATTATTTGTTCCCCTCATAAGCAATTTGTTCCCATTTTTCTTCCCATTTTTCTTCCTGTGTAATTTTGGTCCAGTGTTTTGTTTGGGCCTGACTAACTAAGTATATCATAAGCTTTATTTTAATATAAAAAGTTTTTTTAAGTATTTCTATATTGGTTTAGTGTAAACCTGCTGTGACAGCAGGAAGGTAAAGTCACCTGGTTGCATCCAGGGGGGTAGATATATTTCTCCCAGATTCAGGCTTTATGCCGACTTATACAACTAGGGAGGGAGTTGATGAAGCCCAGCTGAGGCTAGTGGGCTCATGGATGAGTCATACCTCTAGGGAGAGGGCTGGGCGTCGTGCAGGCAGGGAGTTGATGAGACCAGCTGAAGCTTGTCAGCTCGTTTAAGGCCTCTATAAAAACTCCCAGCTTCATTAGGTGTTTGCTCATGCCTGGACCCAGACCTGTGTGGACTGTCTAGGGAGAGTGAACCCCTGTGCGGTGAGACAAAGCCTGTGTGGCTATTTGTTTGGACATTTACTAAACCAGGGACTTAGGGACTAGGACAGCACCAGGCTGATCCCAGTTGTTAGTTAGGAAACCTGCATGTTTAGTCAGAGGTCAAGTTGACCAGGGTTTATTTTGTTTATGTTTCTTTTTGCTTTGCTGTGTTTTTTTGTCACTGTAAATAGAGAAATAAACCGCACCTTTTTGATCTTGAAAACCACAACCTCCGTCTGCTGGGCCTGTTTTGTGTGGGGAGCCCATCCAGGGGATCACACACACCCGCTGCCGAGCGAACCCCCTCACAGTTGGTGGAGAACCAGTGGCAGTTTTTTTTTAAGCCAGCATGGAGGAGATACTGAAACAGCTGGCTCTAGCAAATGCCAATCAACAGCAGACAAATGCAGGATTGCAAAGGAGCCTTGCAGCCCAGCAGCAAGCTCACCAACAGAGTCTGGAAGCTCAGCAACAAGCCCAGCAGCAATCTGAGGCCCGCTTCATAGACCTGTTACAGAAGCAAGAGCAGAGACTACAACAAATGGAAGCAGTAGTGCAGCAACGTCCGCAGACCAGTGAGGAAAGCCGTCCCACTAATACCGCGTCCTTTGGGGTGAGTCGTTTATTGACAAAAATGACTGGAGAGGATGATCCAGAGGTATTTTTGACCACATTTGAAAGGACTGCTGAAAGAGAAAAGTGGCCTGAGGAGCAGTGGGCTGGACTGGTGGCTCCTCTGTTAACTGGTGAATCGCAGAAGGCTTACTATGACCTAGAGCCTGACCAAGCAAAAGACTATGTGATGCTAAAAGCTGAAATATTGGCAAGGCTGGGTGTCACCCTGGCTGTCCGGGCTCAGCGTGTGCATAACTGGACTTTCCAGCTTGGAAAACCCCCCAGGTCTCAAATGTATGATCTCATTCACCTGAGCAGGAAGTGGCTACAGCCAGAGACTTTGTCCGCACCAGAGATTGTGGAACGTGTTGTAATGGATCGGTTTTTGAGAGCTCTTCCTACTGCCATCCAAAAGTGGGTAAGCCATGGAGACCCAGAGACGGCCGGTGGTCTTGTGGATCGTGTAGAGAAATACTTGGCTACAGAGAACCTGACGGCCTCTTCCAGAGACTCTCGGACTTTCCACCCTAAGACCAGACCATCCCCAGGGGCGGATAAGAGGATTCCAAGGGGTGAGGGTGGAGAGAGTGAGAGGGTGGGAGCTCTACCCAAAGTTTGGCGAGAACAGCCTGGGAAGTCAGGGGCTCAAGAGGCAGCCAAATGGATTGTTTGCTACCGCTGCCGGCAAGCGGGACATATTGCAGCAAATTGCCCGGTTGTGGAGGAACCCATGCACTGTGACTTTCTGACGGACAGACGTCAGTCGCTGTGTGCGACAGTCGCATGCACTGCCATTCGGGGAACTGAGAAACATTTATGCAAAATGTGTATTAATGGTAGAAATGTTGTGGTATTACTGGATTCAGGTAGCCTTGTGACCCTGATAAAGGCTGAATTAGTTAAAACAGAGGTCTCTGGGAATAGCAAGGTAGCTGTTATTTGTGTGCATGGGGACACCCGAGAGTATCCAGTGACTACAGTGTGTTTCAAGACCCCCAAAGGTACCCTCTCTCATCCAGTGGGGTTAGTATCTCAATTACCGCATGATGCCATTGTGGGAAGGGATTTTCCGAAGTTCTGGGAACTGTGGGATGATCCTGAGCCCCCCACTGGTGCCCCTATGTACCAGGAAGGTGATAGCCAGAACTCCTCTGAGAGTGGTGAGGACTCTCCAGAATTTCCCTTGTCAGTATTGGCAGGGGAGACTCGAGAAACTGGAGAGGAGCCCACCTCCTCAGATGAAAACCTACCGTCTGTGGAGTTTTCTGATCTGGAGGTTCACAGGGAAAATTTTGCCACAGAACAGTTAAAAGACCCCGCCCTAATAAAGGCACGGGAAAACGTAGTGGAAATAGATGGCGAGTTAGTGAACCCAGATAATACCTGCACTTACCCATACTTCAGCGTAGAGAAGGACCTACTGTATCGGGTGGCAAAAAGGGCAGAAGAAACCGTTGAGCAGCTTGTGGTGCCCAAACCTTACAGGAAGTTGGTGTTGGAGTTGGCCCATGGGCACATTCTTGGAGGTCATCTGGGGACAGAGAAAACCCGAGAGAGGGTATTACAGAGATTCTATTGGCCTGGGGTGATGAAGGACATAGAAAATTATTGTTCCTCCTGCCCTGTGTGTCAGAGGTCGGCCCCGATGCCACATTTCCGTAGCCCGCTGGTCCCTCTACCCATCATTGAGGTCCCGTTTGAGAGAATCGCAATGGATTTGGTAGGTCCTATAATCAAGTCCGCTAGGGGGCACCAGTACATATTGGTTATAATGGACTATGCCACCCGTTATCCAGAAGCGATCCCTCTCAGAAATACCTCGGCCAAAACCATAGCCAAAGAGCTATCTCTTGTTTTTAGCCGGGTGGGTATTTGTAAAGAACTGCTTACGGACCAAGGTACACCCTTTATGTCCCGGGTTATGAAAGAGCTGTGTAAATTGTTCAAAGTGACGCAATTGCGTACATCTGTGTATCACCCCCAAAACGATGGGCTGGTTGAAAGATTCAACAAAACCCTAAAACAAATGTTGAAGAAAGTGGTGGATAGAGATGGAAAGGATTGGGACTGTCTACTTCCTTATTTGATGTTTGCTATTAGGGAGGTGCCCCAATCCTCTACGGGATTCTCCCCCTTTGAGTTACTGTATGGGAGACACCCAAGAGGGCTGTTGGATATTGCCAAGGAAACTTGGGAAAGTGAGAGTTCTCCCCACAGGAGTGTGATTGAGCATGTCGCCCTGATGCAAGATCGAATTGCACAGGTAATGCCCATCGTGAAGGAACATTTGGCCCAAGCGCAGTTGGCACAGCAGAGAGTGTACAACCGTGGAGCCAAGACCCGTACCTTTTCCCCGGGGGATAGGATATTGGTACTTGTCCCTACGGTTGAAAGTAAATTCCTTGCCAAATGGCAAGGCCCCTACGAGATAATGGAAAAAGTGAGCGAAGTGAATTACAAGGTCAGACAACCAGGAAGGCGAAAGCCCGAACAGATATATCACATTAATCTGTTGAAAGCCTGGAGGGATAGAGAGTCCCTAGTCGCAGAAACTTGGTCACCAGCTCAAACTGGTTGCGTGATTCCGGAGGTTGGAATAGCAGCCACCTTGTCACAACCCCAACAACAGGAGGTTAAGGAGTTTGTGCTTCGCAACAAGGAGGTGTTCTCTGAGCTGCCGGGACAAACATCTGGGGTAGAGCATGATATTATTACCCCGCCCGGTGAAAGGGTGAAGTTAAAACCCTATCGGATCCCAGAGGCCCGACGGGAGGCAATACGGGAGGAAGTACAGAAAATGCTGAACTTAGGGGTGATAGAGGAGTCCCAAAGTGATTGGTCTAGTCCCATTGTGTTGGTGCCTAAACCGGATGGGAGCTGGCGATTTTGTAACGATTTTCGTCAGTTGAACAAAGTTACAAAATTTGACACCTACCCCATGCCACGTATAGATGAGTTGATCGACCGGCTGGGAACAGCCCGATACATGACGACTCTTGACCTCACAAAAGGGTATTGGCAAATTCCCCTGGCCAAGTCGGCCAAAGAGAAAACCGCATTTGTAACCCCAGACGGGGCGTTCCAATATAAGAGAATGCCGTTCGGGTTACAGAATGCGCCGGCCACATTCCAGCGGAAAATGGACCAGATACTGAGGCCCCATCGGAAGTATGCTGCGGCTTACCTGGATGACGTAATTGTCCATAGCACAGATTGGGCCTCACATCTGCCAAAAGTGCAAGCAGTCCTAGACTCTATCCGGGAAGCGGGGTTTACGGCTAACACCAAGAAGTGTACCATTGGGCAGGAGGAGGCCAAATATCTTGGGTACACCATTGGCAGGGGAGTGATAAAACCCCAACTCAACAAAGTCGAGGCCATCCAGAGTTGGCCACGTCCCAACAGCAAGAAGCAGGTACGGGCCTTTCTGGGAATCGCGGGTTATTATCGGCGCTTCATTCCCCACTTTGCTTCTAAGGCTGTGCCCCTAACCAACCTGACGAAAGGGAAAGGGTCGGTCATGATTAAATGGACCCCCGAGGCTGAGGCAGCATTCCAATTCTTGAAACAAGCCTTATGTAGCCAGCCAGTGTTGTACTCACCCGACTTCTCTAAAGACTTTGTCGTACAAAGTGATGCGTCAGATGTGGGGTTAGGAGCAGTATTGTCCCAGGTCTGGAACGGGGAAGAGCACCCAGTCATTTACCTCAGCAGGAAGTTGAAGTCCCATGAGGTAAATTACGCCACGGTTGAAAAAGAGTGTTTAGCGGTGAAGTGGGCTCTAGATTCCCTTCGGTACTATCTGCTAGGTAGGCACTTTGACATGGTTACGGATCACGCTCCGTTAAAGTGGATGGCTCAAAACAAGGAGACAAATAGAAGAGTGAATAGGTGGTTCCTGGCCCTACAGGAATTCAACTTCACAGTAAAGCATCGCCCTGGCGTTCAAATGGGGAATGTGGATGCTTTGTCTCGAGTACATGAATGCCTGATTGCTGGTGTTCCAACCCCAAGGTTAAAACAAGAGGGGGGGGTATGTGACAGCAGGAAGGTAAAGTCACCTGGTTGCATCCAGGGGGGTAGATATATTTCTCCCAGATTCAGGCTTTATGCCGACTTATACAACTAGGGAGGGAGTTGATGAAGCCCAGCTGAGGCTAGTGGGCTCATGGATGAGTCATACCTCTAGGGAGAGGGCTGGGCGTCGTGCAGGCAGGGAGTTGATGAGACCAGCTGAAGCTTGTCAGCTCGTTTAAGGCCTCTATAAAAACTCCCAGCTTCATTAGGTGTTTGCTCATGCCTGGACCCAGACCTGTGTGGACTGTCTAGGGAGAGTGAACCCCTGTGCGGTGAGACAAAGCCTGTGTGGCTATTTGTTTGGACATTTACTAAACCAGGGACTTAGGGACTAGGACAGCACCAGGCTGATCCCAGTTGTTAGTTAGGAAACCTGCATGTTTAGTCAGAGGTCAAGTTGACCAGGGTTTATTTTGTTTATGTTTCTTTTTGCTTTGCTGTGTTTTTTTGTCACTGTAAATAGAGAAATAAACCGCACCTTTTTGATCTTGAAAACCACAACCTCCCTCTGCTGGGCCTGTTTTGTGTGGGGAGCCCATCCAGGGGATCACACACACCCGCTGCCGAGCGAACCCCCTCACACTGCTTAGGATTCATTTTTTTGAGGGAAAAAAAAGAATTTTTTAAAAAAAAAGAATGTTTTAAAGGAATGTTTTTTAAAAAAAGAGAATGTTTTTTGGAAAAAGAATGTTTTTTTTGAATAAAGAATGTTTTTGAAAAAATGGTCTAATAACAGTTGCACCATGATCCACAAGATGTCAGTGTGGAGATTATTTTGAAAATCAGTTTTAAAAATTGGTGCAATATCTGTAAGTTCCACTGGGGGTGATGGTGCAACTGTGTTTTATGTCAAGACCTCTCCATTGAGAGATCAATGCAGAGGCTAGTACAATTTTCTGCTCCGTCTGCCAATTTGATATGTAGCCAATGAGAGAACCCCGAGTGGGCCCTTTGGCTACAAATAGCGTGTGCGTGCTCATGTGGGCGTGCCCCTGATGATGTCACATTTCACGAAACGGCGTAGGGTGACACGCACATGCATTGTGCACGCGCGAATCAGCCTTTGACAGAAACTCTGAGCTTTTTTATTTCCTTGCAAGGATTTTCTTGTTTTATCATTATTTTTATATACCTATGTGAGAGCTGTTTTCTCTCCTGTTCATTTCTAATAAAACTTCCCTGATGAATGCTACACTATGGAAAGTTTTTCTTTTTTCTCTTTGGACATCGTTTTAACTGCTGAGGATTATTCACTCTGATCAATTAAGAGTGTTTTTCATCTCCGATTTGGATCAGCTGTGCAGACACGTCTCTGGAGACTCGCCTATTGTGGATGAAGTGTCTTCACTGGAATTTCTCTGCCTTCCATGGAGTGAACATCGCTCTACTAAGCTTGTTTTGACCCCCCTGAGAAGGGCGGTCGCAGGCTGTTTGGTAAGCCTTCATTTCTCACTTTGGTGGCGGGATCTTCACTTATTGTTGGAATAGCACTTACCAGCTTCATCGGATATCTTCTCTGTGGAACTCTTATCATCAATATAGAGGAAATCCTCTACACATTTATTTTATAATCTTCTTTCTTCACGGGCACTTATGAACTTGATTGGTTTATTTGTATTGTTTTATTAGTGTTTTTGATACTTTTTTCACGTATTTAATTTTAACTGTATAGATATATACAGTTCTTTCCAGTGCTACACTATTTTTGTATACTCATTTTGTTTTTACCTTATATCAAAGGTTTTTTTGGTGTTTAGCAGCAGGTTTCCTTAAGGGACATATTCATTTATTTATTTTTTTAAATCACTTTGCACCTAGCGCGAATTTTTACTTTTTATAACCATTTTTCTATTTTGATATACCTAATTTGCAGCTGGTGTATCCGTCATGGGTATTTTTGACTATAGATCACAGGTGGTATTTAACACTGCGGGCGTATTTGATGGTAATGACGACCCCAGAGATGATTTAGCAGGTTGCTTTCTTAGACTAAAAAACCTTACCATCACTGAAGTTCATACTAAATGGGATGTAGCATATTTAGAGGAATATGTGAAAGCAGAAATGGTCCCTAGGAGCCTCAGGTGGGATGTTAATCCCCAAAAGGAAGATAATGAGCTGTCCGAATGGTTCAAATATTTTAATGAGGCAGGGGTCAACTTTTTGCAGTTCCTTATAGCAAAAAAGAAACGCAAGTTGGCAATTTTGGATAATGAGATCAATATCATTAAAAACAAATTAATTCCTTTTAAAGCTGAACAGGATTACCTGCACAGGTCTGAGGCTCTTAAGGTAATATTAATTAAGGAAGAATCTGAACAAAAATCTAAGAAAAAGAAAAAGTATAATAGAGATGTAAAAGATTATAGAGAGAATATAGTTTTTAAATGGCAGGTTGCACCACCTTCTGACCCAATGGTGGGTGACAACACAGTTGGTTCACAACCAATTGGAGCTGTCCAAAGGAATGGTGTATTGAGGAATGAACAAAATGCGCTCTATAGCGCATCTCAAATGCCCCGCCCCTCTCCTGATTTACGGGGAGGGCGTACTAATTCACAACAACATTATCAACAAGGTAGAGGTAAGGGCAGGAGAAGGAATCCCTCCCCTCATCCCAATTATCACTCCCCTCCACCCTGGCGTCACTGTGATGTATATCACAATCAACAGAATCATGGGAACCATCACCCCCCTCGTGTTGACAATAGAGGCAACAATATTGTAAACACTAATAACAGATTTGCCTCACTAGCTGGGAATGAAGGGGAACCCACTTTGGATGTCAATCACGGAGCTTCCTGCTCCTTCCAGAATCAACAACCAGAGGGCCGCTCGGTTTGGGATTTTCGGCAGGCCGGCAGGAACAGGAACAAAAGAAATGGGTACGCAAGAGAGGGTGCAGAGGGGGGAGGAAATCTCACTCCAAAGAGAAGGAAGTTTTAGATTGTGCTGGGATTATTAATCTCAGCACAAAGGAGCTATCTAAGGACGAATTAACTACCTTGAATAAAGGGTTAAAATTTGCCCCCCCACGGAATCTTAACAAATTCCAAACCTTCATAGACATCCAAAAATACACCAGAAAGTTAAATATCAAAAGATATATCATGAGCAACCCCACTAGGCAATCAGATAGGGAGGCTTCAGTTATTTTACATTCAGGGATGTCCAATGCATCCCTTTTTAACCCCCCTATTCATCAGGCGCCAAATTTAACCGTATTCCGTGATCTAGTGCTAGGGGATTTAAATAATTTGAATGTGAAACCGGCACGAACCCAACAGAATCTTAGATTGGGCATGGAGTCCCTATGTAATAGGAGGGATGTGGTTGTGCGACCAGCTGATAAAGGAGGCGCCATAGTTGTTCTTGACAAGGACTCCTATTTTGAAGAAATGTCGAGGATAGTTATGGACCCTCTGACATATTTAACCACTTAAGCCCCGGACCATTTCGGGCCATTAGGACCAAGCCTGTTTTTGGGATTCGGCACTGCGCTGCTTTAACTGTAAATTGTGCGGACATGCAATGTTGTACCCAAATGAAATTTGCGTCCTTTTCTTCCCACAAATAGAGCTTTCTTTTAATGGTATTTGATTGCCTCTGCGATTTTTATTTTTTGCGATATAAACAGAAAAAGACCGAAAATTTTGAAAAAAAATGATATTTTCTACTTTTTGTTATAAGAAAAATCGAATAAACTCAATTTTAGTCATACATTTAGGCCAAAATGTATTCAGCCACATGTCTTTAGTAAAAAAAAATTCAATAAGCGTATATTTATTGGTTTGCGCAAAAGTTATAGCGTTTACAAACTAGGGTACATTTTCTGAAATTTACACAGCTTTAAATTTATGACTGCCTATCTCATTTCTTGAGGTGCTAAAATGGCAGGGCAGTACAAAACCCCCCCAAATGACCCCATTTTGGAAAGTAGACACCCCAAGGAAATTGCTGAGAGGCATGTTGAGCCCATTGAATATTTTTTTTTTCGTCCCAAGTGATTGAATAATGACAAAAAAAAAAAAAAATTACAAAAAGTTGTCACTAAATGATATATTGCTCACACATGCCATGGTTATATGTGGAATTGCACCCCAAAATACATTCTGCTGCTTCTCCTGAGTACGGGGATACCACATGTGTGGGACTTTTTAGGAGCCTAGCCACGTACGGGACCCCGGAAACCAAGCACCGCCTTCAGGATTTCTAAGGGCGCAAATTTTTGATTTCACTCCTCACTACCTATCACAGTTTCGAAGGCCATAAAATGCCAAAATAGCACAAACCCCCCCCCAAATGACCCCATTTTGGAAAGTAGACACCCCAAGCTATTTACTGAGAGGCATGTTCAGTCCATGGAATATTTTATATTTTGCCACAAGTTGCGGGAATATGACAAACTTTTTTTTTTTTGCACAAAGTTGTCACTAAATGATATATTGCTCACACATGCCATGGGCATATGTGAAATTACACCCCAAAATACATTCTGCTGCTTCTCCTGAGTACGGGGATACCACATGTGTGGGACTTTTTGGGAGCCTAGCCGCGTACGGGACCCCAAAAACCAAGCACCGCCTTCAAGGTTTCTAAGGGCATAAATTTTTGATTTCACTCCTCACTACCTATCACAGTTTTGAAGGCCATAAAATGCCAAGATGGCACAAAACCCCCCCAAATGACCCCATTTTGGAAAGTAGACACCCCAAGCTATTTGCTGAGAGGCATGTTGACCCCATTGAATATTTTTTTTTTGTCCCAAATGATTGAATAATGACAAAAAGAAAAAAAAAAATGTACAAAAAGTTGTCACTAAATGATATATTGCTCACACATGCCATGGTTATATGTGGAATTGCACCCCAAAATACATTCTGCTGCTTTTCCTGAGTACGGGGATACCACATGTGTGGGACTTTTTGGGAGCCTAGCCGCGTACAGGGCCCCAAAAACCAAGCACCGCCTTCAGGATTTCTAAGGGCGTAAATTTTTGATTTCACTCCTCACTACCTATCACAGTTTTGAAGGCCATAAAATGCCAAAATAGCACAAAACCCCCCCAAATTACCCCATTTTGGAAAGTAGACACCCCAAGCTATTTGCTGAAAGGCATGTTGAGTCCATGGAATATTTTATATTTTGCCACAGGTTGCGGGAATATGACAAACTGTTTTTTTTTTGCACAAAGTTGTCACTAAATGATATATTGCTCACACATGCCATGGGCATATGTGAAATTACACCCCAAAATACATTCTGCTGCTTCTCCTGAGTACGGGGATACCACATGTGTGGGACTTTTTGGGAGCCTAGCCGCGTACGGGACCCCAAAAACCAAGCACCGCCTTCAAGGTTTCTAAGGGCATAAATTTTTGATTTCGCTCCTCACTACCTATCACAGTTTTGAAGGCCATAAAATGCCAAGATGGCACAAAACCCCCCCAAATGACCCCATTTTGGAAAGTAGACACCCCAAGCTATTTGCTGAGAGGCATGTTGAGCCCATTGAATATTTTTTTTTTTTGTCCCAAATGATTGAATAATGACAAAAAGAAAAAAAAAATGTACAAAAAGTTGTCACTAAATGATATATTGCTCACACATGCCATGGTTATATGTGAAATTACACCCCAAAATACATTCTGCTGCTTCTCCTGAGTACGGGGATACCACATGTGTGGGACTTTTTGGGAGCCTAGCCGCGTACGGGACCCCAAAAACCAAGCACCGCCTTCAAGGTTTCTAAGGGCATAAATTTTTGATTTCACTCCTCACTACCTATCACAGTTTTGAAGGCCATAAAATGTCAAAATAGCCCAAAACCCCCACAAATGACCCCATTTTGGAAAGTAGACACCCCAAGCTATTTGCTGAGAGGCATGGTGAGTATTTTACAGCTCTCATTTGTTTTTGAAAATTAAGAAAGACATTTTTTTTTCTTTTTTTACATTTTCAAAACTTTGTGACAAAAAGCGAGATCTGCAAAATACTCAACATACCTCTCAGCAAATAGCTTGGGGTGTCTACTTTCCAAAATGGGGTCATTTGGGGGGGTTTGTGCCATCTGGGCATTCCATGGCCTCCGAAACTGTGATAGGCAGTGAGGAGTGAAATCAAAAATTTACACCCATAGAAATCCTGAAGGCGGTGCTTGGTTTTTGGGGTCCCGTACGCGACTAGGCTCCCAAAAAGTCCCACACATGTGGTATCCCCGTACTCAGGAGAAGCAACAGAATGTATTTTGGGGTGTAATTCCACATATGCCCATGGCATGTTTGAGCAATATATAATTTAGTGACAACTTTTTGTACATTTTTTTTTTTTTTTTGGTCATTATTCAATCACTTGGGACAAAAAAAAAAAAATATTCAATGGGCTCAACATGCCTCTCAGCAAATAGCTTGAGGTGTCTACTTTACAAAATGGGGTCATTTGGGGGGGTTTTGAACTGTCCTGGCATTTTATGCACAACATTAGGAAGCTTATGTCACACATCATCCACTCTTCTAACCACTTGAAGACAAAGCCCTTTCTGACACTTTTTGTTTACATGAAAGAAAAATTTTTTTTGCAAGAAAATTATGTTGAACCCCCAAACATTATATATTTTTTTAAAGCAAAGGCCCTACAGATTAAAATAGTGGGTGTTGCATTTTTTTTTTCCACACAGTATTTGCGCAGCGATTTTTCAAACGCATTTTTTGGGGGAAAAACACACTTTTTTTATTTTTAATGCACTAAAAAACACTATATTGCCCAAATGTTTGATGAAATAAAAATGATGATCATAGGCCGAGTACAAGGATACCAAACACGACATGCTTTAAAATTGCGCACAAACGCGCAGCGGCGACAAAACTACATTCATTTTTAAAAGCATTTAAAAGCCTTTACAGGTTACCACGTTAGATTTACAGAGGAGGTCTACTGCTAAAATGACTGCCCTCGATCTGACCTTCGCGGTGATACCTCACATGCATGATGCAATTGCTGTTTACATATGACGCTAGACCGACGCGTGCGTTCGCCTTTGCGCAATAGCAGGGGGGGACAGCGGTGCTTTTTTTTTTTTTTTTTTTTATTATTTATTTGGCTTTTTTATTTTATTTTTAAACTGTGCCTTCCATATTTTATTTTTTTACCATTTTTATCGTTATCTCAGGGAATGTAAATATCCCCTATGATAGCAATAGGTAGTGACAGGTACTCTTTTTTTGAAAAAAATTGGGGGGTTAGACCCTAGATCTTTCCTCTGCCCTCAAAGCATCTGACCACACCAAGAGCGGTGTGATAAAATGCTTTCCCAATTTCCCAATGGCGCTTTTTATATCCGGGGGGGGGGACATTCCCTCCCACTGCTTGTAAAAGCAGTCTAGAGGCTAATTATCTGCTAGAATTGCTTTTACATGAAAGCCGGCTGCTGGCTGAAAAGAATGATACTAAGATGATACCTAAACCCGCAGGCATCATTCTGGTATAAACATTCAAAGTCCAGCAACATACCAGTACGTTGCTGGTCCTTGTTGGACATGTATTGTAATCTTTTTTTTCATACAGCCTATTGGCTGAACGAAAAAAAGAGATTGATTGGTGGGTATGCCCACCATTAGAATACCTCCCTTCATCCACCCACTTCTAATGATGGGCATATATGCCGAAGCATGGGGGCATCCTCCCGCAAAAAAGTTATGCCGCGTACACACGGTCAAGCCTTCGTCGGAATTTCGACCGTATGTACGCGGCATAAAAGGTTATGCCGCGTACACACGGTCGGACTTTTCCACGGATAAGCCTCCGTTGGAATTTCGACCGTATATACGCGGCATTAGGAGCAAAATCGCTCCTCCGCCCCTGCTGCCCCCATGCTTCGGCATATATGCTCTTTTTTTTAACTGTGGTGGTGAAATCACCTCCTACAGCGTTGGAGTCACGGCTTTATGTATCGTGGGAGCAAACGCTGTTGCTGTCAAGATAAATAGATCCGCGCTGCAACTGAATGGCGTACCTGCTAAGCAAATGGTGGTTAACATTAAAACAAAGTAACATTACAGTACAACAGTAAGACCTTACCATGCCATACCTGCAAAGCAAATACCAAAACAAAACCTAGTAAAAAATAAAAAAATGTTTTAACGCAACCTGTGCCTAAAATATATATATGCCGAAGCATGGGGGCATCCTCCCGCAAAAAAGTTATGCCGCGTACACACGGTCGGAATTTCGACCGTATGTACGCGGCATTAGGAGCAAAATCGCTCCTCCGCCCCTGCTGCCCCCATGCTTCGGCATATATGCTCTTTTTTTTAACTGTGGTGGTGAAATCACCTCCTACAGCGTTGGAGTCACGGCTTTATGTATCGTGGGAGCAAACGCTGTTGCTGTCAAGATAAATAGATCCGCGCTGCAACTGAATGGCGTACATGCTAAGCAAATGGTGGTTAACATTAAAACAAAGTAACATTACAGTACAACAGTAAGACCTTACCATGCCATACCTGCAAAGCAAATACCAAAACAAAACCTAGTAAAAAATAAAAAAATGTTTTAACGCAACCTGTGCCTAAAATATATATATGCCGAAGCATGGGGGCATCCTCCCGCAAAAAAGTTATGCCGCGTACACACGGTCGGAATTTCGACCGTATGTACGCGGCATTAGGAGCAAAATCGCTCCTCCGCCCCTGCTGCCCCCATGCTTCGGCATATATGCTCTTTTTTTAACTGTGGTGGTGAAATCACCTCCTACAGCACTGGAGTCACGGCTTTATGTATCGTGGGAGCAAACGCTGTTGCTGTCAAGATAAATAATTCCGCGCTGCAGTTGAATGGCGCACCTGAAAACAAAAAATTACATACCTGAAAAGCAAGCATGATAAAACATTGCAGAATAGAATACAGTAAAAAAAGAGCAGAACAATAGAGAGAAAATAGAGAGAGAGAGAACAATAAAACGACAACTATTTTTGGTTTTTTTATTTTATATTTTTTTTGTGTTTTGTTTTTTACGTTTTTTTTTTCTTTTTTACACTTTTTTTTGTAACTTTACAACTGTAATGGTTCGGGTCTCTCAAAATGTAATGGCATCTTGGGAGACCCTGTGTAAGTGTGTCCTAGTCTGTGAAATGCTGTACCCTACGCTAAAACTTCACTTTTGAGTGGTAGCGTTCAAAACATTCACCTTGGCAAAGACCAGGCTTGTCAGGACAGAGTGGACAAAAACTACGGGTGTCACGCCTAAATCCGCGCTTGCTACAGACACGACATCTTTTTTGGGGGTGGCTTTGGGTAGGGGTACTCGGGAGGACATACGAATAATGCCTCTCATGCAGCCGGCTTACTGCATTTGGTTGGGGATGGTGAGGTGCAGAACCGCCTGGATACAGGAGTTCTGTGACTATCTCATTCTGGAATTTTAGAAGAGATAACGTCCCGCCTGAAGCTCTGTATAGCACATGAGCGTTCAGCAAAGCCAATTGGAATAATGATAGAGACACTTTTTTGTACCAGCGTCTCGCCTTACGGTCAATTAGATACGGCGCCATCAACTGGTCGTTGAGGTCCACCCCTCCCATATTTTGGTTATATTCGTGGACACAGAGGGGTTTCTCCACAACACCAGTCGCCGTACGAATTTGGACTGTCGTGTCTGCATGAAGGGAGGTAAGAAGGAAAACATTCTTATTGTCCCTCCACTTCATAGCGAGCAAGTTATTACACTTCAAGCAGGCTCTCTCCCCCAGCCTAAGACGGGCATCTACAAGCCGCTGGGGAAAGTCGCACGGTGCCACATGCTCCAATCTTATGATCAAACAAGTGACTAAACAGTGGCACGCTCGTGTAATAATTGTCCACATACAAGTGGTACCCCTTTCCGAATAAGGGTGACACCAAGTTCCACACTATCTTGCCAGCGCTCCCTATGTAATCCGGGCAGTTGACCGACTCAATCTGACTGTCTTTTCCCTCATAAACCGTAAAGTTCACTACATAGCCTGTTGCCCTGTCACAGAACTTGTAGAGCTTGACCCCGTATCTGGCACGCTTGCTGGGAAGGTACTGCTTGAAAGACAAGCGGCCAGAAAATTTAATCAGGGACTCATCAACGCAGACAACTTGATCGGGAGTAAACAAGGCTGCAAAACGTTCGTTGAAGTGGTTTATGAGGGGCCGAATTTTATAGAGCCGGTCGTATTCAGGGTCCCCACGTGGACGACAAAGTTCATTGTCGTTGAAGTGCATGAACCGCAAAATCTGCTCGTATCGTGCCCTGGACATGGAGGCAGAGAACACGGGCATGTGGTCAATTGGGTGCGTGGACCAATAAGCACGCAATGACGGAAATTTATGTGTGCCCATGTTGAGGGAAAGGCCCAGAAAGGTCTTAAATTCGGAAACCGTAATTGGTTTCCAATTTCTGGCAATTTTAGGCAACTGGGGGTTAGCGGCGATAAATTGACCAGCATATAAATTACTCTGGTCCACAATAGATCTATAGAGATCTTCCGTGAAAAACAGCGAATAAAAATCGATTGGCATAAAATCAGCTGTTTCCACCTGAATACCGGGTTGGGCAGTGAATGGGGGAAGTACGGGTTCTGCAGAAGTGGTGGGGACCCAATCAGGATAGGCGAATTCTGCAGGAAGGGCAGTATGGGCACGACGGGCCTGCCTTTGTCTTCTTGGTGGCAGCGGGACACTACTTGTGCTTGCCACCTCGCCAGCTTGAACTGCACTTATGGGACTCGCCACGTCACCAAGTGTTACTGCAGTGCTGGATGTACGTCCAGGCTGTACTAGGCCGCTGGTGCTTGCCAGTTCACCAGAAGGAATAGCGGCGCTAGTACTACTCTGCTCCATGATACGAGAGACCTGCGGTTCTTGCTCCTCAACAACCTCAGAAGATCGGGATCGGGTACGCCTGACCTTAGCAGGGACCTCAACTTCGTCGTCAGAGCTATCTGACGTGGGGCCGCTGACGTCACTGTCTTCTACGGGAAGATATTCTGAGCCTGAATCTGACAGATACGTGACCTCCTCTTCACTATCTGTCATGCTCAGAATCTCGTAGGCCTCTTTACTAGTGTACCTTCGACTTGCCATTTTGGGCTCTAAATTTAGGGGTACACTAGTAAGATTCACAGGAAAAAAAGCACCTGACTGTCGTCAGCAAATATATCAAACGCTACAAAAAAACTGTTAGCGATCGCAGGGATCAGGCCTGTCTCTACGAACGCTGCAGTTATGTGTGTTGTGTTTGGTAAGTGACAGTGATCGATCGATACTGCACTTGGGTGGGCTGGGCTGGGCGGAGGGGCTAAACGCAGGTACTAGCAGGTATCTGGGCTGATCCCGCTAACACTGCGTTTTTGGGAACCCTAAACCGCTGGGGATGCTAGTATAGATCTGATCAGATACTATACCACTAAGGGGGGTGTATGCTTTGCGCGTGGGTGTTAGCGTTACTGGCACTAACCTAACACTGCCTGGGGCGACGCAGACCCTCTCTGGCGCTAAAACCTAATTGATCTCACCCGCCGGGCGATCAGGGGGGTTAAACCTTTATTGGGTTATATACGGCGGGTGCCCTGATGCTATAAAAAGCAAACTAATCAACCAGCGTCACCCGTAACCTTTATATGGTGATCACTGGTGAAAGGGTTAACTAGGGGCAATCAGGGGGTTAAAACCTTTATTAGGTTAAATATGGGGGTACCTGACACCAATAAAAACCTGCGGCGAACCTAAAAAAAAAATAACTGCCTATCTAAAACACCAGCGACACGAATACAGCGATCGGAAAAACAATCGCTTAGTGATGCTGAAGTTAGGGGGTGAAAGGGTTACCTGGGGGGTGATCAAGGGGTTAAACCTTTATTAGGGGGGGTTAGGGGGCTACCCTGGACCTAAAGGGGCCTAATCCTAACTGCCTTGCAACTTTTTACAATCACAGATGACACTAAATGCAGTGATCAGTAAAATAAATGATCACTGCAATCAGTGACACTGTGATTGGGGGCTTTGGGGTGACCTGGGGGGTGATCTGGGGGTGACTGGGGGGTGATTTGTGTGCCTATGTGTACCTACATGTCAGTGGACTGTTGGAGCACTAACCTCTGTCTTCACTCCTCGGCGCCGGGAACGAAAAGACCGCGGCGAGGGAGATGACATCACTTCCTCCAGCCTGTGTTTACATCACATGGCGGAGGAAGCAATTTCATTGGCCGGGAGCGATCGCGAGGGGGGGGCGGAATCGAGTGGCCGCCCCCTCATGCCTGATCGCTCCCGAACACTTAACGGCCGCTCACTGCAGTGAAGGGGGGTCCGGATGGACCCCCCAACTGCACAAAGGCGATCACGTAGATCTACGTGATTCTGCCTGTCCGTGCCATTCTGCCGACGTAAATCGGCGGTGGGCGGTCGTTAAGTGGTTAAGTTTACCCATGGATCCCACTGTGGAATATAAGAAGGACCTAAGAGCCCTAATTGATAAGGGACATTACATGGGTATTTTAAATTTGAAGGAAAGGGAACATCTAGTACCACTGGCACCCAGATTGCCAGTGATGTATATATTACCCAAGATCCACAAAACCCTGATCAATCCCCCGGGAAGGCCCATCATCAGTGGTATCGATTCTATCACCTCACGGATCGGCAAATACATCGATCATTACTTGCAACCACTGGTCTTGGGCACCCCGTCTTTTCTTAAGGACACTAAGCACGTCATTAACCTTCTTGGTCAGATTGAATGGAAGGCCTCCTATCTACTTATTACAGCCGATGTCGCATCCCTTTACACGGCCATCTCTCATGATTTGGGGTATGAGGCGGTGCGTAATTTTCTTTATCGTGACTCCAGCATCTCCGTCACGCAGCGCAACTTCGTGATGGAGTTGCTGGATTTCGCGATGAAGCATAACTATTTCTGGCATAGTGGTAAACACTATCTCCAGATTAGGGGCGTGGCCATGGGGGCAAAATTTGCCCCCAGTATGGCCAACCTTTTTATGGCTAAGTGGGAGGAAGATGTAGTACTTTGTGAAAGCCCACCTAATTTAATCTTTTGGAAAAGATTTATTGATGACATTTTGTTTATTTGGGATGGTGATGTAGAATCAGTTAATTCTTATCTATCCCTCCTAAACAGTAACGATAGGGGCATTATTCTCAGTCATGAGATTCGCCCCATCCAGATTCACTTTCTGGACCTTAATGTCTCAATAAAGGACAGTAGGATAGTCACATCCACTTTCTTCAAACCGACAGACAGAAATGGCTATATTCCTTTGGATTCTTGCCACCATAGTTCCTGGCTGTCGGCGGTCCCGAAGGGTCAATTTTTACGTCTAAAGCGAAATTGCACTGACTTGGAACAATATCACAAAGAGGCAGAAATCCTTAAATTAAGATTTATAGCCAAGGGGTATGACATTGCCAAACTGGACTCTGCTATTACAGATGTGGGCCTTAGAGATAGACAGACACTTCTGTGTGACAGACCTCCAGAAGTGGAAAATAGGGAGGACTTTGGCTTAGCCTTTCTGACCACGTACTCAAGTCAGCATTGGGCTATAAAAAGGATCATTAAAAAACACTGGTCGGTGCTAAAGAACGACCGAGTATTGGGCCCTTTATTGTCTAATACCCCGAGAGTACTTTTTAGGGGTGCTTCTAACTTCAGACATCTACTAGTACCTAATGTACCAGATCCCCCAACTCGTCCTTCTTTTTTTGGGGACTTGAAGGGATTTTACCCGTGTAGACGATGTAAAGTCTGCAGGGTGAATGCCCTCCAAGGTAGAAGAACTATGGAGTTTACTTCATCAGGAACAGGAGCCACATATCCTATCAGGTCCATTATAACATGTGCTACAAAGTGCGTGGTGTACCTTTTGCGATGCCCATGCGGTTTGGAATATGTGGGCCGGACCATTAGAAAATTGAGTACCAGATTAGGTGAGCACATCACCAACATAAAAAGTGGTTTTGACAAACATAGTGTGTCTAAGCACTATGATCTTGTGCATAACAGAAACCCAAAAGGTACCATTTTCATTGGTTTGGAGAAATATGTGCCCAACTGGAGAGGGGGCAATGGCAAAAGAAGCATCTCTAGATCCGAAACCAGTTGGATACATAAATTGGGTTGTCACACACCGGGTGGCCTCAATGTTGAATGGGATATAAATTGCTTTATCAACAATGGGTGACATATTATTTGTTCCCCTCATAAGCAATTTGTTCCCATTTTTCTTCCCATTTTTCTTCCTGTGTAATTTTGGTCCAGTGTTTTGTTTGGGCCTAACTAAGTATATCATAAGCTTTATTTTAATATAAAAAGTTTTTTTAAGTATTTCTATATTGGTTTAGTGTAAACCTGCTTAGGATTCATTTTTTTGAGAAAAAAAAAGATTTTTTTTTTAAAAAAGAATGTTTTAAAGGAATGTTTTTTTAAAAAAGAGAATGTTTTTTGGAAAAAGAATGTTTTTTTTGAATAAAGAATGTTTTTGAAAAAATGGTCTAATAACAGTTGCACCATGATCCACAAGATGTCAGTGTGGAGATTATTTTGAAAATCAGTTTTAAAAATTGGTGCAATATCTGTAAGTTCCACTGGGGGTGATGGTGCAACTGTGTTTTATGTCAAGACCTCTCCATTGAGAGATCAATGCAGAGGCTAGTACAATTTTCTGCTCCGTCTGCCAATTTGATATGTAGCCAATGAGAGAACCCCGAGTGGGCCCTTTGGCTACAAATAGCGTGTGCGTGCTCATGTGGGCGTGCCCTTGATGATGTCACATTTGACGAAACGGCGTAGGGTGACACGCACATGCATTGCGCACGCGCGAATCAGCCTTTGACAGAAACTCTGAGCTTTTTTATTTCCTTGCAAGGATTTTCTCGTTTTATCATTATTTTTATACCTATGTGAGAGCTGTTTTCTCTCCTGTTCATTTCTAATAAAACTTCCCTGATGAATGCTACACTATGGAAAGTTTTTCTTTTTTCTCTTTGGACATCGTTTTAACTGCTGAGGATTATTCACTCTGATCAATTAAGAGTGTTTTTCATCTCCGATTTGGATCAGCTGTGCAGACACGTCTCTGGAGACTCGCCTATTGTGGATGAAGTGTCTTCACTGGAATTTCTCTGCCTTCCATGGAGTGAACATCGCTCTACTAAGCTTGTTTTGACCCCCCTGAGAAGGGCGGTCGCAGGCTGTTTGGTAAGCCTTCATTTCTCACTTTGGTGGCGGGATCTTCACTTATTGTTGGAATAGCACTTACCAGCTTCATCGGATATCTTCTCTGTGGAACTCTTATCATCAATATAGAGGAAATCCTCTACACATTTATTTTATAATCTTCTTTCTTCACGGGCACTTATGAACTTGATTGGTTTATTTGTATTGTTTTATTAGTGTTTTTGATACTTTTTTCACGTATTTAATTTTAACTGTATAGATATATACAGTTCTGTCCAGCGCTACACTATTTTTGTATACTCATTTTGTTTTTACCTTATATCAAAGGTTTTTTTGGTGTTTAACAGCAGGTTTCCTTAAGGGACATATTCATTTATTTATTTTTTTAAATCACTTTGCACCTAGCGCGAATTTTTACTTTTTATAACCAATGTATTTTTATGGCAGTGTCTTAATAGATACGATTTCAAGTAGTATGATTTGAGAAGTAGTTCATGTATTACTTTTTCAGGACTTCAGCACGATTTCGCTGCCATAGGCTATAAAGTAAATTGTGCTGCAAATCGTGCCTGTGTCCTTATCAGCACTACTTGAGCCTGAAAGAAGTGAAAGACTAAGCCCCTTTCACACTTGTGCGACTTGTCCTGCCACTTGGGACTGCAAAGTCGCATGACAAGTAGTACCCCATGATTTCCAATAAGTACCATTTATATCTGTGCGCCTTCAAGTCCCACCAACTGCAAAGTAGTCCCTGTACTACTTTGGTCCGACTTTGATGCGAGTTGAGGTCCACAGACCTCAAGTTTACACAGGCATTCCTTGAAATTGCCGCAAAATCATGTCAAAATCGCGCTTGCGATATCGCAGTAAAATCGCCGCAAAATGACGCAACTTTGATGTCGCTGTAGTGTGAAAGGGATCTTACCCTTTGCTGGTTAAACTTTTGTATATAACATCACTGTTTCTCCTTGTGACATGGACAGCCGGTCTCATAAAATAGCACTGAAATGGTATCAAATTGTTACAAATCTCACAGAAGTAGTGTTGAAGTAGTGCTGAAGTAGTAGTTGAAGTCGGGCTTTAAATCGCACCACTTTAAATAGTACCAGGTGTGACTGCAGGCTTAAGGTAAAAAATGTCCCAGTAGTTCTATTGCCCCCTTACCTCTCTATAAATTAACCTGAGTCCTATTTCGATTCACAGCTGTGCCAATCTGCATGGGTCTGTGTTCCCCTCCTCACAGGATACAGAGGATGCCCACCGCGAGCCTGCAGGTATGCCCCCATAGCAAGCGACACACACCGAAGAGGAGGAGCAGACAGAGCTGGTGGGGGACCCCCATAAGAGGTGGTTCAGGGCTGTTCTCTGCAATACCATTGCACAGAGCAGGTAAGTATAACATATTTATTATTTTAATAAAATAAAAAAAATCCTTTTACAACTGCCTTAAGGATACGCCCTTAAATTTAAATTTTCACCTGCTATCACAGTTTGTAACTTGGGGTACTTGGGATCTATACATAAAAGTGAAATGTGAAATAACATACACCTGGCGCTTGCATAAAAATGAGATGCATCAGATACTTTCACACCAACGCTAAATAGTAATACTCATAATACTACAAGTTTTATGCACACCACCCTTCCTGGTTATTGACTAGATGTGCTTTTGGATTTACCACAATATTTGTTCAGGGGTTAAGTAGTATTGAACCCTTGGCTTTTTTTATTTTTTTTACATGTACTTTGTATTTGGGTATTGTCAAGCAGTGCAACATTACCCAGTAAATTTTTTCTTAACCACTTGAAAACATAATGTTAAAACCCCTTCCAGTCGAGGCTATTTTTAATTTTTCAGCGCTATAAATTTGAGTGATAATTACTCAGTCATGAAAAACTGTACCCAAATATATTTTATATAATTTTTCTTTTTGGTGATATTTAATCAACACTGTTTTGTTTTGTTTTTGTTTTTTTGCTATATAAACAAAAAAAGTCTACAAAATATGGTATACTGTACATATTTGAAAAAATATCAATCCAGATGTTCTGACTGTTCTCATTTCCTGAAGCCCTATAATACTCTTAAAATTACCCCTTTTTGGTAAGTAGACAGTCCAAAACATTTAGTAACAGGCAAGGGGAGTTTTTAGGGGCATATGAAAATGTAATTCCTTTGTCACAAGTTTTTGGAAAATGCAGAAAGAAAATTTAAATATATATTTGTAGCGCCCACCTCACTCCCCTCTTTGTCTCGTCTTTCTCTTGTCTAGGGGTACCTTAGAGGGGAGGGACCGGGGACACCACGCCTGGCTTCCACCACAGGTGTTAGTGTGGTATAAGCAACGGTTCTGTATTACCTTCGGGTTAGTGCTGTGCACCTGGATCCTTCCTCCAAGAGTCACCGCGAACCATGTCCGTTAGAAATGAGCTCCACACCATTAAAGTTCAACACTCCTTTATTCTCCTTGTCTGAACACAAACAGTTGAACTCCCTTGATAGAACAGAAGAGAAAAGGAGGTGTGGATGCGAACAGGCCCAGACACAATGTAAGCTGCCACTTCCCTTCCTAGAAGTGTGTCCTGGTCTCCGCACGAGGGTAGATTTCCTTCCAGGCCGTCTCCGACGAGAGACTCACTTGTCACCGGCAATATGCTGCACCGGGTCTTCAAATGAGGAGCTCCCCCCGGTCCATTGCGCCTTCCGGATTCGGGTACCCAATCCCTGGGCACCCTAGATCTCCTTCCCTCGCGGAACCCAGTGTTGGGCACTGAGCTCCGGACCTCCATCTAAGTACCTCACCCCAGGCTAAAGGTGCCTGGGATGGAACTCAACCTCCGTTATCCTCTGGGCCTAGGCCACCCAGAGGAGCGACACGACCCACCGTCCGCAAGCTGAAGGTGCCTGGGACTTCGACCCCGTGACCAAGATGGCCGGCCCCCTTTATACCCTCTCCCAGCAAGCACGGCGGGTTCCCCGCCCCACCATACCGCTGCCGAGGGAGGACAAAAAGGAGGACGGCACACAGCGATAATCCAACCCAACCCAGGGCGACAGCGCCACCCAATGGGCCGGAGTGAATCACACATCACTGGTGTCACTTCCAAATTCAAATTTACACCTGGGAAAGTACGTACCCGCTACATATTTTTTACAAAGTTTTCTTTTTTCTTTTTTTTTTGCTCGTCAAAGTATTTTATTGGATAAATACAATAGTCATGTACAAATCATGGGTAATACAGGTTATAGAAGGTTGTCTAACTACTTCAAATATAGAAAGAGAAAATACAGATTTTGTGGTCTACAATATAACACTCGATGGGTGGATTATAAAAACTTAAATGAAATAGGCAAGTCAATGAGTTCTGCATCAAAATATTCAGAGTTGGAGTTGAAAGAAATATTTGACATATTGATTATAATTAGATTTGTACATTTGAAGTAAGGTAGTGTAAAGCCGTACTTTGTTGCTACTTAAATAAGTTGCAGTATGAAGTAAAAATAATAGAAAAAATAGAGGTAACAGAATGCATTGGCCTGCGGCCTGAGAGTTTAAACAGAACACCTTAGTGTTCGCTAAAATGAGCAAGGTAGCTCCCAGGCTCCGGAAGTTTGGTTTAGTAATTAGTTTAATCAATTGAGTCCTCCATCTACCATGGCATAATAATCTAATTATCACGGAAAGATGGTAGGTGATAATTAATCCAAGGATTCCAGATTTTTTCAAAGACTGGAATTTGATCTCTTTCTATAGCTAACATTTTGCGTGAGACATGAAGTCATTTACTCTACGTGTAGTCTCGGATATCTCCAGTTCAGGGGTCCTCCATGCCTTTGCTACTGTTTGTTTAGCTGCCGTAAGTAATTGGGTGAGGAGTTTGAATTGTTTATGTGTAATGAGGTCAGGTTTTAGATTGAGCAAGGCTGTGGCTGGGTCTGGTTGCACAGTGAGACCAAGTATCTTGGAGGCAGTTTCAAATATCTGTTCCCAATATAATTGTACCAACGGGCAGGACCACCAAATGTGCAGGTGGGTGCCAGGCTCAGGACAGCCCCGAAAGCATTGGCCAGTTTGGTTTGGCGTGAATTTGGCCAACCTGGAGGGAACTAGGTACCAACGAGTCAAAACTTTATAGTTGGTTTCAACCGCCAGGACACTAGGTGAGGAAGATTTTGTTACAGACCACATTTTGGACCAATCAGCCGTATCGAATGTTCTTTCCAGGTCCTCCTCCCATTTACATGCATAAGGTGGTTTATCTAGACTGGGATAAGTGGAAATGTGGGACTATACAGAGGATATTATGCCTTTTATGTGGGGGTGTTTCAGGCATGCAGATTCAAATATCGTAAGTTGGGTTAAAGAGATATCTGCGTTTTAACAAAGGTGCGTAAAATTTTTTAATTTGAAGGTATCTAAAAAGCTCGGAGTTTGGTAAATTATAGGTGTCACAGAGGATAGGAAATGCATGGAAGGATGATGGAGAAGTCAAGTTACAAAGCCGAGTAATATTCAATGAATTCCATACCTTAAATGACTTGGGGGAAACCCATGCTGGGTAGAAAGCAGGGTTTTTCAGGAATGATAAAAGAGGATTGTTGGCGGATTGTAATTGATGTTTAAATCTAAGTTTGTCCCATATGGCTAAAAAGTATTTAGTAATGGGATTATGTAGTGTTTTCCGTTCCTTAGGTAGTAGCCATAATAGGTTGGAAATAGAAAGAGGGTCACATTCTGCCACTTCTATTATTACCCAGAGGGGTATTTCATTTGTAGCATGATATTTGGTGAGGCTGGCAATGTGTGCGGCTCTATAATAGTTAGCAAAGTTTGGAAATCCAAAGCCTCCTTTGAGTTTTGGTAGATGTAGTGTATGTAGTGATATACAGGGTTTTTTGCAGCCCCAGACATATGTTAATGTTCTTCTTTGGAGTATTAGGGTAGGATAGGGATTGGTAAGACTCTAAATAAATAAAGTAGTTTTGGGAGAATTGTCTTTCTGACTGCATTAATTTTACCTATTCATGAAATTGGGAGATGTGTCCATTGTTGCAAAAGTGTTGTTATTTGTTTGAGGAGTGGAGGATAGTTTGCTGCAAAGAGATCTGAATATGAGGCCGTTAGGTGAATCCCTAAATAAGGGATTGACCTCTCGGCCCATATGAAAGGAAGTGCATTTTTGGTTGCATCTGATTCTATTTTGGAGAGGGATATATCTAGGGCTTTGGATTTATTGAGATTTATTGTAAGCCCTGAAATCATTGCAAATTTGTCTAAAATGGACATTAGATTGGGTCCGGAAACTTGTGGGGATGATAGGAATAGGAGAATGTCGTCTGCAAATAGGCATAGTTTATGATGATATCCAGCAGTTTCTATACCTGTGATTTTCGGATCTGTGCGGATTCTTTGGGCTAGGGGTTCTATTAAAAGGGTGAATAGGAGAGGGGAGAGTGGAGAGTGGGCATCCCTGGCGTGTTCCTCTTTCTATATGAAAGGGGTTAGATTTGAAGCCTGCATATTTAATATATGCTATTGGCTTATCGTAAAGCGTTTCGATCCATGTGAGGAAGTGAGGACCAAAGCCCCATTTTTGTAGTGTGTAATGAAGGTAAGGCCACGATATGGCGTCGAAAGCCTTTTTTATATCAAGGGATAGGAAGCAGGATGGTATATGATGGTTTTTAGCTATATTAGCTAATAATACAGTCCGACGGACATTGTCACCTGCCTGGCGATTTCGTATGAAACCTACTTGATCCTCGTGGATGAGCTTGCCTATTATTTTATTTAGTCTTTTGGCTAATATTTTGGCTAAAATATTTATGTCTAAATTCAGAAGGGAGATTGGGCGGAAATTTGTACATAAGGTGTCATCGGTAAGAGGTTTAGGGATCATGCAGATAATGGCGGTCAAGGTTTCTTGTCTAAAAGATTTCCCTTCTAGTAGTACATTGAAAGCTTCCGCTAAGATTGGTGACAATATGTCCGTATAGGTTCTGTAATATAAGACTGAGTAGCCATCAGGGCCTGGCCTTTTATTAATTTTTAGGTCTTTGATGGCCATGGCAACATCATTAGATGTAATATTTTCTTCCAATAGCTTCTTTTGGTCAAGGGAAAGTTCTGGTAAATTTATTTTGGAGAAAAAAGCATCTGCTGTTTCCGGGTTGAAGTTATTTGCTGAAGTATATAACGAGGTCAGATGGGAATGACATTTCTTAACAATTTTGTTAGGATTGCATGTGTAAACATCTTTTGCCAGTTTTAGGCGAATTGGTTTGAAGGTTTTGTTCAGGGAATTGAGTGTACGTGCAAGGTGGGTACCCGATTTATTAGCTTTCATGAAATAGTTGTGTCTTGAGCGTTTATAGGATTTTTCCACTGCTTCAGTAAGAAATAAATCGTATGCTACACGAGACTTGGCTAGTCGGGATTTTGTTAATGTTGATGGATTAGCTTGATGGGATATAAAGGCTGTATTAAATTCCATTTCCAATTTGCGAGCCAGGGTTTTCCGTTCGCGTTTAAAAATGGCTGACTGCTTCTGAATTGTGTTACGTATAACTGGTTTATGGGCTTCCCAAAGAGTTAGTGTATTAATTTCTGGGCTAGAATGAGATGGATGTTTGAGTATGATGTCTGGGAGATTCCAAGTAGGGTCATGGCCTTTGGGTAATGCTGATTTAATGGAAGTGAGTACTGCATTATGGTCGGACCATGGGATAGGGATTATATCTGCTGCAATGATTTCGGGGAGCATACCTATAGATAGGAATATGTGGTCTATCCTTGAAAATGTTTTATGTGGGTGTGAGTAATATGTATACTTCCGTTTAGTAGGGTTAGCTTCTCTCCACGAATCTATCATATTATATTTGGATAAAATTTGTGAAAAATACTTTTTAGGCGTATGTTGAGATGGTGTGTATGGGGATTTATCCAGAAATGGGAGAAGAACCTGGTTAGAGTCACCACATAGCATAACTGTTCCCATGTTATGATCATTCACAACTTGTAGTAAATGTGACATAAATGGATTTGGTTGTATATTTGGTGCATAATAGGTAACTATAGTTATTGCAGTGTCCACAATGTGGCCCGTGAGAATTAAATAACGCCCTTCAGGGTCTTTTATTTGAGATTGGAGTGTAAATTTGGTAGAGCGATGAAAGGCAATAGGGTGCCCTGTTTCTTGGAGGTAGCCGAGGCCGTGTAGGTTTGTGGATAGAGATTGGAAAAAAATTGTGGTGTGGAGGTGTTTGTGAAGTGGGTTTCTTGTAAGCATACTATGTGGGCCTTTTTGGCATGAAATGCACGGAAGGCCTTGGTTCTTTTTTGGGGGATGTTCAGTCCCTGAACATTCAGGGACAGGATGTTTAAAGGTGCCATGATAGATGGATGGACAGGGGGGACTTACCCATTACCAAGTTATTCAGGACATTCAATGCGACCCAGCTGGACTCGAAGAGGGGGAGAAAAGGGTGTTTGAAGAAGAGTACTAGAGTGAGAGAGAGGAATAAAAAATGAATAATTAGAAAAAGTAATATATATACCAACGTAAAGACATATATAAGTGTTCCCCGTGCGTGGGAGCAAAAATCACCCACTGGGGAAGGGTGCCTCCGTCAGACTTCCACATATTATATGTGGCCGGGTGAGGGAGTCAAGGTAGGACGCATGGATCTCCCGTTCAAAGGGGGAGAGCCATCTGAAAAAAAAAACAGTACATTAATATACAATATTAGAAACTTTGTAACTTGTATTAAAACTTATTAATATTATGAATAAACACATGTAGCGGCCTCCACCCTCTCCTCTCTACTCTTCCCGCTCTGGCGCTCATCTAGGGGCACTCTGAAGGAGAGAGTGCAGGGTCACCATGCCAAGTCCCCCTGCAGAGTATGTGCAGTGAGAGACAATCCTCTTTTACCTTCGGGTCGGTGTTCTGCATCTGGAGACCTCCTCCTGGTGATTTCTCGAACAGTGTCTGCCAGTAAATGAGCCCCACACCACTAAAGTCCAACACTCCTTTATTCTTCCAATAACAGAGTAATGCACAGACAGTTGGACTCCCTCAACAAACAGAACAGACAAGGGGGGTGTGGATGCGAGTAGGCCCAGGCGGTCTCCGATGGAAGGCTCACCTGTCACCGGCAATATGCTGCACCAGGTCTTCAAGCAAGTATCTCCCACCGGTCCATTACGCCCTCCGGATTCGGGTACCCACTCCCAGGGTCCCCTAGGATCTCCTTCCCTCGCGGAACTCAGTGTTGGGCACTGAGCTCCAGACCTCCATCCGAGTACCTCACCCCAGGCTAAAGGTGCCCGGGATGGAACACGACCTCCGAACGTCCTCTAGGCCTAGGCCGCCTAGAGGACCGACACGAACCACCGCCCACAGGCTGAAGGTGCCCGGGACTCGACCCCGTGACAAAGATGGCCGGCCCCTTTATACCCTCTCCCAGCAAGCACGGCGGGTTCCCCGCCCCACCATACTGCTGCCGAGGGAGGACAAAAAGGGAGCCCAGCACACAGCAATGGTTCAACCAGAGCCCAAGGTGACAGCGCCACCCGCTGGGCTGCAGGGAACTGCACATCACTGGTGTCTCTGCCAGTTTTAAATACACAGAAAAGTGTATACCCGCTACACACACTAGGGGAGGGACTATAAGGGTGATGAAAATTGATAAAGTACCATTTGATTGCCCCAAAATATCTTGTTGGGGAGGTAACCTAAGTCATATGTTCTGGGGGGCCCTTTTAATACATGGGGTATTTGTTAAGGTTATGGCAGGGAGAGATAATGATAAGAAACTCCTAAAGAATATAATATAGTATTATTACTTTACAGGTTCCCAATTGGTGGTCTAGGGTCGGCCGTTTCCTGGCTTTTGAAAGGGAAAAACTGTTAGAACAAGTAGGACCTATGTCTATAATAAATCTAGTGGGTGTCAGGAGGACTTGTGTGCAGGCCTCTTGTATAAGGCCAGTAAGTCTGGATTTAAAAATCTTGGTGCATACCATAAGCTATGCCTAGGGTTTGAACTCTGACTTTAGCGATAGTAAGCAAACTAGAACCTTGAACCGAACTAAAGGAAAACATGAGCAAACCTTGCATATGCATTTCTAGGGAGCAAAGGGTAGAAACTTTTATGGGAGAAAACTTGGTATTGTGCATTAGGTAATTAGTAAATGCAGTATGTTGCACATCCAGTCTTTAAAAGACTAGTGGTGTGGTAAGGACTGGACCAGATGATCTCTTTAAAACATTGTCAATCCATTGAGTCTTCTCTTTTCTGAGGAGGTGATGCGTAGCGGCTAGACATGTGCAATTCGTTTTGTTCCGAATTCGTTTTTTAACGAATTTCTACAAATTCGTTAATTCGGAAATATCCGAATTAACGAAAACTCATTTAACGAATTTTAACGAATATTCGTAAATTCAAATTTACGAATGTACGAATTTACGAATATACGAATTTACCAATGCACGAATTTACGAATGTACAACTATCCGGAAATTCGTAAATTTGAATTTACGAATTTCCGAATATTCGTACATTCGTAAATTTGTACATTCGTACAATCGTAAATTAGTAAATTCGGAAATCTGAAATAATAATTAACTAATAACTTAACTATTACTAACCAATTATAGGTATTGTAATTTCCTTTCAAATTTGGCTGTTAGTGAACTTAACGAAGTTACGAATTGTTTTCCGACATAATGAATGCCGTATCTAAACGAATGGAACGTAATGAATTAATAATAATAATAAATAACAATAATAATAATAAAAACGTTTTATTATTATTATTATTAATTTGTTCCGTTCCATTTGTTTAGATGCGGCATTTGTTATTTCAGGTTATGCGTAACTTCAGATAAATTTGTATTCGTTACGTTCGCTAACAGCCAAATTTGAAAGGAAATTACAACTATAATTTAATAGTTATTTTTTCAAATTTTCGGGTTTTCGAAAATATCGAATTTCCAAATTTCCGAAATTACGAATGTATAAATTTATGAATGTATAAATTTACGAATGTACAAATTTACGAATGTATAAATTTACGAATGTACAAATTTACGAATTTACGAATTGCGATCATAATGAATGACCCGAAAAACGGAAAAAAAAAAAAACGAATGAAACGAAAACGAAAACTAACGAATTTTTTGGCAGTGCACATGTCTAGTAGTGGCCTCTCTTGTGTGATGGATGTTTTCCATTTCTCAGGTTTGGTTGAGAGTGATTCACTTTGTATGAGTGAGGTGTTGGTTTACTATGCAATGGGGTATTTCGCGGGTCTGGTTCCATTAAATTTAGATCTATGAGTGTCTGTTGTAGTTCCTCATAAGTTCTGCTAGTATATCTTTTCCCTTTGTAGGCGAAGCGTAAGGAGAATGGGAACCCCCATTGGTAAGTGATGTCATGGCGTTGTAGTTCCTAAAGAAGGGGTTTTAATGCTCTTCTTTTAGCAATTGTAGTTTGGGACAAATCCGCAAACAGTTGATAATCAGTTCCTTGGAAGTTCAATTGTTTTTAATCCCCGGCTGATGACAGAAGCTGCTCTTTTGTACGATAGTAATGTAATTTCACTATAATGTCTCGTGGGGGACCGTCAACTTTTTTGCAGCAAGTGCCCGATGAATTCGATCAAATTCCATTCTTTTAATGGGAATAGCTGGTTGTAATTCCTGGAACAGTGCGGTTATAGTGGATTGCAGGTCAACAATTGTCTCAGGAATACCCCTGATACGTAAATTAGACCTCCTATCCCTGTTCTCATGGTCTTCAAGTTTATTGTGTAGCAATAAATTTTTCTCTTTGAGGTTTTCTATTTCTATAGTATGTTCCAGAGAAGTATTTTATAAGTCCTCAGCTTTTATCTCTAAAGCTGTTGTGCGTTTGCCAATTTCTCTTATTTCCCTTGTGAGGCTGAATGTGATTTGGTCTGCTGTCTGTTTTAGTGCCTTATGTAGCATAGTTTCAAATTGCTTGAACATAGCAGGGGTTATTTGGGGAGTCTGAGGATAGTCTTGTGAGGTGAATATATCACTATCAGAATCAGCTGGGGACACTGGCTGTGGCAGGCTCAGTTTATGTGAGCGCATAGCTGCTGTGAATGAGGCGGGGGGGGGATTTTAGCCGCGGCTTTCCCCTTTGAAGCTTTCATGAGGGAATTCTTCAATTTAGTACCGCCGCCTCTCTGAGCCATATTTTTGCCCAAAAATTTGTCAGCAGGGTCCCTGGTATTAGTTCTACCCCAAGTGTATGTCAGAATACTTGCGGGTTATCCTAAAGTATCGGCTCTCCTCCCGAACGGTACGGAGCTCTAGCACTGCATTACCGCAACCGCTAGACTCCCTTTTACAAAGTTTTCAATTAATAAGATATTTCTAGTACACAGCATAGACATACATAGTACAGCCCCACAATGCATTCTGATACTCCTCTCAAGTATGGCGTACCACATTTGTAAGACTTTTTCCAGCCAAAATCCAAGAAGCAACTAAAGGCATTGGTGCATAAATTATACACATAATTTCCTGACTATCAATCATATTTTTGGGGCCCTAGAGCACCAGGACAGTGAAAACAAACCCCAAATTACCACATTTTGGAAAGCAAACACCTTAATGTATTTTCTAAAAGGCATAGCGAGTCTTGGAATTGTCATTTTTTTGCCACGTTTTGGACAATGTGAAAAGAAAATGAAATAATTGTTTTAACACAAAGTTGTCAATTAACCACTTAAGCCCCAGACCATTTGGCTGGCCAAAGACCAGGCCACTCTTTGCGATTCGGCACTGCGTCGCTTTAACTGACAATTGCGCGGTCGTGCGATGTGGCTCCCAAACAAAATTGATGTCCTTTTTTTCCCACAAATAGAGCTTTCTTTTGGTGGTATTTGATCACATCTGCGGTTTGTATTTTTTGCACTATAAAAAAAAAGAGCGACAATTTTAGGGGGATCGTTTTACGGCATTTTTATTAATAATTATTTTTTTTACTAGTAATGGCGCCGATCAGAGATTTTTATCGTGACTGCGACATTATGGCAGACACATTTTGGGACCATTGTAATTGATACAGCGATCAGTGCTATAAAAATGCACTGATTACTGTAAAAATTACACTGGCAGTGAAGGGGTTAACCTCCCTGGCGGTTTTCCCGAGTGCGGCTCGAAATGAGATTTCAGTACCATTAGCAGTAACCCCGAGCCACACTTGGGATTGCATTGCAGGATCCTGGTGCAGTGTACTCACCTTGTCCCCAGGATCCTGCGATGTCCTCCCGCTGTGTCCGCGGGCTCTGTCCTCCGCCCGATGCCTCTGTATGCCAGGCTTTGTTCCCTGCGAGCGTCGCAACGCATGGGGGCGGAGCCTGGCGGCAAATTAAAAAATGACAAAATTCATAATACATACAGTACACTGTAATCTTACAGATTACATTACTGTATGAAATTATTTCATATCCCATTTGTCCCTAGTGTTTTGTCCAATGCCATGCATGCAGTTTTATATTATATATACTGTTCTTTCTGCCTGGAAACGCATGGGGGCGGAGCCTGGCGGCAAATTAAAAAAATGACAAAATTCATAATACATACAGTACACTGTAATCTTACAGATTATATTACTGTATGAAATTATTTCATATCCCATTTGTCCCTAGTGTTTTGTCCAATGCCGTGCATGCAGTTTTATATTATATATATTGTTCTTTCTGCCTGGTAACTTGAGATTGTCCATAGCAACCAAAGAGTGTCCCTTTATGTCAAAAGTGGTTTGAGACCAGCTAGAAAACAGCGATAGTAAATAAGAACACTTGCAGAATTGAGCGATAGTGAATCGTGGGGAAATTCATTTTATTATACGGTAATTATTATATTATTTTTTTTTTTTATTATTTATAGTTATTATATTATAATTTATGATTTTGTGTTTCAAACTTTATCATACCCGGGATGTCTACTAGATTCTTGTTTCGACAGATTTAAGTGTGTTATTACTAAGAATTACAGGCCTAAAATATAAAACGCCAAATTTCCATGCAAAATAATGGTACCCGCTTTCAGCATCAAAAATCTGACATAATCATACCGCCAGGGAGGTTAACCAGTAGGGGGTTCTGAAGGGGTTAAGTGTGTCATAGGGATGTTTTCTAACTGTGGGGTGGATGGGCTATATGTGACACGACACTGATCACCGCTCCCGATTACAGGGAGCTGTGATCAGTGTCCTGTCACTAGGAAGATTGGGGAAATGCTTGTTTACATCAGCTTTTCCCAGTTCTTCTCCGTGAGACGATCGCGGGTATCCCCACAGACATCTAGTATGTGGGACCCGCGGTCGGACTCACGGAGCTCGCGGTGGGCACAATGCCGCATCTTAAAGGGGACATACCTGTACGCCCATTTGCCCAGCCGTGCCATTGTGTCAACGTATATCGTTGTGCGCTGGTCGGCAAGTGGTTAATAGGATATTTCTATCACGCAGCATGGATATACTTAGAATTACACCCAAAAGCACATTCTGCTACTCCTCTTGAGTATGAGAATACCACATGTGACATTTTCAATTTTGTGAATGATTATGTACCAGACATTACATCTTCGGTATCACAAAATTCAACCAACTCTGTATGGAAAACAAGGTACTGCAATGGTCGCCTCCGTACAAGTAGTCAGGGAATATAGCTTAGTGTAGCTTCACCTACAGCAGTCTTCATTTCAAAAAGCCAAGCATACCTAACCTCCTGGTTTGTGGCTGCCTCCATAGCCCAATGCTATGTTCACTGGCCAGGAAGTACAGGAGACTAAACAAAAAGTGAACAAAAGACATTCTGTGGTCCCTGAAGTACAGTTATCCTCAGAGGATGGGTGGGACTGGTGTCATGTAGAAATCGGTGCAATGTGCAGATGGGTCAGTACTGGTGGCAGGCAGAGAGGTGGTCAGTAAACAGGAAAAGGGATTGGTCCAGGCAGCAGGCAGAAACATAGTTGATGAACAGGCCAGGGTCAGTACAGGCAGCAGGCAGAGACATGGTCAACCAATAGCTAATGGATAAGTCTAGGCTGCAGAAAATAACAGGTCAGGGTCAGTTCAGGCAGCAGGCAAGCACATGGCCGGTATGCAAGAAAAGGATTAGTCCAGGTGGCAGCCAGAAATGTGAGCAATAAACAGGCTGGGGTTAGTTCAGGTGGAAGGCAGAGATGTGGTTGGTATGCAGATAAAGAATCAGTCAAGGCAGCAGGCAAAAATGTGGTCAGTGAACAGGCTGGGGTTATTTTGAATGTCAGGCAGAGATGTAGTCAGTATGCAGGCAAAAGATCAGTCCAGGCAGCAGACAAAAACACGGTCAATGAACAAGCCAGGGTCAGTTCAGGAGGCTGTCAGAGGCATGGTTAATATGCAGGCAAACAGTCAGTCCAGGCAGTCATAAAGCCATAAAGGATTTAAAAGTGCCTCTGGGACAGTGGCATGGGCCCTAATCCTTCATGGCTGTTGTAAGCTTGGCATTTTATCAGGATGCACTGCACTGCTGGTGCTTGCCACTTCACCAGGATGTACTGCACTGCTGGTGCTTGCATGCAGCAGTTCAGTACACCTGACTCGTTTTTTATAGGGACCCTTTTATAATCTGAATCAGAACAGAATCAGAATTGAACAAATGTTCTCCTCAGGTTTATACTCTGAATCCAAATCCAACAGTGAGAGCTCCTGCCTACTACTCTCATCTGTCATGCTCAGAATCTGAAAAGCCTTTTCACTTGTGAAACTTTTTTGAACATGACAATGAAGACACTTGTTCTGGTTATAATGTACTGGTGTAGCAATGATCAGAACAGGGATCGGGTACAAGTCAGCTCCAGTTTCTCAGCTAACTCCAGGGAAGTGAAGTGTGTCTTATGTGCCCTTCACAGGAAAAGTACACATAGTACAGCAGGGGCAACTCATGCTTCAGCCACTGTCAATCAACAGGTGGCAGTAGACCAGCCATTTTACCCTTGTACTGGGGAACTAATAAGGTGGCTACCAAATAGAGGGTCTTATTTAACCCAAAAAGTGGAGTCCTTGCACAGAAATGTAAGTATAAATGATTCCTTCCACCAAAAATTGGCTGCAGCAAAGGCGGGATGCAGAACTGAGCAATGCTGGATGCAGAGTTGAAAAGGCTGTGTTCAGAGCTGAGAAAGCCAAACACAAAGCTGGGCAAATCTAGGTGCAGAGCTGAGCAAGGCTGGGCACCACAGCAGAGAAGACTGGTTATAAAACTGAGAAGTCTGGGCGCAGAGTTGAGCAAGGCTGGGTACATCCTACCTGCAGGGATTGGAGTACATTGTGTCCAACCTGCTGACACTCATCTCACCAAATCATACCTTCCTCTGCCTGGTGATACTGAGCTGAGGACACCCTATATACATACATCCTCATATTTGGCCTGTCCACCTACCCACTTATACTTGACCTGTTCAAATACCTCCTCATACCTAACCTGTCTACATATCTCTTCTTACATGACCTGTTCACCTACCTTTTCATACCTGACCTGTTCACCTATCTCATCACACCTAACCTGTTCATTGTGAGACCCCAGTATGACTGCATTTTGCTACAATTGTCTGTTTGTAGTACGTAATGTATTTGGACTTTGGACTTTTGTCCTCTGCACTCTGTATTGCTTTCTCCTGACCTTTGCACATCTGACCTCTAAACTATGTGCCTTATGAGCTCTTAAACTGGAGCAGAGTAGACTCAAGTTTTTATTTAACCATACCCCTTTAAGTCACTCTTACTATTTGGCGTGAAGCACTATGTATATAACTATTACCCCCACCTCCACTCCTTCCCTATCCCACCCCTATTAAAAGGGGGCATGGTCAATAGGGCATCCCTGGATTTTTTTTTTCAAATTTGAGAGGAACAAAAGCCAGAATATGATTCAACTAGGGTCCATGTATCACTAAAATAGTAAGTATTTGCCCTCCGGACTGTGTTCTAATGTTTGAAGTAACAAACTCTGGATGTTTTCCTGTACATGTGGTCTTAATAAAAATAAAAATAAAAATATCTGTCACTTTTTGTAAATGACCCCTCATAAAATTCACCCAGCTTTGGATATCCGACAATACAAATAAATGTAGAGACAATGCAAGGTTAACTTTGGCATATTTAGATACTGATAAATGTTACCACCATGTAGTCTTACATTCTGAAAGGGCACAAGGGGCACAGAGATAATAGATGCAGAATTGTTTCCTCTCACTGGGAACTCAGACAAGCTCCACTGACAATCCAATAAATTTGTTTTCTGTATTGAGAATACTGGACTACTACCAACGTTGTTCTCTGAAGCCTGCCAGCAATGCTTTTAAATGTTAAAATACCTGTTTCTTTTACCTCATCCAAAATGATATTATCACCAGTTTCTCCTTTATTATCTCAATGATTTATTAATCCAATAGTGGAAGCACAGATGTCAGGTGTAGGAGGGGGTATTCATTAGAGACAATTAACTTTGGACTAAGAGCGCACATAATTTTCAAATCTCTAGCATTACTACTCCATCACATTTAAGATTATGGAGTAATATCTTTGGTTGTATGGCACTACTGGGACAGAGTTAACAGTTTAATGTATTTACAAGCAAAACATCTTATTGTAAGGTTATCAGTTCCATAAATAAATTGTTAATAGCATCAGTCTGACATCTTCTGAGAGCATTCATAATATTCGGGCTGGTGTAGTTTACCTGCAGTTGGCATGCTTCAATTGGGTTTTCCATTCGTATAGATGTTACCATTGAAATCTCCTAAAGGTTTTCAGAAATTTATTTTAGATGCTCTGCTACTCTCTGCGCATCTGGTGTTCCTGCTAGACACTGTTTTATCAAGAGTCCTGTCTTGTTAGTCATAACTTTTCAAATATCTTTTCAAAATTCTTGGGTTCCAGATTACTGGTCTGTCTGGTCTTTTCAGTGCCTACTTGTCAGCCAGACTCAAGGAAGCACTGATGTGATCAAGCAGGCGCTGTCAGATTTAGCTGCAATTCCCCTGAGCTCTGCCTATTCCTGCCCTCTGCAGGACACGTTAAGCGCAGGGAACTGGCGGCAAAACTATAAGTCCCATGAGGCATTGCAAGGCTGACAGTTACAAGCATGACTCCCACAGGCAGAGGCATGATGAGACTTGTAGTTTCGCAACAGCTGGAGGGCCGCCAGTTTGTGACCCTTGTGTTAGGGCTCTTTTAAAGGGGCAGCAGCACAGTGGTTCCAGGCATCATGGAAGCAATCCTAACGAGAACGGGGTGCAGGGCACTGTATAAACAGGGTAGCTGTGAAGGAAGAAAGGGTGGAGTGTACACACTAAACAGCCTGGGGATGACTTTTAAGTTTATTAAAGTGAAACTCTAGGCAAACCTCTAAATACACGATTGAAGTACATATATAGAGAATCATACTCCTGATTCATTGATCAATGAGCAGGCAGGTGATACAGAAAACTGCAAAGTTAGAACTGAAAGGATGAAACATGACTGGATGTCAGTGGGCAGAGGTATATGTATCCCCACACTGGATGAACACAATTACAAGTTCTTTTGCAGGTAAAATTGTTTACCTTTTCGTATCTAGCCTTTTGTTCATGCCAAGATGACTTTTTTAAGTTTTGCTCATTTTAATATATCTGACCAGTGAAAGATTACCCAGTTTCCATGAAATATACTTACATCGATGCATGCTCATAACATGAAGTAAAAATAAATATAACAATAAAACATCTTTAGTGTAAACTGCATTTCAGACATTGAAAGCATAATTCTTTCATAAGGACCTAATGAAACCCCATAAAGGAAAAACTCTCACTGGGTGATCCTTAACCACTTCACCACCAGGCACTTTCACCTTCTTTCTGCCCAGGCCAATTTTCAGCTTTCAGCACTGTCGCACTTTGAATGACAATTGCGCAATCATGTAACACTGTACCCATGTAACATTTTTATCAAATAGAGCAGGGATATGCAATTAGCGGACCTCCAGCTGTTGCAAAACTACAAGTCCCATCATGCCTCTGCCTCTGGGTGTCATGCTTGCTGCTGTCAGAGTCTCGCTATGCCTCATGGGACTTGTAGTTTGGCAACAGCTGGAGGTCCGCTAATTGCATATCCCTGAAATAGAGCTTTCTTGTGGTGGTATTTAATCACCACTGGGTTTTTATTTTTTACTAAACAAAGGAAAAAAAATGATATGCCCTGTACACACGATCGTTTTTTTTCCGATGAAAAAAGTCCGATGGACTTTTTTCATCGGAAAAAACGTTTGTGTGTGGGCCCCATCTGACTTTTTTCCATCGGTGTAAAAAAATAGAACATGTTTTAAACGATAGGAAATTCTGATCGTCTGTGTGGAACTCCATCTGAGAAAAATCCACGCATGCTCAGACTAAATTAGAAGACGGGAGTGTTCTGGGAAAACTAGCGTTCGTAATGGAGATAGCACATTCGTCATGCTGTAACGGACTGAAAAGCACGGAGACTGAAAGCACGAATCGACTAACACCAAACTTTTACTAACACACAGTAACACTAAATCAGCAAAAGCAGCCCAAAGGGTGGCGCCATTGGATTTGAACTTCCCATTTATAGTGCAGTCGTACGTGTTGTACGTCACAGCATTTTGGAAGGTCGGAATTTTGTCTGCTGGTGTGTATGCAAGACTGATGGTCAGCTTCATCGGAATTCTGACGGAAAATTACATCGGATTTTATTCCATCGGAAATCCGATTGTGTGTACAGGGCAATAGGCACTGATAGACGGTACTGATGGACACTGATTGCTGGCACTAGAGAGCACTGATAGGCAGCACTGTTGGGGAGGCACTGATAGGTGGCACTGATAGACACTGGGGCAGCACTGATGGCCACTGATTGGCGCGAACAGAGCTGAGGCTGTCAACCACAGGCTGTGTGCCAGAGCTCCCTCCCCTGTCATATTTTTTCTCTTGGTGTCAGTAAAACTTGTCAGATCTCATGCAGATAACAGAGGAATGGAGCAGCAGACAGAAATTACACTTAAGCCCCGTACACACGATCGGTTTCCGATGGATAAAAAACCGATGGGAATTTCCGATCGTCTATGGGCAAGTCCATCGGTTAAAAAACCCACGCATGCTCAGAATCAAGTCGACGCATGCTCAGAAGCATTAAACTTCATTTTTCTCAGCTCATCGGAGTGTTTTACGTCACCGCGTTTGGAACGGTCGGTTTTTTGACTGATAGTGTGTGGCCAAGACTGATGAAAAACAGTTTCATCGGATTTCCGATGGACAAATCCATCGGACGAAAATCCATAGGTTATCCGATCGTGTGTACGGGGCTTTAGTGCTTTGGATTAGGACAAGTACACACTATAGAAGGATATGCTTTGTTCACATTTCATGTCTGAGGTTTACAACCACTTTAAGCACACTACAGGGTCATAATGAGCCTTTATTCTCCTAAAATAAACATTACACTAAGTGCAATATCACTTATTTCATGATATTGATGCATCTTTTGAAAACAAATGTTCAATCCAACGTGAAAACTATTTTTCGCACACAACACTTCCCTTATTGATTATAAGCACATCAAGTTCATGTGTATAAAGGGCCATTTTAAATGCTTTAGAAAAAAATATTTATTTTGTTAATGCTATAATCAAACAATGTGGGGCTAGATATACCTCCTCAATACCCAATATAAGAAAACTGAGAGCAGAACAATATTTTGTTGTTCATTTCTCTTTATGGCTATGCTTTTTATCAAGATACTATGCTTTCTTGTCCTTGATTCCCTTAGATGAAATAAACAGTGTTATTGACAACACCTGCCTTGCGCACCCTCCTAAATGTTTCTATTGTAGTTGCTGTGTTGAGGTGAAAACATTGAACTCCATTAAATGAATTAGAAATGTTTGTGAGCAGACTAGCTGGTAATAAACTTAGCGTGTTTACTACATAAAAGTTTATTGTGCAGGCACAAAACAGATTACCACTGAGTATTTATTCACTGTTACCTTGGTTACCATTTGCCCATTTCCCTTTAGTGTCTATATGTTTTATTAGCTAGCTTTGTTCACATCAATGGCAAGCTAGAAGCAAAGTATCATTTGGCATAAAATATACTGACATTTGATTAATTTCTCTATTTTCAGTAATAATTTATTGATGTTTTTAAGCCATAGATGTAATTCACATGTTGATTGCATTTTAAATTGAATCTCTTCCAGCAACTTACACCTGTGTAAGAAGCAATCGTAAAGTGGTTGTAAAGTCAGGGAAGGATTACTGCCAACCCCTCTGTACTATACTACACAGTGTAAATGTTTTTATAAAATGATGCCGCTAAATATCTTATTTCAGATCGTTTATGTTTGGTCACGTGACCTCTGGTCGCTCTCCTCCCCTGATCTAAGGGCTACAGTGGGAGGGGCTGTCTGCTCAGCCCCTCCCGCTGTAGCCCTTAGTTTGGGGGGAGGAGAGCGGCCAGAGGTCACGTGACTAAGCAGAAACAATCTGAAATAAGGTATTTAGTGGAATCATTTTATACAAACATTTACACTGTGTAGTATAGCTTGATAGAACAGAGGGACTTGCAGTAATTATTCTCTGACTTTACTGCCAGCTACTATTAGCGGCAAGAGGGGAGGGGTGGTGAAGAGATCGGCTCACACACACAGGAGAAGACAGGCAGGGAGGGAGGGAGAGAGGGGGAGAGAGAAGAGCAGTGGGATAATGGAGGCACATAACCTAACCACAGTAATCATGGATCAGCAGCCATGATTTCCTTGGTCAGTTTACATAGGGGAACACAGGAACAGGTAGGATCAACCAGCTTCTTTACAGCATAAAAAGGGACAGATTAGACAGCACAGTACTGTTTAACCTGCTTTAAAAGAACAGGATCTCTTTTCTTAATTTTTTTTTTACAACCTCTTTAATTCTAACATAGGTCAGGTGTAAGACTTTGGCAAATGATGGTGTTTATCCAAATCCCAGCCCGTACACTATAAAATGCTGCTTTCCCATTTTAGGCCTTTGTCAGTGTGTTGGAGTTTAGTGAGAGAGGAACATATGACAGTATTACAGGGAGAGAGAGGGGGTTGTACTGCAGTGTGCTACCACAGAGCTATAAATAGGGATGAGCCGAACACCCCCCCGGTTCGCAGCAGAACATGCGAACAGGCAAAAAATTAGTTTGAACACACGAACACCGTTAAAGTCTATGGAACACCGAACATAAAAAATCAAAAGTGCTAATTTTAAAGGTTAATATGCAAGTTATTGTCATTAAAAGTGTTTGGGGACCTGGGTCCTTCCCTAGGGGACATGTATCAATGCAAAAAAAGTTTTAAAAACTAACGTTTTTTCGGGAGCAGTGATTTTAATAATGCTTAAAGTGAAACAATAAAAGTGAAATATTCCTTTAAATTTCGTACTTGGTGGGTGTCTATAGTATGCCTGTAAAGTAGCGCATGTTTCCCGTGTTTAAAACAGTCCCTGCACAAAATGACATTTCTAAAGGAAGAAAGTAATTCAAAACTACTCACGGCTATAATGAATTGTCGGGTCCCGGCAATACAGATAAAAGTCATTGAAAAAAATGGCATTGGATCCCCCCCCCCAGTCCATTACCAGGCCCTTTGGGTCTGGTATAAATATTAAGGAGAACCCCGAACCATTTTTTTTTTAAATGCATGGGGGTCCCCCCAAATTTCATACCAGGCCCTTCAGGCCTGGAATTTATATTAAGGGGAACCCTGCGCCAATTTTTTTTTTAAATGGCGTAGGGGCCCCCCTCAAAATCCATACCAGACCCTTCAGGTCTGGTATGGATTTTAATGGGAACCCTGCGCCAAAATAAAAATAAAAATCCATACCAGACCCTTATCCAAGCACGCAACCTGGCAGGCCACAGGAAGAGAGCCCCCCCTCCTGAACCGTACCAGGCCACATGCCCTCAACATGGGGAGGATATCCCCATGTTGATAGGGACAAGGGCCTCATCCCCACAACCCTTGCCTGGTGGTTGTGGGGGTCTGCGGGCAGGGGGCTTATCAGAATCTGGAAGCCCACTTTAACAAAGGGGACCCCCAGATTCCGGCCCCCCATGTGAATTGGTAACGGGGTACATTGTACCCCGACCATTTCACCCAAAAAAGTTACAAAAAAAAAAAACACACCCACAGCTTGGGACAAGTCCTTTAATAAAAAAGAAAAATCCAGCAATGTAATCCTTCTACGACCGATGATACATGCCGCCGCGATCGATTCCGCCTCCATGGGAGGCGGCCCACAGAATGATGCGAGACCCGCTTGACAGCTCTTATATAGCCGAGGGCAGGGCCACCCATGACGTATGCTGGTGACCCCGCCCCCCTCTGATGCAATGGCGTTTGCCGCGGGGTTACCCAGTGACATGTACGGGTGACCCCGCCCCCTCTGATGCAACGGAAAACCAGCGTTGCAGCAGAGGGGGGCGGGGTCACCCGTACATGTCACTGGGTAACCCTGCAGCAAACCCCGTTGCGTCAGAGGGGGCGGGTCACCAGCGTACGTCATGCCCCGTGTTGAGGGCATGTGGCCTGGTACAGTTCAGGAGGGGGGTGCTCTCTCATCCCCCCTCTTTTCCTGCGGCCTGCCAGGTTGCGTGCTCAGATAAGGGTCTGGTTTGGATTTTTGGGGGTAAGCCCACGCCATTTTTTTATTTTGGTGCGGGGTTCCCCTTAAAATCCATACCAGCCCTTAAGGTCCTGGTATGGATTTTGAGGGGGCCCCTACGCCATTTAAAAAAAAAAAATTGGCGCAGGGTTCCCCTTAATATCCATACCAGACCTGAAGGGCCTGGTATGAAATTTGGGGGGACTCCCACGCATTTTTTTAAAAAATTTTGGTTTGGGGTTCCCCTTAATATTCATACCAGACCCTAAGGGCCTGGTAATGGACTAAGTGGGAACCCATGCAGTTTTTTTAATGACTTTTATCTGTATTGCCGGGACCCGACAATTCATTATAGCAGCGAGTAGTTTTAAATTACTTTTTTTCCTTTAGAAATGTAATTTTGCGCAGGGACTGTTTTGGACACGGGAAACATGCCCTACTTTACAGGCATACTATAGACACCCCCCAGGTACCAAATTTAAAGGAATATTTCACTTTTATTGTTTCACTTTAAACATTATTAAAATCACTGCTCCCGAAATAACGGCCGTTTTTAAAACTTTTTTTTGCATTGATACATGTCCCCTGGGGCAGGACCCAGGTCCCCAAACACTTTTTATGACAATAACTTGCATATTAACCCTTAAAATTAGCATTTTGATTTCTCCCATAGACTTTTAAAGGGTGTTCTGCGGCTTTCGAATTTGCCTCGAACACCCCAAATTGTTCGCTATTTGGCAAATGGGCAAACAGCCAATGTTCGAGTTCGATCCGAACATAAAGCTCATGTTCGACCCGAACATAAAGCTCATCCCTAGCTATAAAGTGTGGCATATACAGTGCTATGTTCATTGCTGCTGTATATTCCTATTGATTCTTTTTAGTAAATTGCAGTTTGTGGGGCTAGGGAGAGTGGAGTATAAGCCCACCTGCATTCAATGTAATTTGAACAGGCCCAACAGTTCTTCTTAGAACTATTTTTTTTATTTTCTTCTCAGCAACCACTTCTATTGCTGCTGTCCCCACATTTTTTGAGGGGAGGGCTTTTCTTCTTTTTTTTTTTTTTACTTTTTTCTTAATGTTTTTTGTACTTTAAAGTCTGCTGAATTATTTGAGCACAGAATCAGCCACTTGCTGCAACAGGATTTGCAGCAATTAATTGCATCTGCGGTTGAGGGGGAATATAGAAGGAAAGGCAAAAGGCAAGGAGAATCAATTGGCACTGTGTTCCTGATACTGGCAGGTTGGTTCCAGCAATGAGGGGGGGGGGGGGTAATAATAAAGTCTTTGACAATACCTTGGTGAGGAAGAGACACAACATCAGTGAGGCAGGAATCCATCCCAATTCCACCAGATTGCAAAAACTGCTAAACTGGCTGAATTTCGATCCATCTATGGCCACCTTTACACATTTTACACCAATCCACTCTACACACTATGCTGCATACACTTTTTCTTGTCAAATTTGTTTATTGTTTTGGAAAATAATAAAGGAGATCAATCTGAATTTTACAAAGATTGTGGTACATATTTAAAGGGTAACAAACGACTTACAGCAATTGGAAATAGACAAATTAAAATTAAAATGCAATATTGCAATATATAAGCATCAAATAGACCGTCAAAGTCAAATGTGAAAAATATACTTGAAAAGAAAGAGAAAGGTAGATTGTTGACTGTCAGTCTGATTAAAAACAAGGTGATTAACAAATCAGTAAAGCAAAAGGACATTTCAATGGGTCTGGAAAACAACCCCTTGAGTACCACATACGAACTGATAAAAGGGAAAGGGTCATGATGAAAAAAGGAGTAAGAGAATAGAAGAAGTAAAGAAAAGGGAAAAAACACAACAGGAGAAAATAATGAATTTGATAGAGGTAGTGCGGCTTCAACCGAATGAAGGGTGATGAAAGGGTAAATGAATTATTATTACCATGGAAATAGAAAAGCATCATAAAAGTCTGGAGGTAAACAATATTTAACCCAATGTAACCAAAGTTTTTCAAATTTGCAGAACCGATCACTCTCAATTGCTTTCATTTTAGCATGAACAAGGGCTCTATTGGTTCTGTGAATGGTTTTGGCTACAATCAGATTTCCATGCCTTAGCTATGGTTTGTTTTGTGGCTGTTAAGAGCTGTAAAAGAAGGCGAAATTGATCCTGCGTAATTCCGTCTGGTTTTAGATTCAAAAGAGCTATAGCAGGATTAAGGTGTATGGAAGTTTTGAACACTTTAGAAGCTAAATCAAAAACTGCCTTCCAAATTTTTGGGCTATTGGGCAATCCCACCATATATGGAGTTGGGTGCCAGGATCTGAACAGCCATGAAAACAATCTGCGGGGCAATCAGGAGCATATTTTGCTATATCCTAGAAGGAACTAAATACCAAAGATCAAGCACCTTATAATTTGTTTCCGCAGCAACAACATTAGAGGAAGCAGATTTAGTGGCTAACCATATACTGGACCATTCAGTATCATTGAATGAGCAGTTTAGATCTTGTTCCCATTTAGAAACAAAGGGAAGGGGCTAGTATCAAAACTAGCTAGAATTTGTTTATAAAGGATCCAAACAAGTCCTCTGATATGTGGGGAATAAATAACATATATGCTCGAAACGCGACATCTGGAAAAACAAAGTGCCTGACTGTAGGTATGGTTAGAAAAACAATGTAATCTGTAAATAACGGAATAATTCTGATTGGGGAAGAAGTGTAAAGAAGACGTGGATACAAATTTATATAATCGAAATAGACTAGCTGCACTCCATGCATTAAAGCAGGGGTCTTCAAACTATGGCCCTCCAGTTGTTCAGGAACTACAATTCCCATCATACCTAGTCATGTCTTTGAATGTCATGCCGCGTACACACGATCGATTTTTTCGACGGTGAAAACACCGTTGAGAAAATCGACGTGAAAAACGAGGAACAGCTTGTTCCCCCCACATACGGCCATTTAAATGAAATTTTTTTTGGGTCAAAAAAAACGACTGTGTGTGGGCTCCGCGGCAGTGTTTCCCTATGGGAAAACTGCCACGGAAAAAAAAGACGGGAATCACGACGAGAAAAATTAGAGCATGTTCTAATTTTTCTCGTCGTGATTAATGCCGTTTTTCCGTCGAGAAAAACAACAAAAAGCCCACAGACGATCGTTTTTCTCGTCCAAAGGAAAAAACGGTTGTGTGTACGTGGCATCAGAGTTTAACAATGCCTCATGGGATGTGTAGTTCCACAACAGCTGCAGGGCCACAGTTTGAAGACCCCTGCATTAAAGGAATTAGGGGAAATGCAGGCAGGGTAAAAGGTAGGGTTTTTAATTAAAAAAATAAGTATATGGGGCGATTGAAGGCCGAGAATCTATCCCAGATGGATAAACAGTGTTTTGTGATAGGATTGCGGATAGAGGTATGATCAACTGAACGTAACCATAACATATTAGCTACTAAAATAGGGTCACAGTCGACAGACTCAATTGCTACCCATAGCGGTACTTCCTTTTCTGCATTGTATTTAGGTAAATGTGCAAGGTGAGCTGCATGATAATAGGCAGAAATATTGGGGATTTAGAGGTACAGGGTTTAGCTGTGCCCCAGATAAAGGAGATAATTCTACGCTGAATAAGTCATAAGAAATGGGACGGTACTGAAATGGGTAGGACTCTAAACAGGTATAAGAATTTGTGTAAAATAGCCATCTTAATTACATTAATTTTGTCTATTAAGGATAAGGAGATAGAGGATCATTGTTTTCGCAATTCGGTAACCTGTTTCAGTAACAGAGGGAAGTTAGCTGAATATAAATCGGTTAATTTAGCAGTAAGTTGTATTCCTAGGGGGAATGAGTTTTTAGCAAGTTGAAGTTCAGCAGGAGATAGGGAGATGTTAAGTCCAGTGAATTTTTGGTAATTAACAGTCAGATCTGAAATGTGTGAAAAACTTTCTAAATTTAGAAAGGAAGTTAGGTGCTGTGATATGGGGAGAGGTCATAAAGAGTAAGATATCATCAGCAAAAGGGCAGACTTTATGATGATATCCACCTAATTCAATAATGTACCTTTAATGTTTGGGTCTGATCTACATAGTTACATAGTTAGTCAGGTTGAAAAAAGACACAAGTCCATCTAGTTCAACCATAAAAAATAAAAAATAAAAAATATCGTACAATCCCATATACCCAATTCTATACCCACAGTTGATCTAGAGGAAGGCAAAAAACCCCAGCAGAGCATGCTCCAATTTTCTACAGCAGGGAAAAAAATTCCTTCCTTATCCCCCGAGAGGAAATTAGATTTTCCCTGGATCAACTTTACCTATAAATGTTAGTACCCAGTTATGTACATTTAGAAAAGTATCCAGGCCTTTCTTAAAGCAATCTACTGAGCTAGCCAGAACCACCTCTGGAGGGAGTCTATTCCACATTTTGGAAAAAGTCAGACAGAATTTTTTCATCGGATATTCCGACTGTGTGTATGCCCCGTCTGACTTTTTCTGTCGGAAATTCCGACGGAATTAGATAGAGAACATGTTCATCTGGATGCAATTCCGACGGACTAAAAACCATGCATGCACGGAAACAATTCGACGCATGCTTCGGAAGCATAGAACTTAATTTTCTCGGCACGTCCTAGTGTTTTACGTCACCACGTTCTTGACGGTCGGATTTTAGTGTTACCGTGTATATGCAAGACAGTTTGAGCGGAATTACGTCAGAATTACGTCGGAAAAACCCGTCGGAGTTTATTCCGACAGAAATTCCGCTCGTGTGTACAAGGCATTTCTGTGAAGAAACCTTTCCGTATTTGGAGATGAAATCTCTTTTCCTCTAGACGTAAAGAGTGCCCCCTTGTCCTCTGTGTTGACCCCTTATATATTTGAACATGTTGATCATATCCCCCCTTATTCTCCTCTTCTCAAGAGTGAATAAATTCAGTTCCTCTAATCTTTCCTCATATAACTGAGTTCCTCCATGACTCTTATCAGTTTGGTTGCCCTTCTCTGCACTTTCTCCAGTTCGATATCTGTCCGATATCCACATAATATTATTGGGGATCTGAGGGTAGCTAACTGGGGGTGCAAAGATACCTCCAAAGGGAGCACTGCCAACAGTAAATATAATACATATAGAAAGTTGATAACTACATCCCGGTATAGGGGGAGTGTAAATATTAGGAGCAACCATGTAACATAAAGCATCAAATATAACAATATAGACAAATAATAGCACAAGGCTATGTAATAAAGTAAAGCATATTGCTTTCAGTAAAAAGTGAGACCAGTAGTTGAAGTATATGAGTCAAATAACAGTTATGTACTTGCAAAAAGCAAGATAAATCAAATAAAGCAGGATAACTTTCTAGCCATCTGAATGACTAGATGGGCCAGGTATATTGACAACTGTCAAAATAAGATTATCAAAACCTTTTAGCCAGTGCACCCTGGACCAAAAAAAAAAAAATACAAATTAAATAAATGGTGCAAATACAAAAGAGCAGCCTGTAGTGGGTCTACAAAGGGTCTAACACATATAAAGAAAAAATTGTAATCAATTTTCCATACCGCACTTCTAAATATAAACATACATATGCATTCTGCCTGATTTTGTGCCTAATAACAATATATAAGGTCCATAAAACCACCACCAGATGTCTCCATTAGTGAAAGTGAGATTTCTTCTTGGTAATAGTGAAAAAATGTATGGTGCCTTCTTCTACCAGATACTAGGCAAACATTCTACTCACCTAATTAGGTAGTCATATAAAGCATGGGTAACAAGGGATGTATCCTCCAATCAGAAACAGCCCAAGACGATATAACCACTAATGAAGGTCTGTAAATCATGTATGTCAAGGAGAAAAAAGAGAGCTCCTCATAGTGTAGCTTTAAAAGCCGTCTTGTTTTTACAGGCATTTCAAGATTTACTGATCTGTAAGTGAATATATTTTTATTGCACCATAAATTTTTTCACTATTACCAAGAAGAAATCTCACTTTCACTATTGGAGACATCTGGTGGTGGTTTTATGGACTTTATATATTGTTACTAAGCACAAAATCAAGCACAATGCACATGTTTGTTTATATTTAGGAGCGCGTTATGGAAAATGTATTACTATTTTCTCTTTATAGATATTGATAACTGGAATTGGATCAAGAAATTAAGATGATCAGTCCATAAAGTCTTCAGGAACTGGCGTAGAAGAAGCAAATCGACCACACTTTGATTGCCCCATGTGACTTCTATCACTTCCATTAGCGGCTGTTTTTTGCAGGGAGTGGGAGGCTAATCGACCGTGTGCTATTTTGGTTGAGAGAGCGTTCTAAAAGCTGCATGTCTTGTAAGAAAGACTGAAGTTCTTCAGCAGAATGGCAGATATATTTAGAGCAAAGCCTGTCTTTTTGAAAAAAATTAGCTGGGAAGGGTCAGCATATAGCTGATACGTATGTCCCTGGAAGGTCAGCATATCTTTCACTCAGCCAGGAATTGTTCTTTGGTGCGAAAATAGTGAAATTTGGCGATTATATCGTGTGGCAATTCATCAGCTTTACGTGGTGTGAGGGCTCTATGAACCCTATTAATTTCCATTCATTCGACTGGTATAGATGGCTGTAGTTCTTGAAAGCACAGTAGTTTGTAAATCTGTGACAGATTCAGGAATCCCGCGAACAGGTATGTTAGTATCCCGGGTCATATTTTCATAATCCTCTAAACGGGATTAGAGGGCTAAATTTTCCTATTTGAGTTTTCCAATTTCAGTCATATAAGCTAGTGTGATATTTTCCAGTTCATCAACCCTTAAATTAAGGTTAGCAGTGCGTTGGCCCAATTCTCTGATTTCCCTAGTCAGACTATCTGTAATATGATCTGAAGTCTGTTTAAGGGCTTTGTGGAGCATTTTCTCAAATTTACTCAGTACATTAGGGTCTGTAAAAGATGTAAATTGTGGTGCTTGTGTTGATGAATCAGAGTCAGATTCCTCCTATGTTACAGCTATTACCTTAGAGCGCTGAGAGGGTTTCACAGAGCGTGAGGTACCAGGAGGAGAAGATTGAGTCGGTGCCATTTTGACTGAAGCCTGGGCCAGCGCATCTTTGACATTTTTTGGCTTCATTCTTGGGCGTGAACATCCGAGAACCATCATCTGAGGTAGCGGGGTTTATCACGGGTCAGGCAGCGGAGCCGAGCTGGGACATGAGAGAAAGTGGCAGAAGCACCCCTTCAGGAGTGGTCACTAAACTGGCATGTCTGCTCAGTCAGGCCCATCGCTGCATACACTTTGCACAGCACATTGCTATCCTCTACGCTGTGAATGAATTACTTCACACCATCCCAATCTGTATGCCAGAAAACCACTCAATACACTCTGCTTTACGTTCTATATTCTATACTGCTCAATTGCATATGCTCTGCTGCACATAATCTATATCTTGCCAGTGCCACTGTCTTGCCCAATCTGACTTGCCAAATGATGGGCTACATTCATCATAACTGTCGCTCCTGTACCCAAACAGATACACTTTTGCTACTTTTTTAGATGAACATATCCATTTTTACTGTGAATATTGTGATTGCCTTGGACAAGCATATGGCAGAATGAAAGAACCGATGCAGGGAATTGAAGCTTCTTCTCACACAGTTATGAGCTGTTGAGACTATTCCCCTTAAAAAACATTTTCAGGGTAAAATGAAACAAAATAAAAATAAATACCCCATCTGGTGCAGAAGAGGCCAGAAGGTATACTGTACCTTCTAAATTATGCAGAACAGTGCTGATAAATTATTTTTTCCAGAAGTATTGCCTTTGTTCTGTAAAACTATAGGCATAAACTCTGCAACGCTGTATCTGCAGAATTGCGTTTTTCTGCTGTACCTAAGCATTTGTCTGGGATGAGTTGTGTATCACGTTATATTAGAGCATGTGTGTCTGATTCATTGCAGTACTTTTTGTGAAAAGACAAATGAAAGCAAATGCAGGTTCTGTACATGTTAAAGCACATTATAATTAGCTTTCACTTGTTTTATTTCACTTTTTCTCATATGCATACAGTAAAAAAGAAGTGAAATCAATAGCTCAGCTGATCTGTGTGCTGAGTCTCTTTTTGTGGACCACGTGAAGATGAAAGATCTGCACTGAGAAGTAGGTCAGGTGTCTGAATTGATCACAGACTGGTCAGCATGCAGCCCACTCTACATTCTTAAGCCCTTTTTCTTTCTCTGATGTTTTAAACTTTTTCAGCATTTGGAGTTTATATCTAAAGGACGCAATTATATTAAAACAGATTAACATAGGTGCATCCACAGTGAGTTTGTTTGTGTGTTGATTGTAAAATTCTCTTTCACCTGTATGCCCCTTTGTAGAGTTCATGGAATAAAAAAATATACATAACATATAAGCTAAATCTGCTGATTAACGCTCAATATATTTAAATACTGATGGCAAAACTGTTGTAGTGAGGAGCTGCATGCATGTTAACATGTTTGTGAATTAATGAGTGTTGCAGTAAGGCCCCTTTCACACTGAGGCGCTTTGCAGGCGCTATTGCGCTAAAAATAGCACCTGAAATGCGCCCCGAAAAAGCTCCTTTGTATCCATCTGTCAGGTACCTGGTAGGAGTCTGATATGATGAGGTCGGCCTCTCTTGTATCTCCAGTCCAAGCCCCACTGAGGGTGGAACAGATGGTGGCTAGGGCCAGGAGGAACACGAGTGCCTGAGGAAGTTGCTTGCAGGACTTGCTGGAACAGATGTGGCTTGGAGACCCAGACAGCCGGACAGACACTGGACACAGGAACACTTGGAGGATGGGTAGAGGTTTGAGGGGAACTCCAACCCACTTGCAGGTTCTGGGAACGAAGCTCACAGGAACAGAGGTCAGGAGGATAGCCAGGGTTCAGCAACAGACAGGCGGCACGGTACAAAGGATCAATCAGAAGCAGGGTCAGTGGAAGCCGGGATCAGAAGCCAGTAATCAGGAAGTGTTTCAGAGTCCAAAGACAGAGTCAGGGAAAGCCACAGTCAGCAACGGTTATCAAGCAGCATAGCAGGAACCAGGAAGTTTTCAGGACACAGCTGAAGACCAGTCAGCACTTGGTTGAGAGTCAGGACTTCCTTAAATAGATAGGAAGTCTTGTAATCAGGCTTCAGGTCACAGCTGAGGGCAGGAAGTGCTGCCTGTCCCACACTGCCGGAATACACCCGCTGGTGGACACCGGTACTACAGTCCGTGGAACATGCATTACCACCAGCAGGTGAGATCCTTGCAGACTGGTGCCAAAGGAGATTAGGGGCGCGTCCCCGCGCACGCGCATGTGTACTAGCACTCTGGAAGGGCTGCTGCAGCCCGGGGGGTGCGCGCGCCAGTATTCCGAGACTGCTGGCGAACGCGCGCCTGCGCAGGAGAGTTCCTATCAGTTCTCTTACACCATCCTTCCAGAATCATGCTTACCCGGGGAAGTCCGTGACTATCGGGTTTCCCAGACCCGGCGCATCCCGGATGACAGTGATCACTGGAGCATGTCGAGTTTGGTTCCTCCCCTCTCCTCGCATCGATCAGTACAGCGTGTGAGGAGAGAAGGGAGCTGGTGCAGCAGTGTTGTGGGGTGGATCTGAAGTGCCCACAGTGCTGATCTGTGCCCATCCCTGGCTCATCCATCCATCCATCCTCATTCATGCTTCATCCCTGGCTCATTCATCCACATTCATGCTCATCCATGCTCCATCCCTGGCTTATCCATCCACATTCATGCTCATCCATGCTCCATCTCTGGCTCATACATCCACATTCATGCTCATCCATGCTCCATTCCTGGCTCATTCATCCACATTCATGCTCATCCATGCTCCATCCCTGGCTCATCCATCCTCATTCATGCTCATCCATGCTCCATCCATCCTCATTCATGTTCATCAATGCTCATCCATCCCCATCCATGACTCATCCATGCTCATCCATGGCTCATCCCTGCCACATCAGTACAATCAATGTTTGATATGTATCCCCCAGCTATGGTTTTCATCTAGCTGCACCGGGCTCAGACCCCACATCATTGATTACGATCCCTCCTCCCTCTCTTTTTTCCACTATTTCCTACATTTTAGTGCTGGTGACTTTTGTGTTTTCGTGCCACATCAGTAATCATCCGTGCCACATCCGTGCCACATCCATGCCACATCAGTGACCATCTGTGCCACATCCATGCTACATCAGTGCTCATCCATGCCACATCAGTTCTCATCAGTGCCACATCCCTGCCACAATTTTGCCACATCAGTGCTCATCCATGCCACATCAGTTCTCATTCATGCCACATCAGTGCTCATCCGTGTCACATCCACGCCACTGCAGTGCCCATCAGTTTCTCACAAAAGTGTAATAGGTAGTTAAATAAGATTTGAAATGTATGTCCCTAGAACATTTGACGGTGCTCCCTGCATGTTGGGTCTCTGTATGTGGCCAGGCTGTGTAAAAGTCTCCCACATGTGGTATAACCATACTCAGGAGGAGTAGTAGAATATATTTTGGGGCATAGCTTTTTCTATGTACATGCTATGTGTTTGAAATGTAAATTGACAACTTTGTGTAAAAAAATGTGTTTTAATTTTCTTTCAACATTTTCCAAAAATTGTGGAAAGTATTACATGTTCAAAGACTCGTTATGCCTCATAGAATATATGTTGGGGTGTTTACTTTCCAAAATGGGGTCATTTTTGGGGGCTTTCCATTGTCCTGGTGCTCCAGGCCCTTTAAAATTGTAAGAGGTAGTCAAGAAATTAAATGTGTAATTTATGTCCCTAGAACGCCTGATGGTGCTCCCTGCATGTTGGGCCTCTATGTGGCCAGGCTGTGTAAAAGTCTCACACATGTGGTATTATCATACTCAGGAGGAGTAGCATAATATATTTTGAGGTGTAATTGCAAGTATAAAGAAATAACAGTGCAGCGCAATAAATGTCCATATACAGTGAACAATGATGAGAAAGATGTACTGAAGAGATCTGGGTGTAGGCTTCTTCATACAGTATATAACTTGTGTATCCAATGTAAGGAAAATCTGCTTACCAGACCAGATGGACCTTTTGAATGAACAAGAGGTCAAAAACGCTTGTTTTCCACCATGAGGGGAAGATGGTCTCAGATGAAGCGGTGATCCAGCCAGATGGTAGGCACAGCATCAGATGTAGAGATGATATATAAAAAAGGGATGTGGAAACGTTCTAAGTGTAGACTGTTTTAATCCAAAAATATAGTGTATAAAAAATACATACAAATAAAATTCAGACAAAGTCCAAAAAAGTACAGCAAAAGCCACTGGGCGCTGATGTTCTATGATGGGGAAGTCCAAAATATAAAACAGCTGCTAAAGTGACCAAGTCTCTTGTGCTTATAATGATAAATGAACCATAATATACAGCTGGTGGAAGTCACAAGTAGAGATCATATGCTGAAAACTGGCAAAAGATAGTGCTAATAGCAACAAAAATAAACATAAGCAGCACCAGATGATTAACAGTGAGAGATCCACCAAAGTGAACAGCAGGCAGATGAAGTGAGTGTAAGCGGCGATGAACGCCGTAAACTCAGCCTAAGATGAATCAATGGTAAGCGGCAATGCAAGCCGCGAGCACAGCCTGGGACAGACGCGGGTGACGTCACCGAGTAAGCTCCTCCCCCGTACGTACGTTGCGTCCAATAGGACTTCGTCAGCGGTGGGTGGGGCTTACAGCGTCACCCTCCGTCCTTATAAACTAAAAGCGTTGCCATGGAGAGCATAGTGGGGGCGGGACGGCCGGTAACCAGCCCCGAACACAGAATCCCCATGCTATGTAATCAGCCAATGTAATTTGGCTAGGCAGCAGCTAATAAAAAATGACACATAGACAGGAAAGCCTGTATAGTGCATACAAAATATATTTGATTACTTTTAAAGTGACAAACACCCACGGCTGTCCCATGCCTCACAGTATAACTCCACAGCAGTGAAAGTTATATAAGAAAAATTGTATTCTTTAAAATAATAAAGAAAAATGTGAAAAATAAATAAAAGTAAAAATTAATAAATAAAAAATATTTGAATAAAATATAAAAAAACATATGTAAAGCAAATTACAAATATAAGAGGGGGACCTCCTCTATTATGCAATGCAAAAAAAAGGATGATAAAAGTATTAACTAAAAATACCACATCTACCGACATTGGTATACTAAACTGGCTTATTTGTCAGAGATGAAACAATTAAGGTCAAAGTCGACGTTGAGGCCTCCTGGCACGAGCACCTGGGTCTCGTGTATCCAGAAGGACTCACGCCGACTAAGTTGTCTGATGAAGTTGCCACCTCTCCAGTGGGGTCTAACCCTTTCTATACCCCAAAATTTAAGACATTTGGGGTCTCGGTTATGAAAATGACGAAAATGTTTGGAGACATTATGAGTTCTAACACCATTGATAATGTTATTCACATGTTCTCCCATGTGCACATGAAGCGGTCTGGAGGTTCTACCAATGTAGTGTAATCCACAGTCACATTCAAGGCCATAGACCACCCCCATGGTGTTACATGTAATAAGATTTTTGATAGAATAAGTTTTACCTGTAGTAGGAGCAGTAAACTCTTTTCTTCGTTTAATATTGCGTTTACATTTTTTACAAGATGGACACCTACCACATGCGTAAAAGCCAGTCATAAGAGGAAAAATATGACTCTCCCTTACTACTGGAGGGTCGACCACACTAGGGGCCAATACGTCCCTCAGTGTAGGTGCCTTTCTATAAATGAATCTGGGACGAGACGGAATAATGGCTCCCATTATTCTATCCTTTTTCAAGATGTCCCAGTGTTTCATGATTATTTTTTCGAATTTCCTGTGTTGAATATTGAAATCCAAGATAATTCTGAGTTCCGTGTTAGCTGGATTAGGTGCCTTGGGTCGAGAACCCGCCACCAAAGAAGTTCTATCTAGCTTTCCGACCTTTTGAATTTCACTGGAGATATCCTCCTTATCATAGCCTTTTTGGATAAATCTTTTAGCAAGGACATCTGATTGCAATACAAAATCTGCCTCAGACGTGCAATTACGCCTTAAACGAATGAACTGGCCCCTAGGGATGTTGCATAGCCATGTTTTGTGATGGCAACTGTCAAGGGGTATATACCCATTCCTGTCTGTCTGCTTAAAATGATTTTTCGTTTTGAAGACAGGTCCATCTCTGAAAATTTCCAGATCTAAAAATGTTATACTGGAAGGATCAGCATTCCAGGTGAGTCTAATATTTTTGGTGTTGCCATTCAGCTTGGACATAAATAATTGCAGGCTAGTCATGTTACCCTCCCAGATAATGATCAGATCGTCTATATAGCGATAATAGCACTTTAGTTGTATTGGTCTGTCATTAAAGATAGTTTCTTCTTCCCAAAGTGACATAAACAAGTTTGCCACACTGGGAGCAAACCGTGCTCCCATGGCAACTCCAAGGGTTTGAAGAAAAATCTATGATCATACCAGAAATAATTCCTGGCTAAACAAAAAGAAAGTGCATCCACAAGAAAACCGATCAGCAGGGGGGGAAGATTAGAGGCATCTAATGCCCATTTAACTGCCCTAATAGCATCCTGATGGCCTATGATGGTGTACAATGACCCCACGTCCGCGGTTACCAACAAAGTGTTGTCACTGGCGGGCGTGGACTCAACCACCTGTATAGCATGTCGGGTGTCTTTAAGATAAGCGGTGGTTGAACAAACCAATGGTTTAAGAAAGTGGTCAATGTATTGGCCCAGGCGTGCAGTGACCGAATCAATTCCATTGACAATAGGTCTCCCAGGTGGAAACTGGGCATCTTTATGTACCTTTGGTAGGAAATATATGATTGGCCTCCTGCACGCACTGGGATCCAAATATAAAGCCTCTTTTTTGGTAAGAACACCACACATTTTACCTTGCTCAACAAGAGCTTGAAGTTCATTTTGATACTCAAAAACAGGGTCCTTGGTCATAAGTTGATATGTAGAATGGTCTGACAATAATCTATTCATCTCATTGTCCTAAAAGACCTTACTCATAACAACCAATCCACCCCCCTTATCCGCTGGTCTAACTACAACATTTTTATTTTTCTCTAATGTGGAAATGCCCATTTTGAGATAGTGAGGATCTCTCACTTTCTTGATCTTCATGCGGTCTAGGTCGGTGGTGACCATGTTTTTGAAAACTTCAATATGCTTATGGTCATGTTTGGGAGGGTTAAAGGTAGATTTGTTAGCAAACTGTGAGTGAAATTCTAGAGGTACTACAGGAACTGAAGTGGAAGTGGTGGTTCCTGATTTAGAAAGGAAATGTCGTTTAATATTAAGCGTTCTTACAAACTTTTGCAGACTAATATAAGTTTGGAATTTATTAAAATTCCGAACTGGAGCGAACTTGAGTCCTTTATCAAGCACTCTAAGTTCCTCCTCTGACAAGTCCACACCACTGATGTTAAATACTCCTGCTCCTATTATCGCCTTTGTCTTTTTAGCTCTTCTTCCGGCTCTTCTTCCTCTCTTAGTCGTCTTTTCCCCCCTTGTTTTATTCCTGGGGGGGTATGACCCCAAGGCTCCTCCCAATGTAGTTGACGCTGGCCTAAAATGTGTGGTGTTCTTACCAAAAAAGAGGCTTTATATTTGGATCCCAGTGCGTGCAGGAGGCAAATCATATATTTCCTACCAAAGGTACATAAAGATGCCCAGTTTCCACCTGGGAGACCGATTGTCAATGGAATTGATTCGGTCACTGCACGCCTGGGCCAATACATTGACCACTTTCTTAAACCATTGGTTTGTTCAACCACCGCTTATCTTAAAGACACCCGACATGCTATACAGGTGGTTGAGTCCACGCCCGCCAGTGACAACACTTTGTTGGTAACCGCGGACGTGGGGTCATTGTACACCATCATAGGCCATCAGGATGCTATTAGGGCAGTTAAATGGGCATTAGATGCCTCTAATCTTCCCCCCCTGCTGATCGGTTTTCTTGTGGATGCACTTTCTTTTTGTTTAGCGAGGAATTATTTCTGGTATGATCATAGATTTTTTCTTCAAACCCTTGGAGTTGCCATGGGAGCACGGTTTGCTCCCAGTGTGGCAAACTTGTTTATGTCACTTTGGGAAGAAGAAACTATCTTTAATGACAGACCAATACAACTAAAGTGCTATTATCGCTATATAGACGATCTGATCATTATCTGGGAGGGTAACATGACTAGCCTGCAATTATTTATGTCCAAGCTGAATGGCAACACCAAAAATATTAGACTCACCTGGAATGCTGATCCTTCCAGTATAACATTTTTAGATCTGGAAATTTTCAGAGATGGACCTGTCTTCAAAACGAAAAATCATTTTAAGCAGACAGACAGGAATGGGTATATACCCCTTGACAGTTGCCATCACAAAACATGGCTATGCAACATCCCTAGGGGCCAGTTCATTCGTTTAAGGCGTAATTGCACGTCTGAGGCAGATTTTGTATTGCAATCAGATGTCCTTGCTAAAAGATTTATCCAAAAAGGCTATGATAAGGAGGATATCTCCAGTGAAATTCAAAAGGTCGGAAAGCTAGATAGAACTTCTTTGGTGGCGGGTTCTCGACCCAAGGCACCTAATCCAGCTAACACGGAACTCAGAATTATCTTGGATTTCAATATTCAACACAGGAAATTCGAAAAAATAATCATGAAACACTGGGACATCTTGAAAAAGGATAGAATAATGGGAGCCATTATTCCGTCTCGTCCCAGATTCATTTATAGAAAGGCACCTACACTGAGGGACGTATTGGCCCCTAGTGTGGTCGACCCTCCAGTAGTAAGGGAGAGTCATATTTTTCCTCTTATGACTGGCTTTTACGCATGTGGTAGGTGTCCATCTTGTAAAAAATGTAAACGCAATATTAAACGAAGAAAAGAGTTTACTGCTCCTACTACAGGTAAAACTTATTCTATCAAAAATCTTATTACATGTAACACCATGGGGGTGGTCTATGGCCTTGCATGTGACTGTGGATTACACTACATTGGTAGAACCTCCAGACCGCTTCATGTGTGCATGGGAGAACATGTGAATAACATTATCAATGGTGTTAGAACTCATAATGTCTCCAAACATTTTCGTCATTTTCATAACCGAGACCCCAAATGTCTTAAATTTTGGGGTATAGAAAGGGTTAGACCCCACTGGAGAGGTGGTAACTTCATCAGACAACTTAGTCGGCGTGAGTCCTTCTGGATACACGAGACCCAGGTGCTCGTGCCAGGAGGCCTCAACGTCGACTTTGACCTTAATTGTTTCATCTCTGACAAATAAGCCAGTTTAGTATACCAATGTCGGTAGATGTGGTATTTTTAGTTAATACTTTTATCATCCTTTTTTTTGCATTGCATAATAGAGGAGGTCCCCCTCTTATATTTGTAATTTGCTTTACATATGTTTTTTTATATTTTATTCAAATATTTTTTATTTATTAATTTTTACTTTTATTTATTTTTCACATTTTTCTTTATTATTTTAAAGAATACAATTTTTCTTATATAACTTTCACTGCTGTGGAGTTATACTGTGAGGCATGGGACAGCCGTGGGTGTTTGTCACTTTAAAAGTAATCAAATATATTTTGTATGCACTATACAGGCTTTCCTGTCTATGTGTCATTTTTTATTAACTGCTGCCTAGCCAAATTACATTGGCTGATTACATAGCATGGGGATTCTGTGTTCGGGGCTGGTTACCGGCCGTCCCGCCCCCACTATGCTCTCCATGGCAACGCTTTTAGTTTATAAGGACGGAGGGTGACGCTGTAAGCCCCACCCACCGCTGACAAAGTCCTATTGGACGCAACGTACGTACGGGGAGGAGCTTACTCGGTGACGTCACCCGCGTCTGTCCCAGGCTGTGCTCGCGGCTTGCATTGCCGCTTACCATTGATTCATCTTAGGCTGAGTTTACGGCGTTCATCGCCGCTTACACTCACTTCATCTGCCTGCTGTTCACTTTGGTGGATCTCTCACTGTTAATCATCTGGTGCTGCTTATGTTTATTTTTGTTGCTATTAGCACTATCTTTTGCCAGTTTTCAGCATATGATCTCTACTTGTGACTTCCACCAGCTGTATATTATGGTTCATTTATCATTATAAGCACAAGAGACTTGGTCACTTTAGCAGCTGTTTTATATTTTGGACTTCCCCATCATAGAACATCAGCGCCCAGTGGCTTTTGCTGTACTTTTTTGGACTTTGTCTGAATTTTATTTGTATGTATTTTTTATACACTATATTTTTGGATTAAAACAGTCTACACTTAGAACGTTTCCACATCCCTTTTTTATATATCATCTCTACATCTGATGCTGTGCCTACCATCTGGCTGGATCACCGCTTCATCTGAGACCATCTTCCCCTCATGGTGGAAAACAAGCGTTTTTGACCTCTTGTTCATTCAAAAGGTCCATCTGGTCTGGTAAGCAGATTTTCCTTACATTGGATACACAAGTTATATACTGTATGAAGAAGCCTACACCCAGATCTCTTCAGTACATCTTTCTCATCATTGTTCACTGTATATGGACATTTATTGCGCTGCACTGTTATTTCTTTATATTATCTGTTTGGGTTATTGTGTGATATACCTGTTGGTGTCCAGCTGCAGTAGTTCTCGTAGTCATTTGTGCGCTGATTGCCTTTTATAGTAATTGCAAGTATGCATATGCTGTGTGTGAGAAATAATATGTAATATGACAATTTTGTAAAAAAAAAAAAAAAATTGTGGAAAAACATTACAACTTTTAAAAAACTCACCATACCTCTTACTAAATATCTTGCACTGTTTACTTTTTAAAAGGGTGTAATTTGGGGGGTATTTGTACTGTCCTGGCTTGTTAGGGCACTTTCACACTTTTAGCAGCACTTAAGTCTAAATTTAGCAGTGCTTTTCGGCAGCTATCGGGGCACTTTTAACCCCTGCTAGCAGCTGAAAAATAGTTAAAAGCATCCGATTTGCAGGCGCTTTGACAGCGCCTGCCATTGAAATCAATGGCCCGGGCTGTTTAGGAGCACTAAATAAAGTGATCTTGCACTGTCCCCAAAGATTCTGCTTGCAGGACTTTTTTTCCTGTCCTGCAAGACTGGAGCTGCAGAAGAGGTAGTTTACAGTCGCTTTTCAGGCGTTATTTTTAGTGCTAAAACGCCTCAGTGTGAAAGTGGCCTTAGGATCTCAAGAAATGAGATAGGCCATCAGTACATCAGGGGTGATGAGGTGTGATTCATTTTCAGTGATTGGCACCATAGCTTGTAGACTCTATAACTTTCACAAAGACCAAATAATATGCACTTCTTTGGGTTATTTTTACCAAAGATAAATTGCAGTATAAATTTTGGCCAAAATTTATGAAGAAAAATTACTAATTTGCTCAATTTTAAAAAACGGAAACGAAGAAAAATGTATTTCTTTACAAAATTTTAATTTTTCATTTATATCGCAAAAAAATATAAAAAACCCAGTAGTGTTTATATACCACCAAAAGAAAGCTCCATTTGTGTGAAAAAAAGAGCCCAAAATTTCATATGGGTACAGTGTTACATGACTGAGTAATTGTCATTCAAATTGTGAGAGCACTGAAAGCTGAAAATATGTCTGGTTAGGTTTTAAGAGCCCAGTGGGCAAGTGGTTAAATACCTGTTGTACCTGTAGTATTCTGACTAACAGTAATTAACAGAACTGAACCGAATTCACCTAGGAACAGTATATAAGAGCAGTCCTAACTTGCTATAACAGTCCCAGTTTTATCCCACTGGCCAGTGATTGGTGAAAAAAACGTTGGTTGACAGTTGGGGCCCTTGAAGAAAGCATTAGATTAGTCTCTCACCAGTCCCAGGGCACTGTCTTTGGAGTCTACAGACACATATCAAAAAAAGTTGTTGAAGTCAGACAGGGATAGAAGTTGCTGATGATCTTTCTCGTTCAAACCTGCTGAGACAGTATCTAATTTCCTTCACTCGTGGTGTGCGTGCTCTATAGTACAGTCTGATCTCACCAGGCATCCAAATCACATTCTCCCAGGGAAAAGGTTCTCAGTCTCTTTGATCCTCTGAGTTATCACCTGATTGTGGTCAGCATTGGCAGAGATCGGTTCATCCAGCAGCAGCTTAGTCTCTTTGCCACACCTGCTTGCTTCCAGGACTGCCCCCTCACATTGCACAGATTATGACAGCAGCAGTCTCTGATCAGCACTCTTCTCCTGTGCAGCACAGCATCACATAGCTCTAGCAAACTCTGACCACAGACCACTGTTCTCCCTTCACTGTAACCTTGCGGTGCTATCCAGCACAGGAAAATGGCTGAGGCAGAACACGTTCCCCACAGTGGCTTTCCCGCTGAATTCTGCAGGCTGGTGGTACAAACTTCTCTTTCTCCAGCAGCCCAGTTCACTATCCCCTTGCTTTGTTGCATCAGCAAATCACCGTTCTCCAGACCCAACCAAGATGGCTGCAACCAGCACTGGATAAACTCCACAGACAAGCATTACAAAGTAGTTTCCTACTTTAATGGCTGCTGCACTTTTGCATTAACGAATATTCAGTTTAACCCTGTCTACATTGCAGAAGGGTAATACAGCAGCAACAAAGGTAGAAGTTTCAAAGCAGTTAACAGTGTATATAAAAAAAGATAAGATGAAGCTAACCAGTATGCTAAGGTCAATTCAAAGCATCCAATCACATCGCAAAAAAATATTAGAAAATAGAAACTGGAATGCCCCTGGGATAGTATGGACTGGTGCAATAATATTGACTGACTAATAGAGTATATAAAAGTAGAAAGGGTTTTATTACACATAAGTTATCACAAAATAGACAATGGAGAAAATTTGTATAGAAAATTTCATAAAAACATGGTTAATAGACTGACATATACGCCAATATACATAGTTTTCACATCCATGATGTTAGACAGTTTAAGTCAATACAGAGGGAGGCGAATAGATACCAACATGTTTCGGATACAAATGGCAATTCAAAGCCAATATGTATATGTTCCTTCTTCAGGGTTTGTATATAGGCGAAGCAATATGTTAGATTTATTCTGTAATTTGGAAAAGCAAAAAGCAGTGTATGAAAAATAGAGTAAATAATTTGGTATATTTCACGACATTTCTATCTGGTATCACATTTAAAACACGCTGCATAATGGCATACAATATCCATTAGATATCCAAGTATGTATGTATAATGATTGAAAAAAAGAGAGAAAAAAATGCATGCTACTTACATCTCACAAAAGATCTTAAAACATAGGGATGTAGGATAAGGCATGTCAGTTGGGTGAACTCCCAGGAGCTTGTGAAGTCCAATCCAAGGGGTAGAATGCACAGTCCCAGAGAGTAAGGAGTGAAGGCTTAAAAGTAAAATAGCAGCCTAGCCTTTTTAAAAAAAGGGGGGAATGTAGAAGGGTAGGCTTGTGCAATTCGTTTCGTAACGAATTGAAATTCGTCCGAATTTAGCAACTTTCGGACATTCGGAAGCATTCGAATTTCCGAACAAAGCAATTACGAATAAGACCGAATCCGAAATAAATTATACCGCAAATAGCGAATGCCCGAATGTCTTCGGCATAATTCGTTATGAAAAAGTTACGAATGTACGAATCCATACGAAGCACAATAACACTCACTCTGCTCTGCTCTCTGCTTCTCCCACACCGTGCTGAACTCCCTCTCAAAATGGTGTACAGGGGCGGAGGTTATAGCCGCATGTAAAAAACGAAAGTAAAATACGAGATTTCGAATCCATTCGAAGCACAATAACACTCTGCTCTGCTCTCTGCTTCTCCCTCACCGTGCTGAACCCTCTCAAAATGGTGTACAGGGGCGGAGGCTATAGCCGCATGTAAAAAACGAAAGTAAAATACGAGATTTCGAATCGTTACAAATAACCGCAATGTATTTAGAAAAGTACAAATCCATTCGAAGCACATTAGGCATAATAGGCAGCGTCGTTGTGAGAGAGACACGGAAAATTACGAATCAACGAACCCAAAAAAAGTTACGAAAGTAGGAGTTGTGTCCAGAATCAACGAAAAACAACGTACTCTACCGAAAGTACGAACCCAAAAAAAGTTACGAAAGTAGGAGTTGTGTCCAGAATCAACGAAAAACAACGTACTCTACCGAAAGTACGAATTATAAAGCAACAAAAAATTCAACGAAAAATGTTGCTTGCAAAAATACGAATGAGTCCAAACACGAAAAATCCCGTCTAGCAAAATTACGAATGATTACGAATCAACAGGACCGGAAAGAAACGAACCGAAACGGAACGAATTTTTCCGTTGTGCACAAGTCTATAGAAGGGTATGTGTACCAATGTCCAAATGGATTTTAGGGACTGCGGGCATTTCCCAGCAGGACAATTTAGATATGTTGTGATATCTCTAACCTAATATGTCCACACAGCACATCAAGAATCACAAGGATGGAGAGACAGGGACAAGATGTATTCTGAAAAACAGATTGGTAAAAATAAAATAAAAAGGGGGTTGAAATGAGAGTGAAAAAAATAAGTTGTAGAAAGTGGCCAACGTTGCCATTTTCAAACAAAGTATCAAAGTTATATTTAAAAATGTAGAGAAATTTTGTCTAAAGATGGCCATTAGGAAGAATTCCCCCTACATTGACTTGTGTCTGGGCACCATAAGTGTGGATCTCAGCTGTGCAGCGAGATCTAGGTAGACACAGCTGACGTTTAAATAGGTCAGCTGTGTATAGATTAACCAATCAGATAGATTGGATGTTGGCGCCAAGGAAAAGGGGCAGGAATGGGCGGGTAGGAGTGAGTGATATACAGTCACTCAATTGGACCTAAACGTAGAAATGTACCGCCCTGTTAGAGTAAGATCCATCCCTCGGTCCACGCGGCGTCCGGCGTCACCGCGCTTGGAATGCGTGGTGACATTAGACGTCAACGTGACCGCCGGCACATTGGATGGCGGAAGTGGCTGAGTCAAAGTGCTCAGAGCACATGCGCATTGGAACAAAGATCCGAAAACATCCCTGTACGTCAGACGCCGTGGAAGATGGAAAGAAGAGGGCGGAGCTAAGGGGCAGAGGAGGTAAGAATGGATAGGGCCAAGGCGCTGTGGACAGGAAGAAAATGACACCTGTAGTTACTTCCGTCTTAATGCACTCTAAGAAAAGAGTGCTGCCCCGGGAGATAAAAAAATCTCTGGAGGGGCTCCGATGTGCCGGGGAGTCTCGGAAAGCCATGCATAACTGGGAGGATTGTCCATAGGAACAAATATGATGAAAAGAGGGGGGGGGAAGAAACCCCAAGTATTATATTCCCAAATATCTGTATTAAGATTCCCTTTTAGGTAATTGTTTCTTTTGGGAATTGAGTTGGATAGGTCATAAGGAGTTCACCCATTACATGTTTGACGAGTCCCGTACATTACAGTATATGAAACCACAACAAAACGAACAAAAAAAGTTAATTAAAAGGCAGATACAATTAGGTAAGTCAAAAATAAATTGTATACAATAAAAATGGCATTCAAACAAAGAAATTTGTTAGTATATTGTACAAAGCATACATTTAGAGGATACAATACTATACAGATGTTTGGTGTTGGACATTAGATGAACTGTTGTAGATTATGCAGGGTAGAGAGAGAGCAAAAAAGGAGGGGAGGGGGAAGGGGGAGGGGGCAATTACAGTTCTAATGTAGCATTTCTCTATCGAAGGTTCCAGAGGTGAAACCAGGCAAAAAAGGTTTGAAGTTAAAAGCTTGGTTTAGTCCCGGAGGTATAGTAGCGTTTAAATTCGAAATCCACCTCAGTTCTCGTTGAAGGAGGAGCTTGTCCCCTCCCCGAGAACTGTGGTGTATTCGATCCAGGACCAATATGTTGATTTTGGGACATATACTGGCATGAGTTTGGAGGACATGTCTGCCCAGAGTAGTATCTGGGTCACTGTCTTTCGTGGCCTTCAAATGTCGATAGAGCCTCGGCCATAGTTTTTGAATAGTTTTCCCTACATAGAAACAATTGCAACTGCAAGTTATTAAATAGACCACTCCTGTAGTTTGGCAGTTGGCATAATGTTTTTGGGAAAATTTGGTACCATTAGGTACCATTAGGTAAATAGATGTCTATATCTATTTACCTAATGGTACCAAATTTTCCCCAAAACATTATGCCAACTGCCAAACCACAGGAGCACTTTGAGTCAGCCACTTCCGCCATCCAATGTGCCGGCGGTCACGTTGATGTCTAATGTCACATACCCTTCTACATTCCCCCCTTTTTTAAAAGGGTTAGGCTGCTATTTTCATTTAAGCCTTCACTCCTTACTCTCTGGGACTGTGCATTCTACCCCTTGGATTGGACTTCACAAGCTCCTGGGAGTTCACCCAACTGACGAGCCTTATCCTACATCCCTATGTTTTAAGATCTTTTGTGAGATGTAAGTAGCATTTTTTTCTCTCTTTTTTTCCATCATTATACATACATACTTGGATATCTAATGGATATTGTATGCCATTATGCAGTGTGTTTTAAATGTGATACCAGATAGAAATGTCGTGAAATATACCAAATTTTTTACTCTATTTTTCATACACTGCTTTTTGCTTTTCCAAATTACAGAATAAATCTAACATATTGCTTCGCCTATATACAAACCCTGAAGAAGGAACATATACATATTGGCTTTGAATTGCCATTTGTATCCGAAACATGTTGGTATCTATTCGCCTCCCTCTGTATTGACTTAAACTGTCTAACATCATGGATGTGAAAACTATGTATATTGGCGTATATGTCAGTCTATTAACCATGTTTTTATGAAATTTTCTATACAAATTTTCTCCATTGTCTATTTTGTGATTACTTATGTGTAATAAAACCCTTTCTACTTTTATATACTCTATTAGTCAGTCCATATTATTGCACCAGTCCATAATATCCCTGGGGCATTCCAGTTTCTATTTTCCAAAGCAGTTAACAGCTACAGTACAGGCTAGAGTTGCATGCCCAAAGTCCACAACTGGTTAAAGCTGAACAGCAAGCAAAGAGCTATACAGTGAAATTCACCTGTTTTACCTACCAAAATTTTGTATTTCTATACAGCTATATATGACAAAGACCTCAGTCATGTTCTGGACCTTTTTGCACCCTGCTGAAGTAAAACAATTAATGATAGATTCTCTTGTGCTCTTCCTTCCTGAAAGCAGGCCTGCGTAATTCAATAAAACTGTAATCTGTTGCTGAGAAGGCTGACCCTCCCCCTCCCAGAGTCAGTGCCACTGTACAGGAGATCACAGTTGATATAAAAATAAGTTTTTATTCTTATGTTGTAAAAATACCTTTTATATATTTTTTTTGATTAATGTGTTATTGTTTTTTTTTAATAATGCTTGAAATTCAGTTTTAAAAATATGACTGTAAAGGTCACAACAAAAACCGAGGAAAGGTATTTTTTTCACCTAACAATCAATGGTTTGCCGGTTTACCTATTACATATTTAAATTTCTCTTTCACATCTAAAACTGAAGCTGACATTTTGCACTTAGAGTCAGCACTAAGAGGTTTCCTGATGTATGACAGCTGATGTCCAGTCCCGCTTTTTATATGTTACTGCAATCTATAGAAATCATCTTTCACTTGGCATTCACACTAGTGGTGCATTATCTAGGCTTGCATTAACTCATCTGCATGCCTCCCAGTGGGATCACAAGGATAGAAGACATACTTGTATGCTTTGATGACCTTGAGAATGTGCCTGTTATTGCCAAAGGTTTACTGGGCAATAGATGGGGAAAGTCATCTATTTTTATGTAGCGCCCTCCTAGTTATGCCTGCTAGACAAATTTAGTTTTTGGCTCCTGTTGTAAGCAGAAGAATAGTAATGTTTTGGTCTGGTCTGTTCAGGGCTTCACTGACTATGAGTCTGATTGCTTTCCCCTGCTTCTAGAAAACGTTTCTGGAGCTTAGGGAGGGATAACTCATATGACCAGCCTGCATATTGAGCAGGGCCTAGCCAATCCCAGGAGAGATGTGTCCAGTTGGTGGCTGGGATGATGTTAAATAGTTTGGAGCCCTGCGGACATTAACTTTTTCCCTCCTGAGGGAATGGATCTGTGACCTGAGAGGAGGGGGCTGTTTAATATAATGAAGACAAACACCTAAACTGTTCAATGAGCCAGAGTGAATGGACTGTTGCTGTGTGCCTGGCTGTCTCTGTACTGTCTTGGGAAAGAACCTGTTAAATCTACAGCAGCTCCTGTGGGGGTGGCACTGCATTTATTTATTGTAGAACAAACGGCATGAAAGTTGAGGTTTATAGGTTTTTATGACAAAATATTTTAAGGACCTTACACTTTCACTTAACTTTTTAACTTGCTCAGCCTCACCCTACAGTCCACCTAACCCTCTGGCCCACCAGCACTGGGTGCGGGCCATCAGCTGTTGAGCACCAGGTAGAAAAACAATGTTTATAATTTTGTCAGCTCTGTTCTGGCTGCACTTAAGCATTGTACAGTGATGCCCATTGCAGTGCTTAATTCCAAAATCCTTCTGACAGCAGTGAACAGACTGGAAAGAGTCACAGAGCTTTGGCCAAACAGGAGTGAAGGACTCAACAGAACAATCTTTCCCCATCATAAGTAGAACAAACTACTGATGTAGGTTCCAATCCCATTCACAAAACTACCTGCCTGGAGTTTGCATGGTCTCCCTGTGCCTGCGTGGGTTTCCTCCGTTTACTCCGGTTTCCTCTCACACTCCAAAGTCATGCTTGTAGGTTAATTGGATCCTGTCCAAATTGGCCCTAGTATATGTATGATGGTGTGTCAGGTACCTTAGATTGTAAGCTCCTTGAGGGCAGGGACTGATGTGAATGTACAATATATATGTAAAGCGCTGCGTAAATTGACAGCACTATAGAAGTACCCGAAATAAATAATAATAATATATACATCAGTCATTGTTATAAAGATAAAAACATTTATTAATACATTTAATGAGAGAGTGAAAAATTGCAACTATAGCCCAAATATATATACAGGTCCTTCTCAAAAAATTAGCATATTGTGATAAAGTTCATTATTTTCTGTAATGTACTGATAAACATTAGACTTTCATATATTTTAGATTCATTACACACAACTGAAGTAGTTCAAGCCTTTTCTTGTTTTAATATTGATGATTTTGGCATACAGCTCATGAAAACCCAAAAATCCTATCTCAAAAAATTAGCATATCATGAAAAGGTTCTCTAAGCGAGCTAATAACCTAATCATCTGAATCAACTAATTAACTCTAAACACCTGCAAAAGATTCCTGAGGCTTTTAAAAACTCCCAGCCTGGTTCATTACTCAAAACCGCAATCATGGGTAAGACTGCCGACCTGACTGCTGTCCAGAAGGCCATCATTGACACCCTCAAGCAAGAGGGTAAGACACAGAAAAAAAATTCTGAACGAATAGGCTGTTCCCAGAGTGCTGTATCAAGGCACCTCAGTGGGAAGTCTGTGGGAAGGAAAAAGTGTGGCAGAAAACGCTGCACAACGAGAAGAGGTGACCGGACCCTGAAGAAGCTTGTGGAGAAGGACCGATTCCAGACCTTGGAGGACCTGCGGAAGCAGTGGACTGAGTCTGGAGTAGAAACATCCAGAGCCACTATGAACAGGCGTGTGCAGGAAATGGGCTACAGGTGCCGCATTCCCCAGGTCAAGCCACTTTTGAACCAGAAACAGCGGCAGAAGCGCCTGACCTGGGCTACAGAGAAGCAGCACTGGACTGTTGCTCAGTGGTCCAAAGTACTTTTTTCGGATGAAAGTAAATTTTGCATGTCATTCGGAAATCAAGGTGCCAGAGTCTGGAGGAAGACTGGGGAGAGGGAAATGCCAAAATACCTGAAGTCCAGTGTCAAGTACCCACAGTCAGTGATGGTCTGGGGTGCCATGTCAGCTGCTGGTGTTGGTCCACTGTGTTTTATCAAGGGCAGGGTCAATGCAGCTAGCTATCAGGAGATTTTGGAGCACTTCATGCTTCCATCTGCTGAAAAGCTTTATGGAGATGAAGATTTCATTTTTCAGCACGACCTGGCACCTGCTCACAGTGCCAAAACCACTGGTAAATGGTTTACTGACCATGGTATTACTGTGCTCAATTGGCCTGCCAACTCTCCTGACCTGAACCCCATAGAGAATCTGTGGGATATTGGGAAGAGAAAGTTGAGAGACGCAAGACCCAACACTCTGGATGAGCTTAAGGCCGCTATCGAAGCATCCTGGGCCTCCATAACACCTCAGCAGTGCCTCAGGCTGGTTGCCTCCAAGCCACGCCGCATTGAAGCTGTCATTTCTGCAAAAGGATTCCCGACCAAGTATTGAGTGCATAACTGAACATAATTATTTGAAGGTTGACTTTTTTTGTATTAAAAACACTTTTCTTTTATTGGTCGGATGAAATATGCTAATTTTTTGAGATAGGATTTTTGGGTTTTCATGAGCTGTGTGCCAAAATCATAAATATTAAAACAAGAAAAGGCTTGAACTACTTCAGTTGTGTGTAATGAATCTAAAATATATGAAAGTCTGTTTATCAGTACATTACAGAAAATAATGAACTTTATCACAATATGCAAATTTTTTGAGAAGGACCTGTATACAAAACATCACACAAATATCAAAAACAATATCACATGAATTGTACGGGATCTGCCAATATGTTTTTCGGACATTATCGATTCTTTAGGGCTTTATCATTCACATGTGAATCACAAAACATCTAGTATGTATACAAACAAGACATAATTAGTAATTTCATATTAACATATAATCAGGCATATATAATACAATCAACTTTCCCTAAGTAGAAGTAAAAAAAAAAAAAGGGGGGAGAGGGAAGGGAAAAACAGATGACATACGTAACACCACATCACAAAAACACATACCTAAAGGATTGGCTGTGCTCAGGCTAAGAGGAGACCAGAAAAGGAAGAAGACACTCCACCTCACTACACAGAGCATTAGTTAAGGGGGAGATTTTTTTGTACCAAGCATGATTGGACAGAATTTTTTCACACATCAGTACATACCGTATATACTCGAGTATAAGCCGACTCGAGTATAAGCCGAGGTACCTAATGTTGCCAAAAAACTGGGAAACCTTACTGACTCGAGTATAAGCCGATGCCCCACTGTTCCCTAGCTCGCTAAATATTACCTGTAAAGAAGTTGCGGCTGCAGCGTCCATCGTTCAAATTCCGCTGCGTCCATCATTCAAATTCCGCGGTCTCTTCCTGTTCCTTCCTTGATAGGCGATTCTCAGCAGACACTCTCCGCCTATCACGATCGTTCTCTCATCCTCAGTTTTCCCAGCAGACACTGTGTTGGGTGTTCCGCCAATCACAGACGTCTGCTGGAAAACTGAGGATGAGAGAACGTTCGTGATAGGCGGAGAGTGTCTGATGAGATTCGCCTATCACGGAAGGAACAAGAAGAGACCGCGGAATTTGAACGATGGACGCCGCGGAATTTGAATGATGGACACTGCAGCCGCAACTTCTTTACAGGTAATATTTACAATGTAAAAATTTTGATGACTCGAGTATAAGCCGAGGGGGGGACTTTCAGCCCCAAAAAAAGGGCTGAAAATCTCGGCTTATACTCGAGTATATACGGTAAGTAAGTATGTAATAATGAGTTAAAATATATTGCCTCCCTTATTAGAGGGCTTGATGACTATATTATGATGTTCCTGAAGTTTATTCAAGGCCTCTCTCCGTTCTTTTTCTAGGGTAGATGTAGATTTCAATTTAAAGCGGAGCTCCCCCCCTTTAAAAGTCAACAGCTACAAAAAGTGTAGCTGCTGACTTTTAATAATCAGACACTCACCTGTCCCACGGTCCAGCGATGCAGGCTCACGAAGCCCTGCTCCTCTCCCCCCCTCCTCTCCGGGCACCGTAACTGTGGGCGCCAGCTGTGGCTTCACAGCCGGACACGCACTGCGCATGCTGTGAATGGTCGGGCAATCTTCTGTGACCTGCGATGTGTCCCAGAAGATTGCGGGGAGGGAGGGGAGAGAGGTGAACTTCCTTCCGGTGCCACCACCATGCTTCACTGTAGGGATGGTATTGGCCAGGTGATGTGCTTGGTTTCCTCCAGACATGACGCTTGCCATTCAGGCCAAAGAGTTAAATTTTTGTTTTTCATGGTCTGAGAGTCCTTCAGATGCCTTTTAGCAAATTCCAGGTGGGCTCTCATACAGTATGCCTTTTACTGAGGCGTGGCTTTTGTCTGGCCACTCTACCATACAGGCCCGATTTGTGGAGTGCTGCAGAGATGGTTGTTCATCTGTAAGGCTCTCCTCTCTCCACAGAGAAATGGAGCTCTGTCAGAGTGACCATCGGGTTCTTGGTCACCTCCCTGACTTAGGCCCTTCTCCACTGATCGCTCAATTTGGCCAGGTGGTCTGCTTTAGGAAAAGTCCTGGTGGTTCCAAACTTCTTCCATTTACGGATGATGGAGGCCACTGTGCTTGGTATTAGTGAGATAATTAACTGGTTAAGCGCAGAATTACTAAACTTGATGCATTTCAGAGCAGAGTCTGTTCACCCAAATCTGAAGCTCAATTTCAAATTCCAGAGGTTGGGTGTGGGTATTCCAACACCCATCGCTTTTTGACACCAGAGCTCATATTTAAAGTGTAAGTAAACCCCCTATCGTTTTCAGCCAAGGAAGCTGCCATCTTTGCCTCTTTGCCATCTACAACTGCCATGATGCTGCACATGTGATCAGTTTAGACACCAGCCATTGGATGGTTTGACAGTTTGGTTGAGAGCGCAACCAATGGGAGTGTTACATTTCCGGCACATGCCGGAAATGAAATGGTTTTATGGATGGGTTTACTTCCGCTTTAAGAGGTCCTGTCATGCTTTTTTTCTATTACAAAGGATGTGCTCACTATGGCTCTGTACCCTTCCCCAGATCTGTGCTCAATACAATCCTGTCTCAGAGGTGTGCCTTCCCGAATCATGTCCAATCAACTGATTTTACCACAGATGGACTCCAATCAAGTTGTAGAAACATCTTAAGGATAATCAGTGGAAACAGGATGCACCTGAGCTAAATTTTGAGTGTCAGAGCAAAGGCTGTGAATACTTATGTACATGTGATTTTTTTCGCTTTTCATTTTCAATAAATTTTCAAAGATTTCAAACAAACTTCTTTCACGTAGTCATAATGTGGTGTTGTTTTTAGAATTTTGAGGAAAATAAAGAATTTAATCAATTTTGGAATAAGGCTGTAACATAACAAAATGTGGAAAAAGTGAAGCGCTGTGAATACTTTCCGGATGCACTGTAATTTTATAATGTCTATAGCCTAGCCACAAGTTCACTTTAACACAGATAAACCAGGTATGATCTAGTTGGTAAAGATCCTTTGATCATTGTGTAACATCGTCACTTTTTTTTTAAAAACTTCCATATTCCTTATTTTTTTTTTACTTTTCAAATACTGTAAACAAGGCCCTAGGAGTTATCTAATAAAGACTAAACATTTATTTTGTTATGAATAGATTTTGTCAGGAAGAATTGCCCTAATAGCTTATTTTTCTTCTTGTGGACCCAAGTAGTAACATCTCATTACATAACTTCTGAAATCTGGCCCCTCAATCCTCCACACATGATACAGTAGTAGTGTTCAGTAATTAACTACTGTAGTTGGAACCCTATGTGAGTGAGATGGATATAACTACCTTTTTACAGGTAGGTGAACTTAGGCAGTCACATGCAGTTGTTTCACTAAGGGAAAAACACTTTTGCAATGCAGTATTGCAGACATTACCAAAATGTATGTTAACAAATGTTATGTGCATTAGCACTTTGGGATGTAATTTATTTTGAATGGCACCCCAATGCACTAAGGCCTTTCACCTCCCATGCATATACATTGCAACACTCTACAACAGACAATAATGCATTATTGTGCACTATGGTGTCTTGCTTCTGAAAAATAATGCTGTCCATTTTTTGGTCTGTTTTTTTGCTTTGCCAGCCCTATCAAGATGAATAGGCTCCCTTTTGCAATGTACATTAACACGTGATATAACGCGTGTTAATGCAATGCATGGTAACAAAGAAGTGTGCATTCAGCCTGAGAGAGCTGCATGACTTTGGATGTGTATTTCTTCCAAAATCCATCCAAGGCTTAAATATAAGTATCAATGGACAGACCTTTTTAAATTTATTGCTGATGAATTCACCCAAAGAATATTTCTGCTGCAGTTTAACTTGTAAATTACCTGTCATGCGCAGGTGATAGTCTGCTGTGTATACGCCGATATATTAATACATAATTGCCTTGGTTTACAAGTGCAAAGGTTTAAAGGTTGTATAAGCAAATTTCAACACATTACATTTTTTCTACCCTATTCAAAATTTCAGATACTATGAACCCAAAGCCGTAGATATAAATAATTAGATGGTGCAAAATGTCCTACATTTGATGAGTCAATTTGATATGCTATGATTTACACTCTTGTGATTCAGTATGATTTTATACTAAAACAATGGCTCTAAAAATGCATTAAGACTAAATTAGCCTGAGCCAGGGAGTGAGCTGCAATACCTACCTCTCTGTGCAGACAAGCCATCTGCTTCCCAGAGTGTCATTGCCTTTATCTTCTTACCATTCATTCCAGATATAGCAATTTCAAACAGTAATGTCCCTCCTGCCACATTTGCCTGGGAATTAAATAAATAGTATAATGGGTCAATTGCAGCTCTCTAATTTGCAAAGTCAGTTTAACAGCTTCAGAAAAAAAAAATCACATGGGCCATATGCGGCAGCAAAAAATATAATGGCTTGGATGTGGAGAGCATGCAAAAGTGTTGAGGAGAAATATATGAAGATGAGACTGTTTGCCTGGAAATAGTCATAAACAACTAATCATAGAGCACATAAAGGAAATGCTTATGCTAATATGTGCTGCAAACTGAATATTGCCAGCAGCGAAATATGACAGCCTTACCATATAGTCATGTATGCATTAATTAGATATTGTTCACTGCTCCTGAGATCAGTTGTGCCATATATTTTTAGACCTCATAAAGTTTATGAATTTTCATATTTTATATGAATAAAACAAATTTGGTACACAACATAAAGGAGATAAAAACAACCAAGCACAGCACAGTACAAATAATTTTAGCACAGCTGTGCCACAGTCTTCTAATGTGTGGGGAAAATTTTCAGTTGTTCTGGAACAGCTAGTAGTAGTGCAACAGTTCATATTCTGTGCGGTAGTAATGCAAAATGTCTACATATCAATGTAAGGAAAAGAATAATTCTTCAAGAGCTGTAATATACTGGTAACTCAAGAAGTATGAAATAGTATTTTTAAACCTCTACAAAATAAATTAGTGTTCAAAAATAAGTAGCGCTGTAAATGTCCAAAAAAGTGTCCAAAAGATGTCTGTTTGACACAGATCCAGAAAGTGACAAAAAGTGTTAATGTTGTATAATAAAAAAACACCCCGTGCAGGGCCGGTGTTACCACTAGGCAAACTAGGCAGCTGCCTAGGGCGCACTGCTGCCTAGGGGCGCCCAGCCACTGGTATTCCTACTCTCTGCAAAAAGCAACTAAGTCTTAGCATCAGCAGTCAGCCGCCACTCCATTTGTACATAGTGTCAGAGGCACAGTGGTGGCGGAGGACTGTTTCCCAACTCCCGAATGAATGAAAGCAAGCAAACATTCATTGATGGGCACTAGTAGGCTGCATTGATGGGCGCTGGTGAGGCTGCATTGGATGGGAGCTGGTGAGGCTGCATTTAATGGGCACTGGTAGGCTGCATTTGATGGGCGCTGGTGAGGCTGCATTTGATGGGCACTGGTAGGCTGCATTTGATGGGCGCTGGTGAGGCAGCATTTGGTGGGCGCTGGTAGGCTGCATTGATGGGCGCTGGTAGGCTGCATTGATGGGCACTGGTGAGGCTGCATTTGATGGGCGCTGGTGGGCTACATTTAATGGGCGCTTCATTAAAAAGGTGGGGTATACATGGGCAGGGCAAAGGGGGTGGAGCCAAGGGGGGTGTGGCAAAATGAGGTTTCGCCTAGGGTATCATAAATCCTTGCACCAGCCCTGACCCTGTGACACTTGTGAAAAATAATAGTGTATATAACATAAAGTCCATAAATTGAAATTCAATCGTTGAATATGTGTTCAAATCTTCCAATCATCCACCACACCCGAGTGCCAGTGATTCCTCTCCCGTCAGATAAAACACTCACCAACTCAATATGCCTTACAATCTCGTGCTTGGCGTATAAACGTGAACAAACCTCTCAGAAAGGTTTACCAGATATTCCAACTTCCAACCATGTGATTACCAAATCTCTCCGCATGTAAATAATAAAGAATGTGCACAATAGTGTAATATCGTAAAAAACTGTTTTAATAAAACACTGTGCAAAATTTCAACCATTACACTCACATAATCTCCTTAAAAAACAAGCAACAATATCACAGCAAACTTCCAATGGATGCCTCAGCCAGTGGAATGTGGTCACGGCGGACCCGAGGTAAGTGGATTTTTTTAAAGGTGGCCATATGATGACGAATGTTAGCCACTAATATATCTTCACCTGCCCATTATTTTACTGCTTCCTAATGATGTTACGTTTAATATATGCCTACCAGTTGTGATAAATATATCATGGGGAATCACATGCACTTGATAAAGATAAAGTCCAATTAGTATACTTTAATCCAGTCACATATCCATAAAGAAATTAGTTTATTAATTCCAAACAGATATAATTAAATTTGTTTTAGGATGTTTAAGATTTTATATTCATAATTTTATAATTTTATGTGATAGAGGTACTGGCGCGAATGTTATTTTAGAACCAGTCTGTCGCTAGAACTTAATGGCCACAATACACAGTATGGAAGCAGAATTACTTATTGTTGATTTATATAGTTTTTTCCTCCTTAATATAATAGGCCTATAGGCTGGTGAATTGTGGTCGCGGGGACACCCGGTGAGCACAGACGCAGACAGCTTTACTTCCGCCCATAGATGGTGTGGTTAGCAAGCGCAGTTAGTTTGTTTGCTTCCGCCCGTAAATGACGTGGAGCGCATGCACAGTAACCTTTTGGCTTCCGCCAGTAGTTGGAGCGGATAGTACAAAGGGAGGGGTTGCCGTGCCGTACAGCCAATCCCATGATTAATTCCATGTGACGAAACATGATGGGCGTGGCTGTACGGAAACCATCTGAGCTAACGTGTGACGTGCCAGACCAATTCAGGAAGTGGAGTTCCAAGCGGGGAGAGCGAGTGGTGGTGAGATTGTATCCGCTTACCTCGGGTCCGCCGTGACCAAATTTCACTGGCTGAGGCATCCATTGGAAGTTTGCTGTGATATTGTTGCTCGTTTTTTAAGGAGATTGAGTGTAATGTTTGAAGTTTTGCACAGTGTTTTATTAAAACAGTTTTTTACGGAATTACACTATTGTGCACATTCTTTATTATTTACATGCGGAGAGATCCGGTAATCTCATGGTTGGAAGTTGGAATATCTGGTAAACCTTTCTGAGAGGTTTGTTCACGCTTACACGCCAAGCACGAGAGTGTAAGGCATATAGAGTTGGTGAGTGTTTTATCTGGCGGGAGAGCAATCACTGGCACTCGGGTGTGGTGGATGATTAGAAGATTTGAACACATATTCAATGATTGAATTTCGATTTATGGACTTTATGTTATATACATTATTATTTTTCACAAGTTTTACAGGGTGTTTTTTTATTATACAACATTAACACTTTTTGTCACTTTCTGGATCTGTGTCAAACAGATATCTTTTGGACACTTTTTTGGACATTTACAGCGCTACTTATTTTTGAACACTAATATATTTTCCTCCTTTCCCAGTGGACGCCTTGTACGACGAAACGCAGCGTCGGGTGGAGCTGTTGATCGGGACATCACTACGCTACAGCTGACTGGTCTACAGCAGCTGAGTACGATCCGTGTTTGAATTTGCCGCTTTCCTTTGCAACTTCATGTGAAGCGTTTTATTTGCCCAAACTAAATAAATCTTCTTTTAACCAAGAAATACTGCACCATGAAGTTTTTTTCCTTTTATCATTGCCATATTGTTTCCTGCTGCACAAGCGAGGGAGCTTTCTAAATATCTTGCTCTGAAAACTCTGGAGGATCGGGACGTCGAGTGGTCGGTGGTGCTGTGTCGCTGGATGTCGGTGGACATCGTTATCCATGTATGAGCCCCCTATGATCTCCATCATAGAGATCCACCTGAGCTGGTAAGCCTCCATTGCCTATATCATTTATCTGAGCAAGTTGGAAAAGCCCTTTTTTCTGAATATCAAGATTAGGCGTCTGAGGAATATCACCAGATGTGGCCAGGTTTTTCTTCATGAACTTTCAAACTTTGGAACTGTTTATGCACGATTATATTATCCTCAGGGGATAGTATATATATTGCTGCTTTCTAATACATTTTTATTTTTTGTGTATTTTCATTTTCACCTTCATTTTTTTCATTTACCTTTATTTCACGGATATGGTAAACCTATAGGGCAGTGATTCAGTGTCCATTCTCTCACAAGTTTATTTACACATATTCTTAGTTTCATGTTTATAGCACGGTGTTGGCTCATTTAATAGGTTGCGCACTGATATATATATATTTTTTGCACTAATATATTTGTAGAGGTTTAAAAATACTATTTTACATTTATTATTTTTAAAGTGGCTGCTTTTAGAGCTCTATACCAGTAAGAACTTTCCATAAGCGCAGTGGTGGGAACTCAAGAGGGGTGGATTGTGCTTGGTTACCATTGGTTTACAACTCAATAAGTACTATATTTAAACTTTTTACTGCTGGGCACTTCATTACAATTTGCACCCCAGGTGGTTGGAAAAATTTTGCTATATTTTACATACACATTACCTCATCTTTTGTAAAAGATTGTAAAGAACCACCATAAACTTTATACTTTTTAAAAGTGCTGGAACCTGTTGAACTTTGTACGGAGGTGACCATCAATGTTGGCTGTTTGATACCATAACCCCACCACTGCATGCAAGTAATTCCTCCCTTACAGCTTACTTAAGTGACCAGAAGCTCAGGAGATCATTGCAAATTGCAATGTGAGCCCAGAACCCCTCTAACAGTTTGAATGGATAAAATGGGCAAGCAGAGATTGACTATCTCCTTACAGAATGAATAGAGGCCTACCAATGCTGCAACCATGGTAAGGCATCTATATAGGGTTGCCACCTGTCCAGGATTCACCCGGACAGTTCGGGTTTGGAATCGTGTTTCCAGGTTTCCAACTGCCTGAAACCCGAACACATTATTCAGACCGGACTATGGCTTCCCAGCAGGGTTGTGGCTTCAGCTGTCTAAGCTGAGAGTGTCTGTGCCTCAGAAAAGGAAAGTGGGGGCCGGAAATTTGAAGCACAGCAGCCTCAGATACATCTGGTTGAGAGGTGCTGTATCAGGGAATTAATTGACCAGACTGTGTGGACTGCACAGAGATAACCAAAACGCATGTAGAGTAAAATATAATGGGGTTTATTGAAAAGGTGGTATGGATAAATACAAACAGTGCAACTAACAAACAACAAATAATATATACAACAAAGGGCAGTACCAGAATCTTGAATGAAAGCCAGGCCGGGGTCATATACAGCAGATCACAAGATAGACAGAGGAGTGTTCCAGGGGCATAAACGTAGCCAGGCCAAAGTCATACACGGGGAGTCAGCAGATGGGAATAGGGAACAAAGGCAGGCAGGGAGAAGACGGATGGATAGGCTCAGGATAGGGATCAGGTCAGGTCGGGACGGGACAGGACAGGTACAGGCTCAGGGACAGGTACAGGCTCAAGGTCCGGATACAGGCTTCAAGGTCAAGGCTCCAGGAGAAAGATACCAAGGCGAGCATGTAAGGGCTCGCCGGGGTTTTTATAGGACTGCTATAATTGCCCTCATGTCACAGCTGATCGGAGGAAGTACTGCCTGCCCCACACTGCCGGAATACCCCCGCTGGTGGACGCCGGTACTACAGCCCATGGATCAGGCATTACCACCAGCAGGTGAGATCCTCTGTCAAAGATACAGGCTGCGGGAGTACACCTGCTGGTGGACACCAGTACTACGATCCATAGGACCGACAGCGCCACCAGTGGGTAAAGCCTTCCCTGACATGCTGACTGCCAAGGGGTGACTGAAGTCTCCCCCCTTCTCTCTCCTGCCTCTGAGTAAGTACTCTAAGGTAAATCAGGATTCTCAGAGCACCCCTTACATCAGTGTTACCCCCTTACATCAGAGTCCTCTCCGTGCATCAGAGTACTCAGTGTTCCCCCTTAAATCAGAGCATTCCTTATGTCAGAGTCCCCAGAGTTCTTCCTTACATCAGAGTCTGCAGAGTCCCCCCTTACAGTATAAGGGAACTCTACAAGTTCAGATGTAAAAGGGGAACTCTGTGGATTCAGATGTAAAAGGGAAACTCTGTGGACTCTGGTGTAATCTTGTGATTAACTTCATACGATTAGAAATGTTATTTAATTGCAAAATATATGTATAGTTTGTGCTTTAAAAAAAATTGCTGTGTGCCGCTAAAGTGTTCGGGTTTGACTTAAAGAAAAGGTGGCAACCCTACATCTATCTCAGTCTGCTTCCACACTCCACATACAGTAGATCAGGGTAAAACCACTATTTTAACTCCATATGTGTCCCTGTTGCCCCCAACTTATCTGACGATGACCATGTTGGGCAATCAATTACATGTGCTGCTCACAAAAAAAAATTATGTGCACAGTCTCAGCAGAGAAAATAAGATTGCTCAGGAGTTTAGGGGTGAGAATGTCCAACAGTAAAATCAGTCTGTATATGCAGTAAAGCATGCTTGTTATACTCACTGTGGAACTTAAGGGGTTAATCATCTGCATTGTGTAAAAAGGCTGTTTGATCCTGCATGCACAGATCCTCACCTTCTTCCACTGAATCCAAAACATGTCAGGGTAAGGCAGAGCCTTTGAAGTCAGGCTGCACATGCTCAGTTTGGTGTGTATTGCTAGAGAGGTTTTTTTTTTTTTTGGGGGGGGGGAGAGAGTGCATGCGATCAGCACAGGCCCAATTAGCACTGTCCAGTCAGAGGGTCAGGAGTCATGCAGCCTCATAGGAAAGCTTGGTGCAGTATGAAAACTCCTCCTACAAGCTTCACCAGGAACTGATAGAAATCACAAGACTGCTAAATATTGCTGATGAGAAAAGGAATATAGCTGTTTATATTTACTGAAATCGTTGCATTTCCATGTTCTGTGTACTGTGGGAGACTAGATATAGTGAATGCAGAGTACTGGGTTTAGAAACACTTTAAGCATAATTTTTTTCAACCCCAACAGAAAGTCTCTGAAAACAAGGACAGGCATCAAAATCTTGGCATTTATGGGGTCTCTGAATCCACTGAGGACTCTGACCTTACTGCTCATCTTCTGGACAGTTTTATTTACTTGGTCTATTCCAGACTTTGATTAACATGTGGATCATGCCCATAGATTGTTGAGTCCCAAACTGCCAACCAAGGCTCATCCAAGGGACATTTTAACTTGTTTTCACTACAGTATCAAAGAAGCCATTGTTACTACAACCTGAAATAATTGTTTCATTAAATATAAAGGGTATCAAGCTTCAAATTTTCAGGGATTTATCCTGAAAATTTTATCAACGACTTTGATGGATCATAGGTTGCTGAAGCTGATTATGACCAACCTACAGAAGCACAGGATCTTAGATCATTACACTCCTGTGAAACATAGGGCTAGAAGACAACCACAGACTCCATATACAATTTTACAAACTTGAAACAACAGTGTCACAATCAGGGGTTAGGCTTGAAGACCAGTTGCTAAAGCACTTGCACGACTACCACTGACCAGCAAAACAGGTACACAGGCAGCCGCCTGTGCTAACTGGTGTTTACCAGAGCTCCTGATGGTGGAGATGAAATTTGCTGCATGTTAGTACCAGGTCGCGGTCCTAAGGGTCGCCCTACCAGGAGGTGAGCAAGCCGGGGTCCAGTAGCAGATAAGCAGGTAAGGATCAAACAGAAGTGTAGTCAGTAAACAAGCTAACGGTCAGTAACATGTAGGTGCAGGTAGGGATCAGGCAGAAGCATAGTCGAGGAACAAGCCAAGGGTCAATAACAAGTGGTGGCAAAATATGGACAGCAGCAGGGAACACAAGAGCGGGATACTGGCTGAAGACAACATAATAATCTGGCAAACTAAGGAAGTGCAGAAATATGGCTTAAATCAGTAAGTTCATGGGAGGAGCAAAGAGTTCAAGGTTCAGCAGAAGTTAAGGCACAAGACAAGGTTTTCCAATGGATCAGACAGGGTTATGTCCAGCATCTCAGGTAGCTTGGCGAAAATAGTCATTGCCAGAAACAGCAGAGGTTCCAGTTCAAGTCTAGGCCCTGACAAACAGAGCCTTCAGTGGTTAATATTTATCCTTGCTGTGCCAAGCCTTCAGTCTTTGTGGGCACCTTTCCCTTTTGCCAACTGACATTGTCTTGGTATGATTGTAGACTTTCATGGGCTTTTCTTGTACTTACTGCAGGAAGTGGCTTTTACAAAGGTTTCTCCACCTTCATATTGCTCCCCGTTTTCAGTGGATCATACAATTTCCCTTCTGGGTCAAACCAATTTTCCTGGTAACTTATATGTGTGTTCTTTGTGATCAGCAAGTCTCCTTTAGACTAATAATTGTTTTTGTTTTTCTAGTTTCTGCCCTGTGTATTACTTTTTGCCTGGTTGGTGATGTTGTACTAAAATAAAGAAAAAACTGTGCCAATGTTGTTCTTATAAGAGACTCCTCAAGAGTCTCAAAAAATTCCAAGAAATTACTAGTCCATATAAAAAAGGTGGGGAATTAGTCCAATATTGCAGGGAATTACAACTTGTGGTATGTTGTAAATAGGGATGAGCTTCGAGTTCGAGTCGAACTCATGTTCGACGCGAACATTGCCTGTTCGCCCGTTCGCCGAACAGCGAACAAATTGGGGTGTTCGCGGCAAATTCGAAAAATCTATGGGAGAAATCTAAAGTGCTAATTATAAAGGCTTATATGCAAGTTATTGTCCTAAAAAGTGTTTGGGGACCCGGGTCCTGCCCCAGGGGACATGTATCAATGCAAAAAGAAGTTTTAAAAACGGCCGTTTTTTCGGGAGCAGTGATTTTAATAATGCTTAAAATGAAAAAATAAAAGTGAAATATTCCTTTAAATTTCGTACCTGGGGGGTGTGTATGATATGCATGTGAAGTGGCGCATGTTTCCCGTGCTTAGAACTGTCCCTGCAAAAAGTGTCATTTCTGAAAGAAAAAAATGCATTTAAAACTGACTCGCGGCTATTAATGAATTGTCGGCTCCCGGCAATACATATAAAAGTCATTGAGAAAAAAAAAAAAAAAAAGCGTGGGGGTTCCGCAGAATTCAATTACCAGGCCCTTCAGGTCTGGAATGGATATTAAGGGGAACCCCGCCGCAAATAAAAAAAAAATTGACGTGGGGTTCCCCCAAATATCCATTCCAGGCCCTTCAGATCTGGCATGGATTTTAAGGGGAACTCCACCCCAAATTAAAAAAAAAATGGCGTGGAGTCCCCCTAAAAATCCATACCAGACCCCTTATCCGAGCATGCAACCTGGCCGGCCGCAGGGGAAAAGGGGGGGACGAGAGAGCGGCCCCCCCTCCCTCCTGAACCGTACCAAGCCACATGCCCTCAACATGGGGAGGATGTCCCCATGTTGATGGGGACAAGGGCCTCATCCCCACAACCCTTGCCCGGTGGTTGTGGGGGTCTGCGGGCGGGGGGCTTATCGGAATCTGGAAGACCCCTTTAACAAAGAGGACCCCCAGATCCCGGCCCCCCCCCATGTGAATTGGTAAGGGGTACATTGTACCCCTACCATTTCACGAAGAAAGCGTAAAAAAATGTTTAAAAAAACACACAAACACCTTGAAAAAGTCCTTTATTTAAAAAAAAAAAAAAAAAACATTCCAGCGGTGAAATCCAGTGTCCCGCGGCGATCCCGATGTCCAGCGCTGTCCTTCATTGGTTGTGCCTGAGCGGACCTGATGGGGAACTCCCTCTCAGTATTTTAAATGTATAGACCCGCCCCTTCTAAAGTTCCCCATCAGGTCCGCTCAGCGGACCAGATGCGGAACATGAGAAGGGGCGGGTCTATACATGTATTACCAAAGTGAGAGCAGTTCCCCATCAGGTCCGCCTCCTCGGTATGTCAGACCCGCCTACGTCATTGGCCTGAGCGGGGAACTTCCTTCACTATGTAAATTTAAATTACACAGTGAAGGAAGTTCCCCGCTCAAGCCAATGACGTAGGCGGGTCCGACATACCGAGGGGGCGGACCTGATGGGGAACTGCTCTCACTTTGGCAATACATGTATAGACCCGCCCCTTCTCATGTTCCGCATCTCGTCCGCTGAGCGGACCTGATGGGGAACTTTAGAAGGGGCGGGTCTATACATTTAAAATACTGAGAGGGAGTTCCCCATCAGGTCCGCTCAGGCACAACCAATGAAGGACAGCGCTGGACATCGGGATCGCCGCGGGACACTGGATTTCACCGCTGTTTTTTTTTTTTTTTTTTTTTTTTTAAATAAAGGACTTTTTCAAGGTGTTTGTGTGTTTTTTTAAACATTTTTTTACGCTTTCTTCGTGAAATGGTAGGGGTACAACGTACCCCTTACCAATTCACATGGGGGGGGGCCGGGATCTGGGGGTCCTCTTTGTTAAAGGGGTCTTCCAGATTCCGATAAGCCCCCCGCCCGCAGACCCCCACAACCACCGGGCAAGGGTTGTGGGGATGAGGCCCTTGTCCCCATCAACATGGGGACATCCTCCCCATGTTGAGGGCATGTGGCCTGGTACGGTTCAGGAGGGAGGGGGGGCCGCTCTCTCGTCCCCCCCTTTTCCCCTGCGGCCGGCCAGGTTGCGTGCTCGGATAAGGGGTCTGGTATGGATTTTTAGGGGGACTCCACGCCATTTTTTTTTTAATTTGGGGTGGAGTTCCCCTTAAAATCCATGCCAGATCTGAAGGGCCTGGAATGGATATTTGGGGGAACCCCACGTCAATTTTTTTTTTATTTGCGGCGGGGTTCCCCTTAATATCCATTCCAGACCTGAAGGGCCTGGTAATTGAATTCTGGGGAACCCCCACGCTTTTTTTTTTTTTTTTCTCAATGACTTTTGTATGTATTGCCGGGAGCCGACAATTCATTAATAGCCGCGAGTCAGTTTTAAATGCATTTTTTTCTTTCAAAAATGACATTTTTTGCAGGGACAGTTCTAAGCACGGGAAACATGCGCCACTTTACATGCATATCATACACACCCCCCAGGTACGAAATTTAAAGGAATATTTCACTTTTATTTTTTCATTTTAAGCATTATTAAAATCACTGCTCCCGAAAAAACGGCCGTTTTTAAAACTTCTTTTTGCATTGATACATGTCCCCTGGGGCAGGACCCGGGTCCCAAAACACTTTTTAGGACAATAACTTGCATATTAGCCTTTATAATTAACACTTTAGATTTCGAACGTTCGAGTCCATTGTATTTAATAGGGTTCTAAAGTTTACACGAACATTTTGTCTGTTCGCAGGTTCTGGTGCGAACCGAACAGGGGGGTGTTCGGCTCATCCCTGGTTGTAAACCCAAATCATACACCAATTGCAGTCACCAATATGCAAAATGGCTCCTTACCACAAAACGAAAGATAATATGCAGATGGCTTTAACCCAGCCTAGGCCTTTGATCCCTGGAAGAAGAATCCCCCGGGTCCCCAGACAATCCACAAGGCGGATAGAGGAGCTCTCCTGACGGCTCCATGGCAGATAAACAAAAGAATATATATACCATAGGGTGATATCGTATTCTCAGGGTATATTGATAAACACCACCACCGTGCGTAAAGGTTGTATGTGACCACCACCTATATATAGATTGGCTCCTTACCAGACATACATAGGGGACAAGCATGTAATCAGCTGTATCCAGCCGCGATCCTTTCTCCAGACATACACCAGTAGTGATGAGCCGAACACCCCCGGGTTCGGTTCGCACCAGAACCCGCGAACGGACCGAAAGTTCGCACGAACTTTAGAACCCTAGTAAACACAATGGATGTGAATGTTCGAAATCTAAAGTGCTAATTATAACGACTATTATGCATGTTATTGTCCTAAAAAGGGTTTGGGAATCCGGGTTCTGCACCAGGGGACATGTATCAATGCAAAAAATAAGTTTTAAAAACGTCCGTTTTTCTGGAGCAGTCATTTTAATGATGCATAAAGTGAAAAAAAAAAAGTCAAATATTCCTTTAAATATCGTACCTGGGGGGTGTCTAAAGTATGCCTGTGAAGTGCCACGTGTTTCCCGTGTTTAGAACTGTCCCTGCACAAAATTAAATTTCTAAAGGAAAAAAAGCCATTTAAAACTGCTTGCGGCTTTAATGTAATGTCTGGTCCCGGTAATATGGATGAAAATCTTTAAGAAAAATGGCATAGCTACCCCATCACAAACCCCCCCCCCCCCAGTACCCCAGCCCATTACCAGCCCCTTTGGGTCTTGTATGGATATTAAGGGGAACCCCGCACACAAAATAAAAAAGGCCCTATATACTCTGAACAGCCGTATACAGGCGGTGCATACAAGACAGGGACTGTAGGTTTGTTCTTATGTAGAATCTGTTTGTAATTTTGAACAGGTACATTGTTTAAGTGTAGCTCCAGGCAAAAAATCTATTTTTAAGCTTTTTGGAAAACATAGGGAAGGGTTATCACCCCTGTAACATTTGTTTTGCTGTCTGTGCAGTGTGCACCTGTTCAGAACAGTTCACCTCACTTTCCGTCCTAATGACAAATGTTTTTTGGGGTTTTTATTGAAACAAGAATTGGTGATAAAGCATCAGTGGAGAGGAGACACTTTTTTTCCCATATTAACTCTTACAGGAGAGAATTTGCCTTCCTAGGGGTATATTTCCTCTCACTTCCTGTTGTATCCTTCCGTTTGCAAGGAGGAGTCGTTTGTAAGTTGGATGTTTGAAAGTAGGGGCCTGCCGTATATACTCAGCTGAAATTTGCCCCTTACATGTTGGTGTTGCCACAACACTGTGAGCCCTCACAGTTACTCTTGGTGGGCGCATGAATGTTAAACAGGGGCAGAAAAATTGGGCCTTAGGCACTGGTGCCACAACACTGCAACCCCTAACAGATACTGTACTTGGAGCACAGCAATGAGCCCTGTTGCAAAGTATTGCATCAAAAATTGTAATTACACGCCCCTGTTAAACAGGGGCTGAAAAATTGGGCCTTAGCCACTGGTGCTGGTGCCACGACACTGCAACCTCTCCCAGATACTCTAGTTGGAGTGCAGGAATGAGCCCTGCTGCAAAGCATTGCATAAAAAATTGTAATTACATGCCCCTGTTAAACAGGGGCATAAAAATTGGGCCTTAGGCACTGGTGCCACAACACTGCAACCCCTCACAGATACTGTACTTGGAGCACAGCAATGAGCCCTGTTGCAAAGTATTGCATCAAAAATTGTAATTACACGCCCCTGTTAAACAGGGGCTGAAAAATTGGGCCTTAGCCACTGGTGCTGGTGCCACGACACTGCAGCCACTCCCAGATACTCTAGTTGGCGTGTAGGAATGAGCCCTGCTGCAAAGCATTGCATAAAAAATTGTAATAACACACCCCTGTTAAACAGGGGCTAAAAAATTGGGCCTTAGCCACTGGTGGCGGCACCCAGAAACAAAAATGTTCTTCCAAGCTATCATCGTCAATCGGATCATTGAGGAGGAGGAGGATAGTCAGTCAACATAACAGGACAGTCTCTCAGCATCAGCATCAGTCTTGAAGGGATGTGACATTTGAAAATAAATTAGTCTGTTATATCAGCTTCAGGTGTTTGGTAGCTGGTGGTGATCCAAGACTGGTTCATCTTTATGAAGGTCAGTCGATCAACAGAGTCGGTGGACAGGCGCACCCTGTGATCCGTGACAAATCCTCCAGCAGCACTGAATGTGAGTTCTGAAAGAACGCTGGATGCAGGACAGGCCAGTAGCTCAATTGCATACTGTGCAAGCTCTGGCCAGTGATCCATCCTCAAGACCCAGTAAGCCAGAGGATTTTCGGTGGGGAAGGTGTCCAAGTCTGACCTTGCCCCTAGGTATTCCTGCACCATGTATATCAGACGCTGGCGATGGTTGCTGGAACCGATTATACCTTGGGGCTGCGGACTAAAGAATTGTCTGAACGCTTCGGTCAGACGGCCACCTTCCCCACCGCTCCTTCTTTGACTGACCAAAGCCTCAGCAACTCGTTGTCCAGGACCAGGAATTTGTAACCTCCCAGTCTCTGGGAACGCGTTGCACAGACCTTTCTGCAAGGCCTCCCAGAGTTGTCTCATCCTCTGCTCCCTCTGCGATGGTAAGATAAGGTCCGCAACCTTACCCTTGTACCGTGGATCAAGGAGAGTGGCCAGCCAGTAATGGTCCCTCTCCTTGATCTGAAGAATACGAGGATCCTTCCGCAGACTTTGCAGGATCAGGGAGGCCATGCAGCGTAGGTTAGCTGAGGCATTCGGTCCGAAATCCTCTGGGTCACTAAGGACGACATGATCCACAGCCACCTCCTCCCAGCCATGTACAAGTCCACTGGTTTCTTGGGACTGTAAATCATCCCTAAAAGACTGCTGCTGATGATGCTGAGTGCCAGGCTCCACCTCCATGCTGACACAATCCTCCTCCTCCTCCTCCTCTTCTTCCTGTGCGATGGGTGGGACAGAAGGAACACTGTCTGGGTAAAGGGGGCCTTGAGAGGCAAGGAAGTCCTCCTCTTCCTGCCTCTGTTCTGCCTCAAGTGCCCTGTCCATTATTCCACGCAGCGTATGTTCCAACAGGTGGACAAGAGGTACAGTGTCACTGATGCATGCACTGTCACTGCTCACCATCCTCGTGGCCTCCTCAAATGGTGCCAGGACAGTGCATGCATCCCTGATCATGCCCCACTGGCGTGGTGAAAAAAACCCGAGCTCCCCTGACCCTGTCCTGGTGCCGTAGTCGCACAGGTACTCATTGATGGCCCTCTGCTGCGTGTGCAGCCGCTGCAGCATGGCCAACGTTGAGTTCCACCTGGTGGGCATGTCACATATAAGGCGGTTCTTGGTCAGGTTCAACTCCTTTTGCAGCTCAGCCAGGCAAGCACTGGCATTATAAGATCTGCAGAAATGCACACAAACTTTCCTGGCCTGCCTCAGGACATCCTGTAAGCCCGGGTACCTGCCCAAGAACCGCTGCACAACCAGGTTAAGGACGTGAGCCACACAGGGCACATGGGTCAGTTGTCCCTGTCGGAGAGCGGAGAGGAGGTTGGTGCCATTGTCGCAAACTACCATTCCTGGCTTAAGCTGGCGTGGCGTCAACCACCTCTCGACCTGCCCCTGCAGAGCAGACAGAACCTCTGCCCCAGTGTGGCTCCTGTCCCCCAAATACACCAGCGCAAGCACGGCATGGCATCTTTTTGCCTGCGTACTTGCGTAGCCCCTTGAACGCCTACGGAGCACCGCTGGTTCCGAGGACAAAGCACAGGAAGAGGCCACGGAGGAAGAAGAAGAGGAGGGGGTGGAGGACAGAGGTGTGTCACAACCAGTAGTAGCATTTTGGAGGCGTGGTGGTGGAACAACCTCCAACACTACTGCACCTTGTCCTGCATCCTTCCCAGCTGCCAAAAGAGTGACCCAATGGGCCGTGAAAGAAAGGTAACGTCCCTGTCCATGCCTGCTGGACCATGAGTCAGCGGTAATATGCACCTTACCGCTGACCGCCCTGTCCAGCGAGGCATAGACATTGCCTTCCACATGCCGGTAGAGAGCCGGAATCGCCTTCCGTGAGAAAAAGTGGCGTTTGGGAACCTGCCACTGAGGAACCGCACATTGCACAAACTCACGGAAGGGGGCCGAGTCTACCAACTGAAAAGGCAGCAGTTGAAGCGCTAGCAATTTAGCCAAGCTAGCATTCAACCGCTGGGCATGTGGATGGCTGGGAGTGAACTTCTTTCGATGGTCCAGCAGCTGGGGCAGGGAAATTTGCCTGCTAGAATCGTACGTTGGTGTACTGCTAGCAGAGTGCCCGCAAGTACTTGGCTGTGACACACCTAATTCTACACCTTCATTCCTCTCAGAGCAGGTTTCAGAGAGGACTGAAGGTATAGTGGGGTTGGAGATCCCAGCTGATGCGGTGCAAGAAGAGGTCAGCTTTGTTCTTTGGTGTGGGTCTTTAAGGTAGGCTTGCCAATGAGCTGCATGGCAGGTCAACATATGTCTGGTCAAGCATGTGGTGCCCAAGCGGGTGATGTTTTGGCCACGCGATATACGCTTGAGACATATGTTGCAAACAGCAGCTGTGCGATCTGATGCACTCGACTCAAAAAAGGCCCACACCAAAGAACTTTTTGAATAACGGGCAGAGGCAGCGCCCTGCACAGGCGGAGCTCTGCGGTGTGATTCCGTTGGTGTGCTGCCCTTACGCTGGCCCCCCGAGGGCATCCTGCCTCGTTGGAGATGTGCCTCCTCCTCATCCTCCTCCTCCTCCTCTCTCCTATTAGGCACCCACGTGGAGTCAGTCACCTCATCATCCCCTCCCTCCTCATCACTGGAGCCAATCTGGCAGTATGCTGCAGCTGCTGGAACATGACTGCCAGATTGGTGTCCTTCTTGAGCATCCCCTCTCTCTGCTCTCACGCTACTGCCTTCCTCTAGCTGGGTATCATCATCAGACCATTCGAAACGCTGGGCATCCTCCTGGAGCATGTACCCAACACTGTGCTCAAACAGTTCGGGGGACTCCTCAGGAGGACATGGTTGGTCTAGGGAAGGAGTGACTGATGATGACATTGATACCAGGGAAGAGGGCGCTTTGGCAGCTGCTTTGCCAGTACCCTGAGCCTGGGTGAGAGAGGATGAGGAGGATGAGGAGGGCTTGGTCATCCACTCTACCAAGTCTTCGGCATGATGCGGCTCAACACGTCCAGCTGCCGAAAAGAAGGACAAGCGTGTCCCATGGCCACGTGCTGATGGCGATGCACCGCGTCCACGACCAGCACTGTTGTCTCTAGACACAGAGCCTGCTTGCCCTCTTTTATTGGCTCCTGACTGTCTGCCTCTCCTTGTTTGCCTTCCAGACATTCTAATGGCCTGCAGGGAAATGGGAAAAGCAGCAATACAGGCTAAGTTAAGGTGTAATATGGTCAGGAGGCACACTCCGCCCACTGTAAGTGCCGCAAAATCCTGTTGGTGTAACACACCAGGAAAAAGCAGCAATACAGGCTAAGTTAAGGTGTAATATGGTCAGGAGGCACACTCCGCCCGCTGTAAGTGCCGCAAAATCCTGTTGGTGTAACACACCAGGAAAAAGCAGCAATACAGGCTAAGTTAAGGTGTAATATGGTCAGGAGGTACACTCCGCCCGCTGTCAGTGCCGCAAAATCCTGTTGGTGTAACACACCAGGAAAAAGCAGCAATACAGGCTAAGTTAAGGTGTAATATGGTCAGGAGGTACACTCCGCCCGCTGTAAGTGCCGCAAAATCCTGTTGGTGTAACACACCAGGAAAAAGCAGCAATACAGGCTAAGTTAAGGTGTAATATGGTCAGGAGGCACACTCCGCCCGCTGTAAGTGCCGCAAAATCCTGTTGGTGTAACACACCAGAAAAAAGCAGCAATACAGGCTAAGTTAAGGTGTAATATGGTCAGGAGGTACACTCCGCCCGCTGTAAGTGCCGCAAAATCCTGTTGGTGTAACACACCAGGAAAAAGCAGCAATACAGACTAAGTTAAGGTGTAATATGGTCAGGAGGTACACTCTGCCCGCTGTAAGTGCCGCAAAATCCTGTTGGTGTAACACACCAGGAAAAAGCAGCAATACAGGCTAAGTTAAGGTGTAATATGGTCAGGAGGCACACTCCGCCCGCTGTAAGTGCCGCAAAATCCTGTTGGTGTAACACACCAGGAAAAAGCAGCAATACAGGCTAAGTTAAGGTGTAATATGGTCAGGAGGTACACTCCGCCCGCTGTAAGTGCCGCAAAATCCTGTTGGTGTAACACACCAGGAAAAAGCAGCAATACGGGCTAACTTCAGGTGTATAATGTGCAGGAGGCTTAGCAACAATGACACTGACACTGTCCCCTGCCTATCCTTCTCTCTCCCTGCACACAAGGTTTATCAAAGTATATGACACTGACACTCTCCCTGCCTATCCTTCTCTCTCCCTGCACACAAGGTTTAGCAAAGAATATGACACTGACACTGTCCCCTGCCTATCCTTCTCTCTCCCTGCACACAAGGTTTATCAAAGTATATGACACTGACACTCTCCCTGCCTATCCTTCTCTCTCCCTACACACAAGGTTTAGCAAAGAATATGACACTGACACTCTCCCTGCCTATCCTTCTCTGTCCCTACACACAAGGTTTAGCAAAGAATAGATTTGACAAGATTTGACACTGTCCCTGCCTATCCTTCACTTTCCCTGCTCCGGAACACACTACACAAGGCCACCGCGCTGGCGGCCTTTTATAGTGTGGGGCGTGTACTAAACCCCCTCAGCTATAATTGGCCACAGGCATCCTGCCTGTGGCCAATCATTGCTCTCCTCGCTGCCGGCACTGTGATTGGCCAAGCATGCAGGGTCACAGTGCATGCTTGGCCAATCACAGCGACGGGATTACACTGCGATGGCGCAGTGTATTGTGGGCCGTTCGCGTCACTCGAATTTGGCGCGAACGGCCCAAATCGTTCATTGTTCGCCGAACGCAGCGAACAGCCGATGTTCGAGTCGAACCTATGTTCGACTCGAACACCGAGCTCATCCCTATACACCAGATTTCCAGGAAGACCCTCTATATAAACAGACGCTGCTGCGCTCCGAATGGGGTACCAAAAAACAGAGGGGGAGACCATAGAGTAGTACCCTCTTAACACCAACTTTATTAAGAAATAAATTATACTTACAAAACGTAGCTATAAACAAGCGTAAAAATTATGCCGGCCGGCTTAAGCAAGTACCCTTCCGTACTACAGCGTGGTGACGTCACTGCGTGTCCCCCAGACGCGTTTCGTCATAGATGACGTTTTCAATGGGATAGGGCACGCAATGACTCACCTCTATAAATACACGAACCAAGCCTCGCTCTGAGATGCCGATATTAAGGTTACGGGCGCCATCTTAGCGGAGGGCACCTGCCTGTATCTTGCGTTACAATACATGACGGCAAGATTGCAAGTACCGCAACTGAGAAGCAAGGCTAAATATATTAAAAAACAAAAGACCGCTGGGCAAGCAATCATTTAACTAGTACTAAACAGAGTGCGGGACCTTAAGTACGGCACAAAGCCATAAATCCACGCATTGAGTAAGTACGGAACTGAAATTACAAGCGCCATCTTAACTGGGGGCACCTGCCAGTATCTTACATTACAATACATAACAGCAGGAGTATAAGTACCACAACTAAGAGGCAAAGCTAAAAATATAATAAGAACAAAAAACTAATGGGCAAGCAATCATTTTAACTAAACTAATATTAAACAAAGCGCGGACGGAAACTCATTTATTCCTTTGAGTAGCTGTCATCATGATCCCTGGCTTCGTGGGGTTCCAAAGAGCCAGTATCTTAGGCTCTGTAGGAACTGCACGGATCAGAATCAGTCTGTGGAACAAGCTGATGTCTTGACACAGAGATTCTTGGAAAAGGGTTACCAGAGGGATTTTCTTGCCAATGTTTTGGATACAGTTAAGTCTGTAAAAAGAGAGGATCTTCTTATCAAGAAAGGCCCTTGAGTTAATAATGGTGATATGGGGGTTCAGTTCATTACGACCTACTCGTTGCAACATAAAATCATCAAAAAACTAATTGATAAGCATTGACATTTGGCCACTAATGATGTGGTCTTAAGGGATATTCTTCCAGAAAAACCCAGGGTATTCTTTAGAGGGGGTGTCCTCTTTGAGGCATTGTGTGGCCCCTAATATCCTCAATCCCCCTATCACTACTAGGGGTTTCTTTGACCAACTCAGTGGATACTATAGGTGTAAGAGATGTAGGGTGTGTTCCCTCAATTCTTGCCCTAGTAGGTGTACCACTGAATTTTCATCTACAGTTACTAATAAACGATTTACGATCAAGCCATGCATCACCTGTGACGCTACCGGTGTTGTATACATGTTGCAGTGCCCTTGTGGCCTGCAATATGTGGGACGGACCAAACGATCTTTGAAAGTTCGCTTGAATGAACATGTAACAAATATTATATCAGGGTTCAGAAACCACTCAGTGTCGAACCATTATCGTTTGGTACACAATAGAGATCCCTCAAACTCTATATATAGGGATTGATACGTACAAACCACACTGGAGGGGGAGTTTTCTGGTTAGAGAAATCTCCAAAATGGAGATGGGGTGGATACATAGACTTAAGACCTATGCCCCCTATGGACTTAACATAGAAACAGACGTAAATGCCTTCATTAATAATGCTTGATTGGTGAATTTGTGTAAACTCACTGTGGGATGCCAATATGGGGTAATTATTCCCTCCCACTCTGAGGGTATGTGTATTTTTTATATATTTTTTGTATATTTTTACATATTTTTTATATAATTTATATATTATTTTTAATATATAGCCGATCTGGTTATGATTGGCTAATTTTTAAAGATTACTAAAATAATTTTTGAGGATTTATGAGTATGGTAATACACATAATTTTGTAGGGGTATGCACTAGTATTATCAATAAGCCCTATAGTAGCATTGTGTTAGTATATGGCACACGGTATTATTATATTTATTTTTATTTTTATTTTTTTATCACAATTATCACCTAACATTGACACTTTATTGAGTAATGTTGGGGATTATCACTTATATAATTTCACGATATAATCACTCAAATGATATTTTCATTTATTAGGCATACGTTGTTTGCCTGGTTGATCACTATTTGTGCTACTGCACAAGATCACTTCACGGTTAGGTGTTTTTCGTATCACTTACACAGTGCGTGGATTTGTAATGATGGCTTTGTGCTGCATATGAAGCCCCGCGCTTTGTTTAATATTAGTTTAGTTAAAATGATTGCTTGCCCATTAGTTTTTTGTTCTTATTATATTTTTAGCTTTGCCTCTTAGTTGTGGTACTTATACTCCTGCCGTTATGTATTGTAACGTAAGATACTGGCAGGTGCCCCCAGTTAAGATGGCGCTTGTAATTTCAGTTCCGTACTTACTCAATGCGTGGATTTATGGCTTTGTGCCGTACTTAAGGTCCCGCGCTCTGTTAGTACTAGTTAAATGATTGCTTGCCCAGCGGTCTTTTGTTTTTTAATATATTTAGCCTTGCTTCTCAGTTGCGGTACTTGCACTCTTGCCGTCATGTATTGTAACGCAAGATACTGACAGGTGCCCTCAGCTAAGATGGCGCCTGTAACCTTAATATCGGCATCTCAGAGCGAGGCTTGGTTCGTGTATTTATAGAGGTGAGTCATTGCGTGCCCTATCCCATTGAAAACGTCATCTATGATGAAACGCGTCTGGAGGACACGCAGTGACCTCACCACGCTGTAGTACGGAAGGGTACTTGCTTAAGTCGGCCGGCATAATTTTTACGCTTGTTTATAGCTAAGTTTTGTAAGTATAATTTAATTCTTAATAAAGTTGGTGTTAAGAGGGTACTACTCTATGGTCTCCCCCTCTGTTTTTTGGTACCCCATTCGGAGCACAGCAGCGTCTGTTTATATAGAGGGTCTTTCTGGAAATCTGGTGTATGTCCGGGGAAAGGATCGCGGCTGGATACAGCTGATTACATGCTTGTCCCCTATGTATGTCTGGTAAGGAGCCAATCAATATATAGGTGGTGGTCACATACAACCTTTACGCATGGTGGTGGTGTTTATCAATATACCCTGTGAATACGATATCACCCTATGGTATATATATGTTTTTGTTTATCTGCCACGGAGCCGTCAGGAGAGCTCCTCTATCAGCCTTGTGGATTGTCTGGGGACCCGGTGGATTCTTCTTCCAGGGATCAAAGGCCTAGGCTGGGTTAAAGCCATCTGCATATTATCTTTCGTTTTGTGGTAAGGAGCCATTTTGCATATTGGTGACTGCAATTGGTGTATGATTCGTGTTTACAACATACCACAAGTTGGAATTCCCTGCAATATTGGACTAATCCCCCCCCCCTTTTTTATATGGACTAGTAATTTCTTGGAATTTTTTGAGACTCTTGAGGAGTCTCTTATAAGAACAACATTGGCACAGTTTTTTCTTTATTTTAGTTCTACATATGCTTATCACATTATTGCTGCCTGCCTTTTTATATCTTGTCATTAGTCTTAGGGCAGTTTTTTCTTTTTCCTATCTGGTGATGTTATACCCCAGTTCAATTGTAACAATATATCTTTCTTTGCTGTGTAGCATCCATGGATTCTGTTTGGCTAAATATACCTTGCAATTGAGACTATTAACATACAATGCCAAACGTCTTAAAGTGTAAAGGCAGATGGTTTTTAACCTTACTTCTATGCCGTAAGGTAAAAAACCCTTTGCAAGGGCACTTCTGAACATATATTATAACCATAGTCATCAGGCTATAGCTAATACAAATGGGTTGTATTACCACAAACTCTGTGACCCCCCCCCCCCCACATTTAACCTTTTTGGTCACACCACTTGCACCAATTTATGTCAAAACTCCACATGCCTAAACTATACCAAGCAGACTTGAATTTCCTAAATACATGTTTTATGACTGACAAATTAAGGGTGGCCACTGATAACCCACCTCTGCATAAACCCCCAGGCTGGGGCAGATTAACCGTTTGCTATTATATACACTTTTCACCTGTTCTACTTCCCTACATGCTCTTCTTTTTTATCTCCTTGATCAGGGGGACAATGCTGCATCCTCCTAATTCTCTTCACTCCTATGTATCAGTGATACCTAAACCTCTGAAAAACTTGACCTCCCCTGCCAACTAGGGATGAGCTTCGGCTGTTCGATCGTTCGACGAAGATCGAACGATTTGGGCCGTTCGCGCCAAATTCGAGTGACGCGAACGGCCCACAAAGCACTACGCCATCGCAGTGTCATCCAGGCGCTGTGATTGGCCAAGCATGCACTGTGACCCCGCATGCTTGGCCAATCACAGCGCCGGCAGCGAGGAGAGCAATGATTGGCCACAGGCAGGATGCCTGTGGCCAATTATTGCTGAGGGGGTTTAGTACACGCCCCACACTATAAAAGGCCGCCAGCGCGGCGGCCTTGTGTAGTGTGTTCCGGAGCAGGGAAAGAGAAGCATATGCAGGGACAGTGTCATTTTTTTTCCTTTACTAATCCTGGATTCCTTGTGTTTAGGGACAAATAAGGATAGGTAGGGAGAGTGTCAGTGACAGTGTGTTATTCTGTGCTAAACCTTGTTTGTAGGGACAGAGAGGTACAGTGAGGGAAAGTGTCAGTGTGCTATTCTGTGCTAATCCTTGTTTGTAGGGACAGAGAGGTACAGTGAGGGAAAGTGTCAGTGTGCTATTCTGTTCTAAACCAATCTTGCTGAACCATATTTTCAATCCTTGAGTTTAGGGACAGAGAAGGACACTCGTGGAAATTATCAGTGTGCTATTCTGTGCTAAATCTTGTTTGTAGGGAGGGACAGAGTAGGACAGTGAGGGAAAGTGTCAGTGTGCTATTCTGTTCTAAACCAATTTTGCTGAACCATATTTTCAATCCTTGAGTTTAGGGACAGAGAGGTACAGTGAGTGAAACTGACAGTGTGCTATTCTGTTCTAAACCAATTTTGCTGTTCCATATTTCAAATCCTTGAGTTTAGGGACAGAGAAGGACACTCGTGGAAATTATCAGTGTGCTATTCTGTGCTAAATCTTGTTTGTAGGGAGGGACAGAGTAGGACAGTGAGGGAAAGTTTCAGTGTGCTATTCTGTTCTAAACCAATTTTGCTGTACCATATTTTCAATCCTTGAGTTTAGGGACAGAGAAGGACACTCGTGGAAATTATCAGTGTGCTATTCTGTGCTAAATCTTGTTTGTAGGGAGGGACAGAGTAGGACAGTGAGGGAAAGTGTCAGTGTGCTTTTCTGTTCTAAACCAATTTTGCTGTTCCATATTTCAAATCCTTGAGTTTAGGGACAGAGAAGGACACTCGTGGAAATTATCAGTGTGCTATTCTGTGCTAAATCTTGTTTGTAGGGAGGGACAGAGTAGGACAGTGAGGGAAAGTGTCAGTGTGCTATTCTGTTCTAAACCAATTTTGCTGAACCATATTTTCAATCCTTGAATTTAGGGACAGAGAGGTACAGTGAGTGAAACTGACAGTGTGCTATTCTGTTCTAAACCAATTTTGCTGTTCCATATTTCAAATCCTTGAGTTTAGGGACAGAGAAGGACACTCGTGGAAATTATCAGTGTGCTATTCTGTGCTAAATCTTGTTTGTAGGGAAGGACAGAGTAGGACAGTGAGGGAAAGTGTCAGTGTGCTATTCTGTTCTAAACCAATTTTGCTGTTCCATATTTTCAATCCTTGAGTTTAGGGACAGAGAAGGACACTCGTGGAAACTATCAGTGTGCTATTCTGTGCTAAATCTTGTTTGTAGGGAGGGACAGAGTAGGACAGTGAGGGAAAGTGTCAGTGTGCTATTCTGTTCTAAACCAATTTTGCTGTTCCATATTTTCAATCCTTGAGTTTAGGGACAGAGAGGTACAGTGAGTGAAACTGACAGTGTGCTATTCTGTTCTAAACCAATTTTGCTGTTCCATATTTCAAATCCTTGAGTTTTGGGACAGAGAAGGACACTCGTGGAAATTATCAGTGTGCTATTCTGTGCTAAATCTTGTTTGTAGGGAGGGACAGAGTAGGACAGTGAGGGAAAGTGTCAGTGTGCTATTCTGTTCTAAACCAATTTTGCTGAACCATATTTTCAATCCTTGAGTTTAGGGACAGAGAGGTACAGTGAGTGAAACTGACAGTGTGCTATTCTGTTCTAAACCAATTTTGCTGTTCCATATTTCAAATCCTTGAGTTTAGGGACAGAGAAGGACACTCGTGGAAATTATCAGTGTGCTATTCTGTGCTAAATCTTGTTTGTAGGGAGGGACAGAGTAGGACAGTGAGGGAAAGTGTCAGTGTGCTATTCTGTTCTAAACCAATTTTGCTGTTCCATATTTTCAATCCTTGAGTTTAGGGACAGAGAAGGACACTCGTGGAAATTATCAGTGTGCTATTCTGTGCTAAATCTTGTTTGTAGGGAGGGACAGAGTAGGACAGTGAGGGAAAGTGTCAGTGTGCTATTCTGTTCTAAACCAATTTTGCTGAACCATATTTTCAATCCTTGAGTTTAGGGACAGAGAGGTACAGTGAGTGAAACTGACAGTGTGCTATTCTGTTCTAAACCAATTTTGCTGTTCCATATTTCAAATCCTTGAGTTTAGGGACAGAGAAGGACACTCGTGGAAACTATCAGTGTGCTATTCTGTGCTAAATCTTGTTTGTAGGGAGGGACAGAGTAGGACAGTGAGGGAAAGTGTCAGTGTGCTATTCTGTTCTAAACCAATTTTGCTGAACCATATTTTCAATCCTTGTGTTTAGGGACAGAGAAGGATAGGCAGGGGACAGTGTCAGTGTCATTGTTGCTAAGCCTCCTGCACAGTATACACCTGAAGGTAGCTCTTATTGCTCTTTTTCCCATCTCCCTGCAGGCCATCCATTAAAATGTCTGGAAGGCAAACAAGGAGAGGCAGACAGTCAGGAGGCAAAAAAAGAGGGCAAGCAGGCTCTGTGTCTGGGGGCAACAGTGCTGGTCGTGGACGCAGTGCATTGTCATCAGCACATGGCCATGGGACACGCTTGTCCTTCTTTTCGGCAGCTGGACATGTTGAGCCACATCATGCCGAAGACTTGGTAGAGTGGATGACCAAGCCCACCTCATCCTCCTCATCCTCTCTCACCCAGGCTCAGGGTACTGGCAAAGCAGCTGCCAAAGCGTCCTCTTCTCTGGTATCATTATCTTCATTAGTCAATCCTTCCCTAGACCCACCATGTCCTCCTCCTGAGGAGTCCCCCGAACTGTTTGAGCACAGTGTTGGGTACATGCTCCAGGAGGATGCCCAGCGTTTCGAAGGATCTGATGATGATACCCAGCTACAGGAAGGCAGCAGCGTGAGAGCAGAGAGAGGGGATGCTCAAGAAGGACACCAATCTGGCAGTCATGCTCCAGCAGCTGCAGCATACTGCCAGATTGGCTCCAGTGATGAGGAGGGAGGGGATGATGAGGTCACTCACTCCACGTGGGTGCCTAATAGGAGAGAGGAGGAGGAGGAGGAGGATGAGGAGGAGGCACATCTCCAACGAGGCAGGATGCCCTTGAGTGGCCAGCGTATGGGCAGCACACCGACGGAATCACACCGCAGAGCTCCGCCTGTGCAGGGCGCTGCCTCTGCCCGTCATTCAAAAAGTTCTTTGGTGTGGGCCTTTTTTGAGGCGAGTGCATCAGATCGCACAGCTGCTGTTTGCAACATATGTCTCAAGCGTATATCGCGTGGCCAAAACATCAGCCGCTTGAGCACCACATGCTTGATCAGACATATGTTGACCTGCCATGCAGCTCGTTGGCAAGCCTACCTTAAAGACCCACACCAAAGAACAAAGCTGACCTCTTCTTGCACCGCATCAGCTGGGATCTCCAACCCCACTATACCTTCACTCCTCTCTGAAACCTGCTCTGAGAGGAATGAAGGTGTAGAATTAGGTGTGTCACAGGCAAGTACTTGCGGGCACTCTGCTAGCAGTACACCAACGTCCGATTCTAGCAGGCAAATTTCCCTGCCCCAGCTGCTGGACCGTCGAAAGAAGTTCACTCCCAGCCATCCACATGCCCAGCGGTTGAATGCTAGCTTGGCTAAATTGCTAGCGCTTCAACTGCTGCCTTTTCAGTTGGTAGACTCGGCCCCCTTCCGTGAGTTTGTGCAATGTGCGGTTCCTCAGTGGCAGGTTCCCAAACGCCACTTTTTCGCACGGAAGGCGATTCCGGCTCTCTACAGGCATGTGGAAGGCAATGTCTTGGCCTCGCTGGACAGGGCGGTCAGCGGTAAGGTGCATATTACCGCTGACTCATGGTCCAGCAGGCATGGACAGGGACGTTACCTTTCTTTCACGGCCCATTGGGTCACTCTTTTGGCAGCTGGGAAGGATGCAGGACAAGGTGCAGTAGTGTTGGAGGTTGTTCCACCGCCACGCCTCCAAAATGCTACTACTGGTTGTGACACACCTCTCTCCTCCACCCCCTCCTCTTCTTCTTCCTCCATGGCCTCTTCCTGTGGTTTGTCCTCGGAACCAGCGGTGCTCCGTAGGCGTTCAAGGGGCTACGCAAGTACGCAGGCAAAAAGATGCCATGCCGTGCTTGCGCTGGTGTGTTTGGGGGACAGGAGCCACACTGGGGCAGAGGTCCTGTCTGCTCTGCAGGGGCAGGCCGAGAGGTGGTTGACGCCACGCCAGCTTAAGCCAGGAATGGTGGTTTGCGACAATGGCACCAACCTCCTCTCCGCCCTCCGACAGGGACAACTGACCCATGTGCCCTGTATGGCTCACGTCCTTAACCTGGTGGTGCAGCGGTTCTTGGGCAGGTACCCGGGCTTACAGGATGTCCTGAGGCAGGCCAGGAAAGTCTGTGTGCATTTCCGCAGATCTTTTAATGCCAGTGCTCGCCTGGCTGAGCTGCAAAAGGAGTTGAACCTGCCCAAGAACCGCCTTATATGTGACATGCCCACCAGGTGGAACTCAACGTTGGCCATGCTGCAGCGGCTGCACACGCAGCAGAGGGCCATCAATGAGTACCTGTGCGACTACGGCACCAGGACAGGGTCAGGGGAGCTCAGGTTGTTTTCACCACGCCAGTGGGGCATGATCAGGGATGCATGCACTGTCCTGGCACCATTTGAGGAGGCCACGAGGATGGTGAGCAGTGACAGTGCATGCATCAGTGACACTGTACCTCTTGTCCACCTGTTGGAGCACACGCTGCGTGGAATAATGGACAGGGCACTTGAGGCAGAACAGAGGCAGGAAGAGGAGGACTTCCTTGCCTCTCAAGGCCCCCTTTGCCCAGACAGTGTTCCTTCTGTCCCACCCATCGCACAGGAAGAGGAGGAGGAGGAGGAGGAGGAGGATTGTGTCAGCATGGAGGTGGAGGCTGGCACTCAGCATCATCAGCAGCAGTCTTTTAGGGATGATTTACAGTCCCAAGAAACCAGTGGACTTGTACGTGGCTGGGAGGAGGTGGCTGCGGATCATGTCGTCCTTAGTGACCCAGAGGACTCTGGACTGAATGCCTCAGCTAACCTACGCTGCATGGCCTCCCTGATCCTGCAAAGTCTGCAGAAGGATCCTCGTATTCTTCGGATCAAGGAGAGGGACCATTACTGGCTGGCCACTCTCCTTGATCCACGGTACAAGGGTAAGGTTGGGGACCTTATCGTACCGTCGCAGAGGGAGCAGAGGATGAGACAACTCCGGGAGGCCTTGCAGAAAGGTCTGTGCAACGCGTTCCCAGAGACTGGGAGGTTACAAACTCCTGGTCCTGGACAATGAGTTGCTGAGGCTTCGGGCAGTCAAAGAAGGAGCGGTGGGGAAGGTGGCTGTCTGACCGATGCGTTCAGACAATTCTTTAGTCCGCAGCCCCAAAGTATGATCGGTTCCAGCAACCATCGCTAGTGTCTGATATACATGGTCCAGGAATACCTAGGGGCAAGGTCAGACTTGGACACCTTCCCCACCAAAAATCCTCTGGCTTACTGGGTCTTGAGGATGGATCACTGGCCAGAGCTTGCACAGTATGCAATTGAGCTACTGGCCTGTCCTGCATCCAGCGTTCTTTCAGAACGCACATTCAGTGCCGCTGGAGGATTTGTCACGGATCACAGGGTGCGCCTGTCCACCGACTCGGTTGATCGACTGACTTTCATCAAGATGAACCAGTCTTGGATCACCACCAGCTACCACACACCAGATGCTGATATAACAGACTAATTGATTTTAAAATGTCACATCCCTTCAAGACTGATGCTGATGCTGAGTGCCTGTGCTGTTATGTTGACTGGCTATCCTCCTCCTCCTCCTCAATGATACGATTAATGATGATAGCTTGGAAGATCATTTTGGTTTATGGGTGACGCCACCAGTGGCTAAGGCCCAATTTTTCAGCCCCTGTTTAACAGGGGCGTGTAATTAAAATTTTTGATGCAATACTTTGCAACAGGCCTCATTGCTGTGCTCCAAGTACAGTATCTGTGAGGGGTTGCAGTGTTGTGCCACCAGTGCCTAAGGCCCAATTTTTCAGCCCCTGTTCAACAGGGGCATGCAATTATAATTATTGATCTAATAATTCACAGCAGGGCCCATTGCTGCGCCCACCAAGAGTAACTGTCAGGCCTTACAGTGTTGTGGCACCAGCACCACCATCACCACCACCAAAGGCCCAATTTTTCAGCCCCTGTTCAACAGGGGCATGCAATTATAATTATTGATCTAATAATTCACAGCAGGGCCCATTGCTGCGCCCACCAAGAGTAACTGTCAGGCCTTACAGTGTTGTGGCACCAGCACCACCATCACCACCACCACCACCACCAAAGGCCCAATTTTTCAGCCCCTGTTCAACAGGGGCATGCAATTATAATTATTGTTCGAATAATTCACATCAGGGCCCATTGCTGCGCCCACCAAGAGTAACTGTCAGGCCTTACAGTGTTGTGGCACCAGCACCACCATCACCACCACCACCACCACCAAAGGCCCAATTTTTCAGCCCCTCTTCAACAGGGGCATGCAATTATAATTATTGATCGAATAATTCACAGCAGGACCCATTGCTGCGCCCACCAAGAGTAACTGTCAGGCCTTACAGTGTTGTGGCACCAGCACCACCATCACCACCACCACCAAAGGCCTAATTTTTCAGCCCCTCTTCAACAGGGGCATGCAATTATAATTATTGTTCGAATAATTCACAGCAGGGCCCATTGCTGCGCCCACCAAGAGTAACTGTCAGGCCTTACAGTGTTGTGGCACCAGCACCACCATCACCACCACCACCACCACCACCACCAAAGGCCCAATTTTTCAGCCCCTATTCAACAGGGGCATGCAATTATAATTATTGATCTAATAATTCACAGCAGGGCCCATTGCTGCGCCCACCAAGAGTAACTGTCAGGCCTTACAGTGTTGTGGCACCAGCACCACCATCAAAGGCCCAATTTTTACTACCACTGATCAACAATTATATGTTATTACAATTCCTGATATAATAGTTGACAGCAGGGCGTTCCAGCACCCACCAAGAATAACTGTGAGTGCTTTCAGTGTTGTGCCAACACCAACACCTAAGGGGCCAATTTCTGCAGAGTATATACGGCAGGCCCCTACTTTCAAACATCCAACTTACAAACTACTACTACTTGCAAACGGAAGAAGACAACAGGAAGTGAGAGGAAATCTACCCCTTGGAAGGAAAATTCTCTCCTGTAAGAATTAATATGGGAGAAAGGTGTCTCCTCTCTACTGATGCTTTATCACCAATCCTTGTTTCAATAAAAACACCACATTTCAAAAACAGTTGTCATTGGGACGCAAAGTGAGGTGAAATGTTCTGAACAGGGGCACAGACAGCAAAAAAAATGTGACAGGGGTGATAACCGTTCCCTATGTTTTACAAAAAGCTAAAAAAAAAGGAATTTGGCATGGAGCTACACTTAAACAATGCAGCTGTTCAAAATTACAAACAGATTCTACATAAGAACAAACCTACAGTCCCTGTCTTGTATGCACCGCCTGTATACGGCTGTTCAGAGTATATAGGTCCTTTTTTATTTTGTGTGCGGGGTTCCCCTTAATATCCATACAAGGGGCTGGTAATGGGCTGGGGTAAGGGGGGGGGTTGATGGGGTAGCTATGCCATTTTTCCTAAAGATTTTCATCCATATTACCGGGACCAGACATTGCATTAAAGCCGCAAGCAGTTTTAAATGGCTTTTTTTCCTTTAGAAATGTTATTTTGTGCAGGGACAGTTCTAAACACGGGAAACACGTGGCACTTCACAGGCATACTTTAGACACCCCCCAGGTACAATATTTAAATGAATATTTGACTTTTTTTTTTCACTTTATGCATCATTAAAATGACTGCTCCCGGAAAACGTCCGTTTTTAAAACTTCTTTTTGCATTGATACATGTCCCCTGGTGCAGAACCCGGGTTCCCAAACTCTGTTTCGGACAATAACATGGATAATAGTCGTTATAATTAGCACTTTAGAATCCGAACGTTCGCATCCATTGTATTTAATAGGGTTCTAATGTTCGTGCGAACTTTCGGTCCGTTCGCGGGTTCTGGTGCGAACCGAACCCGGGGGTGTTCGGCTCATCACTACTGCCAACTAAAAGCCAATTGTTCTACTTATTTGGATAATAAAATATTTACTTAAATCTTTGCCTACCACTTAGCATTGTTACTTCCCCGCCTCATTAACAGAGATCAAGTTGGTTTTAGTTTTGCTAGGCAGGCAGAAGAGATAAGAAGCCAAATAATAGACCTTAAAGATCTGGTAAAAATCACACAAACTCCAATTCTCCTGCTGAGTCTAGAAGCCCAAAATACGTTTGGCAGATGCAGTTGGCCAGACATGCAACATATTTTGCAAGATATGGGCTATCAAGGTCCATTCTACCAAGCTGTCATTAACTGTCCAGGAGAGGGATAGCTATGACCTCTAGTAAATGTCCATGGTAATCAAAATATTTAACAAAACTATGAGTGTGCCATAAATTACATCTCTGCAATTTTCGCTGCACAGATGGTGATCTATTAATCTAAGTCCAGTAGTGATGTCTAGTTCTTTTAATTTCTGAGTGATTATTAAAAATGGCAAGTTTAGTAACACATATAATTTTATGTGTATGGGACTTTTAGGCAAATAGTAGCCATGCTTATTTCTTTGCCAAAAGGTATAAAGTAATTTTTTAATCCTCTGCATCATTCTGGATGTATAGTATAACAGTGGTTATATATTATACTATATATATATATATATATATATATATATATATATATATATATATATATATACACACGGTATCTCTCAAAAGTGAGTACACCCCTCACATTTTTGTAAATATTTTATTATATCTTTTCATGTGACTAAAATAAAGAAATGTCACTTTGCTACAATGTAAAGTAGTGAGTGTACAGCTTGTATAACAGTGTAAATTTGCTGTCCCCTCAAAATAACTCAACACACAGCCATTAATGTCTAAACCACTGGCAAAAAATTGAGTACACCCCTAAGTGAAAATGTCCAAATTGGGGCCAAAGTGTCAATATTTTGTGTGGCCACCATTATTTTCCAGGACTGCTTTAAAGGGGTTATAAACCCTCGTGTTTTTTCACCTTAATGCATCCTATGCAGTAAGGTGAAAAAACTTCTGACACTGACTGGCCCCCCAGCCCCCCCTCCCCCATTTCACTCACCTGAGCCCTTTGATCCCTCGAGAGACGCGCTCTTCCTCTCTGCCCGGGGTTCTCGGCTCTTGATTGGATAGATTGATAGCAGCGCAGCCATTGGTTTCCCTGCTGTCAATCAAATGTGTCTGTGCCTATAGACGCAAATGCTGGACTTGGGAACGTGCCCACAAGGTAACCCCCCGGGAGAGCGCCACTTGGTGACCCCAGAAGATGATGATCGGGACCACACTATGCAAAACAAACTGCACAGTGGAGGTTAGTATGAAATGTTTGTTATTTAAAAAAACAAAGATTTAGTGTCACTTTAACCCTCTTGGGCATGGAGTTCACCAGAGCTTCACAGGTTGCCACTGGAGTCTTCTTCCACTTCTCCATGATGACATCACAGAGCTGGTGGATGTTAGAGACCTTGCACTCCTCCAACTTCTGTTTGAGGATGCCCCACAGATGCTCAATAGGGTTTAGAACTAGAGACATACTTGGCCATTTCATCACCTTTACCCTCAGCTTCTTTAGCAAGGCAGTGGTTGTCTTGGAGGTGTGTTTTGTTGTGGAATTCTAGGCTGCTGTTTGCAGAGCACACAGCCTATAATTCCTGTGCTATCTAAGCACACATCAGATTTAATCTTTTTGAAGTAATGCTATGGTTAAATTAAGTTTGCTAAAGTCCACTCACCGTTCATCCCCATTCATTCAAGGAAACCACCAACACAGGTCTTCTTATCAGGCCATTCCAGCAAAGACTCTGTTAAGCCGACGCCTACTCATAGGCTTTTATTAAACTCAAAAGATCTCAAGACAGGAGGTGATTGGCTGCAGCAACCAATCCCCTCCCCATGGGCGGGAACCTCATAGGATGTTCCCTCACATGAAAATGACAACACTTGGACATTCCTTCCAACAGGATATGTCATACATGAATATAATAACGTAAGATGGCTTAAGTTACCGTTGATAGGAATTCTTATTCTGCGCTATTCCATAGAATAACGCATAATAAGATTATACTATTATTGAATGGGGGAGGGAGGCTATCTGCAGACGCACGCTACGAATTCCAACCAATGTTGATCAGACAAAGCCGAGACAAGAGCGCGCATTTGCCCATAACCAATGATGTCATTGCAGAGTGAGCATATCCCCTCCTTAACGATCGTCCATGCTAATGCACAGAGGGCCCCCGTTGGCGGACACATCCGCACCCTGCAAACATCACACTCCAACCTCAAAACGTTTTCCCCTATCAGACGGGATTCAACCAGCCTCAGACTACCCCAATCAGCTCTTTTAGAGCGGGTTGCGGAAGTACTAACACTGGGTGACACTATGACAATACATATTAAATACATCTCCATAAAAATCTCCACAACAGTCCTCCCTTTTTTGTCATATGCACCCTATGTGTCCCTCGATGAGAGTTGATCTGCTTCTTACACCTGGAAATCAATCAGTTATTAGTCCATAAAAAGGAAAACACGGCTTGACATGTAGACTCTACTCTTCAGGGGCATGACTTATAAAGGAGGACACGACATGGTGAGCTGTAGTAATCGCTGATCCGTCTGTGATCCTCTGTGTCTTGTATGTGGGTCCGGCTTCGGGGCGTCTCATCAAGGAAACTCTGGTCACGCGTCAAATCAGGCAACAGGAGCCTCTCGTCACGACATAGAAAGAATAGAAATAAAACGACATGAGTATATATATTCCCACTTTCTTTAACCACGATCCGCTGTAAAATAAAAAATTAGATCCCCAAAGATTCCCAGACCCTTAAAAAGGACTCCCAACCTTCACTTAGCTACAGCTCTGGCTTCAACAATTACATGAAGAACCCTATCCTTAACGGATGAGAATTGTTCAATTGTATCCCAAGCCTGAGCCGCCCCCACCTTGTACTGCAGGACCCCATGCCCAGACCTGGTCGGGATTGGTGAACAAATCCCTACTAGCTGTCCCTGCCATTCTTAATTTCCTGCGCCATCAGATCCTCGCGATCGGTCGCGACCTAAAATGTTGGGACAGCTTCACCATCACGCATGAACCTCTTGCTTTGGGGGAATTACCTTTATAAGCTGCAGATCCACATAAACACCAAACTAAAGTTCAAACACACTTGTGGGCTGCCTAGATACCCAAACCGACAAGAGACAGAGCCATTAAAACTAAAACCAATTTTACCCTCTAAAAATACATCGTTAGATTCCATTGACAAGTGTCTGTCTGGAGTCTTCACTAGTTTGTCAAAACTCCTCATACCCATAATAACATCATAAATGACATGTACCGCTGTCATCGCTGGGGACTAAAACTCCTCATACCCATAATAACATCATAAATGTCATGTACCGCTGTCATCGCTGGGGACTAAAACTCGGTGAAGACTCAGAACAGACCATCGGTCCTGTTCGCTTTCTGAGCTAGTCAGGACATACACTTTAAATAATAACTTGGGATGCTTTTCACCGTTACCCTCGCTAAAATTTACTAAACAAAAATATAAATAAACAAAGATACTCCTCATTCTTTGGTGTGGTTGAGCCGCTTCTTGCAGTGGCTGGCGTGGTCTCATCCCTCAAGCTTCTTTACAACGACCCAGTCACCTGGTTGGAAAGAATGATAGAAAAGGGGGAGACAGTTATAACCCCCCCCCTTTTCTCATGGGAAAGCGGCAGGGCAAACAGTTTTAAGATCCCCTTAAATAGTCATGATAGGATTATTAGAGGGAATAGCTGGGGGGTTTTTATATGGCATAGGGAAAGTTAAAACGACTTTCCCGGGCTTTAGCTGATCACCTGGTGATCACGCAGTAGGCTCGTGCTGTTTCCCGGGTTTTTTAAGGCTAAAGTGGTACTGGGCTAGTCAGTACCGGTCTAATCAGGTTCTTATTAGGGCTATATAAAGGGGGTTCCGTTTTATAAATCAGTCGCCTCAGAAGACAGGATCTGTGGTGTTCCCCTACCCACCCGCCCTTTATGTAGAAATTAATTGTCGTGGTTGCTTATTATGTGGTAAGGTCACCTTTGTTATTAATTACATAGGTGGACAGATGTTTTGAATATATTTAGTTTTTATTGTATGGATAATTTAAAGTTTTAAATATTATATAAGCTTGAGCCGTAGTGGCTAAGCTGTTTAAAGTTAATTTATTTATGAGAAGTTCATAATTTTATTGTAATCCAATAATAAAGCAGCCACGGCCTTATTTATCCAATACTTGGTGTGTTGATTTATTTTAATTATAGAAGTTTAAGGTCCTGCCTGCTGTCCCATGTAAACTGATTATTGAGTCGGGTTCAGGAGGGAATCGTGAAAACCTTTTGGTGGACATTTTGAAGTTCATGTCACAACGATCGCACCCACCCCATCAGCCGAGAATATAAGTGACAGCTAATGAGGAAAGTACGACCCTGATTTTGATTGACCTCCAAACAACCCTCATATGACAATAACCCAGACATCGGGACTGTGGTCACTGCATAACCTGTGCATGGCTTACAATACCTGGAACCATTGACAAGGTTCTTAGCCTCTGGGATGGGAACCTACTTCACCAGACTGCTGCTTGCCGATTCAAATTCTATTAAAGAAAGACCGTCTTGGCACAAACTTGGTTAGAATTACAGAGGTTATTATTAGTTTGACAAAAATAAAAAAACTGTCACTCTTACATTTATCATTCTCCCCCCTTTTCTTCCTCATTACAGACTGAAGGAAGAAATGTGTGGTGCAGGAAAAAAGAAACAATGAAATAGCCTATGATACTTTTACCGCTTTAGACTCATATTTATCCATATGTACCGCTGTCTACATACACCTGTTCTCTGTGTACAAACTCCTTGGACCTGAAAAATACTTATAAGCAAAATCATTACTCTATCCTTCATATTTAACCTGCAAAGAATGGTAAAATAATAATGACATTCCTGTACATTGGTAAATTGTCAATGACATTCTTTCAAAACCGATTCAAACAAAACCCTCTGTAACCCTTACTTTTCCCGTTCCTACAAACATACAACAGCCGCGACGCATTGAAGGATCGCCGCGGTAAATTCGAACATATTCACGTTACTACATACAAACATTCCGATACAAACGTGGGGGAAATACTTCCCAGTTTCCAAAATCACAAATGAAAAAAACAAAAACAGCCAGGATTCTACCTTCACTCTTTCAGCAATAGGAAAAAAATACAATGGGAATATGAGAGCAGCTCGAGAAGCTTGCATGGACCAGCCATACAAAGTTCAAACAAACAGGCATGAGACTACACCTCCATCAACACTCATTACAGATTTCTGAAGCCGCAGCTCAACTACATCCATTCCAGAGGGATACCCAAAATAGTATCCTTGGACCACCTATGTTAATCTTTTTGGGGTTCAAAGGCCTTTGCCCCAAAACTAGGCTTCGTGCACTGTGTGACCGTCTGACTGTGGGAAGCCTCCATTCCTTCCCTTGCACAGACCTCCTTGTGTCCATGGCGATTCGAATCGGCTTATCGTCTTAAACCTGCGTCCAGGTTAAACCGTTGCACCCATTTCGGAGATCACCGCCCGGTGTCTTCTTATACGGTGAATTGCAGAACTACAACCACTATATGGTCAAGTCCTCCAACTAGAAACCCAAACCGAGGCATCAACTTTATGGCTTGTTGTCCCAACACTTTTGGAACTACAGAACAACCACCGATCAACCCCCGAATTAGGCCTCTACCCCTCACAGTGTATGCATACACAAGCGTTTTCCGCTATACACCCATACACTGCGTTGTCAGACTAAACCTCACAGAACAATTACGCCAGTTTACCACCTGCAGAACAATGTGGCTTCTCTCTGTATCTAGATGATAAAATAATGGTGCTACCCCCTGTTTTTCTCTCTACCCAAAACTGTATTTACAGTACAAAACTGGAACAAAATATAAAACACTTTTAAACGCCAAAATGCTTTCCATTTTCCTTCCAGACACAAATCTCATTGCTCACCTTTAAAAACCCCAAGCTCCTCCCACTAACTTTCTGGTGATATATAAATGCTGAAAAGAAACTTCCGGTTATGCTCAGCTACTTAAAAAACCAAACTGGTTTATTTACATATCCATTGTTCAGGAAGAGGGAGGGGGAGGGGGGAGCCCAGCCACATTGCTGTGTCTATCAAGACTCCAAAAAAATCCATGGCTACACATTATATATTTCAACAATTTAAAACCTTGTCAAGAAGATGGTGCAATAAAACCCCCCTTTGCAAATGGGAGGGTCCTGACCCAAACATCCCCTGCAAGCAAAACCACAAGTTGACTCAAATACAAAACTCCTGCAAAAAGATGGCTCTAGGGGTTTCGACCAAAACCCCCACTCCTCCTCTACAGGCTATACAATACAAGCTTCAAAACATATGAATTGCCTTCTGGGAAGGAAATATTTAAACATAAAAACACATCATTGTACAAAAACTCTGTTAGTCTTACAATCCATCAAAATTCAGTGTAAAGTTAAGTTTTTCATATACTGCAAAGTCAGCTGACCCTGCAATAGCTTACATCTACTTAAATGAAAACAGAGAAATCCCCCCTCCTAACACCATCTGCATGGAGTTTGCATGTCCTCCCTGTGTCTGCGTTGGCCTCCTCCCACACTCCAACTGCTGGTAGGTCAGCCAGATCCCATCCATAAATAGGCCCCAGCATGTGCGTGTGTGTCCGCAAGCGCGTCGTGGCCCCTCAGGGTAAGACCGCGCTATTTTAAGATACCACTCAACTCAAAAGGTGATGCTTAGAAAAGCAATTTAAACCAGCAAATTCATTAAACAAAAACCAGTCTCTCAGTATGTCCCCCTGGTGTCTCACTACTCTCCCCAGCAGTGCACAGGTCAAACTGTAAACGCATAAAACATAAGAAAACTGCGCCGATCAACAAATGCCAATACAGCATATTCAGGAGTCGTGTTTGCCAAACTGGAACTTCCTATCTCAAACTGTAAATGTCTCTCAAAATGGCCGACAAGCCAGGACTACAAAATGGTGGATGACCCACCACAGCACCTCATGGACAACAAAAATTGCGCCATTGACGCATGCAATTTTTTTTCCGCCAATAACCCGCATGGGGCGTCACAATGAACACCACATGGGTTCCCCCCACACAAAGACAAACACAAATGGCCTCCAGCAGGTTAAAAAGGCCGCACTACCCAATTCGCACTAAACATCAAAAACTGAGAAATTCTATCAGCAACATAGCTGACGAATGCCACATGGTATAGTGCCCAAAAGAAAGGTGTCTAGCCTGTGAGTATCATATAAGGGAAGGTGCCAAGAAAAACTGTGCCTCAAAATGGCAGACAAACCTGCAAGGCTAACAAAATGGCGCCATTGCTTTTTCCCGCCAAAACCAGCATCTCTTTAAAAGAAAATCAAAAATGTTTTTCTCCACAAAGACTGACTACACCATTGAAACTTTTCTAAATTATCATCAAAATCCACTGAAAAAGGTGTCAGCTACACTCTACAAGGACCACATGTACACTTACAAACTTAGCCTCCCTTTTGCCAACTAAACAGCACATTCAATAAATGTGAGTTACATGACAATATTAAAAACTTATTCATTTCTCTACATAGAGTTCATATACACACTGTGGCATCAGCTTTCATAACAAGCCATTGAGAAATATAACTCCTCAATGCTAGCATCCAAAACAGCCTGCAACCATTCAAAGGGCGTATTCCTTTCAACAAACAGCTACTATTATCTGGCTTCCAACAATGCCTGGCCACTTGGCAGGAACTTTCAACTCAAAAACCAAACACTTAATATTTTTACACTTATGGGGACATGTGTCTTTGTCCCCTATAAAGGCAAAAATCACAATCTATTCATTTCTATTTTTCATAGAAATCACAAACACTACACACATACAGTATATTGTTGCTTGTAACATTTGCTTAGAGTTTCTTTCCCTCAGGGCACAGCCATTGCAACACAAAACAGTGGGCAAGCCCTTCCCCCATTCAAGCACATGGCAGCCAAGCAATCTACTTTACAAACTTCTCAGTGCACTAAATACCACATCTATACCTTCATTTCATACACAATATACAGTCTATATTTCTCGCTTAGTTACACTCTTACAGCCCACAGTTTTCATCAGATCATCTCTCAGGGCCCTCCCACTACAAAACATGCTATTTACAGAAAGTCACCAACTTTTACCAGTGTAACTGAGATGCTTCCTGCCCCACCCCCACTAAACCTCATGGCTCAAGGACCAGGACAATGCAGCAGCCATTGCTGGCAGCCAACTGCTCAATACATCGCACGATCTAATCACACAGACACATGCAGGCATACCCACACACAATCAAATTCACAGGCATACGATCCATGACAAAATCACACACACACATGCGATTCGCAGACATACACACGCACACATACACACGCTGCAAACTTGAAACATTATTTCAAAAAGACAAAAAAATGTTCTTTTAAAGAGTAGAGCCCCCCACATCGGAACGTAGATCCACACTTCCCCCCATCTCGATCCGATGTCCAAAGGGACTCCATCTATTCCCAAAATCCTGGCCCGCCATCTGTTGTGGAATTCTAGGCTGCTGTTTGCAGAGCACACAGCCTATAATTCCTGTGCTATCTAAGCACACATCAGATTTAATCTTTTTGAAGTAATGCTATGGTTAAATTAAGTTTGCTAAAGTCCACTCACCGTTCATCCCCATTCATTCAAGGAAACCACCAACACAGGTCTTCTTATCAGGCCATTCCAGCAAAGACTCTGTTAAGCCGACGCCTACTCATAGGCTTTTATTAAACTCAAAAGATCTCAAGACAGGAGGTGATTGGCTGCAGCAACCAATCCCCTCCCCATGGGCGGGAACCTCATAGGATGTTCCCTCACATGACAATGACAACACTTGGACATTCCTTCCAACAGGATATGTCATACATGAATATAATAACGTAAGATGGCTTAAGTTACCGTTGATAGGAATTCTTATTCTGCGCTATTCCATAGAATAACGCATAATAAGATTATACTATTATTGAATGGGGGAGGGAGGCTATCTGCAGACGCGCGCTACGAATTCCAACCAATGTTGATCAGACACAGCCGAGACAAGAGCGCGCATTTGCCCATAACCAATGATGTCATTGCAGAGTGAGCATATCCCCTCCTTAACGATCGTCCATGCTAATGCACAGAGGGCCCCCGTTGGCGGACACATCCGCACCCTGCAAACATCACACTCCAACCTCAAAACGTCTTCCCCTATCAGACGGGATTCAACCAGCCTCAGACTACCCCAATCAGCTCTTTTAGAGCGGGTTGCGGAAGTACTAACACTGGGTGATACTATGACAATACATATTAAATACATCTCCATAAAAATCTCCACAACAGTTTGGGGTTGTTATCATGTTGGAATACTGCCCTGCGGCCCAGTCTCTGAAGGGAGGGGATCATGCTCTGCTTTAGTATGTCAAAGTACATGTTGGCATTCATGATTTCCTCAATGAACTGTAGCTCCCCAGTGCCGGCAGCACTCATGCTGCCCCATAACATGACACTCCCACCACCATGCTTAAATGTAGGCAAGACACACTTGTCCTTGTACTCCTTACCTGGTTGCCGCCACTCACACGTGACACCATCCAAACCAAATAAGTTTATCTTGGTCTAATTAGACCACAGGACATGGTTCCAGTAATCCATGTACTTAGTCTGCTTGTTTTCAGCAAGCTGTTTGCAGGCTTTCTTTTGCATCATCTTTAGAAGAGGCTTCTTTCTGGGATAACAGCCATCCAGACCAATTTGATGCAGTGTGCGGCGTATGGTCTAAGCACTGACAGGCTGACCCCCCACCCCTTCAACCTTTGCAGAAATGCTGGCAGCACTCATAGGTCTATTTTCCAAAGACAACCTCTAGATATGACGTTGAGCATGTGCACTCAACTTCTTTGGTCGACCATGGCGAGGCCAGTTCTGAGTGGAACCTGTCCTGTTAAACCGCTGCATGGTCTTGGCCACCATGCTGCAGTTCACTTTCAAGGTCTTGGCAGTCTTCTTATAGCCTAGGCCATCTTTATGTTGAGCAACAATTCTTTTTTTCAGATCCTCAGAGTTCTTTGCCATGAGGTGCCATGTTGAACTTCCAGTGACCAGTATGAGAGAGTGAAAGCAATAACACCAAATTTAACACACCTGCTCTCCATTCACACCTGAGACCTTGTAACACTAACGAGTCACATCACATTGTGGAGGGAAAATGCCTAATTGGACCCAATTCTGACATTTTCACTTAGGGGTGTACTCACTTTTGTTGCCAGCAGATTAGACATTAATGGCTGTGTGTCGAGTTATTTTGAGGGGACAGCAAATTTACACTGTTATACAAGCTGTATACTCACTACTTTACATTGTAGCAAAGTGTAATTTCTTCAGTGTCACATGAAAAGATATAATAAAATATTTTTTAGGAGTGTACTCAATTTTGTGAGATACTGCGTGTGTATATATATATATTGTAGCGGGGTACCTGTGAAACAAACTAAAATTACAGGAAAAGTGATTGATGGGATATATGTTCCTCCACGGATTCTTAGATTTATAATCTAAGATAATACCAGCAAAGACTTCAGGGTAAAGAAAGATAGTTCTTTACCCTGTGTTGGTAAAGTTCGTTCCAGGGCTGGTTTTATTGGGAGTCCGATAGAGCTCTGGGTGGGACAGACTCCCAAGTCCGTCGATCTGCAGTTTAATGTTGTCCTTTCAGGTCTTGATTAAGGCAGCTGGTCTCAGCTCTCAGAGAGAGAGTGTGTGTCTCCGTGTGAAGAGGCATATTGGAGCATGGCTGCTTATCCCTGATTTTGAATCCAAGTATGTGCAATTGTAAGGACACTTACTACCAAACCAAAGGACTGGTCAGACTACGGATACAGTAAGGCTTGGTAGAGCAGAAGTTTATTTTGTTTGTTTGATGGCAAGATGCCCTTTTTTCTTCTGTTGGAAATATACTGTGCATTAAACATGGTGTTTTCCTAAAGAGACTGTGAGTTGTCCCTGCCTTGAGTCTGATCCCCCCTACAAATTGGTGGCCTGAAGCGGGCACAAGACCCAGAGAATGTACCTCTTGCAGCGGCATTTATTTTTTTTTTTTTAATAAATAAGAGCCAGCGCTCTTAAAGGGATAGTACGCTAAGGAAATATATATATATTTCTTTTTCGTACATCACGGGACACAGAGCGACATAGTCATTACTAATGGGTTATATAGTTACCGTCAGGTGCTGGCACTGGCAACTTCCAAAACCGGAAGTACCCTCCCCTATATAAGCCCCTCCCATCCGGGAGCACCTCAGTTTTTTGCCAGTGTCTAAGGTGTTGGCCAAGAAGAAACATGTGTTTTTCACTGAGCTTGCGTACAGGTTCTTTTGGGCCTCAGTAAGCTATTCCGGATCCGACCAAAAAAGCTTCATAGCTAAACGGTCGGTACCCGGGCCTTGCAGAGAAGAGCAAGGTTCTGCCTGTAATGCTTCTCTTAGGAGAGCTGGACCCTGGGATCCAGAGCTCTGGTCATACCCACGACCAAGATGTTTTCTGTGCAGGGTGCTATACAGGTCCAGGGGAGTGGAATCCTTGGGAACCCGGTCCCTGAAGGTTTGATTACAATGCCTGCCGTGATAGGTGAAGTTTGGGCTTTTGTGGACCAAACAAAGTCCTGCGGCGGGGAACAGGTAAGTGGGGGCCCCCAGGAACTTGGTTCTATTGGGGGACCCCCAAGCCTAATTTGTCTTTCTGTCTGTTACCTAACGGTATTCCCGCTAATATCTGTGCATGCCTGTAACTACTAAAAAAATGTAATAATTTTTAATGGTGGTCAAGAAAAAAAAAAAAAAAAAAAGAATGTTTTTTTATATATGTTTAGTATATTAAACTGCGGTACCTGTGTTTGTCCACTAGAGGCCGCTGTAGAATGTTTTTCTTGTCATATGGACTAGTTTCTTCTCAGAGAGCAAAGTCCAGGCAGCTGGTGAGTTCTCCTACAGGAAACTGTTTCCTCTGCCATGTTGCAGTGTTCGTCTATCCCCCGGCCTGCGGCAAAGGGGGCCCTGGCTCCTGTCCCTGGTTTCCATGTTTGAAATTAGCGCCGAGGCGCACGTGGCCGCGCGCGTGCGCGTGCACGCGCCTCTATATATAGAGGTGGCCGGAAAAAGGGGCGGGGCCTGGGGGATGACGCTCTGTGCGCGCCGCAGCGCTTCTGCGCATGTGCGGGCGTCCCAGCAGGTTTTAAAAAGCCACATTATTGCAGTAAGCTGGCTATGAAGTACAGAGACAGAGCTGACAACATTTAAAGGCATACAGCAAGCGGTTGATACAGGCATCCCCTAGAAAGGCACATTAGTAGACACCAACTGTTTATTATAGCAGCATTTATGCTAGACTATTATCAGTAACTGGTGTATTTTCGGCTGGAATACCTCAGCTTTGTGGCTTAGGAATATGCCGTCTAAAAACTCCGGGACTAGAAATTCCAGGAGGAATAGGGGGTCTCCATCGGGCTCTGAGGATCTTGGGCATGCTTTGGCTGCACCAGTCTCCCCTGAAGAATCAGAGGTTAGTGACCGTAGGGCACCCCCAGGAGTACCTGGTACTGTGGCTGTCCCCAGTTCACCTGCTCCTGTGTATGTAACAGAGGAGGTTTTTTCCTCAGCTCTGGGAGGGCTGGAAGAGAGATTGTCAGCACTAATTGCTGCTTCCCTGTCACAGGAGAAAAGCGCTCGATCTCCGTCTCCTCCCTCAGAGTGCCTGTTAACAGAGCAACAGTCCCATACAGAGGTCGACCTACCTGAGGGGGATCAGGATGAGGTTGATTCGGTTGTAGAGGAATCAACAGTGGAGGAGCCGTTCTCAGCATCACATGCTGAGAGGTTATGGGTTCAGTCCCTGACTAATATGGTCCGATCAGCATTTAAAATGCCACTTGCGGAGCCATCCTCCTCTTCTGTCTCCTCGTTGGGGTCGCTAAAAGCTCCCCAGACTGTTTGTTCTTTCCCGATCCATCCTTTATTGGAGGGGCTCATTTACCAGGATTGGGAGCATCCTGACAAAATATTTACTCCCCCCAAGAGATTTCCGGTGGTCTATCCTATGGAGGATAAGTTCGTCAGAAGATGGAAGGTCCCTACAGTGGACGCAGCCATCTCTTGTGTGAATAAATCACTGACATGTCCGGTGGAAAATGTCCAAATGTTCAAGGACCCAATAGATAAAAAATTGGAGTCCTTATTGAAATCTGCTTTTTCTACAGCAGGATTGGTGACACAACCAGCAGTGGCAGCTATAGGGGTCTGCCAAGCAGTGAAGGATCAGTTGAAACAGGTCTTAAGGGACGTACCAGATCAGCAGGCTCTTGCTCTAGCTGATCTACCTAGAGCCTTATGCTTTGCGGTGGACGCTATAAAGGATTCAATCCATCAGGCCTCCCGCCTTACGCTGTCTATAGTACATATGCGCAGGCTTCTATGGCTCAAAAACTGGTCTGCTGAAGCTCCCTGTAAAAAATTGCTGGTCAGCTTCCCATTTCATGGGGAGCGTTTATTCGGGGAAGACCTGGACAAGTATATCCAGAGAATTTCCAGCGGTAAAAGTACACTCTTGCCGGTCAAAAATAGAGTTAGAGGTCCCTCTTTTAAGAGGCCGGCTTCTCCAGTCCCGAGGACATCGGCTGTGAAACAGTTCCGACGGCCTCCCCGGTCAAATCCCGGAGGTAAAAATCAGGGACAGTTGCAGGGTAACAAGAAGCCCTGGAGCAGGAGAGGTACAAAACCTCCCCCAAAGTCAAATGCATGAAGGGTTGCCCCCACCCAATCGGGTGGGGGGAAGACTTCAGTTGTTCACAGAGACCTGGCGGGACACGATCCGAGACAGATGGGTGCTCTCCGCAGTAAATCTGGGATACAAATTGGAGTTAAAAAACTCCCCTCCTTCCCGCTTTATAAGGTCGAACGTGCCAAGGGATCCCCAGAAGAGAGGATCCCTCCTGTTGGCACTGGAACAATTATTGCTTCAAGCAGTAATTATAGAGGTCCCCCTGGAAGAATGGGGGTTCGGGTTTTACTCAAACCTCTTTACAGTTCCGAAGCCAAACGGGGACATGAGGCCCATATTAAATCTAAAAGGGCTAAACAAATTCCTGCATATCAGGACTTTCCGGATGGAGTCGATCCGATCGGTAGCCACTGCCCTACAAGGGGAGGAATGGTTAGCCTCGATCGACATCAAAGATGCGTATTTACACATCCCCATCTTTCCAGCCCACCAGAAATTTCTACGCTTTGCGATAGAAGGGCGCCATTTTCAGTTCAGAGCCTTACCCTTCGGTCTGGCCACAGCACCAAGAGTGTTCACAAAAATTCTGGCCCCATTATTGGCCAATCTAAGAACACGAGGTGTAACGATAATGGCATATCTAGACGACTTGTTGCTGATAGACCACTCAGTGGAAAAACTAGAAGTGGTTGTTCACGAGACAATCAAGTATCTGGAATATCACGGTTGGATTATCAACCGAGACAAGTCAGCCCTAAAACCAGTCAAAAGTCTGGAATACTTGGGGCTAAGGCTGGATTCAGACCAGAGAAAAATTTTCTTGCCTCAAGAAAAGGGGTCGTCTTTGAGAGATTTGATCCACTTAGTGGGTTCAAAAAGACAGCCATCCATACGCCTATGCATGAGGCTGCTGGGAAAAATGGTGGCATCATTCGAAGCAGTACCCTACGGTCAATTCCATTCAAGGAAGTTGCAAAGGGCCATACTGTCAGCCTGGAACAAAAAAGTTCAGGCTCTGGACGTACCAATATCCTTGTCCCCTTCCGTTCGCAGAAGCCTCCGTTGGTGGTTGGTTCCCCGGAATCTGGAAAGAGGGAAATCCTTCAGTCCGATTTCTTGGAAGGTGGTCACTACAGATGCCAGCCTTTTAGGCTGGGGAGCAGTACTGGAGCAATGGTCTCTCCAGGGCAGATGGTCGGATGCGGAAAAGGCCCTGCCCATCAATCTCTTAGAGATACGAGCAGCCCGGTATGCCCTAGTAGCATGGACATCCAAACTCCAAGGGTCCCCTGTCAGAGTTCAGTCAGACAATGCCACAGCAGTGGCATATATCAATCGTCAGGGGGGCACCAGGAGTCGTGCAGCCCAAAGGGAAGTAAATTACATCCTGAGATGGGCAGAAAGATATGTCCCAGCCATATCTGCGGTATTCATTCCAGGGGTGGAGAATTGGAAGGCGGACTTTCTAAGTCGCCAACAATTATGCCCAGGGGAATGGTCCCTTCATCCCGAGGTTTTCCGGACAATATGTCAGCGGTGGGGAACACCGGATGTAGATCTGCTAGCATCCAGGTTCAACACGAAAGTGGACAGGTTTGTCTCTTGGACAAGGGATCCCCTAGCGTGCGGCTCGGATGCCCTAGTGTTCCCTTGGGATCAGTTCAAGCTGATATATGCATTCCCACCGCCACAATTGTTACCTCGATTACTCCGCAGAATCAGGGTAGAAAAGAAACCAGTGATTCTGGTGGCTCCAGCGTGGCCCCGAAGAGCATGGTACGCGGAGATTGTAAAAATGTCTGTGGGGAGTCCTTGGACCCTCCCACATCGTCCGGACCTGCTTTCGCAGGGACCGATATACCACCCTTCCTTACCAGCCCTAGGTTTGACGGCCTGGCTATTGAAGCCCACATTCTAAAAAGGAGAGGACTCTCTAATGCTGTGGTGTCTACCATGATCAATGCCAGGAAACCGGTATCCAGGCAGATCTACTATAGAATCTGGAAGGCGTACATCGCCTGGTGTGAGGCCAGGAAATGGCATCCACGTAAATACGTAATAGGTAGAATTCTGGACTTCCTACAATGGGCTGTAGATAGGAAGCTTGCCTTGAGTACTATCAAAGGTCAGATTTCGGCCTTGTCAATATTTTTTCAAAGGCCCTTGGCTTCGCATTCACTAGTCAAAGCCTTTATACAAGGAGTGATGCGTATTAGTCCTCCGGTTAATATTCCCATATGTCCATGGGATCTAAACTTGGTTCTGTCGGTTCTACAGAAACAACCATTTGAACCATTACAGCATATTTCCTTAGTGCTTCTCACCAGGAAATTGATTTTTCTAGTAGCCATTTGTTCGGCTAAAAGAGTATCGGAATTAGCAGCTATGTCCTGTAAGGAGCCATATCTGGTTATCCATAAGGACAGAGTAGTGTTACGTCCTCATCCAGCCTTTCTTCCTAAGGTGGTATCGAGTTTTCATTTGAACCAAGATGTGGTTCTTCCTTCTTTTTTCCCCAAGCCTACTTCGGTAGAGGAAAAGTTATTGCATTCTTTGGATGTAGTAAGAGCAGTTAAAGCTTATCTAAAAGCCACTGCTCAGATTCGCAGAACGGATACTTTGTTCATTCTGCCGGAAGGCCCCAAAAAGGGTCAGGCAGCGTCAAAATCTACTTTAGCCAAGTGGATTCGACAGGTCATAATACAAGCCTATACCTTGAGAAGTAGACCGCCTCCGTTCAAAGTTAGGGCGCACTCCACGAGAGCAGTTGGAACTTCATGGGCAGTGCATCACCAGGCCTCCCTGGCTCAAATCTGTAAGGCCGCAACATGGTCTTCGGTACACACGTTTACTAGGTTCTACCAGGTGGACGTTAGAAGTCAGGAGGATGTCGCCTTTGGGCGCAGTGTGTTGCAGGCCGCAAAAGATCCTCATGTCTGATAGCGCTCAGCTTATATATGGTGTATCCCCCCCCCTCATTTGGCATTGCTTTAGGACATCCCATTAGTAATGACTATGTCGCTCTGTGTCCCGTGATGTACGAAAAAGAAAATAGGATTTTTATAACAGCTTACCTGTAAAATCCTTTTCTTGGAGTACATCACGGGACACAGAGCTCCCGCCCCTCTTTGGGGACACTTATTGCTTTGCTACAAAACTGAGGTGCTCCCGGATGGGAGGGGCTTATATAGGGGAGGGTACTTCCGGTTTTGGAAGTTGCCAGTGCCAGCACCTGACGGTAACTATATAACCCATTAGTAATGACTATGTCGCTCTGTGTCCCGTGATGTACTCCAAGAAAAGGATTTTACAGGTAAGCTGTTATAAAAATCCTATTATTTTATTCACTGGTAACAATAAACTGTTAAGAGTATGGAGGAAATACTCAAACAGCTGGTGCAAGCCCGCACGGACCAACAAGAAACTAACCGCTTGTTGAAAAAGGCTACCCAAGTGACCATGCAGGAGCAGATAATAAGAAAATAAGCTCATACAGACTCAGGTACAGACTCTGACTGACAAGCTCCCACGTGCGGATAATGTTGCAGGTCTATGCAAGTGAGTGCAGGCTGCATTACAGAAAATGACGGACGAGGATGATGTGGAGATTTCCTCACAGTTTTTGAGAGGGTGGCAGAGGGTGAAGGGCTACCCCAGGACCAATGGGCTGAGGTCCTTGCCCCTTTTTTGACTGGGGGCCCACATAAGGCCTACTTTGATCTAAATGCTGCTGAGGCCTGGCAAAATAAAACTCTAAAAACTGAGATTCTGGCCCGCCTTGGTGTAACGATGGCTGTGAGAGTCCAGCGCATCCATGCTTGGCAATTTAAGGTGGACCAACCTGCAAGGTCCCAGATGTATGACCTCATCCACCTCACATGGATGTGGTTACAACCAGAGGTCGTCACGCCAGCCCAAGTATTGGAGAGAGTCGTAGTAGACCACTTTGTGAGAGCCCTTCCAACCCCTATACAGCAGTTTGCCGGGAGAGGTGATCCTAAAAATGCCAATGAGTTGGTGGCCCTCATGGAGCGGTACTTGTGTACTGAGGATTTTCTGAGGGGTGTAGTACCCATAGAATCCTTCTCCAAGAGACAAAAGCCAACCAACCCGGGAAAAAGTGATCCCGCCCTAAAGTGGGGGAAGAAGGAACTAAATGCGTTTGAGGTTCCTGAAGCGCAAGGAGTGAAGAGACTCAATCACCAAAGGGAGACCCGCCAGGACCTGTGTGCTGGCATTGCCAAGAAACGGGGCACCTGGCCACCAGTTGTCCGCTAAACCAAGAATCTCTGGATTATAGTGTGACCCAGAAAAGCTCTTTTGTTGCTACACCAGGATACACCCCACAACAGCCCGGCGGCACTGAGAAACAGATTTGTGTCATTAAAGTGGACGGTTGCCAGATGACTGCCTTGCTGGATTCTGGCAGTTTAGTAACTTTAGTGCATGCCAGTCTCGTGAACCCCCAAAAGTTGCAGCGACAGCTACGGGTGTGGTTTGTATTCATGGGGATACCAAGTGCTACCCCACGGCCATTGTATCTATCGAGTCTCCCTGTGGCACTATGGACCATGAGGTTGGAGTAGTCCCAAACCTCATGTATAATACTGTCCTGGGACGAGACTACCCTTTTTCTGTGATTTATGGGATAACGCCAAGGGAACAAGGCCCCCAGCGGGATCGGATTCCTACTGCCGATTTTCCCTTGGAGGTCCTTGCAGGGGACTCAGAGAACCCCCATCCAGAGTTAGACCTGCTGGACCTACCCACGACCCGCAAAAATTTTGGCACGGCCCAGCTTAGGGATCCCACTCTAGCTAGGGCAAGGGAACCGGTAAAAGTGGTAAATGGGGTACCCCAAGAGCCAGGGGAGTAGGCCATATTCCCACATTTTGCTATGGAAAATTACCTGTTATACAGAGTCGATGAAGTACGAGGAGAGAGACTCGAACAGTTGCTAGTACCTCAACCTCATAGACGCATGGTACTGGACCTGGCACATTCTCATGTTCTTGGGGGACATCTGGGGGTGGATAAAACTAAGGAAAGAATATTGCAGCGGTTTTATTGACCAGGCTTACACAAAGAGGTAAAAGTGTACTGTGAATCCTGCCCAGTGTGTCAGCTCACTGCTCCGGTATCACATTTCCGGAGTCCATTGGTACCTTTACCCATCATTGAGGTGCCCTTTGACAGGATTGCCATGGATATTGTAGGTCCCTTGGTTAAGTCCGCTAGGGGGCACCAGTATATCCTGGTTGTCTTGGACTATGCCACCCGGTACCCAGAGGCAATCCCGCTAAGGAACCCCTCAGCTAATAGTATTTCTAAAGAGCTTTCTCATATTTTTACATGTGGGTATTCCTCGGGAGCTGCTAACTGACCAGGGCACGCCCCTTTATGTCGAAGGTTACTTGTCATGGATATGCAGTAGTGTTTGTCTGTCAGCTTACCTTCCTTCCCATGTGTTCATCTTAGAGGCCTGAGCCCTTTCACCTGGCTTCCTTTATAATCTCCTCCCAGCCTGACTCCACCCCAGGCCCTATCACAGAACACTATATTAACCTGTGCACTGCAAGCCTGCTTTGCTGATCAACGTGTTTGTTAGGCATTGTGTGTTTGGGTTCCTGCCTGCCGTGTGCTACGTCTGTCTCTCTGTTACATATTTGGCTTGTCCCCGACTATCCCTGTCTGCTCGTGACCCTTGACCTTCGGCTCGTTCTTTCGTTATCCTTGTCTGCTTGTGGCCTCTGACCTTCAGCTTGTTATTCGGTTCTCTCATATCTTGTGCTGCTGCTTCCCCTCTTTTCCCCTTATCCTACGGGGCGTGAGCTAGGAAACTCCAGGGGCCGCGACCTGGTCCCAGCCTGCAGCATAACATCCTCACCACTAGAGGCTCTGGAGAAGACCTGCTGGGTCTTAGACTCCGCGCCCTGGGGAATCTTGGCTCTAGCTTCCGTTAGGATCCCGGTTGTGCTCCTCTGGTCCCGCTTTCCACAACCACCCAGTTTCCTATCCGCAGAAGCCAGCCATAGGGTTCACTACCTTGCGGTGCACTCCTGTCCCCCTACGGTGTGCATCTGTCACCTGGCCACAGGTGACCTTGACAGTTTGATCAGCCATGAACCCGGCTGACATCCCGTTATCCGTGGATGATCCGTTGCAGGGCATAGTTTGCAGACTTGAAACCCAGGAATCGAATCAGACTCAGGTGATGCGATTCCTCCAGGATCTGGCTTCTCGCTTCGAGCAGCTTCAGGCCTCCTTGGGAACCCTGAATCCGCAACCTCAAATACAACCAGCGGCTGCACCTATTGCACCAGTCGCAGCCACACACTCACTACAACTGCCAGCTCCGTCCCGTTTCTCTGGGGACTCCAAGGCTTGCAGGGGGTTCCTTAGCCAATGCACAATTCATTTTGAGCTCCAGCCCCAAAACTTCCTGTCTGATCGGGCTAAGGTAGCCTATATCATTTCCCTCCTCTCGGGTGAAGCTTTAGCCTGGGCAGCCCCTCTGTGGGAACTGAATGATCTAGTGGTTTCTAGCCTGTCTGGCTTCTTGAAACTTTTTCGGAATATCTTCGAAGAACCGGCTCGTGTCTCTTCAGCGGCCAGCGCCCTTTTACGTCTCCGCCAAGAGTCTGCTTCTGTGGGACAGTATGCCCTTCATTTCCGCATACTGTCGGCTGAGTTGAGCTGGAACAATGAGGCCTTAGTCGCAACCTTTTTGCATGGCCTGTCTGATAGAGTGAAGGATGAATTAGCAAGAAGAACCATCCCCACTGATCTGGCCGGCGTTATCTCCTTGTGTAACCAGATCGATATTCGCTTTCAGGAGAGGACCTTAGAAAAGCAACACCAGCACTCCTTGGTTCTTAGTCAGCCTGAGCTCCCCTCTCTTCAACCCGTAGAGCATCTCCTACCAGCTGAGGAACCCATGCAGCTGGGTCAGACCAGGCTATCCCTCGAGGAACGTGCTAGGCGCAGAACTCTTGGTCTGTGTCTTTACTGTGGGGGCAAAGGTCATTTTCGTGACACTTGCTCTCTTTGTCCAGGAAAACGTTCGGGTCCACTCCATCTGGAAAGTGGAGTATTGGACCCAGAAATATCACCTTCCCCTTCTCGTCTTCTGCTTTCTGTGTTCCTTCATGTTGGTGCTTCTTCTCATTCGGTCTCAGCATATCTGGATTCCGGAGCCGCTGGTAATTTCATGGACTGGGAAATCGCATCGTCCATGAGACTTACTCTTTTGCCCCTCACCACGCCATTGGTGGTCTTGGCGATTGATGGTACTGTTCTCCCAGGGGGACCTATCCGCTTCCAGACCCTCCCTGTTAAGATGTCGGTAGGGACACTCCACCAGGAGTGGATATCCTTCCTTATCTTACCCAAGGCCTCAACGCCTATAATTTTGGGTCTCCCATGGTTACAGCTCCATTCTCCTCATGTGGACTGGACTACTGGACAGATCCTGGCTTGGGGTTCCTCCTGTTCCTCATCCTGCCTACCCAAGGTTGCCCCCTGTGAACCTGAGCCGGTCATTCATTCCAGGTTGCATAACCATTTACATTTCTCTGTCCCTAACCACCTTTGGACGCACAGCCAGGCTAGCTTGTCTACAAGTCCTGCAGTCGCTACGTCTTGCGATGCGATTCAGGTAGTCGCTACACCTGACTCAGCTATTCACTCTGCCTCTGTACTAGTTATGCCAGTCCAGCCCATGCCCAGTGAGCCTCCTACTTTTTCTTGTTCAGGACATTCTGCTTGTCCTTCAGCTATTCAGCTTGACTCCGGCGACATGTCACCTTCTAACCAACCTGACTTCAGGGTTCCACTGACATCTGCCCAGTCTGATGGTCCTGTGCAAGATGACCAGTCCCCCTTTAAGGGTCTAGGGGACCCTCCTCAGATTCCTGTTGATCCTCTCATGCCCTTGCTTATTCCTAGAGAGCCTTTGGTCCTCAATAGATCTTCTTGTCATCTCCCTACCTCGTTTTCGGTCTCTGAGGATAATCTTAAGTACGAGGTTAGACAAGTTCTGGATTCTTGGCTCTGCAGAGGCATTCTTCAGTACCTTGTGCATTGGAGAGGTTTTGGTCCTGAGGAGGTGTCTTGGATCGCTGCATCTGATGTCGCTGCACCTCATCTGTTGAGGAGATTTCATCAGAGATTTCCCTTTAAGCCTGGGCCCAGGTGGGGGAGGGCCCATAAGAGGGAGGGTACTGTCATGGATATGCAGTAGTGTTTGTCTGTCAGCTTACCTTCCTTCTCATGTTTTCATCTTAGAGGCCTGAGCCCTTTCACCTGGCTTCCTTTATAATCTCCTCCCAGCCTGACTCCACCCCAGGCCCTATCACAGAACACTATATTAACCTGTGCACTGCAAGCCTGCTTTGCTGATCAACGTGTTTGTTAGGCATTGTGTGTTTGGGTTCCTGCCTGCCGTGTGCTACGTCTGTCTCTCTGTTACATATTTGGCTTGTCCCCGACTATCCCTGTCTGCTCGTGACCCTTGACCTTCGGCTCGTTCTTTCGTTATCCTTGTCTGCTTGTGGCCTCTGACCTTCAGCTTGTTATTCGGTTCTCTCATATCTTGTGCTGCTGCTTCCCCTCTTTTCCCCTTATCCTACGGGGCGTGAGCTAGGAAACTCCAGGGGCCGCGACCTGGTCCCAGCCTGCAGCATAACATCCTCACCACTAGAGGCTCTGGAGAAGACCTGCTGGGTCTTAGACTCCGAGCCCTGGGGAATCTTGGCTCTAGCTTCCGTTAGGATCCCGGTTGTGCTCCTCTGGTCCCGCTTTCCACAACCACCCAGTTTCCTATGCGCAGAAGCCAGCCATAGGGTTCACTACCTTGCGGTGCACTCCTGTCCCCCTACGGTGTGCATCTGTCACCTGGCCACAGGTGACCTTGACATTACTAAAGAGTTATGTAAATTGTTTAAAATGAACCACTTACGCACTTCTTTGTACCACCCACAAATGGATGGTCTAGTGGAAATGTTCAACAAGACGCTGAAAGGAATGTTAAAGCGAGTAGTAGCGGCAGATGGTAGGGACTGGGACTGCCTCTTGCCCTATCTCATGTTTGCTGTACGGGAGGTACCCCAAGCCTCCACTGGCTTTTCTCCTTTAGAGTTGCTGTATAGAAGACACCTGAGGGGCGTATTAGATATAGCAAAAGAGACCTGGGAACAAGAGGCAACCCCACTCAAAAGTGTAGTGGAACATATTGCTCAGATGCAAGACCAGATTGGTAAAGTCATGCCCATTGTTAAGTCCCATTTGCAACAGGCTCACGCTAGAGTCTATAACCATTCAGCCAGGGTCCGAACCTTTAACCCCGGTGACAGAGTTCTTGTGCTGGTACCTACGGTGGAGAGTAAATATTTGGCGAAATGGCAAGGACCATACGAGGTCGTAGAGCAGGTGGGGGAAGTTAACTATAGAGTACACCAGCCTGGAAAAAGAAAACCCTACCAAATCTACCATATCAATCTATTGAAGCCCTGGAAGGACAGAGAATCCCTTATGGTCCAAGCACCCTTGGCGATGATTACCGCAGTTTCTTCTATCATGCCGGCGGTAGAGATCACTGAGGCCTTGTCCGTAAGCCAAAAACAAGAGACCAAGGAATTTCTGCTAAGAAATAGGGAGTTCTTCTCTGATCTTTCAGGGGTAACTTCAGTAACAAAACATGATGTTGTGACCGAGTCAGGGGTGAAAGTTAACTTAAAACCTTATCGCATCCCAGAGGCTCGACGCCAAGTAGTCTCAGAGGAAATAAGGAGGATGTTGGAGCTTGATGTAATAGAAGAATCCCATAGTGAGTGGTGTAGTCCAATCGTCCTTATTCCCAAGCCGGATGAAAGCATCCGATTTTGTAATGATTTCCGAAAGTTAAATGAGGTGCCAAAACTTGATGCTTATCCAATGCCCAGGGTAGATGAATTAATTGAGCGTCTAGGACAGGCCCGATAGATCACCACCCTGGACCTTACGAAGGGGTATTGGCAAATCCCACTTACAGAACGTGCAAAAGAGAAGACAGCCTTCTCCACGCCTGAGGGGCACTGGCAGTATAAAAGGATGCCATTTGGACTACATGGGGCCCCAGCCACTTTTCAGAGGATGATGAATCGCATCCTTAAACCCCACCAAGCCTATGCATCTGCGTATTTAGATGATGTGGTAATTTTTAGTGAAGACTGGGAGAGCCACTCACCTAAAGTGCAGGCTGTTATTAACGCCCTGCATTGTGAGGGTCTGACAGCCAATCCTAAGAAGTGTGCTATGGGACTAGAGGAGGCCCGGTATCTAGGGTACATTATTGGCCGGGGGATAGTAGAACCCCAAGTCACAAAGATCCAAGCAATCCAAAGTTGACCAAGACCCCTGAATAAAAAACAGGTCAGGGCTTTTTTGGGATTAGTAGGCTACTACAGAAGATTTAATGTCCACGCTAAAATATTCGCGAAGGTACTTGCCAACCGATTGAATACCATCATCACGGCCTTGGTCCACCCGGACCAGATAGGCTTTATGCCAGGCCGAGGCATGGACATAAATTTGCGTTGCTTACACACTCACATGGCGATTGCGAGCCCGGATAGCCCCGGAGTGATGGCCTCACTCGACGCCGAGAAGGCCTTCGACTTGGTCGAGTGGGGTTACCTGTGGACGGTCCTCTCTCGCTTTGGCTTCGGCCCCCGTTTCCTCTCCTGGATACAAATGCTGTATGCTCATCCAAGAGCACGCATTCGCACCAACGGTACCCTGACAGACTCCTTCTCCCTAGGGAGGGGGACTCGGCAGGGATGCCAACTGTCACAGGTGCTGTTTGCCCTGGCACTGGAACCCTTGGTTGCTCATCTCCGGAGGGATTCGGGGGATAGGGGTGTCCGGGTGTATCCTCTGGAAGAAAAACTGTTGTTGTATGCAGACGACTCCCTGTTATATCTTGCGGATGCCTCCGCATCCCTGCAAAATGAACTGGCTCACTTTGACAACTTTAGTCATTTTTCGGGGGATTCGGATTAATTGGGACAAGTCAATACTGTTTCTGCTCCACCCGTCGATGCCCCAAATAGACTCCCATACGCCCCTATGCTGGGTTGAGGAATTTACCTATCTGGAGGAGCGGGTGGGTCTAGAGCCGGGGAGCTACTTAGCCAAGAATGTACTTCCAGTATTAGACCAACTGACCAAGCGATGTGCAAGGTGGCGCAACCTTCCTCTGACACCTGTGGGACGTGGAAACCTTATTAAAATGATTTACCTACGCAAACTGTTATATTTTTTTAGGCAGACCCCCACCCCTGTTCCCCGATCCTTCTTCCGGCAATTAGACAGTATAGTTACAACTTTTATCTGGGCTGGGCGCCCCCCCAGGATTACGCGGCACATCCTCTATCTTCCTTTGTCAAGTGGTGGGCTGGCACTCCCAAATTTCCTGTTATATTATTGGGTGGCGGTCTTGGTCACAGTTAGGGGGTGGTTCTCTCAACCTAAGCAAAACCCAGCCGTTACATTGGAGGCTGCTGTTCTGGGTTCGTATGCGGCACTCTTCAACCTGTTTTTTAAGGGCTGTAGGGCACACCCCTCAGTTACTGGACCCATGAAAACTGTTGTACGGGTATGGCACTCCGCTAGGGCGCAGGGAGTGAAACCTGTGACTGTCTCTCCCCATACCCCTCTGTGGGCTAATCCCCTTCTTTCCCACTTATATACGGTGCCCGATCCTGCAATATGGGCTCGAAGGGGCATCCTTACTCTCCGGCGTGTGATGCCGAATGGTAGGATCATGACGTTTCAGGAACTAAGACAGATTTACTGGCAGGTGCGACATGCCATCACCTCGCAGTTTCCGGACCCGTTGACTCTTGAGTCGGATTCAATTGAACGTCTCCTGATGTCGGGTGTAATGGGGAAATCCCTCTCTTCCCTTTACCTGCGCCTCACGGTGGCTCATGATGCTGACACGGCTGGGGCCTTGGGTAAATGGAGCGCAGATATCCCGGAGCTTGACAAAGAGGTGTGGGAGGAGTGTGTCTCCTCCTATATCCCCTCCATGATTGCCTCTCGCGACCGCTTCATTCAGCTGAAGTTTTTACATAGGGCCTATTACACCCCGCAGAGGCTGGCTGGGATGTATCCCTCTAGGAGCCCACTTTGTACATGTTGTTCACTTGAGACGGGATCAGTCTTCCACATGGTGTGGTCTTGTCCCAAATTACGCACATAGTGGCGGGAGGTGGCTGACACTCTGACTGATCTGTGTGGAGTGGTGATAACAATGGATCCTCGTTTATTCCTACTTGGCTAACTGGGAGAAATTGAAGGCGATAGATATGTCAAACTTTGTATCACTTTTGCCTTATTTTATGCTAGGAGAGAGATCTTGCTACGTTGGAGGGGACCGGAGCTTTCTACTGGATCCTCTTGGCGGTCTGCGATTGACAGAGTGTTGCAGCTGTATAGGATCACGTATGAAAGCAGAAACTGCCCGACAAAGTTCTATTTTGGTTTTACTATCTCACCAAGCTTTACCATACTATGATATATAACAACATGATCCCGCTCCATCTCATTGGAAACTATGTTTCTAATGACGTTGGTGCGTGAGACCAAGTCCCCTCTTCTGGGCGCTAGGTATTCTGGGTCTTGTAGTTTTGGCACAGCTTCGGGACTCTGGGCGCATGCGCATTAACGTTGTCACGTCCGCACTCCGCCGGTGACGCCAGACGCCGGCCGAGTTGGTGATCGCTTAAAAGCCGGCATTATCAGGCTGCACACCAACCAGAGCGGTTCGGTGAGGCGGCCTGATATTTATCCACAGTTCTGTTTCAAGGTAACCACTTGCTGCTTATCTAAGAATCTGACACATTGTCTCCTGTACATTACCAGTCCCTCTACTTTCTGGGCGTTGAAAACTGTTATGATTGTTACTTCATTAGATGTCCTTTTGTCATACTTTCAGACTAAAAGCATTGTTATGTTGTATGTTTAATGATACACAAGACAATGTAATACTTCATTCAACACTAACAGCTTGGTTTGGGCCATTGGCTCTTCAGTTTGTTTTTGTCTGACATGTTGTGTAGTCATTTCCTTATTACTCTATCCATACATAATTTAAATAATATGAAAAAATATATATATAAAAACCGTACAATGCTAATTCCACATTTATGACAATACCTAATGATGGATTATTTCTATTATATACTTACTGTTTCAACTCAAGACGTCCCCTTGTGGATAACTGATTAATATACAATATATTTGACTTTTAGAATAATTTCATCTTTTGGAACTTTCTCTTCACTGGACTAAAGTTCTCTGAAGGTTCATGTCCTATGAATGCATCTTAATCGGATATTTTGTATCCAGTGGATCTAACATCAATCAGGCATCATCTCATCCGTTCTATTTTTCTCCTTTTTTTTCTCCCAATTTTGATTTTAACGTGAGTATAACCTGAATAGTTAATTTAATAATGACTTAATCTGCCCCATAATTGATCGGGCTAACTGGACCATTAACCCCAATTAGATCAAAATTTATTGACCACTATATATAACTTTTACCTTATTACCTTTATATTGCCTTCACATATCAATTATATTCATTTAAATTAATTAACTTTAATGGGGTTTTTTCTCTAATTTAATTTAGTTCATCTATTTATATATATTCCTTTGATCTATTTTGGCTAGGTCTCTTAAGCGGTCACTGTGAGGGTTTGTATGCTCGGAGCTCCGTTTACGTCTCACACCGAGGAGGAGACCTCTCTCCTTCCTCTACTAGTGTGCAGAGGTTTCTCTTGCCTCCACCCCCATTTATCTCATCTAGGGCTTTAATGGTGGTAAGTCGTTTTTCTTTTTGCCAACTGTGGACCTGTTTACAGATCGATCTTCTAAACTCTACTTAAACTAGCTTACAATATGGTAATTTGAATCTTTCTATTGTCTATTTTAACAGCTATGTTCGATGTACTCGCACATTTGAGACATACTTCCCCTGACGAAGCCCTGATGGGTGAAACATGTTGGGACCACGTATGATCTCTTCAGTTTAACATCTAATTAACCACCATATCAGCTATGCCCTATTTCTGAAATTTTGTGAAAACGCTTATATATATATATATATATATATATATATATATATATATATATGTAATTTTACTAAATATTTTGTATTACTTGTTCAATAAATGGATAAATCCCCTTTTTTTAACTTAATGAATTGAGTCTTCCACTGTTGTCTAAATATTAACGCTAGCACCGCTATAGTCCCGTTTACTTCTTTTTCTACATTTCGATAAAATTTGGTCGAGCTGGGTCAATGCCTCCGGCTAAGCCCCCTGGTCTTCGGCTCCCCTGTGTGTGGTGGCTGTTTGATGATTCTGCAGGTGGCCCTGGGTCCTTCCCCCCTCCCCTCTTCACCTCCCTCCCCTTCCCTCTCCCCCCCTCGCCCCTCTCCCTCCCCTGCCTCCTCTCCCTTCCCTTCCCCTGATCCCTCCCTCCCCCCCCTTCCCTTCCCCTGATCCCTCCCTCCCCCATCATTTTGCTTCCCTCCTACCCCCCCCTTGGGGGAGGGGGTCTATATGGCTGTGGGGATGATTGCTCGTACTGACTTGACACGCTGATCCCCTTGTTCAGTCCTGCTTTCTCAATGGTTTTGGTTCCTCTTGTTTATTCATTTTACTTTATGTTCTCTCATTTCATGTCTCTAATCTCATGACTGACCTGTTGATGTAGCCTGTGGTAGAGTATGAAGATTTTTCCTTTTGACTGTCATTGCATTGTAACTTGATATTGTGTCAATAAAAACTTTACTGTTAAAAAAATAAAAAGTCAGCCAAGCCTGCAGTCTCATGCTTGTGATAGTGTGTTTAACACATGCTCCAAGCTCCCTGTTTGTCTGCAAAAAACAGCACACAGTGGAACCCAGCAGGTCACCCCATACAGGAGTAGTATAAGGAGAACCAACAACGTTATACCTATCTAGAAAAATACTTTATTGAAAATAGACCAGATTGTCAAAAATCCAGGCCAATGGCTATTACCTCCAGGCACCTACAATTAAAGACATCAATGACAAATTCGCCCCCATAACGCAACAAAACAGGGCCCCGCACTCATATACATGCAACATACAGACTAGGACCTCTAACACAACCTCCCTAATAACTGATTGGACCACAAAGCTAGGGCCCAGGGCAGTACATGCCCCTCAAGGGGCTTGTGTACATTGTGGACAACACTGAAATCCACAGCGCTGCCACCTGGAGCTCCCAGTGTCCTCGTGTGTAGCTCAAGTGAGTGATATGGGGGGGCAGTGCGGGGTGGGTCAAACACTTAGCACAGATTCCTCGACTGGGGATTTCTCTGCACTGGGGAACAGGGATGAGCCGAACACCCCCCTGTTCGGTTCGCACCAGAACCTGCGAACAGACAGAATGTTTGCGTGAACTTCAGAACCCTATTAAATACAATGGACTCGAACGTTCGAAATCTAAAGTGCTAATTATAAAGGCTTATATGCAAGTTATTGTCCTAAAAAGTGTTTGGGGACCCGGGTCCTGCCCCAGAGGACATGTATCAATGCAAAAATAAGTTTTAAAAACGGACGTTTTTTCGGGAGCAGTGATTTAAATAATGCTTAAAATGAAAAAATAAAAGTGAAATATTCCTTTAAATTTCGTACCTAGGGGATGTGTATGATATGCATGTAAAGTGGTGCATGAATCCTGTGCTTAGAACTGTCCCTGCATAAAATGTCATTTTTGAAGGAAAAAAAGTAATTTAACCACTTCCTTATCGCCCATAGTCATATGACGTCCACAGATGGGATCTCCCATCCTGGGTGGGCGTCAAATGATGTCCTCTGCTTTTAGGGGGGATATCTGAATGATGCCTGCAGCTAGAGGCATCATTCAGATATCCATTTTTTGTGCCGGCGATTCTGCGCACAATAAGAACGATCATAGCGGCGGTTCCGCCGCTTGATCATTCTTATAGGCGGCAGGAAGGGACATCCCCCCCTCCAGCCGCCATTCGGTGCTTCTCCGGGCTCTCCCGTGCGATCGGGGACCCGGAGCGAATCTTCCGGCGTCGTTGGTGGATCACGTGACGAGCATAGAGATGACTGGTGACCAGATGGTCACCAGTCATCTCTATGATCGTCGGAGGCCCGGGCGCGATGTGATGACGTCTCGCCCGGGACTCAGATGTAAACAAAGCCGCCATTGCGGCTTGTAAGTATGAGATCGGTGAATTTTTTTTAACTGATCTCATACTTTACAGCCTGGAGGAGAAATGTGGGGTCTTATTGACCCGGCATCTCTCCATAAAGAGGACCTGTCACACACATTCCTATTACAAGGGATGTTTACATTCCTTGTAATAGGAATAAAAGTCATCAAAAAAAAAAAAAGTTAAATAAGTGTTAAAAAAATAATAAATAAGTAAAATAAAAATAAAAATAATAATAAAAAAAAATTAAAACGCCCCTGTCCCCGGTAGTTTGCGATCAGAAGCGAACGCACACGTAAGTCCCGCCCACATATGTAAACACCGTTCAAACCACATATGTGAGGTATCGCCGCGTGCGTTAGAGCGCGTGCAACAATTCTAGCACTAGACCTCCTCTGTAACACTAACCTGGTAACCTGTAAAAAAAAATTAAGCGTCGCCTATGGAGATTTTTAAGTACCGAAGTTTGGCGCCATTCCATGAGTGTGCGCAATTTTAAAGCGTGACGTGTTAGGTATCTATTTACTCGGCGTAACATCATCTTTCATATTTTACAAAAAAAAATGGCTAACTTTACTGTTTTTTTATTTTTTAATTCACGAAACCATTTTTTTTCCCCAAAAAAGGCGTTTGAAAAATTATTGCGCAAATACCGTGCAAGAAAAAAAAATACCGTGCAATGACCATCATTTTATTCCCTAGGGTGTCTGCTAAAATAACATATATAATGTTTGGGGGTTCTGAGTAATTTTCTAGCAAAAGAATGATGATTTGTACATGTAGGAGAGAAGTGCCGGAATAGGCCCGGTATTGAGGGGGTAAAAAAAGCCTGGTGTTGAAGTGGTTAAAACTCACTCGCGGCTATTAATGAATTGTCGGCTCCCGGCAATACATACAAAAGTCATTGATAAAAATAAATAAAAAAGTGTGGGGGTCCCCCAGAATTCAATTACCAGGCTCTTCAAGTCTGGTATAGATATTAAGGGGAACCCCGCCGTGTATTACACAGTGAAGGAAGTTGCCCATCAGGTCCGCCCCCTCGGTATGTCAGACCCCGCCTACGTCATTGGCCTGAGCGGGGAACTTCCTTCACTGTGTAATTTAAATTTACACAGTGAAGGAAGTTCCCCATCCGGTCCGCTCAGGCCAATGACGTAGGCACGGTCTGACATACCGAGGGGGCGGACCTGATGGGGAACTTCCTTCACTGTGTAATTCATGAATAGACCCGCCCCTTCTCATGTTCCGCATCAGGTCCTCAGCCTTACACCGAGTCATTGGCTGAGCGGACCTGATGGGGAACTTTAGAAGGGGCGGGTCTATACATGTAATAGACTGCGGAGGAAGTTCCCCATCAGGTCCGCTCAGGCTCAGCCAATGACGGACAGCGCTGGACATCGGATCGCCGCGGGACACTGGATTTCACCGCTGGAATGTTTTTTTTTTTTTTTTATTTTATTTTTTTAATAAAGAACTTTTCCAAGGTGTTTGTGTGTTTTTTTTTACATTTTTTGACACTTTCTTCGTGAAATGGTAGGGGTACAATGTACCCCTTACCAATTCACATAAGGGGGGGCCGGGATCTGGGGGTCCCCTTTGTTAAAGGGGTCTTCCAGATTCCGATAAGCCCCCCACCCGACAGACCCCCACAACCACCGGGCAAGGGTTGTGGGGATGAGGCTCTTGTCCCCATCAACATGGGGACATCCTCCCCATGTTGAGGGCATGTGGCCTGGTACGGTTCAGGAGGGGGGGCGCTCTCTCGTCCCCCCTTTTTTCCTGCGACCTGCCAGGTTGCGTGCTCGGATAAGGGTCTGGTATGGATTTTTGGGGGGACTCCACACCATTTTTTTTTTAATTTGGGGTGGAGTTCCCCTTAAAGTCCATGCCAGATCTGAAGGCCCTGGTATGGATATTTGGGGGAACCGCACGCATTTTTTTTTAAAATTTGCGGTGGGGTTCCCCTTAATATCTATACCAGACCTGAAGGGCCTGGTAATTGAATTCTAGGGGACCCCCATGCTTTTTTTTTTTATCAATGACTTTTGTATGTATTGCCGGGAGCCGACAATTCATTAATAGCCGCGAGTGAGTTTTAAATGACTTTTTTTCCTTCAAAAATGACATTTTATGCAGGGACAGTTCTAAGCACGGGAAACATGCGCCACTTTACATGCATATCATACACACCCCCTAGATACGAAATTTAAAGGAATATTTCACTTTTATTGTTTCACTTTAAGCATTATTAAAATCACTGCTCCCGAAAAAACTGACGTTTTTAAAACTTATTTTTGCATTGATACATGTCCCCTGGGGCAGGACCCAGGTCCCCAAACACTTTTTATGACAATAACTTGCATATAAGCCTTTATAATTAGCACTTTAGATTTCTCCCATTGACTTTTCGAATTTGCCGCGAACACCCTAATTTGTTTGCTGTTCGGCGAACGGGCGAACAGGCAATGTTCGAGTCGAACATGAGTTCGACTCGAACTCGAAGCTCATCCCTACTGGGGAACAATCAGCATGGGATACTGCAGAGGGTAGAACTGTAAGCCCACGTGCGTAATATGCAGTCTCGTATGACATGTGGGTGTTGGCCATCTGTAGATGTGCCCATATAGGGCGTGTGGGTGAAATTGGTGTTTGGACACTCAACCACAACCAGTCGATTGTGCTAAGTGTTTGACACACCCCTCACTGTCCCCCCCACCCCCTTTGTATTCTTCCCGGTTTGTCTGCCCTATATGCTAGTTTCGCTTGCCTTGTTGATGACCTCGGATTGGATATTGACTAAGCTCAGAACTCTGTTTGCCTTTTTTTTAATAATGCCTTTATTTAAATAGAAAGTGTGTTCAACAATTAACACATATAGCGGAGATACATAATAAAAATCAGACAGAAAGATCAAACGTGGTCATGAGATGAGGGAAACACAGTATCAGATACCCCGGCTTTACACGGTAAGTAAGGCACATGAAGAAAGTACGGAATAGAGATAAAGTCGGTGTGCGAAGCTGAAGAGGCATCCTATCAAATACTTGTGCAACCTAGAACCGATAATAACGTATGCAAACTATATAGTACAATAACATTTTTGAAAGTTTTAACAGTTGTTTGGGATGCAAAGCCACCCAAAGGCCAGGTGAGCCCAAGCATGGAACACATGAAATAGGTAATGCACCTCAGAATATTCACAGTATCTGATCAAAACAGAGCATGATTGGGTAAGAGTTAAGGAGAGGGGGTGTATACCAAGGGGGGAAAGGGAGAGGTAGAGGGTCAGACAACCCTAAGAGTGGGAAAGGGACAAAAACCAGGGGAAAAACCAGGGGAAAAAGGGAGTGAAACAAGGGGTAGGGAGGGATTAGGAGAAATGGAGGCATAGTAGAATGTGAAGGCAGATAGCAGAAAATAGGAGAAGAGTAGAGTAAAGAAGGGTAGGGCCCTCCGACTGGGGAGTGGGACTGTTTGCCTTTTGACTACAAATTTGATCCTGACTATTCTGAACCTTGCATGCCTTGTACCTGGACTGTCATGGAACCACTCTGCCAGTCTGCCAACCGCAAGTACCTGTTTGCTGTGCTCAGTTTGCGTCTGTGCTGGCTTGGTAGCCAGACACTATACCATTGTGTATAAGTCCTGGAGGGCAACTGAGTACCAGTAGGCCTGCTTGTCTTATGGAAAAGGGGTGCTATAGATGATGAACACAGAAGTTAGCTATAGTGCCTGACCACCTGCATTAGGGGTAAGCGTGACAACTAGGGATGAGCTTCGTGTTCGAGTCGAACATACGTTCGACTCGAACATCGGCTGTTCGATCGTTCGACGAAGATCGACCGATTTGGGCCGTTCGCGCCAAATTCGAGTGACGCGAACGGCCCACAATGCACTACGCCATCGCAGTGTCATCCAGGCGCTGTGATTGGCCAAGCATGCACTGTGACCCCGCATGCTTGGCCAATCACAGCGCCGGCAGCGAGGAGAGCAATGATTGGCCACAGGCAGGATGCCTGTGGCCAATTATTGCTGAGGGTGTTTAGTACACGCCCCACACTATAAAAGGCCGCCAGCACGGCGGCCTAGTGTAGTGTGTTCCGGAGCAGGGAAAGACAAGCATAGGCAGGGACAGTGACATTTATTTCTTTCTTGCTTAACCTGGATTCCTTTAGTTTAGGGAAAGAGAAGGATAGGTAGGGAGAGTGTCAGTGTGTTTTACTGTGCGAGTCCTTGTTTCTAGGGACAAAGAAGGAAAGTGAGGGGATTTCTCCTTGTGCTATAGTGTGCTTTAAAAAAACATTTTTTCTAGGGACAGAAAACTGTAGGTAGGGAGAGTGTCAGTTTCTTTCACTGTGCCAGTCCTTGTTTCTAGGGACAAAGAAGGAAAGTGAGGGGAATTCTCCTTGTGCTATAGTGTGCTTTAAAAAAACATTTTTTCTAGGGACAGAAAACTGTAGGTAGGGAGAGTGTCAGTTTCTTTCACTGTGCCAGTCCTTGTTTCTAGGGACAAAGAAGGAAAGTGAGGGGAATTCTCCTTGTGCTATAGTGTGCTTTAAAAAAACATTTTTTCTAGGGACAGAAAACTGTAGGTAGGGAGAGTGTCAGTTTCTTTCACTGTGCCAGTCCTTGTTTCTAGGGACAAAGAAGGAAAGTGAGGGGAATTCTCCTTGTGCTATAGTGTGCTTTAAAAAAAACATTTTTTCTAGGGACAGAAAACTGTAGGTAGGGAGAGTGTCAGTTTCTTTCACTGTGCCAGTCCTTGTTTCTAGGGACAAAGAAGGAAAGTGAGGGGAATTCTCCTTGTGCTATAGTGTGCTTTAAAAAAACATTTTTTCTAGGGACAGAAAACTGTAGGTAGGGAGAGTGTCAGTTTCTTTCACTGTGCCAGTCCTTGTTTCTAGGGACAAAGAAGGAAAGTGAGGGGAGTTCTCCTTGTGCTATAGTGTGCTTTAAAAAAACATTTTTTCTAGGGACAGAAAACTGTAGGTAGGGAGAGTGTCAGTTTCTTTCACTGCGCCAGTCCTTGTTTCTAGGGACAAAGAAGGAAAGTGAGGGGAATTCTCCTTGTGCTATAGTGTGCTTTAAAAAAACATTTTTTCTAGGGACAGAAAACTGTAGGTAGGGAGAGTGTCAGTTTCTTTCACTGTGCCAGTCCTTGTTTCTAGGGACAAAGAAGGAAAGTGAGGGGAATTCTCCTTGTGCTATAGTGTGCTTTAAAAAAACATTTTTTCTAGGGACAGAAAACTGTAGGTAGGGAGAGTGTCAGTTTCTTTCACTGTGCCAGTCCTTGTTTCTAGGGACAAAGAAGGAAAGTGAGGGGAATTCTCCTTGTGCTATAGTGTGCCAAAGCATTCCTCATCAACCATCTTTGAAATCCTTGTTTTTTGGACAGTCAGGGAAATTGTCGTTGTGCTATTCTGTGCAAAAGCAATAATCCTCAACCATATTTAGAAATCCTTAAGTAAAGGGACAGAGAAGGACACCTGAAGGTAGCCCTTATTGCTTTTTTCCCATCTCCCTGCAGGCCATCTATTAGAATGTCTGGAAGGCAAACAAGGAGAGGCAGACAGTCAGGAGGCAATAAAAGAGGGCAAGCAGGCTCTGTGTCTGGGGGCAACAGTGCTGGTCGTGGACGCGGTGCATTGTCATCAGCACATGGCCATGGGACACGCTTGTCCTTCTTTTCGGCAGCTGGACATGTTGAGCCACATCATGCCGAAGACTTGGTAGAGTGGATGACCAAGCCCTCCTCCTCCTCCTCATCCTCTCTCACCCAGGCTCAGGGTACTGGCAAAGCAGCTGCCAAAGCGTCCTCTTCCCTGGTATCAATGTCAGACTCATCATCAGTCACTCCTTCCCTAGACCCACCATGTCCTCCTCCTGAGGATTCCCCCGAACTGTTTGAGCACAGTGTTGGGTACATGCTCCAGGAGGATGCCCAGCGTTTCGAAGGGTCTGATGATGAAACCCAGCTACAGGAAGGCAGTAGCGTGAGAGCAGACAGAGGGGATGCTCAAGAAGGACACCAATCTGGCAGTCATGTTCCAGCAGCTGCAGCATACTGCCAGATTGGCTCCAGTGATGAGGAGGGAGGGGATGATGAGGTCACTGACTCCACGTGGGTGCCTAATAGGAGAGAGGAGGAGGAGGAGGATGAGGAGGAGGCACATCTCCAACGAGGCAGGATGCCCTTTGGTGGCCAGCGTAAGGGCAGTACACCGACGGAATCACACCGCAGAGCTCCGCCTGTGCAGGGCGCAGCCTCTGCCCATCATTCAAAAAGTTCCTTGGTGTGGGCCTTTTTTGAGGCTAGTGCATCAGATCGCACAGCTGCTGTTTGCAACATATGTCTCAAGCGTATATCGCGTGGCCAAAACATCAGCCGCTTGGGTACCACATGCCTGACCAGACATATGTTGACCTGCCATGCAGCTCGTTGGCAAGCCTACCTCAAAGACCCACACCAAAGAACAAAGCGGACCTCTCCTTGCACCGCATCAGCTGGGATCTCCAACCCCACTATAACTTCAGTCCTCTCTGAAACATGCACTGAGAGGAATGAAGGTGTAGAATTAGGTGTGTCACAGCCAAGTACTTGCGGCCACTCTGCTAGCAGTACACCGACGTCCGATTCTAGCAGGCAAATTTCCCTGCCCCAGCTGCTGGACCGTCGAAAGAAGTTCACTCCCAGCCATCCACATGCCCAGCGGTTGAATGCTAGCTTGGCTAAATTGCTAGCGCTTCAACTGCTGCCTTTTCAGTTGGTAGACTCGGCCCCCTTCCGTGAGTTTGTGCAATGTGCGGTTCCTCAGTGGCAGGTTCCCAAACGCCACTTTTTCTCACGGAAGGCTATTCCGGCTCTCTACCGGCATGTGGAAGGCAATGTCTTGGCCTCGCTGGACAGGGCGGTCAGCGGTAAGGTGCATATTAGACATGTGCACACTGAAATATTTCGTTTCGGAATTTCGTTTTCGTCCAAAAAATAAATTTATTTAGTTACTCCCGAAATTCGTTTTTATTTATTTCGTTTTTCGTTAAAAATTGCATTCGTCCGAAAATCTGAATGAATTAAGGTTGAATCTGTCATTGAAGGCTTATGGTGTCTGTCGAATGTTCAAAGAAGATTCGACGGAGCAGCGAAACTGTACGACTCTGCAATCATACATTTCCGGTCGAATGTTCCGCCCACAAGCAGTGATCTTTTCTCTCTATAATGTCGAATCTTTTCTCTCTATAATGTCGAATCTTTTCTCTCCTATGTCGAATCTTTTCTCTCCTATGTCGAATCTTTTCTCTCTATAATGTCAAATCTTTTCTCTCTATAATGTCAAATCTTTTCTCTCTATAATGTCAAATCTTTTCTCTCTATAATGTCAAATCTTTTCTCTCTATAATGTCAAATCTTTTCTCTCCTATGTCGAATCTTTTCTCTCTATAATGTCAAATCTTTTCTCTCTATAATGTCGAATCTTTTCTCTCCTATGTCGAATCTTTTCTCTCTATAATGTCAAATCTTTTCTCTCCTATGTCGAATCTTTTCTCTCCTATGTCGAATCTTTTCTCTCCTATGTCGAATCTTTCCTCTCCTATGTCGAATCTTTCCTCTCCTATGTCGAATCTTTCCTCTCCTATGTCGAATCTTTCCTCTCCTATGTCGAATCTTTCCTCTCCTATGTCGAATCTTTCCTCTCCTATGTCGAATCTTTCCTCTCCTATGTCGAATCTTTCCTCTCCTATGTCGAATCTTTCCTCTCCTATGTCGAATCTTTCTCTCCTATGTCGAATCTTTTCTCTCTATAATGTCGAATCTTTTCTCTCCTATGTAGAATAATCTTGGACTAATAGAGTTAAGGTTAGGCAGACAGGTTCGATAGACACAGATTGTTATTGTCAGCGTCACGTCGAATCTCCTATCTATATCGAACTGTTTTAGCAACGAAAACGAAAATAAAGCATTTGTTTATGTCGGATCTTTCGGTTTTCGGATTCTGTGCTTTCGTTTTCGTTTGTTAAAACGATAACGAAAATAGCTGAAATTCGGACGAAAATGCATTCGGACGAAAACGAATGCACATGTCTAGTGCATATTACCGCTGACTCATGGTCCAGCAGGCATGGACAGGGACGTTACCTTTCTTTCACGGCCCATTGGGTCACTCTTTTGGCAGCTGGGAAGGATGCAGGACAAGGTGCAGTAGTGTTGGAGGTTGTTCCACCGCCACGCCTCCAAAATGCTACTACTGGTTGTGACACACCTCTCTCCTCCACCCCCTCCTCTTCTTCTTCCTCCATGGCCTCTTCCTGTGGTTTGTCCTATGAACCAGCGGTGCTCCGTAGCCGTTCACGGGGCTACGCAAGTACGCAGGCAAAAAGATGCCATGCCGTGCTTGCGCTGGTGTGTTTGGGGGACAGAAGCCACACTGGGGCAGAGGTCCTGTCTGCTCTCCAGGGCCAGGCCGAGAGGTGGTTGATGCCACGCCAGCTTAAGCCAGGAATGGTGGTTTGCGACAATGGCACCAACCTCCTCTCCGCCCTCCGACAGGGACAACTGACCCATGTGCCCTGTGTGGCTCACGTCCTTAACCTGGTGGTGCAGCGGTTCTTGGGCAGGTACCCGGGCTTACAGGATGTCCTGAGGCAGGCCAGGAAAGTCTGTGTGCATTTCCACAGATCTTATAATGCCAGTGCTCGCCTGGCTGAGCTGCAAAAGGAGTTGAACCTGCCCAAGAACCGCCTTATATGTGACATGCCCACCAGGTGGAACTCAACGTTGGCCATGCTGCAGCGGCTGCACACGCAGCAGAGGGCCATCAATGAGTACCTGTGCGACTACGGCACCAGGACAGGGTCAGGGGAGCTTGGTTTTTTTTCTCCACGCCAGTGGGGCATGATCAGGGATGCATGCACTGTCCTGGCACCATTTGAGGAGGCCACGAGGATGGTGAGCAGTGACAGTGCATGCATCAGTGACACTGTACCTCTTGTCCACCTGTTGGAGCACATGCTGCGTGGAATAATGGACAGGGCACTTGAGGCAGAACAGAGGCAGGAAGAGGAGGACTTCCTTGCCTCTCAAGGCCCCCTTTACCCAGACAGTGTTCCTTCTGTCCCACCCATCGCACAGGAAGAGGAAGAGGAGGAGGAGGAGGAGGAGGATTGTGTCAGCATGGAGGTGGAGGCTGGCACTCAGCATCATCAGCAGCAGTCTTTTAGGGATGATTTACAGTCCCAAGAAACCAGTGGACTTGTACGTGGCTGGGAGGAGGTGGCTGCGGATCATGTCATCCTTAGTGACCCAGAGGACTCCGGAGCGAATGCCTCAGCAAACCTACGCTGCATGGCCTCCCTGATCCTGCAAAGTCTGCGGAAGGATCCTCGTATTCTTCGGATCAAGGAGAGGGACCATTACTGGCTGGCCACTCTCCTTGATCCACGGTACAAGGGTAAGGTTGCGGACCTTATGTTACCTTCGCAGAGGGAGCAGAGGATGAGACAACTCCGGGAGGCCTTGCAGAAAGGTCTGTGCAACGCGTTCCCAGAGACTGGGAGGTTACAAACTCCTGGTCCTGGACAACGAGTTGCTGAGGCTTCGGCCAGTCAAAGAAGGAGCGGTGGGGAAGGTGGCCGTCTGACCGATGCGTTCAGACAATTCTTTAGTCCGCAGCCCCAAAGTATGATCGGTTCCAGCAACCATCGCCAGCGTCTGATAAACATGGTGCAGGAATATCTAGGGGCAAGGTCAGACTTGGACACCTTCCCCACCGAAAATCCTCTGGCTTACTGGGTCTTGAGGATGGATCACTGGCCAGAGCTTGCACAGTATGCAATTGAGCTACTGGCCTGTCCTGCATCCAGCGTTCTTTCGGAACGCACATTTAGTGCTGCTGGAGGATTTGTCACGGATCACAGGGTGCGCCTGTCCACCGACTCGGTTGATCGACTGACTTTCATCAAGATGAACTAGTCTTGGATCACCACCAGCTACCACACACCTGATGCTGATATAACAGACTAATTGATTTTAACATGTCACATCCCTTCAAGACTGATGCTGAGTGCCTGTGCTGTTATGTTGACTGGCTATCCTCCTCCTCCGAGTCCTCAATCATACGATTGATGATGATAGCTTGGAAGATCATTTTTGTTTATGGGTGCCGCCACCAGTGGCTAAGGCCCAATTTTTCAGCCCCTGTTTTACAGGGGCGTGTAATTACAATTTTTTTAGCAATAATTTGCCATAGGGCTCATTGCTGTGCTCCAAGTACAGTATCTGTGAGGGGTTGGAGTGTTGTGGCACCAGTGCCTAAGGCCCAATTTTTCAGCCCCTGTTCAACAGGGGCATGCAATTACAATTCTTGATGTAATAATTCACAGCAGGGCCCATTGCTGCACCCACCAAGAGTAACTCTGAGGGCTTACAGTGTTGTGGCAACGCCACCACCACCACCACCACGAAAGGCCCAATTTTTCAGCCCCTGTTCAACAGGGGCATGCAATTACAATTCTTGATGTAATAATTCACAGCAGGGCCCATTGCTGCACCCACCAAGAGTAACTCTGAGGGCTTACAGTGTTGTGGCAACGCCACCACCACCACCACCACGAAAGGCCCAATTTTTCAGCCCCTGTTCAAAAGGGGCATGTAATTACAATTCTTGATCTAATAATTCACAGCAGGGCCCATTGCTGCACCCACCAAGAGTAACTCTGAGGGCTTACAGTGTTGTGGCAACGCCACCACTACCACCACCACGAAAGGCCCAATTTTTCAGCCCCTGTTCAACAGGGGCATGCAATTACAATTCTTGATGTAATAATTCACAGCAGGGCCCATTGCTGCACCCACCAAGAGTAACTCTGAGGGCTTACAGTGTTGTGGCAACGCCACCACCACCACCACCACGAAAGGCCCAATTTTTCAGCCCCTGTTCAACAGGGGCATGCAATTACAATTCTTGATGTAATAATTCACAGCAGGGCCCATTGCTGCACCCACCAAGAGTAACTGTCAGGGCTTACAGTGTTGTGGCACCAGCACCACCATCAAAGCCCCAATTTTTACTACCACTGTTCAACAATTATATGTAATTAAAATTCCTGATATAATAGTTGACAGCAGGGCGTTCCAGCACCAACCAAGAGTAACTGTGAGTGCTTACAGTGTTGTGCCAACACCAACAACTAAGGGGCCTATTTCTGCAGAGTATATACGGCAGGTCCCTACTTTCAAACATCCAACTTACAAACGACTCCTACTTGCAAACGCAAGAAGACAACAGGAAGTGAGAGGAAATCTACCCCTAGGAAGGAAAATTCTCTCCTGTAAGAATAAATATGGGAGAAAGGTGTCTCCTCTGTACTGATGCTTTATCAGCAATCCTTGTTTCAAGAAAAACACCACATTTCAAAAACAGTTGACATTGGGACGGAAAGTGAGGTGAAATGTTCTGAACAGGGGCACAGACAGCAAAACAAATGTTACAGGGGTGATAACCCTTACCTATGTTTTCCAAAAAGTTTAAAAATAGATTTTTGGGCTGGAGCTACACTTCAACAATGTACCTGTTCAAAATTACAAACAGATTCTACATAAGAACAAACCTACAGTCCCTGTCTTGTATGCACCGCCTGTATACTGCTGTTCAGAGTATATAGGGCCTTTTTTATTTTATGTGCGGGGTTCCCCTTAATATCCATACAAGACCCAAAGGGGCTGGTAATGGGCTGGGGTAGGGGGGGGGGGGGGGGGGTCATGGGGTAGCTATGCCATTTTTCTTAAAGATTTTCATCCATATTACCGGGACCAGACATTACATTAAAGCCGCAAGCAGTTTTAAATGGCTTTTTTTTCCTTTAGAAGTGTCATTTTGTGCAGGGACAGTTCTAAACACGGGAAACACGTGGCACTTCACAGGCATACTTTAGACACCCCCCAGGTACGATATTTAAAGGAATATTTGACTTTTTTTTTTTCACTTTATGCATCATTAAAATGACTGCTCCCGAAAAACGACCGTTTTTAAAACTTCTTTTTGCATTGATACATGTCCCCTGGTGCAGAACCCGGGTTCCCAAACCCTTTTTAGGACAATAACATGCATAATAGTTGCTATAATTAGCACTTTAGAATTCGAACGTTCGCATCCATTGTATTTAATAGGGTTCTAATGTTCGTACGAACTTTCGGTCCGTTCGCGGGTTCTGGTGCGAACCGAACCCGGGGGTGTTCGGCTCATCACTAGTGACAACCCTTACTTGTTCTCAAATCTACTTCATGGTTCCCAGCTGTGAAGCACTACACTAGTTTGAATGCATACAAGCCAATATATTTTGATTCAGTGGCATAATTTGAAAATGAAAAGAGAAGAGAAGACAGGATAGGATAGAGTGTAAAATATCACAAAACAATGCCTGAGATGCTTGGCATATGGCTAACAATTCAATTAGACTCATCTAGGTTTTTTTTTTTTTTTTTTTACCAGGGCTTAGTTATAGTTACATAACAAACAAAAAATGTCACAAAATGTTTTCAAAGCTAAAAATGTAATTATGGGGTGTAAACTTTTGGGGATTATAACTCCACGGGACCAAGTGCATAAACCATTTGAACTTGAAACAAAAAGGCTTTTATTTGTAAATAAACCAAAAATAAAGCTTCATTCAGCACACAGGAAAAATATAAAACAAAGTCCGCTTGTCTTCAGCACAAAAACAAATGAAAGAAAAGGCACATACAGTTTTTGTAGATGGGTCTTCGCCCCAGAACTTCAAGAGTCCTTGCTGAATCTTTAGCAGCTTACAACAGACACACAGCTCATCACGACAGGTGCAATCCCATACTCATCCTCACCTCACCTCTAGCACCACTTCCTGTCTTATGAGCTGTTCCCTGGAGGCCTTTAACCCCCTGTGTGCTGACTCCCAGTTTCCAGAGGGGGAGGCGCTTTCCCACCCCAATATCACTTTAGAGCCTCCGAAATTCCAGGCCCCAAATGACTCTCTATCAAGACAGAGCGGACTGTGAGCCAATCTTCTCTGGATCAATTCGCTTGCCGAGAATTCCTCACCCATTCTGGGTGACCCCCTGAACACTATCACAACTCCCTTAAAGGGACCACAACCCAAATACTGGTGCTATATTGCACCCGTCCAGGACCCAACCTTGGCGTCCTGTGCATATCACCCCCCTCTGCCTCAATGCAGAGATGTTGGAGGCACTACTCGACATCATACAATGGACTCGGGAGAGGGAATCAGCATTCTGATGTTGTCTCCCGGGTCTGTGCTCTACCATGAAATTGAACTCCTGGAGAGAAAGGAACCACCTTGTTACCCTGGCATTGGTGTGCTTGTTCTGTCTCATCCAGGTAAGGAGGGGGGCATGGTCTGACACCAAGCGAAACCTCCTACCTAGGAGGAAGTATCGTAGAGAGTCCAAAGCCCACTTGATGGCAAGACACTCCCGCTCCACCACTGCATAGTTTTTCTCAGCTGCCGTCAGCTTCCTACTAAGAAAAACTACGGGGTGCTCCTCCCCATCGATCTCCTACAAGCACCGGATCCTGGCACAATGCCGTCTTAAGCTTTTGAAAAGCTTTTTCGGCCTCGGCATTCCACTTTATCATCACTGACTTTCTGCCTTTGGTCAAGTCAGTCAACGGTGCAGCAATGGTGGTGAATTTGGGGACAAACCTCCTATAGTAGCTAACTATGCCCAAAAACGCTCTGACCTGCTTCTTCGTTAGGGGACCGGGCCAGTCCTGTATGGCTTATACCTTACTCATTTGGGGCTTTACCAGCACTCTACCCACAATGTACCCTAGGTACTTTGCTTCATCCAACCCAATTACACACTTCTCCGGATTGATGGTAAACCCTGCTCTTCTCAAGGAGTCGACAACTGCCTAAACCCGGGGAAGATGGGACTCCCAATCCGTGCTGAAACTGACTATGTCATCTATGTAGACGGAAGCATATCGTTGATGTGGACGCAGAGTTTTGTCCATGGCCCTTTGGAACATGGCGGGGCAGAGTGTAGACCAAATGGCACTCTTTTGTATTGGAAGTAGCCTTTCGGGGTGGAGAAGGCTGTTTTCTCCCTGGCTTCCTTGGTCAGGGGAATCTGCCAGTACCCTTTTGTGAGGTCCAGCGTGGTGATATACCTGGCAGGGCCCAACCTATCAATTAGCTCATCTACCCGTGGCATGGGATATGCATCAAACTTGGAGACTTCATTGAGTTTTCTAAAGTCGTTGCAGAAGCAGAGAGTGCCGTTGGGTTTGGATACTAACGCGATTGACTCGACCAATCGCTCTGCGACTCTTCAATGACTCCAAGCTTGAGCATTCTTTTAACCTCTTCAGGTACTGCCACCCTATGAGCTTCTGGGATGCGGTAAGGCTTTAACCGGATTTTTACATTGGGCTCAATTAAAATGTCATGCTCGATGATGTTTGTGAGATCGGGCAACCCTGAAAACATGTCCCTATTTCTTTGCAGAAACTCTTTTGCTTGCTGGGTTTGGGGCCTAGTTAAGGTGGCTGCAACCTGCACCAGGTCAATCCCTGCATTGTCCCCTGACTGTACACCTACCACCACAGATACCTGTATTCTGTCTCTCCAGGGTTTCAACAATTTTACGTGATAGATCTGGTATGGTTTTCTTTTCCCTGGCTGGTGTACCTTGTAGTTCACCTCACCCACTTTTTCTACTACCTCAAACGGACCTTGCCACTTGGCCAAGAACTTACTCTCCACCGTGGGTATTAGAACAGCCACCCGGTCTCCCACTTGAAACTGTCTAACTTTAGCCGACCGGTTATACACTCTTCTTTGGGCATCCTGAGCCTTCTGCATGTGCTCCCTCACCAGCGGCATCACCTTAGCCACCCTCTCTCGCATTTGAGAGATATGCTCTACCACTGTTTTATGTGGTGAGAACTCACTTTCCCACGTTTCCTTTACTAGATCGAGCAACCCCCGGGGTATTCGTCCATACCATACCAGCTCAAACGGTGAGAAGCCCGTGGACGCTTGTGGAACCTCCCGGATGGCAAACAACAGGGCAGGGAGCAACATATCCCAATCCTTCCCATATTTCTGGACTACTCTTTTTTACATGGACTTTAGAGTTTTATTAAACCTCTCAACTAGGCCATCTCTCTGCGGGTGATAGACGGACGTCCGCAACTGCTTAATCTGAAATAGTTTGCACAAGTCCGCCATCAACTTTGACATAAAAGGGGTGCCCTGGTCCGTCAGTATCTCTTTGGGGAACCCAGTTTGTGAAAACATTTGAAATAATTCCGGGGAAATGGCCATAGAGGAAGTTTTCCTCAAAGGGACTGCTTCTGGATACCTAGTTGCGTAGTCTAGGATGACTAATATGTATTGATGCCCCCTTGCCGACTTTACCAGGGGTCCCACGAGATCCATAGCGATCCACTCGAATGGGACCTCAATAATTGGCAAGGGTACCAGATTGTTTCTATAGTGGGGCACTGGGGCAGGTAACTGGCAAATGGGACAAGATGCACAACATCTTTAAACCTCGGTCTTCACCCCTGGCCAGTAAAACCGGTCGGTTATCCTGGCCTCTGTTTTTTCCGCCCCCGGGTGTCCTCCCAGTGTGTCGTTGTGGGCTAGATCAAGGAGCATCTGCCTATACGGTTGGGGAACCAGCAACTGCTCTACAGTTTCCCCTCGGCTTTCAGCCATTCGATAAACCAAGTCCCCCTTCAAGGCAAAATGAGGAAACCTCTGATCTGCACCTGGTATTTGTGAGACCCCCATCAATAACAGAAACCTGCTCTCGAGCATTAACCAAGGTAGGATCCTGTAATTGGGCGGTGCCAAATGCACGCCTGGATACATCCAGGTCTGGATGCACTGGCCTCGAGGACGTTTCCCCTTCACCCTCCTCAACTGGGGAGAGCTCCTCGTCATCCTCCCCCAGCATAACTTGTAATGGGAAGACTTCCCCCCTCAGAGGTCAACTCGGTTTTGAGACCTGAAACAGGAACATTATCATCCAAATTAACATTCTCTGCAATTTCATTATCAGTGACAGGTATCTCCATATTAGAGGGGTGTGTTGTGGAGGTTTCAGGCCCGGACCCCTCAGACTCTGTCCCTTCCAGGCCCAATGTCCACAGTTCTCCTGGCAGCCCCATCTGTACCTGGTTCCATAGTTTGAGAAATAGTGGACAGTCCTGCCCCACTATGATGTCAGGTGTATTAAACTTCTTACCACCCCAACCTCTTGTGTAACTGAGGTAAGGCCATAGGAAACAGTCACCGGGACTAGGGGGTACTCCCTGGTGTCCCCATGGATACACACTACCCGTAGAGTCCTATTTACTGGGCCGAGACTCCCGACCACCCTGGCATGTACAAGTGTTACCATGCTACCAGAGTCCAGTAGAGCCCTGGCAGGAAGGGGGTTCACCCACACTTTACACTCTAACCGTCCTGCAGCCAGATCAAGATGAGTGGCACACGCTCTTTGCACATAGAAGGAGCTTCTGCGACCAGTCCCGCAATCCATAGGCTCCTCCTGAAGTGGGCATTGTGCCCGGCTATGCCCCCAGGACCAACATCGCCAACACTGTAGGTCCCCTATCCTTGGGACAGGAACCAACCTTCGTGGTTCTGCAGAAGATGATTCAGGTTTGCGGGTTCCAATGTCTGGCAGGGCTTCTCTCCTAGGTGCTGTGGCCGGTCTGGTGGCCCTTGGTGTGGGTTCCCGATGCTTGGCAAGCCCAAGCAGGTCCTCTACCACGGTGTACCTTTTGATCAACTCAACCAGTTGGTCAGCGGTTGCAGGGTCTTCATGGCTAGGACACAAAAATACATTTTCCCGTGGGACTTTAAAGCAGCAAAGAGGAATCAATGGTAGATAAAATGTAAATTTTATTGGAAAGATTGCAATAACGCATATAGCATAAAAAGATAAATTCATGGATCTTATGAGCTCCGGTATTTAAAAAACCAACAATGGAACACAGAAATAATACAATTCACATACATATAGTGTACATTTAGGATAGTGTGACATTACAAATTTAATGCATTACAATGTACTGTAGAAGAGACCCCGATGCATTTCGACCTCTCTAGGTCTTCCTCAAGGGGATTAAATTGTTCTATAGGACATCAAAAAGAATAATAGAAGATTATATATACAAATTAATCATGTTTCCTGCGTTTTCTGTCATAAAGAGTAATTGGGTAGGCAAATTTTTCAAAGTATTAATTTATTAAGAAACGCACAGGGGAAACAGATTGCTAAATCGATCATAGTTGATGAAAAATTGCATATTTACCCTCTGTGTCGAATTGAATGGTGAAACCGGAGACTTTCGTATTAAAAGCGTGATTGCGTATGCACTCCCAGGGTTCCCAATAGGGGTCCGTATTGGCCAAGGCGCCCACCTCCCACTCCATGGCGGATCCGCTCCACAGCTCGTCCGACTCAAAAGGGGTCACACGTTTCGGGAGTATCCCAATAGCGGGCAAGAAAGCAGGGGAGGAGGGTAACAGTGTACCATGTAACCAACACCTGAAGGTTATAATTTCAATCATCTTATGTTTCATATAATACTCTTAGTCATCTATTGGTCAGTATAATTTTATTACATATGTACTACAGTCTTAACTATAACTTAAACAGGGTAAACGGCACTGGGCATACGTGCCCTCAACCAAGGAGGTTCAAGGAGCTTTTTAGGGGCACTAGATACTATATTTTGTTTTGTTATACCTGGTATTAAGACCGGAATGTCAGCATCGGTTCGGGTGTAGCCAATGCAGACTATTCATGGGCCCCCCTAAATAGGGGGGGATGATTTATTTTAATATAAGACTATTTTATATATATGATATGGTATTAATAATGATAGTAATAACTGATGTATATAAGTGATAATAATAAAAATTTAATAAAGTGGGAAGACTTAATTTATAGAAATAGGATGCGTTTGAACATGTCAAATAATTAATATGTATGGGTATGCAATATATCTCACATAACAATGGAGTAAGTGGAGTTGGGTGAAAAAAAATATATAAGAATGAGAAAAAACATGTGTAAAAATAGAAATGTATCAAGAATGTATAATGGTGAGGAAGTGTGGTAGAAATCAGGGCAAATAAATGCTAAGTGTGAAGCCATGTGTATGATGAATGGTAATTAAGGATAATGCTGCTAAGCAAGCAAGTTAGAGAAAACCCCCTTGCATGGTGGTAAGGATGTCGGAAGACATGATTAGCACTCAGGTGGAAGGTTGAACAATAAAAAAGGTGCAATGAAGTAATTGTTTTTTTGATAAATAGGTAGATGGACATCAACCAAAGGATGAGTATAAAGATTTACATATACTCACGTAGTTGAGTCTGTTGATCTTTACAATAAAAAAGGCAGCATGTATACCAAGGCCTTTAAAAGGAAAATAAAAGTTTTATCAATAGTCTGATTCGTTGATGCATATAAAATGCTCAGAGGGATCAATAATCGTAGCCTACTAGCTCCACACTTACCTCTCAAATGGTGAATGGCCAATCAAGTATGCTCCCAGGAAGTCAACTGACAAGTCCTAATGGGGAGTGTGCCTAAAGTACCTGTTGATAATAGCTGATTGGACATCAGATCCTGCCAGGATTAAAGTCAGGTGTTGGGTTCCTCCCCTTGCCGTCCACATGGAATAACCCTCATGTGGCCCCCTCGTCATCCCAGTGGATGTGAATCCCGGTACCACCGCCACCGCCGTTTCAAAACAACGGCGTCGGGATTGGCCCCGTGCGCATGTGCGGAGACGCGACAACGCTAACTGCGTGCCACTGACTCCCGAGCATGCGCGCTAAGGCCATCAACACGCGCCCAGCGGTGAACATGGGATGGCGCGGCACTGTTTAACCCCTTAAGCCCCGGACCATTTGGTAGCTAAAGGACCAGAGGTGAATTCAGAATTTTGCACTGCGCTGCTTTAACTGTAAATTGTGCGGACATGCAATGTTGTACCCAAACGAAATTTGCGTCCTTTTCTTCCCACAAATAGAGCTTTCTTTTAATGGTATTTGATTGCCTCTGCGATTTTTATTTTTTGCGATATAAACGGAAAAAGACCGAAAATTTTGAAAAAAAAATGATATTTTCTACTTTTTGTTATAAGAAAAATCGAATAAACTCAATTGTAGTCATACATTTAGGCCAAAATGTATTCAGCCACATGTTTTTAGTAAAAAAAATGTCAATAAGCGTATATTTATTGGTTTGCGCAAAAGTTATAGAGTTTACAAACTAGGGTACATTTTCTGAAATTTACACAGCTTTAAATTTATGACAGCCTATCTCATTTCTTGAGGTGCTAAAATGACAGGGCAGTACAAACCCCCCCCCCCCCAAATGACCCCATTTTGGAAAGTAGACACCCCAAGGAAATTGCTGAGAGGCATGTTGAGCCCATTGAATTTATTTTTTTTTGTCTTAAGTGATTGAATAATGACAAAAAAAAAAAAAAATTACAAAAAGTTGTCACTAAATGATATATTGCTCACACATGCCATGGTTATATGTGGAATTTCACCCCAAAATACATTTTGCTGCTTCTCCTGAGTATGGGGATACCACATGTGTGGGACTTTTTGGGAGCCTAGCCGCGTACGGGACCCCGGAAACCAAGCACCGCCTTCAGGATTTCTAAGGGCGCAAATTTTTGATTTCACTCCTCACTACCTATCACAGTTTCGAAGGCCATAAAATGCCAAAATAGCACAAAACCCCCCCAAATGACCCCATTTTAGAAAGTAGACACCCCAAGGAAATTGCTGAGAGGCCTGTTGAGCCCATTGAATATATATTTTTTTTGTCCCAAGTGATTGAATAATGACAAAAAAAAAAAAAAAATTACAAAAAGTTGTCACTAAATGATATATTGCTCACACATGCCATGGTTATATGTGGAATTACACCCCAAAATACATTTTTCTGCTTCTCCTGAGTACGGGGATACCACGTGTGGGACTTTTTAGGAGCCTAGCCGCGTACGGGACCCCGAAAACCAAGCACCGCCTTCAGGATTTCTAGGCACAAATTTTTGATTTCACTCCTCACTACCTATCACAGTTTCGAAGGCCATAAAATGCCAAAATCGCACAAAACCCCCCAAATGACCCCATTTTGGAATATAGACACCCCAAGCTATTTGCTGAGAGGAATGGCGAGTATTTTACAGCTCTCATTTGTTTTTGAAAATGAAGAAAGAAAATATATATATATATATATTTTTTTTTTTTCAATTTTCAAAACTTTGTGACAAAAAGCGAGATCTGCAAAATACTCACAATACCTCTCAGCAAATAGCTTGGGGTGTCTACTTTCCAAAATGGGGTCATTTGGGGGGGGTTTGTGCTATCTGGGCATTCCATGGCCTCCGAAACTGTGATAGGCAGTGAGAAGTGAAATCAAAAATTTACACCCTTAGAAAGCCTGAAGGCGGTGCTTGGTTTTTGGGGTCCCGTACGTGGCTAGGCTCCCAAAAAGTCTCACACATGTGGTATCCCCGTACTCAGGAGAAGGAACAGAATGTATTTTGGGGTGTAATTCCACATATGCCCATGGCATGTTTGAGCAATATATCATTTAGTGACAACTTTGTGCAAAAAAAAAAAAAAAATTGTCGTTTTTCCGCAACTTGTGTCAACATATAAAATATTCCATGGACTCGACATGCCTCTCAGTATATAGCTTGGGGTGTCTACTTTCCAAAATGGGGTCATTTGGGGGGGTTTTGAACTGTTCTGGCATTTTATACACAACATTAGGAAGCTTACATCCACTCTTCTAACCACTTGAAGACAAAGCCCTTTTTGACACGTTTTGTTTACATGAAAACATTTTTTTTTTGCAAGAAAATTATGTTGAACCCCCAAACATTATATATATTTTTAAAGCAAATGCCCTACAGATTAAAATGGTGGGTGTTGCATTTTTTTTTTATACACAGTATTTGCGCAGCGATTTTTCAAACGCATTTTTTGGGTTAAAAAATACACTTTTTTTAATTTTAATGCACTAAAACACACTATATTGCCCAAATGTTTGATGAAATAAAAAAGATGATCTTAGGCCGAGTACATAGATACCAAGCACGACATGCTTTAAAATTTCGCACAAACGCGCATTGGCGACAAACTACATACATTTTTAAAAGCCTTTAAAAGCCTTTACAGGTTACCCCAGTAGATTTACAGAGGAGGTCTACTGCTAAAATGATTGCCCTCGATCTGACCTTTGCGGTGATACCTCACATGCATGGTGCAATTGCTGTTTACATATGACGCCAGACCGACGCTTGCGTTCGCCATTGGGCAAGAGCAGGGCAGGACAAGGGTGCTTTTTTCTTTTTTTCATTTTTTTTTATCATTAATTTTGCTTTTTTATTTTATTTTTAAATTGTTCCTTCCAAGTATTTTTTTTTTTTATCATTTTTATTGTTATCTCAGGGAATGTAAATATCCCCTATGACAGCAATAGGTAGTGACAGGTACTCTTTTTTTAAAAAAACTGGGGTCTTCTAGACCCTAGATTTTTCCTCTGCCCTCAAAGCATCTGACCACACCAAGATCGGTGTGATAAAATGCTTTCCCAATTTCCCAATGGCGCTTTTTATATCCGGGGGGGCATTCCCTCCCACTGCTTGTAAAAGCAGTCCAGAGGCTAATTAGCCGCTAGGATTGCTTTTACATGAAAGCCGGCCGCAGGCTGAAAAGAATGATACCAAGATGATACCTAAACCCGCAGGCATCATTCTGGTATAAACATTCAAAGTCCAGCAACATACCAGTACGTTGCTGGTCCTTGTTGGACATGTATTGTAATCTTTTTTTTTCATGCAGCCAGTTGGCTGAACGAAAAAAGAGATTGATCGGTGGGTATGCCCACCATTAGAATACCGCTCTTCATCCACCCACTTCCAATGATGGGCATACACGCACCATTTATATATGCCGAAGCATGGGGGCATCCTCCCGCAAAAAAGTTATGCCGCACACACATGGTCGGAGTTTTCCACGGGCAAGCCTCCGTCGGAATTTCGACCGTATGTACGCGGCATTAGGAGCAAAATCGCTCCTCCGCCCCTGCTGCCCCAATGCTTTGGCATATTTGCTTTTTTTTTTTAACTGTGGTGGTGAAATCACCTCCTACAGCACTGGAGTCGCAGGGATCAGGCCTGTCTCTGCGAACGCTGCAGTTATGTGTGTTGTGTTTTGTAAGTGACAGTGATCGATCGATACTGCACTTGGGTGGCCTGGGCTGGACGGAGGGGCAAAACGCAGGTGCCAGCAGGTATCTGGGCTGATCCCGCTAACACTGCGTATTTGGGAACCCTAAACTGCTGGGGACGCTAGTATAGATCTGATCAGATATTGATCTGTTCAGATACTATACCACTAAGGGGGGTGTATGCTTCACGCGTGGGTGTTAGCGTTACTGGCACTAACCTGACGCTACCTGGAGTGTGACTCAGACCCTCTCTGACGCTAAAACCTAATTGATATCACCCGCCGGGCGATCAGGGGGTTAAACCTTTATTGGGTTATATACACGGCGGGTGCCCTGACACTATAAAAAGCAAACTAACTAACCAGCGTCACCCGTAACACTTATATGGTGATCACTGGTGAAAGGGTTAACTAGGGGCAATCAGGGGGTTAAAACCTTTATTAGATAATATATTGGGGTACCTGACGCTATAAAAACATGCGGCGAACCTAAAAAAAATTACTGGCTACCGATCTGCATCACCGACACTAAGACAGCGTTTAGAAAAACGATCGCTTAGCGACAGTGGTGATAGGGGGTGAAAGGGTTACCTGGGGGGCGATCAAGGGGGTTAAACCTTTATTAGATAATATATTGGGGTACCTGACGCTATAAAAACCTGCGGCGAACCTAAAAAAATTACCAGCTACCGATCAGCATCACCGACACTAAGACAGCGTTTAGAAAAACGATCGCTTAGCGACAGTGGTGATGGGGGTGAAAGGGTTACCTGGGGGGCGATCAAGGGGGTTAAACCTTTATTAGATAATATATTGGGGTACCTGACGCTATAAAAACATGCAGCGAACCTAAAAAAAATTACTGGCTACCGATCTGCATCACCGACACTAAGACAGCGTTTAGAAAAACAATTGCTTAGTGACAGTGGTGATAGGGGGTGAAAGGGTTACCTGGGGGGCGATCAAGGGGGTTAAACCTTTATTAGATAATATATTGGGGTACCTGACGCTATAAAAACCTGCGGCGAACCTAAAAAAAATTACCGGCTACCGATCTGCATCACAGACACTAAGACAGCGTTTAGAAAAACGATCGCTTAGTGACAGTGGTGATAGGGGGGGAAAGGGTTACCTGGGGGGCGATCAAGGGGGTTAAACCTTTATTAGATAATATATTGGGGTACCTGACGCTATAAAAACATGCAGCGAACCTAAAAAAAATTACTGGCTGCCGATCGGCATCACTGACGCTAAGACAGCGATCAGAAAAATGATTGCTTAGCGACAGTGGTGATAGGGGGTGAAAGGGTTATCTGGGGGGTGATCAGGGGGTTAAACCTTTATTAGGGGGGGTTAGGGGGCTACACTGGACCTAAAACTAAACTTTGGTGACACTTTTACAGTCACAAATGTCACTGATTGCAGTGATCACTAAATAAATGGTCACTGCAATCAGTGACACTGTGACTGGGGGCTGGGGGGGTGATCTGGGGGGTGATCTGGGGTGTCTGGGGGGGCCTGGGGGGGCGATTTATGTCCCTATGTGTCCTGGTGTCAGTGTAGTGTTGTGTGCACTGACCTGATGTCTTCTCTTGTACGGCGCTCGGTATATGTGAGCGCCGCACCAGAGATGACATCACTTCCTCCTGCTCCCTCTGTCTGACACAGACAGAGGGGGCATTTCCATTCGCCGGGAGCGATCGCGAGGGGGTGGCCAGAAACGAATGGCTGCCCCCTCATCCCGGAACGCTCCCGGACACTTAGCCACCGCTCACTGTATAGGAGGGGGGTCCGATTGGACCCCCCAACTATACAAAGGCAATCACGTACACTCTACGTGATTGTGCCTGTCGGTGCCATTCTGCCGACGTATATATACAGTGAGCGGTCGTTAAGTGGTTAAACCCCACCCAGTGGTATGAATACCAACTGCGGGCGGTATGGAAAGGCTCACTAAAAGCGTTCCTCCCCCAGTGCCGGAGAGTCAGGCTGCTGCAGAGAAACCGGCCCCCACCGAGGAGAGGAGGCCCGTCATGCCTTCACGGGTTCAATCCCCCGGGAAGAGAAGATTGTAAATTTAATATATACATGTTAACATATAGATTATGACACGTCATCACCAAAACAATTTCATTTGTAGTATTATAAGACACATAACCGCGTCACAAAGATGTTATAAATAATATACAAGACCTCTCACGTGTCAAGGGTATGGGAAAGGGGTGTTTAACCACCCAAAATGAAAAACTCTAGCATGGATTGACACATATGGGGGTGAGAGAGGGCTGCACATCCCGATTTGAACACTAGGACACAAAAAGACATTTTCCCGTGGGACTTTAAAGCAGCAAAGAGGAATCAATGGTAGATAAAATGTAAATTTTATTGGAAAGATTGCAATGACGCATATAGCATAAAAAGATAAATTCATGGATCTTATGAGCTCCGGTATTTAAAAAACCAACAATGGAACACAGAAATAATACAATTCACATACATATAGTGTACATTTAGGATAGTGTGACATTACAAATTTAATGCATTACAATGTACTGTAGAAGAGACCCCGATGCATTTCGACCTCTCTAGGTCTTCCTCAAGGGGATTAAATTGTTCTATAGGACATCAAAAAGAATAATAGAAGATTATATATACAAATTAATCATGTTTCCTGCGTTTTCTGTCATAAAGAGTAATTGGGTACGCAAATTTTTCAAAGTATTAATTTATTAAGAAACGCACAGGGGAAACAGATTGCTAAATCGATCATAGTTGATGAAAAATTGCATATTTACCCTCTGTGTCGAATTGAATGGTGAAACCGGAGACTTTCGTATTAAAAGCGTGATTGCGTATGCACTCCCAGGGTTCCCAATAGGGGTCCATATTGGCCAAGGCGCCCACCTCCCACTCCATGGCGGATCCGCTCCACGGCTTGTCCGACTCAAAAGGGGTCACACGTTTCGGGAGTATCCCAATAGCGGGCAAGAAAGCAGGGGAGGAGGGTAACAGTGTACCATGTAACCAACACCTGAAGGTTATAATTTCAATCATCTTATGTTTCATATAATACTCTTAGTCATCTATTGGTCAGTATAATTTTATTACATATGTACTACAGTCTTAACTATAACTTAAACAGGGTAAACGGCACTGGGCATACGTGCCCTCAACCAAGGAGGTTCAAGGAGCTTTTTAGGGGCACTAGATACTATATTTTGTTTTGTTATACCTGGTATTAAGACCGGAAAGTCAGCATCGGTTCGGGTGTAGCCAATGCAGACTATTCATGGGCCCCCTAAATAGGGGGGATGATTTATTTTAATATAAGACTATTTTATATATATGATATGGTATTAATAATGATAGTAATAACTGATGTATATAAGTGATAATAATAAAAAAAATGTAATAAAGTGGGAAGACTTAATTTATAGAAATAGGATGTGTTTGAACATGTCAAATAATTAATATGTATGGGTATGCAATATATCTCACATAACAATGGAGTAAGTGGAGTTGGGTGAAAAAAATTTATAAGAATGAGAAAAAACATGTGTAAAAATAGAAATGTATCAAGAATATATAATGGTGAGGGAGTGTGGTAGAAATCAGGGCAGATAAATGCTAAGTGTGAAGCCATGTGTATGATGAATGGTAATTAAGGATAATGCTGCTAAGCAAGCAAGTTAGAGAAAACCCCCTTGCATGGTGGTAAGGATGTCGGAAAACATGATTAGCACTCAGGTGGAAGGTTGAACAATAAAAAAGGTGCAATGAAGTAATTGTTTTTTTGATAAATAGGTAGATGGACATCAACCAAAGGATGAGTATAAAGATTTACATATACTCACGTAGTTGAGTCTGTTGATCTTTACAATAAAAAAGGCAGCATGTATACCAAGGCCTTTAAAAGGAAAATTAACATTCTCTGCAATTTCATTATCAGTGACAGGTATCTCCATATTAGAGGGGTGTGTTGTGGAGGTTTCAGGCCCGGACCCCTCAGACTCCGTCCCTTCCAGGCCCAATGTCCACAGTTCTCCTGGCAGCCCCATCTGTACCTGGTTCCATAGTTTGAGAAATAGTGGACAGTCCTGCCCCACTATGATGTCATGTATTAAACTTCTTACCACCCCAACCTCTTGTGTAACTGAGGTAAGGCCATAAGAAACAGTCACCGGGACTAGGGGGTACTCCCTGGTGTCCCCATGGATACACACTACCCGTAGAGTCCTATTTACTGGGCCGAGACTCCCGACCACCCTGGCATGTACAAGTGTTACCATGCTACCAGAGTCCAGTAGAGCCCTGGCAGGAAGGGGGTTCACCCACACTTTACACTCTAATCATCCTGCAGCCAGATCAAGATGAGTGGCACACGCTCTTTGCACATAGAAGGAGCTTCTGCGACCAGTCCCGCAATCCATAGGCTCCTCCTGAAGTGGGCATTGTGCCCGGCTATGCCCCCAGGACCAACATCGCCAACACTGTAGGTCCCCTATCCTTGGGACAGGAACCAACCTTCGTGGTTCTGCAGAAGATGATTCAGGTTTGCGGGTTCCAATGTCTGGCAGGGCTTCTCTCCTAGGTGCTGTGGCCGGTCTGGTGGCCCTTGGTGTGGGTTCCCGATGCTTGGCAAGCCCAAGCAGGTCCTCTACCACGGTGTACCTTTCGATCAACTCAACCAGTTGGTCAGCGGTTGCAGGGTCTCCATGGCTTACCCAGTGCTGGTAGGTCATCTGGCAGCGACCGCAAGTACCAGTCCATCACCACCTGTTCCACCATTTGTGGGCCTGACAACTTTTCTGGCTGCAGCCATTTTTTGACCAGCTGTACCAGTTCGTGCATTTGGGGCCTGGGTGGTCGGTCAGGTTTGTACCGCCAGTGGTGCACCCTCTGAGCTCGGACGGCTGTGGTCACTCCCAGGCGGGCCAGTATCTCTGCCTTCAGCCGCTCATAGTCGCTGATGTGCTCAGTTGGGAGGTCAAAATAGGCCTTTTGCAGGTCACTGGTGAGGAAAGGGGAGATAATGCCAGCCCATTGGACATGGGGCCACCCCTCTCTCTCTGCTATCCTTTCAAAGGTAGTGAGAAAGGCCTCTACGTCATCGCTGGTTGTTAGTTTTTGTAAGAAATGGCTGGCTCTCATGGACACTTGGTTGCCAGCGGAGACGACCGCTTGCTCTCGTCCCTGAGCCAGCCGCTGTACTGCCTCCTGCAAGGCAGCCACCTGTGCTTGAGTGGACTCCTGCTGGGCCGCAAACTGGGCGTGTGCTTTTCTGCTGTGCAGCTACAGCCTGTGCCAGGGTCTGCTGCTGCTTAGCCATCGCTTCCTCATGGCGACGGTTTGCCTCTGCTGAAGCTTGCTGCTGGGTCACAGTGGCTTGTGACAAAGCCTTGATGACCTCCTCCATGCCTTTGTCTGCTGTTTGCAGTGTCTGAGCTGACTTTACCTATGCCATAAGCACACTGTCTCTTTAAGTGTCAGTTTTTAGTTTTAAAAGTTTTTTGCGGCTGCATATGCACTTTGCCCGCATTCTCCACCAGTTGTAAACTTTTGGGGATTATAGCTCCACGGGACCAAGTGCATAAACCATTTGAACTTGAAACAAAAAGGCTTTTATTTGTAAAAAAAACAAAAATAAAGCTTCATTCAGCACACAGGAAAAATATAAAACAAAGTCCGCTAATTCCTGATGATGGCCCTGTGATTGGCCGAAACGTCGAAGTACTACTTCCGCCCCAATTGAAACCACCAGGGAATCGTGCACCTTGACACAGCTACTAGGACCATCCCGTTCAGGGCCGATTATCTTTTAATCAATCGCCTGCTATACATGCCGGGTGCCAGGACTATCAGGTACTCAGTAATGTAAGTGTAACTTTTTTTTTTGTGGAATCAATAAATGTTTTAAACGGCATTGCACAATGAGGCTCTTTCTCTCTTGATCCCCATTCATCCCTATGAGCAACATCTCTATCAACAAGACGTCATCCTAAGGATCTGAGTTCGGGGTATCCCCACATGCCTAATAGACCATATTAGCGATAGTTGGTCCACACATTGCGGTGAGTGCACATCTATGTGGGGCACCCAGTTTGAGCACCAGTCCATAGGAGACTTTATTGGGCACGAGCACCATATGGGACCATCGTATGTTATCATATATGTTGCATATACGTATATTTTGTCTACCAGTTTGTTATATATCCTAGTAGTTGATTTCTAGCGCAATTTTCTTTCTTTTAACCTATATTGCTCTGTTGGCACATAGCAAGTTTATTTTGCAGCTGATATCAGGTACTTTGGGTACTCATTCATATCTAATGGCGCTTTTTAGTTTATATATTCATAAAATAAAGTCTGCTTGTCTTCGGCACAAAACAAATAAAAAAAAAGGCACATACAGTTTTTGTGGATGGGTCTTCACCCCAGAACTTCAAGAGTCCTTGCTGAATCTTTAGCAGCTTCCAACAGACACACAGCTCATCACGACAGTGCAAATTCCATACTCCTCCTCACCTCACCTCTAGCACCACTTCCTGTCTTATGAGCTGTTCCCTGGAGGCCTTTAACCCCCTGTGTGCTGACTCCCAGTGGTCAGGAGTGGAGGCTCTTTCCCACCCGAATATCACTTTAGAGCCTCTGAAATTCCGGGCTCCAAATGACTCTCTATCAAGACAGAGAGGACTGTGAGCCAATCTTCTCTGGATCAATTCTCTTGCCGAGAATTCCTCACCCATTCTGGGTGACCACCTAAACACTATCACAACTCCCTTAAAAGGAACCACAACCCAAATGCTGGTGCTATATAGCACCCGTCCAGGACCCAACCTTGGCGTCCTGTACAGGGGACACTATGTGCCAAGGTTACAGATGTACCTAGTTACACCACTGTTTTGTATTAACCACTTAACGACCGCCCACTGTAAATATACGTCAGCAGAATGGCACCGACAGGCAGAATCACGTATATGTACGTGATTGCCTTTGTATAGTTGGGGGGTCCGATCGGACCCCCCTTCTTTACAGTGGGTGGTCGTTTTACCTTCGGGAGCGATCCGGCATGAGGGGACGGCCGTTCGATTCCGGCCACCCCCTCTCGATCGCTCCCGGCGAATGAGAGAGCTTCCCCTGCCTGCCAGGAAGGAGGAAGTGATGTCATCTCTCCTGGGGCGCTCACATATACCGAGCGCCGTACAGGAGAAGATGCCAGGTTAGTACACACAACACTACACTGACACCAGGACACATAGGCACATAAATCGCCCCCCCAGGCCCCCCCAGACACCCCCAGATCACCCCCCAGCCCCCCCAGCCCCCAGTCACAGTGTCACTGATTGCAGTGACCATTTATTTAGTGATCACTGCAATCAGTGACATTTGTGACTGTAAAAGTGTCACTACATTTAGTTTTAGGTCCAGTGTAGCCCCCTAACCCCCCCAATAAAGGTTTAACCCCCTGATCACCCCCCAGATAACCCTTTCACCCCCTAGCACCGCCGTCACTAAGCAATCATTTTTCTGATCGATGTCTTAGCGTCGGTGATGCTGATCGGTAGCCAGTAATTTTTTTTAGGTTCGCCACAGGTTTTTATAGCGTCGGGTACCCCCATATATTACCTAATGAAGGTTTAACCCCCTTGATCGCCCCCCAGGTAACCCTTTCACCCCCTATCACCACTGTCACTAAGTTATAATTTTTCTGATCGATGTCTTAGCGTCGGTGATGCTGATCGGTAGCCAGTAATTTTTTTTAGGTTCGCCGCATGTTTTTATAGCGTCGGGTACCCCCATATATTACCTAATAAAGGTGTAACCCCCTTGATCACCCCCAGGTAACCCTTTCACCCCCTAGCACCGCCGTCACTATGCGATAATTTTTCTGATCGATGTATTAGCGTCGGTGATGCTGATCGGTAGCCAGTAATTTTTTTTAGGTTCGCCGCAGGTTTTTATAGCGTCAGGTACCCCCATATATTATCTAATAAAGGTTTAACCCCCTTGATCGCCCCCCAGGTAACCCTTTCACCCCCTATCACCACTGTCGCTAAGCAATCGTTTTTATGATCGTTGTCTTAGTGTCGGTGATGCCGATAGGTAGCCAGTAATTTTTTTTTAGGTTCACCGTCAGGTTTTTATATAGCGTCAGGTACCCCCATATATTACCTAATAAAGGTTTTAACCCCCTAATTGCCCCTAGTTAACCCTTTCACCAGTGATCATCATATAAGTGTTACGGGTGACGCTGGTTAGTTAGTTTGCTTTTTATAGTGTCAGGGCACCCGCCGTATATAACCCAATAAAGGTTTAACCCCCTGATCGCCCAGCGGGTGATATCAGTTAGGTTTTAGCGTCAGAGAGGGTCTGCGTCACACCCCAGGCAGCGTCAGGTTAGTGCCAGTAACGCTAACACCCACGCGTGAAGCATACACCCCCCTTAGTGGTATAGTATCTGAACAGATCAATACCTGATCTGATCAGATCTATACTAGCGTCCCCAGCAGTTTAGGGTTCCCAAAAACACACTGTTAGTGGGATCAGCCCAGATACCTGCTAGCACCTGCGTTTTGCCCCTCCGTCCAGCCCAGGCCACCCAAGTGCAGTATTGATCGATCACTGTCACTTGCAAAACACAACACACATAACTGCAGCGTTCGCAGAGACAGGCCTGATCCCTGCGACTCCAGTGCTGTAGGAGGTGATTTCACCACCACAGTTAAAAAAAAAAAAGCATATATGCCGAAGCATTGGGGCAGCAGGAGCGGAGGAGCGATTTTGCTCCTAATGCCGCGTATATACGGTCGAAATTCCGACGGAGGCTTGCCCGTGGAAAAGTCTGACCATGTGTACGCGGCATAACTTTTGCGAGAAGATGCCCCCATGCTTTGGCATATATAAATGGTGCATGTATGCCCATCATTAGAAGTGGGTGGATGAAGGGCGGTATTCTAATGGTGGGCATACCCACCGATCAATCTTTTTTTTTCGTTCAGCCAACAGGCTGCATGAAAAAAAAGATTACAATACATGTCCAACAAGGACCAGCAACGTACTGGTATGTTGCTGGACTTTGAATGTTTATACCAGAATGATGCCTGTGGGTTTAGGTATCATCTTGGTATCATTCTTTTCAGCCAGCGGCCGGATTTCATGTAAAAGCAATCCTAGTGGCTAATTAGCCTCTGGACTGCTTTTACAAGCAGTGGGAGGGAATGTCCCCCCCCCCCGGATATAAAAAGCGCCATTGGGAAATTGGGAAAGCATTTTATCACACCGATCTTGGTGTGGTCAGATGCTTTGAGGGCAGAGGAAAAATCTAGGGTCCAATAGACCCCAGTTTTTTCAAAAAAGAGTACCTGTCATTACCTATTGCTATCATAGGGGATATTTACATTCCCTGAGATAACAATAAAAGTGATAAAAATAAATAAATATGGAAGCAACAGTTTAAAAATAAAATAAAAAAGCAAAATTAATAATAAAAAAAAAAAAAAAGCACCCCTGTCCTGCCCTGCTCTTGCCCAATGGCGAACGCAAGCGTCGGTCTAGCGTCATATGTAAACAGCAATTGCACCATGCATGTGAGGTATCACCGCGAAGGTCAGATCGAGGGCAGTAATTTTAGCAGTAGACCTCCTCTGTAAATCTAACGGGGTAACCTGTAAATGCTTTTAAAGGCTTTTAAAAATGTATGTAGTTTGTCACCAATGCGCGTTTGTGCGAAATTTTAAAGCATGTCGTGTTTGGTATCTATGTACTCGGCCTAAGATCATCTTTTTTATTTCATCAAACATTTGGGCAATATAGTGTGTTTTAGTGCATTAAAATTAAAAAAAGTGTATTTTTTCCCAAAAATACTGTGTAGAAAAAAAAAATGCAACACCCACCATTTTATTCTGTAGGGCCTTTGCTTTAAAAATATATATAATGTTTGGGGGTTCAACATAATTTTCTTGCAAAAAAAATATGTTTTCATGTAAACAAAAAGTGTCAAAAAGGGCTTTGTCTTCAAGTGGTTAGAAGAGTGGATGTAAGCTTCCTAATGTTGTGTATAAAATGCCAGAACAGTTCAAAACCCCCCCAAATGACCCCATTTTGGAAAGTAGACACCCCAAGCTATATACTGAGAGGCATGTCGAGTCCATGGAATATTTTATATGTTGACACAAGTTGCGGAAAAAATACAATTTTTTTTTTTTTTTTGCACAAAGTTGTCACTAAATGATATATTGCTCAAACATGCCATGGGCATATGTGGAATTACACCCCAAAATACATTCTGTTGCTTCTCCTGAGTACGGGGATACCACATGTGTGAGACTTTTTGGGAGCCTAGCCGCGTACGGGACCCCAAAAACCAAGCACCGCCTTCAGGCTTTCTAAGGGTGTCAATTTTTGATTTCACTTCTCACTGCCTATCACAGTTTCGGAGGCCATGGAATGCCCAGATGGCACAAAACCCCCCCAAATGACCCCATTTTGGAAAGTAGACACCCCAAGCTATTTGCTGAGAGGTATTGTGAGTATTTTGCAGATCTCGCTTTTTGTCACAAAGTTTTGAAAATTGAAAAAAAAAAGAAAAAAAAAAAAATTTTCTTTCTTCATTTTCAAAAACAAATGAGAGCTGTAAAATACTCACCATGCCTCTCAGCAAACAGCTTGGGGTGTCTATTTCCAAAATGGGGTCATTTGGGGGGGTTTTGTGCTATTTTGGCATTTTATGGCCTTCAAAACTGTGATAGGTAGTGAGGAGTGAAATCAAAAATTTGCGCCCTTAGAAATCCTGGAGGCGGTGCTTGGTTTCCGGGGTCCCGTACGTGGCTAGGCTCCTAAAAAGTCCCACACATGTGGTATCCCCGTACTCAGGAGAAGCAGCAGAATGTATTTTGGGGTGCAATTCCACATATAACCATGGCATGTGTGAGCAATATATCATTTAGTGACAACTTTTTGTAATTTTTTTTTTTGTCATTATTCAATCACTTGGAACAAAAAAAAAAATATTCAATGGGCTCAACATGCCTCTCAGCAATTTCCTTGGGGTGTCTACTTTCTAAAATGGGGTCATTTGGGGGGGTTTTGTGCTATTTTGGCATTTAATGGCCTTCAAAACTGTGATAGGTAGTGAGGAGTGAAATCAAAAATTTGCGCCCTTAGAAATCCTGAAGGCGGTGCTTGGTTTCCGGGGTCCCGTACGTGGCTAGGCTCCTAAAAAGTCCCACACATGTGGTATCCCCGTACTCAGGAGAAGCAGCAGAATGTATTTTGGGGTGCAATTCCACATATAACCATGGCATGTGTGAGCAATATATAATTTAGTGACAACTTTTTGTATTTTTTTTTTTGTCATTATTCAATCACTTGGGACAAAAAAATAAAAATATTCAATGGGCTCAACATGCCTCTCAGCAATTTCCTTGGGGTGTCTACTTTCTAAAATGGGGTCATTTGGGGGGGTTTTGTACTGCCCTGTCATTTTAGCACCTCAAGAAATGAGATAGGCAGTCATAAATTAAAAGCTGTGTAAATTCCAGAAAATGTACCCTAGTTTGTAAACGCTATAACTTTTGCGCAAACCGATAAATATACGCTTATTGACATTTTTTTTACTAAAGACATGTGGCTGAATACATTTTGGCCTAAATGTATGACTAAAATTGAGTTTATTCGATTTTTCTTATAACAAAAAGTAGAAAATATCATTTTTTTTCAAAATTTTCGGTCTTTTTCCATTTATATCGCAAAAAATAAAAATCGCAGAGGCAATCAAATACCATTAAAAGAAAGCTCTATTTGTGGGAAGAAAAGGACGCAAATTTCGTTTGGGTACAACATTGCATGTCCGCACAATTTACAGTTAAAGCAGCGCAGTGCAAAATTCTGAATTCACCTCTGGTCCTTTAGCTACCAAATGGTCCGGGCTTAAGTGGTTAAACAATAAAAATTATATCTATACGATGAGAATCAAATGGTGAAGCCTTATCAGGGGAGTAGATAAGAAGGGGGGTCAGGGGTGTTAAAAAAAAACAGGGCCAAAATTAAATGCCTGGTGTCCCTGCTGTGCAACCACACATGGCACCAGCGACAGTCAGCACTGCAGTCACTGGCACACAGAGTGTAATAATGCCACTGCAGCAAGTGTAATAGATCATTAGGCATACCCGCACGCACGTTGTGGTACACTGCCAGGCCAGTCTATCGGGCTTGGGCTGAAGGCTGACAGCTCTATCACCAGGCAGCACACTGAGCACAGTGGGAACCAGCAGTGCATGTAGTCCTGCCCAGAGCTCTCTACGCCCTGTATTCCTGTTGGCTTGCAGTGCCACTACCACCTTGGGCTTGGGAGAGGAGCCTTGCCTGGGCCCTGGAGCACAGAATGCTTGTACAGTGCTGTGTAGCCGCCGGCCCTTCACATGGATGAACTGCTGCTGTCCTTTCCAGGTATGTCCCTCTATCTCTTCTAGCCTAGTCTCAGAGAGTGTCCTCAGACTTACCACTGCTCAGACTGCTGTGATGCTGCTGGCATTTTGCTGTTCATACTAGGTAATCGTGAGTCAATGACAGACTGTCTGTGATTCTGTGTGGGAACTGGCAAAGTTAGCAATTGAGGCTGGCTGGGCTAAATTCTGCATTGCTTGTGTTACTGACAGTTGACTGGGGCTAAGCTGAGGTTTCTATTGCTTGTGTTACTGACAGTCCAGCCTGGCACTGGAAAGCTTGTTGTAGTGCTCACCGGCTTACTGATTCCGCAATTGCCACCACAACATGTCTGCCAATGCCAGAGCCAGGTTGGACTTTCTGCTGCCCTCAGTGGCATGCCTTGGAACTGTTTTACCCCTGGTTCATACATATGTGGTGCAGGAAACGCTGCAATCCCTGGTATTTCCAGCGCCACATTGCAATCACACTGTTTTTGATCTGCTACAGGTGTCAATTCAAAGTTAACAACTCCCCAAAAGGAGGTCGCAAACGCAGTGTTTGTCTGAACCAGATCACATGGTTGGTTTTCAAAAAAGGGTGCCTCCACTTCTTTGGTGCAATGTGGTGTGATTCAGCCCATTCAAAATTATTGGGCTCAAATCGCACTACACAGAATCACGTGTGAATTGCACAGGAATGCAGTGCAGTTCCTGTGTGATTCACATGCAAACTACAGAGTGAAACCAGGCTTACTGTGTTGATTGTGGTGCAATCAAGGCCCATTCATTTTGAATGGGCTCAAATCACACATAAGTCATGCATGCACTAATTTTGGAACCACACTGCAACCGGTTCGCATGGTCGCTTTGTGAATTTCGATCTGGTGCAGGCAAACACACTGGGTTTTGCAACCTTTGTTTGGGGTGTCAGTAAGATAGCACTGACACCCACTGCAGATTGCAAGGGGGTGTGATTTGAATGAGGTGCATGAATCATGCATGGATAGAGGGTTTCCTACATTCTAGTGTACCTCCACGTATCTCCTAAGCAGCAGTGTGTTTTTCCTCTGCCAGTGCAGGAAGGTGTGCAATTACATACCTTCTCGCACCTGCTCAGATGTGCATAAAGAAAAGTCAGTATATTCCTGCCTGGTAATTTTTCAGTTGAATGTTTTTTTATTTTGTGATTAATTGAAATTTAAGTACATGTAAACACAGTGAGTGTGCTACTATCCACAAGATGGTGCCCTTTGTACCTGCCCAGTAAGATTGGTTATTACAGTGCACCATCCTGTGGTAGGCAGTGCATTCCCCCTTTTTTCTTTTTTTTTTTATCTATAAAAGTAAAAAAAGTCAGTGAGTGCTCTGTCTGACACACACTTTGGACCATAATAGGATTCATTAAGGGGAAAAACCGCAAGGGTTCACAACCCCTTTAACCACTTCAATACCAGGCACTTACGCCCCTTCCTGCCCAGGACAATTTTCAGCTTTCAGTGCTGTCACACTTTGAATGACAATTGCGCGGTTATGCAACACTGTATCCAAACTAAATTTTTCTAATTTTCTTCCCACAAATAGAGCTTTCTTTTGATGGTATTTGATCAGCTCTGGGATTTTTATTTTTTGCTAAATAAGCAAAAAAAGACCCAAATTTTTGAAAAAAATTTTTTTTTCTTAGTTTCTGTCATAAAATGTTGTTTTCCCCTTTACTGACGGGCACTGCTCAGGTGGCACTGATTGGCACTGATGAGGCGGCACTGATGAGTTGGCACTGATGGGCACTGATATGTAGAATTGATGGCCACTGATAGGCAGCACTGATATGCAGTACTGATAGGCACCAATAGGCGGCACTGATATGCAGCACTGATGGGCACTGATGGGCAGTGACAGGCGGCTGTGATGGGCACTGACAAGCGTCTGTGATGGGCACTGACAGGCGGCAGTGATTGGTACTAATAGGCAGTACTGATTGGTGCTGACAGGTGGCACTGATGGGCAGCACTGATGATGAGGTACTGATAAGTACTGACAGGTGTTACTGCTGGGCAGTGATTGGCACTGTGGTGGGCAGTGATTGGCACTGTGGTGGTCACTGGCAGAATTTAATGTTGGGACATTGCTGGGCACTGGTTGACAGGTGTTTGGCACATCTGAGGGGGCTGTGCTGATAATCAATGTGCTGATTATCAGCATAGACCCCTCCTCTGACAGGGAGAGCCACCGATCGGCTCTCCCTGTCAGCGCGAACCGAGGAATGCCGTTTACCGACACTTCCTGGTTCACGCGATGATCAGCTGTGATTGGTCAAAGCTGATCACGTGGTAAGAAGCCTCTGACAGAGGCTCCTTATCACGATCGAAGATGCGGAGTATCAGACTGACAAGCCGCACTCGCGATCGCCGCGCTGCGGGGCGCGCTGGCATGTTATCCTGCTGGACGTCATATGACGCCCAGTCAGGATAACATAACCACTTCCCGGCCGTCGTTCTGCATACGGCGGGCGGTGAGTGGTTAAGGATGTGATTTCTTACTAGGGGCAACATTTATTGTTTTTTCTTTTTCCAGTCTTTATCATTTTGCCGCAATTTATTTTATTTAAAAATACATTTACCGTACTTAGTACCTGTTGCTGAAACCCCCTCCCAGAACAAAATATTATCTATGGCCCAGAGCCTTATACTCAACCTTCATTCCACTCAAAGGACACACTTTCTTCAAATCAGTTTGTACACTTATTTTTTTGTGAAATAAATCAAATCCATCAGTCGTATTGTAATAAAATAGTATGTCTGAAGATGCTTGCAGAAATTACTGCAACTAATACATTAAATCCCAGTATGCCACTTTACTGTATATGTTTTGGCATCAAGTGCAGCAATATTACTATTTTTTTGTGGGGCTATAAATTAAAAATACAGTTATCCTACCATTAATTATATAAATGAGTCTACATGTTTATTAGTGGTATAGCTAGAGTGAATGGTATAATTTTTTGTGTAAATGGTTGTTTATCATCTGATTAGAAATTCTTCTGGCATGCACTTTGATAAGCAGTCTAAACTGTTTATTGCCATACACTTATCTTTCTTTTAGAAGATTTTGGTATAAATCCTGGAGAGATTTAATTAAAGTAAAGCTGTCATACACAAAATAATTTGCTCAATGTACCCCGGATGGTATAATAAGTAGACATGGGGGAAGGATAAGTTCAGTTATCCTGCCAGTCTCCAAATGAAACTACTGATATCCTAAATGAGTCAAGCTTTTCCAGAACAGACATTACCAACTGTTGTTTTTAGGGTCACTTGCAGTTTTCTTTATCCTTCTTTGTGACACACAGGCAGTTAAATTGAATAAAGCTTCAGTGTCTTTTGTAGGTAATAATTGTTATGCTTCCCTGTTACCAAATTATCCATAATGTAACAAAGCAGTTTTCTTTACTGGGATGACCTTGTGCCAGCCATTATTACAACGTATTAAAAACAATAGTACATCTGTGCAATACATGCACACTCTCCTATTTTTTATTTCTTAAAAAATATTGCAAGTACAAAACCTCACTTTTTGGTCTGCCAGAAAAACCATGAGCTCCTACATTCTTGTATTGAGCAGTCGATGCTTCCTTTGCTTCACTGAAATCAAATAAAGTGTTGTCCTCTATCTCTGGAATACAGGACCCTGCTGAACAACAGAACACCTCTCGCTCTTTTTAACCTCCATAACATAATAAGAGATGATCTCTAGTTCATCAAAGAAGTCAGAACTGAGATAAAGAAAGCTTGCACATCCACAGACACAGTTAAAAAGTCAGTGCAAGTAGTGAAAACGAAAGCCATTACCATCTTGTTGTTCATGAAAGCTACAATTGTAGCATTCTTTAAAAAAAAATTGTGTGACCATACCACTGCCTTTATGGCTGATCTTGTTATGGTCAGGAGAGCATATTTCCATACAAGGTATTGCATATTTTATACAATTTTGGGGCTTCAAAACAATTCAATTTGAATGCTAATTAAGGAACTAATCTACAAGCTATGCCTTTTCATGTAAACTGCTGCTAAAAAAAAAAAAAAAAAATGTCTGCTTGAGAATACAAAACTGTGGCCAGTTTGTGTGCAACCATCTCTTATGCAAGCTGTCTGTGTCCAAGGCCAGTCATAGACCTCAATCGCATTTAACCGCTTGGATGAGTGCAGTGGCGTCACTAGGGTTGGTGTCACCTGGTGCGGTAAAATTTGGTGTCACCCCCCCCAGTTCATTGAGCCACCGGGGCACTGAGCATTCTAGCACATCAGCACAGCTCTCCCCCCGTGTAATCCCCCTAATGGAACACCCGTGTAATCCCCCTAATGGAACCCCTGTGTAATCCCCCTAATGGAACCCCCCGTGTAATCCCCCTAATGTCACGTCCCCCCTGTACAACCTCCCTAATGTAAGCCCCCTGCAATCCCCCTAATGTAATCCCCCTAATTTAACCCCCCCAATGCAATCCCCTTAATGTAACCCCCCTATTCATTCCCCCTAATGTAACCCCCCTGTATTCCCCCTAATGTAACCCCCCTGTGCAATCCCCCCAATGTAACCCCCCTGTGCAATCCCCCTAATGTAACCCCCCCGTGCAATACCCCTAATGTAACCCCCCTGTGCAATCCCCCTAATGTAACCCCCCTGTGCAATCCCCCTAATATAACCCCCCTGTGCAATCACCCTAATGTAACCCCCCCATGCAATCCCCTAATGTAATCCCCCTGTATTCAACTTACTGTAACCCCCCTGTGCAATCCCCTTAATGTAACCCCCCTGTATTCCCCCTAATGTAACCCCCCTGTGCAATCCCCTTAATGTAACCCCCCTGTGCAATCCCCTTACTGTAACCCTCCTGTATTCCCCCTAATGTAACCCCTCTGTATTCCCCCTAATGTAACCCCCCCTGTGCAATTCCTCCTAATGTAACCCCCCCTGTATTCCTCCTAATGTAACCCCCCCCTGTATTCCTCCTAATGTAATCCCCCTGTATTCCTCCTAATGTAATCCCCCCTGCAATCTCCCTAATGTAATCCCCCCCCACCTGCAATCTCCCTAATGTAACCCCCCTGTATTCCTCCTAATGTAACCCCCCCCTGTATTCCTCCTAATGTAACCCCCCCTGTATTCCTCCTAATGTAATCCCCCCTGCAATATCCCTAATGTAATCCCCCCCTGCAATCTCCCTAATGTAATCCCCCCACCTGCAATCTCCCTAATGTAACACCCCCTATATCTCCTCTCTCCCTACAGTCACAGACCTCAGATCAGAGCGCTCTGTCCACATGGACGTTCCTCCTCCTAGGCTCCTCCTCCTGTTGTGAATATACTGTCAGTGTGGAGGAGGAGGAGACTAGGCTCCGTCGGTCTGAGGAATGTTTTTTGTTGTGAGCCGACACCTCTCCCCACCTGCCTGAGCGTCAATAGGCGGATTGCTGTGCACTGGACTATGGCACTGTCTGCCTCGAGTCACAACACAATTCCTCCTCCCTCCCCGAACATTGCGGGGAGTGAAGGAGATACTGGAGTGCGCAGGGGAAGGAGGAAAAGGAGAGAGCCGCGGTGCCTCTCTCAATCCAGCGCCGTGATGGTGTCACCCGTCTGGCGGGTGTCACCCGGGTGCGACCCGCACCCCCCGCACCTGCCTTGCAACGCCAGTGGATGAGTGGTTATATTGTATGTAAACAGTGGCCGAGCCAGTCAGCCTGTAATTGGTTTGTACAGTCTGCTGGCTACAGCTGTTAACTTACCGGTGAGAAACAACGTTTTTTGCTAGTGGTCACCCCAGATTGCCTGTCTGTTATCATCTTTTGCCCGTTATACAAAATGAAAGAGGAACTCCAAATGTTAAGCTTGGAATGCAGCTAGAAATAGAAACCACAGAGCAACTGTTTAGCTGAATACAAAGAAACAGAATTAGTAGAGGTAAGCTTGTTCCGGAAATTTTATAGATAGGCAACTCCTATCCTCATACTGATTAGTGGTTCCAAATTAATAATAACTACTGCAGTAGGGAACAGACAAAAAAGATACACTCAGCATCTTTCCAAAATAATTGTTCTGCTTTATTTGAAGCAATTGAAGGTATTTATACACATGATTATGTAGGTATCACATTAACCACCTTAATACTAGGTACTTTCAACCCCTTTCTGCCCAGGCCATTTTTCAGTGTTCAGCACTGTTGCACTTTGAATGACAATTGCACAGTCATGCAACACTGTACCCAATAGATTTTTTTTTTAATAATTTTCTTCACACAAATAGAGATTTCTTTTGGTGGCATTTAATCACTGCTGTTTTTTTTTTTATACCAAAAAAATAAATAAAATGTTTTTCTTATGCCCCATACACACGATCGTTTTTCATGCCGTTAAAAATGCCATTAAAAAAAATGGCCATTAAAAATGATTGTGTGTATGCTCCAGAGCATTTTTAACGATGTAAAAAACGGCCATTAAAAATTTCGAACATGCTCTCTTTTTTCACGTCGTTTTTCATGTCGTTTTTTTTAACGACGTGAAAAACGATAGTGTGTATGCTTTAACGACGTGAAAAAAAACGCGCATGCTCAGAATCAAGTATGAGACGGGAGCGCTCGTTTTGGTAAAGCTAGCGTTGGAAATTGATATGGCACATTCGTCACGGTTGAATTAATAGCATCGTTTTAATGCTGCGCATTCTGTTCTTCTTTAGAGAATGCTTGAACAATTACCCTCTTTTGATAATGACATTGAGAGTTATGCCAAACTTGTTTCTAAAGTAATTCCTAATTTTTTTAATGATAGAAAAATATTATTTTCAAGCCACATCTCCCTCATAAATGCATGGAGAAATGTAAAGATCTCTTTTTTTATTTTGGTTCTTTTTGCATTTTTTTTTAGTAATTAAGTTAGCCTCTTCATTTTTCAGGGCCTTTTTTTTTTTTTCCCTTAAATTATGTTTGGGTAAATGTCCCACACCAACCTTCAAAATTTGTCTCATTTTGCCTCAAGGAGGTTTGTGTCCCTTGTTAATAACAATAATATTATTTGAAATGTCCCTGCCTGCTCCTTAGCAAACTCTCTTTTGAAATACAAATCACATAGTCAAGTATTTAAAGCCAAAAAAAAGTATCCTTTATTTCGGAACATAACAAATTAAAGGGGATGGCAGCACTGGAGAGCCTGCTTGCATTTGTTCATCCCTTGGACCCCACAACAACCATCCAAGATGTGAAAACCAAAAAGGAGGCCAATCTTGGCTTGAACTCCCAGAGGTCAGGAACCGCAGCAGCTAAGTCATATATGTCCCCAGTCTGTGGTACTACAGCAGGCATTATTTTTTTCTCTTCCTTGTAGCCTTCTCTCCAGCCTTCTCTGCAGCCTTCCCTGCAGCCTTGGTTGGTTTATTCCTCGGAGGCTGGGGATCAGGAGGAGAGGTTGTGGCAGGAGGAGTAGTAGGAGGAGGAGGAGGAGGTGGAGGAGTAGGGACAACCTCTGTGATGTCGGTGAACTTGGTGAGTTCACTGAGCAATCCCTTGTTGATCACCTTCAACAGGAGGGTCTCACTATACAGCTTTTGCTGCAGGTCCATTTGGGCTAGCTTATTGGCCAGGACTGCGGCAAAGCCCTCCTCAGCAGAGAGTGCCTCTCTCAGGGCCGCAGTAGCCTCTTTGATAAAGGCTCTTGTTTCCTCCTCCACCTGCCTACCTCTCTTTTGCCCTCGTGGTTTTATTACCAGGGGAGGCATCTGAGCTCTTGTGCTGGGCCCAGCCTCCTCCTGGGTGCCACTTGGCCCAGCCTCCTCCTGGGTGCCACTTGGCCCTGCCTCCTCCTGGTCCCCACCATCACCCTCTTCCTGGCTCTGCTCTGGCTGTAAAAAAAGAAAGGGACTTTATTGTTTTTTTGCCACCATCAATCACACACATTGTTCACCTCCAGACATTTTTGACATGAATGTGCAAATTTAGAAAACTCTCACAGATTCCGCCTCCTGATATTGTTGCCTTGTCCACATCAAAATTGACCACTACTGTATCTTGGTCTTTAAATCCTTATTTTTTTTTAACATAAAATACCTAACAATACTAACCTCATTTTAAATGCATCACTTTTGTAACATCTAAATGGAGATATCAATACTTTACCTGGCTCCATATATCCAAATCTGCCTCCTCAAGGGCCTGATCTTGATCCTCAGAGGAAGCCAGAGCAGGGTTGCCAGGAAGGCTGGAGGGCTGGCTGAAAGGAAGGCTGGAGGGCTGGCTACAAGGAAGGCTGGATTGACCTCTGGGGGGAAGGGTGGAGAGAGATTCCCGCACTTCCAGCTGGTCATCCAGAAAAGAGAGCTTGCTGTAGTACCACAGACTGGGTTTATAAACCTTATCTGCTGCAGCACCTGACCTCTGGGACTTCGGGACCATATTTCTATGGGTCCTGTATGTCCCCCTGATGGTAGCAATTTTGGTTTTCACATCTTGGAGAGTTGTGGGTATCTGGGTTTGGACAAATGCAAGCAGGCTCTTCAGTGCTGCTGTCCTGGCCGTTTTGTTTTTATTGGACCCACTTTTGGTCTGCCACAGGATAGGGAGTTCTTTCCATTTGTCAATGAACTCCCCCATGAACTCCGGGTTTTTGAATGTATTCATTCTCTCTGTAAAATCAAAAACCAAGAAAAGACATATGTTTCAGGCAACAATCATCAAATCAGCATTTTGGACAGATATAAAAGCCCCAAATCTCCTCCTCTTCGGCACCCAAAATCCTTATAATGTTATGTACCTTGGTCAACATGTTCATTGCGAACTCCCTCTCCCGCCAAATGAACGTATTTTCGACACATGGATCGGCACTTGATATACACTGTGCATGCTTGGAACTCCGCACGCTTTCCCCGCCCCTGACGTTCGATATTGTACTTTCCCTGCCCCTTCTCGCTCGTCGTAGTGCTTAGCAACATGGCGGAGACACAGGTGGCTGAGATTACCTCGACAGAGGATGAAATTCCTGAGGAGGCCAAATCCCGATCCAGGAGATATAAGGCATCCAACATGTCATTCGAGGAAATGGTGGAGATGGTCGCCATTTTAAAGAGGGAGGATTATGATGCCAAGCATGGGCCGTATAAAAGGCCGAATCTGCTCAAGTCCAAAATTATGGGCAAAGTGGTCAAAAGTCTTCACCAAAAATTTGGGGTGTGCAGAACGAAGGAACAGCTCGGAAAACGATGGTCTGATCTGAAGTTGCGGGAGCCCGACCAATACAAACGAATCAAGAAAGTTATACGAAAAATTAAGTTTTTTAATGCAATTTTCCCTGCTAGAGATTATTACTTGTATTATGTCGTTTATGTTTGTCTTTGATATCGTACAGTGAAAGATACCATCTTTCAGATTCGTCCGCAAAGTAAACGGACGTATTAAACCTCATTCTCCATACAGTTCATCAAACGATGTTTTTGGATCATCCAGTGTGAACACCCATTTTCTTTTATTTTTTGGGGGTAGCGAATTTGGTCACCAAATGTTTTTAGGGATCAAATCCAAAGGACATTTTTGAACAAAAAAAAGGATATGCATGGTAATGTTAAGGGAGAGAATGCTCAGCAGCTGATGAAACATCTGAACGCAGTAGTACAAGTGTGGGCCAAAAGCCCCAAAGTTTGAGGGTGTCACACACAGGTGATCCTGTGTATATACTTTGGGGTGTTACAATGTGTCAAACTTGGTTTAAAAAAATAGATGCTATGTATTTGGCTATGTATCCAATCATGTGTTCTTGTTGTCACTGGGGGTCCATTGAAAAATGGACCACACTTCAAAAGAATGTTTGCAAATTATTTTCTCATGGTTTATTTTTCTCCCTAAAATCAACATTAATAATGAAAATATACCTTTTCTTGCAATCTCCATAGGGCTTCAAAAAGCTACGTCAAATGAGCCTCGAAATCCAACACCTTCAACAATAGCCCCAGACCCACATGATGGAGAGGAACGTGAGGTTGTGGAAGTGGAAAGTAGCACCTCAACAGGTCAGTGTCAAACCAGACAGATGCAGGTTAATAGATGTAGGCCTACATATTTTATACTACATATTTTTTTTGTAATGTAGGTGCAGTTCTGGCCGAAGACCCCAAAAATTTGACACATCACAGTGCCCAGATCCTGATCCAATACCTGATGGTCTGCTGTCGTGACCTTCAAAAATTAAAGCGAGACTTGATAGAGATCAGGGAAAATACCAAGCGGGTGGAGGAAAGGCTACAAAAGATCATGGCTGTGCTTGGGCGTGTCTAATGTTTTTTTTTAAATTAACGTTGAACTTGCTGTGTTTTGGCAGGTATGTTTTTCATTGAACCTTTTAGGACTAGTAAATGTAAATTTTTCCGATATATTTTTAAAGATTTTTTTTGTGTGCATGGCTGTTCAGGCATTTTAACAAGCAAAAAATGTTTAGGACATCTACATTTAAAAGGATTTGTCCAATACTAAAATAAAAAATGGTATTTTGGTATCAAGAAGTTGTGGCTTCATTATGTAAATGTTGTGCTAAGTGAACTAAGCAATGTTTTGTGTTTACACTGACAATGAAGGCTAATTAAGAATGCACAATACACAAGGCAATACAAGTCCACTAGGTAAACCTCCGAAAAACATAAACCATTATTAAAATTATACACGAAACCAATCTTTGAGAAAAATAATGTTTTATTTTTCTAAATTAAAAGGTTAAAAGTCATCAGGCATTTCAATGGCCCCCTACCCACAAAATAATCCACATATTTGTCACGGACCTCTCGTCCGGTTTGGAGGGCCATGCCTGGACGGGCAGCTTCCAGGGCCACAAGATGTTCTGCTTCCAATAAGGTGGCCTTAGGCCCAGTCAAAGTCAGATAATTTGTGGAATGCACCCGGAGATAATTATGTAGGACACAACACGCCATTACAACATGGTTCCATTTGTAAGGGGCAAGGTGGATGGAGGTGAGGAACAGGCGGAAGCGGCTGGCCATGATGCCAAAGGCATTTTCAACCACCCTTCTTGCTCTGGCCAGCCGATAGTTGTACACCCTCCTCTCAGGGGTGAGGGTGCGCTGCGGGAATGGCCTCATCAAATGGGGACCCAGGGCAAACGCCTCATCTGCCACAAACACAAATGGGAGTCCCTCCACATTCTGCTCCGCTGGTGGCAAGGTCAGCTGATCCAAAAGGAGCCGTTCCCCAAACTCCGTCTGTGCAAAAACTCCTCCATCAGACATCCTGCCATTCTTGCCAACGTCCACATAGAGAAATTCGTAGGTGGCCGACACCACTGCCATCATGACGATGCTGTGGAACCCCTTATAGTTATAATAAAAGGATCCCGAATGGGGTGGTGGGACGACCCAAACATGTTTGCCGTCGATGGCCCCTCCACAGTTTGGAAAGTTCCATCGTTGGGCAAAGTCCGATGCCACATTCTGCCATTTATGTGGCGTAGAAGGGAACTGTGGAATGAAATCCAAAATAAATTAATACTTTGAGACTGAAACATTGAAAGCAGATTTAAGAAAATCATTCATGGCCAACATTGGGGGAAACAGAAAAATTAAAACATTAGTAGTAAGCAACAAAAAAAGCAAAAAAATTAAAAAATGGGGGGGGGTTGAAGATGAGTTGGGGAGATCACAAATGCAGGCTGGAGCACTCTGTCAGAATTTAGGACAAATTTTACATTCCTAGACAATCTTTAGGGGGCGTTTAGGGTAAAGCACTACGATGGAGCATAGATTAAAATACATGGAAAGGACTAGGCAAGGTGGGTATGGCCCCAGGATAGCATGCTGGAGAGGTTAGGTAAGGCAAATGTTAATGTAGGCCTAATGAAAAAATTCAAAAAAAAAATTAGCATGTGGAGAAAGGGGAAATTCCCTGCAGCTAAGAATCATGGGAATTAGGGACTGCTAATAAACCCCCCCAAAAAAACATTCTAAAAAATACATACAATGTGATGTTTGAAATAAGAACACTTACCTTAATATAGTCCTCCTGCAAACTTGGAGGATGGCAGAACACGTCTCTGGTATAATGATACCCAGAGCCTAGGGGGATATGCCTGTGGAGAACTTTAAGTCCTGCAGGCTTCTCCCAGTCGCCAGGTATCGCAACGTGGCAATGAGCCTCTGCTCAGCACTGATGGCTTCACGCATAACGGTGTCCTGCCTGGTAATGTAGGGGGACACCAAAGCCAACAGATGCTGAAATACGGGGTCAGACATCCGGAGAAAATTCCTATAGTCATCAGGATTATTCTCCCTGATCTCCCGCAACAAAGGCATATGACAGAACTGGTGCCGCTGGAGCAACCAATTTTTGGTCCATGAACTCCTCCTGACCCTGCTCATGGCATGGAGTCAGGATACAGCATGAACCCCTGCACCAACTACAGCACAAACTCTCTGACGAGTACGTAGCCGCAACATGGCTAGATAACGGTCGCAAGCTCAGAACGAACTAGAAGAACGCACGGAAGAACAGCAAGGCCTATGAAGAACAAGCTGAAAAACAGGACCGAGCAGACGAGAACGCACTGAATAAACAGATACGAACTGACTACAAGCCCTGCCAAACAGATACGAACCCACAAGCACAAACTGAACTCCACAAAACGATCTTCGAAGCACGAAGACTGAAAAGCGCGAATCGTCTCTCACCAAACTTTTACTACCACGCGGTAACACGGAATTAGAAAAAGCGGCCCAAAGGGTGGCGTCATTAGGACGGAACTTCCCCTTTATAGTGCCGTCGTATGTGGTATACGTCACTGCGCTTTGCTTGATTGTTTTTTAAAATGATCGTGTGTACGCAAGACAGGCTTGAGAGGAAACATGAAAAAAAACGATGTGAAAAACGGCAAGAAAAAAAATGACAAGAAAAACTATCGTGTGTACGCGGCATTAGTTTCTGTCAGCAAATTTCATAAACAAGTAATTTTTCTCCTTCACTAAGGCTGCACTGATGAGGTGGCACTTATGGGCACTGATAAGGCGGCACTGATTAGGCAGCACTGATTAGGAGGCACTATTATGCCTCACTGGTGGGCACTGATAGGTGGCACTGGTGGGCACTGATAGGCAGCAGGGATAGGCAGTGCTGATGGGCACTGATGGGCAGCACTGATGGGAATTGATGGGAAACACTGATGAGCAGGCACTGATGAGTGCTAAAAAGCAGCACTGACTGGCACCAGTGATGGGCACTGATTTGTGGCACTGATTGGTGGCACTCATGGACACTGATGGGTGGCACTTATTGGCACTGATTGGTGGCACTGCTGCAGCTTGACTGTCATCAGGGCACTTATCATCAGTGCACTGATTACCTGCCCTGTGAGGCGAGGAGAGGCGATTTATGACACTTCTGTGTTTACATGTGACCAGCTGTGATTGAACACAGCCGATCACATGGTTAAAGAGCCGCATCAGTGGCTCTTTACAGAGATCGGGGGCGCATCATGTCCGAGCAACACGGCACTGCACGCTCCCGCTGGCGCATGAGAGCGGCTTTCCTGGTGCGCTGTCATATGACGTTCACCCAGAATGAGAGCCGCATTGTCCCTTCCTCATTTGACGTTGGGTGGGCAGCAAGTGGTTAATATTACAATTGTACTTTTATGGTAACAAGGGGCAGGCTAATTCTAATCAGGACTTGAAAGAATGCAAACATGTAATGAAAACATTATTAGTGCCATGTGCACAATGAGTGCAGTGTGCAATACATACAAAATAGAATACAACAATATACAGAACTTACAAACTTCCTTTACAATCTCCTCTCTTTTGATCAATATTTTGATCACTAATCATACCTACTATCACCTTTAACCTGGAACCTTCACACGCTTAGGTGGAGGTAGTCCTGGCCAAATAGGCAAAATTCATTGTGGAGAATATAATAGCTGAGAGCAGATTTTTCATTACAAAATGGCTTTTAACCACTTAACGACCGCCCACTGTAAATATACGTCGGCAGAATGGCACCGACAGGCAGAATCACGTATATGTACGTGACTGCCTTTGTATAGTTGGGGGGTCCAATCGGACCCCCCTTCTTTACAGTGAGCGGCCGTTATTCGTTTGGGAGCGATCAGGGATGAGGGGACAGCCGTTCGATTCCGGCCACCCCCTCTCGATCGCTCCCAGCGAATCGAATCCTTCCCCTGCCTGTGTAATGTTTACACAGGCAGGAGGAAGTGATGTCATCTCTCCTGCGGCGCTCACATATACCGAGCGCCGCACAGGAGAAGATGCAGGTTAGTGCACAAAACACTACACTGACACCAGGACACATAGGCACATAAATCGCCCCCCCAGGCCCCCCCAGACACCCAAGATCACCCCCCAGATCACCCCCCAGCCCCCAGTCACAGTGTCACTGATTGCAGTGACCATTTATTTACTGATCACTGCAATCAGTGACATTTGTGACTGTAAAAGTGTCATTACATTTAGTTTTAGGTCCAGTGTAGCCCCCTAACCCCCCCTAATAAAGGTTTAACCCCCTGATCGCCCCCCCAGATAACCATTTCACCCCCTAGCACCGCCGTCGCTAAGCGATAATTTTTCTGATCGCTGTCTTTTGCGTCGGTGATGCAGATCGGTAGCCAGTAATTTTTTTAGGTTCGCCGCAGGTTTTTATAGCGTCAGGTACCCCCATATATTACCTAATAAAGGTTTAACCCCCTTGATCGCCCCCCAGATAACCCTTTCACCCCCTATCAACACTGTTGCTAAGCGATCATTTTTCTGATCGCTGTCTTAGCGTCGGTGATGCAGATGGGTAGCCAGTAATTTTTTTTAGGTTCGCCGCAGGTTTTTATAGCGTCAGGTACCCCCATATATTACCTAATAAAGGTTTAACCCCCTTGATCACCCCCCAGGTAACCCTTTCACCCCCTATCACCACTGTCGCTAAGCGATCGTTTTTCTGATCGCTGTCCTAGTGTTGGTGATGCCGATCAGTAGCCAGTAATTTTTTTTAGGTTCGCCGCAGGTTTTTATAGCGCCAGGTACCCCCATAAATTATCTAATAAAGGTTTAACCCCCTTGATCGCCCCCCAGGTAACCCTTTCACCCCCTATCACCACTGTCGCTAAGCGATCATTTTTATGATCGTTGTCTTAGTGTCGGTGATGCCGATAGGTAGCCAGTAATTTTTTTTTAGGTTCGCCGTCAGGTTTTTATATAGCGTCAGGTACCCCCATATATTACCTAATAAAGGTTGTAACCCCCTAATTGCCCCTAGTTAACCCTTTCACCAGTGATCACCATATAAGTGTTACGGGTGACGCTGGTTAGTTAGTTTGCTTTATATAACCCAATAAAGGTTTAACCCCCTGATCGCCCGGCGGGTGATATCAATTAGGTTTTAGCGTCAGAGAGGGTCTGCGTCACACCCCAGGCAGCGTCAGGTTAGTGCCAGTAACGCTAACACCCACGCGTGAAGCATACACCTCCCTTAGTGGTATAGTATCTGAACAGATCAATATCTGATCTGATCAGATCTATACTAGCGTCCCAGCAGTTTAGGGTTCCCAAAAACGCAGTGTTAGCGGGATCAGCTCAGATACCTGCTAGCACCTGTGTTTTGCCCCTCCGTCCAGCCCAGGCCACCCAAGTGCAGTATCGATCGATCACTGTCACTTACAAAACACAACACACATAACTGCAGCGTTCGCAGAGACAGGCCTGATCCCTGCGACTCCAGTGCTGTAGGAGGTGATTTCACCACCACAGTTAAAAAAAAGCATATATGCCGAAGCATTGGGGCAGCAGGGGCAGAGGAGCGGAGGAGCGATTTTGCTCCTAATGCCACGTACATACGTTCAAAATTCCGACGGAGGCTTGCCCGTGGAAAAGTCTGACCATGTGTACGCGGCATAACTTTTGCGAGAAGATGGCCCCATGCTTCGGCATATATAAATGGTGCATGTATGCCCATCATTAGAAGTGGGTGGATGAAGGGCGGTATTCTAATGGTGGGCATACCCACCGATCAATCTTTTTTTTTTCGTTCAGCCAACAGGCTGCATGAAAAAAAAGATTACAATACATGTCCAACAAGGACCAGCAACGTACTGGTATGTTGCTGGACTTTGAATGTTTATACCAGAATGATGCCTGTGGGTTTAGGTATCATCTTGGTATCATCCTTTTCAGCCAGCGGCCGGCTTTCATGTAAAAGCAATCCTAGTGGCTAATTAGCCTCTGGACTGCTTTTACAAGCAGTGGGAGGGAATGTCCCCCCCCGGATATAAAAAGCGCCATTGGGAAATTGGGAAAGCATTTTATCACACCGATCTTGGTGTGGTCAGATGCTTTGAGGGCAGAGGAAAGATCTAGGGTCCAATAGACCCCAGTTTTTTCAAAAAAGAGTACCTATCACTACCTATTGCTATCATAGGGGATATTTACATTCCCTGAGATAACAATAAAAATTATAAAAAATAAATAAATATGGAAGCAACAGTTTAAAAAAAAAAAAAAAAAAGCAAAATTAATAATAAAAAAAAAAAAAGCACCCCTGTCCTGCCCTGCTCTTGCCCAATGGCGAACGCAAGCGTCGGTCTGGCGTCATATGTAAACAGCAATTGCACCATGCATGTGAGTTATCACCGCGAAGGTCAGATCGAGGGCAGTAATTTTAGCAGTAGACCTCCTCTGTAAATCTAACGGCGGAACCTGTAAAGGCTTTTAAAGGCTTTTAAAAATGTATGTAGTTTGTCGCCAATGCGCGTTTGTGCGAAATTTTAAAGCTTGTCGTGTTTGGTATCTATGTACTCGGCCTAAGATCATCTTTTTTATTGCATCAAACATTTGGGCAATATAGTGTGTTTTAGTGCATTAAAATTAAAAAAGTGTATTTTTTCCCAAAAAAATGCGTTTGAAAAATTGCTGCGCAAATACTGTGTAGAAAAAAAAATGCAACACCCACCATTTTAATCTGTAGGGCCTTTGCTTTAAAAAATATATATAATGTTTGGGGGTTCAACATAATTTTCTTGCAAAAAAAATATATATTTTCATGTAAACAAAAAGTGTCAAAAAGGGCTTTGCCTTCAAGTGGTTAGAAGAGTGGATGTAAGCTTCCTAATGTTGTGTATAAAATGCCAGAACAGTTAAAAAAAAACCAAATGACCCCATTTTGGAAAGTAGACATCCCAAGCTATATACTGAGAGGCATGTCGAGTCCATGGAATATTTTATATGTTGACACAAGTTGCGGAAAAAAGACAATTTATTTTTTTATTTTTTATTTTTTGCACAAAGTTGTCACTAAATGATATATTGCTCAAACATGTCATGGGCATATGTGGAATTACACCCCAAAATACATTCTGTTGCTTCTCCTGAGTACGGGGATACCACATGTGTGAGACTTTTTGGGAGCCTAGCCGCGCACGGGACCCCAAAACCAAGCACCGCCTTCAGGCTTTCTAAGGGTGTAAATTTTTGATTTCACTTCTCACTGCCTATCACAGTTTCGGAGGCCATGGAATGCCCAGATGGCACAAAACCCCCCCAAATGACCCCATTTTAGAAAGTAGACACCCCAAGCTATTTGCTGAGAGGTATGGTGAGTATTTTGCAGATCTCGCTTTTTGTCACAAGGTTTTGAAAATTGAAAAAAATATATATTTATATATTTTCTTTCTTCATTTTCAAAAAAAATGAGAGCTGTAAAATACTCACCATGCCTCTCAGCAAATAGCTTGGGGTGTCTACTTTCCAGAATGGGGTCATTTGGGGGGGTTTTGTGCTATTTTGGCATTTTATGGCCTTCGAAACTGTGATAGGTAGTGAGGAGAGAAATCAAAAATTTGTGCCTAGAAATCCTGAAGGCGGTGCTTGGTTTTCGGGGGCCCGTACGCGGCTAGGCTCCTAAAAAGTCCCCTACATGTGGTATCTCCCTACTCAGGAGAAGCAGCAAAATGTATTTTGGGGTGTAATTCCATATATAACCATGGCATGTGTGAGCAATATATCATTTAGTGACAACTTTTTGTAATTTTTTATTTTTTTGTCACTATTCAATCACTTGGGACAAAAAAAAAAATATTCAATGGGCTCAACAGGCCTCTCAGCAATTTCCTTGGGGTGTCTACTTTCTAAAATGGGGTCATTTGTGGGGGTTTTGTGCTATTTTGGCATTTTATGGCCTTCAAAACTGTGATAGGTAGTGAGGAGTGAAATCAAAAATTTGCGCCCTTAGAAATCCTGAAGGCGGTGCTTGGTTTTCGGGGGCCCGTACGCGGCTAGGCTCCCAAAAAGTCCCACACATGTGGTATCCCCGTACTCAGGAGCAGCAGCAAAATGTATTTTGGGGTGCAATTTCACATATAACCATGGCATGTGTGAGCAATATATCATTTAGTGACAACTTTTTGTAATTTTTTTTTTTTTATTCATTATTCAATCACTTGAGACAAAAAAAAAATATTCAATGGGCTCAACATGCCTCTCAGCAATTTTCTTGGGGTGTCTACTTTCCAAAATTGGGTAATTTGTGGGGGTTTTGTACTGCCCTGCCATTTTAGCACCTCAAGAAATGAGATAGGCAGTCATAAATTAAAAGCTGTGTAAATTCCAGAAAATGTACCCTAGTTTGTAGACGCTATAACTTTTGCGCAAACCAATAAATATACGCTTATTGACATTTTTTTTACTAAAGACATGTGGCTGAATACATTTTGGCCTAAATGTATGACTAAAATTGAGTTTATTCGATTTTTCTTATAACAAAAATTAGAAAATATCTTCTTTTTTCTAAATTTTCGGTCTTTTTCCGTTTATATCGCAAAAAATAAAAATCGCAGAGGCAATCAAATACCATTAAAAGAAAGCTCTATTTGTGGGAAGAAAAGGACGCAAATTTTGTTTCGGTACAACACTGCATGTCTGCACAATTTACAGTTAAAGCAGCGATGTGCAAAATTCTGAAAACAGCTCTGGTCCTTTAGCTACAAAATGGTCCGGGGCTTAAGTGGTTAACTGTGAAAAACAAATGATTGATAAGAAATATTTAGAGAGTAATTGGCTGTACACTCCTGTGGCTAAAACAGTCTTCTAGCTTAATTGTGGACATGCGACTTATCAGCATAGGTAAACACAGGCAATTCTACATAAAATGGAAGACGTAGAGTGCCTTGGAAAATTATTTAAACCCCTTGAAATTTTCCACATGTTGTCATGTTACAACCAAAAATTTAAATGTGTTTTATTGGGATTTTATGTGATAGACCAACACAAAGTGGCAAATAACTGTGAAGTGAAAGGAAAATGATAAATTGTTTTCAGCATTTTTAAAAAAAAAATATGTGAAAAGTGTGGTGTGCATTTGTATTCAGCCCCCTTTACTCTGATACTTCTAACTAAAATATAGTGGAACCAATTGCCGTCAGAAGTCACATAATTTGCAATTAGAGTCCACCTGTGTGTAATTTAATCTCAGTATAAGTACAGCTGTTCTGTGAAGCCCCCAGGAGGTTTTTTAGAGAACCTTAAAGAACAAACAGCATCATAAAGGCCAAGGAACACACCAGACAGGTCAGGGAAAAAGTTGTAGAGAAGTTTAAAGCAGGGTTAGGTTATAAAAAAAATATCCCTAGCTTTCAACATCTCACAAAGCACTGTTCAATCCATCATCCAAAAATGGAAAGAGTATGGCACAACTGCAAACCTACCAAGACATGGCCATCCACCTAAACTGACAGGCTAGGCAAGGAGAGCATTAATAAGAGAGGCAGCCAAGAGGCCCATGGTAACTCTTGAGGAGCTGCAGAGACCTACAGCTCAGGTGTCCCCAGGACAACTTTTAGTCGTGCATGCCACAAATCTGGCCTTTATGAAAGAGTGGCAAAAAGAAAGCCATTGTTGAAAGAAAGGCATTAGAAGTCTAATTTGCAGTTTGCAAAAAGCCATGTGGGGGACACAGCAAACATGTGAAAGAAGATGCTCTGGTCAGAAGAGACCAAAATTGAACTTTTTGACCTAAAATCAAAACGCTTTGTGTGGCGGAAAACTAATACTGCACATCACCCTGAACACACCATCCCCACCGTGAAACATGATGGTGGCAGCATCATGTTGTGGGGATGCTTTTCTTCAGCAGGGACAAAGAAGCTGGTCAGAGTTAATGGGAAGAGGGATGGAGCCAAATACAGGGCAATCTTAGAAGAAAACCTGTTAGAGTCTGCAAAAGACTTGAGAGTGGGGTGGAGGTTCACCTTCCAGCAAAACAATGACCCTAAACATACAGCCAGAGCTGAAATGGAATGGTTTAGATCAAAGCATATTCATGTGTTAGAATGGCCCAGTCAAAGTCCAGACTTAAATCAAATTAAGAATCTGTGGCAAGACTTGAAAATTGCTGTTCACAGACGTTCTCCATCCAATCTGACAGAGCTTGAGTTATTTTCCTAAGAAGAATGGGCAAAAATGTCACTCTCTAGATGTGCAAAGCTAGTAGAGACATACCCAAAAAGACTTGAAGCTGTAATTAAAGCAAAAGGTGGTTCAAAGTTTTGACTCAGGGGGTGTCAGGGCTGGGCTCTGCCCTTCCTTTTTAGAGCAGGCCGCTCAGCTGTCAGTTAATTGCCAGCTTCAATCTTTTCCACAGTGACTCACCTGATAATGATATCCTGTTCGTCAGTCCTGCTGGTTACTTAAGCTGTTCAGTTCCCGCACGCTCCGCTTCTGCTACCAAGTGCCTCATGTCCATCAAACACAGTACGAGAACTGTTGCCGAATACGCCATTGAATTCTTTACTCTGGCAGCAGAGGTTGCGTGGAACAATGAGACTGTTGCGGTTGCTTTTTCTCATCATCTCCTGGATATCAAAGATGAGATAGCAGCCCGAGATATACCCACTGAGCTGGAGAAGTTGATCATGTTTGCCATTATCATTGACTCCAGACTGAGAAAAACTCTTTTAAGGAGCGCTTGCGGAAGCCTCCTGTACATTTGTCTTTGCAGTCCCACCCTTGCCTCCCTCAACTCCCATTCCTCCTGGTACCAAGTCAGTCAGTGAAGAGGAACCCATGCACTTGGGGTTCACACATCTCTCTGTGGATGAGAGAACCTTTAGGAAGAGGGAGAGATTGTGCCTTTATTGTGGCCAGGCAGGTCACTTTTTGAAGTCTTGTCCTACATGTCCTGGAACCGGCCAAACCTTGAGGTCCTGACCTTAGGTGCAGTGGCGGTGCGTCCATAGAGGGCGCCGGAGCGCCGCCCCCTCTCGCTCCCGCACCGCCACTGAAAGACAATACACAGATTCATGCATTGCATGAATCTGTGTATTGTCACCGCTGCCGCGCTGCCCACTATACATATGGCCGGCCTCCTTGTGAGCGCCGGCCATATGAATTAGAGCGGCGGCCGGCGGTGGGTGTAACTTGGAAGTGCCTATCAGAGCCAGTGGCTCTGATAGGCTTTCCGAATACAGCTCTCACGCTGTATTCGGCTTCCAAAAACTCCTCCCAGGTACGCACGGGGGTGCGTTCCTGGAAGAAGACTGTGTGGAGGTTTCAGCCAATCAGGTTCACCGGATCTGGTTACCGGTAACCTGATTGGCTGAAGCGACATCGAGGGCGGGAGAACACATCGAGGATGGCGCGGACCGAGGAAGGTAAGTGCAGGGCTAGGGGGGGGACAGGCTGCATTTGGGGGACAAACTGGCTGAATATGGGGCACAAACTGGCTGAATATGGGGCACAAACTGGCTGAATATGGGGGACAAACTGGCTGCATTTGGGGGGAACTGGCTGAATATGGGGGACAAACTGGCTGAATATGGGGGGAACTGGCTGAATATGGGGCACAAACTGGCTGAATATGGGGGAACTGGCTGAATATGGGGGACAAACTGGCTGAATATGGGGGAACTGGCTGTATATGGGGGACAAACTGGCTGAATATGGGGGGAACTGACTGTATATGGGGGACAAACTGGCTGCATTTGGGGGGAACTGGCTGTATATGGGGGACAAACTGGTTGCATTTAGGGGAACTGGCTGTATATGGGGGACAAACTGGCTGCATTTGGGGGGAACTGGCTGTATATGGGGGACAAACTGGCTGTATATGGGGGCACACTGGCTATATATATGGGGACACACTGGCTGTATATGGGGGCACACTGGCTATATATATGGGGACAAACTGGCTGAATATGGGGCACAAACTGGCTGAATATGGGGGACAAACTGGCTGCATTTGGGGGGAACTGGCTGAATATGGGGGACAAACTGGCTGAATATGGGGGGAACTGGCTGTATATGGGGGACAAACTGGCTGAATATGGGGGGAACTGACTGTATATGGGGGACAAACTGGCTGCATTTAGGGGAACTGGCTGTATATGGGGGACAAACTGGCTGCATTTGGGGGGAACTGGCTGTATATGGGGGACACGCTGGCTGCATTTGGGGGGAACTGGCTGTATATGGGGGACAAACTGGCTGCATTTGGGGGAACTGGCTGTATATGGGGGGACAAACTGGCTGCATTTGGGGGGAACTGGCTGTATATGGGGGACAAACTGGCTGCATTTGGGGGGACTGGCTGTATATGGGGGACAAACTGGCTGTATATGGGGGCACACTGGCTATATATATGGGGACACACTGGCTGTATATGGGGGCACACTGGCTATATATATGGGGACAAACTGGCTGTATATGGGGGCACACTGGCTATATATATATATATATATGGGGGCACACTGGCTGTATATGGGGGCACACTGGCTGTATATGGGGGCACACTGGCTGTATATATATGGGGGCACACTGGCTGTATATGGAAACAAACTGGCTGTATTTGAGGGGGCAAACTGGTGGCGTTTGGGCACAGTGGCTGCGTTTAATGGGCACAGTGGCGGCAATTGATTTTTTTTTTTTTTTTCAGTTTGTTTGCGCCCCCCCAAAAATTTTGAGCACCAGCCGCCACTGCTTAGGTGGTGTTTTCTCATCCCCAGTTATCCAGAAGGCTAAGCCTCTGGTCCCGTTTATCCTTTCTTGGTCTTATGCCGTGTACACACGATCAGTTTTACCGATGAAAACTGTCCGATGGACTTTTCTCATCGGACAAACCGATCGTGTATGGGCCCCATCGGTCTTTTTTCCATCGGTGAGAAAAAATAGAACATGTTTTAAATTTATCCGATGGGAAAAAAAACGATAGCAAATTCCGATCGTCTGTGTGGAACTCCATCGGACAAAAAACCCACGCATGCTCAAAATCAAGTCGACGCATGCTCAGAAGCATTGAACTTCCTTTTTCTCGGCTTGTCGGAGTGTTTTTTACGTCACTGCGTTTGGGATGGTCAGATTTTTGACTGAGGGTGTGTAGGCAAGACTGATGGAAGTCAGCTTCATCGGATTTCCGATGGAAAAATCCATCGGATTAGAATCCATAGGAAATCCGATTGTGTGTACAGGGCTTTAGTCGCCCGTCAAGATACAGGCTCTAAACGACTCATGCTGCCTTTGTATCTAAGCACTCGATTCCGCTGCAACTTCGTGCCACTCCACTTGCCATTGAGGCTCTTGACGGGGGACCTTTACAGCCTGCCCATGTGACTCATGAGACTGTTCTGTTGTCCATGGCCTTAGGGGCTCTTCACCATGAGATAATCCAATTCCAACAGATGTCTGTTGTGTGCTTCAGAAGCTTAGAGAGAAAAATCTCTATTGTAAATTGGAGAAGTGCGAGTTCCATCACGAACAAGGTAAATTCCTGGGTTGTAATTTCCACTGCCGGTTTTTCAATGGACCCAGAGAAATTTTCAGCAGGCCTACAGTGGCCCCGCCTCGTGGGTGTACGTCCTCTGCAACGTTTTCTTGGCTTTGCCAATTATTATCGAAAGTTTATTCGTAACTTCTCGTCTCTGGTCAAGCTCCTGACTGATATGACCAGAAAGGACGGTAACCCACAGAGTTGGTCTCTGGGGTCCATTAAGACCTTTGAGAGTCTCAAGGCTGCCTTTGTTTCTACTCCTGTGTTGGCACATCCTGATTCTACCTTACCCTTTATCCTTGAGGTTGATGCTTCTGAGACTGGAGTTGGCACCCTTCTGTCTCAACGTCCTACCTCTGAGAGCGCTACTCATCCTTGTGGCTACTTTCAAAAGAAATTGTCACCTGCGAAATGCAGTTTACGAGATTGGGGAAAGAGAGTTGTTAGCGATCATTTTAGCCCTTAAAGAATGGAGGCATCTTCTCGAAGGTACCACTGTGCCGGTTTTCATTCTTACTGACCATAAGAATCTCACATTCTTGTCTGAGGCTAAACACCTCTCTCCCAGAAGGGCACGATGGGCTCTTTTCTTGTCAAGTTTCAATTACATTGTCTCATTCTTACCCGGTACCAAGAATGTAAGGGCTGACGCTTTGTCGCGACAATTTTCCTCCACTTCCAAGATGGAATCGGTTCCTGTTCCTGTGATTCCTCCTGATCGTATTCTGGCTACAGTTTGCATCAATCTCACTTCTCCTTTGGGTGACAAAAATTTTTGCCGCTCAGGTCCATGCTCCTCCTGAGAAACCTTGTGACCGCTGCTTTGTCCCTGAGAGTCTCCGTACTGCCGTGCTCCAGACTAACCATTCTCCCAAGGCTGCCAGCCACCCTGGGAAGAATCAACTCTTTTGGGCCATTTCCCAACAATTCTGGTAGCCTAGTCTATGTGCTGATGTAGCCGCCTTCGTAGCTGCTTGTTCCATGTATGCTCAGAGTAAGACACCACAACACCTTCCAATGGGCCTCCCACAAGCCATACCCAATGGAGAGAGGCCTTGGACCCACCTGTCCATGGATTTCTATGTTGCTATATTTCTATATTTCTGACCATCATAATAGCTGGTCAGACCTTGGGCGGAGTTTGTTCACAATAGTGCCTTAAATTCTGCTTCCCGATTGTCCCCGTTTATGGCAAACTATGGTTTCCAACCTTCCATGTTGCCTGACTCATTTGTTTCCGAAGAGAATCCCTGCATTAGAGGAGCATCTCCATGGTCTTTGTTCCACTTGGGCACAAGTCCAAGAGGCTTTGCGACATGCCAATGATAGGTACAGACTCCATGCTGACCGCAGACCCCCCCCCTTGCCTTCCTACCAGGTTGGGGACAGGGTCTGGCTGTCATTTCACAACCTCCCACTCCATGTTCCCTTACTGAAGTTGGCAGTTTATTGGGCATTTCCGTATTCTCCGCAGGATTAACCCAGTGGCTTACGCATTAGACCTTCCTTCTAATATGCCTATCTCAAATGTATTCCATGTCTCCTTATTTAAACCTTTGGTCTGCAACCGCTTTACCACCTCGTGCCACGTCCTCACCCAGTACAGGTTGAAAACCATAAAGACTATGAAGTACAGTCCATTGTTGATTCCCATAGGTTCCGTGGGCGCAAACAGTACAGATCCTTGGCCCTGTGTCCCCAGCGGCTCGTGAACTGCTTCCTAGATGGAAGTAATGATGTCACAGGCTGAGCCATCTAGGAAGGGCGGAGGATCTGCGGATGTTTCAGTGAGCCAGGGATTATCCATCTTTATCATAAAAGTGCTTTACCTGCATGCACCAGGACAGTGCATTTGTAAATGTGAGTTATTTTCTGTGGTTTTATTAAAAGTTTTTAAACAGTAAAACACTATGTTGAGTTTTTCCTGCCCTTATGACTTGTAACTACGAGGAACAGCATCTGAGTGATTGGGAGTCCTTATGAGGATAGAGGAGCAACAGATTGCTGGATTTATACCCCTGAGGGGAAGGTGCCATTAGACCCTATGGTGGTTCTTCATGTGAGGTGAGCACATATAGAGACCGGTGGAGGACACGGTGGTGTGCTTGATCACTTATTTTGGATTTGTCACTTATGAAGATATAGACACGTGTACTGAGAAGACATTTTCTTTTTTAATGCCTTGAATCTACTAGCAACAGTCACTATACAGTGGATGAAAAAAGTCTACACACCCAATGAGACAAAGAAAAAAAAATTCAGAACTTTTTCCACCTTTAATGTGACCTATAAACTGTACGACTCAGTTGAACAATAAACTAAAATATTTTAGGTGGAGGGAAGTAAAAATAAAAATAATAATATGGTTGCATACGTGTGCATCCCCTAAACTAATGCTAATACTCAGTCTTTTTGGGTATGAGTCTATCAGCATGGCACATCTTGACTTGGCAATTTTTGCCCACTCTTCTTTGCAAAAACACTACAGATCTGTCAGATTGCGAGGACATCTCCTGTGCACAGCCCTCTTCAGATCACCCCACAGATTTTCAATTGGATTCAAGTCTGGGCTCTGGCTGGGCCATTCCAAAACGTTAATCTTTTTCTGGTGAAGTCATTCCTTTGCTGATTTGGATGTATGCTTTGGGTCGTTGTCATGCTAAAAGATGACATTTATTTTCATGTTCAGCTTTCTAGCAGAAGCCTGAAGATTTTGTGCCAATATTGACTGGTATTTGGAACTGTCCATAATGCTGCCACCACCATGCTTTACTCTGGGTATGGTGTTCTTTTGGTGATGTGCAGTGTTGTTTTTGAGACAAACATATCTTTTGGAATTATGGCCAAAAAGTTTAACCTTGCTTTCATCAGACCACAACATTCTTTCCTACATGCTTTTGGGAGACTTCAGATGTGTTTTTGCTAAATTTAGCCAGGCTTGGATGTTTATCTTCGTAAAAAGAAGTCTTCCCACTCTACCCCAAAGCCTAGACATATGAAGAAATAAGGAGATTGTTGTCACATGTACCGCACAGCCAGTACTTGCCAGATCTTCCTGCAGCTCCTTTAATGTTGCTGTAGGCCTCTTGGCAGCCTTCCTGACCAGTTTTCTTTTCATTAATTTTGGAGGGACGTCCAGTTCTTGGTAATGTCACTGTTTTGCCATATTTTCTTTTCTTGATGATGACTGTCTTCACTGTGTTCCATGGTATATCTAATGCCTTGGAAAAAAATGTGTACCCTTTCTCCTGACTGATAACTTTTAACAATGAGATCCCTTTGATGCTTTGGAAGCTCTCTGCTGGCCATGGCTTTTGCTGTTGGATGCGTCTAAGAAAATTACAGGAAAGACCTACTAGAACAGCTTAACTTTATTTTGGGGTTAATCAAAGGCACTTTAAATGATGGTAGGTGTGTAGTGACTCCTATTTAACATAAGTTTGAATGTGATTGTTTAATTCTGAACACAGCTACATCCCCAGTTTTAAGAGGGTGTGCAACCACATTACTTTATTTTTTTATTTTTTCTCCCCCCCTAAAAGATTTCAGTTTTTTTTTCAATTGAGTTGTACAGTTTATAGGTCACATTAAAGGTGGAAAAAATTCTGAGATGAGTTATCTTTGTCTAATTTTTTTACATCACAGAAACCTGACATGTTAACAGGGGTGTGTAGACTTTTAATATCCACTGCATATATATGGACATTTTCTTTGTATATTGCTAGACTATAGGGATGAGCTTTATGTTCGGGTCGAACAGGAGTTCGACTCGAACATTGGCTGTTCGACCGTTCGTCGAAAAACAAACATTATGGGCCGTTCGTGCCAAATTAGAGCGCGCGGAACGCCCCATAATGCACTGCGAGATCGCAGTGCATTGCTGTATGATGATTGGCCAAAGCATGCACTATGACCCACATGCTTTGGCCAATCCCAGCGTCATCAGCAAAGAGAGCTGCATCCAGTACTTTTTCAAATATACTTCAGGCAGGCAGGTGATTCAGTGAGCTGCAGTGCATTATATATATATATATATATATATATATATATATATATATATATATATGTAGCGGGGTGTTCAATTTAGAGGACGTGTCTGAGTGGTAACCAGGCTCAGAAACCTTAAATTGTTAGGAGTTATGGACCATTTTTGTCCTCAGGGGATAGTATTGGTGTGAAGTTCCCTGTGGCCTATGGGTGGCGCTGCCATAGTGGGCCGGGGTTGAACTATCAATACAGTGCTGTGCCTTTTGTGACCCCTCTCGGTAGCCGTACAGTGGGGCGGGGAACCTGCTGTGCATGCCGGGAGAGGATATAAAAGGGGCAGACATCTTCTGATTGGGGTTCGTCGACCCCCAGGCACCTTCAGCCTGGGAGTGCGTGTGGCTCATCTCCGGGTGCCCTGGCCCCGGAGGCTGTGTTCCGGTTCCACCTCAGGCACCTTTAGCCTGGGGTGAGGTACTATCCTGCCGTTCTGTTCGCCTGGGTATGAAGACCCAGGGGTTGCAGCGGAGGCCCGGGGCCCAGCAGCCTTGCGAGGGGACCGGCACCCTAAGAGAAGGGAGGATCTGTTCCGAAGGACCGATGCGGTAGTCACGGTGAAGGAAGGGTCTGTTGACTCTCTGGGGGGACATCTCCTCCTTGAAAGGGGCCAAGTTCTAGGAAGAAACCAAAGTTTCACCAGGTCAGTGGCAGTGACCCTATCCACCAGGTCTGTTGCAGAGACCAAGTTTCCTCAGGTCCGTGGCAGGGGCCTTATTCACCAGGTCTGTGGCAGAGACCAACTTCACGGTCTGTGGCAGAGACTGTGCGCCTAAAACTGTTTGAGAATCTAAACAGTGAAGAGTTTGAGCTACGTTTGTGCCTGGACCTCCTCCACACCTTGGGCTGCCCTGTTTCCTTTGCTCCAACCTTTTCCTATCCAAAGAGACTGTTAATTACAAAGTGAGAATAAATACTGAGTTGGAGTTTCCGCTGGTGTGGACATTTACATTACTGGGGAAGCCAAGGACTTGCATCTACACATGGTAGAGGTGAGAATCATTCTCAGGAGGACTTTGACCCTGGCTGCAGACCAGACCCAAAAATAACACTGCTCAACCTCTTTACAAAGGAGGGTACGGGCTTCTGGTGCAGTGTGCCTGTCTCCCCCTGTGAGGAGCTGAGTTAAATGCAGGAGGGGGATAGGTGGGTGCGCTATATATATATATATATATATATATATATATATATATATATATATATATATATACACACACAGGGGCTGATTTACTAATAACAGTGCGCTGCGCTGCTTCTAACCTTAATTGGTGCGCCGGATAACTCCTTCACTGGGCGCAGGAAGCAGGGGCGCACTGTTATAGTAAATAGAAATGTCAGCGGCGCTCTATTGAAAATGAATGGTTCCCTATGGGAGCCCATTGATTTGAATAGAGGTCGCCCGGGAAGTCGGATCCGACTCGCGGGGCGACTCGTGTGCCGGCTGACACAGGGACAGCGCGACTTTGCGAGGCGACCTGGACACGACCTGAGCGTGAAGCAGCCGCTCAAGTCGTGTCCTAGAGGCGACTAGCTGGCCGAGAATGTGTCCAGTGCGATGTCATCGTGCTGGTCCTCGGCAGCCTCACTGTCCCATGTTTGGTATGAATCATGAAGGGGAACTCCAGGCCAAATTTTTATGAAAAAACCGGCATGGGTTCCCCTTTAGGAGCATACCAGGCCCTTAGGTCTGGTCTGGATTCTAAGGTGAACCCCCTAAGCCGAAAAACGGCGTGGGGGTCCCCCCAAAATCCAAACCAGACCCTTATCCGAGCACGCAACCTGGCAGGCCGCAGGGGAAAAGGGGGGGCGAGAGAGCGCCCCCCCTCCCTCCTGAACCGTACCAGGCCGCATGCCCTCAACATGGGGGGTTTGGTGCTTCAGGGCAGGGGGGCGACCTGTGGCCCCCCACCCCAAAGCACCCTGCCCCCATGTTGATGGGGACAAGGGCCTCTTCCCGACAACCCTGGCCGTCGGTTGTCGGGGTATGCGGGCGGGGGGCTTTTCGGAATCCAGGCGCCCCCTTTAAAAAGGGGGCCCCCAGATGCCGGCCCCCCACCCTATGTGAATGAGTATGGGGTACATTGTACCCCTACCCATTCACCTTTTGGCAAAATAGGTCAATAAAAAAAGACAACACAGGTTTGAAAAGTAATTTATTGGGCAGCTCCAGGGGTCTTCTTCCGTCTTCAGGGGTCTTTCTGCCGGGCCCCCCGCTATCTTCTGCTAGCTCTTTTGCTAGCGGGGGTCCCGGGCTTCCTCGCCGTCTTCTTCCGACTTCGGGAGTCTTTCTGCCGGGCCCCCGCTATCTTCTGCCAGCTCTTTTGCTAGCGGGGGTCCCGGGCTTCCTCGCCGTCTTCTTCCGACTTCGGGGGTCTCTTGTTCTGTTCTCCGGTTGTTCTCCCGCTCTCCGATGCCTTCTCCACGATCTCCGGTTCTTTCTGCCGGACGCCCCGCTATCTTCTGCCAGCTCTTTTGCTAGCGGGGGCCGGTCTTCTTTGACGCCTTCTTCCCTCTTCTCTTCGCCCGATGTTGCCTCGTCGCTGTCCACCGCTGCAATGATCTGTCCGAGCAGCGGTGCCACTTTTATTGGCATGGGGCGTGGTCACCGGGTGATGCCACCGCTGACCCTGCCCCCGTATGATGTCACAGTCCCGGGAAATGATGGGACTGTGACGTGAAACGGGGGCGGGGTCAGCGGTGGCATCACCTGGTGACCACGCCCCATGCCAATAAAAGTGGCACTGCTGCTCGGACAGATCCTTGCAGTGGTGGACAGTGATGAGGCAACATCGGGCGAAGAGAAGAGGGAAGAAGGCGACGAAGAAGACCGGCCCCCGCTAGCAAAAGAGCTGGCAGAAGATAGCGGGGTGTCCGACAGAAAGAACCGGAGATCGTGGAGAAGGCATCGGAGAGCGGGAGAACAACCGGAGAACAGAACAAGAGACCCCCGAAGTCGGAAGAAGACGGCGAGGAAGCCCGGGACCCCCGCTAGCAAAAGAGCTGGCAGAAGATGGCGGGGGCCCGGCAGAAAGACCCCCGAAGTCAGAAGAAGACAGCGAGGAAGCCCGGGACCCCCGCTAGCAAAAGAGCTAGCAGAAGATAGCGGGGGGCCTGGCAGAAAGACCCCCGAAGATGGAAGAAGACCCCCGGAGCTGCCCAATAAATTACTTTTCAAACCTGTGTTGTTTTTTTTTATTGACTTATTTTGCCACCAGGTGAATGGGTAGGGGTACGATGTACCCCTACTCATTCACATAGGGTGGGGGGCAGGTATCTGGGGTCCCCCTTATTAAAGGGGGCTCCCGGATTCCGATAAGCCCCCTGCCCGCAGACCCCGACAACCAACGGCCAGGGTTGTCGGGAAGAGGCCCTTGTCCCCATCAACATGGGGGCAGGGTGCTTCGGGGCGGGGGGGCCGCAGGTCGCCCCCCCCTGCCCTGAAGCACCAAACCCCCTATGTTGAGGGCACGCGGCCTGGTACGGTTCAGGAGGGAGGGGGGCTGCTCTCTCGTCCCCCCCTTTTCCCCTGCGGCCTGCCAGGTTGAGTGCTCGGATAAAGGGTCTGGTGTGTATTTTTAGGGGACCCCACGCAAATTTTTTTGGTGCGGGGTTCCCCTTAAAATACATGCCAGACCTGAAGGGCCTGGTATGGATTCTGGGGGGACCCCCACGCCAGTTTTTTTTTTCATTTTTTGGGGGGTCCCCTTTGAATCCATACTAGACACAAGGGCCTGGTATGGACCTGGGGGGGGACCCCACGCTGTTTTTTTTTTTGTTTGTTTTTTAACCGTTTTTTTTTTTTTTTTTACATTTCCTTTAACAACCAGCTATAAACAGGTAAAACAAAAAATCGCCGCAAAATTGCGGTACTTGCGTTTTGGATGCGGGTCCATTGAATTCTATTACATCCAAAACACTGTTTTTGGCCTGGCAAAAAAAATCTGCAGTTGCGTTTAAAATCGTTTTTCACAAACCCTCAAATGCCAAAGATTTCCACGTTTCAGACGCGGTACCAGCGTTTAGCCGCATTTTAGTTTAGAAGCGTTTTTAAAGGTGACCTATTTTTTTACATTGATAAACTCCAAATTTATGGCAAATGAGGAAAAACCAAAATATATATATATATATATAAATGAAATTGCTTCCATTGCATTGTGGACAATCCACAACTTGTGGCAAGTGATGTGGCAAGTGACACGCTAAATACAACTACACTGCTGCTCTCAGCTGCTGATATCACTCTGGTCTCACAAAATAGCTAAAATCGTAAATAATACTGTTTTTTGAGCTTAGGGCGGCTCCTTATCATATACACGCAAATGTGGTAAAACACGGTATGCAAACGCCACAAAGCGCGCCTTTCTAAACGCCACTTTCAACCTTAGTTCAGAACACTTTGCACAAGCGTCCCGTCTACATGGGGCCTAAAAACGCCTATGCCATTTACAGCTCAAAAACGCCATGGTGGCCATGAGGCCATAGGCTAACATGGAGAGATTTTTAAGCTGCAAAAAACGCTCAAACAAGCGGCTTGAAAAATGTCCGTGTGCATGTAGCCTTATATTAACCACTTGTGCACTGCCCAGACCAAGTTTCACATTTCAGCGCTGATGCACTTTTAATGACAATTGCGCGCTCATACAACACTGTAACCCAATGAAAATGTTTCATTTGTTGGCACACAAATAGAGCTTGCTTTTGGTGCTATTTGATCACCTTTGTGTTTTATTTTTATTTTTTTTCTATAAATACAAACGACCGAGTTTAAAAAAAATAAAAAATTATATTTTACCCACTTCAGCACTGGGCCTATTCTGGCACTTCTCTCCTTCATGTAAAAATCATACATTTATGGCTATAAAATTACTTCTAAACACCAAACATTATATATGTTTTTGGAGCAGACACCCTAGGGAATAAGATGGCGGTCATTGCAAATTTTTATCTCGCTCGGTATTTGCGCAAGAAATTTTCAAACGCCTTTTGTTTGCTAAAAATATTACAAAACAGTAAAGTTACGTCCAATTTTTTGGTATAATGTGAAAGATGTTGTTATGCTGAGTAAATAGATACCTAACACATCACGCTTTAAAATTGCGCACACTCATGGCATGACACCAAACTTCAGTAATTAAAAATCTCCCTAGGCGATGCTTTAAATTTTTTTACACGTTACCATTTTGGCATTACAGAGGAAGTCTAGTGCTAGAATTGTTGCACTCGTTCTAACGCACGCAGCAATAACTCACATGTGTGGTTTGAACGGCATTTACATATGTGGGCGGGACTTACGTGTGTGTTCGCTTCTGAGCGCGAGCTACCGGGGACATGGGCGTTTTTTCGTATTTTTGCTTATTTTTTTATTTAGTTTTTTTACTTTTTTGTATTTCTTACTCTTTTTTTATTTTTTTTGGATCACTTTTATTCCTATTACAAGGAATGTAAACATCCCTTGTAATAGGAATGTGTGTGACAGGTCCTCTTCATGGAGAGATGCGGGGTCAATAAGACCCTGCATCTCTCCTCCAGGCTGGAAAGCATGATATTGGTCCAAAAAAATCACCAATCTCATGCTGACAGCCGAGATCACGGCTTGGTTAACATACGGGAACACGGCGTGATGTCATAACGTCGTGCACGCGCCTCTGACGGTCATAGAGATGACTGATGACCATCTGGTCACCAGTCATCTCCAAATCGTTCTCCGAGCCCCAGATGGCACGGGAGAGCCCGGAGAAGCACCGGATGGCGGCAAGAGGGGGGGACGTCCCCTCCCCCCGCCTATAAGAACAATCAAGCGGCGGAACTGCCACTATGATCGTTTTTATTGTGCACAGAATCGCCGGCTGAAAAGAATGATATCTGAATGATGCCTGCAACTGCAGGCATCATTCAGATGTCACCGCCCAAAGCCAAGGATGTCATTTGACGTTGGGCGGTAGGAAACTAGTTAATATTTTTAAAAAAGGTAATTTTTCTTCTTCATTGATGTACACTGATGAGACTGCACTGATGGGCACCGATAAGGTGGCAAGGGTGGGCACTGAGAGGTGGCATTGCTATTTGGCATTGGTGGGCAGTGAGAAGTGGCACTGCTAGGTGGCAATGATAGTTGGCAGTGATGGGCACTGATAGGCAGCACTGCTAGTTGCCACTGATTGGCACCAGTGGTGGGCATTGATAGGTGGCACTGGCAGGGGCTACTAATTGTCACAGATGATGCAGAATTGCCTCTTCCTCTTCGGGCCCCATGTCCCTTGCACATAAGCTGGTGATTGCCTTTTTTTTATGCTCACGCTGTCAGCACAAGGAGAAAACAAAAACCATTACCCAGCTTTTGTTTACATCATGTGATCAGCTGTCATTTGCTGACAGCTGATCACATGGTAAAGGGCAGGGATCGGGCCCCTTACTCGGATCTGTCATCACCTGAGTCTCAGTGACTCTGTGACCACAGCGCGCGCAAAGAGGAGGACGTTTATTGACGGACTCCCGGCAATTGAGGACCATGCTGTGGCCGTTGATCAGTTATAGCGCTGATCTCAAGTGATTAAAGAGGGTCTAATTGGGCCATTGACATGCATCACAATTCAACTTAGGAATGAGTCTTTGAAAAGATAAACTAAATAATTTGGCCACTTTATCCTTCCAAATAATTCACTTCCTGTCACATAGCCACACAGGAAGTGAGGGAAAATCCCTAACAAAGTTTTTCCTTGGGGACACACAGGTCAGTCTAAATACTTTCCCCATTATGCACATTGCACTCCAGCATATTGCGGGGTACAACCCAAATTATTAGGTATTTTGGACTTTGGGGTTTATTTACTAAAGGCAAATCTACTTTGCACTACAAGTGCACTTGCTGTATATCTGAGGGGGACATGCAAGCCAAAAAAATACACCATCTTTGCTTTTACATGATTGGAACATCCAATCACCAGTACTTTCCCTCAGATTTTCAGCAGCTACACTTTTACTGCAGAGTGGATTTGTCTTTACTAAACCCCAAACTATACATTGATTTGGGGTGTACACAACAAAGTGCTAGAGTGCAATTTGCTCAATGGGGACACTAGTTAGATTGATCTGTGTGTCCCCAAGAAAATACATTGGTAGGGTTTTACCTTCACTTCCTGTTTAGCTGTGTGACAGGAAGTGAAGCCAATTTTAAGAAAAGGAGACACAAAGGCCAAACTACAAAAAAAATAAAAAAATATAATAAAAAAAACACACACGCAGGGGTTCTAACACTTACTCCGTTTCCCTCAAAATGCCCACAATTAGAATTGTATGGCCTTGAGCTATTTTTAAGTGCAGTGCTCTAAATCAGTGCTTCTCAAGTACCCCCAACAGGCCATGTTTGCAGGTTTTCCTTCATCTTGCACATGTGCTTTAAATCACAGTCAATGGTTTTGATTTTTGGACAGCAATTCTAGATAAAATAAATTCACAAAACATGTCCTGTGGGGGGTACTTGAGGACTGAGGCTGAGAACCACTGCAGTAAAAAAGGAAAATTGAATACTTACCGCTCTGTATTTTTCATTTCCTGGTGACTTTCCATGGCAGCACACAATACATGCATATGCTAGCATGAAGGCACCAGGGTAGACAAATCACACCTGTTTTGTTTTGACATGCCAATCAGCTGTCACATTTGTTGCAAAGAAAACACAAAACAAACATCAAAACTTTGTATCAAATGTTATTGGTCAACAAAATAAAAGGGAAGGCAAAATAAAAAACATGGTCAATTTGAAACAGTTACAGACTCAACATCTTGATAAATTTTTGCCCAAAAATAAAATGCAGCACAGACAATTAAATCAAAGTGAACAAACGACACACATTAACAACATCAGAATTATTTCAGGGGAACATTTCCCCCACACAAAAAAATCTAATCCACAAAAGTTAACCAATCACCTGTTTTGCAAAGACATAACAAATAAAATACATGTGTTACAAACTTGATAAGGACACCAACTTGTACATTTTGCGCCCCCCCCCACACAAACAAACAAACAAACAAACACACACACACTTGCCTCTTCTCAGGGCAAGCGAACGAATGCTCCTTGTGAGCTTTATATAACATAGGTTTGTGTGCTAATGAGGCAATTGAAAACACATGCACAGTCCATGCAACACCCAAAATGCAAGTTCACTCAATGTAGAGACTGAAATTCAAAGTGGGTACACCTGTTAAGGATGTCCTTCAATTACTAACCCATCAAAACACTCTCTGAGTGAGCATGCCCAGAAATATCCAGGCGCTGTTCACACACAAAAAGCACGCAAAAAAAACCTAACTGGCTGGGCATGTGCAGAACAACACCATTGCAGCTAGCAAAAAATAACCCCCCCCTCCCCCCATCCAAAATTAAGCACATCATCCAGCATGCTACAAAATTAGAGATGGGACAATCACCCCTCCCCACCAACAAATACTATTGCAGTCTATGGGAACTGACTTGTTAATTTTGCTAGTCCCCACTTGGCTGGCTTATCTTCTAGTTATTGGCCTTAAAATGGGGGCCCATGTCCCACCTTAAGGGACATGTATCAATGTCACCAATTTGGAAAACACCAAAAACAAAACAAGGAGAAGTGCCTTTAAATATGCCAAATTGTTTAAGGGCCATTTCACACCACATGCAGTGCATTGCGTTTTTTATGCATCCAAAATGCATGGAAAGTTGGTTATATGGTTCTAAATGGCAGTGTTTGTTCCAGTGCGTTCCAGTTCCACCAAAAAAGTAGAACATGCTGCATTTTACCTGCACTGGACTGTACTGGAACGCAGCAAAACGCATCATAAACGCACTGGAACGCACATGTACACACCTAAATGCAACAAAAACGCACTGGAACACACTTGTCCTTATCTATGGTTAATAAAAAAGAGGGGGGAAAAAAAAGCACTGGACTGCATCAAAAACGTACCAAAAATGCACTGGAACGCATGAAAAACGTGCATGCAGAAAAGCACCTGGAATGCATCCGGATTGTGTTTCTATGGTGTGAACTGGCCCTAGTTCACACTATAGAAACGCAGTCTGAGTGCGTTCCAGGTGCTTTTCTGCATGCGCGTTTTTGACACATTCCAGTGCATTTTTAATGCGTTTTTGATGCAGTCCAGTATTTTTTTCCCCCTCTTTTCACTTAGGACAAGTGTGTTGCAGTGCGTCTTTGGTGCATTTAGGTGCGTTGCGGTGCATTCTAGTGCATTTTTGGTACGTTCCGTTGCGTTTTTGATGTGTTTTACTGGGGTCCAGTACAGTTTTGTACCTAAAAAATGCAGCATTACCAATTTTTTTTTGGCTTTCTGAAACGCACTGGAACGGACTACAGTGGTGTGAACTATGCCATTGGCATTAATGTGATCAACTTTCTTTGCGTTTTTCAGGCATCAAAAAAACGCACTGCACTGCATCCGGTGTGAACTGGCCCTAAATATCATACCCGGGGGGTGTCTATAGTATGCCTGTAAAGTAGCACATGTTTTCCATGTTTATAACAGTTGGAGAGCAAAATGACATTTCTAAAGTAAAATAATAGTAATTTAAAAGTCCTTGTGGCTGTAATGAATTGCTGGTTCCCGTCAATACAGATAAAAGTAATTGAAAGTCTTTGCTAACCCAAAAAAAAATGTGTGGGGTCCCCCAAATTCCATAACCAGGCCCTTCAGGTCTGGAATCGATATTAAGGGGAACCCCGCTGCAAATTTTTTATAAAAATGATGTGGGGTTCCCCCCAAATATCCATACCAGGCCCTTCAGATCTGGCATGGATTTTAAGGGGAACTCCACCCCAAATTTAAAAAAAAATGGTGTGGAGTCCCCCTAAAAATCCACACCAGACCCTTTATCCGAGCACATAACCTGGCCGGCCGCAGGAAAAGAGGGGGGGACGAGAGCGGCCCCCCCTCCCTCCTGAACCGTACCAGGCCACATGCCCTCAAAATGGGGAGGATGTCCCCATGTTGATGGGGACAAGGGCCTCATCCCCACAACCCTTGCCCGGTGGTTGTGGGGGTCTGCGGGCAGGTTGCTTATCGGAATCTGGAAGACCCCTTTAACAAAGGGGACCCCCAGATCCTGCCCCCCCTATGTGAAATGGTAATGGGGTACAAATGTACCCCTACCATTTCACAAAGAAAGTGTAAAAAATTTAAAAAATGACAAGAGCCGGTTTTTGACAATTCCTTTATTAATGTATTTTCCTTTCTTCCATCTTCTTCCTTCTTCTTCTTCCATCTTCTTCTTCCATCTTCTTCTTTTATCAAAAGTTCTTTGGTGTGGGCCTTTTTTGACAAGTGTGCAGCAGATCGCACTGTTGCTGTTTGCAACATATGTCTGAAGCATATCAAGCGTGGCCAAAACAGCAGCCGCTTGGGCACCACATGCTTGACCAGACATATGTTGACCTCCCATGCGGTCCATGGCAACAGTACTTAAAAGACCCACATCAAAGAACAAGGCGGACCTTTCCTTGCTCCTCATCAGCTGGGATCTCCAACCCCACTATACTTTCAGTCCTCTCAGAAACCTGCACTGAGAGGAATGAAGGTGTAGAATTAGGTGTCCCAAGTACTTGCGGGCAATCTGCTAGCGGTACACCAACACCCGATTGTAGCAGGCAAATTTTTCTACCCCAATTGCTAAACCGTCAAAAGAAATTTGGTCCCAGCCATCCACATGCCCAATTTTTCTGCACCTGTTTAACAGGGGTGTGTAATTAAAATGTTTGCTGTAATATTTCACAGCAGGGCTCGTTCCTGCGCTCAACTAGAGTATCTGTGAGGGGTTGCAGTGTTGTGGCACCACCACCACTGCCTAAGGCCCAATTTTTCTGCCCCTGTTTAACAGGAGCGTGTAATTACAATTTTTGATCTAATATTTCACAGCAGGGCCCGTTCCTGTGCCTACTAAGAGTAACTGTGGGGGCTTACAGTGTTGTGGCACCACCACCACCACCAAATGCCCAATTTTTCTGCCCCTGTTCAACAGGGGCATGTAATTACAATTATTGATATAATATTTCACAGCAGGGCCCGTTCCAGCGCCCACCAAGAGTAACTGGAAGGGCTTACAGTGTTCTGGTACCACCAAAACCTAAGGCCCAATTTTCTGCAGAGTATATAGGGCAGGCCGTATATTATATACAGGCGGTCCCCTACTTTCAAACATCCAACTTACAAACGACTCCTACTTACAAATGGAGGGAGACAACAGGAAGTGAGAGGAAATCTACCCCTAGGAAGGGAAATTCTCTCCTGTAAGAGTTAATATGGGAAAAAGGTGTCTCCACCGATGCTTTATCACCAATCCTTGTTTCCCTAAAAACCCCAAAATTTTCTAAATCCAATTGTCATTGGGACAGAAAGTGAGGTGAAATCTTCTGAACAGGGGCTCAGACAGCAAAACAAATGTTACAGGGGTGATAACCCTTCCCTATGTTATCCAAAAAGCTTAAAAATAGGATTTTTTGTACTCACCGTAAAATCCTTTTCTCTGACATCCATGGACTGACACGGTGTCTCTTTACACTTTACACGTGGGTTATGTCCCTGCTTGCAGGAGAAGACCTAGGCAGAATGTGAAATGTTATACATACATTCTAAAAGCCAGAGCTGAACAGCCCCACCCAGGGGGCGGTCCCTCCGGACATAACCCTCCCACTACAGTCAGCAGACTTCAGTTCGTAACAAAGCAGTACAAACTTAAAAGGAAGGGTGGGTGCCGTGTCAGTCCATGGATGTCAGAGAAAAGGATTTTACGGTGAGTACAAAAAATCCTATTTTCTCTTACCATCCATGGACTGACACGGTGTCTCTTTACACTTTACACGTGGGATGTCCCAAAGCAGTGTCAAGAGGGATGGGAGCAGTATAAATGGAAAAACCAAAACTTCACTCCAATAAGGCAGAGCTCCTCAACGGAGGAGTCGCAACTTTAAACAGCGGCCTGCAGCACCCTGCGGCCGAAGGAAGCATCCGAAGATGCAGCCACATTAACCTTATAAAACTTAAAATGCATGAACAGACGACCAGGTCGCCACCTTGCACACTTGTGCAACCGATGCTTGATGTCGGGAAACCCAGGAAGCACCAATTGCCCTGGTGAAATGCGCCGTAACCGGAAAGGGAGGCGCCCACCCTTTGAGAGCATAGGCTTGAATGACGGTTTGTCTGATTCCCCTAAAAATGATGGCAGACGAAACCGCTTGGCCCTGTTATGGACCAGAGACAGTCACAAACAGTGAGTCGGACTTCCGAATAGAAGCAGTAGCAGACAGGTACACCCGTAAGGCTCGTACCACCTCCAATATGTGCAGCGCGAACTCTCTGGGATGTGATGGATGAGGACACAAGGACGGGAGGGCAATGTCCTCATGTGGGTGAAGGGTCGACCCCACCTTTGGCAAAAAAGGAAGGTCGCGGATGCAACACCGCCTTATCCTTATGGATGACTAAATATGGCGACTTGCAGGACAAAGCCGCCAACTCAGACACTCGTCAAACAGAAGTGATTGCCACTAAAAAGGCCACCTTCTGAGACAAGACAAGAGGGGAATATCCCGGATATTCCCAAAAGGAGGTTCCTGGAGGACCGAGAGCACCAAATTCAGATCCCATGGTGGGAGAGGAGGCTTGACAGGAGGGAGCACATGGCGAACCCCCAACACAAGATGCTAACCAAGAAAATGACCCGCTAGAGGTCGCTGAAAGAAGACGGCCAAGGCCGAAATCTGATCCTTGATGGTACTCAAAGCAAGCTTTTGGGTCACTCCACACTGCAGAGGACGCAGGATTCTGGGGACGGAATACGTCCGAGGACGCCAGTCCAGCGCTTCGCACATGGCGATAATAGGATTTTTTGTACTCACCGTAAAATCCTTTTCTCTGACATCCATGGACTGACACGGTGTCTCTTTACACTTTACACGTGGGTTATGTCCCTGCTTGCAGGAGAAGACCTAGGCAGAATGTGAAATGTTATACATACATTCCAAAAGCCAGAGCTGAACAGCCCCACCCAGGGGGCGGTCCCTCCGTACATAACCCTCCCACTACAGTCAGCAGACTTCAGTTCGTAACAAAGCAGTACAAACTTAAAAGGAAGGGTGGGTGCCGTGTCAGTCCATGGATGTCAGAGAAAAGGATTTTACGGTGAGTACAAAAAATCCTATTTTCTCTTACCATCCATGGACTGACACGGTGTCTCTTTACACTTTACACGTGGGATGTCCCAAAGCAGTGTCAAGAGGGATGGGAGCAGTATAAATGGAAAAACCAAAACTTCACTCCAATAAGGCAGAGCTCCTCAACGGAGGAGTCGCAACTTTAAACAGTGGCCTGCAGCACCCTGCGGCCGAAGGAAGCATCCGAAGATGCAGCCACATTAACCTTATAAAACTTAAAAGGCATGAACAGACGACCAGGTCGCCGCCTTGCACACTTGTGCAACCGACGCTTGATGTCGGGAAACCCAGGAAGCACCAATTGTCCTGGTGGAATGCGCCGTGACCAGAAAGGGAGGCGCCCGCCCTTTGAGAGCATAGGCTTGAATGACGGTTTGTCTGATTCCCTTAAAAATGATGGCAGACGAAACCGCTTGGCCCTGTTATGGACCAGAGACAGTCACAAATAGTGAGTCGGACTTCCGAATAGAAGCAGTAGCAGACAGGTACACCCGTAAGGCTCGTACCACCTCCAATATGTGCAGCGCAAACTCTCTGGGATGCGATGGGTGAGGACACAAGGACAGGAGGGTAATGTCCTCATGTAGGTGAAAGGTCGACACCACCTTTGGCAAAAAAGGAAGGTCGCGGATGCAACACCGCCTTATCCTTATGGATGACTAAACATGGCGACTTGCAGGACAAAGCCGCCAACTCAGACACTCGTCAAACAGAAGTGATTGCCACTAAAAAGGCCACCTTCTGAGACAAGACAAGAAGGGAATATCCCGGATATTCCCAAAAGGAGGTTCCTGGAGGACCGAGAGCACCAAATTCAGATCCCACGGTGGGAGAGGAGGCTTGACAGGAGGGAGCACATGGCGAACCCAACACAAGGTGCTAACCAAGAAAATGACCCGCTAGAGGTCGCTGAAAGAAGACGGCCAAGGCCGAAATCTGATCCTTGATGGTACTCAAAGCAAGCTTTTGGGTCACTCCACACTGCAGAGGACGCAGGATTCTGGGGACGGAATACGTCCAAGGACGCCAGTCCAGCGCTTCGCACATGGCGATATAAGCTTTCCAGGTACGGTGATAGATCTGCCTGGAGGAAGACTTCCGTGTCCTTAACATGGTCAAAATGCCCGAGTCTGAGAGACCTTGGTCCCTCAACACCTGGCTTTTAACAGCCCTGCCGTTAAAGCCAGAGACTGTAAGCCGGATGAAGCATAGGACCTTGAGATTGAAAGTCCTCCCCCATCGGCAACCGCCAGGGAACGTCCGCGACGAGACGTACCAGATCAGCGTACCAGTGATGCTGCGGCCAATCCGGAACAATTAGGATCACCGTAGTTTATATCAGGCGATAAGGACCCTATGGGGCCACCAACGCATCCGAGGCATCGCCCAAGGATCCCTGGATCTGGCCACAACCTCGACCCATGCGATTGAGTCGAAAGGCCAGCAGGTCCACATCCGGCGTGCCCCACCGTCGGTAAAGGAGTTGAAATATGCAAGGACCACTCTTCTTGGTCCGGTGTCTGGCGATTGGCGACTCAGATAGTCCGCCTGCCCATTGTCTATGCCCAGAATGTAAAATGGCCTACAGAGCTGGCACGTTTCTTCCGGCCCACTTCAGGATACGGACTACCTCGGAAGCCGCAGCTGAGCTCCGAGTTCCCCCTTGATGGTTTACATACGCCACCGCCGTGGCGGTGTCCGACTGGCTCCTGATGGAGCGACCCCGTACTCTCTCTGACCTGAGGAGAGACACAGTCCGATGGCCCGTATTACCAGAACAGTGATTGGTAAACGGGCTCGTCCGGAGTCCAAGGAATGAGCCGACAGGACTCCCCAGACTTCACCCCAGCCCGTCAGGCTGGTGTCCGTCGTGAGTACCGTCCAGTGGATGGGAGGGGAACGCCCTTCCGGACCGAAGAGCCGAGGATCTCAACCACCATGTCAGGGGCGCCCTGACCAGGTGAATCACCTGGATCTGAAGATCCAAGGACAACGGGGATTTGTCCCAGGTGGACAAGATCTCCTTCTGCAATGCCCTGGTGTGTGATTGGGCATACGGAACGGCCGCGAAGGAGGCCACCACGAGTCTCTGGACTCTCATGCAAAAAACGGATTGACAACCATTTTTGGGATGCCAGCACCCGCACCGCAGACTGAAGTGTCAGCAACTTCTCCAGAGGTAGGATACCTTTTCCTCCAAGGAGTCCAGAATCAGAACTAGATACTCCAGACACTGAGTCGGGACCAGGACTGACTCCTGAATGTTCAGGAACCACCCGAGTCCCTGAGGGTCTAATTGACGATAGTCACCTTTCCTCTAAGTCTGATCAATTTCTGCTCTTAGCAGAAGATCGTCCAGATAGCCCACGACAGCAATACCTCGCTGTAACAGAAGGCTAGAACCGGAGCAAGCACCTTGGTGAACACCCTTGGTGCCGAGGCTAGGCCGAAAGGAAGAGCCACAATCGATAGTGGACTTCGCTGATCGCAAAAACTTCCGGTGACTTGCGCAGATCGGAACATGCAAGTAGGCGTCCTTGAAGTCCAAGGACGCCAGAAGAAAATCCCTTTGGTGGAGTGTAGCGATCACCGTGCGAATGGATTCCATGCGGAATTTCTGCACCTTCTCGAAGGCATTCAGGGCCTTGAGGTCCAGGACAGGTCGAACCACGTCCTACCTTTGGGACGACAAACAGATTCGAGTAGAATCCCTGAAAACTCTCCTGTGACGGAACCGGCACAATCACTCCAGACCTGATCAAATCCTGTACAGCCCCCAAGGGGGCTGCCCGACAGGTAGGAAGGAGAGGAAGATTTGAGGGAAAGAATCTGTCTGGGGGCCAGGATCGGAATACTATCCTGTATCCTGAGGTGACCTCCTCGCACACCCACCAGTCGGAGATTCGGGAGGACCACCGATTCGTGACCTGTGAAGTCGTCCCCCCACCCCAGAGTCGGGCGGAGGCAAGACTTCACGCGGAGGCGGGCTCGGGAGCCGCTTGTTTGGCTTACGCACCCAGGGGCGCTTGTGCCCACCAGCCGCACTCCGTCAGTCTGGGAGGACCTACCTGTGGACCCGACTGATGAAAAAAAACCTTGTTTGCTGGAAAGGAAAAGGCCGTGTTTGCGGCGGGCCCCCTTACCCTTGCCAGTCTAAGGAAGAAGAGTGCTTTTACCTCCCATGACATCCTTGACGATGACATCCAGAGCAGCACCGAAAAGTCTACCACCTATAAAAAGGTAGATACGTCAGGAGCTTCTTAGAGGCTAGGTCAGCAGACCAGCATTTCAACCAGATAAGACGACGCCATACCACCGTCGGGACAGAGGCCCTGGATGTTAAAGGGCCCGCGTCCAACGTGGTGTCGCGCACATAAACCAGGCCCTGCCCAGTTGGTGGGCCAGAGTAACTGTGTCTGGAGGAAGATTATGCTCCTGTACAGCTAGGTGCAACATTTTTGCCCAACCTGTAAGTGTTTTAAAACACAAGGGTCGCCGCTACCACAGGCCGTAGGGCGGATCCCAACAAGGCAAACAGGGCTATGCGCACCACTTCTGACCTCCTGTCAGTGGGGTCCTTAATGCAGGAGTCCCCTCTATCGGGAGAGTGGTGGCCTTGTTCAACAGGGCGACTGGAGGGTCGACCACTGGGGGAGAAGCCCACTTTTTAAGTAGGGCATCTTCAAAGGGGTATCTGATAGACAAACGCCGCGGGACCATAAAAAAATTCTTCTGCAGCTTTTTCCAGACCTTATCAATGAGCTTGTCAAAGAAAGTACAATGGAAAAACCCCCTTTAGAAGGCCTGGCCTTAAAAGAACCAAAGGAGACAGTATCCGCCTGAGGTTCTGCATCCGCAGCATTTGAGCTTGAGAGTGTCCCTCACCGCAGTCATGAGCACACTAACAAGCGCCCTGTCATTTACTGACTCAGAACTGGAGTTTCCCTCATAAGGAATGTCCTGTTCAAAACCATCCATACATCCAGAACTAGGGTCCTGAGCGATAGTGGCTAGGTCCATATCTGAATCAGCGCACTGCCCTTGAGTAGATAAAGTGGGGAGAGGGCGCCTTTTTTGTACCTTGCGCTTGCACACAGCTCCCATCCTGGTCAGAAATTGATTCCAGGGCTGCCCACAACAGGTCCATAGGGACCGCAGGTGCTGAAGCACTGCCTGTTGCCACTGACATTTTTAGGGGAAGCTGGTGACACCGACTCCATATTGTCCCCCTCTGAGACTCTCTCAGATAAAAAGTCCACGCACAGGCTGTGCTGACTGAGGAGGGGGCGCCCAGGGGACTCACCAAACCGGACCAGGGACCGCTTAGTTCCGCTGTCTGTACCGCGCTGTGTCAGCGCTGGTGAGCTGTGAGGAGACTGTGAGGAGATTCGCGCTGCTACAGCAGCGCTAGAGGCCAAACTAGTGCTGAAAAGCGCGCGGGCTACAAGAAAATGGCCGCCGCACTCCACTGAGGTGATCCGCGGCAAGATGGCCGCCATTACGCAGTTAAAATGAAACATCACACACGTACAGCGCCACTCGGCGCTCAGGCCCCAAAAAAAAAACCACACAAAAAAGCTCCAAAGCATACATTGCAGACCAGCATGAGCCCCTCAAGAACAGTGTGACCCCCAAGCACCCCACACAGCCAGCGCCAGTAATGGTGACAGAGAGCGACAATAAAATACAGGGGGAGACAGGGAAAATCCCCCACAGAGAAACACACAGCCTTTTGTACTCACCTGCAGGCAGGAGAGACTACTTACCCGTCCCCTGAGGGACACACTGGTGTTTCTGACAGGACTATCACAGTGCAGTACTGAGTAGCTGTCGGCCCGGTCCACCGCAAAAGATACAGTCAGTCAGGAGCTGTTCAGTCTTGAGAGGACCGTGGGAGCATGAAAGCAAACCCGGCCACCCCTGGAGTCATGGGGCCTGTCGTGAACTGAGTCTCACGCACACAAGGCGAGGATCAGCACGCTCGATGGTCGGACAGGGAAGACTACGAGGATATCTTGTACCCAACCTGTTGCCCAGCCGACAGTTGATAGAAGATTCTCAAAAATAAAATAAAAAAGAATTCCAAAAAGGAATAAAATAGGTCAGGAGACTGGCTCCTGAGGGAGCCACGTCTTCTCCTTCTGCTAGGCAGAAAAAAACTGAAGTCTGCTGACTGTAGTGGGAGGGTTATGTACGGAGGGACCGCCCCCTGGGTGGGGCTGTTCAGCTCTGGCTTTTGGAATGTATGTATAACATTTCACATTCTGCCTAGGTCTTCTCCTGCAAGCAGGGACATAACCCACGTGTAAAGTGTAAAGAGACACCGTGTCAGTCCATGGATGGTAAGAGAAATAAGCTTTCCAGGCACGGTGATAGATCTGCCTGGAGGAAGACTTCCGTGTCCTTAACATATTCAAAATGACCGAGTCCGAGAGACCCCGGTCCCTCAACACCTGGCTTTTAACAGCCCTGCCGTTAAAGCCAGAGACTGTAAGCCGGATAAAACATAGGACCTTGAGACTGAAGGTCCTCCCTCATCGGCAACCGCCAGGGAACGTCCGCGACGAGTTGTACCAGATCAGCGTACCAGTGATGCTGAGGCCAATCCGGAACAATTAGGATCGCCGGAGTTTATATCAGGCAATAAGGACCCTATGGGGCCACCAACGCATCCGAGGCATCGCCCAAGGATCCCTGGATCTGGCCACAACCTCGACCCTTGCGATTGAGTCGAGAGGCCATCAGGTCCACATCCGGCGTGCCCCACCGTTGGTAAAGGAGTTGAAATATGCAAGGACCACTCTTCTTGGTCCGGTGTCTGGCGATTGGCGACTCAGATAGTCCGCCTGCCCATTGTCTATGCCCAGAATGTAAAATGGCCAACAGAGCCGGCACGTTTCTTCCGGCCCACTTCAGGATACGGACTACCTCGGAAGCCGCAGCTGAGCTCCGAGTTCCCCCTTGATGGTTTACATACGCCACCGCCGTGGCGGTGTCCGACTGGCTCCTGATGGAGCGATCCCGTACTCTCTCCGTTCTGAGGAGAGACACAGTCCGATGGCCCTTATTTCCAGAACAGTGATTGGTAAACGGGCTCGTCCGGAGTCCAAGGCCTGAGCCGACAGGACTCCCCAGACTCCACCCCAGCCCGTCAGGCTGGTGTCCGTCGTGAGTACCGTCCATTGGATGGGAGGGGAATGGCTTTCCGGACCGAAGAGCCGAGGATCTCAACCACCATGTCAGGGGCGCCCTGACCAGGTGAATCACCTGGATCTGAAGATCCAAGGACAACAGGGATTTGTCCCAGGTGGACAAGATCTCCTTCTGCATTGCCCTGGTGTGTGATTGGGCATACGGAATGGCCGCGAAGGAGGCCACCACGAGTCTCGGGACTCTCATGCAAAAAACGGATTGACAACCATTTTTGGGAGGTCAGCACCCCCACCGCAGACTGAAGTGTCAGCAACTTCTCCAGAGGTAGGATACCTTTGCCTCCAAGGAGTCCAGAATCAGAACTAGATACTCCAGACATTGAGTCGGGACCAGGACTGACTCCTGAATGTTCAGGAACCACCCGAGTCCCTGAGGGTCTAATTGACGATAGTCACCTTTCCTCTAAGTCTGATCCACTTTCTGCTCTTAGCAGAAGATCGTCCAGATAGCCCACGACAGCAATACCTCGCTGTAACAGAAGGCTAGAACCGGAGCAAGCACCTTGGTGAACACCCTTGGTGCCGAGGCTAGGCCGAAAGGAAGAGCCACAATCGATAGTGGACTTCGCTGATCGCAAAGCGCAGAAACTTCTGGTGACTTGCGCAGATCGGAACATGCAAGTAGGCGTCCTTGAAGTCCAAGGACGCCAGAAGAAAATCCCTTTGGTGGAGTGTAGCGATCACCGTGCGAATGGATTCCATGTGGAATTTCTGCACCTTCTCGATGGCATTCAGGGCCTTGAGGTCCAGGATAGGTCGAACCACGTCCTATTTTTGGGACGACAAACAGATTTGAGTAGAATCCCTGAAAACTCTCCTGTGACGGAACCGGCACAATCACTCCGGACCTGATCAAATCCTGTACAGCCCCCAAGAGGGCTGCCCGACAGGTAGGAAGGAGAGGAAGATTTGAGGGAAAGAATCTGTCTGGGGGCCAGGATCGGAGTACTATCCTGTATCCTGAGGTGACCACCTCGCACACCCACCAGTCCAAGAGTCGGGCGGAGGCAAGACTTCACGCGGAGGCGGGCTTGGGAGCCGCTTGTTCGGCTTACACACCCAGAGGCACTTGTGCCCACCAGCCGCACTGCCGTCAGTCTGAGAGGGCTTACCCGTGGACTCTGACTGACGACAAAACCCCGTTTTGCTGGAAAGGAAGGCCCCTGTTTGCGGCGGGCCTCCTCACCCTTGCTAGTCTAAGGAAGAAGAGTGCTTTTACCTCCCATGACATCCATGACGATGTCATCCAGAGCAGCACCGAAAGGTCTACCACCTTTAAATGGTAGATCCGTCAGGAGCTTCCTAAGGCTAGGTCAGCAGACCAGCACTTCAACCAGATAAGACGACGCAATACCACCGCCGAGACAGAGGCCCTGGATATTAAAGGGGCCGCGTCCAACGTGGCATCGCACACATAAACCAGGCCCTGAACCAGTTGGTGGGCCAAAACAACTGTGTCTGGAGGAAGATTATGCTCCTGTACAGCTAGGTGCAACATTTTTGCCCAACCTGTAAGTGTTTAAGACACAAGGGTCGCCGCTACCACAGGCCGTAGGGCGGATCCCAACAAGGCAAACATGGCTCTGCTTACCACTTCTGACCTCCTGTCAGTGGGGTCCTCAAATGCAGGAGTCCCCTCCATCGGGAGAGTGATGGCCTTGTTCAACCGGGCGACTGGAGGGTCGACCCTGGGGGAGAAGCCCACTTTTTAAGTAGGGCATCTTCAAGGGGTATCTGATAGACAAACGCCGCGGGACCATAAAAAAATTCTTCTGCGGCTTTTCCCAGACCTTATCAATGAGCTGGTCAAAGAAAGTACATATGGAAAAACCTCTTTAGAAGGCCTGGCCTTAAAAGAACCAAAGGAGACTGTATCCGCCTGAGGTTCTGCATCCGCAGCATTTTAGCTTGAGAGTGTCCCTCACCGCAGTCATGAGTACACTAACAAGCGCCCTGTCATTTACTGACTCAGAACTGGAGTTTTCCTCATAAGGAATGTCCTGTTCAAAACCATCCAATACATTCAGAACTAGGGTCCTGAGCGGTAGTGGCTAGGCCCATATCTGAATCAGCGCACTGCCCTCATGTAGTAAAGTGGGGAGAGGGAGCTTTTTTTTTATTTTTTTATTTTTTTTTGCTCCCTTGCGCTTGCACACAGCTCCCATCCTGGTCAGAAATGATTCCAGGACTGCCCACAACTGGTCCCTAGGGACCGCAGGTGCTGAAGCACTGCCTGTTGTCCACTGACATTTAGGGGAAGCTGGTGACAGAGACTCCATATTGCCCCCCTCTGAGACTCCTCAGATAAAAAGTCCACCCACAGGCTGTGCTGACTGAGGAGGGGGCACCCAGGGGACTCACCAAACCGGACCAGGGACCGCTCAGTTCCGCTGTCTGTACCGCGCTGTGTCAGCGCTGGTGAGCTGTGAGGAGATTGTGAGGAGATTTGCGCTGTTACAGCAGCACTAGAGGCCAAAACTAGTGCTGAAGAGCGTGCGGGCTACAAGAAAATGGCCGCCGCACTTCACTGAGGCGATCCGCGGCAAGATGGCCGCCATGACTCAGCAAAAGTGAAAAAAAAAAAAAACAGCACACACACAGCGCCACTCGGCGCTCAGGCCCCAAAACACACAAACAAAGGCCCCAAGCATATCTGCAGACCAGCATTAGCCCCTCCAAGAACAGTGTGACCCCCAGGCACCCCACACAGCACAGCGCCAGCAATGGTGACAGAGAATGACAATGAAATACAGGGGGAGACAGGGAATATCCCCCACAGAGAAACACACAGCCTTTTGTACTCACCTGCAGGCAGGAGAGACTACTTACCCGTCCCCTGAGGGACCCACTGGTGTGTTTCTGACAGGACTATCACAGTGCAGTACTGAGTAGCTGTCGGCCCGGTCCACCGCGAAAGATACAGTCAGTCAGGAACTGTTCAGTCTTGAGAGGCCCGTGGGAGCATGAAAGCAAACCCGGCCACCCCTGGAGTCATGGGGCCTGTCGTGAACTGAGTCTCACGCACACAAGGCGAGGATCAGCACGCTCGATGGTCGGACAGGGAAGACTACGAGGATACCCCTGTTGAAGAACATTTGTTCGAAACGCGTAGGGCTTGGTACACTACCTCATTCACTGCCCCTTTTTAAACGTTTTTATTGTTTGTGATCACTTTTATGTTGGTTGAATAAACCCTCATTGACCTGCACCATTGGAGCATTCCTTCCCTTCTTTTCTCCTCACATGGGTGGTTGGTCAAGTAATAGCTTCCTTTGGCCACTGGTTACTAATATTCACTGTGGTAAAAAGTCTCCTTGCTGAGTGGCGGTTCCAGTTCCATCGGAGGACCACCTGGATCGGTGTGAAACCCAGAGTCTGCTGTCAAGTCGGGGAGCCTACCGGACAGTCTACATTGGGGACCCATCTGATCCAGTTTCCAGACTAACTGATGAGGAGTGCCACTGGGATTTCGTATGCCTATTTGACCTGCCTAAACCACAGGTCTAATGTTCCGGTAAGAGTATTCTACCTCTCTTTTTCTACAAGAGTTATGTGATGACCCTTCAGTGCTACATGTTCTTTCTTCACAACACGGAAATTTTCTATGGACACTGTATGGACTCATTATATTGATATTATTTATCACTTTGGTTTGATTGGAGGCCCAAATTATTGGGCTTCATTTCTTCACTTAGCGCTACAGCTTTATTCCATGTTTATTAATTTTAGTCACATTTTATGTAGCAGCTTTATTTTTATTCACTATTTTAGATTAGCGCAGTATTTTCTTTCTTTATATTCTTGATATCCTGTACCCAACCTGTTGCCCAGCCGACAGTTGATAGAAAATTCTCAAAAATAAAATAAAAAAGAATTCCAGAAAAGGAATAAAAATAGGTCAGGAGACTGGCTCCTGAGAGAGCCACGTCTTCTCCTTCTGCTAGGCAGAAAAAAACTGAAGTCTGCTGACTGTAGTGGGAGGGTTATGTCCGGAGGGACCGCCCCCTGGGTGGGGCTGTTCAGCTCTGGCTTTTAGAATGTATGTATAACATTTCACATTCTGCCTAGGTCTTCTCCTGCAAGCAGGGACATAACCCACGTGTAAAGTGTAAAGAGACACCGTGTCAGTCCATGGATGGTAAGAGAAAATAGATTTTTTGGCTGAAGCTAAACTTATAAAATGTACCTGTTCCAAATTACAGCTTCAACTTAAGAACAAACCTATAGTCCCTATTAGGGATGAGCTTCGTGTTCGAGTCGAACATACGTTCGACTCGAACATCGGCTGTTCGATCGTTCGACGAAGATCGAACGATTTGGGCCGTTCGCGCCAAATTCGAGTGACGCGAACGGCCCACAATGCACTACGCCATCGCAGTGTCATCCAGGCGCTGTGATTGGCCAAGCATGCACTGTGACCCCGCATGCTTGGCCAATCACAGCGCCGGCAGCGAGGAGAGCAATGATTGGCCACAGGCAGGATGCCTGTGGCCAATTATTGCTGAGGGTGTTTAGTACACGCCCCACACTATAAAAGGCCGCCAGCACGGCGGCCTAGTGTAGTGTGTTCCGGAGCAGGGAAAGACAAGCATAGGCAGGGACAGTGACATTTATTTCTTTCTTGCTTAACCTGGATTCCTTTAGTTTAGGGAAAGAGAAGGATAGGTAGGGAGAGTGTCAGTGTGTTTTACTGTGCGAGTCCTTGTTTCTAGGGACAAAGAAGGAAAGTGAGGGGATTTCTCCTTGTGCTATAGTGTGCTTTAAAAAAACATTTTTTCTAGGGACAGAAAACTGTAGGTAGGGAGAGTGTCAGTTTCTTTCACTGTGCCAGTCCTTGTTTCTAGGGACAAAGAAGGAAAGTGAGGGGAATTCTCCTTGTGCTATAGTGTGCTTTAAAAAAACATTTTTTCTAGGGACAGAAAACTGTAGGTAGGGAGAGTGTCAGTTTCTTTCACTGTGCCAGTCCTTGTTTCTAGGGACAAAGAAGGAAAGTGAGGGGAATTCTCCTTGTGCTATAGTGTGCTTTAAAAAAACATTTTTTCTAGGGACAGAAAACTGTAGGTAGGGAGAGTGTCAGTTTCTTTCACTGTGCCAGTCCTTGTTTCTAGGGACAAAGAAGGAAAGTGAGGGGAATTCTCCTTGTGCTATAGTGTGCTTTAAAAAAACATTTTTTCTAGGGACAGAAAATTGTAGGTAGGGAGAGTGTCAGTTTCTTTCACTGTGCCAGTCCTTGTTTCTAGGGACAAAGAAGGAAAGTGAGGGGAATTCTCCTTGTGCTATAGTGTGCTTTAAAAAAACATTTTTTCTAGGGACAGAAAACTGTAGGTAGGGAGAGTGTCAGTTTCTTTCACTGTGCCAGTCCTTGTTTCTAGGGACAAAGAAGGAAAGTGAGGGGAATTCTCCTTGTGCTATAGTGTGCTTTAAAAAAACATTTTTTCTAGGGACAGAAAACTGTAGGTAGGGAGAGTGTCAGTTTCTTTCACTGTGCCAGTCCTTGTTTCTAGGGACAAAGAAGGAAAGTGAGGGGAATTCTCCTTGTGCTATAGTGTGCTTTAAAAAAACATTTTTTCTAGGGACAGAAAACTGTAGGTAGGGAGAGTGTCAGTTTCTTTCACTGTGCCAGTCCTTGTTTCTAGGGACAAAGAAGGAAAGTGAGGGTAATTCTCCTTGTGCTATAGTGTGCCAAAGCATTCCTCATCAACCATCTTTGAAATCCTTGTTTTTTGGACAGTCAGGGAAATTGTCGTTGTGCTATTCTGTGCAAAAGCAATAATCCTCAACCATATTTAGAAATCCTTAAGTAAAGGGACAGAGAAGGACACCTGAAGGTAGCCCTTATTGCTTTTTTCCCATCTCCCTGCAGGCCATCTATTAGAATGTCTGGAAGGCAAACAAGGAGAGGCAGACAGTCAGGAGGCAATAAAAGAGGGCAAGCAGGCTCTGTGTCTGGGGGCAACAGTGCTGGTCGTGGACGCGGTGCATTGTCATCAGCACATGGCCATGGGACATGCTTGTCCTTCTTTTCGGCAGCTGGACATGTTGAGCCACATCATGCCGAAGACTTGGTAGAGTGGATGACCAAGCCCTCCTCCTCCTCCTCATCCTCTCTCACCCAGGCTCAGGGTACTGGCAAAGCAGCTGCCAAAGCGTCCTCTTCCCTGGTATCAATGTCAGACTCATCATCAGTCACTCCTTCCCTAGACCCACCATGTCCTCCTCCTGAGGAGTCCCCCGAACTGTTTGAGCACAGTGTTGGGTACATGCTCCAGGAGGATGCCCAGCGTTTCGAAGGGTCTGATGATGAAACCCAGCTACAGGAAGGCAGTAGCGTGAGAGCAGACAGAGGGGATGCTCAAGAAGGACACCAATCTGGCAGTCATGTTCCAGCAGCTGCAGCATACTGCCAGATTGGCTCTAGTGATGAGGAGGGAGGGGATGATGAGGTCACTGACTCCACGTGGGTGCCTAATAGGAGAGAGGAGGAGGAGGAGGATGAGGAGGAGGCACATCTCCAACGAGGCAGGATGCCCTTTGATGGCCAGCGTAAGGGCAGTACACCGACGGAATCACACCGCAGAGCTCCGCCTGTGCAGGGCGCAGCCTCTGCCCGTCATTCAAAAAGTTCCTTGGTGTGGGCCTTTTTTGAGGCTAGTGCATCAGATCGCACAGCTGCTGTTTGCAACATATGTCTCAAGCGTATATCGCGTGGCCAAAACATCAGCCGCTTGGGTACCACATGCCTGACCAGACATATGTTGACCTGCCATGCAGCTCGTTGGCAAGCCTACCTCAAAGACCCACACCAAAGAACAAAGCGGACCTCTCCTTGCACCGCATCAGCTGGGATCTCCAACCCCACTATAACTTCAGTCCTCTCTGAAACATGCACTGAGAGGAATGAAGGTGTAGAATTAGGTGTGTCACAGCCAAGTACTTGCGGCCACTCTGCTAGCAGTACACCGACGTCCGATTCTAGCAGGCAAATTTCCCTGCCCCAGCTGCTGGACCGTCGAAAGAAGTTCACTCCCAGCCATCCACATGCCCAGCGGTTGAATGCTAGCTTGGCTAAATTGCTAGCGCTTCAACTGCTGCCTTTTCAGTTGGTAGACTCGGTCCCCTTCCGTGAGTTTGTGCAATGTGCGGTTCCTCAGTGGCAGGTTCCCAAACGCCACTTTTTCTCACGGAAGGCTATTCCGGCTCTCTACCGGCATGTGGAAGGCAATGTCTTGGCCTCGCTGGACAGGGCGGTCAGCGGTAAGGTGCATATTACCGCTGACTCATGGTCCAGCAGGCATGGACAGGGACGTTACCTTTCTTTCACGGCCCATTGGGTCACTCTTTTGGCAGCTGGGAAGGATGCAGGACAAGGTGCAGTAGTGTTGGAGGTTGTTCCACCGCCACGCCTCCAAAATGCTACTACTGGTTGTGACACACCTCTCTCCTCCACCCCCTCCTCTTCTTCTTCCTCCATGGCCTCTTCCTGTGGTTTGTCCTATGAACCAGCGGTGCTCCGTAGCCGTTCACGGGGCTACGCAAGTACGCAGGCAAAAAGATGCCATGCCGTGCTTGCGCTGGTGTGTTTGGGGGACAGAAGCCACACTGGGGCAGAGGTCCTGTCTGCTCTGCAGGGCCAGGCCGAGAGGTGGTTGACGCCACGCCAGCTTAAGCCAGGAATGGTGGTTTGCGACAATGGCACCAACCTCCTCTCCGCCCTCCGACAGGGACAACTGACCCATGTGCCCTGTGTGGCTCACGTCCTTAACCTGGTGGTGCAGCGGTTCTTGGGCAGGTACCCGGGCTTACAGGATGTCCTGAGGCAGGCCAGGAAAGTCTGTGTGCATTTCCGCAGATCTTATAATGCCAGTGCTCGCCTGGCTGAGCTGCAAAAGGAGTTGAACCTGCCCAAGAACCGCCTTATATGTGACATGCCCACCAGGTGGAACTCAACGTTGGCCATGCTGCAGCGGCTGCACACGCAGCAGAGGGCCATCAATGAGTACCTGTGCGACTACAGCACCAGGACAGGGTCAGGGGAGCTTGGTTTTTTTTCTCCACGCCAGTGGGGCATGATCAGGGATGCATGCACTGTCCTGGCACCATTTGAGGAGGCCACGAGGATGGTGAGCAGTGACAGTGCATGCATCAGTGACACTGTACCTCTTGTCCACCTGTTGGAGCACACGCTGCGTGGAATAATGGACAGGGCACTTGAGGCAGAACAGAGGCAGGAAGAGGAGGACTTCCTTGCCTCTCAAGGCCCCCCTTACCCAGACAGTGTTCCTTCTGTCCCACCCATCGCACAGGAAGAGGAAGAGGAGGAGGAGGAGGAGGAGGAGGAGGATTGTGTCAGCATGGAGGTGGAGGCTGGCACTCAGCATCATCAGCAGCAGTCTTTTAGGGATGATTTACAGTCCCAAGAAACCAGTGGACTTGTACGTGGCTGGGAGGAGGTGGCTGCGGATCATGTCGTCCTTAGTGACCCAGAGGACTCCGGAGCGAATGCCTCAGCAAACCTACGCTGCATGGCCTCCCTGATCCTGCAAAGTCTGCGGAAGGATCCTTGTATTCTTCGGATCAAGGAGAGGGACCATTACTGGCTGGCCACTCTCCTTGATCCACGGTACAAGGGTAAGGTTGCGGACCTTATGTTACCTTCGCAGAGGGAGCAGAGGATGAGACAACTCCGGGAGGCCTTGCAGAAAGGTCTGTGCAACGCGTTCCCAGAGACTGGGAGGTTACAAACTCCTGGTCCTGGATAACGAGTTGCTGAGGCTTCGGCCAGTCAAAGAAGGAGCGGTGGGGAAGGTGGCCGTCTGACCGATGCGTTCAGACAATTCTTTAGTCCGCAGCCCCAAAGTATGATCGGTTCCAGCAACCATCGCCAGCGTCTGATAAACATGGTGCAGGAATATCTAGGGGCAAGGTCAGACTTGGACACCTTCCCCACCGAAAATCCTCTGGCTTACTGGGTCTTGAGGATGGATCACTGGCCAGAGCTTGCACAGTATGCAATTGAGCTACTGGCCTGTCCTGCATCCAGCGTTCTTTCGGAACGCACATTCAGTGCTGCTGGAGGATTTGTCACGGATCACAGGGTGCGCCTGTCCACCGACTCGGTTGATCGACTGACTTTCATCAAGATGAACCCGTCTTGGATCACCACCAGCTACCACACACCTGATGCTGATATAACAGACTAATTGATTTTAACATGTCACATCCCTTCAAGACTGATGCTGATGCTGAGTGCCTGTGCTGTTATGTTGACTGGCTATCCTCCTCCTCCGAGTCCTCAATCATACGATTGATGATGATAGCTTGGAAGATCATTTTTGTTTATGGGTGCCGCCACCAGTGGCTAAGGCCCAATTTTTCAGCCCCTGTTTTACAGGGGCGTGTAATTATAATTTTTTTAGCAATAATTTGCCATAGGGCTCATTGCTGTGCTCCAAGTACAGTATCTGTGAGGGGTTGGAGTGTTGTGGCACCAGTGCCTAAGGCCCAATTTTTCAGCCCCTGTTCAACAGGGGCATGCAATTACAATTCTTGATGTAATAATTCACAGCAGGGCCCATTGCTGCACCCACCAAGAGTAACTCTGAGGGCTTACAGTGTTGTGGCAACGCCACCACCACCACCACCACGAAAGGCCCAATTTTTCAGCCCCTGTTCAAAAGGGGCATGTAATTACAATTCTTGATCTAATAATTCACAGCAGGGCCCATTGCTGCACCCACCAAGAGTAACTCTGAGGGCTTACAGTGTTGTGGCAACGCCACCACCACCACCACCACGAAAGGCCCAATTTTTCAGCCCCTGTTCAACAGGGGCATGCAATTACAATTCTTGATGTAATAATTCACAGCAGGGCCCATTGCTGCACCCACCAAGAGTAACTCTGAGGGCTTACAGTGTTGTGGCAACGCCACCACCACCACCACCACGAAAGGCCCAATTTTTCAGCCCCTGTTCAAAAGGGGCATGTAATTACAATTCTTGATCTAATAATTCACAGCAGGGCCCATTGCTGCACCCACCAAGAGTAACTCTGAGGGCTTACAGTGTTGTGGCAACGCCACCACCACCACCACCACGAAAGGCCCAATTTTTCAGCCCCTGTTCAAAAGGGGCATGTAATTACAATTCTTGATCTAATAATTCACAGCAGGGCCCATTGCTGCACCCACCAAGAGTAACTCTGAGGGCTTACAGTGTTGTGGCAACGCCACCACCACCACCACCACGAAATGCCCAATTTTTCAGCCCCTGTTCAACAGGGGCATGCAATTACAATTCTTGATGTAATAATTCACAGCAGGGCCCATTGCTGCACCCACCAAGAGTAACTGTCAGGGCTTACAGTGTTGTGGCACCAGCACCACCATCAAAGCCCCAATTTTTACTACCACTGTTCAACAATTATATGTAATTAAAATTCCTGATATAATAGTTGACAGCAGGGCGTTCCAGCACCAACCAAGAGTAACTGTGAGTGCTTACAGTGTTGTGCCAACACCAACAACTAAGGGGCCTATTTCTGCAGAGTATATACGGCAGGTCCCTACTTTCAAACATCCAACTTACAAACGACTCCTACTTGCAAACGCAAGAAGACAACAGGAAGTGAGAGGAAATCTACCCCTAGGAAGGAAAATTCTCTCCTGTAAGAATAAATATGGGAGAAAGGTGTCTCCTCTGTACTGATGCTTTATCAGCAATCCTTGTTTCAAGAAAAACACCACATTTCAAAAACAGTTGACATTGGGATGGAAAGTGAGGTGAAATGTTCTGAACAGGGGCACAGACAGCAAAACAAATGTTACAGGGGTGATAACCCTTACCTATGTTTTCCAAAAAGTTTAAAAATAGATTTTTGGGCTGGAGCTACACTTCAACAATGTACCTGTTCAAAATTACAAACAGATTCTACATAAGAACAAACCTACAGTCCCTGTCTTGTATGCACCGCCTGTATACGGCTGTTCAGAGTATATAGGGCCTTTTTTATTTTATGTGCGGGGTTCCCCTTAATATCCATACAAGACCCAAAGGGGCTGGTAATGGGCTGGGGTAGGGGGGGGGGTCATGGGGTAGCTATGCCATTTTTCTTAAAGATTTTCATCCATATTACCGGGACCAGACATTACATTAAAGCCGCAAGCAGTTTTAAATGGCTTTTTTTTCCTTTAGAAGTGTCATTTTGTGCAGGGACAGTTCTAAACACGGGAAACACGTGGCACTTCACAGGCATACTTTAGACACCCCCCAGGTACGATATTTAAAGGAATATTTGACTTTTTTTTTTTCACTTTATGCATCATTAAAATGACTGCTCCCGAAAAACGACCGTTTTTAAAACTTCTTTTTGCATTGATACATGTCCCCTGGTGCAGAACCCGGGTTCCCAAACCCTTTTTAGGACAATAACATGCATAATAGTTGTTATAATTAGCACTTTAGAATTCGAACGTTCGCATCCATTGTATTTAATAGGGTTCTAATGTTCGTACGAACTTTCGGTCCGTTCGCGGGTTCTGGTGCGAACCGAACCCGGGGGTGTTCGGCTCATCACTAGTCCCTATCTTGTTTGCAACCCAGGGACTGCCTGTATACTGCTGTTCAGAGTATATAGGGCCTGGGATCCCCACGCCTTTTCTTTTTTAAATTTGGGTGTGGGGTTCCCCTTAATATCCATACAAGACCCAAAGAGCCTGGTAATGGGCAATAATTTTCATCTACAGGTATATTTCCGGGACCCAACCTTACATTATAGCCGCAAGCAGTTTTAAATGACTTTTATTCCTTTTGTGCAGGAACTGTTATAAACACGGGAAAAACACGCCACTTTACAGGCATACTATAGACACCCTCAGGTACAAAATTTAAAGGAATATTTCACTTTTATTTTTTCACTTTAAGCATTATTAAAATCACTGCTCCTGAAAAAAGGACCGTTTTTAAAACTTTTTTTTGCATTGATACATGTACCCTGGGGCAGGACCCGGGTCCCCAAACACTTTTTATGACAATAACTTGCATATTAGCCTTTAAAATTAGCACGTTCGGGTCCCATAGACTTTAACGGTGTTTGAATGTTCGCGCAAACTTTCGGTCCGTTCGCATGTTCTGCCTCGAACCGAACCGAGGGGTGTTCGGCACATCCCTACTAGACTATATAGATTGTTTTCACTTTTTATTATTTTCTTCTAATTGACTCATTAATACACCCTGCTTCTCAGCTGGGTGTGGTTGCGCTTCACTATTTAAATTTTGCTATTTATCTTTGTGGGAACACAACCTGTGTTAAGCAGCAACTATTCACACATGCATTAACTTATATAGTAGCGCACAGAAGTAATTTTCACTTTTTTTTCTGATAACTTCTGATAACACTTTTTACTGTGGTCTTTGCAGTAGCATTTGTCACTAGACAGACAGAAAATATGTCCATATAAACAAAATGCATACTCGTAATATCCTGACTTGGGCATCTGGATATCTTTTTGTAATCTCTGAAAGGGATGTTCAGCTTTTGGTAACACCTTTGGTAACAGGTTAAAGTAGAAGTGGTATATTATAAAAACAACTTTGGTGAACACTGGCTCTATCCCACACTCATTTACTAAGGCAGCCATAACTGCTTGTGACTGATGACACGGTCTTGTGACTGATGACGCAGTCCATGTGTCAAGCTGGAGGGAAAAGAGTGTCTGGCAGACATAAAAGATCACTTTTTTCCAAAGTCCTGTTTCTTAAGAAGTTGCCCCCTGGAGACCACTTGTCCTTCCCGTTCTGGGGTCCTTACTGGGCCAGAACTAGGGTGGATTCTGTGAATTGCATAGACCCAGCAAGTGTCCGGGGCTGTAATGCAGCATCCTTAGTCGCCTTGTTTTCAGGTGTGAGTAAACATGTTAGTATGGCTACCTTAACAAGAAGCTGGAAGGCTGAAGACAGCCAATCAATTAACTTAGCTTGCTCGATTGGTTTACCTGCCAAAGTAAAAACAAACTTCTGGCCCTTCAAATAGAACTAAAAGCTCTACAATTCTCTATTATCTATATAAATGTATACTCTTTTGGTTGCTCACAGGCTTTCCTAAAACATGGAGCTCTGCTTTTTGAGCTGGAGAAGAAGAATCCAATGACTCTGAATACAGAGCATCCTTCTGGGTGATAAACTGCATACTCAGTATAGGTATTGCCATCTTCAGTATAAAACCAGGATCAAACCTACAAAAATTCTAATATTTGGATCTTCAGGGAGTGTGTTGTGCACTGGGCTCACAGCAGATGATTCCTACGCAATCAGTTTAACACATGGGTTTTCTTTGTCACCAGCCTCCTCCAATAGTTGCAAAGAGGTGGCTGGATTCAAATGTACACATTTTTTATTGTTAGATTTGTACAGAAACAACAATACAAAATCATATTTTGAACCTTTCGTTAGACACATATTTAGTTTAGCTGTTTGCAATATCTGCTGCGCAGAATGTGGGACAATTAAAGTTAAATAATTGGCCAAAAACTTTGTAAACTTTGTCTAGTAGCACCTTGCATAAAGCTACAGCTCTGATATATCGGGGTGAACCCTTCATTACTAAGTCCAGTTTGCATGAAATATATAAATAAATATATTACAATGGCTTGTTTTTTCTATCATGCTGTTTATGATAAAACAAGTCTTTAGTTTCCATTCTACATTATTTTCTTGATGTCATAACATAACAAATAATAACAATACTGTGCAGTCATGGAAAGATGTGCGTAAATTCAAGGTTTTCTTCAGCTGATCACTGCACTTACAAGGAAATGGGACACATCATTTCACAATCCACACATTCTGCTTTGGAATTCAACAATAAAAAAAAAAAAAAAAAAGTACCATCAATCTGTATATGAAAGAACAGAAAAATCACCAGACAGATCAAAAACTATAAAACATCTGGCTGCAGGTGGCATCTATGTTAACAGGGTATGTGGACTTGGTATGATGGGTCTGTTATATTTTAATTGTATTTATTACTCTTACATCATGGACTGCACATCAAGTTATTATCAGACCATTAGATTTAATTTTTGTAGAAAAATGTCTTATGTATCCCATCCATCTTGGCTTTGTTAAATATTATGGCAGCTGTATTATATTTAACAACCTCATCCTAATCTAAAGTAACCCCATATCACAATATTTCCCAATAGCCAAAGGTTGTCTAAACCTATTAAAATATATCTATAAAACATTAATAAAATTGTTAACATCATATCAGAAATGAATACTTAAGTGATAATCTCAATATCACACCCTAATTCTAAAATTCTAATATATCTCCACAGATATATCTCCTTAAAGGAGGACATTTTACTTAATTTCCCTTTTTTAAAGGGGTTGTAAAGGTTTGTGTTTTTTCACCTATTCATTAAGGTGAAAAAACACCTGGCTGTTACGGGCCCCCCAGCCCCCCCCCCCCTTTTACTTACCTGAGCCCATTCACCTGCTCTGAGCGTCCACAGCATCCTCTTCTCCACGGAGATTCGGCGTTGATTGGATAGATTGATAGCAGCGCAGCCATTGGCTCCCCCTGCTGTCAAATTCAATGACGCAGCCTCCGTGGGTGGGACCGAGTCATACATTCTGTGTCTATGGACGCCGAGTGCATGAGACGGGAGCGCGCCAGCAAAGTAACCCCCTCGGGAAAGAGCTTCCCAGAGGGGGTTAGCTATTGCAGGGAGGAGCCGAGAGAGCCGCCGTGGGACCCCAGAACAGGAGGATCGGGGCCACTCTGTGCAAAACTAACTGCACAGTGGAGGTAAGTATGACATGTTTGTTATTTTAAAAAAAAAAATTAACCTTTACAACCACTTTAAATGCACTGTTTCCACTATCGAAGGATATTTCATTTGTGTAATTTTTTTTCTATGTACACGTTTAAATGTAACCTTCATTTTACAATGTTTGGAAAACAGATTTAACATAACTTTGATCACATTTTTTATCAGATTTATTAACCCAGCACATATTGTTATAATATACAAGTCATATCATGACCTTGCCAGTTATCATGTCTCATCCAGCACAATATTTCATAAGAAAGAGAAAAGGTAGAGGGTCAAGTCTGCACAGAGCTAACAAGATACACACACAAGATGTAGAATGAAGAGTTCCAGCATTCACACTCATACTGTCAGGTCCACCAGGAAATTGCAACCGTCTCTCCGCTTTCCTGACAAGTAGTCTTGTTATCAGGTGGAGGGACGGTTGAGATCCTGCAGCCAGGAAATAAAGGACCGCAATGGATGGTGCAGACAGCCTAACCAAAACCCCCAGCAACAACAACTCACAGTTAGTAGAGGTGAAGGCTGGAACCCAGGAGGAGAAAGGATAATCCAAGTAACGCAGTCAAGAATGAGCCAGGCGGGGTCTGCAACCAGATAAGCAAAATCTAAGGAAAAATCCAGGTATCAAAGTCAAGAACGAGCCAAGTCTGCAACCAAAACTAAGAGCTTCCACAAACAGCATCAACAGGAACCTATACTGGGGTACAGACAGGAAAGGGAAGTGGAGATTTATAGGGTAGCTGATCAGGTAACTACAAACCGCTGATCCCAGGGTGAAGCCAACATCAGGACATAGGAAAACAGTCTGTGAACACCAGGTCCCAGGATCAAATCCCAGACACAGCGTGACACATACACGATTATCTTTTTAAAATCGCTTACATTTTTTCCATTTGTACACAACAAACGCATAACATTCTCTCACTTTCTTTTAACTCTCTTTAATATTTCCCTGCTTAAATAACTTTTACCTCCCTAACTTCTGATATCCCTTGCATCCCATGTACTGTAATCGTGTACTTAACATACTCTAGCTTCTATAATCCGATGGGCCGCCATAGTGTTCATCCAATCTTCCCTCTCTGACCACATATAAAGTATTCTGTTTTGACTCTCATTTCTCTGTTTTAGAATTTACTAGTTGTAGTGCCTGACCCTAAATTCATCACACAACCTAACATCAAAATGTCCCTTTATGTCTAATGTTAATTTGTCTGTCACCCTTGATCCATCCTGCTCACATAGATAGCTGTTCATGTAGCTGTTTAATCTGCATGATTCTTAGTCCCTGTGGACTTGGTAACCCTGTTACCCATTGTTGATCTCTTTCCACTTTAACCATTTATCTAGGGGCTCGGTATAGGCAGAATCACACCTTCGGTTCGTATATTTTCTAGCGCTCCTCTTGCACTAGGAATTTTTAAGGGTCTCTTACCCTTCAGTCCCTTACCTAATTTAATGCCCAAAATGACTGACCAGTCTTTTTCTCTTCTTTACTTGTGCCTATACCCTCTAAACTACTATTACAGCAGTGTACTTCATATATCCTGTGAACAGCACAATTCTTCCTTTTCTTATCTATAATACTTAGTTGGACAGTAGACAGTGATGACATAACATATAACCACCAATCAATACAGTTCAATTATGGTGAGTAAAATAGGTACCCTTTGTCCAAAAAATGCCTTACCGATCAAGGACGTCTGATAACTCAAATGTAAGCAAAGGGCTTACCTCAGCCAGCTTATTATCAGAAATTCCCTGATTGTCTAAAGCTCCTTGTTTCAGATTCTCATGGTCACCTGTAAATCCCCTCCTAGGCAAAGTTCACCAACTGTTCTGGAAATTTTGTAGATAGGCAACTCCTATCCTCATATTGATTAGTGGTTCCAAATTAATAATAACTACTGCAGTAGGGAACAAAAACAAAAGATACACTCAGCATCTTTCCAAAATAACTGTTCTGCTTTATTTGACGCAATTGAAGGTATTTATACACATGATTATTTAGGTATCACATTAATATTACAATTGTACTGTTATGGTAACAATGGGTGTAACATAGGCAGGCTAATTCTAATCAGGACTTGAAAGAATGTTAACATGTAAAGAAAACATTATTAGTGTTGTGTGCACAATGAATGCAGTGTGCAATACATACAAAATAAGCAATATATCACACAGAACTGTCAGCACTCATTGGCAGCTGTAAGGTGGATCATAAGGTATCAATAACAGGGAGGGGGGGGAAACAACAAGATATACCCAAAATGAATTAATAAGAATTAGTCCATACAGTCCATAGTAGTAAGGGATATCAAGGAGAAGTCCACAGGACAGATGGATCCACAGGTGGATGGGGATTGTACACACAGTCACTGGCAGCTCCTCGGCAGGAAATGGGAGTTGCCTCAGACAAACAAAAACAGCAGAAAGGAGGCACCTGGGTCAGTGTGATAGTAAAAGCAAGTAACACTTTATTCAGATACACTTACATAAAAGTATCTTGCAAGCTGCACACAGGGTGGATGTGGATCACCAATCAAGCAGTCAGCCGTCACAAGGGATGAGAAGACCACTGTGGGGACCAAATAAGGACGGGGTGGGCCGAAACGCGTTTCCGAGGCGCCGCCTCCTTCTTCAGGCAAAAACTTTTGCGTTGCAGCCCATCCCCATCTTGCTTTGGTCTCTTGCTAGCTCTGCGAGAGCAGGTGTGAGAGCAGGAGACGCTGCTGGTTATACACCTCCTGTGTGCAGCTTGCAAGATACTTTTATGTAAGTAGATCATAATAAAGTGTTACCGTACTTGCTTTTACAATCACAATGACCCAGGCGCCCTCTTTCTGCTGTTTTAATACCTTCCAAATTTGAAAGGTATATTGCACTAACAAGCTGATGAGTTGTTGCTTTTGACACAATAAAAGGAGCAGAAATGTACCAGTTTGGGGTTCTAAGATGGATACATAATTCATGGACCATCAAATCTCAGCAGACTGCAGTGTGAGACATAGCTACGAGGCCATGAGAAACCTGTTAGGAATTGAGCTGGACCTGAGAATGCAATTTTCTTAACTCAATTGTAATTAAATTAAAGTGGTTCTAAAGTCCTAAATATTTTTTACCCTAAAGCGGAGTTCCACCCAAAAATGGAACTTCCGTTTTAAGTGATGGTGACCCCCTCACATGCCACATTTGGCATGTCATTTTTTTTTTGAGGAAGCAATTTTTTGTTTTTTTTTAGAGGCACCCAGCGCCCAATTCCTACCCAGGCGCCGGAAGGAAGATCACATATCCCCCCTGCCTCCCTCCCTGCAATCTTCTGGGACCTGTCACAGGTCCCAGAAGATTGACCGACCATTCACAGTATGCAGCGTGGCTCGCGCATGCGCAGTGCATGCCTGGCTGTGAAGCCACAGCCGGTTACCCACAGTTAGAATGCTGGCGCCGCAGGGAGGAGGGGGAGAGGAACAAGGCTTTCTGCACCAACATCGCTGGACCGTGGGACAGGTGATTGTCTGATTATTAAAAGTCAGCAGCTACACTTTTTGTAGCTGCTGACTTTTAAATGGGTGGAACTCCGCTTTAATATATTCCTTGCGGTAGTCATGACTCTGTGTGGAATATTAGTTTAATATACACCATGTGCATGTATTTTATTTATGTATGTACTGTGTGAAGTTGTGTATGAGTTGTGACATTGGGGGATGTCTAGCTCAGTGATAGATGCGTTTCAAGTGAGTTCACCGCCAACAGGAACTAAGGTTTAAGGGCATGGTATCCCACTTTTATTGAAAGTAACAAAAGAAAAGTTCACACATGTATTTGGTTGCCCACACAGGGGTTCTTCTCCCAAAATTACAACAAATGAAAAATGCCAATCCACCTGGCTCTTAAGGCTCACTCAGCCTTGGGCGCAGTTCCTTGCTGCACAGGCCCACTCCTGGCCTCTAGGAAGAGGCTCTCCTGACACTCCAGGCTTCCATACTCCTTCAAGACTCACGGTTCCCTCTGGTCCCCAAGACTCTCTCTTCCAGTTGTCTCAGCTATAGTCTCCCCGACTCTCTCAGCTGGCTCAACTCTCAGTGCACTGACCTGGAACCTCTCCCACATGCAGTACCGTCTCAAGGATGTTGCCTGAGTTCTTTATCAGTAGCACACTTCCCTCCAGCAACTGCTGTATCACCAACTTCTTTCCCACACACACTGAGCTATGCTCAGCTCTGCCTTATAACGAGTGTGTGCACCTGGACACACACACAACCTGCAGAGCTTCTGGAAAACCCGGACACATGACTGAAGACTCCATCCCTCCCAATGCTCTTTGAAGTCTTCAAGTTTCCAGCCCCAATCCAGACTTACAAAGTCCAGAGAAAACTTAAAGCATAGTTTTCTCTGCTCATCAATCTTTTGCTGGAACTTCTGAAATTGCTTCTTTGAGAGTCCTGTGTCCATTTTAAACACATTTTCACTCAGACAGGGGCTCTCACTCTCACAGAGTATATAAATATATACAGTGACTTAAAAAAGTATTCATACTCCTTAAAATTTTCCACATTTCGTTACATTACAACTAAAAATGTAAATGTATTTTATTGGCGTAGCAAGGTCCCAGGCCTCCTTTGACCTAATGAGAACCTCCAGGGCCAGGAATAGCTGACATCCTTCTGTATATAGTGGGTTGTGAGGCATGGTGGGTGCAGAGTAGTTAAAGTTTTGGGCGCCAGACACTTGAATGCAAAAGAAAGTTTATTTCTCTTAATAGGGATGAGCTTCGTGTTCGAGTCGAACATACGTTCGACTCGAACATCGGCTGTTCAATCGTTCGACGAAGATCGAACGATTTGGGCCGTTCGCGCCAAATTTGAGTGACGCGAACGGCCCACAATGCACTACGCCATCGCAGTGTCATCCAGGCGCTGTGATTGGCCAAGCATGCACTGTGACCCCGCATGCTTGGCCAATCACAGCGCCGGCAGCGAGGAGAGCAATGATTGGCCACAGGCAGGATGCCTGTGGCCAATTATTGCTGATGGGGTTTAGTACACGTCCCACACTATAAAAGGCCGCCAGCGCGGCGGCCTTGTGTAGTGTGTTCCGGAGCAGGGAAAGAGAAGCATAGGCAGGGACAGTGTCATTATTTTTCCTTTACTATTCCTGGATTCCTTGTGTTTAGGGACAAATAAGGATAGGTAGGGAGAGTGTCAGTGACAGTGTGCTATTCTGTGCTAATCCTTGTTTGTAGGGACAGAGAGGTACAGTGAGGGAAAGTGTCAGTGTGCTATTCTGTTCTAAAACTATTTTGCTGAACCATATTTTCAATCCTTGAGTTTAGGGACAGAGAGGTACAGTGAGGGAAAGTGTCAGTGTGCTATTCTGTTCTAAAACTATTTTGCTGAACCATATTTTCAATCCTTGAGTTGAGGGACAGAGAGGTACAGTGAGTGAAACTGACAGTGTGCTATTCTGTTCTAAACCAATTTTGCTGTTCCATATTTTCAATCCTTGAGTTTAGGGACAGAGAAGGACACTCGTAGAAATTATCAGTGTGCTATTCTGTGCTAAATCTTGTTTGTAGGGAGGGACAGAGTAGGACAGTGAGGGAAAGTGTCAGTGTGCTATTCTGTTCTAAAACGATTTTGCTGAACCATATTTTCAATCCTTGAGTTGAGGGACAGAGAGGTACAGTGAGTGAAACTGACAGTGTGCTATTCTGTTCTAAACCAATTTTGCTGTTCCATATTTTCAATCCTTGAGTTGAGGGACAGAGAGGTACAGTGAGTGAAACTGACAGTGTGCTATTCTGTTCTAAACCAATTTTGCTGTTCCATATTTTCAATCCTTGAGTTGAGGGACAGAGAGGTACAGTGAGTGAAACTGACAGTGTGCTATTCTGTTCTAAACCAATTTTGCTGTTCCATATTTTCAATCCTTGAGTTGAGGGACAGAGAGGTACAGTGAGTGAAACTGACAGTGTGCTATTCTGTTCTAAACCAATTTTGCTGTTCCATATTTTCAATCCTTGAGTTGAGGGACAGAGAGGTACAGTGAGGGAAAGTGTCAGTGTGCTATTCTGTTCTAAAACTATTTTGCTGAACCATATTTTCAATCCTTGAGTTGAGGGACAGAGAGGTACAGTGAGTGAAACTGACAGTGTGCTATTCTGTTCTAAACCAATTTTGCTGTTCCATATTTTCAATCCTTGAGTTGAGGGACAGAGAGGTACAGTGAGTGAAACTGACAGTGTGCTATTCTGTTCTAAACCAATTTTGCTGCTCCATATTTTCAATCCTTGAGTTGAGGGACAGAGAAGGACACTTGTAGAAATTATCAGTGTGCTATTCTGTGCTAAATCTTGTTTGTAGGGAGGGACAGAGTAGGACAGTGAGGGAAAGTGTCAGTGTGCTATTCTGTTCTAAAACTATTTTGCTGAACCATATTTTCAATCCTTGAGTTGAGGGACAGAGAGGTACAGTGAGTGAAACTGACAGTGTGCTATTCTGTTCTAAACCAATTTTGCTGTTCCATATTTTCAATCCTTGAGTTGAGGGACAGAGAGGTACAGTGAGTGAAACTGACAGTGTGCTATTCTGTTCTAAACCAATTTTGCTGTTCCATATTTTCAATCCTTGAGTTGAGGGACAGAGAGGTACAGTGAGTGAAACTGACAGTGTGCTATTCTGTTCTAAACCAATTTTGCTGTTCCATATTTTCAATCCTTGAGTTGAGGGACAGAGAGGTACAATGAGGGAAAGTGTCAGTGTGCTATTCTGTTCTAAAACTATTTTGCTGAACCATATTTTCAATCCTTGAGTTGAGGGACAGAGAGGTACAGTGAGTGAAACTGACAGTGTGCTATTCTGTTCTAAACCAATTTTGCTGTTCCATATTTTCAATCCTTGAGTTGAGGGACAGAGAGGTACAGTGAGTGAAACTGACAGTGTGCTATTCTGTTCTAAACCAATTTTGCTGTTCCATATTTTCAATCCTTGAGTTGAGGGACAGAGAGGTACAGTGAGTGAAACTGACAGTGTGCTATTCTGTTCTAAACCAATTTTGCTGTTCCATATTTTCAATCCTTGAGTTTAGGGACAGAGAAGGACACTCATAGAAATTATCAGTGTGCTATTCTGTGCTAAATCTTGTTTGTAGGGAGGGACAGAGTAGGACAGTGAGGGAAAGTGTCAGTGTGCTATTCTGTTCTAAAACTTTTTTGCTGAACCATATTTTCAATCCTTGTGTTTAGGGACAGAGAAGGATAGGCAGGGGACAGTGTCAGTGTCATTGTTGCTAAGCCTCCTGCACAATATACACCTGAAGGTAGCCCTTATTGCTGTTTTTCCCATCTCCCTGCAGGCCATCCATTAAAATGTCTGGAAGGCAACCAAGGAGAGGCAGACAGTCAGGAGGCAAAAAAAGAGGGCAAGCAGGCTCTGTGTCTGGGGGCAACAGTGCTGGTCGTGTACGCGGTGCATTGTCATCAGCACATGGCCATGGGACACGCTTGTCCTTGTTTTCGGCAGCTGGACATGTTGAGCCACATCATGCCGAAGACTTGGTAGAGTGGATGACCAAGCCCACCTCATCCTCCTCATCCTCTCTCACCCAGGCTCAGGGTACTGGCAAAGCAGCTGCCAAAGCGTCCTCTTCTCTGGTATCATTATCTTCATTAGTCAATCCTTCCCTAGACCCACCATGCCCTCCTCCTGAGGAGTCCCCCGAACTGTTTGAGCACAGTGTTGGGTACATGCTCCAGGAGGATGCCCAGCGTTTGGAAGGATCTGATGATGATACCCAGCTAGAGGAAGGCAGCAGCGTGAGAGCAGAGAGAGGGGATGCTCAAGAAGGACACCAATCTGGCAGTCATGCTCCAGCAGCTGCAGCATACTGCCAGATTGGCTCCAGTGATGAGGAGGGAGGGGATGATGAGGTCACTGACTCCACGTGGGTGCCTAATAGGAGAGAGGAGGAGGAGGATGAGGAGGAGGCACATCTCCAACGAGGCAGGATGCCCTTGAGTGGCCAGCGTATGGGCAGCACACCGACGGAATCACACCGCAGAGCTCCGCCTGTGCAGGGCGCTGCCTCTGCCCGTCATTCAAAAAGTTCTTTGGTGTGGGCCTTTTTTGAGGCGAGTGCATCAGATCGCACAGCTGCTGTTTGCAACATATGTCTCAAGCGTATATCGCGTGGCCAAAACATCAGCCGCTTGGGCACCACATGCTTGATCAGACATATGTTGACCTGCCATGCAGCTCGTTGGCAAGCCTACCTTAAAGACCCACACCAAAGAACAAAGCTGACCTCTTCTTGCACCGCATCAGCTGGGATCTCCAACCCCAGTATACCTTCAGTCCTCTCTGAAACCTGCTCTGAGAGGAATGAAGGTGTAGAATTAGGTGTGTCACAGCCAAGTACTTGCGGGCACTCTGCTAGCAGTACACCGACGTCCGATTCTAGCAGGCAAATTTCCCTGCCCCAGCTGCTGGACCGTCGAAAGAAGTTCACTCCCAGCCATCCACATGCCCAGCGGTTGAATGCTAGCTTGGCTAAATTGCTAGCGCTTCAACTGCTGCCTTTTCAGTTGGTAGACTCGGCCCCCTTCCGTGAGTTTGTGCAATGTGCGGTTCCTCAGTGGCAGGTTCCCAAACGCCACTTTTTCGCACGGAAGGCTATTCCGGCTCTCTACAGGCATGTGGAAGGCAATGTCTTGGCCTCGCTGGACAGGGCGGTCAGCGGTAAGGTGCATATTACTGCTGACTCATGGTCCAGCAGGCATGGACAGGGACGTTACCTTTCTTTCACGGCCCATTGGGTCACTCTTTTGGCAGCTGGGAAGGATGCAGGACAAGGTGCAGTAGTGTTGGAGGTTGTTCCACCGCCACGCCTCCAAAATGCCACTACTGGTTGTGACACACCTCTCTCCGCCAACCCCTCCTCTTCTTCTTCCTCCATGGCCTCTTCCTGTGGTTTGTCCTCAGAACCAGCGGTGCTCCGTAGGCGTTCAAGGGGCTACGCAAGTACGCAGGCAAAAAGATGCCATGCCGTGCTTGCGCTGGTGTGTTTGGGGGACAGGAGCCACACTGGGGCAGAGGTCCTGTCTGCTCTGCAGGGGCAGGCCGAGAGGTAGTTGACGCCACGCCAGCTTAAGCCAGGAATGGTGGTTTGCGACAATGGCACCAACCTCCTCTCCGCCCTCCGACAGGGACAACTGACCCATGTGCCCTGTATGGCTCACGTCCTTAACCTGGTGGTGCAGCGGTTCTTGGGCAGGTACCCGGGCTTACAGGATGTCCTGAGGCAGGCCAGGAAAGTCTGTGTGCATTTCCGCAGATCTTATAATGCCAGTGCTCACCTGGCTGAGCTTCAAAAGGAGTTGAACCTGCCCAAGAACCGCCTTATATGTGACATGCCCACCAGGTGGAACTCAACGTTGGCCATGCTGCAGCGGCTGCACACGCAGCAGAGGGCCATCAATGAGTACCTGTGCGACTACGGCACCAGGACAGGGTCAGGGGAGCTCAGGTTTTTTTCACCACGCCAGTGGGGCATGATCAGGGATGCATGCACTGTCCTGGCACCATTTGAGGAGGCCACGAGGATGGTGAGCAGTGACAGTGCATGCATCAGTGACACTGTACCTCTTGTACACCTGTTGGAGCACACGCTGCGTGGAATAATGGACAGGGCACTTGAGGCAGAACAGAGGCAGGAAGAGGAGGACTTCCTTGCCTCTCAAGGCCCCCTTTACCCAGACAGTGTTCCTTCTGTCCCACCCATCGCACAGGAAGAGGAGGAGGAGGAGGAGGAGGATTGTGTCAGCATGGAGGTGGAGGCTGGCACTCAGCATCATCAGCAGCAGTCTTTTAGGGATGATTTACAGTCCCAAGAAACCAGTGGACTTGTACGTGGCTGGGAGGAGGTGGCTGCGGATCATGTCGTCCTTAGTGACCCAGAGGACTCCGGACTGAATGCCTCAGCTAACCTACGCTGCATGGCCTCCCTGATCCTGCAAAGTCTGCGGAAGGATCCTCGTATTCTTCGGATCAAGGAGAGGGACCATTACTGGCTGGCCACTCTCCTTGATCCACGGTACAAGGGTAAGGTTGCGGACCTTATCGTACCGTCGCAGAGGGAGCAGAGGATGAGACAACTCCGGGAGGCCTTGCAGAAAGGTCTGTGCAACGCGTTCCCAGAGACTGTGAGGTTACAAACTCCTGGTCCTGGACAACGAGTTGCTGAGGCTTCGGGCAGTCAAAGAAGGAGCGGTGGGGAAGGTGGCCGTCTGACCGATGCGTTCAGACAATTCTTTAGTCCGCAGCCCCAAAGTATGATCGGTTCCAGCAACCATCGCCAGCGTCTGATATACATGGTCCAGGAATACCTAGGGGCAAGGTCAGACTTGGACACCTTCCCCACCGAAAATCCTCTGGCTTACTGGGTCTTGAGGATGGATCACTGGCCAGAGCTTGCACAGTATGCAATTGAGCTACTGGCCTGTCCTGCATCCAGCGTTCTTTCAGAACGCACATTCAGTGCTGCTGGAGGATTTGTCACGGATCACAGGGTGCGCCTGTCCACCGACTCGGTTGATCGACTGACTTTCATCAAGATGAACCAGTCTTGGATCACCACCAGCTACCACACACCAGATGCTGATATAACAGACTAATTGATTTTAAAATGTCACATCCCTTCAAGACTGATGCTGATGCTGAGTGCCTGTGCTGTTATGTTGACTGGCTATCCTCCTCCTCCTCCTCAATGATACGATTAACGATGATAGCTTGGAAGATCATTTTGGTTTATGGGTGACGCCACCAGTGGCTAAGGCCCAATTTTTCAGCCCCTGTTTAACAGGGGCGTGTAATTAAAATTTTTGATGCAATACTTTGCAACAGGCCTCATTGCTGTGCTCCAAGTACAGTATCTGTGAGGGGTTGCAGTGTTGTGCCACCAGTGCCTAAGGCCCAATTTTTCAGCCCCTGTTCAACAGGGGCATGCAATTATAATTATTGATCTAATAATTCACAGCAGGGCCCATTGCTGCGCCCACCAAGAGTAACTGTCAGGCCTTACAGTGTTGTGGCACCAGCACCACCATCACCACCACCACCAAAGGCCCAATTTTTCAGCCCCTGTTCAACAGGGGCATGCAATTATAATTATTGATCTAATAATTCACAGCAGGGACCATTGCTGCGCCCACCAAGACTAACTGTCAGGCCTTACAGTGTTGTGGCACCAGCACCACCATCACCACCACCACCACCGCCAAAGGCCCAATTTTTCAGCCCCTGTTCAACAGGGGCATGCAATTATAATTATTGATCTAATAATTCACAGCAGGGACCATTGCTGCGCCCACCAAGAGTAACTGTCAGGCCTTACAGTGTTGTGGCACCAGCACCACCATCACCACCACCACCACCACCAAAGGCCCAATTTTTCATCCCCTGTTCAACAGGGGCATGCAATTATAATTATTGATCTAATAATTCACAGCAGGGACCATTGCTGCGCCCACCAAGAGTAACTGTCAGGCCTTACAGTGTTGTGGCACCAGCACCACCATCAAAGGCCCAATTTTTACTACCACTGATCAACAATTATATGTTATTACAATTCCTGATATTATACTTGACAGCAGGGCGTTCCAGCACCCACCAAGAATAACTGTGAGTGCTTTCAGTGTTGTGCCAACACCAACACCTAAGGGGCCAATTTCTGCAGAGTATATACGGAAGGTCCCTACTTTCAAACATCCAACTTACAAACTACTACTACTTGCAAACGGAAGAAGACAACAGGAAGTGAGAGGAAATCTACCCCTTGGAAGGAAAATTCTCTCCTTTAAGAATTAATATGGGAGAAAGGTGTCTCCTCTCTACTGATGCTTTATCACCAATCCTTGTTTCAATAAAAACACCACATTTCAAAAACAGTTGTCATTGGGACGCAAAGTGAGGTGAAATGTTCTGAACAGGGGCACAGACAGCAAAAAAAATGTGACAGGGGTGATAACCGTTCCCTATGTTTTACAAAAAGCTAAAAAAAAGGAATTTGCCATGGAGCTCCACTTAAACAATGCAGCTGTTCAAAATTATAAACAGATTCTACATAAGAACAAACCTACAGTCCCTGTCTTGTATGCACCGCCTGTATACGGCTGTTCAGAGTATATAGGTCCTTTTTTATTTTGTGTGCGGGGTTCCCCTTAATATCCATACAAGACCCAAAGGGGCTGGTAATGGGCTGGGGTAGGGGGGGGGGGGGTTGATGGGGTAGCTATGCCATTTTTCCTAAAGATTTTCATCCATATTACCGGGACCAGACATTGCATTAAAGCCGCAAGCAGTTTTAAATGACTTTTTTCCCTTTAGAAATGTTATTTTGTGCAGGGACAGTTCTAAACACGGGAAACACGTGGCACTTCACAGGCATACTTTAGACACCCCCCAGGTACAATATTTAAAGGAATATTTGACTTTTTTTTTCACTTTATGCATCATTAAAATGACTGCTCCCGGAAAACGTCCGTTTTTAAAACTTCTTTTTGCATTGATACATGTCCCCTGGTGCAGAAGCCGGGTTCCCAAACTCTGTTTCGGACAATAACATGGATAATAGTCGTTATAATTAGCACTTTAGAATCCGAACGTTCGCATCCATTGTATTTAATAGGGTTCTAATGTTCGTGCGAACTTTCGGTCCGTTCGCGGGTTCTGGTGCGAACCGAACTCGGGGGTGTTCGGCTCATCACTATCTCTTAACAAAGTTTTTAGGGAAAGAGGATTAGGGCCTTTACACCCTTAGGTAGTTGCAAGATTAATTGGGAGACTCCGATACTTCAATAGGAGGACAGCCATGCAGGAAAAGGCATCCAGCAAGATGCCACATCTGCATGTTCAGGAATGCTGTCTCCTATGGCAACAGTCTTTAACAGTTCCTAACACAAAGCGTAACAGTTCTTTCACTTTCACTACAATCGCTCCTTGTAGTTCTTCAGCTTATTGAGCTCCCGGTCTCTCACTAGACCCGCTGAATCACTGCGGTGGTATCTTCCTCAAGCGCCACCCCTGCTTCTCTGCTGGGTGCCTAGCTTGGCACTCAAGATACCTCTCAAGCTTCACCCCCGCTGGCCCACTCAGTCCCTGGCTTGACACACAAGGTGGCTCTGCAAGCCTCACCTCCGCTGGCTGGGTCCCTGGCTTGATACACACTGAAGTTTCTTTATTCTTTACCGTCCCTGGTTGGTGAGAATGCTGCTCTGGTACTTGCTTCAGTTACTCACTGTGGTCCCTGGTAATTAGGCAGATAGTCCCTTACTGGCAACAGCTTCCCCTCTACCTCCAACCACAACAGGTTCTCCGGCCGGCAGAACCATCACTTTTGGTTGGACTTCAAGCCGCAGTCCTAAACCTGCGCTACTCTCTTGCTTCTGGATAGGACCTCAGACAGCCTAGCAGCCAGATGTGCCCGGAATAGGCCCCATCTCCGGCCTAGCAGCCTGGGCAATACAACACACGTCCACCCAGACAGCCATCCAGGTGGTACAGAACATAGATCACCTGACTCCATCTGAATATATAGATTCTCCCAGCAGGCCAAGGGATTCAAGAAAACCCCTGCCCATTGACTGAGATACCCCATATACCCATAACCTGACCTTGCAGTGCCCTTCTCATATCTAGTACCACCAAGTACCCGACCACCTAGTGGTAGAAGAGAAAAGTTGCAACAAGGCCAAACTTAGGGAGAAATCAATAGATCTCTAACAATCAACCAGGATAATTATTCCTGGCAAGTCAATTTGTGAGGAGCAACCCTGCCTAAACTCCAGGGTGCTACATTGGGATTTTATGTGATAGATCAACACAAAGTGACACATAATTGTGAAGTGGAAAGAAAATGATAAATGGGTTTCGTGGATGTCTCTACCAGCTTTGCACATCTAGAGAGTGACATTTTTGCTCATTCTTCTTAGCAAAATAGCGCAAGCTCTGTCAGATTAGATGGAGAGTGTGTGTGAACAGCAATTTTCAAGTCTTGCCACAGATTCTCAACTGGATTTAGGTCTGGACTTTGACTGAGCCATTCTAACACATGAATATGCTTTGATTCAAACCATTCCATTGTAGCTCTGGCTGTATGTTTAAGGTCGTTGTCCTGCTGGAAGGTGAACCTCTGCCCTAGTCTCAAGTCTTTGACAGACTCTAAATGGTTTTCTTTTAAGATTGCCCTAAATTTGGCTCCATCCTTCTTCCCATCAACTCTGACCAGTTTCCCTGTCCCTGGTGAAGAAAAGAATCCCTGCAACATGACGCTGCCACCATCATGTTTCACGGTGGGGAGGGTATGTTCAGGGTGATGTGCAGTGTTAGTTTTCTGCCACACATAGCATTTTGCTTTTAGACCAAAAAGTTAAATTTTGGTCTCATCTGACCAGAGAACCTTCTTCCACATGTTTGCTGTGTCCCCCACGTGGCTTCTCGCAAACTGCAAACGGACTTCTTATGGCTTTCTTTCAACAATGGCTTTCTTTTTGCCACTCTTCCATAAAAGCCATATTTTTGAAGTGTACGACTAATAGTTGTTCTGGGGACAGATTCTCCCACCTGAGCTGTGGATCTCTGCAGAGTTACCATGGGCATCTTGGCTGCTTCTTCTTAAATAATGCTCTCCTTGCCTGGCCTTCCAGTTTAAGTGGACGGCCATGTGCTATACTTTTTCAATTTTAGGATGATGGATTCAGTGCTCCGTGAAATGTTCAAAGCTTGGGACATTTTTTTATAACCTAACCCTGCTTTAAACTTCTCCACAACATTATCCCTGACCTGTCTGGTGTGTTTCTTGGCCTTCATGATGCTGTTTGTTCACTAAGGTTCTCTAACAGACCTTTGAGGGCTTCTCAAAACAGCTGTATTTATACTGAGATTAAATTACACACAGGTGGACTCAATTTACTAATTAGGTGACTTCTGAAGGCAATTGGTTCCACTAGATTTTAGTTAGAGGTATCAGAGTAAAGGGGGCTGAATACATGCCCCACTTTTCAGATATTTATTTGTAAAAGATGTGGAAAACCATGTATCATTTTCCTTTCACTTCTTAATTATGTGCCACTTTGTGTTGGTCTATCACATAAAATGTCAATAAAATACATTTACCTTTTTGGTTGTAACATGGCAAAATGTAGAAAATTTAAAGGGGTATAAATACTTTAAGGCACGGTAAATATAGGCAATACTTACAATTGCTAAGTATAACATACATGAACCTATAATCTTTAAAGTGGAGTTCCAGGCTAATAGCAAACTAGGTATAATCCAATCGAGCTCCCCAACCTCCCCCTCGTATTTGGATATCCTATTTTTGTGGGGGCGTTTTGTACCTTTTTTTTTTTTTTTCAGCGGGGCTTCTGTCCTATACTGCCGCTGCTAGGTATGTCATCTCCAGATTTGCATAGGCCCCTCCTCCTGCCCTCTAGTGCCCATCAGTACAGCCTCATCAGCGCACATCAGTGAAGGAGAAAAATTACCTGTTTGCAAAATTTTCTGACAGAAACTAAGAAAAAATGTATTTATTTCGTTTAAAATTTTGGTCCTTTTTCATATTTATTAGTAAAAAAGAAAAAAAACCAGTGATGATTAAATACCACCATAAGAAAGCTCTATTTGTGGGAAAACAATGTTTAAAAAATTATTTAGGTACAGGGAGGCATGACCGCGCAATTTAAAGTGTGACAGCGCTGAAAGCTGAAAACTGGCCTGGGCAGTTAGGGGGTAAAAGTGTCCTGTAGGCAAGTGGTTAATAAGGGCCATCTTTTTTATCCAAAAAAGAAAAATATCGATCATAGGTTATTATTTGACTTGAGCGCATTCTAATTGGTTTGGTCATATTTAAATTTTGCAGTCTTCTGTGCCCAGTGGAAAATGATGCCACGTGAAAACTGTAGACTCAGCTATTTAAATAGAATGTAGCTGTGTCTGCAGTTCACCTGATAGCTCTTGGCTGCATAGAGACACATCTGTATCTATAATTCCCTCATGGCTATAAGCAATATGTGAACTTTTTTTATTATTATTGAGCACTATGGATATTTCGAGAGTATGTATAAGTATGATGGAATAGGACTGCACACATACAAAAACTGACAATTTATTCTAAAAATGAATGAAAACATGGAAACCTTTCATGCAATTTTAATATATTACAATTTATAGCTATAATAAATCATAAATGGGTTTATAAACAACATATTTTATTTAAGAAACCTTAACGTCCCTAAACTTAACCTCTGTGTTTTAACAGTTTAGTAATTGACTTATACAACAAGCAGAGTGTTTTTTTCTAATATAAAGGGCATGCTTTTATTATACATAGAGCCTGTCAATACAAAATGTTTCATAAAACTGCATGAAATGTCTAGCTGTGTGTTGAAATCAATTTCCATCAATCACAAGCTGCCAATCACATTTATAGATCATGATCTCAGAATTCCTCAGGAAGCAAAAGCTAATTATCTACAAACCCTATAACGGAGTCCAGCCCGCTGCAGATAGTGTTCACCTTGAACCTAACAGGCCAGAGCAGCAAGTCCTCAGAGACCAATGTCAGACTGAGATGGGCAGCCAGCAATGTTAGCGTGCCTACAGTGCAATGTAGAAATAAAGGATGAACTAAAATAAAACTTTCTTTCTTTTTCGTACATCACGGGACACAGAGCGACTTAGTCATTACTAATGGGTTATATAGTTTACCTTCAGGTGTTGGCACTGGCCAATTCCAAACCGGAAGTACCCTCCCCTATATAAGCCCCTCCCACCCGGGAGCACCTCAGTTTTTTGCCAGTGTCTAAGGTGTTGGCCAAAGAGTAACATGTGTTTTCACTGGGCTTGCGTACAGGTTCTTTTGGGCCTTAGTAAGCTGTTCCGGATCCCACCAAAAAAGCTTCATAGCTAAACGGTCGGTACCCGGGCCTTGCAGCAGAAGAGCAAGGTTTTGCCTGTAATGCTTCTCTTAGGAGGGCTGGACCCTGGGATCCAGAGCTCTGGTCATACCCACGACCAAGACGCTGTCTGTGCAGGGTGCTATACAGGTCCAGGGGAGTGGAATCCTTGGGAACCCGGTCCCTGAAGGTTTAATTACAATGCCTGCCGTGATAGGTGAAGTTTGGACTTTTGTGGACCAAACAAAGTCCTGCGGCGGGGATCAGGTAAGTGGGGGCCCTCAGGAACTTGGTTCTATTGGGGGACCCCCAAGCCTAATTTGTCTTTCTGTCTGTTACCTAACGGTATTCCCGCTAAATATCTGTGTTTGCCTATAACTACTGAAAATGTAAAATTTTAATAGTAGTCAAGAAAAAAAAAAAAAAAAAACAGGGACCGCGGTACCTGTGTTAAACCACTAGAGGCCGCTGTAGTCCATTTTTCTTGTAAATGTGGATCTTTGGTTTTCTCAACTCAAAAGATCCAGGCAGCTGGTAAGTTTCTCTGAGGGAATCCACTTCCTCTGCCCTGTTGCTGCGTTCATCCACCGCACAGGCCCTCCGGCAAAAAGGGCCCTGGCTCCTAGTCCTCTGTTGGTTTTCGAAAAGGGCGCCATTGGCGCACGGGCGCGCGCGCGGGCGCGTGCACGCGCCTCCTATGAAAAAAAAAAGGGGCGGGGCGGGTGGATGACGCTCGATGCGCGCCGCGGCGCTTCTGCGCATGTGCGGGCGTCCCAGCATGGTTAAAAGACACAGTACAAGTGTCAGCTGCATGCAAACAGAGCTAGCAACAAACAGTGGCACACAGAGGCGGTTGATGCAGGCATCCCCATAGAAAGGCACTTTAGTGGACACCAGCTGGTATATAGCAGCACCTGTGTTAGACTATTACCAGCAAAAATTGGTGTATGACGACGGGAATACCTCAGCTTTGTGCTTAAAGGATATGTCGTCCAGACGCTCCGGAAATAGATCTTCCAGGAAGCCAAAGGGGTCTCCATCGGGCTCTGAGGATATTGGGCATGCTTGCACTGCACCAATCTCCCCTGAGAATGCAGAGGTCAGTAGCCGTAGAAACCCCGCAGGAATGCCTGGTGCTGCGGCTGTCCCCAGTCCACCTGCTCCTGTATATATAACAGAGGAGGTTTTATCCTCAACTCTGGGAGGATTGGAAGAGAGATTAACAGCATTGATCGCTGCTTCCCTGTCACAGGAAAAGCGCGTCCGATCTCCGTCTCCTCCTTCAGAGTGCCTGTTAGTGGAGGAACAGCCCCACACAGAGATCGACCTACCTGAAGGGGATCAGGATGAGGTTGATTCACTTATAGAGGAATCAACAGTGGAAGAACCTTTCTCAGCTTCTCAGGCTGAAAGATTATGGGTTCAGTCTCTGACTAACATGGTCCGATCAGCATTTAAAATGCCTCTGGCGGAACCACCATCCACTACGGTTTCCTCGCTGGGGTCGCTAAAAGCTCCCCAGGCGGTCTGTTCCTTCCCAATCCACCCTTTATTAGAAGGGCTTATTTACCAGGATTGGGAGCATCCTGATAAAATATTTGCTCCCCCCAAGAGATTTCCGGTGATCTATCCCATGGAGGATAAGTTCATAAGAAAATGGAGGGTCCCTATAGTGGACGCAGCCATCTCTTCTGTTAACAAATCACTGACATGTCCAGTAGATAATGTTCCAATGTTCAAAGACCCAATAGATAAAAAATTGGAGTCTTTACTAAAATCTGCTTTCTCTACAGCAAGTATGGTGACACAACCTGCGGTAGCAGCGATTGGAGTCTGCCAAGCAGTGAAAGATCAGTTGAAACAAGTCTTAAGGGACTTACCAGATCAGCAGGCTCATGCCCTAGCTGACCTGCCTAGAGCCTTGTGTTTTGCGGTGGACGCCATAAAGGATACAATCCAACAGGCCTCCCGCTTTACGCTGTCTATAGTACATATGCGTAGGCTTCTGTGGCTCAAAAACTGGTCTGCTGAAGCTCCCTGTAAAAAACTGCTGGTTAGCTTCCCATTTCATGGAGAACGCTTATTTGGAGAAGATCTGGACAAATATATCCAGAAAATTTCTGCCGGTAAAAGTTCACTCTTACCGGTTAAGAACAAGGGTAGAAGTCCTTCTTTTAAGAGGCCTACCTCTCCAGTCCCGGGCACATCGGCTGTGAAGCAGTTCCGACGGCCTCCGCGGTCAAATTCAGGGGGCAGAAATCAGGGACAATCACAGGGTAACAAGAAGCCCTGGATCAAGAGAGGTACAAGACCTCCCCCTAAGGCATGAAGTATTGCCCCCGCTCAATCGGGTGGGGGGAAGACTTCAGTTGTTCACAGAGACCTGGCGGGACACCATCAGAGACAGATGGGTGCTCTCCGCAGTAAGTCTGGGATACAAGCTGGAGTTAAAAGGCACTCCTCCTGCCCAATTTATGAGGTCAAATGTGCCAAGAGATCCCCAAAAGAGAGGATCCCTCCTTCTGGCACTAGAACAACTATTGCTCCAAGGGGTAATCATGAAGGTTCCCCTGGAAGAAAGCGGATTCGGGTTTTACTCGAACCTTTTCACAGTCCCCAAACCAAATGGGGACGTGAGGCCCATATTAAATCTAAAAGGGCTAAACAAGTTCCTAAATATCAGGACTTTTCGGATGGAGTCGATCCGATCAGTGGCCACCGCCCTACAAGGGCAGGAATGGCTAGCCTCGATCGACATAAGGGATGCTTATCTGCATATTCCCATCTTTCCGGCCCATCAGAAATTTCTACGCTTTGCAGTAGAAGGGCGCCATTTTCAGTTCAGAGCCTTACCTTTCGGTCTGGCCACAGCACCACGAGTGTTCACAAAAATTCTGGCCCCATTATTGGCCAATCTAAGAACACAGGGTGTAACGATAATGGCATATCTAGACGACCTGCTACTAATAGACCACTCAGTGGAAAAGCTGGAAGTAGCTATTCACAAGACAATCGAGTATCTGGAATATCACGGTTGGATTATCAACCGGGACAAGTCAGCTCTAAGACCAGTCAAAAGTCTGGAATACTTAGGGCTAAGGCTGGATTCAAATCAGAGAAAGATTTTCTTACCTCCAGAGAAGGTGTCGTCTTTAAGAAATTTGACCCACTTAGTGGGTACAAAAAGAAAATCATCCATACGTCTCTGCATGAGGCTGCTGGGAAAGATGGTGGCTTCATTCGAAGCGGTACCCTACGGTCAATTCCATTCAAGGAATTTGCAAAGGGCCATACTGTCAGCCTGGAACAAAAAAGTTCAGGCTTTAGACTTACCAATGTCCCTGTCCCCTTCCGTTCGCAAGAGCCTCCATTGGTGGTTGGTGCCCCAGAATCTGGAAAGAGGGAAACCCTTCAGTCCGGTTTCTTGGAAGGTGGTCACTACAGATGCCAGCCTCATCGGCTGGGGGGCAGTGCTGGAGCAATGGTCTCTCCAGGGCAGGTGGTCAGAAGCAGAAAAGGCCCTGCCCATCAATCTCTTAGAGATACGAGCAGCCCGGTATGCCCTAGTAGCATGGACATCCAAACTCCAGGGGTCCCCTGTCAGAATTCAATCAGACAATGCCACGGCAGTGGCATATATCAATCATCAGGGTGGCACCAAAAGTCGTGCAGCCCAGAAGGAAGCAAATTGCATCCTGGAGTGGGCAGAAAGATATGTCCCAGCCATATCTGCGGTTTTCATCCCAGGAGTGGAAAATTGGAGAGCGGACTTTCTAAGTCGCCAACAATTATGCCCGGGGGAATGGTCTCTTCACCCCGAGGTTTTTCCAGGCAATATGCCAGCGGTGGGGAACACCGGATGTAGATCTGCTAGCATCCAGATTCAACGCAAAGGTGGACAGGTTTGTGTCTCGCACAAGGGATCCCCTAGCTTGCGGCTCGGATGCCCTAGTGTTCCCTTGGGATCGGTTCAAGCTGATATATGCATTCCCACCGCCACAATTGTTACCGCGATTACTCCGCAGAATCAGGGTAGAAAAGAAACCAGTGATTCTGGTGGCTCCAGCGTGGCCCCGAAGGGCATGGTACGCGGAGATTGTAAAAATGTCAGTGAGGAGTCCTTGGACCCTCCCACTTCGTCCGGACCTGCTGTCGCAAGGACCGATATACCACCCTTCCTTACCAGCCCTAGGTTTGACGGCCTGGCTATTGAAGCCCACATTCTGAAAAAGAGAGGGCTCTCTAATTCTGTGGTATCTACCATGATCAATGCCAGGAAACCGGTATCCAGGCAGATCTATTATAGGATCTGGAAAGCGTACATTACGTGGTGTGAGACCAAGAAATGGCATCCACGTAAGTACATGATAGGGAGGATTCTGGACTTCCTACAGTGGGCTGTAGATAGGAAGCTGGCCTTGAGTACTATCAAGGGTCAGATTTCGGCCTTGTCAATATTTTTTCAAAGGCCCTTGGCTTCGCATTCACTAGTCAAAGCCTTTATACAAGGAGTGATGCGTATTAGCCCTCCGGTTAGTATTCCCATATGTCCTTGGGACTTAAACCTGGTTCTGTCGGTTCTACAGGAACAACCGTTTGAACCATTACAACACATTTCCTTGGTTCTTCTCACCAGGAAATTGGTTTTCTTAGTAGCCATTTGTTCGGCTAAAAGAGTGTCGGAATTAGCAGCTATGTCCTGTAAGGAGCCATATCTGGTTGTCCATAAGGACAGAGTAGTATTACGTCCTCATCCAGCCTTTCTTCCTAAGGTGGTATCGAGGTTTTCATTTGAACCAAGATGTGGTTCTTCCTTCTTTTTTCCCCAAACCTAGCTCAGTAGAGGAAAAGTTATTACATTCTTTGGATGTGGTAAGAGCAGTTAAAGCTTATCTAAAAGCCACTGCTCAGATTCGCAGAACGGATTCTTTGTTTGTTCTGCCGGAAGGCCCCAGAAGGGGTCAGGCAGCATCAAAATCTACTTTAGCCAAGTGGATTCGACAGGTCATAATACAAGCCTATGGCTTGAGAAAGAGACCGCCTCCGTTCAAAGTTAGGGCGCACTCCACAAGAGCGGTTGGAACTTCATGGGCAGTGCATCACCAGGCCTCCCTGGCTCAAGTATGTAAGGCCGCAACATGGTCTTCGGTACACACGTTTACTAGATTCTATCAGGTAGACGTTAGAAGTCAGGAGGATGTCGCCTTTGGGCGCAGTGTGTTGCAGGCCGCAAAAGATCCTCATGCCTGATGGCGCCCAGCTTATGTACCCCCCCCCTCATTTGGCATTGCTTTGGGACGTCCCATTAGTAATGACTAAGTCGCTCTGTGTCCCGTGATGTACGAAAAAGAAAAAGGGATTTTTATAACAGCTTACCTGTAAAATCCTTTTCTTGGAGTACATCACGGGACACAGAGCTCCCACCCCTCTTTTTGGGACACTTATTGCTTGGCTACAAAACTGAGGTGCTCCCGGGTGGGAGGGGCTTATATAGGGGAGGGTACTTCCGGTTTGGAATTGGCCAGTGCCAACACCTGAAGGTAAACTATATAACCCATTAGTAATGACTAAGTCGCTCTGTGTCCCGTGATGTACTCCAAGAAAAGGATTTTACAGGTAAGCTGTTATAAAAATCCCTTTTTTTTTATGTCTCCAAGTGGACAGTTCACCATAAAATCAAGCATAATATCACAATGCAGGTGTCCAGAAACTTTCAGATACATTTCACCTTTTCTACTAGTTATGACAGATAAACATCACTCAGAATCATCTACTAAAATTATTTTAATTGATCAAAACTTTTCTCCTTTTTAGTGAGTGAGCTGACAGCTAAATCCACTTGTTTCGTGATGGGTGATGCTGGCAACAATATCCAGTTATTCCCAGAAGATGCACCTTGTGAAAATAGAAAGGCAAGTTGCATTTACTTACTCCAAACAATAATCATCAACAGGATACATATGCCTTGCCCATTAGAAGTAAAGTGAAACTCTGCTTCTTTGTTTTGGGTATGAGGCTGGGTTCACACTGGTACAACACGACAGTCATACAACTTTCATCCTACTTTGCTCTGCGACATCAGTCCTACATCGATCCTACATTGGTCCGACATCCATCCGACTTTCATGAACAGGATACTACTTTGATCCGACTTTGTGTTAGTCTGACTTGTCCTTTGACCAATCAAAACAATCCCAGGGTGAGATAAATTCCTTTTACTGCTGCTGTAATCACATGTCGGATGTCAAAAGTCGGATGGTTAGGACAAGGATCCTACTTTGATCTGACTTCAATGATATTCAATGGGCTGAAGTAGGATCAAAGTCGGACCAAAGTAGTGCAGGGAGCATTTTCAAAGTCGGACTGACTTGTGTCGTACCAGTTAAGACAGCTCTCGTAGGGAAACATTGATTTTCACACGTCATGCGACATGAGCTCCCAATGTCGGAGCATTTGTCGGACCAGTGTGAACCCAGCCTAATCACCATGTCGGATGTCAAAAGTCGGATGGTTAGGACAAGGATCCTACTTTGATCCGACTTCAATGATATTCAATGGGCTGAAGTAGGATCAAAGTCGGACCAAAGTAGTACAGAGAGCATTTTCAAAGTCGGACCGACTTGTTTCGAACCAGTTAAGACGGCTCTCATAGGGAAACATTGGTTTTCACATGTCATGCGACATGAGCTCCCAATGTCGGAGCGTTTGTCGGACCAGTGTGAACCCAGCCTAATGGGAAAAGATAATAACCTTAGGCCCACGTTCACATTAGGCGATTTGGAATGGCGGGCAGAATCACCATGATTCCAAGTCTTGGTAAAATGCACAATGCGCATTTGGGTGTCACTGGGCACAATTCACTAAAGGTTATCGCATGCCTTATGATGGTCATGTGACCACTTGAAAATGAAAATGTCAATTCACTATTGCTCGTATGTGGTATTTAGTGCAAACACTAAAAATGCTCATTAAATACCACATAAAAAGCCATTAATGTCTATTTGCAGAAGGAAATAAATAAATGCGGTAATTAAGAACTGGTCCAAGCTTGCGATAACTATGATAATGGTCAGATCCTGGGTTTGAGGTAAGTGATTGGTTTAAAAAAATAATCAGGAAAGTACAAGCTGGAGCAGGTGTCAGTTAGATTCTACTCAGGAGTTGTCTCTGGAGCAGGGATGAGCCGAACACCCCCCTGTTCTGTTCGCACCAGAACCTGCGAACAGACAAAATGTTTGTGTAAACTTTAGAACCCTATTAAATACAATGGACTCGAACGTTCGAAATCTAAAGTGTTAATTATAAAGGCTGATATGCAAGTTATTGTCCTAAAAAGTGTTTGGGGACCCGGGTCCTGCCCCAGGGGATATGTATCAATGCAAAAAAAAGTTTTAAAAACGGCCGTTTTTTCGGGAGCAGTGATTTTAATAATGCTTAAAATGAAAAAATAAAAGTGAAATATTCCTTTAAATTTCGTAGCTGGGGGGTGTGTATGATATGCATGTGAAGTGGTGCATGTTTCCCGTGCTTAGAACTGTCCCTGCAAAAAATGTCATTTTTGAAAGAAAAAAAGTCTTTTAAAACTGACTCGCGGCTATTAATGAATTGTCGGCTCCCGGCAATACATACAAAAGTCATTGATAAAAAAAAAAAAAAAGCGTGGGGGTTCCCCAGAATTCAATTACCAGGCCCTTCAGGTCTGGAATGGATATTAAGGGGAACCCCGCCGCAAATTAAAAAAAAATTTGACGTGGGGTTCCCCCAAATATCCATTCCAGGCCCTTCAGATCTGGCATGGATTTTAAGGGGAACTCCACCCCAAATTTTAAAAAAATGGCGTGGAGTCCCCCTAAAAATCCATACCAGACCCCTTATCCGAGCACACAACCTGGCCGGCCGCAGGGGAAAAGGGGGGGACGAGAGAGCGGCCCCCCCTCCCTCCTGAACCGTACCAAGCCACATGCCCTCAACATGGGGAGGATGTCCCCATGTTAAAGGGGACAAGGGCCTCATCCCCACAACCCTTGCCCGGTGGTTGTGGGGGTCTGCGGGTGGGGGGCTTATCGGAATCTGGAAGACCCCTTTAACAAAGGGGACCCCAGATCCCGCCCCCCCTATGTGAATTGGTAAGGGGTACATTGTACCCCTACCATTTCACGAAGAAAGCGTAAAAAATGTTTAAAAAAAACACACAAACACCTTGAAAAAGTCCTTTATTTAAAAAAAACCAAAAAAACATTCCAGCGGTGAAATCCAGTGTCCCGCGACGATCCCGATGTCCAGCGCTGTCCCTCATTGGTTGTGCCTGAGCGGACCTGATGGGGAACTCCCTCTCAGTATTTTAAATGTATAGACCCACCCCTTCTAAAGTTCCCCATCAGGTCCGCTCAGCGGACCAGATGCGGAACATGAGAAGGGGCGGGTCTATACATGTATTGCCAAAGTGAGAGCAGTTCCCCATCAGGTCCGCCCCCTCGGTATGTCGGACCCGCCTACGTCATTGGCTTGAGCGGGGAACTTCCTTCACTATGTAAATTTAAATTACACAGTGAAGGAAGTTCCCCGCTCAAGCCAATGACGTAGGCGGGTCCGACATACCGAGGGAGCGGACCTGATGGGGAACTTTAGAAGGGGCGGGTCTATACATTTAAAATACTGAGAGGGAGTTCCCCATCAGGTCCGCTCAGGCACAACCAATGAAGGACAGCGCTGGACATCGGGATCGCCGCGGGACCCTGGATTTCAGCGCTGGAATGTTTTTTTTTTTATTATTATTTTAAATAAAGGACTTTTTCAAGGTGTTTGTGTGTTTTTTTTAAACATTTTTTTACGCTTTCTTCGTGAAATGGTAGGGGTACAATGTACCCCTTACCAATTCACATAGGGGGGGCCGGGATCTGGGGGTCCCCTTTGTTAAAGGGGTCTTCCAGATTCCGATAAGCCCCCCGCCCGCAGACCTCCACAACCACCGGGCAAGGGTTGTGGGGATGAGGCCCTTGTCCCCATCAACATGGGGACATCCTCCCCACGTTGAGGGCATGTGGCTTGGTACGGTTCAGTACCGCTCTCTCGTCCCCCCCTTTTCCCTTGCGGCCGGCCAGGTTGCGTGCTCGGATAAGGGGTCTGGTATGGATTTTTAGGGGGACTCCACGCCATTTTTTTTTAATTTGGGGTGGAGTTCCCCTTAAAATCCATGCCAGATCTGAAGGGCCTGGAATGGATATTTGGGGGAACCCCACGTCAATTTTTTTTTAATTTGCGGCGGGGTTCCCCTTAATATCCATTCCAGACCTGAAGGGCCTGGTAATTGAATTCTGGGGAACCCCCACGCTTTTTTTTTTTTTTTTATCAATGACTTTTGTATGTATTGTCGGGAGCCGACAATTCATTAATAGCCGCGAGTCCGTTTTAAAAGACTTTTTTTCTTTCAAAAATGACACTTTGTACAGGGACAGTTCTAAGCACGGGAAACATGCGCCACTTCACATGCATATCATACACACCCCCCAGGTACGAAATTTAAAGGAATATTTCACTTCCATTTTTTCATTTTAAGCATTATTAAAATCACTGCTCCCGAAAAAACGGCCGTTTTTAAAACTTCTTTTTGCATTTTAAGCATTATTAAAATCACTGCTCCCGAAAAAACGGCCGTTTTTAAAACTTCTTTTTGCAGGACCCCGGTCCCCAAACACTTTTTAGGACAATAACTTGCATATAAGCCTTTATAATTAGCACTTTAGATTTCTCCCATAGATTTTTCGAATTTGCCGCGAACACCCCAATTTGTTCGCTGTTCGGCGAACGGGCGAACAGGCAATGTTCGAGTCGAACATGAGTTTGACTCGAACTCGAAGCTCATCCCTACTCTGGAGGTTGTCAGATGGCATAGCACAGAGGATGGAGGCCTTTGAATTCAGTCTTCTGGAGTTGAACGTAATGCAGAAGAGGAGGAGAAGATCTCAAGTGGTTCCTTTAAAGGAAATTGCTGGATAAATTCATGGATGCTGATACTTTGAAGAAGTTCCGCTTATCCAAGGCACTAATCATGGAGCTGTATACACAACTCAATAGGGTAACTTGAGCCCTCAACCCAGAGCAGCCATACCAGCCATCATTACATTTTTGGCTGCCTTACACTTTTACACAAGCGAGATGCTTGCGATAACTTACCGCATGGTTTCATGCGGTATTTGAGGCATAATTCTGAAAAATATAACGCATTCGAGATTTTAAGGAAAGTTTCTCTGTTAATTACACTTTTTAAACACTGTGCGTTATTTTACCGCATACTTGGATACGGTAAAATATCGCTTAGTGAATTGTGCCTAGTGTTCTTAATGGCACCCCAAGCACAGTGCAATTTTGCCACGCATTTAAAAATCTCACTAAGCTCTTTGCCTGAAAAGGTACATGACCTTCTTTTGCGTGACAAATGCGCTTAGGACAGCCCATGCACGTGCATGGGCTGTTCTATGTGTGACACACAGAATCGTGTAAAAAATGGGGAACACAAAATTGTGAGCGGGAGCGCTCATTCCGGCTTCGCCATATGTAAACAGGGCCTTCGGCTTTTATTTTGCTTGTATTCTTGTAGGATAGACTTCTGCTTGTGCCATGGAAGTTCTAACCCTTACCCACTCTATTCACAACTAAAACTAAAAAGGATTTGCCTGAAGTTCTACTATAAGAGAAAATGTTCTGTACAGACATATTGTAACATAAAAGTAATGAAGAAATGTATCAATCAGATACCCCATTGTTCAATGCATATCACACAGTGGTGACTGATATGAAAATTAGGCTAAATTTAATGATGAGTCTAGAAAAAAAGTTGATTGGGTTTCTATTTAAACAAGTATGCGTTCCTTTAAACAAGATTGATTATATTCAATGGTGGGGAGTGCATATGCGCAGTGATTATTTTGTCCCTCTGTGCTCATGCCATGTAGTTGTCATTCACACTGTGAACTGCATGCATTCTCTTCTACATTCCATTTCTTTTGATAAAAAAGAATGCTGGATAATCAGAAACCTAAGGAAGAAAAAATGGTACACATGCTGTGATGGAATGAATACATAGATAAACCCCATGTGTGTATAGCACATATGATGTCTGTTAATGGTTATATAATTTCTTAGGAAGACCAAAATCTTACCCTGCACAATTAACCCTGTTACATAAATAAAGTGATTCTGTCGCTTTACCATAGTTGCTGAAATAATCTCTCACAAATAAAGATTAAATACCTTTCCTGTTTGCCTATGCCACTGAATCTTACTCCGCTGTGAAGGAATCTTCCTCTGAAGTGTCTTTCAAAACTGTGTCAACCAGCTGTGTCCCCTGCTATGTTCAGTGCTTATTCCCACCAACAACCTGTGTCCTATAGTGATGCAATGGCTGGCTGGAATAACCTACAGTTAATTAAATTATGGTAATACTGTATAATCATTTTAACAGTGGTGACCTGACAATACATAAGTAAAATTGTCAATCCCAACAATAGGTGGGCTGCAAATGGCCAATAGTGTACAGTATAATACAAAGGCAACAAACAGTCAATTGTTACAACATGCATGCAGCAAATGGGCAAATTGTGATATTATGCGGGCAACAAAAGAGCAAACATGACAATATGCGAGCTACAAATTGGCAGTTATGAAAAATATGCAAGCAATTCCCCACAAACCAATTCAGCACCCTTCCCCCCTGCAAAAAGGCTTCCCCTCCCAACCACTCTCAAAAAGAAAATTCCCCCCAGCATGAATCCCCCTGCCAAAAATATTACTCCTCCTTTCCCCCTATCAAAAGTCTCCACTCTTCCTCTCCCTGAGCAATAATCTCCCCTCCCTTCAACAAAAATCTTCCCTCAAAAAGTATCTCTCCCAATGCACCTACCATGGCTAAAATGCAGAGCAGCACCCCTAATCTGTGTGTTCAGCCCTTAATCTACATGCAGATCGCCGGACGCATGGATTCCCATGTTTATATTTATTTTTTAAGCACATGATTAGCGCCTGAGGCTCTAATTGGCTTCACAAAAGGGTGGGCTCGGGGTGCAAAGCACAGCGCCCTGAGCCTACTCAGTTGTGTGACAATAGAAAATTAGTATTCGCTATTGTCTTCCTAAATCTCCTCCCGGCCAATCAGGAAGAGGGTCTTAAGACCCAATTGGCTGAGTGGAGAAACGATCGTATTGGCCGCCGAGCGAATAAGGAGGGAAGCCGCTGTGAAGCCATAGATGCAGGGTGAAGCCGCCGAGCAGGAAGGAGCTGAAGCTGCCTAAGTGGGGTAAGTGTGGGGCTGGTGGGGGGGATGGACGGGCGAGCGAGCAATGAGGGGTGGTGGTTTTTTACACTGAGTGAGCGACCAACCAGAGGGGGGGTGGCGACGGGTGTCTTGTTTGTTGCCCCCTCCAAAATATACAGCACCAGCCGCCACTGCCTCCCAGACATCCCCTCAGCTTCATGTCATCGGATGCATCAGGGTCAAGGAGAAACCTGGAAGAGCTTCTCTCTGCTCCTACATCAGTCTGCATCTTGGGTCTGTAAAGGGCAGGCACAATACCTCTGTACAGGTACCCCTGTGAAGCCATGGGTAATATGATGGCATAATCAATATGCAAGGTCCCTGCAAAACCATAGGGTGTGTTGATGAATCCTAGAGCACCTTTCAGATGTCTGTAACCCTACACCCCCCAGATATGGCACTGCAGTGCTAGAAAAAACTGTGTAGCATGCAGCCTCACCTATCCTGCTAATGCCAGGTTCTCACCATACCATTCCTTCTCAGTCTCAGCTATCCTGCTATTGCCAACTTACCTTCTCTTCTTCTTGACCTCAGCTATCCTACTACGGTCAACTTCTCACCTGTTCTTATCAGTTTCAGCTATCCTGCTACTGTCAGGTTCTTACCTCTCCCTTGCATTCTTAAAGTGATTGTAAATGCATTTTTTTAAATAACAACAAGCCCTGTGCAATGACTCAATACTCCTCTTTTGGGGTCCCCCGCCGGTGCTCTGGGCTCCTCCCTCCTGTCAAGTGCCCAGCAAGCCACTTGCTATGGGGCACTTGTGCATGCTCGCTCCCGAGCCAGCTCTGTGTGTCCCCTCACTCTCTCCTTACTGGCTGTAATTGACAGCAGCAGGAGCCAATGCTTTCATGCACATCACTGTATTGAGATCATGCTCAGGTAAGTATATAGGGGGGCTGGGGAAAGCTTCATCCAGAAGGTTTTTTAGCTTACTGCATAGAATGCAGTAAGATAAAAAAAAAATTGTACCTTTATGCCGCGTACACAAGACCGTTTTTCATGGCGTGAAAAATGCAATTTTTTAAATTGGTCATTAAAAACGATCGTGTGTGGGCTCCAGAGCATTTTTAACGACGTGAAAAATGGGCTAAAAAAAAAATTAGAACCTGCTCTATTTTTTCACGTCGTTTTTCACGTCATTCTTTTTAACGTTGTGAAAAATGGTAGTGTGTATGCTTTTACGAGGGGAAAAAAATGCGCATGTTTAGAATCAAGTATGAGACGGGAGCGCTCCTTCTGGTAAAACTAACGTTCGTAATGGAGATAGCACATTCATCGTGCTGTAACGGACTGAAGAGCATGAGGCTGAAAAGCGCGAATCGACTCTCACCAAACTTTACTAATACGAGGATCAGCAAAAGCAGCCCAAAGGGTGGCGCCATCCGAATAGAACTTCCCCTTTATAGTGCCGTTGTACATTTCGTATGTCACCGCGCTTTGCTCGAGCATTTTTTTTCACGATAGTGTGTAGGCAAGGCAGGCTTGAGAGGAAACATGAAAAATCACGTTGAGAAAAACTTCGTTTTTTTCAATGACATTAAAAACGGTCGTGTGTACGCGGCATTAGAACCACTTTAACTATCCTGCTATTAACAGCTTCTCACCTCTATTTCTCCATCATGGCTAACATGTTACTGCTACTGCTAGCTTCCCTTCTCTCCTTCCCAATCTCAGCTATCCTGCTACTGCCCGCTTCTCACCTATCCTTTTGAGTCTCAGCGATCCTGCTACTTCCATCTTCTCTCATCTCCTTCTCTGTCTCAGCTATCCTGCTACTGCCAGCTTCTCGCTTCTTCTAAGCCTCAGCTATACTGCTACCTCCAGCTCCTTACTTACCCTTTTCAGCTATCTAGAGTCTCAGTTTCTCTGCTGAGCCTCGGATATTGCTAACTCCATCATCTTAACTCTCCTTTTAGCCTTAGCCTGCTACTGCCAACTTCTCATCTCTCCTCAGTGTCAGCTATCCTGCCATGATGATGGTGATGTTATGGCACTGGGTGAGAAAACTGCACCTGCGCCGCAAATGGAAGAAGTCCTCAAAGTAAGTTAGACCCCTGTTCTCCAGTAGTGCATTTATCTGGAAGATACATCGCATGACACAATCTCTTTTGAGTAGGTAGGGCAGGCAAGTTCAAGGAAGGATAGGAGGGCATGTAAAGCAATACAGTGGAACCCAAAGGTCATACAAACTTGTAACAAAGCAAACTTTACAATATGAACAACCAAAAGTCTGCAGATATCTGCCTGAACTGGCGCAATGCAGTTCAAAACTTGGTTTGCATTAATCAGTTCACTTTTTTCTGTACAAATCTTTTGTATTCTCTCTCCAATAATTTGTTTTCAGACAATTCATTTAAATGTACAGCACCTTTAATTCACCTTCAGATGTGCTAAGAATTAATAATGACAAACACCTACAAAGCAGCACGATTGGCCCACTAAGCCGGACAAGAAAAAGCCAGTCATATTTCATACATTCTAGTCATTGCTATTATATGTATCTCCATTTAGCACAGAGATTCTATTCATGTTGCAGATAATAGGGCAATGTAATGCAATATTTATGAAATGACCCATATATATGTTAATACATAGATGAGTGTTAGAGGAGAGAGAGAGATGTGAAAAAACATTATAATTATCATAACAATTTGTATTGCCACTTCTTAGACTGGGTGTCAAGAATAATAAATAGTCTACAAAATATTTGGATTTTTTGCTGAAAGAGGCACAATTTTAAACCACTAATTAGAATTTGCTTACTCTAATCTAAGTTTCTTTTGGCTGACAAATATACAGTACTTTCCTCTTCCGGATCAAACAAAGCGAACAATGTTGATACATCACAATGTATTTTCTATTCTTATAACCGCTGCATTTTTTTATAGGTTTTAATTATGAAGAGAGAACAATTAGAAAAAAAATCTCCATTTTTTATTCTCAACTTGTACACAAATAACACAGCCCTGGATAACGTTCAGGGACCTTAACCACTTGCCGCCCGCCCTATAGCAGATTGACGGTGGCAAAGTGGTTTCAATATCCTGACTGGGTGTCATATGACGTCCAGCAGGATATTGAGCCGCTTCGCGCCCTCGGGGCACGCATCGTGGCGATCGTTGTTGCGGGATGTCAGTCTGACACCCCGCAACACCGATCTAGGTAAAGAGTCTCTGACGGAGACTCTTTACCACGTGATCAGCTGCGTCCAATCACGGCTGATCACGATGTAAACAGGAAAAGCCGGTCATCGGCTTTTCCTCACTCGCGTCTGTCAGGCGTGAGTAGAGGAGAGCCGATCGGCTGCTCCTCTGACAGGGGGGGGTTGTACTGATCCATTATCAGCGCAGCCCCCCCGAGGATGCCCACACTGGACCACCAGGGATGCCACCAGACCACCAGGGATGCCCAGCTTAAGGTATGCCACCCTAGACCACCAGGGATGCAAATTAGAAATGGCTAATGGATGCCAATCAGTGCCCACAATGGATGCCAATCAGTGCCCACAATGGTCACCACTGATTGGCAGGCATTATTGTTTGGCACTGATTGGCATCCATTAGTACAACACATTACAGTACAGGGCCACCTATCAGTGCCCATCCATGCCACCTATCAGTGTCCATCCGTGCCACCTATCAGTGCCCATCCATGCCGCCTATCAGTGCCCATCCGTGTCGCCTATCCGTGCCGCTTCATGCCGCCTATCTGTGCCCATCCGTGCCGCCTATCTGTGCCCATTCGTGCTGCCTACCAGTGCCCATCCGTGCCGCCTACCAGTGCCCATCCGTGCCGCCTATCGGTGCCCATCCGTGCTGCCTATCGGTGCCCATCCGTGCCGCGTCATTGGTGCCCATCAGTGCCGCCTCATTAGTGCCCATCAGTGCCGCCTTATCAGTGCCCGTCAGTGCAGCCCCATCAGTGCCTATCAGTGAAGGAGAAAACATACTTATTTACAAAGTTTTGTAACTGAAACAAAAAAAAAGTATTTTTTTTCAAAATGTTCGTTTTGTTTGGTTTTTTTTAGTAGAAAATAAAAATCGCAGAGGTGATCAAATACCACCAAAAGAAAGCTCTATTTGTGGGAACAAAATTATAAAAATTTAGTTTGGGTACAGTGTAGCATGACCGCGCAATGGTCATTCAAAGTGCAACAGCGCAGAAAGCTGAAAATTGGTCTGGGCAGGAAGGTGTATAAGTGCCCAGTATGGAAGTGGTTAAGGAAAGTACAGCATGACTGAGGCTAGTTCCTTTTGCAAACTCCCCACCCCCAGTTCCTGAATAGATTATGGGGATAGGAAAAAGTGGGTCAATCGGATTAGGTGGGAGTCAGGGAGGTGAGCAGCTTTCCTGCCTAGGGAAACTAGTCTATCCATCTGTGCAGCAAGGAAAAGTATTTTTTTCTGTGCTGCTGACCTGCAGTGCTACATCCCACATTATGTCCAAGAGTCTGGTTTATCTGCTTAGCAGCATGCTGCATGAAGCCAAGCAGCGGGGTAAATTCCAGCTCAGAATCCTGGTCAATGACATCTCTCTACTAACACCCAGTGGAAAGCTAAGCCGCACCCACAGATTGGCAGCCCTTTTACTTGTCTATTTCACTCCTAGCATAGATTTTAGTGTCTCACAGTGGGAAAGGGAGGAGTCCACAACAGTGGGTCCTGGCACATACAGTACAATCATAAGGACAGTCACTGAAATAGCCAAAGCTGGCCATTCCTCGCCTGCTGGAAGTGCAGGGAATGTGCTGTAGTTTGGCCTGGGTGAAGGCAGGTGCCTACATGATGGGTTATTAGTTAGGGAGCATGAGCTGCCCAGATGGGGGTTCCACCTTAATGTTGACTTTCACATGACCACAGCCCTCCTGGTCCCAGGCATTGGTGAGCTACACAGGAAGAGGTATCCCCGTGCAGGCAGGGTGAGGTGGCCCCAGCCTACATGGTCGCTGTGAGGCAGAAGAGAGGGAGGTGGCTGTAGGCCTAACAGATGACCCTGTTCTCTCCATAAGCACTGGCACAACCCTTGGTCCTTACCCAGAGGGACTGCCTCCTGAGCTTATTAAGGACATTCCTCTTCTTCCCTTCTCCAACTGATTCTAAGCTATAGACTTGAAGCTGAGGCAATACCAGCGCCAGTTGCTGCTCCAAAACTTAATATAGCAGGCTCATCTGGTGCAAGTCCACAGCAGGTTCAATGTTCTTTACTGCTTGCTAACCCCTCCAAATTAATACCTGGTGTATTTGTATAGGTAGGTGATGGAGGTTCTGCAATTGTTATTCAACTTTATGTTAGCAGCAGGTGGCTGTAGAATCATCCAGTGTCCATAGCAGTGTCCTTTGACTTCGCTCCAGAGCACAGATCCTCTATCAGTGTAAGTGGTTGTTGCCCTCAAAATAACCACAAAATAAATGAAAGAAAAAAAGCCCTAATAATAATTAAACCATAAGTCCTCTTTCACACGGACAGCTGGGGGCTGTGTTTATTGCCCCCAGACTGTCCACCTAAAGTGTAGAATACAGCCAGAGTAGGTTGTTTACATGCTGCAGCAAATTTAAAGTGACAAGCAGAGTTGACAGGCAACACTGCCTGTTAAACTTGGCCATTAAATGTGCCACAAATGCTTGTTTCATGGTTGTTGCACATTGTCCCATTATAAACTGCTGTTCGAAATAAAGAAGAAACACGCGTTCACAATCGCCTCCTGAACACCTAAAAGTGGCTGTTAGCCACACTCTGAAAAGCGATCCAGCACACATTGGTTTTCAGAGCATTGGCTAGTGTGATCCTAGCTTAACATAAGGCAGCTTAGGGGATGATTGTCAAAAAGTTACCAATTTACCTAGCTGTGGACACAGATAATGTAGTAGTCCTTAACCATTTCCATACCGGGTCATTGTAAAATGACGTCGGCAGGAACCCTCTCTCCCTCCGGGTGGACGTCATATGACATCCTGGGTTTGAGGGGGGATATCTGAATGATGCCTGCAGCTAGAGGCATCATTCAGATATCCTTGTCTTCAGCCGGCGATTCTGCACACCATAAGAATGATCATAGCGGTGGTTCTGCCGCTTGATCGTTCTTTTAGCTAGCAGGAGGGGACAACTCCCCCCCTCCCGCCACCATCCGGAGCTTCTCCGGGCTCTCCCGTGCCATCGGGGGCCCGGAGAAAGAATCATCCGGCGCCGGTGGTCACATGACGAGGAGCATAGAGATGACTAGATGGTCACCAGTCATCTCTATGACCGTCGGAGGCCCGGGCGCGATGTGATGACGTCACGCCCGGGTCCTCAGAAGTAAACAAAGCCGCCATTGCGGCTAGTAAGCATGATATCGGTGAATTTTTTTTTCACAATCTCATGCTTTCCAGCCTGGAGGAGAGATGTGGGGTCTTATTGACCCCGCATCTCTCCATAAAGAGGACCTGTCACACACATTCCTATTACAAGGGATGTTTACATTCCTTGTAATAGGAATAAAAGTGATCAAAATAAAAAAAAAGTGTAAAAAAAAGTGTAAAAATAAAAAAATAAGTAAAATAAAAAATAAAAAATAAATTAAAAAAATTTAAAACGCCCCTGTCCCCAATAGCTCGCGCTCAGAAGCGAGCGCACACGTAAGTCCCGCCCACATATGTAAACGCCATTCAAACCACATATGTGAGGTATCGCCGCGTGCATTAGAGAGCGTGCAACAATTCTAGCACTAGACCTCCCCTGTAACTCTAACCTGGTAACCTGTAAAAAATTTCAAAGCGTCGCCTATGGAGATTTTTAAGTACCGAAGTTTGGCACCATTCCATGAGTGTGCGCAATTTTAAAGCGTGACATGTTAGGTATCTATGTACTCGGCGTAACATAAGCTTTCATATTTAAAAAAAAAATTGGGCTAACTTTACTGTTTTGTTATTTTTTAATTCATGAAACCATTTTTTTTCCAAGAAAAAGCGTTTGAAAAATTATTACGCAAATACCGTGCAAGATAAAAAGTTGCAACGACCGTCATATTATTCCCTAGGGTGTCTGCTAAAAAAACATATATAATGTTTGGGGGTTCTGAGTAATTTTCTAGCAAAAGAATGATGATTTGTACATGTAGGAGAGAAGTGCCAGAATAGGCCCGGTATTGAAGTGGTATAAAAAGCCCTGTATGGTTAAAAGCTTGACAGGCATACAGGGGTGGGTGCGCGTCCATGAACATGGATTGTCTGTGTCAGTGTGTGTGCTTCATTCAGTGCCCATGTTAATGGGGCCTTATAACTAAACTAGATTAAATTGACTGTCGCTTTTCTCAGCCCCCCTTTTATAGTGAGTGACATTATCCAGCTGCACCCCATTAATAACTGCTATGAGGCTGCCATCCACCGTCAAAGGCTTTGTAGGGTATTATGGAGAAGTACCTAAAATTTGCCAGCTGTAAGTAAATGTGAATCCTGAAAATCCTCTGTGAATTCATATGTTCAGACTAATTTAAATCTCATAATGTGACTAAAAAAGTCTGGAGCATGACAGGGTCCAAATAAATCTCTGGAGGGTCACATGCAGCCCACAGGTTGCCTGTTAGGCACCAAGATTGTTTAGTCTTTACTGATTGCACATTTGTTCTATGTGTAGAGCACATCAGGTAGTGAAGCTGGGATAAGACGGAGCCCCAGTGTCTACACCTTTTTAAAACAAAATCGCAATGACAGCTCTCACACTTCTGCCCCCTCAGGTCCACTTTAAATAAAGATGTAGACACTTCAAAATAAGCGTCCTCTCAATTAACGTATTGCTCTATATCAGAATACCAAAAAATGCAAATGGCTAATTTTCCTGCTCTCCTTAATAGACACTTCATAGAACCCCCAAATAAACTCCAAGCAGAAACTACTATTTTAGGAAGAGCTTCTTCATGGTAGCGTCCTTGTACATTTGCTTATACACACATCTTTATGGTCACAGGGAACACCCAACCTTCATTAAACACCAGCTACTTCTTTCCCTGTCTGACAAGATGAAAGGGACCACCAGGTAATGGTTCTGACAGATACAATGGGGCTGCATCCTTCTCTTGCCACACTTGCAGCACATGGCACTCTACCATTAGGGCATACACAGCTTTTTCTGCTGTTCTTAGTCTACCAACAAGGGTTCCAAGGAATACCGAACATAGGGTAGAAAAGAGGGCTGCTGTGTCTTAAAAGAGCCATGGCTCAATAAGTGCAGTAAACCATTGTGGTTTAATCATAATGGGTATATAAGCCTAGCAAAAGAAATCCAGATGTTCCTTAACATATAAGAAGTGTTTTTTTTTCACATTAGTCTGGGAGCCAAGATAGCTTAAAACTCCTTAGCTTCCTATTTCTATAGTGCAAAGTTTATTCTGTAATTTATCCTATTTATAACACCAAAAGTCGTGGACACACATACACACAGCCTTGCTCCCAATGATTCATAAGCAATGCAGGCAAAGACGACAAATTATTCTGTTTGTCTGATTTAAAAGATTAGCTGATTTTCATATTAACAGCCTCCTTGGCTTCAAAAACTGTGACATAACAGTTGATAAGTTATATTCTGATATCTAAACAACTTAATCTAGTGTATGTGTTCAGCCTATGTAATTGATATCTTTGTGACCTTTCTGTATTTTTTGTATAGCTGAAGATGTAGAATAATAACTTTATTCTCTGTGATGTATTGCTGCTGCTGCTGCTGCGGGTTAGTATGAAATATCTTAGACTATGGTTAGAATGTCTGCTGAGTTACAAATCTCAAAATATTCCATAGAGACAAAAATTATAATATCAAGGTAAAGTAAAACATATGTCCAAAGGTGACTGTTGTATAAAATGGAATTGTAAGTCCTATAGCTCTACCACAGTTCATTTCATGGTATAAATTTAAACTACAGGCTGAAAATGGAGACATACAGCAGATGTCTTTCGATTACAGCAGTACTGTGATTAATGGTAAAGACACGTGAAGACACAAAGGAGAAAGCAGAGGAAACTAGTGCAATACATAGCCCTGACAAAATCAACGCAGAGGTAAGATGGATGGTTTCCACTGTAAACTCTCTGCATTGATTTTTACTTTAAACAAGCTCAGATACATTTTACTTTAGAAGGAAAGAAATAGGAAAGAAAAACAATGGGTGTGCACTGACTGTTTAATAAAACTGGGTGCTACTAACACATACCAAGCAATAAGAATTTCCTTTGGTTTTCTATTGGAATTCCTAATTTCATTTCACATATACTGTATATACTTGAGTATAAGCTGACCCGAATATAAGCCGAGGCACCTAATTTTACCACAAAAAAATGGGAAAACGTATTGACTCGAGTATAAGCCTAGGGTGTCCATCTGCATGCCTCACTGTGCCTCACTTTGCCTCACTGTGTCCATGTGCATGCCTCACTGTATCCATGCCTCACTGTACCCATGCCTCACTGTGCCCATGCCTCAGTGTGCCCATGCCTCACTGTGTCCATGCCTCACTGTACCCATGCCTCACTGTGCCCATGCCTCACTGTGTCCATGCCTCACTGTGCCCATGCCTCACTGTGCCCATGCCACACTGTGCCAATGCCTCACTGTGTCCATACCTCACTGTGCCTCACTGTGTCCATGCCTCACTGTGTCCATGCCTCACTGTGCCCATGCCTCACTGTGTCCATGACTAGACTTACGTTTAACATTGGAGTCTATGGAAGGGGTGCCCGGCTTTGAAAAATCGGTGCTCCCCGGTCGTAGGTCCCCCAGACAGAAAACTTTTCACACTTATAGAGGAGAACTGGGGCTACATGTGTGCCAAGTTTTGGATCCAGGGGGTACGGGGTCCCCAAAGTTACCGGAGAAATTACTGTTTAACATGGGAGTCTATGGAAGGGGTGCCCGGGTTTGAAAAATCGGTGCTCCCCGGTCATAGGTCCCCCGGACAACAAACTTTGCACACTTGTAGAGGAAGAGTATGGCTATATGAGTGCCAAGTTTACCGGTACCGGGTCCCCAAAGTCCGGGAGATCAGGCGCAAAAAGTTGACTCGAGTATAAGCCAAGGGGGACATTTTCAGCACAAAAATATGTGCTGAAAAATTTGGCTTATACTCGAGTATATACGGTATATGTACACAGTTTCATTTTATAGGCCTCAAGCTTTATGGTATCTTTATTGGAAAGCATAATGGAGAAATTATTACTCTTTATACAAAAATGTTCATGTTTGTGATAAAATATGTCTTATATTAGTCCATGTTATTAGGTAGTCCTGTTTGTTAACATAAAAAGCCTCACAGAAAAACATATGGCTGCTGCATGCATAAAGCTAAAATACATAATATGTGCAACTTTTATCATGGCATGATTGTTGATAATTGGTAGTGGGTAAACTTGCAAGGATGCAAGGATGAACAATGGGGTCATGTTTGGGCCTAACCAATTACCACTCTACTACTAACTGTTATACAACATCTATCATAATAACTCGGTTACAGACCCTCGCCAACTAATTACTGAACATTATGAAACACCAATCCAATTTTGATAAACTAAAACCAATCTAAACCTCTTGCATTGAATCCTGGCTATCACTGCTACCACTGCTACCATTGCTACAGTAGCTCTTTCCTTTGAAGACATATACTTTACCCACACCCTAGACCTGGCAACAAGAGTAGTGGAGGAGTAGATCTTCTCTTCTCACTCATTTGTACTTACCATGTCATAGCACAATGCTCAGATGACAAGCTGCATAACTGGCAGTGTCCTGCTTGCCCTGCCAGAACAGAAGGTAACGTTTAAGATGAGACTGGTGTTTTTTTCACGGACAATTCAGATTTTTCATTGAGTTCATTTAATTGTCCTGGGGTATTGCTTGCACAGGCCCAGTCAATTAAAATGCAGATTTATCCATAGCAGCAGCTCTGGCAGTGCTTAGTTTGTGTACCATCTTTCTTGCCTTGTCCCGCAGCTGGGTTGGAGATTGCGTCTATGTCAGGGTACTGCTGCAGAGACAGGTACTTAGCAGGGCTTAACGTCCCTGAGGTCCTCCTTGATGTAGGAACTGGCCAAAGCAGGATGCTGTGTAATAGGGAAGGAATGATCTAAGAAAATCAGTTGCTGGAAACTCCAGATAAAAAAAAAACGTCGCCCAATGGAAACAAGACTCTATTTCGTATCTGGGTATACAACTCCCTTCCAAACTTTCAAACCTCTACACAAAAAACCTTGTCCCTATTCAACATAACTATCCTCCGACCTTGAAACCTGGAACAAACCGCTCTTCTCTTGGTTTGGCAGAGCAGCGATCCTCAAAATGAACGCCCTTCCGAGAATACTCTATATATTACAGGCGATCTCTATACATGTACCACCTGCCTTTTTTTAAATCTTACAGAAACATATGCTCTAAATTCTTGTGGGGGAACCGTAGACCCAGAATCAGCTTTATGCAGCTCACCCGACCCAAAAGACTTGGTGGAATAGGTCTCCCCAACCTCCTCAATTATTACACTGCTACTCACCTTACCAGGATAGTAGACTGGAACACTCAGTCTCTCCACAAAGATTGGGTTACCTTGGAAGCGTCTTTCTCTACCCTCCCTTTGGAGTCTCTCCCATGGATACATCCCTTCTGAACTACGCCTACACCCACTAATTGGCCCAACTTTGCAATGCTTCAGAAGGATTTGCAACCGATCACCCATATCTTTGATCCCCAGCCCACTGTCACCTATAAAACTTAACCCTGATTTCCCACCAGGTATGCATGTACAGTTTCTAACCGACAACTGGACACATATTCCAGTTAGATCACACCAGTTCTTCCTCCAGGGCAAACTCTTGACTGCATTCCAAATTTCCTCCCGACTAGGAAAGCTACCCATTCCCCCTTGGACATCTATTTTAATTGCTCATTATTTAAAGTCCCTTGACGAGAATGCACAATGTTCCAGGGAACTCACCCCTTTTTAAAAGCTATGTACCCAAATGACACCCCAATCACACTTAGTATCTGTCACACATGAGCTCCTTTTTGCCGAGTTGAAAGCCAATGAGAGCTTAGCTTGTAAGAACTGGGAGTTAGACCTCTCTGTCTCTCTTCTCAGCGGAACAATGGGAACAAATTTTTCTCAACATACATAAAGGGTCGACGAATGTCTCTACCCAGGAAAACGGTTATAAGATTCAATCTAGATGGTATCGCACACCCACCCTTTTACATAAATTTAATCCCACTACCCCTGAGGTAATCTGGATTTCTCACCTTCTCAATTTATTCTTCATCACTCACCCCTATCGCACAAATCCTGCCACAAATCCCTAGCAATGCACATGATCAATGCGGCAAAACAATGTATCCCTATACACTGGAACTCAACACACCAGCCAACCCTAAAAGAATGGTTTACCAGAATATACAAAATTGAGGAAATGGAAAAACGTATACACATTGCAAGAGATACTCCGACATCATTTAGTAAAAAATGGGCCTGTTGGTTACACTACAGGACGACACCAGAATTTTCAAACACACTGAACCCTGACCAAGGATAAACCTCACCTCCGGGAATTAACATGAAATTCTAAGACATACCAGGCTCTCCCCTTGACCCCAAATGTCTCATTAGCATCTCTGTTCTCATATAACTTCCCTTATGTAGATCTACCCCTATCCACTCACAACACCCCCTCTAATCACCCCAAGTGGTTGGGGAAGCCAGAGACGGATCCCCTACCCCCCCCACCCCCTCCCCTCCCTCCACTTATCCCCTCCTACTCATCCACAAGTTCCTGTTAAGGAACAACCACTAACTTAGTTTCAGCCTACACTCCCCCAATTATACACTCTCAACGAAATAAACCTGATGGAAGATTTTTCCCTTCCTACCATATTACACCTGCCAGTTCTTCCTTCCCCCATAGACCCCTACACCGCAATAACATATTTGGCCCTAATCAGTTCTAACTTACTTACAGTCTCTATCTCCATCAACGGTATCGGATTCTGACTAGATTCCACACCTACATTGGATTAGGATGATCCCCCCCTTGCACAGCCAAGCTCATGAAGGAAGAACCCGGCCACTCCACTTTAGCTATACACACGTTGAATTGTCTATGACACATGTATATCATTCATTTTGTGGTTGTAATAATCTTATTGTACTACTATTGTCCAAGATATCTGTAAATGCTTACTACTTTTCAATAAACTATTTGAAAAAAAAAAAACGTTGGCAGAGGTGGGAGGGGCTGGCTCCGTGTATGGCTGCTTGAGCTGTGAGCCCCACTCCAGCCTCATACACCGGTGCCCATTACAGCCCGCACGGTGAACGGATTTTCACGAAAATTTCTAGGCAGACTCCTGAGGGGTCCGGGCACATTCCTGGCTATTTTTTATTACATTAGAAAGGACCCAAAAGCTGAAATTTGTCCCGGTAATCGCGGACGAAAATCCAAGATGGCCGCCACAGCACAGCCTACTGTCTCAGGTACCATTCTCCTCACAGACAAAATATCTCCTCAGAGGGTCTGCCTATTTCCTCAGAACTTAAAGCAGGACTACTACAGAAACCTAATATCTCCTCAGCCACTGGTGAACCTCTTATTTTTTTCACAAAGCCCGACAGTATCCATTCTTCCACAGGGCACATTATTGCCTCTCATCCCAGCCCTATTACCTCAGAAATTATTCCAAGAGACCAGGCATTTCAGATGGCAGACCTGTTCCAAAAATTTTCTGAACTCCTGGACAGGGGTTTAGCTCAAACTGCAGCCAAAATAACTAGTGATTTAAAAGCTGACTTCCAGAATCTAGGAACAAGAATAGACTCTATTGAATACAAATTGGAAGAAACAGTGGCTTCCACTAACCAAACTGCTAAAATTGTATCCTCGGTACAAGAACAACTGGATTATGCTAATTCAAGAATCGATGACCTCGAGAACAGGTCACGCAGGTATAATCTCAGAATCAGTGGTTAAGCTGAATCTGTGCTGGATGTCACACTAGCAGTACAAGACCTGATTAAATCTCTTCTACCTAATATCCCTCAGGAGCGCCTTGAGCTGGATAGGGCTCACAGAGCTTTGGGTCCTCCTAGAAAGGATGAAAAGCCAAGAGATATCATTGCTAAACCCCATTTCTTCTCAGTAAAAGAAGAGGTCATGAAACAAGCTAGAATAACCCCTCAAATACTATGTCAAGGACACCCAATTCAACTTTTTGCTGATTTATCTCCTTCTACAATCCAACGCAGAAGAGCACTTAAACCCCTGCTACAGATCTTGTCTCAGAAAGACATTAAATACAGATGGGCCTTTCCCTTTGCGGTGAAATTCTCTGAAAATGGTAGACCTTACTCCTTCTCAAGCCTACAGGAAGGAGAGTGGATCATTCTCCAACTCAAACTTATTTCTACTGAAGCTGACATGGACACCTCTACAAGTGGTCCTGGTTCTACTAAAATACCTACTCCAACAAGCCCACAATCTCCCCTTTGGAACAAAGGAAAGAAAAAGAAGATTAAAGACAATAGCCCTACTTGACATTGCTCTTTTTCACCTCTTTTGTTACTACCTTTTTTTTCCTCGGATCTAAAATCCGAGAACAGATTTTTCTGTACCTCAGGTGTTAGGATAAATCCATCCTAAATTCAACCTGCTCTCTGGTTCAATTCTCACAGTTTTTCTGTTTTTTCTATAAAGCTCTATGTTCCCTTTTTTTTTATCTAGTAACATATTACTTACTAAAATGTTATGATAATTCTACTACTGCAAAGTATTTTCTAGGTTATAGAGCTTTACATAAGCCTACTCTTGTTTTACCGTGCAAAAATCATTTTCTTTTTTATTAGATTTTTTCTATGGGTGCCCTGTATGGGGGTGGTCCACATGTGTACCCACCTATCGTCTGGAAATCTTCGGGTCTTCAGGGGATAGGTTGTCTGGCCGTCTTAGTCCAGACTCTTTTTTTGATCTGGTTAAAAGGATTCAAGAGGAGTCTCCTCTCTCGGGTCCTAACCTTACATGTTAGGAGACTTCTTTTCTATATTCCATCTCTTTTCTTACTTTTTTCTATGTTATGTTATTTTTTTTTTCTTTTCCCTTGTGTGTCTAACCCAATTGTCTCTTTTACAGTTGCCAGCTCTCGGATCAATGATGACCGTTAAACACCTCAATCTCCACTTGGAAGTACACCTGATCAAGCCTCAGTACCAAGGTCCTCTAAGGGTGAGTGGGGTCAGAAATAGCGGATATGCCCCCCTTAAATCTCATGGCTAGCAACCAACAAACACACCTTAAAATAGCCTCTCACAATGTGCAAGGCTTGAATTCTCCTGTGGATGGAAAGAAAAAAACTGTGCTAATGCATGAAAAATAAAGCTGCAACAATGTGTGTTATACAACACCAAACAAGTAATAAAAAAGAAAAAAGTTGCGCTATATTAGACGTGACACCTGAGTGACACTTGTGTGACATAAATATGAACTTTTAAGTATGCAACATCTAAACATATATGAATGAGCACAGCGGCTCACACAGTGAATAAATAACACAGAAAATTGTGATGCAAAACACGTAATAAGGAATCACTAGTGATGAGAGATCCATATACCATCAAAAAATGTCTTTGAACAAACAAAAAAGTCCAAACACAAAAGTTCATATACACGTGTAAATGTTGATCCTCCACCGTGCTGATTATGATCCATACATCCTGCACCCAGAGCTAGTGTAGAATAGGACAGCCTCCACCAATACAAATACTGCCTCTTACCGAAGGAGATGGATCCCTTGTCACAGGGGATCAAAGAAAGCCTGTGGCTATTCCCCAGCCAAGGGTATGGGACAAGCGGCGTCTCTTAACCAGAAGGTCAGCAGCTGTCGACGGTAGAAACCATGGTCCCCGTAAATAAAGAAAAGGGATATACTAGTGTAAAACCTTTTACACGTTTATTAAAAAGAAAACAGGTGCACACTTACATGTATGCGGATAAAAACAATTGAAAAATTGGCCAGCCGGCTCTATGTGTATAGCAGCCCGTATGTCTACGGGTAGCGTGGGCGCGATGACGTCAGAATGTAGCTCCTCCCTACGTGTTTCGTCATCCCGTGACCACGTGTTTGATGACGAAACGCGTAGGGAGAAGCTACGTTCTGACGTCATCGTGCCCACGCTACCCGGAGACATACGGGCTGCTATACACATAGAGCCGGCCAGCCTATTTTTCTATTGTTTTTATCCGCATACATGTAAGTGTGCACCTGTTTTCTTTTTAATAAACGTGTAAAAGGTTTTACACTAGTATATCCCTTTTCTTTATTTACAGGGACCATGGTTTCTACCGTCGAGAGCTGCTGACCTTCTGGTTAAGAGACGCCGCTTGTCCCATACCCTTGGCTGGGGAATAGCCACAGGCTTTCTTTGATCTCCTGTGACAAGGGATCCATCTCCTTCGGTAAGAGGCAGTATTTGTATTGGTGGAGGCTGTCCTATTCTACACTAGCTCTGGGTGCAGGATGTATGGATCATAATCAGCATGGTGGAGGATCAACATTTACACGTGTATATGAACTTTTGTGTTTGGACTTTTTTGTTTGTTCAAAGACATTTTTTGATGGTATATGGATCTCTCATCACTAGTGATTCCTTATTACGTGTTTTGCATCACAATTTTCTGTGTTATTTATTCACTGTGTGAGCCGCTGTGCTCATTCATATATGTTTAGGTGTTGCATACTTAAAAGTTCATATTTATGTCACACAAGTGTCACTCAGGTGTCACGTCTAATATAGTGCAACTTTTTTCTTTTTTATTGAATTCTCCTGTCAAAAGGAGAAAAAATTTAGATTACTATAAATCCCTTAATATAGATATTCTTTTGCGCCAGGAAACGCACTTCCCTATACGATACAGTCCTAATTATATTCACCCTCATTTTCCGCAATTCCACCTTGCTAGTGCGGAGTAGCCATTTTTAGCGGCGCTATACCGTTGGGATTGCAGAGGTATTTGGCCGCTAGCGGTGCAGTTTTAACCCCCGCTAGCGGCCGAAAAAGGGTTAATACCACCCGCAAACCGCGGCTACAGCCACAGTTTGTGGGCGGTATTACCGTGGTATCCCATTCATTTCAATGGGAAGGAGCGGTGTAGGAGCGGTAAACACACCGCTCCTCTCACCGCTCCAAAGATGCGGCTAGCAGGACTTTTTTTTAAGTCCTGTTAGCGCACCGCTCCAGTGTGAAAGCCCTCAGATATTTCACATTGGAGACACAGGAGCCGCTGTTTAGGCTCGGTTTGCAGGCTCTATTTTTAGCAAAATAGCGCCTGCAAACCGCCCCAGTGTGAAAGGGGCCTTAATGGGATACTATCAAATGTTTTGTTCGGCCTTGTTTAGTCCATCCTGATCTGTTGGCCCTGATAATCTTCTCGGGCCTAAGAGTCAGAAGGAGGTCTCTATGCCTGGAGCAGTTAGTTCCTGATAAGGGGCTCCAGGTTACCAAGGAGAGAGGGTTTCCCTTCTCCCTTCCATTATATTATAAGGATGAAGAGATCTCCCCCTGACAAACTTTTGATTGCTTACATGAATCTATCTTTTTTTCTAGGATGTTTTTATTATTTTATCCATTTATTGACTAATGTTTGTTTATTCCTAAACAATCTTTTTTCTTTATTTTTCTTTATTTTTATATAACATGATGTAATGTTCTGTATTATTTATCTTATGAAAATAAAATATTTTGAAAGTAAAAAAAAAAAAAACGTCGCTGTTGGGAGATGTATTTTGTAATTTCAGGATAGTAAGAGATAAGCAGGCTGGAGTTTAAAAGAAGAGCTGTGGAAAAGTGTTGTTTAAAGGCAAGAATATGTAATGGACAACAAACTAGTCATATATTGTAAACTATACTAATTTGTTTCTCATTTCTATGATCATGTAAAGGTAGGAGGAAATTTTAATTCCAGGCCAAGCATTCTCACTCTCATTTGTTATATTTGTTCAATTTATAGGAATCATAGGAATCCTCAAAAATTGAGTTTTTTTCGTGGTAAACAACTTTTTAAAATGTGAATGCTAGCCTAACAGCTAAAAACACAGTTGACATGCTGCATATGGGAACTGTTTTAAGGATTATTTGTGTTATTTAGTCAATCTCATGATCCAGGTACCCCTACCAGTCAGCACTCTTTTTATTTGCCTGGAGATGGAGTTTATTCCTTTGACTGCCAAAGGTCTAATAGTCTTTCAAGCTAATGCTGGGTACACACAGGCCGAAAATTTGACAAAAGCGGTCGGTTCGGCAGGAACTGTCTGACTTTAAGCCCATGTGTACAGCTCCTTGTCTGACAGAAGCTGGTTTCACTATCAGCTTCTGTTGAACGAGCATGCTGGGAAACCAGCATCCTATCGGCTCTCACAGCCAATGGTTACGAGCAGCCAATGGTTGTCAAAACACAATAGCTCAGCAAGTGTGATCATTGCACTAACGTTGCATAGTTAGTACAGCATAGTCTCAGGTTTTCTTTCTTTCAGCCCACCGGATTGAATGAAAAAACGTAACATGTGTACAAGGCTTAAGTCAAAAAAAATATTAGCTGAAAATACTCATTGTTTACTGCCATTTAGCATAGGAGTGCATATAAATAAATATGACTGCAACTTCTTAAAGTGGTCACTGATTCCACAGGTCTAAAGAGAGGTAGCAGCTTATGTGCAATTACATTCCGTTATACACAACAGGGCAATTGGTATGCACAGCTCCTAATGTGTGTGTCATCTTTACATTTTATTGTCATTTCTTCACTTTCCTGTAGAATGGTGTGATACAAAAGCAGCAGTGGCAGCCGGTGGAAATATACATTTTTTTGGGTGGGGCAGCAAACAGTATGCCAACCCTCCCAGTCGGTCGGTAGCACTTACCCCCATCGCCGGCAGCTTCCCCTGCTCGGCCACGGCCTCCCGTTCTCCTGCTCTCCATGAGTCATCACAGCGGCAGTGGCTTTTGTTTCCTCCCTCCTCCTTGATGGCCAATCAGGTGTCTTCTCTTTTCGGCCAATCAGAAAACGGGTCTCTCGCTTCTGATTGGCCGGATTGAGGATCAGTGTTTCAACAGCAAATATTTATTTGTTGTTGTCACACACCTGGGTGGAATCGGAGCGCATTCTCTGTGCTCACCCTATGGCTCTAATCTATGCATGAATCTATCCATTGCATATAGGGGGGTAGCATGGAGAGAAGGGGCAGCACCCAGGCACCCCTAATGGATGAGTCACCACTGAAAAGCAGGACATTTTTCTGCAAAATACAGTTTATAAACAATGCATGTGTTTGGCCACAAAAATCCAGCTCATGGTTTATCAGTTGTTCTGTAGACATGTTACATTCTCTCTCTGAAACCTTCCACTATACTCCGTGTGCTCTACATGACATACTTCAGTCCTTCTTACACAGCTGTGCTGTATGTGACATACTATAGAAAGCACTCCATGTATTGTGCTTTATATGACATACTCATGACTGCTCCACATAATGCATTGCCTGTACATGAAATACTATAGTCTTCCCCATCCACAAACTCCCCTTGGTGCACTGTGCAGAACATGACATACCGCCAGCCTGGTACTCCATGCAGGTTTATTGACCGTTCTAGAATTCTAATCCACGTGTAAGAAAATTACAAGGTTATCATTTCTTATGTCCATTATGTTAAACAATAGCCTGGACAAAAATGTGTGATTCTTCAGCAATTACAGTGGAATGGCAGCAGAAAAGTATTAACCCTCTCTAGAGTCTTTTTTTAAATGCCAACCATATTTAAGCTAAACTGGGTATTCGTTCCAAGCATTGAGAATTGAATGGAGAGATGTGGCCATACACACTCCAGCTCATGATTATGTAGAGTAATTGCACAAGAAAATTTTCTGTTTTACCACTTCCATGTTTGTTGAAGTTCTGAAAGCAAACAACAACTGGAATCATACTTTTTTACAGGTGCAACAATGGCTCATTAGTTCTACATATTTAACCACTTAAGCCCCGGACCATTTGGTAGCTAAAGGACCAGAGGTGAATTCAGAATTTTGCACTGCGCTGCTTTAACTGTAAATTGTGCGGACATGCAATGTTGTACCCAAACGAAATTTGCGTTCTTTTCTTCCCACAAATAGAGCTTTCTTTTAATGGTATTTGATTGCCTCTGCGATTTTTATTTTTTGCGATATAAACGGAAAAAGACCGAATTTTTTTTAAAAAAAATGATATTTTCTACTTTTTGTTATAAGAAAAATCGAATAAACTCAATTGTAGTCATACATTTAGGCCAAAATGTATTCAGCCACATGTTTTTAGTAAAAAAAATGTCAATAAGCGTATATTTATTGGTTTGCGCAAAAGTTATAGAGTTTACAAACTAGGGTACATTTTCTGAAATTTACACAGCTTTAAATTTATGACTGCCTATCTCATTTCTTAAGGTGCTAAAATGACAGGGCAGTACAAACCCCCCCCCCCCAAATGACCCCATTTTGGAAAGTAGACACCCCAAGGAAATTGCTGAGAGGCATGTTGAGCCCATTGAATTTTTTTTTTTTTTTTGTCCCAAGTGATTGAATAATGACTAAAAAAAAAAAAAAATACAAAAAGTTGTCACTAAATGATATATTGCTCACACATGCCATGGTTATATGTGGAATTTCACCCCAAAATACATTTTGCTGCTTCTCCTGAGTACGGGGATACCACATGTGTGGGACTTTTTGGGAGCCTAGCCGCGTACGGGACCCCGGAAACCAAGCACCGCCTTCAGGATTTCTAAGGGCGCAAATTTTTGATTTCACTCCTCACTACCTATCACAGTTTTGAAGGCCATAAAATGCCAAAATAGCACAAAACCCCCCCAAATGACCCCATTTTAGAAAGTAGACACCCCAAGGAAATTGCTGAGAGGCCTGTTGAGCCCATTGAATATATATTTTTTTGTCCCAAGTGATTGAATAATGACAAAAAAAAAAAATAATTACAAAAAGTTGTCACTAAATGATATATTGCTCACACATGCCATGGTTATATGTGGAATTACACCCCAAAATACATTTTTCTGCTTCTCCTGAGTACGGGGATACCACATGTGTGGGACATTTTAGGAGCCTAGCCACGTACGGGGCCCCGAAAACCAAGCACTGCCTTCAGGATTTCTAGGCACAAATTTTTGATTTCACTCCTCACTACCTATCACAGTTTCGAAGGCCATAAAATGCCAAAATCGCACAAACCCCCCCCCCAAATGACCCCATTTTGGAATATAGACACCCCAAGCTATTTGCTGAGAGGAATGGCGAGTATTTTACAGCTCTCATTTGTTTTTGAAAATGAAGAAAGAAAATATATATATATATTTATTTTTTTTCAATTTTCAAAACTTTGTGACAAAAAGCGAGATCTGCAAAATACTCACAATACCTCTCAGCAAATAGCTTGGGGTGTCTACTTTCCAAAATGGGGTCATTTGGGGGGGTTTTGTGCTATCTGGGCATTCCATGGCCTCCGAAACTGTGATAGGCAGTGAGAAGTGAAATCAAAAATTTACACCCTTAGAAAGCCTGAAGGTGGTGCTTGGTTTTTGGGGTCCCGTACGTATCTAGGCTCCCAAAAAGTCTCACACATGTGATATCCCCGTACTCAGGAGTAGCAACAGAATGTATTTTGGGGTGTAATTCCACATATGCCCATGGCATGTTTGAGCAATATATCATTTAGTGACAACTTTGTGCAAAAAAAAAAAAAAATTGTCGTTTTTTCCGCAACTTGTGTCAACATATAAAATGTTCCATGGACTCGACATGCCTCTCAGTATATAGCTTGGGGTGTCTACTTTCCAAAATGGGGTCATTTGGGGGGGTTTTGAACTGTTCTGGCATTTTATACACAACATTAGGAAGCTTACATCCACTCTTCTAACCACTTGAAGACAAAGCCCTTTTTGACACTTTTTGTTTACATGAAAACATTTTTTTTTTTGCAAGAAAATTATGTTGAACCCCCAAACATTATATATATTTTTAAAGCAAAGGCCCTACAGATTAAAATGGTGGGTGTTGCATTTTTTTTTTCTACACAGTATTTGCGCAGCGATTTTTCAAACGCATTTTTTGGGTTAAAAAATACACTTTTTTTTAATTTTAATGCACTAAAACACACTATATTGCCCAAATGTTTGATGAAATAAAAAAGATGATCTTGGGCCGAGTACATAGATACCAAACACGACATGCTTTAAAATTTCGCACAAACGCGCATTGGCGACAAACTACATACATTTTTTAAATATATTGGGGTTTGGGGGAAGGGAATTCGCAAGTTCCCACTAATAAGTAAGTGATCAAGTGTGTCGCTTACTATAGATCATTAACCTTGTAAGGTATTGTTGCTGTAACCATTTAAGCATATAGGATTAAAGGGAATGGGGAGAGGGATGAGCCTGTTTAGAGACAGGCAAAGGGGTTACTTTGGCAACAAAAATAGATCAGACAACAGGAATGTTATGAGTTAAATATTTATTCCTGTAAACCTTATAACATATAAAGATTAAATAAAGTGCAAGGTGAGTACCCAACCTGTGGATGATTAATAAAACTTGATAAAAGGGACATCACTGGACAGACAAGACTTAACAAAAAACATGTAACAGTACACTAGTCCGGACGTGTGGTTCAGTCCTAGGTATTAAGTAACCCAGTAAAAATCTTTTTAAGTTGCCTTCCTCTAAAGGATGTAAGGTAATTGGATCCACCAACAATTGTGTGGATCCCTTTATTAAATCCAAATGGGTACTGTATAACAAAGGGCTGAGCCTGATGGGGCGGGGGAAGGGGAGGGGGATTGGAGTAAATGGACTGGGGCAGGGGGACCGCTGTTGGTGCGGAGAACCGGGAATCCCCTGGTGGTACTATTGGCCGACCAATGTTCCAATGAATTCAGATTGAATAACGAATGAGAAAGTAATAAATTTCCTCTAACAGTTGCTGATATGATTTAAATTGAAAAGTTCATCAATGTGATTTGATTCAAGTGTCAATAATTCATTTGGTACATAGCATTGGTAGGGCAGCAATGCAAGGGAGTATTTAGCTCTACTTGGTCCTATACATCAATAGGGTGCGTACGTTACCAATGGACGTCTTCGCTGTTAGAGTTGAGTTTGATCAGATCTGTGTCACTAGATCTCTGATTGCCACATACCTTGCAGCTGATGTTAAATTATTCTGGCCATTCCAAATAATCTCGTCGGCCGTTGGCGCTTACGGATATCCAGGGGTGTCCTAGGGCTGTCAGGCGGTGCTCACGCCACCATGTAAACAATCCAATGTAGCGGCATTAAAAATGCCGAGTGTCGCGGTCGTTGTAGGTAGTTTGGACGCTGACTGCTGCCTGCAATCTCCTGTCACTCCACCCGCTCCATTCGAAATCACGTCATGTGACTGTGTAGGGTATGACGTCAACGCGTTTCGCCGTGCTCAAGTTTTATTAATCATCCACAGGTTGGGTACTCACCTTGCACTTTATTTAATCTTTATATGTTATAAGGTTTACAGGAATAAATATTTAACTCATAACATTCCTGTTGTCTGATCTATTTTTGTTGCCAAAGTAACCCCTTTGCCTGTCTCTAAACAGGCTCATCCCTCTCCCCATTCCCTTTAATCCTATATACATTTTTAAAAGCCTTTAAAAGCCTTTACAGGTTACCCCAGTAGATTTACAGAGGAGGTCTACTGCTAAAATGATTACCCTCGATCTGACCTTCGCGGTGATACCTCACATGCATGGTGCAATTGCTGTTTACATATGACGCCAGACCGACGCTTGCGTTCGCCATTGGGCAAGAGCAGGGCAGGACAGGAGTGCTTTTTTTTTTTTCTTTTTTTTATTATTAATTTTGCTTTTTTATTTTATTTTTAAATTGTTCCTTCCAAGTATTTTTTTTTTTATCATTTTTATTGTTATCTCAGGGAATGTAAATATCCCCTATGATAGCAATAGGTAGTGACAGGTACTCTTTTTTTGAAAAAACTGGGGTCTTCTAGACCCTAGATTTTTCCTCTGCCCTCAAAGCATCTGACCACACCAAGATCGGTGTGATAAAATGCTTTCCCAATTTCCCAATGGCGCTTTTTATATCCGGGGGGGGCATTCCCTCCCACTGCTTGTAAAAGCAGTCCAGAGGCTAATTAGCCGCTAGGATTGCTTTTACATGAAAGCCGGCCGCAGGCTGAAAAGAATGATACCAAGATGATACCTAAACCCGCAGGCATCATTCTGGTATAAACATTCAAAGTCCAGCAACATACCAGTACGTTGCTGGTCCTTGTTGGACATGTATTGTAATCTTTTTTTTTCATGCAGCCAGTTGGCTGAACGAAAAAAGAGATTGATCGGTGGGTATGCCCACCATTAGAATACCGCCCTTCATCCACCCACTTCCAATGATGGGCATACACGCACCATTTATATATGCCGAAGCATGGGGGCATCCTCCCGCAAAAAAGTTATGCCGCACACACATGGTCGGACTTTTCCACGGGCAAGCCTCCGTCGGAATTTCGACCGTATGTATGCGGCATTAGGAGCAAAATCGCTCCTCCGCCCCTGCTGCCCCAATGCTTCGGCATATTTGCTTTTTTTTTAACTGTGGTGGTGAAATCACCTCCTACAGCACTGGAGTCGCAGGGATCAGGCCTGTCTCTGCGAACGCTGCAGTTATGTGTGTTTTTGTTTTGTAAGTGACAGTGATCGATCGATACTGCACTTGGGTGGCCTGGGCTGGACGGAGGGGCAAAATGCAGGTGCCAGCAGGTATCTGGGCTGATCCCGCTAACACTGCGTTTTTGGGAACCCTAAACTGTTGGGGACGCTAGTATAGATCTGATCAGATCAGATATTGATCTGTTCAGATACTATACCACTAAGGGGGTGTATGCTTCACGCGTGGGTGTTAGCGTTACTGGCACTAACCTGACGCTGCCTGGGGTGTGACTCAGACCCTCTCTGACGCTAAAACCTAATTGATATCACCCGCCGGGCGATCAGGGGGTTAAACCTTTATTGGGTTATATACACAGCGGGTGCCCTGACACTATAAAAAGCAAACTAACTAACCAGCGTCACCCGTAACACTTATATGGTGATCACTGGTGAAAGGGTTAACTAGGGGCAATCAGGGGGTTAAAACCTTTATTAGATAATATATGGGGGTACCTGACGCTATAAAAACCTGCGGCGAACCTAAAAAAAATTACCAGCTACCGATCTGCATCACCGACACTAAGACAGCGTTTAGAAAAACGATCGCTTAGCGACAGTGGTGATGGGGGTGAAAGGGTTACCTGGGGGGCGATCAAGGGGGTTAAACCTTTATTAGATAATATATTGGGGTACCTGACGCTATAAAAACATGCGGCGAACCTAAAAAAAATTACTGGCTACCGATCTGCATCACCGACACTAAGACAGAGTTTAGAAAAACAATTGCTTAGCGACAGTGGTGATAGGGGGTGAAAGGGTTACCTGGGGGGCGATCAAGGGGGTTAAACCTTTATTAGATAATATATTGGGGTACCTGACGCTATAAAAACCTGCGGCGAACCTAAAAAAAATTACCGGCTACCGATCTGCATCACAGACACTAAGACAGCGTTTAGAAAAACGATCGCTTAGTGACAGTGGTGATAGGGGGGAAAGGGTTACCTGGGGGGCGATCAAGGGGGTTAAACCTTTATTAGATAATATATTGGGGTACCTGACGCTATAAAAACATGCGGCGAACCTAAAAAAAATTACTGGCTGCCGATCGGCATCACTGACGCTAAGACAGCGATCAGAAAAATGATCGCTTAGCGACAGTGGTGATAGGGGGTGAAAGGGTTGTCTGGGGGGTGATTAGGGGGTTAAACCTTTATTAGGGGGGGTTAGGGGGCTACACTGGACCTAAGACTAAACTTTGGTGACACTTTTACAGTCACAAATGTCACTGATTGCAGTGACCATTTATTTAGTGATCACTGCAATCAGTGACACTGTGACTGGGGGCTGGGGGGGTGATCTGGGGGGTGATCTGGGGTGTCTGGGGGGGCGATTTATGTCCCTATGTGTCCTGGTGTCAGTGTAGTGTTGTGTGCACTGACCTGATGTCTTCTCTTGTATGGCGCTCGGTATATGTGAGCGCCGCACCAGAGATGACATCACTTCCTCCTGCTCCCTCTGTCTGACACAGACAGAGGGGGCATTTCCATTCGCCGGGAGCAATCGCGAGGGGGTGGCCAGAAACGAATGGCTGCCCCCTCATCCCGGAACGCTCCCGGACACTTAGCCACCGCTCACTGTATAGGAGGGGGGTCCGATTGGACCCCCCAACTATACAAAGGCAATCACTTATGCTCTACGTGATTGTGCCTGTCGGTGCCATTCTGCCGACGTATATATACAGTGAGCGGTCGTTAAGTGGTTAAGTATTCCTTTTTTTGTAGTATAGCTGACTCATGAATCCCGAAGACAATTAATAAAGAAGGCAAGTCCCTGTTGTGTAAAATTAGCTTTTTCAATAGCTACCCAGCATTTATGGCAATTAGAGTCGAACCAAGCCAATAATTGGTCCAATAAGACTGCTTCATTGTACAGTTTAACATCAGGCATACCCACCCCACCTTGTGATTTATGTCTACAAAGACAATTCTAGGTTTACCCAACTGCCAGATATATAGGTTTAGGTATTTATTCAGGGTTAGAAAAAAATTAGATGGGAGGGAAATGGGCATAGTACTGAAATAATATAATATCTTCGGAAGGGACATAATTTTAAATGCCACAATGCGGCCCAACCACAATGTTTAAAATTTCTGTTAGTTAAACATATCCCATTTGGTAGTCTGCAGTAAATTGGGAAAATGTATTTCGATTTGGTCTTACACATTATTAACATACCAATAAAATAACACAAGGATCATTTTGTGAAAATGGGGGCATGGCATATATTTCAAATGTTTGCAATCAATGAAATAAATGCCTCTGTCATCCAGAGCAGCCAATAATTTTGATGAACCTTGGGTAGTCCTTAGGGATATATGATAGGATATTTTATTTTTCCTTTAAGACTTTTAACATTTTTGTTCATTCTATAGAGGCTGAATTAGGCCAAGGAGAGGGAAATAGTTTGACATCTCTGCAGCAGTAGATTATATCATCTATCACCAAGGATACATAATGGGTTTGAACAGATAAAACTAAAATTCCTTGCATATGGAATGGATGATTAAAGTCAGCACAATTTTTTTTTGCAGAGGTATTTTCACTTAGCCTAGTGAATGAGGCGCAGTTTTGCTGACTTCATCCAATCATGTGTGAGTAAAAAATATTTTTTTTTCCTTACACATGGGGTATTCTTTTATTCTTTTCAAAGTGAATTCCCACTTTTTTTCACTTCATTCATTAAAAATGCATTAAAAATGTACTTTACACTATAGCATAAAACACAAATGTTGGTGTGATTTTTAGAATAGCACTTTACAAAATGATTAGAGAAGGTGAAAATTAGATTAGAATAGATTCCATTAGATTACTGTATTTATTGGCGTATAACACTCACTTTTTTACCCTGAAAATAAAGGGTAAACTGTGCCTGCGTGTTATATGCAGGGGGCTGTGGAAAGTTTTTTTCTTGAAACTTCCTTCTTAAAGTTATGGTGCGTGTTATACGCCTGTGTGTGTTATACGCCGATAAATACGGTAGATTAGGACAATTAAAGGGTATGATAGGGCGGATGAAGGGGAGGGAATAAGGTATAGTGATAAGAGTATGGAACAAATAAAGAAGACATTCATTTTGAGATGAATGAAGGGGGAATAACACGAAGTTCTAAGGGGGGAAGTGGGTAACAAAGAAAAAAATGGGAGGTAAGTAAAGGGAGTAAAAAGAAGTATTGAAATTGGATTAAGAATGGCTATTTGGATATGAAGCCCATATATGTGTTTCCCTTATGTCTGTGTATTAATGTATTAAGGTGTGTAAATGTACAGAAAAATCCCACACTACCATATACCTCCAAATCAAAATAATATAAAAAAAATATTATTAAATATTTTTCGTTGCTGCTAAATCACTGTCATGTGTTCCCACATCCAAATGAAACTTTATATCAAAAAGTTCAGCGCAACCATTGAGAAAGAAATACAATTGCATTAACATAATTTTTCCAGTGTATAAATAGTAACAATAACTTGTTTGTATGTTTTGGCACTGCGAGATATACACGCATTTAGAGAACACTTGTTGCTGGTTCTTTGAAAAAAAGTTTTTATTATTTATACACTGAAAAAATCATGTTTATGCTATTGTATTTCTTTTTCAATGGTTGAGCTGCACTTTTTGAGAAAACAAATATACAGAAAATGTTATTGTACTATCAAGTGATAAAATGGAAAAAAAAAAGAAAATGTACTTTGTAAAGTGAAAATTCACTTTGAAAGTGAACATGCTCTACTCCATTAGTAAATCAGAATCAATGATCAATGATAAAATCGATCAGTTCTACTCCTTTCCTGTCCATGTTTAGGAAGAAATGTTTGTGACATCTGAGGCATTCTGCATAGGCTGCAGTTACAGCTAGAACTAATGCCGTGTGCACACGATAGGACATTCCGACAACAAAACCGTGGATTTTTTACAGACGGATGTTCGCTCAAACACTACAACGAGCCGAGAAAAATTAAGTTCAATGATTCCGAACATGCGTCGAATTGATTCTGAGCATGCGTAAGATTTTTGTGCGTCGGAATTTCCGAGCAAAACTTTTGTTGTCGGAAAAATTGAGAACCAGCTCTCAAACATTTGTTGTTGGAAATTCCAACAGCAAATGTCCAATGGAGCATACACACGGTCGGATTTTCCGACAACAAGCTCACATCGAACATTTGTTGTCGGAAATTCCGACCGTGTGTACGCGGCATTAGAGAGTATTCTATAATGAAATCCAGCATCATACACCTAACAAATCATTTTGTCGGACCTAAGGTTTCCCTGGGGTTGTTTCTAGTTGTATTGAGACATACCTACACACCTACTGTTCTGGCCTAAGTGCAGAGTGGTCAAGAATGCCTATTCACACCAAGGTTGTTAGACGAGAAAAATCCTACAATGACAAATATATCTCACCATGTACTGCCAAAATAGCAGAAGGAGGAACTGTACCCTAAATAGGACGTTCCACTTTATGTCCCCACCCCCACCCCCACCACATTTGGCACATAAAAATTATTTTAGGGAGTGGGTTAAAATCGCCTCGGCAATTTGAGCGGAAGTTCATCCCACCTCTTTGCCTGCAGCCTTTTTGAGACACATCACAGTTCCCAGAAGGCCATTCACAAAGCGTAGCGCAAAGCCAGCTTTGAAACCGCAAGCAGTTACAACCGACTTCTCAGTGTAAAAATGCTGGTGCTGGGGGCCCGAAGACCTCAGAAGAACTGGCCCAAGTGAGAATGGCACTGGATTCCTGGACAGGTAAGTATCTTTTTATTAAACTTCAGCAACTGCAGTGTTTATAGCTCCTGACTTTTTTTATTTTTTATTTCTAGGATGAAGATCCTCTTTAACTGCCAGACCATTCTTTTGTTACAGAGTTCTCTAACCTGATGCTCACAATTTCCATGAAACTAAAGGTTACCAGAATCCAATTCAAAATAAACCCACACATAAAAGAGAAACTGAATGAAACTACAAAAATAATATATCGCTGAGCTTGAAATGACATTTAAATGTGCGAATGTACAAAGTTCAAATGATTCCGTGAAAATGTAATTGGCAAAACGACTTATTTGTATCTCAGTTCTATAATTTATCAATATGAAAGAAAAGTGTTAAGAAATAAATGTGGAAAAGAAAACCTTAATGTTTAATCCCAAGATATGATACATCTCTTAAGTGTGTACAGTGTTTAACCACTTGCTTACTGGGCACATAAACCCCCTTCCTGCCCAGGCGAAATTTCAGCTTTCGGCACTGCGTCGCTTTGAATGACAATTGCGCGGTCGTGCGACGTGGCTCCCAAACAAAATTGACGTCCTTTTTTTCCCACAAATAGAGCTTTCTTTTGGTGGTATTTGATCACCTCTGCGGTTTTTATTTTTTGCGCTATAAACAAAAAAAGAGCGACGATTTTGAAAAAAAAACCACAATATTTATTACTTTTTGCTATAATAAATATCCCATTTTTTTTTAAAAAAAGTTTTTTTTTCTCAGTTTAGTCTGATACGTATTCTTCTACATATTTTTGGTCAAAAAAAATCGCAATAAGCGTTTATTGATTGGTTTGCGCAAAAGTTATAGCGTCTACAAAATAGGGGATAGTTTTATAGCATTTTTATTAATATTTTTTTTTTACTAGTAATGGCGGCGATCAGCGATTTTTATCATGACTGCGACATTATGGCGGACACATCGGACACTTTTGACACCATTTTGGGACCATTCACATTTATACAGCGAACAGTGCTATAAAAATGCACTGATTACTGTATAAATGTGACTGGCAGGGAAGGGGTTAACACTAGGGGGCGAGGAAGGGGTTAACTATGTTCCCTATTTGTGATTCTTACTGTGGGGGGAGGGGACTGACTGGGGGAGGAGACCGATCTGTGTCCCTATGTACAAGGGACACAGCATCGGTCTCCTCTCTCCCTGACAGGACATGGATCTCTGTGTTTACACACAGAGATCCACGTCCTGCTTCTGTAACTGCCGATCGAATGTACCTGGCGGACATCGCGGCCGCCAGGCACGCTCCTCGGCATCACGTGATGCGCGCCGCACAGCTGTTCCCTGCTGCGCGCCCTCGCGGCGCGCGGCGGGATGTAAACAGAGAAGGACGTCCTGGCTGCAGCCGTCTTTCGGCTATAGCGCGGGTCTCAAGTGGTTAAAAGACAGTAGCATATATATAGTATTTATTACAGTATGTATGTAAAAGTAAAAGTGATAACATTGCAGTTTATAATCCCCTGTAGAAGAACATTTGGAATGGTAACAAGAGGGTCAGAGGTGTATGTACAGGGGTCAGAAAAATAAAATATGCAGCGCTAAATAGGTGAACATAGGACCAGTTAACCTAATCTGGTCCAAACAATGAAAAACAAAAGTGAATAAATGACCAAAAATCACTAAAAACACACCGTGAAGTGATAATAAGAAGATTACCAAACAAGGTAAATAAAATAAAAATAAAAGTGATGCTATATATAATTAGTGAAATAACCACAATAACTAAAACATCATAAACAAAAGTCCCAAAAAAAATTCAATGACAAAAAAATAAAAAGGTGAATGGCTAGAAAAGCTTCTTCCCAATAGAGCTGTGCAGACTGGCAAACGTGACACCCAGGTGTGTGGTGGTCCTGCTTAACGGATAGCCGTGACTGTATCCACAGTCTCAGCAAATAACAGCGTCTCGTGTGCATGGGGCCTAACACAGGGAATAAGGCTTCCCAGCAGCCCAACGATATCCTGAACAGTATCTCACCAGCCAGAAAGTTATTCCCAATGAGAGAGAAAACAGAGAAACTCCAGGGTTACACTTACAATTAGTAGATGGTCAGTCAGCGATAAAAACAGCGGTACATACAGCAGCGTTGGTTCAAATCGCTGCTGTATGTACCGCTGTCATTGCTGCACATTACCTGCTTTTTATCGCTGACTGACCATCTACTAATTGTAAGTGTAACCCTTACTATATCATTAAACTGGATTTTTACATACTACACCATGGAGTTTCTCTGTTTTCTCTCTCATTGGGAATAACTTTCTGGCTGGTGAGATACTGCTCAGGGTATCGTTGGGCTGTTGGGAAGCCTTATTCCCTGTGTTAGGTGAGACTGTGGATACAGTCACGGCTATCCGTTAAGCAGGACCACCACACACCTGGGTGTCACGTTTGCCAGTCTGCACAGCTCTATTGGGAAGAAGCTTTTCTAGCCATTCACCTTTTTATTTTTTTGTCATTTAATTTTTTTGGGACTTTTGTTTATGATGTTTTAGTTATTGTGTTAATTTCACTAATTATATATAGCATCACTTTTATTTTTATTTTATTTACCTTGTTTGGTAATCTTCTTATTATCACTTCACGGTGTGTTTTTAGTGATTTTTGGTCACTTATTCACTTTTGTTTTTCATTGTTTGGACCAGATTAGGTTAACTGGTCCTATGTTCACCTATTTAGCGCTGCATATTTTATTTTTCTTATTTCTGTTATTTGGTCTTTTTTGTATAGGACTTTTTATAGCTGCCTTCAGGTGTTAATTTTCATTATTTGTCACATCTCTTTTTTTACTCATTATCACTTATTATCATTAGCGCAATGTTAGCCCTTTGGGCTTCCCCTTCTTTTTTATCTTTTATGTACAGACCCGATTCTGCAGGGGACCCCTGCACACTTGGATAGAAGAGCATGTAGGAGAACCAGTCCTCTCCATTTTCCACCTGCACCCTTTCAGCGGCTGCAGGAGGAAAGTGGAGGGGATCGGTTCCTCTACAGGCCACCCCTCCTATGCACCTCATGCTGTGATCGGGACCCTGTGTGATCCCCTGGCTCCCCTCCTCCCCCTACGGGGGATCTGCCAGGATGGAGAGCGGGGAAGGAGCTGGTAAATGTGTCATTTACCGGCCCCCTGCTTGTCTTAATGAATAGAGTCAGTGATCTGTACCGATCACTGACTCTGTTCATTCATAACATAACAGATCACAGCTGATGACATATCAGTGTACAGGGCTGCTGCCAGTATCATTTGATTGTTGTGACCAATCACAGCAGATCACATAGCAATTGTACACAATGGATGGCTTCCTGTGATTAGCCACAGTGATCACATGATACAGACAGGGCCAATCACAGCCCATCTGTACTATGGGATTAGCTGTGGCCAATCACAGCTAATCACAGCAATACACAGTGATATAAATGGATTAATTCATAACAAATAGTTGCTTATAACAGTGAAAAATCTAATTAAGAAAAAAAATATATATATAGATATATATATATATATATATATATATATATAGATATATAACTATATATCTATAGATATATCTCTATATCTAGAGATATATCTATATATACACAGTGCCTTGAAAAAGCATTTATAACCGTTGAAATTTTCCACATTTTGTCATGTTACAACCAAAAACGTAAATGTATTTAATTGGAATTTTATGTGATAGACCAACACTTCGTAGGTGTGAAGCGGAAGGAAAATGATAAATGGTTTTAAAAAAAATATTTTACAAATAAATATCTAAAAAGTGTGGTGTGCATTTGTATTCAGTCAATTGCCTTCAGAAGTCTCCTAATTAGTAAATAGAGTCCACCTGTGTGTAATTTAATCTCAGTATACAGTAAGTACAGCTGTTCTGTGAAGCTCTCAGAGGTTTGTTAAAGAACCTTAGTGAACAAACAGCATCATGAAGGCCAAGGAACACACCAGACAGGTCATGGATAAAGTTGTGAAGAAGTTGAAGCCCAGGTTCACACTGGGCTGCGGGAATGAAGCCCTGCGAGTTCAGCTGAACTCACAAGATTTCACTCCCGCTTGTCAGTCCCGCTTTCGGCCGCGATTACAGAGACATCTGTGCAGGTTTCTGCACAAATGTCAATGTAAATGACAGGGCGAAAATGCAAAAAGTAGTACAGAAACTACTTTTTGAAATCAGTGCAGATTAGGACGGTGCCATTGCTGGTAATTTCCGGCAAATGACGCCTATTTGACGTGCGATTTGACATGTCAAATTGCATGTCAAAACGCACCAGTGTGAACCAGGGCTAAAGCAGAGGTTAGGTTATTAAGAAATATCCCAAGCTGCGAACATCTCATGGAACACTGTTCAATTCATCATCAGAAAATGGAAAGAGTATGGCACAACTGCAAACCTACCAAGACATGGCCATCCACCTAAACTGGCAGGCCAGGCAAGGGGAGCATTAATCAGAGAAGCAGCCAATAGGCCCATGGTAACTCCGGAGGAGCTGCAGAGATTCACAGCTCAGGTTGGAGAATTTATCTTTTTGGCCTAAAAGCAAAATGCTATGTGCGGCGGAAAACTAACACTGCACATCACCCTGAACACACCATCCCCACTGTAAAACATGGTGGTGGCAGCATCATGTTGTGGGGATGCTTTTCTTCAGCAGGGACATGGAAGCTGGTCAGAGTTGATGGGAAGATAGATGGAGCCAAATACAGGGCAATCCTAGAAAAAAACCTGTTAGAGTCTGCAAAAGACTTGAGACCGGGGCGAAAGTTCACCTTCCAGCAGGATAACGACCCTAAACATACAGCCAGAGCTACAATGGAATGGTTTAGATCAAAGTATATTCATGTGTTAGAATGGTCCAGTCAAAGTCCAGACCAAAATCCAATTGAGAATCTGACAGAGCTTGGGCTATTTTGCTAAGAAGAATGGGCAAAAATGTCACTCTCTAGATGTGCAAAGCTGGTAGAGACATACCCCAAAAAATTGCAGCAAAAGGTGGTTCTACAAAGTATTGACTCAGGTGGACTGAATACAAATGCAAGCCACATTTTTTAGATCATTATTTGTAAACATTTTTGAATTTTTGAAAACCATTTATCATTTTCCTTCCACTTCACAATTATGTGCAAGTTTGTGTTGGTCTATTACCCAATAATCCCAATATAATACATTTTTTATTTTTTTTTGTTTCTTTATTTATCTGTTTTATCCAACATACAGGGGAAGTAATCAAATAGCACATTTTACTGTTTCAGTTTAAACCAATAAATGCCCCACGGGCCCAAACCATATATCACATTCTTATGATCTTAAATAGAACATAAATCTAATTCTATTGGAATATTCCTGTTCCTTTGATTCTTCCCCTCCTATTACCCACCACCTTCTAAAAAACTTTGGTTACCTCACCTTAACCCAAAAAACAAAAAAAATAAACAAATTCTCTCGGGTCGGCCAGGGAGGTAGACGAGCCCTAGCTCCCCCTCCTCTTCTTGGGTTACAAAAAAGGGTCTTCCCTTCTTCTGAGTATTTAAATATGTTCCATTGTGCCCAGGTTTTAGAATAAATCTTATGACGTGAGAGTGTCAAGTCCTCCATCTTATTTACTTCTTCAATTCTATTAAACCATAGAAAGATTGTTGGGGGATTCGTATCTCTCCACTGCCGGGCAATACATGCTCTAGCACCGTTAATAAGATGACGTACAATTGATCTACTGTATATTTCCCCTGGTATTTCAGAAACATGCAACAAGAATAAAGCCGGGTCTTCTGGTATATTATAATCAGTAAATTTTTGTGCTATCTGATGTACCTCCCTCCAGAAATGTGCTAACTTCGAGCATGACCAAAACAATGGAGCAATGTCCCTCTTTCTTCTTGGCATCTCCAACATTTATCTGAGATCACCGGGAAATATTTATTAAGCAGTGATGGTGTTTGATACCATCTCGTCATGATTTTAAAGTTCGTTTCTTGGGCCCTCGTACATATGGATGATTTTAGTGCCCACTTTATAATCTGCTTATGTTGTACCTGCGTAAATGTCCTGTCCAATATTGTTTCCCACTTCCTTATATATGGGGGGACATAATCTTCTGGAGGGGCAATCAATAATCCATATATTTTCGAAAGTGTATGGTGACAAGGGCCTGTTTCTTCACACAACTTTTCTAAAGGAGTCAATGGTCTTAAGAAACCCTCCAGGGGTGGTAGGGTATTAAAAAAATGTCTCAGTTGGACTCCACTCCAGAAATCGAGGCCAAAGCGATCGTTAGGTGAAGTTAATTCCATAAATGAGGGCCATTTAATCGTCCTTCCTTGTGCGAAATGCGAAGCCTGAAATATCTGTAAGTCTAAAAGTCTTCTCCATGGTCCCTCCTGTAGTCCCATAGGGAAGCGTGGGTTCCCCACGATGGGGTACAGGGGGGAGTTGGCTGATGATAGTCCGGTGGTGGTGCATAATTGAGAGCAAATCTGCAGGGTAGGGCCCAAGGTTGTGTGCTTTTTGAGATCAGAACTAAGGTCTCCAAAGCACCAAACCGCTCGACGCAGTGGGACTCTGCACTGTGATTGCTCAGTCTTTGACCATATTTTAAGACTTGTATGCCTACACCAGTCTATTACTCTCACCATGTGGGCCGCTTGATAATATTTCTGAATGTCAGGAACTGCTACCCCCCCAAATTGTTTAGGCATAGTCAGTAATCAACGTTGTAATCTTGGCCTCTTATGCCCCCAGACAAAATCTACTATCAGAGCATTCGTCCGTTTAAAAAATTCTACAGGTACATGGATTGGCAGTGTTTGAAATAAGTATATTAATTTAGGCATGATTGACATTTTAATTATGTTACATCTGCCAAACCACGAAAAGGTACCCTTGTCCCATTTAGCCAATAGGGTTTTGACTTTACTTAATAGGGGTAAAAAATTCAATTCAAAAATTTTATCTAATTTGGGTGGCATATAGGTGCCCAGATATTTAATGGCTGTCGAGGACCATCTAAATTTAAAGTTTGTTTTCAAGGTACTAGTTTGTAATACTGACATAGATACCCCCATTGCTTCTGATTTTATCATATTAATTTTGAAATTAGATATGGTACCATATTGATCCAATTCTCCCATCAAATTCGGCATTGATATTGTTGGTTTCGTCAAAGAAAACAAAAGGTCATCCGCATAAGCGGAGACCTTATAGTCTGTATCTCCAGTTCTTACCCCCGATATATCGGGGTTTTGCCTTACTGTACAAAGTAGGGGTTCAAGCGATAGCGCGAAAAGGAGGGGTGATAAGGGGCATCCCTGTCGGGTGCCATTAGAAATAGAAAAGGGATCAGATATGAATCCATTTACTTTAATTTGTGCCTCTAATCTTGTATATAAACTCGATATCCATCCAACCATCCTCTCCCCCATCCCAACATGTCATAGCACTGAGAACACAAAAGGCCAACTAACCCGATCAAATGCCTTTTCGGCATCTGTTCCTAAGAACACAGTGGGCATGTTTGAGAGGTTGGCTATATGGATAAGGTTCAGGATTTTAATAGTATTATCTCGAGCCTCTCGACTTGGTATAAAACCTACCTGATCTGGATGTATTAAATCTGTTAGGTGTGGTTGGATTCGCATGGCCAGTATTTTAGTGAAAATTTTTAGGTCTACATTAAGTAGAGAGATAGGGCGGTAACTGCCACATGCTGATAGATCCTTGTCCTCCTTCGGTATGAGAGTGATATGTGATTTCAACGTTTCTGGTGTAAACCTTGTCCCTTGTCCTATTGCATTAAATATTTGTACCATCTGCTTACCTAGGAGTGGAAAAAATTTCTGATAGTATTTATATGTAAATCCATCTGGACCCGGGGCTTTACCTGGTTTAGCTGACTTAATGGCCTCCTGTAGTTCCTCTAATGTGATAGGCGCTTCCATGTCCTCTCTAGTCTGTTCTAATAATTGTGGGATACCTGACGATGCTATATATTCCTCTATCTTGTTTTTATTGTTTTGGGGTTGCATTGTAGTAGGCAGATTATATAGAGTCTGATAAAACTTACGAAAAGTCATAGCTATCTGAGTAGGGAGATATATCTTGTTCCCCTTCGAATCCACCAAATAAGGGATATATGATTGGGTTTTCTGTTCTTGTATAGCTCTAGCCAATGTTCAACCACATTTGTCTCCTGATTCATAATAATATCTCCGGCATCTCTGTACTGCTGCCTTAGCTCTATAATGCAATAGATCCGTCACTTGTCTACGTAGGGCTAAAAGTTCCCTCTCTCCTGTTCCTCTCGGGTCTTGTTTGTGTTTGGTCTCCAATACTTGTATGTCTGTAAGTAATTTATTCAGTTGCTTTTCCCTATCCTTCTTTATCCTAGAGCCATGCTTAATAAGAATCCCTCTTATTACAGTTTTATGCGCCTCCCATGTTATCCCTGCATCTATCTCTGGTGTAAAATTATATTGAAAATAGTATTCAATTTCTCTCATTACCTCTTGAACCGTTACCTCATCCTCAAGCAGGTTCTCATTCAGTCACCACTGTCTCATCTTTCCCTCCGACTGTTTATTCATACTCATTATCATGGTAATCGGAGCATGGTCAGACTATGTGAAACTCCCTATCTCTATTTCTTTGATCTCCATTACCATATTGTGTGGGACAATAAATAAATCAATCCGAGAGTAACCCTTATGTGGAGTTGAATAGAAGGTATAGTCCTTTTCATCTGGGTGGTACGCTCTCCAGGCATCGGTAAGTTGAAAATTATGGAAGGTCTGTAAGACCCTCTTACGAAGGCCTTTAGCTACCGAGGATCTTCCTGCTGAGGTATCCATTTTAGGGTCTAGGGGGAGATTAAAGTCTCCTCCCAGGAGTAGTTTTCCTTCTGTGAATTTCATAAGTTTATTAAGGGTGGCGCAAATGAATTGGTCTTGATTAGTATTAGGTGCATATATCGTAGCTACCAATATAATACATTTATGCTTTTGGTTGTAACATGGCAAAATGTGGAAAATTTCAAGGGGTATAAATACTTTTTCAAGACACTGTGTGTATATATATATATATACATATATATATATATATATATATATATATATATATATATATATATATATATATATGTTATTTTATTTTTTATTTTATTTTTACATATTGTCACATCAGTACATCAGGATTAATCAATTTTCAAATATATATATCATAGTTTGTATAGTTTTCTATAGACCCGGGGTGTCACAATCAATTTCAATTTCAATTTTCATCAGCATTTTATGGTTTCCCTCAAAGGGATTGGTTGTATCTGTAAGACTATATAAATTTATCCAGGGTTTTTTTTCCCTCCGAGAATAGGTGCAGGAACTCAGCCACGCAGTGGGAGGATCTCAAAGGGGTAATAAACAGGAGTGCGTTACTTGCAAAGTAACAAAGTAATGTAAAGAGTGCAGAGTTCAGGGGTGCTATATGTACAGAGTGTGTTTTCAGGGGTGCCCTATGCACAGAATGTAGGGGTGCACTACGTGCAGAGTGCAGGGTTGAGGAGTGCACTACATACAGAGTGTAGGGTTCAGCTCCCTTTCAGAGGCTGTCCACATCTCACTTCCACCCCTCGTTGGTTCTGACCTCTGCAACACTCTCCCCAATCTCCCACCTCTGCACACATCTCCCTCCACAGCCCTCATCCCCTCTCCCAAAAGCTTCCTTACACCTCACCTACCCAGCCTGGCTCTAGTAACTCCCAACAGTGTAGGCGGCTCTGCCTCTTTCTCTCACTTGCAAGGAGATTATTGGTCGGCATCTGTGCACCCAGGCACAGATTGGGATCATAGTGCATTTTACCATGTGATGCCTCATCCCACGCCACACCTGCATCATTCTCCTTGCTGTGAGTGTTGTGCAAGTAGGGATCTGTGAGAGCTGCCGAGAGGAAAGCTGTCCTTGTATACACTGAAGGCTTCTGTGTTTAGAAGTGACAGATGCATTACAGAGACAGTTCTTACCTGTTACAAACTAGTCAGTACAGGCGTCTTAGCATACCCAGACTGGGGCGTGCCCTCTCTGAGGCGGAGCACTAAATCCTTCGGGGGTGAAAATACCCAACTGGTAAACTTACTGAACTAGACCATCAGCGGGGCGACCCAACCTGCTAGTTCACCACCAGGAGGTGGAAACAAAAGTAGTTAAGAGACATTGGTTGCTACAGAGAACTGCTTGCCCACACAAAGGTGCATTAGCATATGTGACCCTCGGTATACATATCCCACTATAGACAGCTGGCCTAAGGTAACATTAGGGGCCTATAACTGATCTATATATAGTGGTCCATCAGCTGACCCTCTCCTAGAGAATCCTAACTGCTAGTAAACGTGCAGTGATTGTAGACCCGGGAGAGGAGGAAGATCGGCATTCCGAGGGGGAAATAAAAATAAGACAAACTGGGGAAACGTACAAGATTGGTAAAGAAAAGCACTATGAGTAAATCTACGAGTAAAGCGTTGAAGGGTAATGTACCTAAAAACCCCAAAGATAATGCTAAAACCAGCACGATTAAACAGTATATGACCCAGGAGGCAAGCCCAAAAAGCCCTGGATTGGGAAAACAACAGCAACTTAAAACAGATAAGAAAAAGGGCATCGGTAAAAAGACAGGAGACACACCGGACCAATCCAGAGATTAGAAAATGCAATAAAAGGAGAAATCAACACATTAAGAGCAGACCTGGGACATCTGTTGACAAGAATAGAGGTGACGGAAGAGAGAACAGACAACCATGCCCAGGAATTAAAGACAATAAAGGAACAAGTCAAATTAACGCAACTAAATCAGAGGAAAATCCTATACACATTAGAAGATCAAGAAAACCGAAACAGAAGACAAAATCTGTGAATCCGCTCGCTACCATAGGAAAGAGGAGAAGACCTGAGAAAGATTATGTATAAAATATTCAACCCTATACTAGACAAAGGAGTAGAGGACTTCCCCAAGATCGAGCAAATTCACCGGGTTGGAAAACCAAAAAATATGGAAGCAGAGTGGCCGTGAGACATAATAGTGAGATTCTGTTTTTTTGAAGTTAAAGCAGAAATTTGGACAAAAATTAGGGGAAAACCCCTCATAAAGTACGAGGGGTCTGAACTCCAAATTTTTACAGACCTGGCACCTGAAACACTTGCTAGGCGACGAACCCTGAAACCACTATTAGAGCAAATGCGTGCTAAAAACATTAAATATAATTGGGGATTTCCAGCATGCCTGATAGGCCAGAAAGAGGAAAGATCTGCGAGATTAAGGTTCCCGGAAGAATTGGTAGAATTCTGTAATAAACTTGATCTACAGGTGCCAGATTTGCCGGGTTGGGTAGAAGGAGAAAACATGCTACAGTAGGAAGAAGACTATGCCCACTAGGCTAAAAACTATAAGAATTAACTTAAACTAAGGAACTGGTTGGGGGGAGTGGAATGTGGGGAGGTGGGAGGGAGGGAAGAGCAAAAGGAGGCTGAGAAAGGTCGACCCGGGCAGAGCGTTGCACCCCCGACCTACCTGTCCCTCACCTCGCTTTTGCAGGGGGGAGGGAGGCCAGGTGGCATGGGCAGAGCCACACCTCGCAATAAGAGAAACAGAGGTGGAAATGGCGTATAGGACCACCTCAGGTTCTGAGGCCAGTAAGGGACCAAGGCGAGAGTGGAGGGAGGGCCACGGGTGGGCTATGGGATGAGGGAGGGGGAGGAGGGGGTTGGGGGCTAACAGGAGGGAGGGGGGGACGAGGTACCTCTTATACTTAATAGAAAACCCGAGGCGGGAGGGGGACTCAGTGTAGATGACAACAATAAATTATATGACCTATAATGTACGGGGATCAAATACACCCTCAAAGAGACATAAGATCCTTAAAGAGCTTAAACACTACGGCGCCAATGTGGTGTCCCTCCAGGAGACCCACCTCACACCCAATATAAATGTGAAATTTTACTCCGCAGATTTCCCCATATGGTATTATGCTCATTCAACAACAAGGAGAGCAAGGGGAGTGGCAATTGGATTTGTCAAAGCTCTGAGGTTCAAATTGGAGGACAGGTTGACGGACCCAGAAGGCAGATATATATTCCTGAAGGGTAAATTGTGTGAAATGACATGCACACTAGTAAACATTTACTCCCCCTATAGGAACCCCATAAAATTCCTGTAAGAGGTAATAGGAAAATTGATGGATTTTAAGAAAGGATTTGTAATAATAATGGGCGATATGAATTTTTGTATGGATCCGGGAGTGGACAGTATGTCCCGTGTACAGGAGACGAACAATGTGCAGTTAAATAGGATTAAACAGAAAATGCACGCGTGTCAAATAATCAATATATGGAGAGTCATGCACCCTAAAACACAAGACTATACATTTTACTCTCCTGTGCATGGGACGTATTCAAGAATAGACTATATCCTAGTATATCATAGAGCCTTGGAGGTCGTTACGAATATGAATATAGAAATATCTACGTTATCCGACCATGCCCCTGTGAGAATGAAAATGACTACACCCGGATTTCAAAGACAACCATTTACATGGCGACTAAATGAAGAACTTTTCCGAGATAAGGAAGTAGAAGAAATAGTGAGGAAAGAAATAGAGCAGTATTTCTTAACAAATAATACCCAGGATATATCGGGGGCCACTCTATGGGAGGCCCATAAAGCCTATATCAGGGGTATATTAATTGCCATAGGGGCTGGGAAGAAAAGAGAGAGAAAGGAAAAAATCCAAACGCTAATAGATGAAATACATAGACTAGAACAGGACCATAAAAAACAGCAGGGAGCACAGCAGGAATTATTTCAATCTTTGGTCATTAAGAGAAATGAAATAAAGGACTTAATGGAGCAAGAGACAAAAAGGACATTCAATAGAATAGAAAAAGAAAGATACCAGTGGGGGAATAAAGCAAGTAAACACCTACCTAGAATACTACTAAAGAAAACATCTAGAAACTATATAGAAAAAATCCAAGAGAAGAATGGGGAAATGGCACATACAACTAAAGAGATAGCAGAAACTAGGGTTGTCCCGATACTACTTTTTTAAGACCGAGTACAAGTACTGATGCTTTTTTCCAAGTACTCGCCGATACCGATTACCGATACTTTTTTTAATGTCATGTGACGCACTGATAGATGGCACTGGCTGATGGGCACTTAAAGGTGGCACTGACTGATGGCTGGGACTGATGGCTGACAGTGGCACTGATGGTTTGGCACTGATTATGCAGCACTGATGAGCACTGATAGGTGGCACGCACTGATGACTGGCACTGATAGGTGGCACGCAGTGATAGCTGGCACTGAAAGATGGAACTGATAGGTGGCACGCACGGATGGCTGGCACTGAAAGATGGCACTGATAGGTGGCATGCACTGAAAGATGGCACTGATAGGTGGCATGCACTGATGACTGGCACTGATAGGTGGCACGCACTGAAGGGTGGCACTGATAGGTGGCACACACTGAAGGGTGGCACTGATAGGTGGCACGTACTGATGGCTGGCACTAAAAGATGGCACAGATAGGTGGCAATGATGGGCACAGATAGGTGGTAATGATGGGCACAGATGAAGTGGCACTTATAGGGCTGCACTGATGTTTGACACAGATAGGTGGCAATGATTGGCACAGATGAAGTGGCACTGATAAGGGGGGGCATTGATATAAGGGGGGCTTTGAGCTAATGGGGGTCTCGAAGGGGGGTGCTGCTGATCTAATGGTTGGTTACCACACATTATATCAGCAGTCAGTACCCCCTCTTAGAGACCCCCATTAGCTCAAGAGATCACAGAGCCCCCCCTTCTAACAGCGGGCCCTGCCCACTTTAAGACATCATTCATGTCTTACGAGCGGAACCCGGGAGCCACTGCAAGGAGGGAAGTGTGAGAGTCGAGCTGGGGGGGGGGGCAGAGCTGCTCTTGGGCTCCTTGCACTATGCAGACAGTGTGTGTGTGAACAGATCATCTGGCAGGTTATTACTCACATGCACACTGTCCCCCCGCAGCGCCGGCAGCACTTTCTTCTCTTCTATCCCGCCTCCCGAACCTCTGAATGATGTCACTGCGGGTCCGGCACTAGAAGGCATCTGTCGGGCGGAGCTGATTCCGCCTGACAGGGAAGAGAATATGCTGGGTAGAGGAGGAGTGCACTCAGCATACCGCAGCCATCTCTGTACGGTGAGGGATTTCCCCTGCACGTCCGCTAAATTCCTGGTGTACGCTGCCTCTCTCTCCCATCCCAGGTATCGGATCAGGCATCGGGAGTATTTGCGCGAGTACAAGTACTCGCGCAAATGCTCGTTATCGTTCCCGATACCGATACTAGTATCGGTATCGGGACAACCCTAGCAGAAACCTTTAAAACCTACTATGGGGCTTTGTACTCAGTAAATCAGAAGGAAGAACAGGTAAACGAGAAAATAGAAAAAAATAAACGACTTTGTAAAAAATGCCAGATTATCTAAAATATCCGAAAGCGAAAGGCTAATATTAGACAAACCGATAACTGAAGATGAAATTAATAATGCGCTAAAAGAGTCAACCCCGGGTAAAAGCCCTGGACCCGACGGGGTCACGACTTATTACCTAAAAAAGTATAGAGAGATACTGACATCAAGGATGTGCCAGTATATGAATGGACTGGGGGTAGAGTACGATATCAGGAGGGAGGCCCTCCTGGCCTCAATAACAGTAATCCCGAAGGAAGGGAAGGATGACACGCTATGCTCAAGCTACAGACCTATATCTCTGCTTAAAACTGTATGCTAAAATTCTTGCAGGACGGATGAAAGGAATGATGGCCACACTGGTCCACCCTGACTAGGTGGGATTCATCCCAGGAAGAGAGGGGAGGGACAACGGGGTGAAAACGTTGCTCCTCCTACAGCAAATAAAAAAAGAGGGTTCACCCGGTCTATTCCTGTCGATCGATGCTGAAAAAGCATTCGACGGGGTAGACTGGGGACTCATGATAAAAACGCTGGAAATAATGGGTGTTGAGGGGGTGCAGATATCTGTCTAAGACAGGTATTTGCACCCACTTCCGGGCATAGACTCCCGTGGGAGTTTACGCCACTTCCAGTCCCCCCCCCACTGTCTCCTGGGAAACACACTGTTCCCAGGAGAGAGCGGGGACCAGTGACGGCGCGCCGCGCTACTCGTGCATGCGCAGTAGGAAACCGGGCTGATTACCTCACCGAGCATGGCGGCGGCAGCAGCCGAGGACCGAGCGATTGCTCAGCTTCGTCTGCCGACATCGCAGGCGCGCTGGACAGGTAAGTGTCCATTTTTTTAAAGTCAGCAGCTGCAGTATTTGTAGCTGCTGGCTTTTAAACAAAAAAAATTTGGGTGGACCTCCGCTTTAAGAGGTAGAGGCGGGGAGGGCAGGGAGCGGGGGGGTGGGGATGTCTGGCTGGAAAATCCAGAAGCAAATAGGGTATAAGGGCTGTAACAGGGTTTATAGTATTTCCTTTTTTTTTTTTTGTATTTTCATATTTTGCATGCCTGTATTTTAGATAAAATAAAATAAAGAATAAAAAAAAAAAAAGAAGTGACAGTGGTGAGTGGGCAGGGTTGCCAACTTTCAGTAAATTTACAAACAGTTTGTAAAATCCATAATTGTTGCATCTGTGCATGAATGTCAGTTACGGACATGCAGCCTACATGTCCGTAATAGACATTCAAGGACAGATGCAAAAAGTATGGATTCTACAAACCGTTTGTAAATTTACTGAAAGTTGGCAACCCTGTGAGTGGGGAGCGAGCGGGCCCACGGGCCTTGTGTTTGACACATGTGCTATAGACTAAATAATATACACTGATTTGGGTTATTTTTACCAAAGAAATATAGCAGAATACATTTTGGCCTAAATTTATGAAGAAAGATTATTTATTTGCAAAATGAAATGAAAAAAAGCATTTTCTTTTTTCAATTTTTTGGTCTTTTTTAGTTTATTTGGTAAGAAATAAAAAACCCAGTGGTGATTAAATACTACCAAAAGAAAGTTCTATTTGTGTGAGCAAAATTATAAAAATGCAATTTGGGTACAGTGTTGCAGGACCACGCAAAGTGTAACAGCAATTGGCTTGGGCAGGAAGGGGGTAAAAGTGTCTGGAATTGAAGTGGTTAACCATTAATACACTTGGCGTGTTTTTTTGGCTAGATTATTTACACTATATCTATTGCAACAAGACAGTTTTTCTTTCTACAGAAAATTGCTTAAGCATAGTTCATTGAATGAGTTTGAGGACATGTATTGTGTTCTGACTATTCTAATGATTTTTATTTCCAAGCATTAATGGGCTGCCTACCAAACAAATTGCACCATAAGAGGCGTATGTACAGTACTTTTTTTGATAACACAGCACACCACAACCCATGGTAGTACATGTGTTGCGTTGCACATGTGTGTTTGCATGGTGCATTGAGGTGCGCCACAGCACAACGATGCACATTGCGCTTGTTATTGCGTGTTGCGGTAATGTCCCTATTCCTGTAGGGATGAAACAGGGAGGGAAGAGCACACTGCACATACATGGTCTTTGAAAAATAAAGAGTGCTTGTTCTTGTGATGCTGGGAGCATGGGCAGAGGTCAACACATCCCAGCTGCTATGTCAGTATTGGGTCCTTTTTGGTCAGGTTTTGGGTCAGTTGCACTTGGCCTACAGGTATGGCATGTAAACTAGGCTCCATTTTCCTAAGCTGCACACTGGGACCCCTGACTGCACAATTTTTTTTAGAAAGGTAAACCAACACTTATAGGTGAAATTAACTAAATAAAGTAGCTACATTCTACTTGGTGACATTCAAATATTAAATCTTAGGTTGTAAGTACTATGCTAATAAAGGGCATTTTTGTGCATTTTGTTATAATATGTTATTGTTATAATTCTACAGAGAACTGATCTTTATCCGTACACACTGTAGGCTGTGCGTGACATAGTACTAAAGTAATTATTACTCATTATAATCATTTTAAGACTAATTTGCTGAGTTTCCAGGGCTAGGTTTATTGCTGTATATTGTTGGCAGCGTTTAGCAAAACACATTGTATTTCTGTGCTGTTTGCCAATTTTATTTTACTAGGCTAGACAAATTTATAAAAGTTTTTCTACAAGTTTCTATTAACAATAGAATATGTAAGAGGGGAATTTTTCCAGGTCTGAGTCTCCTCTACACTGTATTATAGCAGGACACTTGAGTCACAATTACAGATAATTAGAAAGGAAGATGAGATTCTGAAACACCAATTAGGATGACCTGCCTAGCCAGCAATTGTGTGCATGTGTTTAGTTGCTTAGACATTGCCCTGAGGTCATACAAAGTTAAACAAATTATCCAAACCAACTTTATTGTTAGTAATTAGTCACTATGTTGGTCATTTTGATTCAGCACAAAATCTCTACACTTCTGTATACTTATTTTATCTATTCATTTAAAGGGTCAGACCACATAAAATTGATACTTAAAGTCCAACTCCAGGAAACCTAAAAACCCTCTCCTACAGTATGGCTTTGCTGCTCATTTATGTGTAGGAGGTATAAAAGTAGTTTTACTTGACCCTCCGCTCCCCCGGCAGACAGTGCTCCTACATGCCACAGCGTTGGACTGTTCCTCATATGTAATGCAGGCCTATTGTCCTTAGACGGCCAGATGATTCTACAGAAGAGAAGGGTTGGGTACGTAAAAGTGCTTTAGTGCTTTTCCACGCCCTCTAAACAGAAATGAGCAGTTAACCTTTGTAGTTTGGGTGCAACCCTACTGCAATGGAGGATTTTAAAGTGGTTATAAAGTCAGAAGGTTTTTATCTTAATGCATTCTATGCATTAAGATAAAAAAAAAAACTTCTGTGTGCAGCAGACCCCCTCAGCACCCCTAATACTTACCTGAGCCCCATCTCAATCCAGCGATGTTGCACCAGAGCCTCAGCTGTCCAGGACTCTCCCTCCTCATTGGCTGAGATAGCAGCAGACGCCATTGGCTCCTGCTACTGTCAAAGTCAGTGAGCCAATGAGATGAGGGGGCGGGGTCGAGCCGCGGTTCTGTGTCTGAATGGACACATAGATCAGCAGCTCGGCTCAGGTGCCCCCATAGGAAGCTTCTTGCTGTGGGGGCACTCAGCAGGAGGGAGGAACCAAAAGCGCTGGACCAGAGAAGAGGAGGGCCTGGGCTGCTCTGTGCAAAACCATTACACAGAGCAGGTAAATATAACATGTTTGTTACTTTTAACCAAAAAGTAACAAGCTTTACGTTTACGTTTACGTTTATGATTCTGGAAGAGAAATTGAGCTCTGGAAGCTGTGGCCAAAAAAGGGAAGCAGAGGGCAAAAAACTGTGATCTCGCTGAAGCTGATTTACCATAGCTTGTTCTGCACCTTTACTTTCTCAATCCAGAGCCTCCAGCAAGAACAATGGTGAGCATAAGCAGTACAGTAGGGACATCACCAAATCTCACTCTGAATCTACTAAGACTAGCAATCAGAGGCAGCAGTACCTTAGATCTCACACTGCAGATATACATCTATGAGGCTGTAGGCACAGGAGTATGGGTGTACGGGCAATGGGCATTCATGGGCATACGCACATACCAGGAAGCACACTGCTATGTTTTAGGAGGAATTCCAGACAAAATGTACATCTACAAGGTTTTGCCTAGGTACAATTAAAAATTAGAAACATTTCCCCATAACATAGACAACCTTCACTTTTTGAGTTCAGTTCCACTTGAAACCACCTGACAATTTTTGTATATCCTTGGGTGACTTTGTTGGTGAGATCTCCATGCTTGATATTTCTGAGTTTGAATATCCAATATGGGGTCGGGTTCATTCTCCTTGTGGGATTTTTTTTTTTTTAACTTTTTTTTTATGATTGTAGATTGCAAAGGGAAATACTGAAATAAACAAAGATGAGCAAAAATGCTGTCAAGTGAATAGGACTCAGCCCACCAGACTCCTCATATAGTACTTAAAATACCACATTTTGTTGATGGGCTCCTTAAACATTTGATAGCTTGATAACATTTTTGGAGGCTAGGGAATAACCTGTATAGCTGCATAATATAAAATTTTTCATTTGAATGGGTCTCCAAAAGAATTTGGGGTAATGAAAATATCTTGTCTAACTTGAGTACTTGAATGACTATCATCTAATATCTAATGGAATAACATGGTACTTGAGATTGCATTTCCTAGAGGTCTCATAGCTATCAAAGGGCAGACACATTTACATACATCATCCTACTGTTCTCCAATCATTTACCAATAATAATAATTTCTCCAATAATAATATCATGACTACCACTTTTCTTGTAAATTGGCAAGTTCAGATACCTGTGTATGAATTTCAAAAGAATGGATAAGGCAGAGGTAGATAGGCAACTGTGGCAATGCTTATTTTCTCCTAGATTTATCTGTTGGGACTTCTGAGGTCTATGGGCATTAGACTGTCACCTGAATAAGTAACAGACAGGTTCCTGGTGTCAAGCAATAGAAATAACTTTAAGAGAGAGGAAATGGCTCTTTTGGGGGTTTTGATCCAATAAGCCATAGTATAGTGTTATCCCTGGTCAGTAATCCTATTGAAGAACAGTGCAGTTATATGAAGCTGAAATAAAAATGAAAAAGATAGATTTCTGCAGTCTGTGATTTGAGCTAGCATACTCAAATCCTTTGAACTATTTCAACAGATGAAGCATATTAAAAGCAGATTACTAAAAAAAAAAAAAAAAAAAAAAAAGCCTATTTTGCCACAGTAATGACATACAGTATATTGACCTTTAATGTGAGAAATTGGAGAGGGTAATGACACTGGTAATTAATGTTTTTGAAGACTTTTGAATCAAGCTAATCACGTTCTATAGGGCAACAGCCAGTGTCCCAGTATGAGAAAAGAGAAAATTCCTCTTTGTTGCTCAGATGGCCTCAGATGTCCCTCTTTGTGGTCAAATGTGCATTAAGACACACTACTTTTTAATTGGTAAAAGTGTTTGCATTGCTCAAATATTCACACCAAGCATTCACAATATTGAAAAATATATGAGTATTGTATACTAGACACATATATTATGTGTGTGTATTATAATATATATATATATATATATATATATACATATATACTTACTTAACCGATTCCCGCCGGCAGGGTGTACATGGATGTCCTCTGGTTTCAGGGGCTATACTGGGATGATGGCATTATCCAGGTATCAATCTTTTCAGCCAGCAATTCCCTTAGGCACTCGATCACTTCTGTGGGTGGCGGAAGGGGGTCCCATCCCCCTCCCGCCACCGCCTCTCCCCCGGGCTCTCTGGTCCCATCGCGGAGGCCGGGAACAATGCGGCCGGTGGCGATAGCTGCCCTGTACAGAGAGAGAGGAACTGACGTCGTTCCCCTCTCTGAAACCCCGGAATCCGAAAGCAACGAGTAGTTCGTCACTTTCAGTTCCACCACTTTGTTTACCTGGCCACCAGTGGCCAGGTAAGTAGCCGATCAGACCGGTCTGATTGGCTACATGGGAGGCCATAGGAGAGATTTGGGGTCTAATAGACCCCAAATCTCTCAATAAAGAGGACCTGTCACAGCACATGCTATCACAAGGGATGTTGTTCATCCCTTGTGATAGCAATAAAGTTCGTACCAAAAAAAAAGTGTAAAAAATATATATATATTTTGTATAAAATAAATAAATAAATAATAATAAATAAATAATAATAAAAAAAATTAAAGTGCCCCTATCCAACCGTGCTTACGTGCAAATGCGAATGCATGCATTTCTCGCACACGCATATGTAAACGGCGATCCAAATACACATGTGAGATATTGTCACGAGCGTCAGAGCAAGAGCAATAATTATAGCACCAGACCGCCTGTGCAACTCTAAACTAGTAACCTGTAAAGGCGTTTAAAGTGTCGCCTATGGAGAATTTTAACCACCGTACTTTGCCGCCATTTCAAGGGCAGAAGCAATTTTAAAGTGTGACATGTTAGGTATCTATTCACTCGGTGTAACATCATCTTTCACATTATACAAAAAAATTGGGCGAACTTTACTGTTTTTTTTTTGTTTTGTTTTTAATTCATGAAAGTGTATTTATTTTTTCCAAAAAATTATTGTGTCTAAAAAACCGCTGCGCAAATACCGTGTGGCATAAAAAACTGCAACACCCACCATTATATTCTATTTGGTCTCTGCTAAAAAAAAAATATATAATAATCTTTTGAGGTTCTAAGGTATTTTCTAGCAAAAAAAGAGGTAGATTTTTACATGTAGGAGTGAAGTGTCAGAAATGGCCCAGATGGCAAGTGTAGTAGAACTTTACTCTCTCAATCAACATTAACTATTTTTAACCCTTAGCATTAGTAAATAGATAGGTAAATATATCATATTTACTTGTTTTAAACTTTTTTGGTTTACATTTCTTCAGTTACTTTGTGGTTTCCTGACCTAGGCAATATTTCCCAGGAGACGGGAGGAAAGGAGGGGTTTTCTCAGCTAGGGACGCCCTCCTGCCTGCATGCCTAAACTAGCAGATGGATTCCAGGAAGTAAAGACTGCATGAGTCATCTGCCCTTATATCAAGATGGCAACGGCAAGAAATGCAAGGGGCGGTGTTTTCAAAGTGATTTCTCAGCAAAATAAAGCATGAAGACATGGGGTCCTTTGATTATTAGACAAGAATCAAATAGCGTTTTTGGTTTGTGGTGCTCAGATGCAGTATAGTTTCACTTTTAAAAAAAAGATGATTTTTTTTTTCTATTGGATTTTACAATCCAAAATGGTGTGAGCTTTGCAAATGTCCTCCTTCTAAAAGTATTTAGTAAAAACTATTTCCAAGCTTAACTGGTCTATAAAGTGTCAATTGCTGGGGATTGGTGGTCCTGGCAGGAGTGTGAACTCCCAAAGCATGAATTCATAAGAAGTGTAAGCTGGCAACCTGGTATATTTAAAGCTCCAAATATTTATTAGGCTACATGTTGAAATGGCAGTGTACCCTAATAAAGATTTTTAACTTTGGAACATACTGGGTTGCTGGCTTACACTTCTTACAAATACACCCAATGGGTGGCATGCCAATGTAATTTACCTGATGGATGAATCCCAACTGGTAAATAACACTGGTCTTCTGGTAACCCAAACTTGGTGTCACGAATGTCACGTCTACCCCAATGCAGGTGGTCAGACACTATAGCTAGCTACTGTGTGCTTCACCTATAGCAGCCCCCTTCCCCTTAAGGCAAGCAGACCTACCGGTACTTAGTTGCCCCCAGGACTTATACACAATGCTATAGTGCCTGGCAACCACTCCAGGGCAGACTCGAACAGAGCAAACAACAGACTACTTGCAGTTTAGCAGACAGATAGCGTGGTTCTATGGCAGTCCAGGTAAACGGCAGGCTGGGTTCAGGGAATAGTCCAATATCTTATCCAGGTCATACACAGGGAAATCCAACAGCAAACAGGGCAGACAAATGGGAGGCTTGATCAGGAACAATGCAGGTAACTCTGTCTCTATCACAAACAAGGGATAGAGTGTTTGGTTTGCTTATATCAGGTGACTGACCAGATCAATCACCTTGCAGGTGAACACAGACAGGGGGAATGAAACAGCCAACACCCGGATGATGGAATGAGGAGCAGGAGCACTGACACTCGGACCTTCTTCATATATCTGATTATTCTGGAGATCTCTTTTAAACAAAATTGCAACCTCATTTTCTTTGACTATCAGTTTAATTTGCCTTTTTTTCATTAACCACTTGTCCACCGCCCACTGTCAATTGACGGCGGGCGGAGGATACTCTCGTTCTGGGAGGACGTCATATGACGTCCTCCCTTTAAAACAAGCTAGAAGGCGCGCGCGCGCCGCGTTCACAAGGCCCCGGTGCGCGTGCCCGGCGGCCGCGATTGCCGCCGGGCACCCGCGATTGCCCGGGAAACGAGCAGGAAAGTGGGTCTCTGTGTGTAAACACAGAGATCCACGTCCTGTGAGGGAGAGGAGGCTGATGGTGTGTCCCTTGTACATAGGGACAACCATCAGTCACCTCCCCCCACAGTAAGAACACATTGAGGGAACATATTTAACCCCTTCCCGCCCCCTAGTGGTTAACCCCTTCCCTGCCAATCACATTTACACAGTAATCAATGCATTTTTATAGCAGGGATCGCTGTATAAACGTGAATGGTCCCAAAAATGTGTCAAAAGTGTCCGATGTGTCCGCCGCAATATCGCAGTCATAATAAAAAATCGCAGATCGCCGCCATTACTAATAAAAAAATAAAAAAATAAAAATGCTATAAATCTATCCCCTATTTTGTACACGCTATAACTTTTGCGCAAACCAATCAATACGCGCTTATTGCGATTTTTTTTTTTTACCAAAAAAATGTAGAAGAATACGTATCGGCCTAAACTGAGGAAAATTTTATTTAAAAAAAAAAAAAATGGGTATTTATTATAGCAAAAAGTAAAAAATAGTGTTTTTTTTCCAAACTGGACGCTCTTCTTTTGTTTATAGCGCAAAAAATAAAAACCGCAGAGGTGATCAAATACCACCAAAAGAAAGCTCTATTTGTGGGGAAGAAAGGACACAAATTTTGTTTGGGAGCCACGTCGCACGACCGCGCAATTGTCATTCAAAGTGTGACAGCGCTGAAAGCTGAAAAATGGCTTGGGCAGGAAGGGGGTTTTCGTGCACAGTAGGGAGGTGGTTAAGGCATGCGGGGGAAAGAAAATAAGAACATACATCATAAGGCTTATTCTCTGTTAATTCCTTGCTGTTTCATCATTGTAAAGCTTATTCATTTTTGGTTCCTTAGCTTACACGTTACACAACAATACAAATAACAACAGGAGAAACATATCTTTTCAGGGCAGAAGCTGAATATGGCACTGAGCCAATCTACTCTCTTGTCAAGTAATTAATCGAGCTTCCCTTCATTAGTTTATCTCTTGATGGGGACTGGTGCAGCCTGTTGATATGAGGACATTTAACATAGTCATTAACGAGCTGATAATCACTGGACAAAAGGGAGGTGGCTCAGACCATTAGGTACACAATGGAGCATGCTTATCATTATTAAGTGTCATCACCAGAGCAAATTATTCATCCCAGAACTATTCAGAAATATCAGTGCTATGGAACGTATACGATGAGTATACAATATTACTGTTTAATCTAAATATATTGCTCTTCTCCTATAGGTTTCAGTTATTTTGGTGATTTATTTTGCTGGATCATTGATTTAAAACAAATCAAATTATTTATCGTATCATGTGATCCGTAATTTGTTACTAGACTGCATACCATAGCACAAAGCATTGTATGTTTTGAACTGGTATGGCATACCTACGGACTAGTGCTGTCCTCTGATCTATGTCTTTTCATAGCTACTAGATAAATAGGCCTATTAGTACTGTCATACAGAGGTTCTGGTGAAGAGTGAAGAGCAGTGTAATTTGCGCATTTTGATCAATAAATTCCAGAAAGATCCGAATAGTTGTATGCAGGTTTAATATATGATCCTTCATACATCCCACTGGGTTCATATCTATCATTTCACTTAGGTTATCAACATAGAACTAGAATGTAACTTGCTGCATGAGACCATTTTTTGCTACGGCTTTTGATCAGTTTGGTGTGTTAATAGAAGAAAAATGTAGTATGTTTCTTTGAAAGAACTATGACAGATGAATACACCATTTTAACCTTTAATTTGTGCTAAAATTGAGTGTCAGAATAATGCTAGGAATGAATCTGCATAATAGGGTTGAATTACAACCTTCTTACCCACTACTTAAAGCAGGCATTGGCAACCTCGGCACTCCAGCTGTGGTGAAACTACGAATCCCATCATGCCTCTGCCTCTAGGAGTCATGCCTGTGATTGTCAGGGTCTTGCAATGTCTCATGGGACTTGTAGTGTCACCACAGCTGGAGGGCCGAGGTTGCTTACCCCTGACTTAAATTGACAGTGACATTTTGCCTTGGGATAAAATTTGGGTATTTACGCCTTAAAACGTAGGATCCATTTAAACCTGGGAGCTCTAATGCAGGGAAATTGTGAACCTACATTTAATAGTACACTGACCAATGGGAGGGGTTTGAGAGACCTTTTAGCTTCCAGTTTCACTCCTTTAGTTAGGACCTCCCAAGATTCAGGGTTCAGTTCAGAGACAGTTTAAGGGGTTCTCTCATTATGTGTGTGTCACGTGTGTACTCACCGAGGCCGAGATGCCGAGAGCGGTTCACCCTTGCGACTTGGCGCACTCTGCCCCTGGAGGTGAGACAGGGAGAGGATGGCGCGAAGAGGCACTGGCTACCAGCAGGAAGGGTAGGTCTTGCTAGATGATCCGGTAGAGCTGAACAGCTGAGCGAGGGCAGAAGGGAAGCCACCAAGAGCAGGCTGAGGGTCAAACACCTGATAGGTGCGGCTCTTTGCAGGATCCTAGCTGAAGACAGAGCCAGAAGTCCAGAGCACAACAGGGGTCAGAGCAAGTAGGCAGAAGACTCCGGGTGCAGGCTGAGGGTTCAGAATTGAAGGTGCAGGCTGAGGGTCTAGCACAAGAAACAAGTAACAAGTCCAAGAAGTAAAAGCAGCAGGTCAGGGGCTGGAGACAAGTAGCAGATCCAAAATGCAGGCAGAAGGTCAAGGGCTGGAGACAGAGGCAGATCCGAGTCACAGGCAGGGGGTCAAACACAGGTAGCAAGGCAGATCCGTAAAGCAAGCTAAAGGTCAGGTCCAGGAGAAGAGCAGATTAGTCAAGCCGATCCGGGTCACAACAGAAGTTCAGATGCAGGTAACAGGAAACCAGGTACAGACAGGAAACTGACAACAAACCAGCAACCTGTCAGAATACCTGGGCCACTTTATATAGGCCCGCCAGAGCTCTGGTTGGCGCACTAGCGTGCATGTGCGCGCGCCATTCCACCGGCCCACGCACGCGCCATTCCGCCGTGCATGCGCGCAGGAATGCAGCTGGCGTGGCTGAGTTGGTAATTCCTCTGACAGTGTGGTGGTGTACAAAATTGTTACCTGCCATTGTTTATTGCTATTTTCATTCTGTATGTTGCTTTGTGAGGAGTATTTCCCAAATTAAAACCTCTTTCTTTAGCCTTGGTGTGTCAGTGGGTGTGGCATTGCCAAAAATGTTGTTATCCAAAATTAGAGGATCCAATACATCAGCGGCTCTTTTGGGGGTAAGCACTATACAATCATCAGATTTTTTACTCTGCAAGCGCCAGGACTCCTTTAATGGTAAATGTTTTTCTGTAGTTCTCTAGTTTGCCATTGTTAGGGTTCCATGGCAATATTAACATTCCAAAAAAACGCATATCTGTTCACTTGTATGGGATAAGAAAAGAGGAAAAGAAAAACATTGGCTTGCCTTATGATTTTACTAAGATTGCTGTGTGTTTAGGTATTGATCCTTGTCCACTGACATGGGGTATGGGAAGGGAGGGGGGGTGAGTTATCTAAGCTATCTACAGGTTAATAAATGAAAAGACATTTGTCAAATTTCCTCTTGGCTTCTCAATGTTGCTGATTTCCAGATATAGAAAATATTAAGAAGTTTAATAACTAGCTCTGTGTACACAGTACAAGGGGGCAGACAGCGACTTGAAGCTGTAGTGCTCTAAAATGACAGAATACAATGACCATAAGACATCCTCTGTAAACAAAAAATAATACAGCAGTATGGTGACTCCAACAAAAATCATCAATTATGATTATATTTTACAGTGAACATTAATCAGCTAAATGGAAGTGTAACCCTAGCCCCCTTTCCCTTTAGACATTTATAATAGTTAGTTTAATGTGACATAGTACAAAACCATATGGCAGAGGTTAGAGAATGTGCCTTATTGAGAGCTCTGGGACTCAAGGGACACAGACAATCAAATTGTTTTGTTTTGTCGTGGATGAATACAGCTGAGGCTCACGCCATGGTGAAGGAAGAATAGAGGGTTTTTTTAACCCAAAAAAAACTATGACAGTAAAACAAAAGAAAAAAACTTTGCAAGAAAAGAAAGCTGGGAAAAAACTTTTCATAGCATTGCATTGTTACAGTGTTATTCAGAGCTCCAATTATTTTATGAGGTTTCACTGCAAATCAATGTTTCCTTGTTATTAATTGCGTATTTCAGGGTTGTCAAACTCAGATTCCACACAGAGCTAATTTGTCATATTTGTCTAATTAACGTGTAGTTAACCAATTTACTTTACTAAAGTCTTGTCTAATAAATGTGCATTAGTAAGCTTTGGCAGTGAAACTTGGGACAGTTTTATGATTAAATTAACAGATTTTGAGTGTACTAAAGAGCTTCTTTTTTTTCCATGCTGTCATATTAGAAGAAGAGAACTGTTTCCAAGATACGATCCATTGAGGCTGGACAGTTTACTTTCAAGTTGATAAAGGTATTATATGCCTTGTCTATAAAATCTAAGTTTGGACTAAATTAGACTCCTGGAATAAGGGTAAGTGACACTTAAGGGCAACGTACAACTTTTTCATGCCTCACCACACCACACAGTAACACATAATGCTCAGTGTGATACATTGTAGGGGCTTTTTTTTTCTAAAGCCTCGTACACACGGTCGAACTTCAAACAAACTTTTCCGTGGATTTTTGTCCGAAGGGAGGTGGCTGGGCACACCCATATCATACACACGCTCTGACTTTTCTGCAAACTTTCCCAAAACTTTCCCAACATCACATGGTTTTTCTGCTCTTTTCTGCTCTTTACCTCCACCCTTTGGTCAACTTTTGCTATTGTTGGTTGATTTTAACATTGGTTCTGGGCATGCGTATTTGTACTTCGGACAAAAGTCCGATGGATTTCTGTACACACGATAGGACTTTGCACCATCGAACTTATGTTGCCGAAAAGTTTGTCCGTTTGCAGAGCGAACTTTTGTCCGATGAAAAACGAAAAACTTTGTCCGATTGAGCGTACACACGGTCTGATTTTTTGAAGTTTGTTGGCAAAAAGTCCGACCGTGTGTACGGGCCTTTAGAATGGTACAAAAGCACAGCAAATGTCAACAGACTTGTACTAGTACTACAACATAATGCTGTACCGCAGTATAAAATAGGTGCAGGTATTCTATCGCCTTGCTTTTGAAGCTTAGTCTAAATGCATGAGCAATTAATGTTAAAGTGCAAAATGCCAATCATCAGATAGTTCATGATGTTTTGATGGAACAGGACAAAAAGGGCATGTTTTCTTTAATTTATTCCACCCTTTTGAACACTTCCCATGGTGCCTCCAATTTATCCCATAGGATAGGAGAGGGACCTGGGGGCATTTGGGAGATAAATCTGGGAATTGTACTTAACATCCACCCCACTTGTGTCAGTTTTCCCCTCTCAAAAATGTTCTCATCTATTCCTATTACACAAAGCCTACAGAACCCCAGCTCAGTTGCACATATGGGAGGGGGATTTGGGGCCCCCCTTTATGTCCTAAATGTGAACAAGATACCGGGGATTCACTTAACATGTTTGAAGATGCCCAAAGCTATTCTGCTGTTTTAATATTTTGAATATATTGAAACAATATCCCCTGTATACATGTTTGAACTTCCACGTGACTCTATTATCTGTTTATTGGGAGCTCTGGATGTTAAAAACCTTTACTCATGTTGCGGTTCTTTGGCTGCTTTACGTTGTCCGTAAACAAATTGCTCGCTACTGGATGTCAGCTTGCACAAATTTATATTCCATGTGGCAAAATTGGTTGGATACACCAGGCCTAGCTCCAGCTCAATTAATACTTAAAGCGGTTCTAAAGCCTAAAGGGTTTTTACCCTAATGCATTACTGTAAAAAACCTTCTGTGTAACAGAACCTCCCCCATCCCTCCTCTCTGGCCATTGGCTCCCACTGCTGTCAATCAAATGTAAGTATGACATGTTTATTATTTTATAACAAAAAAAAAAGAAACCTTTAATATCACTTTATTGGGCTTCTTCAAGTGTAAGATCTTAAAGGTGGTCTGGAAATTGTTATGGTGACATGACCAGTTATAACAAGTCAGGTTTTTACATACTTGATTGCAGAAATATTTATCTCATTGCCATGTGATTACTATATGATGTTTTTGCAGTATCTCTGCTATGGTTGTAGTGGATTTTATGATTTAATACAAGATAACTTTTACAGCCTAATGTTATTATGGTGCTTTTTAATCTATATTTGTCCGTGCCTTACCATTTTGGCAGGTTGTAAGTGTATTTGGAACAGTATACTCTTTTCCTGTTGTCTGCTTCTGTATGCACCATTTTTCGTTCTTTTATTAAAAAACTTTTTTGATTAAAAAAAACATGCAAAACACCACACATTCTCACATGTGCAGTATGCACAATACATTTTCTTCCAAGAAGATGTAGGACTTTTAGATACCAATGCGTTCAAACAAGTAAAAGAGTTTTTTTATTTGACCAAGAGTTTAAACATAACATGTAAAAAGAAAAAAAATCACTATGTTATGATCATAAAAAATTCATAGAGAGGAGTTCCACTCGTTTGTAAGTTTATTAAGAGTCAGCAGCTACAAAAAGTGTAGCTGCTGACTTTTAATAAACACACACTAACCTGTCTCACAGTCCAGAAAAGCGGCCGCCCAAAGTCTCGCTCCTCTCCGTGGTGCCATCATCGCACATGTGGACACCCAGCTGTGACAGCTTGTGGCTTCACAGCCTGGTGCGCACTGCGCATGAGCGAGTCGCGCTGCACTCTCCTAGTGGCCAGGCAATCTTCTGGGACCTGTGATGTGTCCCAGAAGATTGCAGAGAGGGGGGCTGCCTAGGAGGAAGAGGAGGAGTCGCCTAGGCGGTGAGATGACGGAAGCAGGAAGTGGGACAGGAAGTACCTGTCAAAACCAGGTACCCACTCACCCCCCAAAAAAATTATATGCTAAATGTATGATGGAGAGGAGTGCTAGTGGAAGTTTTATGCCGCGTACACACGATCGATTTTCTCGACGGTGAAAACACCGTCAAGAAAATCGACGGGAAAAACGAGGAACGGCTTGTTCCCCTACACACGGCCGTTTTTCCCGACATTTTTTCTCTTGGTCGAGAAAAACGACCATGTGTAGGCTCCGCGGCAGTGTTTCCCTATGGGAAAACTGCCGTGGAAAAAAATTTCGTGAATCACGACGAGAAAAATTAGAGCATGTACTAATTTTTCTCGTCGTGATTAATGCCGTTTTTCTTGTCGGGAAAAATTATCAAAAGCCCACACACGGTCGTTTTTCTCGTCAAAGAGAAAAAAAATTATTTTTCCCGACGAGAAAAATGGTCGTGTGTACGCAGTATTAAACTTTCAAATACGGTATGTATTCCAAATACAGTATGTAAACTTCCAAACAGCCACTTTCCAGCCACCTATTATGCAAAATGTGGCTATTATACACACTATTGTACTACAGAGTGATCTATTTCAGTCAATTGGTGCTGATTCTGTAGTGGGACTAGCAAAAGAAGGCCAGACTTTACAGTACCACACAACATATAGTTGTAAAAATATAAATATAATATATTTTATTAAAGTCACTTAAAAACATCCAAAAAAGGTTTAAAAGTCAAACAATTTTAATCTTTTTTTTTTTATGTGTTTAGGTATTTTAATAAAATGTGGTATTTTTTTACAAATATGTGTTGTGTGGGTTCATGGAAGTCCACCCTACTAATTGGTTTGGAGAAGTTGATATGTATTTATGGATATAGCACCCTGGCCAGCCTTAAGGTGACGTAGTGGAAAGAGGATAACGCTACGCATTTCCCAGATACGCAGGATCTGCTTCATCAAGAGGATATAAGAGATATACCGTATGTACTGTACAATGTCTGTTCAAAAAAACATTAGTAGTGCTAACTATTAATTAGAATTATAACAAATAAGTATCTTATATACATTAAATAAGTTCACCAGGTAAAGCAAAAAGTAAAAAAGTCTAAAAAAAATAAAACAAATGCAGTTTGAATTGGTAAGCTGATATATAATAATTTTGAGTAATTGTTTAAGACAGATCAGGATAATGTGAATATAATCAATCTAAAAACAGAGACATACACCCTTATAAATGTGCCCAAAGCAGGAGATAGTTAGGGTGACATACATATATAAAGATATCAATGCCGAAACATGGCTCAATGTGGTAGTATTGTGTAACAAAAGTAATTAGAAAAAAATGCCTGTCTGCAAATCCCTTTATACAAGGAGGGAAAGGAGGGTCATCCCACAGAGCCCCAGGAGTGCAATGAATTTCCTCATATACCCTTACTACTTTGTAGTGCCAACTGCATTTCCAAAGGCATGTGACACTCTTGTCATGGACATCTGTACTGCATATGTGGGACTTAGCTCTGATGCATTAAGCATTGTTTCAATGCTTAATGCCAAGCACCACCCTCCCAAGCATCACCCTCCACTGACCCAGGAAAGAAACCCCACGTAACAACAAAGCAATATTCTTTCCAATGGATGCATAGCAACATGGGCAGGCAAAAATGAGAAAGTCTTCCCATATAAAATGGGGCACAGCACTGAAATTGGACCCGGCAAAGACCTCCACGGCCCCAGGCCCAGATGGCTTTTCATCATCATATTACAAAAAATTTGCCTCAATTTTAATTCCCCACCTAGTTAATCTATTTAACCATATCCTACAAGGCAACCAATTCCCTTCTGAAATGCTTCTAGCTAATATGTCCCTTTTACCTAAACCAAACAAAGACCACTCCAACCCACAAAATTTCCGCCCGATCTCAGTCATAGATAATGACCTAAAATTTTTTGGCAAGATGTTAGCAGACAGATTGGCCTCAGTTATCCCACCCTTAATCCACCCGGATCAATCAGGTTTTATCCCTGACAGGCAAATCACAGACAATATAAGATTAGCAACAAATATCATCCAAGACTCCAACCTACACACTAGAACCACACTACTACTTAGCTTGGAGATTCACAAGGCCTTCGACAGCGTCAGCTGGTCTTACTTAGACTCACTTCTCCCCAGATACGGTATAAGGAATGAGTTTCTGCACGGGTCTAAAGCCCTTTACAATGATCCACATACTCGTATCAAACTCCCTGGCCACAATTCAGAGTTTTTCCCGCTTAGCAAAGGCACGAGACAGGGCTGCCCCTTATCCCCTCTCCTATTTGCTCTCGCGATCGAGCCCCTTGCATGCGCTATCCGCAATAATATGAACATCAAAGGGTATACAAAAGGTTCGGCAGAATTTAAATTAAGTCTCTATGCAGATGACGTACTCTTGTTCCTCACTGAACCATTAATTTCACTACCAAACCTTATCAAAACTCTTGATACATTCCATGACCTACCAGGTTTAAGTATAAACTTATCTAAATGCTCTGCCCTTCCAATCAACTGCCCCCCTGATCTGACTGCTATATTAAAAGAGAAATTCCCATTTCAATGGTGTCCAGTATCCTTTAGATATTTAGGAATCAATATCACCCCATCTCACAAGACCCTATACCACTCTAATTACCCTAAAATATTCCAAAATGTCAAAGAATTACTCAAATCATGGTCAACATACCACATTTCATTTATGGGTAGGATTGTTGCTACAAAAATGGTTATACTACCTAAGCTACTATTCCTCTTTAGAGCACTTCCTCTCTTGGTACCCAAAAACACCCTAGATTCTATACAGAGAGAGATAAACAAGTTCATATGGCAAAATAAAAAATCTAGATTTGGATATGCATTAATGTTCAGACCTCAATCAAGGGGCGGGCTGAGTATACCCAACCTATGGTTATATTATCTTTCAGCTAGATATACACAGCTCGCACAATGGTATTCACCATCCAGCCATACACCATGGTTACTATTTGAGGAACAATCTGTCCTACCGTACCACCTTCAGGGCCTTCCCTGGTCCAAATCCATCAAAATTCAAAGAATTGGCCACCTCAACACAGTAGTACACCAAAACTTACTATTATGGCACAGACAAAAGCATAAATTTAACATCTCATCAGAGATTCCTCCCCTAGTCTCTTTCATAAGGGACCCCCTTTTTACCCCCCCCCCCCCCCGACCTAAACTCAAATCAATATTCTATATGGCAACTCCTCAAACTATCCAACCTAAAATCACTCACAAAAAATAACTCATTTCGTACGTTCTCAGATTTGCAAACAGAATATAAACTTACAGAAACTGAACTCTCTGACTACAACAACATCAAGCTATTTTACCAGAAATACTTCTCACTCACCCTCCAAACTCCTTTCACGATATTTGAACAAATCTGTCTTACTTCACCTCGCGATAGGGGGTTAATATCCATAAAAACCTAAATGAACACAACACACCAGACAAAACACGTCAGATGTACCAGTGGGAAGCAGACTTGAATGAATCCTTTTCTGTAGAAAAATGGGACATTATGATCAACAATTTACGAAAATGCACCAGGACAGCCTCCATCAGAGAATCCGCCATTAAACTTCAGTATAGGTGGTACCTCACCCCAGACAGAATCAACTCATTCTCTCCGACAACCTCTCCCTTATGCTTTAGAGGATGCCCAGCACAGGGTTCCCTTAAACACACATTCTGGGAATGTACACACCTTAAAACTACATGGCAACAAGCTAAAAACAAAATAGAACAAATAATAGGTAGAAGAATTGAACTGATATCTAAAATGTGCCTCCTCTTCTATCCTATTCCTGATATTTCTATAGCACATACCAGGCTAATACACACATTGTTCAGCTCAATACACTGGGCTATAGCTCTTAACTGGCGTTCCTCTACTGTGCCATGGTCTCAAATTATAAATCGCATGCTAGCCATCAAGCTTTCAGAACATATCCATCACACCTTATTCGATACTATGGACACATATGATAATAAATGGAAACCTTGGGATCTTTCTCTGTTAACTGATGGAAATGCGGAGTGATACTATTGAATATGTTTTGTGTTTATTTTTTATTAAACAGATCAAAAGACATTATAGAGGTATAAAGGCTGTATCAATAACTCAATTATACATCCCAACATTTGTATCCCTCCATCTTACATCATATCTACTGTGAGGGGGTTAACTCGGTAGCGGGTGTGTGTGACCCCCTGGTTGGGCTCCCCACACAAAAACAGGGCCAGCAGACGGAGGTTGTGGTTTTCAAAATCAAAAGGTGCGGTTTATTTCTCTATGTACAGTGACAAAAACACAGCAAAGCCAAAAAGAAACAAACAAAATAAATCCTGGTCAGTTTGACCTCTGACTAAACATGCAGGTTTCCTAAACTAACAACTGGGATCAGCCTGGTGCTGTCCTAGTCCCTAAGTCCCTGGTTTAGTAAAAGTCCAAACAAATAGCCACACAGGCTTTGCCTCACCGCACAGGGGTTCACTCTCCCTAGACAGTCCACACAGGTCTGGTTCCAGGCATGAGCTAACATCTAATGAAGCTGGGAGTTCTTATAGAGGCCTAAATGAGCTGACAAGCTTCAGCTGGTCTCATCAACTCCCTGTCTCACGACGCCCAGCACTCTCCCTAGAGGTATGAGTCATTCATGAGCCCACTAGCCTCAGCTGGGCTTCATCAACTCCCTAGTTGTATAAGTCGGCATAAAGCCTGAATCTGGGAGAAATATATCTACCCCCCTGGATGCAACCAGCTGACTTTACCTTCCTGCTGTCACATACCCCCCCCTCTTGTTTTAACCTTGGGGTTGGAACACCAGCAATCAGGCATTCATGTACTCGAGACAAAGCATCCACATTCCCCATTTGAACGCCAGGGCGATGCTTTACTGTGAAGTTGAATTCCTGTAGGGCCAGGAACCACCTATTCACTCTTCTATTTGTCTCCTTGTTTTGAGCCATCCACTTTAACGGAGCGTGATCCGTAACCATGTCAAAGTGCCTACCTAGCAGATAGTACCGAAGGGAATCTAGAGCCCACTTCACCGCTAAACACTCCTTTTCAACCGTGGCGTAATTTACCTCATGGGACTTCAACTTCCTGCTGAGGTAAATGACTGGGTGCTCTTCCCCGTTCCAGACCTGGGACAATACTGCTCCTAACCCCACATCTGACGCATCACTTTGTACGACAAAGTCTTTAGAGAAGTCGGGTGAGTACAACACTGGCTGGCTACATAAGGCTTGTTTCAAGAATTGGAATGCTGCCTCAGCCTCGGGGGTCCATTTAATCATGACCGACCCTTTCCCTTTCGTCAGGTTGGTTAGGGGCACAGCCTTAGAAGCAAAGTGGGGAATGAAGCGCCGATAATAACCCGCGATTCCCAGAAAGGCTCGTACCTGCTTCTTGCTGTTGGGACGTGGCCAACTCTGGATGGCCTCGACTTTGTTGAGTTGGGGTTTTATTACTCCCCTGCCAATGGTGTACCCAAGATATTTGGCCTCCTCCTGCCCAATGGTACACTTCTTGGGGTTAGCCGTAAACCCCGCTTCCCGGATAGAGTCTACGACTGCTTGCACTTTTGGCAGATGTGAGGCCCAATCTGTGCTATGGACAATTACGTCATCCAGGTAAGCCGCAGCATACTTCCGATGGGGCCTCAGTATCTGGTCCATTTTCCGCTGGAATGTGGCCGGCGCATTCTGTAACCCGAACGGCATTCTCTTATATTGGAACGCCCCGTCTGGGGTTACAAATGCGGTTTTCTCTTTGGCCGACTTGGCCAGGGGAATTTGCCAATACCCTTTTGTGAGGTCAAGAGTCGTCATGTATCGGGCTGTTCCCAGCCGGTCGATCAACTCATCTATACGTGGCATGGGGTAGGTGTCAAATTTTGTAACTTTGTTCAACTGACGAAAATCGTTACAAAATCGCCAGCTCCCATCCGGTTTAGGCACCAACACAATGGGACTAGACCAATCACTTTGGGACTCCTCTATCACCCCTAAGTTCAGCATTTTCTGTACTTCCTCCCGTATTGCCTCCCGTCGGGCCTCTGGGATCCGATAGGGTTTTAACTTCACCCTTTCACCGGGCGGGGTAATAATATCATGCTCTACCCCAGATGTTTGTCCCGGCAGCTCAGAGAACACCTCCTTGTTGCGAAGCACAAACTCCTTAACCTCCTGTTGTTGGGGTTGTGACAAGGTGGCTGCTATTCCAACCTCCGGAATCACGCAACCAGTTTGAGCTGGTGACCAAGTTTCTGCGACTAGGGACTCTCTATCCCTCCAGGCTTTCAACAGATTAACGTGATATATCTGTTCGGGCTTTCGCCTTCCTGGTTGTCTGACCTTGTAATTCACTTCGCTCACTTTTTCCATTATCTCGTAGGGGCCTTGCCATTTGGCAAGGAATTTACTTTCAACCGTAGGGACAAGTACCAATATCCTATCCCCCGGGGAAAAGGTACGGGTCTTTGCTCCACGGTTGTACACTCTCTGCTGTGCCAACTGCGCTTGGGCCAAATGTTCCTTCACGATGGGCATTACCTGTGCAATTCGATCTTGCATCAGGGCGACATGCTCAATCACACTCCTGTGGGGAGAACTCTCACTTTCCCAAGTTTCCTTGGCAATATCCAACAGCCCTCTTGGGTGTCTCCCATACAGTAACTCAAAGGGGGAGAATCCCGTAGAGGATTGGGGCACCTCCCTAATAGCAAACATCAAATAAGGAAGTAGACAGTCCCAATCCTTTCCATCTCTATCCACCACTTTCTTCAACATTTGTTTTAGGGTTTTGTTGAATCTTTCAACCAGCCCATCGGTTTGGGGGTGATACACAGATGTACGCAATTGCGTCACTTTGAGCAATTTACACAGCTCTTTCATAACCCGGGACATAAAGGGTGTACCTTGGTCCGTAAGCAGTTCTTTACAAATACCCACCCGGCTAAAAACAAGAGATAGCTCTTTGGCTATGGTTTTGGCCGAGGTATTTCTGAGAGGGATCGCTTCTGGATAACGGGTGGCATAGTCCATTATAACCAATATGTACTGGTGCCCCCTAGTGGACTTGATTATAGGACCTACCAAATCCATTGCGATTCTCTCAAACGGGACCTCAATGATGGGTAGAGGGACCAGCGGGCTACGGAAATGTGGCATCGGGGCCGACCTCTGACACACAGGGCAGGAGGAACAATAATTTTCTATGTCCTTCATCACCCCAGGCCAATAGAATCTCTGTAATACCCTCTCTCGGGTTTTCTCTGTCCCCAGATGACCTCCAAGAATGTGCCCATGGGCCAACTCCAACACCAACTTCCTGTAAGGTTTGGGCACCACCAGCTGCTCAACGGTTTCTTCTGCCCTTTTTGCCACCCGATACAGTAGGTCCTTCTCTACGCTGAAGTATGGGTAAGTGCAGGTATTATCTGGGTTCACTAACTCGCCATCTATTTCCACTACGTTTTCCCGTGCCTTTATTAGGGCGGGGTCTTTTAACTGTTCTGTGGCAAAATTTTCCCTGTGAACCTCCAGATCAGAAAACTCCACAGACGGTAGGTTTTCGTCTGAGGAGGTGGGCTCCTCTCCAGTTTCTTGAGTCTCCCCTGCAAATACTGACAAGGGAAATTCTGGAGAGTCCTCACCACTCTCAGAGGAGTTCTGGCTATCACATTCCTGGTACATAGGGGCACCAGTGGGGGGCTCAGGATCATCCCACAGTTCCCAGAACTTCGGAAAATCCCTTCCCACAATGGCATCATGCGGTAATTGAGATACTAACCCCACTGGATGAGAGAGGGTACCTTTGGGGGTCTCGAAACACACTGTAGTCACTGGATACTCTCGGGTGTCCCCATGCACACAAATAACAGCTACCTTGCTATTCCCAGAGACCTCTGTTTTAACTAATTCAGCCTTTATCAGGGTCACAAGGCTACCTGAATCCAGTAATACCACAACATTTCTACCATTAATACACATTTTGCATAAATGTTTCTCAGTTCCCCGAATGGCAGTGCATGCGACTGTCGCACACAGCGACTGACGTCTGTCCATCAGAAAGTCACATTGCATGGGTTCCTCCACAACCGGGCAATTTGCTGCAATATGTCCCGCTTGCCGGCAGCGGTAGCAAACAATCCATTTGGCTGCCTCTTGAGCCCCTGACTTCCCAGGCTGTTCTCGCCAAACTTTGGGTAGAGCTCCCACCCTCTCACTCTCTCCACCCTCACCCCTTGGAATCCTCTTATCCGCCCCTGGGGATGGTCTGGTCTTAGGGTGGAAAGTCCAAGAGTCTCTGGAAGAGGCCGTCAGGTTCTCTGTAGCCAAGTATTTCTCTACACGATCCACAAGACCACCGGCCGTCTCTGGGTCTCCATGGCTTACCCACTTTTGGATGGCAGTAGGAAGAGCTCTCAAAAACCGATCCATTACAACACGTTCCACAATCTCTGGTGCGGACAAAGTCTCTGGCTGTAGCCACTTCCTGCTCAGGTGAATGAGATCATACATTTGAGACCTGGGGGGTTTTCCAAGCTGGAAAGTCCAGTTATGCACACGCTGAGCCCGGACAGCCAGGGTGACACCCAGCCTTGCCAATATTTCAGCTTTTAGCATCACATAGTCTTTTGCTTGGTCAGGCTCTAGGTCATAGTAAGCCTTCTGCGATTCACCAGTTAACAGAGGAGCCACCAGTCCAGCCCACTGCTCCTCAGGCCACTTTTCTCTTTCAGCAGTCCTTTCAAATGTGGTCAAAAATACCTCTGGATCATCCTCTCCAGTCATTTTTGTCAATAAACGACTCACCCCAAAGGACGCGGTATTAGTGGGACGGCTTTCCTCACTGGTCTGCGGACGTTGCTGCATTACTGCTTCCATTTGTTGTAGTCTCTGCTCTTGCTTCTGTAACAGGTCTATGAAGCGGGCCTCAGATTGCTGCTGGGCTTGTTGATGAGCTTGCTGCTGGGCTGCAAGGCTCCTTTGCAAACCTGCATTTGTCTGCTGTTGATTGGCATTTGCTAGAGCCAGCTGTTTCAGTATCTCCTCCATGCTGGCTTAAAAAAAACTGCCACTGGTTCTCCACCAACTGTGAGGGGGTTAACTCGGTAGCGGGTGTGTGTGACCCCCTGGTTGGGCTCCCCACACAAAAACAGGGCCAGCAGACGGAGGTTGTGGTTTTCAAAATCAAAAGGTGCGGTTTATTTCTCTATGTACAGTGACAAAAACACAGCAAAGCCAAAAAGAAACAAACAAAATAAATCCTGGTCAGTTTGACCTCTGACTAAACATGCAGGTTTCCTAAACTAACAACTGGGATCAGCCTGGTGCTGTCCTAGTCCCTAAGTCCCTGGTTTAGTAAAAGTCCAAACAAATAGCCACACAGGCTTTGCCTCACCGCACAGGGGTTCACTCTCCCTAGACAGTCCACACAGGTCTGGTTCCAGGCATGAGCTAACATCTAATGAAGCTGGGAGTTCTTATAGAGGCCTAAATGAGCTGACAAGCTTCAGCTGGTCTCATCAACTCCCTGTCTCACGACGCCCAGCACTCTCCCTAGAGGTATGAGTCATTCATGAGCCCACTAGCCTCAGCTGGGCTTCATCAACTCCCTAGTTGTATAAGTCGGCATAAAGCCTGAATCTGGGAGAAATATATCTACCCCCCTGGATGCAACCAGGTGACTTTACCTTCCTGCTGTCACACTACTTATAATTTATGCTGATATTTTTTGCACCCTTCTTTGTGTATGTACCCTTTACCAATGTACAGTTAATATTGTATTGAGACTTATTTTTCAATAAACCGTTTGTAAACGAAATTGGACCCGGCAGGAGCACTGGCTAAAAAAAGGGGGAAGGGTGATAAGCATGAGAGGTTATAAACAATGGTAATAAGCATGAATATTCAGCAAAATACTATGTTGCTAACAAGATAAATATAAAAAAAATGCATTGGGTATTTGAATTCAATACATTAGAGCATGGATTAAAATAGAACAACTACCAAAGGACAAACAGATGTATATTATATTTTGTCAATGTTACAATGTGAATTTTCTCTGAAATGATATAGGATTGTGCATCAATAACCACATTGTTTTCGGTGATACTGTGTAATATTGTAACATATTTAGTATTATATACATTTACTGTAGGTAAGTTATATTATAATTATAACAAATAACAGCATGTACCTAAAAAAAAAAATGCATAAAGATTTAAGCATAAATGATCCAACAAGGTGAAAGAACAAAATGTGTATCGGGCAAATAAAGGGTCTGTAATTTAAATCTCCACTAAGCTCAGAGGCCTCATTGGCCTTTAAAGATTGTATCCAATGAGCCCTCGTCTAAGAATCAAATCAAAATTGCCACCCTTTGGATCCTCGTGTATACACTCCAGGGTTATGAAACTAATACTGGATGGATCTTAATTATATTCCAGACCACCAAATCTGTTGATTGGGGTTCAGAGTTTCCCTTCTTCAATTAAGTAAATGTGGTCATACATCCAGTGATGGGATTGTCACTAATGCTGTGTACACACGTTCGGAATTTCCAATGGAAAAAGTCAGACGGAATTTTTTCATCGGATATTCCGACCGTGTGTTTGCTCCATCTGACTTCTTCTGTCGGAAATTCCAACAGACTTAGAAAGAGAACATGTTCTCTTTTTTTCAGACGGAAATTCTGTTCGTCTGTATGGAACTCCGACGGAGAAAAAAACACGCATGCTCAGAATCAAGTCGACTCATGCTGGGAAGCATTGAACTTAATTTTTCTCGGTTTGTCGTAGTGTTGTACGTCACCGCATTCTTGATGGTCGGAATTTGGTGTGATAGTGTGTATGCAAGACAGCTTGAACGGAATTCCGTCGGAAAAACCCGTCGGAGTTTATTCCGACGGAAAATCCGACCGTGTGTAAAAGGCATTAGTCTTCCTTAAAGAGCAAGTGATGCAATAAATACATCAAATAGAGCATACATATGTTTTAGCAATCAACAAAATGTTTAGGTCTAAATAAATCTCTTCTCCAAGGGCATTGACTAATACATGCAGCACATAAATGTGCCTTTCTCCAAACAGGGATATACCCCACAGCAGTGACCTTGTATTAATGTGTCTCAAATTGAGGTTGATCATCTGAATACCATCTTAGGACAGTCTATAACTTTTTATTACATTGTCACTCATGAGTAGGTATCCTCTTCATTCGAACAGTTTCTCTTAAAGGGGTTGTAAAGGTTTGTTTTTTATTTTCTAAATAGGTTCCTTTAAGCTCGTGCATTGTTGGTTCACTTACCTTTTCCTTAGATTTCCCTTCTAAATATTTTTTTTCTTTGTTTTCTTTGTCTGAATTTCTCACTTCCTGTTCTTCCTCAGTAAGCTGTTCAGTAAGCTGTTCTGGCTGACTCCACACCGCTCGGATGATGGTGTGAAGTTTACTGAGGAGAAACAGGAAGTGAGAAATTCAGACAAAGAAAAAAAAACATTTAGAAGGTAAATCAAAGGAAAAGGTAAGTGAAGCAACAATGCACTAGCTTAAAGGAACCTATTTAGAAAATAAAAAACAAACCTTTACAACCCCTTTAAGTCTTAGGTACTAGGTCTGAGGTATACTTTTATTGAGAAGTAGGCACTTTTATCATTAGAATATTACCTGTAGTAGGTTCCCAGTACAGTGCCATGGATAAAGAGCCATCCTCTTGCACAATATTCTTCACATCTAAGAATGAAATGTTCGCTTGACTTGAATTCATAGTGAATTTAAATTTAAAGTATAACTAAAGGCAAAACTTTTTTTTTTTTTTGGATGGAGTGCAGAGGGATTAAAACCCTTGTCAGTTTTTATTTCTGTACGTGCCCCCATTAGGGAGATTCACCCTCTCTATTGTCCGGTTTACCATTATCATTGAAAGTAAAAGTAAAAGAAAATCCTCAATTTTGGGTTGTCCAGAGAAAAGTAATAGAGGGGAAATCTTCCAATGGGGACATTAGTGATCTGGGGGTCACCACGGAATTGCCTTAATTTGCAGGGATTTCCTCTCACTTCCTGATTGAATATGGAACAGGAAGTAAAGGGAAATCTCTGAAATGGGACACATATGGCGGAAAAAAAATCAGACGGGTTATAACCCTCCCTTGCTCTATCCAAAATGAAAAACATATTATCTATGTACCTGTGGTATGCCAAAATGTGGCACAGTAACATAAAGAAAATGAGTCATTTGAGAAAATGTGGTATTCTCAGCTCCAGGTATAGGTTAGTGGCTCATGCAACATGCCTCCATCACAACTCCCTGCATTTGGAGGTAGTGGGAACCGTGAAACAAACACATTACAGGGTTGATTTACTAAAGGAAAATAGACTGTGCACTTTGCAAAGAATACCCAATCACGTGCAAGTAGAATAAAAAAAATGCCTTTTTGCTTGCACATGATTGGATGTTGGAAGTCAGCAGCGATTTTGCTCATTTAACAAGCTCTGGAGCAACTGCTCCTACAGTTGCACTCTGTAGGAGCAGTTGCTCCAGAGCTTGTTAAATGAACAAAAACTCTTCTGACTTCCAACATCTAATCATGTGCAAGCAAAAAAGCATTTATTTTATTTTTTTATCCTACTTGCACGTTATTGGGTATTCTTTGCAAAGTGAGGCTTTACCTCATTTACTAAGCTCTGGCACAACTGCCCTTGCAGAGTGCACCTGCACTATTTGCCTTTAGTAAATCAACCCCTATGTGTCAAAAAATGCTCTAGCAAGACAAATTTGTTATACAGCCAGTATAATTGTTCTCATTCTTTAAGAAACATATCAATCATTCTAATTTCAGACTCATGGAGGATATTGCAGTAAGTCATTTCAATGCTAATAGACACCAGAAAAGCCCCTGCAGAATGTTAACATCATCAAGGATAATGAGCACCTTCATCCTGTCTTTTATAACTTAAAACCATACTCCATCATTTTGACCATGTGGTTACTGTCTCTTTGAGTATACAGTTATAAAAGGGAGAATACATTTTTCCAGTAAAGGTTTATTTATAAATTCATATAGCCATTCGCCCAGTGAAAGTGCATGTACATTTTTGTCCGTATGAATGGGACAGAAACAGATCTAAATAGGCTATATTCTGTGGTGCTCAAATGTAAATAATTTATTTTAAATGGAAAATGTGATATTTGGCCACTAGAGGGAGTTAAGTATTACAGGAAAGTCATATGATACTTAGCTCCATCTAGTGACCAAATGCATTATTTTACCTTTGAAATCAAATATTTACATTCAAACAGCACAGGGTTTAGCCTAAATACATAAAATTTTGCCCGATTCACACCAAACAAATGTACCCTTTTGCACTTTCTCCAGGCGAAGGGCTATGTGAATTCTTTAACCACTTAAGCCCCGGACCATTTGGTAGCTAAAGGACCAGAGGTGAATTCAGAATTTTGCACTGCGCTGCTTTAACTGTAAATTGTGCGGACATGCAATGTTGTACCCAAACGAAATTTGCGTCCTTTTCTTCCCACAAATAGAGCTTTCTTTTAATGGTATTTGATTGCCTCTGCGATTTTTATTTTTTGCGATATAAACGGAAAAAGACCGAAAATTTTGAAAAAAAATGATATTTTCTAAATTTTGTTATAAGAAAAATCGAATAAACTCAATTTTAGTCATACATTTAGGCCAAAATGTATTCAGCCACATGTCTTTAGTAAAAAAAATGTCAATAAGCGTATATTTATTTGTTTGCGCAAAAGTTATAGCGTTTACAAACTAGGGTACATTTTCTGGAATTTACACAGCTTTAAATTTATGACTGCCTATCTCATTTCTTGAGGTGCTAAAATGGCAGGGCAGTACAAAATCCCCCCAAATGACCCCATTTTAGAAAGTAGACACCCCAAAGAAATTGCTGAGAGGCATGTTGAGCCCATTGAATATTTTTTTTTTTGTCCCAAGTGATTGAATAATGACAAAAAAAAATAAAAATAAAAAAAATTACAAAAAGTTGTCACTAAATGATATATTGCTCACACATGCCATGGTTATATGTGGAATTGCACCCCAAAATACATTCTGCTGCTTCTCCTGAAGTCCTGTGGGACTTTTTAGGAGCCTAGCCACGTACGGGACCCCGGAAACCAAGCACCGCCTTCAGGATTTCTAAGGGCGCAAATTTTTGATTTCACTCCTCACTACCTATCACAGTTTTGAAGGCCAAAATAGCACAAAACCCCCCCAAATGACCCCATTTTGGAAAGTAGACACCCCAAGCTGTTTGCTGAGAGGCATGGTGAGTATTTTACAGCTCTCATTTGTTTTTGAAAATGAAGAAAGAACATTTTTTTTTTTTCTTTTTTTTTTTCAATTTTCAAAACTTTGTGACAAAAAGCGAGATCTGCAAAATACTCACAATACCTCTCAGCAAATAGCTTGGGGTGTCTACTTTCCAAAATGGGGTCATTTGGGGGGGTTTTGTGCCATCTGGGCATTCCATGGCCTCCGAAACTGTGATAGGCAGTGAGAAGTGAAATCAAAAATTGACACCCTTAGAAAGCCTGAAGGCGGTGCTTGGTTTTTGGGGTCCCGTACGCGGCTAGGCTCCCAAAAAGTCTCACACATGTGGTATCCCCGTACTCAGGAGAAGCAACAGAATGTATTTTGGGGTGTAATTCCACATATGCCCATGGCATGTTTGAGCAATATATCATTTAGTGACAACTTTGTGCAAAAAAAAAAAAAAAAAAATTGTATTATTTCCGCAACTTGTGTCAACATATAAAATATTCCATGGACTCGACATGCCTCTCAGTATATAGCTTGGGGTGTCTACTTTCCAAAATGGGGTCATTTGGGGGGGTTTTGAACTGTTCTGGCATTTTATACACAACATTAGGAAGCTTACATCCACTCTTCTAACCACTTGAAGACAAAGCCCTTTTTGACACTTTTTGTTTACATGAAAACATTTTTTTTTTTGCAAGAAAATTATGTTGAACCCCCAAACATTATATATATTTTTAAAGCAAAGGCCCTACAGAATAAAATGGTGGGTGTTGCATTTTTTTTTCTACACAGTATTTGCGCCGCGATTTTTCAAACGCATTTTTGGGGGAAAAAATACACTTTTTTAATTTTAATGCACTAAAACACACTATATTGCCCAAATGTTTGATGAAATAAAAAAGATTATCTTAGGCCGAGTACATAGATACCAAACACGACATGCTTTAAAATTTCGCACAAACGCGCATTGGCGACAAACTACATACATTTTTAAAAGCCTTTAAAAGCATTTACAGGTTACCCAGTTAGATTTACAGAGGAGGTCTACTGCTAAAATTACTGCCCTCGATCTGACCTTCGCGGTGATACCTCACATGCATGGTGCAATTGCTGTTTACATATGACGCCAGACCGACGCTTGCGTTCGCCATTGGGCAAGAGCAGGGCAGGACAGGGGTGCTTTTTTTTTTTTTTTTTTTTTTTTTTTTTTTTTTTATTATTAATTTTGCTTTTTTATTTTATTTTTAAACTGTTGCTTCCATATTTTTTTTTTTTATCACTTTTATTGTTATCTCAGGGAATGTAAATATCCCCTATGATAGCAATAGGTAATGACAGGTACTCTTTTTTGAAAAAACTGGGGTCTATTGGACCCTAGATCTTTCCTCTGCCCTCAAAGCATCTGACCACACCAAGATCGGTGTGATAAAATGCTTTCCCAATTTCCCAATGGCGCTTTTTATATCCGGGGGGGGGACATTCCCTCCCACTGCTTGTAAAAGCAGTCCAGAGGCTAATTAGCCACTAGGATTGCTTTTACATGAAAGCCGGCCGCTGGCTGAAAAGAATGATACCAAGATGATACCTAAACCTGCAGGCATCATTCTGGTATAAACATTCAAAGTCCAGCAACATACCAGTACGTTGCTGGTCCTTGTTGGACATGTATTGTAATCTTTTTTTTCATGCAGCCTGTTGGCTGAACGAAAAAAAAAGATTGATCGGTGGGTATGCCCACCATTAGAATACCACCCTTCATCCACCCACTTCTAATGATGGGCATACATGCACCATTTATATATGCCGAAGCATGGGGGCATCTTCTCGCAAAAGTTATGCCGCGTACACATGGTCAGACTTTTCCACGGGCAAGCCTCCGTCGGAATTTCGACCGTATGTACGCGGCATTAGGAGCAAAATCACTCCTCTGCCCCTGCTGCCCCAATGCTTCGGCATATATGCTTTTTTTTTTTTTAACTGTGGTGGTGAAATCACCTCCTACAGCACTGGAGTCGCAGGGATCAGGCCTGTCTCTGCGAACGCTGCAGTTATGTGTGTTGTGTTTTGCAAGTGACAGTGATCGATCGATACTGCACTTGGGTGGCCTGGGCTGGACGGAGGGGCAAAACGCAGGTGCCAGCAGGTATCTGGGCTGATCCTGCTAACACTGCGTTTTTGGGAACCCTAAACTGCTGGGGACGCTAGTATAGATCTGATCAGATATTGAGCTGATCAGATACTATACCACTAAGGGGGGTGTATGCTTCACGCGTGGGTGTTAGCGCTACTGGCACTAACCTGACGCTGCCTGGGGTGTGACGCAGACCCTCTCTGACGCTAAAACCTAATTGATATCACCCGCCGGGCGATCAGGGGGTTAAACCTTTATTGGGTTATATACGGCGGGTGCCCTGACACTATAAAAAGCAAACTAACTAACCAGCGTCACCCGTAACACTTATATGATGATCACTGGTGAAAGGGTTAACTAGGGGCAATTAGGGGGTTAAACCTTTATTAGATAATATATGGGGGTACCTGACGCTATAAAAACCTGCGGCGAACCTAAAAAAAATTACTGGCTACCGATCAGCATCACCGACGCTAAGACATCGATCAGAAAAATGATCGCATAGCGACGGCGCTGCTAGGGGGTGAAAGGGTTACCTGGGGGGTGATCAAGGGGGTTAAACCTTTATTAGGTAATATATGGGGGTACCCAACGCTATAAAAACCTGCGGCGAACCTAAAAAAAATTACTGGCTACCGATCAGCATCGCCGACGCTAAGACATCGATCAGAAAAATTATCGCCTAGTGACAGTGGTGATAGGGGGTGAAAGGGTTACCTGGGGGGCGATCAAGGGGGTTAAACCTTTATTAGGTAATATATGGGGGTACCCGACACTATAAAAACCTGCGGCGAACCTAAAAAAAATTACTGGCTACCGATCAGCATCACCGACGCTAAGACATCGATCAGAAAAATGATCGCATAGCGACGGCGGTGCTAGGGGGTGAAAGGGTTACCTGGGGGGTGATCAAGGGGGTTAAACCTTTATTAGGTAATATATGGGGGTACCCGACGCTATAAAAACCTGCGGCGAACCTAAAAAAAATTACTGGCTACCGATCAGCATCGCCGACGCTAAGACATCGATCAGAAAAATTATCGCTTAGTGACAGTGGTGATAGGGGGTGAAAGGGTTACCTGGGGGGCGATCAAGGGGGTTAAACCTTCATTAGGTAATATATGGGGGTACCCGACGCTATAAAAACCTGCGGCAAACCTAAAAAAAATTACTGGCTACCGATCAGCATCACCGACGCTAAGACATCGATCAGAAAAATGATTGCTTAGTGACGGCGGTGCTAGGGGGTGAAAGGGTTATCTGGGGGGTGATCAGGGGGTTAAACCTTTATTAGGGGGGGTTAGGGGGCTACACTGGACCTAAAACTAAATGTAGTGACACTTTTACAGTCACAAATGTCACTGATTGCAGTGATCACTAAATAAATGGTCACTGCAATCAGTGACACTGTGACTGGGGGCTGGGGGGTGATCTGGGGGGTGATCTGGGGGTGTCTGGGGGGGCCTGGGGGGGGCGATTTATGTGCCTATGTGTCCTGGTGTCAGTGTGCTGTTTTGTGTACTAACCTGCATCTTCTCCTGTACGGCGCTCGGTATATGTGAGCGCCGCAGGAGAGATGACATCACTTCCTCCTTCCTGGCAGGCAGGGGAAGCTCTCTCATTCGCCGGGAGCGATCGAGAGGGGGTGGCCGGAATCGAACGGCCGTCCCCTCATGCCGGATCGCTCCCGAAGGTAAAACGACCACCCACTGTAAAGAAGGGGGGTCCGATCGGACCCCCCAACTATACAAAGGCAATCACGTATATGTACGTGATTCTGCCTGTCGGTGCCATTCTGCTGACGTATATTTACAGTGGGCGATCGTTAAGTGGTTAAAAAGCTACTTGATCCAAGCCTGTTTTTTTTTCAAATATAAGTACTGACCATGTGCTGGGCTGCCTGCCCGCTTCCCACCATCCAATTACATAATCGGTCACTAAGGAGTACATCGGGCACCTGCACAGCTTCCTTAGATTCCCCTCACTTGCCTCCACAGGTGATAGGAAGGTACAGGTCAGCAGAGGGGCAGGAGCTGTCTATGGTGCTCTTCTCTCCCCTGAGCTCCTTCTGGATTTCTCCTCCACCAACTTCTTCCTGGGCAGCTAGAGATGGTGACTGGGACCGAGGGTGTGGCCACCTCTTTCGCTCCTTGTACAGGTGGCTGTTATGGTTGAACCAATAGCTGGAGATGGAAGAGGAGCAGAGATAGCAGCCCTGCAATTGATGCAGTAAGTGGCTGATAGAGAGAGAGGCCTCGCCTGCAGGAATTCTATGTGTCCACTGACTGGCATCAAATGCTGCTCACTGACTAACACTACATACTGCTCACTGACTGGCACTACATACTGCTCACTGACTGGTACTACATACTGCTCACTGACTGGCACTACATACTGCTCACTAACTGGCACTACATACTGCTCACTGACTGACTGGCACTACATACTGCTCACTGACTGGCACTACATACTGCTCACTGACTGGCACTACATATTGCTCACTGACTGGCACTACATACTGCTCACTGACTGGCACTACATACTGCTCACTGACTGGCACTACATACTGCTCACTGACTGGCACTACATACTGCTCACTGACTGGCACTACATATTGCTCACTGACTGGCACTACATATTGCTCACTGACTGGCACTACATACTGCTCACTGACTGGCACTACATATTGCTCACTGACTGGCACTACATACTGCTCACTGACTGGCACTACATACTGCTCACTGACTGGCACTACATATTGCTCACTGACTGGCACTACATACTGCTCACTGACTGGCACTACATACTGCTCACTGACTGGCACTACACACTGCTCACTGACTGGCACTACATACTGCTCACTGACAGGCACTACATACTGCTCACTGACAGGCACTACATACTGCTCACTGACCGACACTACATACTGCTCACTGACCGACACTACATACTGCTCACTGACTGGCACTACATACTGCTCACTGACTGGCACTACATACTGCTCACTGACTGGCACTACATACTGCTCACTGACTGGCACTACATACTGCTCACTGACTGGCACTACATACTGCTCACTGACTGGCACTACATACTGCTCACTGACCGACACTACATATTGCTCACTGACTGGCACTACATACTGCTCACTGACTGGCACTACATATTGCTCACTGACTGGCACTACATACTGCTCACTGACTAGCACTACATATTGCTCACTGACTGGCACTACATACTGCTCACTGACTGGCACTACATACTGCTCACTGACTGGCACTACACACTGCTCACTGACTGGCACTACATATTGCTCACTGACTGGCACTACACATTGCTCACTGACTGGCACTACATACTGCTCACTGACTGGCACTACATACTGCTCACTGACTGCACTACATATTGCTCACTGACTGCCACTACATACTACTCACTGACTGGCACTACATACTGCTCACTGACTGCCACTACATACTGCTCACTGACTGGCACTACATATTGCTCACTGACTGGCACTACATACTGCTCACTGACTGGCACTACATACTGCTCACTGACCGACACTACATACTGCTCACTGACCGGGTCTACATACTGCTCACTGACTGGCACTACATACTGCTCACTGACCGACACTACATATTGCTCACTGACCAGCACTACATACTGCTCACTGACTGGCATCAAATGCTGCTCACTAGGGATGAGCTTCGTGTTCGAGTCGAACATACGTTCGACTCGAACATCGGCTGTTCGATCGTTCGACGAAGATCGAACGATTTGGGCCGTTCGCGCCAAATTCGAGTGACGCGAACGGCCCACAATGCACTACGCCATCGCAGTGTCATCCAGGCGCTGTGATTGGCCAAGCATGCACTGTGACCCTGCATGCTTGGCCAATCACAGCGCCGGCAGCGAGGAGAGCAATGATTGGCCACAGGCAGGATGCCTGTGGCCAATTATTGCTGAGGGTGTTTAGTACACGCCCCACACTATAAAAGGCCGCCAGCACGGCGGCCTAGTGTAGTGTGTTCCGGAGCAGGGAAAGACAAGCATAGGCAGGGACAGTGACATTTATTTCTTTCTTGCTTAACCTGGATTCCTTTAGTTTAGGGAAAGAGAAGGATAGGTAGGGAGAGTGTCAGTGTGTTTTACTGTGCGAGTCCTTGTTTCTAGGGACAAAGAAGGAAAGTGAGGGGAATTCTCCTTGTGCTATAGTGTGCTTTAAAAAAACATTTTTTCTAGGGACAGAAAACTCTAGGTAGGGAGAGTGTCAGTTTCTTTCACTGTGCGAGTCCTTGTTTCTAGGGACAAAGAAGGAAAGTGAGGGGAATTCTCCTTGTGCTATAGTGTGCTTTAAAAAAAACATTTTTTCTAGGGACAGAAAACTCTAGGTAGGGAGAGTGTCAGTTTCTTTCACTGTGCGAGTCCTTGTTTCTAGGGACAAAGAAGGAAAGTGAGGGGAATTCTCCTTGTGCTATAGTGTGCTTTAAAAAAACATTTTTTCTAGGGACAGAAAACTCTAGGTAGGGAGAGTGTCAGTTTCTTTCACTGTGCGAGTCCTTGTTTCTAGGGACAAATAAGGAAAGTGAGGGGAATTCTCCTTGTGCTATAGTGTGCTTTAAAAAAAACATTTTTTCTAGGGACAGAAAACTCTAGGTAGGGAGAGTGCCAGTTTCTTTCACTGTGCGAGTCCTTGTTTCTAGGGACAAAGAAGGAAAGTGAGGGGAATTCTCCTTGTGCTATAGTGTGCTTTAAAAAAACATTTTTTCTAGGGACAGAAAACTCTAGGTAGGGAGAGTGTCAGTTTCTTTCACTGTGCGAGTCCTTGTTTCTAGGGACAAAGAAGGAAAGTGAGGGGAATACTCCTTGTGCTATAGTGTGCTTTAAAAAAACATTTTTTCTAGGGACAGAAAACTCTAGGTAGGGAGAGTGTCAGTTTCTTTCACTGTGTGAGTCCTTGTTTCTAGGGACAAAGAAGGAAAGTGAGGGGAATTCTCCTTGTGCTATAGTGTGCTTTAAAAAAACATTTTTTCTAGGGACAGAAAACTCTAGGTAGGGAGAGTGTCAGTTTCTTTCACTGTGCGAGTCCTTGTTTCTAGGGACAAAGAAGGAAAGTGAGGGGAATTCTCCTTGTGCTATAGTGTGCTTTAAAAAAACATTTTTTCTAGGGACAGAAAACTCTAGGTAGGGAGAGTGTCAGTTTCTTTCACTGTGCGAGTCCTTGTTTCTAGGGACAAAGAAGGAAAGTGAGGGGAATTCTCCTTGTGCTATAGTGTGCTTTAAAAAAACATTTTTTCTAGGGACAGAAAACTCTAGGTAGGGAGAGTGTCAGTTTCTTTCACTGTGCGAGTCCTTGTTTCTAGGGACAAAGAAGGAAAGTGAGGGGAATTCTCCTTGTGCTATAGTGTGCTTTAAAAAAACATTTTTTCTAGGGACAGAAAACTCTAGGTAGGGAGAGTGTCAGTTTCTTTCACTGTGCGAGTCCTTGTTTCTAGGGACAAAGAAGGAAAGTGAGGGGAATTCTCCTTGTGCTATAGTGTGCTTTAAAAAAACATTTTTTCTAGGGACAGAAAACTCTAGGTAGGGAGAGTGTCAGTTTCTTTCACTGTGCGAGTCCTTGTTTCTAGGGACAAAGAAGGAAAGTGAGGGGAATTCTCCTTGTGCTATAGTGTGCTTTAAAAAAACATTTTTTCTAGGGACAGAAAACTCTAGGTAGGGAGAGTGTCAGTTTCTTTCACTGTGCGAGTCCTTGTTTCTAGGGACAAAGAAGGAAAGTGAGGGGAATTCTCCTTGTGCTATAGTGTGCTAAAGCATTCCTCATCAACCATCTTTGAAATCCTTGTTTTTTGGACAGTCAGGGAAATTGTCGTTGTGCTATTCTGTGCAAAAGCAATCATCCTCAACCATATTTAGAAATCCTTAAGTAAAGGGACAGAGAAGGACACCTGAAGGTAGCCCTTATTGCTTTTTTCCCATCTCCCTGCAGGCCATCTATTAGAATGTCTGGAAGGCAAACAAGGAGAGGCAGACAGTCAGGAGGCAATAAAAGAGGGCAAGCAGGCTCTGTGTCTGGGGGCAACAGTGCTGGTCGTGGACGCGGTGCATTGTCATCAGCACATGGCCATGGGACACGCTTGTCCTTCTTTTCGGCAGCTGGACATGTTGAGCCACATCATGCCGAAGACTTAGTAGAGTGGATGACCAAGCCCTCCTCCTCCTCCTCATCCTCTCTCACCCAGGCTCAGGGTACTGGCAAAGCAGCTGCCAAAGCGTCCTCTTCCCTGGTATCAATGTCAGACTCATCATCAGTCACTCCTTCCCTAGACCCACCATGTCCTCCTCCTGAGGAGTCCCCCGAACTGTTTGAGCACAGTGTTGGGTACATGCTCCAGGAGGATGCCCAGCGTTTCGAAGGGTCTGATGATGAAACCCAGCTACAGGAAGGCAGTAGCGTGAGAGCAGACAGAGGGGATGCTCAAGAAGGACACCAATCTGGCAGTCATGTTCCAGCAGCTGCAGCATACTGCCAGATTGGCTCCAGTGATGAGGAGGGAGGGGATGATGAGGTCACTGACTCCACGTGGGTGCCTAATAGGAGAGAGGAGGAGGAGGAGGATGAGGAGGAGGCACATCTCCAACGAGGCAGGATGCCCTTTGGTGGCCAGCGTAAGGGCAGTACACCGACGGAATCACACCGCAGAGCTCCGCCTGTGCAGGGCGCTGCCTCTGCCCGTCATTCAAAAAGTTCCTTGGTGTGGGCCTTTTTTGAGGCTAGTGCATCAGATCGCACAGCTGCTGTTTGCAACATATGTCTCAAGCGTATATCGCGTGGCCAAAACATCAGCCGCTTGGGTACCACATGCCTGACCAGACATATGTTGACCTGCCATGCAGCTCGTTGGCAAGCCTACCTCAAAGACCCACACCAAAGAACAAAGCGGACCTCTCCTTGCACCGCATCAGCTGGGATCTCCAACCCCACTATAACTTCAGTCCTCTCTGAAACATGCACTGAGAGGAATGAAGGTGTAGAATTAGGTGTGTCACAGCCAAGTACTTGCGGCCACTCTGCTAGCAGTACACCGACGTCCGATTCTAGCAGGCAAATTTCCCTGCCCCAGCTGCTGGACCGTCGAAAGAAGTTCACTCCCAGCCATCCACATGCCCAGCGGTTGAATGCTAGCTTGGCTAAATTGCTAGCGCTTCAACTGCTGCCTTTTCAGTTGGTAGACTCGGCCCCCTTCCGTGAGTTTGTGCAATGTGCGGTTCCTCAGTGGCAGGTTCCCAAACGCCACTTTTTCTCACGGAAGGCTATTCCGGCTCTCTACCGGCATGTGGAAGGCAATGTCTTGGCCTCGCTGGACAGGGCGGTCAGCGGTAAGGTGCATATTACCGCTGACTCATGGTCCAGCAGGCATGGACAGGGACGTTACCTTTCTTTCACGGCCCATTGGGTCACTCTTTTGGCAGCTGGGAAGGATGCAGGACAAGGTGCAGTAGTGTTGGAGGTTGTTCCACCGCCACGCCTCCAAAATGCTACTACTGGTTGTGACACACCTCTCTCCTCCACCCCTCCTCTTCTTCTTCCTCCATGGCCTCTTCCTGTGGTTTGTCCTATGAACCAGCGGTGCTCCGTAGCCGTTCACGGGGCTACGCAAGTACGCAGGCAAAAAGATGCCATGCCGTGCTTGCGCTGGTGTGTTTGGGGGACAGAAGCCACACTGGGGCAGAGGTCCTGTCTGCTCTGCAGGGCCAGGCCGAGAGGTGGTTGACGCCACGCCAGCTTAAGCCAGGAATGGTGGTTTGCGACAATGGCACCAACCTCCTCTCCGCCCTCCGACAGGGACAACTGACCCATGTGCCCTGTGTGGCTCACGTCCTTAACCTGGTGGTGCAGCGGTTCTTGGGCAGGTACCCGGGCTTACAGGATGTCCTGAGGCAGGCCAGGAAAGTCTGTGTGCATTTCCGCAGATCTTATAATGCCAGTGCTCGCCTGGCTGAGCTGCAAAAGGAGTTGAACCTGCCCAAGAACCGCCTTATATGTGACATGCCCACCAGGTGGAACTCAACGTTGGCCATGCTGCAGCGTCTGCACACGCAGCAGAGGGCCATCAATGAGTACCTGTGCGACTACGGCACCAGGACAGGGTCAGGGGAGCTTGGTTTTTTTTCTCCACGCCAGTGGGGCATGATCAGGGATGCATGCACTGTCCTGGCACCATTTGAGGGGGCCACGAGGATGGTGAGCAGTGACAGTGCATGCATCAGTGACACTGTACCTCTTGTCCACCTGTTGGAGCACACGCTGCGTGGAATAATGGACAGGGTACTTGAGGCAGAACAGAGGCAGGAAGAGGAGGACTTCCTTGCCTCTCAAGGCCCCCTTTACCCAGACAGTGTTCCTTCTGTCCCACCCATCGCACAGGAAGAGGAGGAGGAGGAGGAGGAGGAGGAGGATTGTGTCAGCATGGAGGTGGAGGCTGGCACTCAGCATCATCAGCAGCAGTCTTTTAGGGATGATTTACAGTCCCAAGAAACCAGTGGACTTGTACGTGGCTGGGAGGAGGTGGCTGCGGATCATGTCGTCCTTAGTGACCCAGAGGACTCCGGAGCGAATGCCTCAGCAAACCTACGCTGCATGGCCTCCCTGATCCTGCAAAGTCTGCGGAAGGATCCTCGTATTCTTCGGATCAAGGAGAGGGACCATTACTGGCTGGCCACTCTCCTTGATCCACGGTACAAGGGTAAGGTTGCGGACCTTATGTTACCTTCGCAGAGGGAGCAGAGGATGAGACAACTCCGGGAGGCCTTGCAGAAAGGTCTGTGCAACGCGTTCCCAGAGACTGGGAGGTTACAAACTCCTGGTCCTGGACAACGAGTTGCTGAGGCTTCGGCCAGTCAAAGAAGGAGCGGTGGGGAAGGTGGCCGTCTGACCGATGCGTTCAGACAATTCTTTAGTCCGCAGCCCCAAAGTATGATCGGTTCCAGCAACCATCGCCAGCGTCTGATAAACATGGTGCAGGAATATCTAGGGGCAAGGTCAGACTTGGACACCTTCCCCACCGAAAATCCTCTGGCTTACTGGGTCTTGAGGATGGATCACTGGCCAGAGCTTGCACAGTATGCAATTGAGCTACTGGCCTGTCCTGCATCCAGCGTTCTTTCGAAACGCACATTCAGTGCTGCTGGAGGATTTGTCACGGATCACAGGGTGCGCCTGTCCACCGACTCGGTTGATCGACTGACTTTCATCAAGATGAACCAGTCTTGGATCACCACCAGCTACCACACACCTGATGCTGATATAACAGACTAATTGATTTTAACATGTCACATCCCTTCAAGACTGATGCTGATGCTGAGTGCCTGTGCTGTTATGTTGACTGGCTATCCTCCTCCTCCGAGTCCTCAATGATACGATTGATGATGATAGCTTGGAAGATCATTTTTGTTTATGGGTGCCGCCACCAGTGGCTAAGGCCCAATTTTTCAGCCCCTGTTTTACAGGGGCGTGTAATTACAATTTTTTTAGCAATAATTTGCCATAGGGCTCATTGCTGTGCTCCAAGTACAGTATCTGTGAGGGGTTGGAGTGTTGTGGCACCAGTGCCTAAGGCCCAATTTTTCAGCCCCTGTTTAACAGGGGCGTGTCATTACAATTTTTGAAGCAATACTTTGCAACAGGGCTCATTGCTGTGCTCCAAGTACAGTATCTGTGAGGGGTTGTAGTGTTGTGCCACCAGTGCCTAAGGCCCAATTTTTCAGCCCCTGTTTAACAGGGGCGTGTCATTACAATTTTTGAAGCAATACTTTGCAACAGGGCTCATTGCTGTGCTCCAAGTACAGTATCTGTGAGGGGTTGTAGTGTTGTGCCACCAGTGCCTAAGGCCCAATTTTTCAGCCCCTGTTCAACAGGGGCATGCAATTACAATTCTTGATCTAATAATTCACAGCAGGGCCCATTGCTGCACCCACCAAGAGTAACTCTGAGGGCTTACAGTGTTGTGGCAACACCACCACCACCACCACCACCACGAAAGGCCCAATTTTTCAGCCCCTGTTCAACAGGGGCATGCAATTACAATTCTTGATCTAATAATTCACAGCAGGGCCCATTGCTGCACCCACCAAGAGTAACTGTCAGGGCTTACAGTGTTGTGGCACCAGCACCACCATCAAAGGCCCAATTTTTACTACCACTGTTCAACAATTATATGTAATTAAAATTCCTGATATAATAGTTGACAGCAGGGCGTTCCAGCACCAACCAAGAGTAACTGTGAGTGCTTACAGTGTTGTGCCAACACCAACAACTAAGGGGCCTATTTCTGCAGAGTATATACGGCAGGTCCCTACTTTCAAACATCCAACTTACAAACGACTCCTACTTGCAAACGCAAGAAGACAACAGGAAGTGAGAGGAAATCTACCACTAGGAAGGAAAATTCTCTCCTGTAAGAATAAATATGGGAGAAAGGTGTCTCCTCTGTACTGATGCTTTATCAGCAATCCTTGTTTCAAGAAAAACACCACATTTCAAAAACAGTTGTCATTGGGACGGAAAGTGAGGTGAAATGTTCTGAACAGGGGCACAGACAGCAAAACAAATGTTACAGGGGTGATAACCCTTACCTATGTTTTCCAAAAAGTTTAAAAATAGATTTTTGGGCTGGAGCTACACTTCAACAATGTACCTGTTCAAAATTACAAACACATTCTACATAAGAACAAACCTACAGTCCCTGTCTTGTATGCACCGCCTGTATACTGCTGTTCAGAGTATATAGGGCCTTTTTTATTTTATGTGCGGGGTTCCCCTTAATATCCATACAAGACCCAAAGGGGCTGGTAATGGGCTGGGGTAGGGGGGGGGTCATGGGGTAGCTATGCCATTTTTCTTAAAGATTTTCATCCATATTACCGGGACCAGACATTACATTAAAGCCGCAAGCAGTTTTAAATGGCTTTTTTTTCCTTTAGAAGTGTCATTTTGTGCAGGGACAGTTCTAAACACGGGAAACACGTGGCACTTCACAGGCATACTTTAGACACCCCCCAGGTACGATATTTAAAGGAATATTTGACTTTTTTTTTTTCACTTTATGCATCATTAAAATGACTGCTCCCGAAAAACGACCGTTTTTAAAACTTCTTTTTGCATTGATACATGTCCCCTGGTGCAGAACCCGGGTTCCCAAACCCTTTTTAGGACAATAACATGCATAATAGTTGTTATAATTAGCACTTTAGAATTCGAACGTTCGCATCCATTGTATTTAATAGGGTTCTAATGTTCGTACGAACTTTCGGTCCGTTCGCGGGTTCTGGTGCGAACCGAACCCGGGGGTGTTCGGCTCATCACTACTGCTCACTGACTAACACTACATACTGCTCACTGACTGGCACTACATACTGCTCACTGACTGGTACTACATACTGCTCACTGACTGGTACTACATACTGCTCACTGACTGGCACTACATACTGCTCACTGACTGGCACTACATACTGCTCACTGACTGGCACTACATACTGCTCACTGACTGGTACTACATACTGCTCACTGACTGGCACTACATACTGCTCACTGACTGGCACTACATACTGCTCACTGACTGGCACTACATACTGCTCACTGACTGGCACTACATACTGCTCACTGACCGACACTACATACTGCTCACTGACCGGCACTACATACTGCTCACTGACCGGCACTACATACTGCTCACTGACTGGCACTACATACTGCTCACTGACTGGCACTACATACTGCTCACTGACTGGCACTACACATTGCTCACTGACTGGCACTACATACTGCTCACTGACTGCACTACATATTGCTCACTGACTGCCACTACATACTACTCACTGACTGGCACTACATACTGCTCACTGACTGCCACTACATACTGCTCACTGACTGGCACTACATATTGCTCACTGACTGGCACTACATACTGCTCACTGACTGGCACTACATACTGCTCACTGACCGACACTACATACTGCTCACTGACTGGCACTACATACTGCTCACTGACTGGCACTACATACTGCTCACTGACCGACACTACATATTGCTCACTGACTGGCACTACATACTGCTCACTGACTGGCACTACATACTGCTAACTGACTGGCATTACACACTGCTCACTGACTGGCACTACATACTGCTCACTGACTGGCACTACATACTGCTCACTGACAGGCACTACATACTGCTCACTGACCGACACTACATACTGCTCACTGACCGGCACTACATACTGCTCACTGACTGGCACTACATACTGCTCACTGACTGGCACTACATATTGCTCACTGACTGGCACTACATACTGCTCACTGACTGGCACTACATACTGCTCACTGACTGGCACTACATACTGCTCACTGACTGGCACTACATACTGCTCACTGACTGGCACTACATATTGCTCACTGACTGGCACTACATACTGCTCACTGACTGGCACTACATACTGCTCACTGACTGGCACTACACACTGCTCACTGACTGGCACTACATACTGCTCACTGACCGACACTACATATTGCTCACTGACCGACACTACATATTGCTCACTGACTGGCACTACATACTGCTCACTGACTGGCACTACATATTGCTCACTGACTGGCACTACATACTGCTCACTGACTAGCACTACATATTGCTCACTGACTGGCACTACATACTGCTCACTGACTGGCACTACATACTGCTCACTGACTGGCACTACACACTGCTCACTGACTGGCACTACACACTGCTCACTGACTGGCACTACATACTGCTCACTGACTGGCACTACATACTGCTCACTGACAGGCACTACATACTGCTCACTGACCGACACTACATACTGCTCACTGACTGGCACTACATACTGCTCACTGACTGGCACTACATACTGCTCACTGACTGGCACTACATATTGCTCACTGACTGGCACTACACATTGCTCACTGACTGGAACTACATACTGCTCACTGACTGGCACTACATACTGCTCACTGACTGCACTACATATTGCTCACTGACTGCCACTACATACTGCTCACTGACTAGCACTACATATTGCTCACTGACTGGCACTACAAATTGCTCACTGACTGGCACTACATACTGCTCACTGACTGGCACTACATACTGCTCACTGACCGGCACTACATACTGCTCACTGACTGGCACTACATACTGCTCACTGACTGGCACCACATATTGCTCACTGACTGGCACTACATACTGCTCACTGACTGGCACTACATACTGCTCACTGACTGGCACTACATATTGCTCACTGACCGACACTACATACTGCTCACTGACTGGCACTACATACTTATCAGTGACTAAATTTTAGAGCTTGTTCAAACCAGGTGTGGTAAGGGAACACGCAAAATTGTGCAGTTTCCTGCACTACATAAAAACGCACTGCCTTTTGCCTTCATTCTTATGGCATGCCCACGCCTCTAGCAAGTGCACGTTTTCCTGCAGTACCATGCGTTTTGATGCAGCGCCGTTTTTAAAAATCATGCTGGCACATGTTTTGCATGTTTCAAGTACATAAGGCAGCCCTTAGAAAATCTTGTGCGGGAACGCACAAAAAATGGTGCGTGCAGATGCACCTGCTAGTATGAACAAGCCCTCAGATTGGTGTGCCTCAAGATTGTGCACAATTCTAAAGGGTGCCTTGACTGAAAAAAAGAATAAGAGACACCACCCAAATATATGTTTTTTCTCTATAGTGGGGTGTTAAATATTACATACTTAAAATTTAATAAAAATAACTGCATTAACAAGTCGCTAAAAACTTTATGAGTGCAGGTATACAGATACACTATATTACCAAAAGTATTGGGTCGCCTGCCTTTACACGCACATGAACTTTAATGTTATTCCAGTCTTATGCCGCGTACACACGATCATTATTCACGGCGGTTAAAAATCCGCCGTGAATAATGACAGGAAAAACGAGGGAACTGCTTCGGTTCCAAGGGTTCCCTACACACGGTCGTTTTTCCCGTCATTTTTTCTCTTGACGAGAAAAACGACCGTCTGTGGGCTCCGCGGCAGTGTCTCCCTATGGGAAAACTGCCGCGGAAAAAAATGATGGAAAAAACGATGAGAAAATTTAGAACATGTTCTAATTTTTCTCGTCGTTTTTTCTGCCGTTTTTCTCAACGAGAAAAACGACATAAAGCCCACAGACGATCGTTTTTCTCGGCGAAAAAAAAAATGCAGTTTTTCTCGTCGAGAAAAGCGGTCGTGTGTACGCGGCATTAGTCTGTAGGGTTCAACATTGAGTTGGCCCACCCTTTGCAGCTTTAAAAGCTTCAACTCTTCTGGGAAGGCTGTCCACAAGGTTTAGGAGTGTGTCTATGGGAAGGTTTGACCATTCTTCCAGAAGCATATTTGTGAGGTCAGGCACTGATGTGGACGAGAAGGTCTGGTTCGCAGTCTCCTCTCTAATTCATCCCAAAGGTGTTCTATCGGATTGAGGTCAGGACTCTGTGCAGGCCAGTCAATTTCCTCCACCCCAAACTCGCTCATCCATGTCTTTATGGACCTTGTTTGTGCACTGGTGCACAGTCATGTTGGAACAGAAAGGGGCCATCCCCAAACTGTTCCCACAAAGTTGGGAGCACGAAATTGTCCAAAATGACTTGGTATGCTGACGCCTCAAGAGTTCCCTTCACTGGAACTAAGGGGCCAAGCCCAACCCCTAAAAAACAACCCCACACCATAATCTCCCCTCCACCAAATGATTTGGACCAGTGCACAAAGCAAGGTCTATAAAGACATGGATGAGCGAGTTTGGGGTGGAGAAACTTGACTGGCCTGCACAGAGTCTTGACCTAAACCCGATAGAACACCTTTGGGATGAATTAGAGTGGAGACTGCGAGCCAGGCCTTCTCGTCCAACATCAGTGCCTCACCTCACAAATGCACTTCTGGAATAATGGTCAAAAAGTCCCATACACACTCCTAAACCTTGTGTACAGCCTTCCCAGATGAGTTGAAGCTGTTATAGCTGCAAAGGGTGGGCCAACTCAATATTGAACCCTACAGACTCAGACCTCGTACACACGACCGGTTTTCTCTGCAAAAAACGACAAGAAAACTGCCGGGAGAGCTTTCTTGCCGAGAAACCCGAGTGTGTGTACACTTACCTGTCGTGGTGGAAACCCGCGCATGCTCGAAATGACTTTGACGCATGCGCGGTAGCTTCCTAGGCATAGGTAGGGTGTAGCAAGATGGCGGCGACGGCATCGATTGTGATGAGCGCACGCTCGTCATAGTCGATGACGTCACAGCGTTCGTGCCATTCAAAAGAACGGCGGTTCTTTTGAATCGTACGCGTGTACACTCGGCCGGGATAAGTTTCTTGTCAAGATTCTCGTCAGGAAAAACAATGTTTTTTTCCTGGCGAGAATCTCGGCCGTGTGTACAGGGCTTAAGACTGGGATGCCATTAAAGTTCTTGTGCGTGTAAAGGCAGGTGTCCCAATACTTCCGATAATAGTATGTGTCTAGCTGTTAATGTTGGCTCATAGCAGTACAACTACTGTATGTAATGGCAGTTAAACTTTTCATCTAGTTGCACCCTTTTTATTCTATAACATAGGATATGTATGAAGTCAAATCAGTGCCATAATCTTTTACTGAATCAGTTTTAGCAGTTTTGATTGGTTGAAATACACCCACCGGCCATTTTATTAGGTACACCTTGCTAGTTCTGGGTTGAACCCCCTTTTGCCTTCAGAACCGCCTTAATTCTTCGTAGGATAGATTCAACAATTTGTTGGAAACATTCCTCAGAGATTTTGGTCCATAATGACATGATAGCATCACACAGTTGTTGCAGATTTGTCGGCTGCACATCCTTGATGTGAATCTCCCGTTCCACCACATCCCAAAGGTGCTCTTTTGGATTGAAATCTGGTGACTGTGGAGGCCATTGGAATACAGTGAACTTATTGTCATGTTCAAAAAACAGTCGTGAGATGATTTGAGCTTTGTGACCTGGTGCATTATCCTTCTTGAAGTAGCCATCAGAAGATGGGTACACTGTAGTCATAAAGGGATGGACATGGTCAGCAACAATACTCAAGTAGGCCGTGGAAGTTAAACAATGCTCAATTGGTACTAAGGGGCTCAAAGTGTGCCAAGAAAATATCCCCCACCCCATTACACCACCACCACCAGCCTGAAATGTTGATACAAGGTAGGATGGATCCATGCTATCATGTTGTTTGCACCAAATTCTGACCCTACCATCTGAATGTCGCAGATGAAATTGAGACTCATCAGACCAGGTAATGTTTTTCCTATCTTCCTTTGTCCAATTTTGGTGAGCCTGTGTAACTTGTAGCCTCAGTTTGCTGTTCTTAGCTAAAAGGAATGGCACCCCGTGTGGTCTTCTGCTGCTGTAGCCCATCTGCTTTAAGGTCCGATGTGTTGTGCATTCAGAGATGGTAATCTGCATACCTTGGTTGTAACAAGTGGTTATTTGACTTACTGTTGCCTTTCTATGATCTTGAACCAGCCTGCCCATTTTCCTCTGCCCTCTGACATCAACAAGGCATTTTTGTCCACACAACTGCCGCTCACTGGATATTTTCTATTTTTCGGACCATTCTCTGAGATGGTTGGGCGTGAAAAACTCAGTAGATCAGTACTTTTTGAATTACTCAGACCAGCCCATCTGGCACCAACAACCATGCCACGTTCAAAGTCACTTAAATCCCCTTCCTTCCCCATTCTGATGCTTGGTTTGAACTTCAGCAAGATGTCTTAACCATGCCTAGATGCCTAAATGTATTGAGTTGCTGCCATGTGATTGGCTGAGCAATTTGTGTTACCAAGCAATTGAACAGGTGTACCTAATAAAGTGGCCGTTGAGTGTAGGTTATTTCATTTTGCATTGTTTATTAAAGTGAAATTCTGGGATTGATCTAACTAATCTTAAAACTGCTCCTTCCCCCCTTCCAACATCTATACTAACTACCCTGTGGAAAAAAATATGTATATACTTACCTATTTTAAGGCTGCTCCGATCAAGTGATCATTTCCCCTCTGTCAGCTAGCAGCGGCTTTTGGGGAGAGGAGGAGGCTCCGACAAGGGATGGTCCACAGTAAAGCCCTGTACACACGGCCGAGAATCTCGTCAGGAAAAAAACAGTCGTTTTTCCTGACGAGATTCTTGACAAGAATCTTGTCCCGGCCGAGTGTACACACGTACCTTTCAAAAGAACCGCCGTTCTTTTGAATGGCACGAACGCGGGTGACGTCATCGACTATGACGAGCGTGCGCTTGTCACATTCGATGCCGTCGCCGCCATCTTGCTACACCCTACCTATGCCTAGGAAGCTACCGCGCATGCGTCAAAGTCATTTCGAGCATGCGCGGGTTTCCACGGCGACAGGTAAGTGTACACACACTCGGGTTTCTCGTCGGGAAACAGGCCGACGAGAATCCCGACGAGTAAAAAGAAAGCAGGTCTTCTTTTTTTCTCGTCGAGATTCTGGTCAGTTTTCCTGACGAGAAACCTGAAAGCCTCGTACACACGGCCGTGTGTACGAGGCTTGAGTCTATAGGGTGACATCGCCGCTCAGGCATTCAAGCCGCTATCAGAGCGCTCTATCCTCTTCCCTATAGGGGAGATCACGTGACCAGACCGGAGAGGCCAGAGAATAGGTAAGTACAGTATATCCACCTCAGCTCTGAAAGGTTTTACCCCCTTCATGACCTAGCCATATTTTGCAATTTAATACTGCGTTACTTAATTGCTCAGTCATGCAACACTGTACCCAAACAAAATGTATATCATTTTTTTCACACAAGTAGAGCTTTCTTTTGGTGGTATTTAATCAACGCTGTTTTTATTTTTTTATTTTTTTTATTATTATTATTTAAACAAAAAAAGACCAAAAATTTTGAAAAAAACAATATTTTTTACCTTCAGCTATAAAACATATTCAATTAAAATGAAAAAAAAAAAAAGACTTCATAGATTTGGGCCAAAATGTATTCTGCTACATGTCTTTGGTAAAAAAAAAAAAAAAAAACAATAAGTGTATATTGATTGGTTTGTGTGAAAAGTCCACTGTCTACAAACTATGGTATATATACTAGGATTTTTTTTTTTTTAATACTACTAATGACAGTGATTATGGGACTGAGATAGTGCAGCCAATCTGACACTGAGTGGGAACTGATTAACTGCCACTGACATCACTAGTGACACTAATACAGTGATCAATGATAATACTATAGACTGTCACTGTACTAATGACACTGGCTCAGAAGGATGATGTGATAAAGGGCGCTCCCAATACAATCGCTGAAAGTGCACTTTTAGCGATTGTATTGGGAGCGCCCTTTATCACATCATCATTCCTCATTAGTTTTTCACTAATTTCAGGTGCAGCAACCCTTCTCTTTTTACTTTCACTATTGGCGCCAGTATCCATTTATATATTATTCACTGGCTGGGAAGGGATTAACATCTCAGGTAATCATGGGGTTAAGCGAGATCCTTCCCTCTGTAGAGATGTGATTGGACACAGCCAAGTAGTAAGTCCCGGCCATGAATAGGGTTGCCACCCTTTCTTCAAGCCAAACCCGAACACTTTCGCGGCACACGGCAATTTTTCTGTAGTACACGCTATAGGATTGTAAAATATCTGGAACACCTTTTGGGTTACCCAAAGAGAGTAGTAATGAGGTGTGCTATGGTGAACAGTGGCTGTGGCCAAATTGCATTAACAGTGGGGGGGGGGGAATTAAAGGGGCATGGTTAAATAAAACAAAAGCATTCGTGTAGCCATAAAATATGATTTTATTAATAAAAGAACTTTCAGTTAAAATATGAAACTAGCCTACCTTAAAAGTGGACACTGTCAGCCAGTAGAGCAGTGGACGGTGTCAGAAGATCAGTGGACGGTGTCAGAAGATCAGTGGACGGTGTCAGAAGATCAGTGGACGGTGTCAGAAGATCAGTGGACAGTGTCAGAAGATCAGTGGACGGTCTCAGAAGATCAGTGGACGGTCTCAGAAGATCAGTGGACGGTCTCAGAAGATCAGTGGACGGTCTCAGAAGATCAGTGGACGGTGTCAGAAGATCAGTGGACGGTGTCAGAAGATCAGTGGACAGTGTCAGAAGATCAGTGTCAGAAGATCAGTGGACGGTGTCAGAAGATCAGTGGACAGTGTCAGAAGATCAGTGTCAGAAGATCAGTGGACAGTGTCAGAAGATCAGTGTACCTCCATCCAAAAACCCAAATTAGCTCTACTGAACCCAACCCCATACAAACTGTTCACAAAGTGGCACTGTGCATTCTACAACCCTTTCAAGCACCTTTTAATTACAAAAAAAGCCAAAAAAATTCAAAGCAATCCATAGGCACCCCACAAATAGGGAAGAAGATAACAGATTAAATATCAGACATTGCCTGTCCCCCCCCCCCCCCAATAGAGACCTCCATTACAGCGAGACAAAAAAAATCTTACCTTCCAGGAGCCACTGCAAAGATGTGTGTGTGAACCTCTTAGGGGGCGGAGTCTGTAATACCATGCTTTCTCCTGCAAAAGCATCCCAGTCCAGTGTCCCTCCATTCACTGTCTCTGGGGGCATCAGCACCAGCGGCTGGATGGGAGAGAGAGAGCGCACAGACAGATAGTGCAGTGTGACCCGGCTGCAGGACATAAGCCCCGCTGGAGCGGGGAAAGAAGGGGGGTGCGTGCTGTTTGGGGGTAGCTGACAGAGGGGAGGGGGGTAGCTGACAGAGGAGAGGGGGGGTAGTTGACAGAGAGGAGGGGGGCTGACAGAGAGGAGGGGTGATAGAGTGGAGGGGGGGGTGACAGAGAGGAGGGGGGTGATAGAGAGGAGAGGGGTTGATAGAGAGGAGGGGGGTTGATAGAGAGGAAGGGGGTTGATAGAGAGGAGGGGGGGTGACAGAGAGGAGGGGTGGTGACAGAGAGAAGGGGGGTGATATAGAGGAGGGGGGTTGATAGAGAGGAGGGAAGGTGACAGAGAGGAGGGGGTGATAGAGAGGAGGTGTGACAGAGAGGAGGGGGGGTGACAGAGAGAAGGGGGGTAATAGAGAGGAGGGGTGACAGAGAGGAGGGGGGTGACAGAGAGGAGGGGGGTGGCAGAGGGGGGGTGTAGCTAACAGAGAGGAGGGGGGCTGATAGAGAGGAGGGGGGTGACAGAGAGGAGTGGGGGTGACAGAGAGGAGGGGGGGTGACAGAGAGGAGGTGGGTGACAGAGAGGGGAGGGGTGATAGAGAGGGGAGGGGGTGACAGAGAGGGGAGGGTGGGGTGACAGAGAGGAGAGGGTGACAGAGAAGAGGGGTGACAGAGAGGAGGGGAGGTGACAGAGAGGAGGAGGGGGTGACAGAGAGGAGGAGGGGGTGACAGAGAGGAGGGGTGACAGAGAGGAGGGGGGGGGTGACAGAGAGGGGGAGGGGTGACAGAGAGGAGGGGGGTGACTGAGAGGAGGGGGGTGACAGAGAGGACGGGGATGACAGAGAGGAGGGGGGGTAAAAGAGAGGAGGGGGGTGACAGAGAGGAGGGGGGTGACAGAGAGGAGGGGGTGACAGAGAGGAGGGGGGTGACAGAGAGGAGGGGGGATAAAAGAGAGGAGGGGGTGACAAAGAGGAGGGGGGTGACAGAGAGGAGGGGGGTGACAGAGAGGAGGGGGGGTGACAGAGAGGAGAGGGGGTGACAGAGAGGAGGGGGGTGACAGAGAGGAGAGGGGGTGACAGAGAGGAGGGGTGACAGAGAGGAGGGGGGTGACAGAGAGGAGGGGGGTGACAAAGAGGAGGGGGGGTGACAGAGAGGAGGGGGGGTGATTGACAGGAAGGGGGCTGATAGAGCAGATGAGAGCGACCTTAGGAGACACACAGCGTGAGGCAGGACTCTGGGAACAAGCAGGCGCGATTATCCACATTCCAGCCCCGCCTCCATGTCATGACCGTTCGGCCAATCAGGGCACCCGCTGGGCTCAGAGTGCACCGATGTACACTGGTACTGTGTGACATCGATAGTGAGCACGGGAAGCGCGGCGCCTATCTCCAGATGTTGCAGCCAGGGCCATAGATCCGCTGCCACTGGCCACATGACGGTGGAATGTGTGCCCGGGTTTCCGGCGGGTGGAAACCCGGGCACATGTCTCGAAACCCGTACTGTCCGGGTCAAAACCGGACAGGTGGCAACCCTAGCCATGAATCATTGACAAACTCCAGCTGTGTACAATCACAGCGAGTTTCGGCGATAGGGCGCGCATGCATGCGCCCTAAACCTGGAAACAGGCAGCGATGTACCAGTGCGTCACTGTGCCTGTATGGGCAGCCTGTCCACAGTACATTCTAGAAGTAGGTATACAGCTTTCATCCACAGAGTAGTTAGTATAGGTGTTAGAAGGAAGGGTGGGAGCAGTTTTAAGATTAGTTATATTGATCCCAGGAAATCTACTTTAAAATAAAACCATGTATTCTTTATTTTTTTTACATTATACACTTTGTGATTAATATCTCATTCTGCTGGCTGCTGCAGTGGTAGGCATTGCAGTACAATTTCTTACTGTTCTGTCCTCACTACATGTTTGTTTTTTTAGCTTATCTGAAGTTCAAACTCTGTTCAATAAATCAAGACTTTATTTCAAGCTTGTAGTTTTATTGATAACAAGTAGGGATTGAGTGAATCTGGGGAAATAGAACAATGAATCATGCACGCAGTATTTGAAGCATATCATATCATTACATTAACTGCTTGCTGACCATATAACATACATATACGGCGACAATGTGGCTCTTTTGCACTGGATCACGTACTAGGTATATGATCCGGTGTTGTAACAAAAAAGTCTCGACCCATGCAGGATCTCGACCGCGTCACTTCCTGTGCGCTATGTCACAAAACAGCTGATCGCGGGGCTCAACTGCGCATGTGCTGCTTCACCGCACCTATACCGCGCATGCGCAGACGCTCATTTCAGTCCAGGAAAATTATAGACTCAAGTGGGTGGGGGGAGGCGGTGCGAGTTGCTTAAAGTGGAGTTCCACCCAAAAATGGAACTTCCCCTTTAAAGAAAGGTGACCCCCTGACATGCCACATTTGGCATGTAATTTTTTGGGGGGGGGAGCGAAAACCCTTTTTTAGAGGGTTCCAGCTCCCACTTCCTCCCGGGCCGCCGCGGCGGCTGCGGCCGCAGCGGAAGTAAGCTCACCTCTCCCCCTCCCTCTCCGCAATCATCTGGGACACGTCACAGGTCCCAGGTGATTGCTCCGCCAGTCACGGTGCGCAGCGCGGCTCACGCATGTGCAGTGCGTGCCCGGCTGTGAAGCCACAGCCGGGCGTTCACAGTGACAATGCGGGCGCCACAGAGAGGAGGGGGAGATGAGCGGGGTTTCGTTCCCCCGCATCGCTGGACCCTGGGACAGGTGTGTGTCCGATTATTAAAAGTCAGCAGCTGCAGTATTTGTAGCTGCTGACTTTTAATATTTTTTTTTTAGGCTGAACTACGCTTTAATTACATCATCGGCAGCACCGCCTCCAGCCCCGCCCCTAGCCTGCTCTGGAGAAGGGGGGCGGGCCCCCTTGCAACTTAGCACTGTGTATATCAATATGACCGAGGTCGAGAGAAAATATAGAGCTGCACCGCCTCCAGCCCCGCCCCCGCCCCTAGCCTGCTCTGCTGAAGGGGGACGGTCCCTTTGTATAGCACTGTGTATATCAATTGGAGGTCCAGGAAAAAAATAGAGCTTTGCCTGTGGGAGGGGCCAAGCCTTGGCATAGAAGACATTCCTCATCAATATGAGCATCCACACTGCATGATGTATGTAGCACTACCCCCGTAGGAGCTGCTGTTTGTTTGATTTGGGTCTACGTCCTGCCTATCAACCCCTGGAAGTGGCTCAAACCTTCCCTTAGCACAACTGATATGAATAAGGAGTGTGAGACCTATTGAGTATTAGGAGACACAATCCTGCATACATCACACAATAACCTGTAAATGTTATTACCTTTGCTGGTCACTAGTCCTTCTAAGTGACAGAGATACTTCACACAAGTTATATGCTTAATCAAAGGTACCTTTACTCAGTATAAAAGGGAAGGGTAAAGAATCACATTAATACACACAGTTGACTCTGCATGCGCATTGCAGAGTCAATAAACCAATAAGGATAGGTATCACTGAGATTAGGTAATAACAGGAAATAACATCAGCTATATATATGTACATGTATCTATATGTGTCTCTGCACGGCTAACTGGTTGCTCGCGAGCTCCCCCTTTATTGCAATACCTTGCACGTGTTCATTCCCTATAATAGGTAAGCAAGGCCTATCTGCGTCCCACTCAAAGTTCCTTTCTCCAATGAAGTCTTCGCTAGCCACCGTTGGTGCACAAGTTAAATTGTAATCCACAGGGTTTCAACAAGATGCTGTAATTATCCGCAATATACCTGAGTACTCGTGTGCCTGCCACCCACTAATGACGGATGCACCAATCTCTGATCACATAGTCTCCAGTGAGATACACTAGGCCGCAAGCTGTGGCGTGATAGGTGAAGTGTGGCTGGCACTAACTAAATCACTTTCCTCTAAGGTAGTAGTCAATTCTGGGCAGGTGCCCTTCTCACCAAACAGGCCCGACTTTCAGATAGTCTCCTCTGGCTTGTCCCGGTCACTCGATCTCCACGCTTCTGCTTCAGCTGCAGTCTCCGGACTCCGTCACTAACAGCATATGGTGATGGACGACTCCGGTCTCTGCTGGGCAATCACAGGACGCTGTGGATGATCCTCTGCTGGAAATCACTCAGGCACTCCCGTAATTTAGGCCCAGGCTTCTGGCCTAATCCTTAGGAAGCAGGCCTCCGTGCCAACTTCCTGCTTGATTGAGAGCTGGATCCAGAGAGAGAGACGCTGGCCCCTCCCCTGGTTTAAGTAGTCTGCCCAGAATGCTTTGCGGTGTTGCAATGCACCCTGGGTAATGTAGTCTGTCTTTTACTAAAAGCAACAAAGTATTTTCTCCTAGCTGAGATCTGTCTCAAAGTGCATTAGTTGCATTGTAACACTTATACCACCGGAGGGAGCCGGATTCCTTCTTTCATATGGACATCCTGCTACACACTCCCCCCACTTAAAGTCTTTGGTCCCCAAAGAGGACAACAGTATGTAACCTAACACATACTTTGGCAATACCTGCAGGGAAATTTGTTAGTTTATGCATGACAATAAACAACTTGCCTTTTCATAAGCAGGATTTAAACTTAAACAGCTCATATCATAACACAGAGCCGACAGAGGAACCTCCCACCAATTATCACAAGGAGGGAGGTTGTCCTGTATACGGACCACCGACACTTGGGTGTCTGTTTCAGATGTGCTAGGGAGTGAGCTGGGGTTGTCTTCCACTGAATCTGAATCTGGAGTGGAAGAGCTAGACTGATCAAAGGTTCTCTTAGAAGTGATGATGGCCTCCTCAGAGCATTCACCCAATTGGTCGTACGTCAGTCTTTTTGGGGGGTGAATTACTCTTCTTTCCCTCTGCTCTTTAGGTATCATATTCTCAAGGACATTGGGGCTGGCTGTTTCTAGAAGCTCTTCAGGGGCTTCCTCATCTAATTCAGGCATGTTGGGCTCCAGAACTTCAGGAGCGAACCGCTCTCCTTCAGATAGAGACAACGACCCTTCTTCTGGGTCTTCCATTGACAAAGAGTCTGAGTCATCAGCTACCTCCTCAATGAGAATGTTTGAAGGCACGAATTCAGGAGCTTCTGCCCGAAGAGTTCCATTGTCAACTGTTTTGGGTGAGGTTTGGGAGGTGGTCATGGGTTCTGGCAATTGGGATGACCACAACCAGTCAGATTCTGCTTCTTCATCCTCTTGACCTTCATTGTCAGAGTCTCCACCTCTCACATCTGGAAGCACTGTTTGAGATCGGGTGATGGGTCTGGAACCTTGAGAAGTTGAAGGGGTTTCTTGTGAGTCAGATGCAGGAGGCATGCGAACTGCCTCGGAGAGGGGCAACAAGTGATTCCTGTGCCAGGTCTTTAACGGTCCCACGCTTCCTTCTGGCCTAATTTGGTACACAGGAAGGTTTTCCAGCTTCTTGCAGATAACATAAGGTTGGGATTTCCAACGGTCAGCCAACTTATGTTTTCCCGGAATTCCCAAGTTCCTCAACAGCACTCTATCTCCTGGCTGTAAATCTTGAATTCTGACTCTTAGGTCAAAGTTTCTTTTATTTCTCAGCCCCCGTTGGTCAGATGCTGCTTGGGCCTTTTCAAAAGCTGTCTTCAGACTCTTTCTCAATCGGTCTACATACCCCTTGTGGGATGCTGCTGAGGTATGATCCAGCGATATGCCAAAGGCCAAGTCCACTGGCAACCGAGCCTCCCGCCCGAACATCAAACGGTATGGGGAATACCCGGTGACATCACTGGCAGTGCTATTGTAGGCATGCACTATGGCAGCTACATGCTTGCTCCAATGCTGCTTTTTCTCTGAACTCAGAGTCCCCAACATATCCAAGAGAGTCCGGTTAAACCGTTCAGGCTGAGCATCTCCTTGTGGGTGATAAGGGGTTGTCCTGGTCTTCTGGATGCCTAACAGGTCTAATAACTTCTTTATTAATTTGCTTTCAAAGTCTCTGCCCTGATCTGAATGAAGGCGTTGGGGTAGACCATAGTGCACAAAGAATTTTTCTACCAGTACTTTGGCTACTGTTGAGGCCTTCTGGTCTTTTGTTGGGAATGCTTGAGCATATCTGGTAAAGTGATCTGTTATCACCAAGACATTCCCTTGACCACTCAGATCAGGCTCCAGGCAAAGGAAGTCAATGCACACCAGTTCCATAGGTCCCTGACTTTGCAGATGGCCCATTGGGGCTGCTTGACGTGGCAAGGTCTTCCTTTGAATGCATCGGACACAGGAATGGCAATATCCTTCCACTTCAGCCCGCATGCAGGGCCAATAGAACCTATCCCGTACAAGGTGAAAAGTCCGTTCGGACCCTAGGTGACCATGGTTGTCATGGAGGGCAGCTAGGACCACTTCTCGATATTTGGCTGGTAGAAACAGCTGCCACTTCTCTTCTGAGTCGTCAGAGGGGCCCCTTCGGTAGACCACCCCTTGACGTATGTGTAGCCGATCCCACTCCCTGCGCAACAATCGGGCTTCTCTTGGGGAGTCTGTTTCAAGCATCTCGGGACGCTGGCTTTCCAGGGCCTTTATCAGGAGTTTCCCTAAAGAGTCTTCTTCTTGCTCCTTTCTCAAATCCCTTTTTGTCAGCTTGGGCAAGCCCTCCCCTTCGACTTGGGTCACACTGCAATAGCACTTCAGTACTCCAACAGCTGAGACCCCAATTTCTTCGGCTCTTGACCCACCTCTGGCTTGAAGTTCTGTCCCCTGATATAGGGCTCGCACTCCCTCTGGGTCTAGTTGGGCCCATTCTTCGGTAGGGTCGGTGGGGGCATGAGACCTCCTGGACAGGGCATCTGCATCCCTATTTCCCACTCCGGGTCGGTACTTCAAGCTGAAGGTGAAGCTTGAAAGGGCAGCCAACCACCGGTGTCCCGTTGCATCCAACTTGGCAGTGGTCAGAAGGTAGGTGAGCGGGTTATTATCTGTCTTCACCACAAACTCCGCCCCATATAGGTAGTCTCTCAGTTTGTCTACCACTGCCCATTTCAAGGCCAGGAATTCAAGCTTGTGGGTGGGGTAATTCTTCTCAGCAGGTATCAGACTCCTGCTCACATATGTGACGGGTCTTAGGTAACCATCATGTTCCTGGTACAGCACCCCACCCAGCCCATCTCGGCTGGCATCTACATGCAGTTCATAAGGCTTCTTTGGATCAGCATAGGCCAGGACTGGTGCAGTGGTAAGACTCTTCTTTAACATCTGGAAGGCTTCCTCGCACTCCCCTGTCCACTGGTCTTGAATCGACTCTTTGGGCCTTCGGGGTCCCATGGTGAGTTTCACTGGTTTGACCAGCTCTGGAACATCATCTTCCCCTTCGTTTCTGAGTAACTCGTTCAGGGGTCTGGCAATCTTGGCGAATCCTTCTACAAATCTTCTGTAGTAAGAACAGAACCCCAGGAATGACCGAAGCTCAGTCACGTTGGTAGGTCTCGGCCAAGAGGTGACGGCATCCAGCTTCTCTGGGTCCGTGGCCACCCCTTCTGCAGAAACGATATGGCCCAGGTAATGGACCGAGGACTGGTAAAATTGACACTTCTCTGGGGAGAGTTTCAGGCCCTCTTCACTGAGCCTCTTCAGGACCTTCTCCAGTCTCTCTTCATGCTCTTCTAGGGTTCTCCCGAACACGATGACGTCGTCCAAATATACCAGTACCTCTATTAGATTCATGTCCCCGACGGTTCTCTCCATTAGCCTTTGGAAAGTGGCGGGGGCTCCTGATAACCCTTGAGGCATACGGTTGAACTCAAAGAACCCCACAGGGGTGATGAAGGCTGTCTTCTCCCGATCCTCAGGGTGCATGGGGATTTGGTAATGTCCACTTTTTAGATCCATTACACTGAACCACTTGGCCCCTGACAGACTCTGCAGGGCGTCTTCAATTCAGGGAGTGGTGTATTGATCTGGGATGGTCCTTCTGTTTAGTGTTCTGTAGTCGATACACAGTCTCAGCGACCCGTTCTTCTTTCGGACTACCACTATTGGAGAAGCGTAAGGGCTCCTGGATTCTCGAATAATCCCGTCCTCTTCAGCTCAGCCAACTGTTCCCGCAAGTCTTCTAAGTCACCCAGTGGGACCCGTCGAACTCTCTCTCTAAAGGGCTTATCTTCTTGTAAGCGTATCTTGTGAGTGGCACTCCTTGCACACCCCACATCAAACTCATCTTTAGAGAAGATCTTTTCCCACCTTGCAAGTTGAGCTTTGGCCCTTTTTCTCCATTCTGGAGGGAGGGCCGTGTCTTCAGAACAGAGCTTCTCTATGGTGACTTCACCCCTTTCTTCTTTCTTCAATTCACACGGGGCAATGGGGGTGGCTGGATTCACCTGGCCCAACAGCATTCTGGCCGGCACCTTCACTGGTGTATTAGCAGTGTTCCTTATACTCACTGAAACCCTCCCATGGCTTTTCTGTAGGGCCTTAAATGGGATCACTTCGGGGATTACTTCAATCCCTTTCTGTCTTTCCTGTGGGCCTGGTTCGAAGACAATGAAGGGGCCTGGCTGTTTCCATGTGAGCTTGACAGAAGCCCTCAGGCAAGTCACCTCTCCCGGTTGTAATACCTTCTCCGTCTTGTCTAGCTTCCAAATCTTGCCAACTCCCTCAGCCGGGGCCTTCTGCTCCAGTACCAGGCGCTGGTAGGCTTGCCTTAACATGGGGTGGACTCTTGTGGTCGGGGCTTCTTCCTGTTGGGCCAACGGTGTCAGCAGTCGCCTGACTAGATCAGTGTTGGTCCCTATGATGAGTGAGCTCTTGCTGGCCCCTGGTGGGCGAGGGCACACTACTGCCAGAGTATCGAAGGTCTCTGTCTCCCCAGCCACTGAGGGATCAAAAGTCAACTTGATTGGCAGGTAACCGTCATAGGGAAAGCTCTGAGTTCCAATACCCCATATTTCCAGTTCTTCTAATTTCTGTAGGGGCAGATGTTTAAGATGTTTATCATAGAAATCCCTATACAGAAGAGTCACTTGAGCCCCAGTGTCAAGAAGAGCCTTGGTGTAGATCCCTTCTACTTGTATGGAGACTACTGGAGAAGGCCCCACTAACTTGGCAGGGAACTCCTTCAACACAGACTTCTTGCTGGGTTCAGTTACCTGTACCCTCACTTCTTTTTTTCTTGAGTTTCCGGTGGGTCTCAGTCCCTTCTGGGTCTGGTGTGCACTGGCCTTCTATTCAACAGCAGCCTGAGTTGTGGGATGGGGCCTAATTGGCAGAGGTTTAGGTCCCTGACTCTGATGTTTTGGATCATTGGACTTCTTGAAGGAGTTTGTGGAAACTGGTGGGCGCCCGGCTGACTCCTTCACCGGGGCCTTTTGAAGTTTTCCGCCGGCTTGCGATATCTGGATGCAACTTCATCTGGGCTGGGACACACTGCTCTAACATGCCCGATTCCCCCACAATTGAAGCATGTTATCAATCTCTTATGCCCCATACACACGATCATTTTTCATGCCGTTAAAAATGCCATTAAAAAAAATGGCCATTAAAAATGATCGTGTGTATGCTCCAGAACATTTTTAACGACGTGAAAAACGGCCATTAAAAATTTCGAACATGCTCTCTTTTTTCACGTCGTTTTTCATGTCGTTTTTTTTAACGACGTGAAAAACGATAGTGTGTATGCTTTAACGACGTGAAAAAAAAACGCACATGCTCAGAATCAAGTATGAGACGGGAGCGCTCGTTCTGGTAAAACTAGCGTTCGTAATGGAGATAGCACATTCGTCACGCAGTAACGGACTGAAAAGCACAAGACTGAAAAGAGCGAATCGTCTCTCAACAAACTTTACTAACATGAAGGGTGGCGCCATTCGAATGGAACTTCCCCTTTATAGTGCCGTCGTACGTGCTGTACAACACTGCGCTTTGCTTGAACATTTTTTAAAATGATGGTGTGTACGCAAGACAGGCTTGAGAGGAAACAAGAAAAAAAATGACAAGAAAAACGTCAGTTTTAAAAATGACATTAAAAATGATCGTGTGTATGGGGCATTAGGCTTCTGTACTAGTTCCATATTGGAGCTAGGAGGTTTTTTTGGTTCCTCTGACGTGTTCTTGTTGTGTGGCACAGAGGCCTGGCTAGTCAGCATGGACACCATTTCTACTAGTTGTGACACCTGGGTCTTTAGGAGTTCAACTTCTGAATCACCTTCTTCTGCACTTAACATTCTGACTCGGGCAGTTGGTTCGGTGTGTTGACTCCTCCTTTTGTCTTCCAACATGGCCTCCTCCTCCCTGACTATCCGGATCAAGTCGGGGTATTCCAGGCTGCTCCCGTCCCGCCGGGTGCGTAGCAATAATGCGATGGGGTCCAAGGGTTGAGCTCCCCTCAACACCTGCTGGGCACGGGCCTCATCCACTTTTCTTGGATCGATCCCTTTCTTCAGTAGGATCCGATGCAGGATCTTATCCAGGCGTCCTATGAATTATGACAGCTTCTCTCCCTCTTTTTGGTAGCAATGCCCCAGCTGGTAAGTGAGTTCAGTGACGTTTTCCGTCCCGCCGAACACATTCTGCAGAATATCCAGATAATCCTGTGCATTGCAGTCCTTCTTGCTTAACTTGAGGTTACGTATGGCCTCCAGAGCAGGCCCCTTTAAGCTTTCCACAATCCGTTGTTTTTTTTTGTTGTTCTGGCACCTTCCATTCTTCTAGGGCCTGAGTGGCGCCATCTAGCCACTCTTCAAATCCATCTTCCACTGAAGGTACAGGTTTCTTCCCAGAAAAGGTCCTGAGTTTCCTGTATCCTGACATCAGGTAGTCTGGAGGGCCCTTTTTACACTTGGTCACAATCTCCCCCAGGACAGTGCACAATTCTGAGCTAAGGGTGGTCAATGGTGGTGAACCGGGACCCTTTTGTTGGGCGCTCCCTCCTGTGCTGGGGCCTCCTGAAGTAGTGGATGTGGGGCCATCTTTATTCTCTTCTGGGTGTATCAGGAGGAGTTCTACTTGGTTTGTAGTTTTTATGCTGGCACCCTTGAAGTAGTCAGAGATTCCGTTCCTCCACTCACATAATGCATAGGTGTGGGGATTTACAGTATCTGTCTTTATGTCAATCACCCATGGCTTCCTGTCCGTGGACAATGCTCTCAAGACTGGAGTTAGCTGCTCCTCTACCCAGGCCTCTCTCTGGATTTCAACCACCAGGCCATTTCCGGGTAGGATGCCTTCATCCCTGCACCACCGGGCTACGGCAGCAGGGTCCATTTCTGTGCTGTAAGGGTTCTGTCTAGGGGGAAAGTTGATTGCAGAACCGTAGAATATCCCGGACGAGCCCCCACGTGTAGCACTACCCCCGTAGGAGCTGCTGTTTGTTTGATTTGGGTCTACGTCCTGCCTATCAACCCCTGGAAGTGGCTCAAACCTTCCCTTAGCACAACTGATATGAATAAAGAGTGTGAGACCTATTGAGTATTAGGAGACATAATCCTGCATACATCACACAATAACCTGTAAATGTTATTACCTTTGCTGGTCACTAGTCCTTCTAAGTGACAGAGATACTTCACACAAGTTATATGCTTAATCAAAGGTACCTTTACTCAGTATAAAAGGGAAGGGTAAAGAATCACATTAATACACACAGTTGACTCTGCATGCGCATTGCAGAGTCAATAAACCAATAAGGATAGGTATCACTGAGATTAGGTAATAACAGGAAATAACATCAGCTATATATATGTACATGTATCTATATGTGTCTCTGCACGGCTAACTGGTTGCTCGCGAGCTCCCCCTTTATTGCAATACCTTGCACGTGTTCATTCCCTATAATAGGTAAGCAAGGCCTATCTGCGTCCCACTCAAAGTTCCTTTCTCCAATGAAGTCTTCGCTAGCCACCGTCGGTGCACAAGTTAAATTGTAATCCACAGGGTTTCAACAAGATGCTGTAATTATCCGCAATATACCTGAGTACTCGTGTGCCTGCCACCCACTAATGACGGATGCACCAATCTCTGATCACATAGTCTCCAGTGAGATACACTAGGCCGCAAGCTGTGGCGTGATAGGTGAAGTGTGGCTGGCACTAACTAAATCACTTTCCTCTAAGGTAGTAGTCAATTCTGGGCAGGTGCCCTTCTCACCAAACAGGCCCGACTTTCAGATAGTCTCCTCTGGCTTGTCCCGGTCACTCGATCTCCACGCTTCTGCTTCAGCTGCAGTCTCCGGACTCCGTCACTAACAGCATATGGTGATGGACGACTCCGGTCTCTGCTGGGCAATCACAGGACGCTGTGGACGATCCTCTGCTGGAAATCACTCAGGCACTCCCGTAATTTAGGCCCAGGCTTCTGGCCTAATCCTTAGGAAGCAGGCCTCCGTGCCAACTTCCTGCTTGATTGAGAGCTGGATCCAGAGAGAGAGACGCTGGCCCCTCCCCTGGTTTAAGTAGTCTGCCCAGAATGCTTTGCGGTGTTGCAATGCACCCTGGGTAATGTAGTCTGTCTTTTACTAAAAGCAACAAAGTCTTTTCTCCTAGCTGATATCTGTCCCAAAGTGCATTAGTTGCATTGTAACACTTATACCACCGGAGGGAGCCGGATTCCTTCTTTCATATGGACATCCTGCTACACACACATAATGTGAAGGGCTGTGCAAACAGCAGCCTGACACATGGAGCCTCCGCTTACACAAATCTGTCTGTGCACAGCCCTGCAAAATACATATACTTGAGGCCAAGGAAAATTATAGAGCAGTGTCTGTGACAGTGGCGGCTGGTGCTCAAAAATTTGGGGGGGGGGGGCGCAAACAAACTGAAACCCCACCCCCCCAATCAATTGCAGCCTCACTGTGCCCATCAAATGCAGCCATTTGTACCCGTCAAATGCAGCCACTGTGCCAGTCAAATGCAGCCACTTGTGCCCATCATATGCAGCCATTGTGCCCACCATATGCAGCCACTTGTGCCCATCATACGCAGCCATTGTGCCCACCATTTGCAGCCACTTGTGCCCGTCATACGCCGCCATTGTGCCCACCATTTGCAGCCACTTGTTCCCGTCATACGCAGCCATTGTGCCCACCATATGCAGCCACCTGTGCCCGTCATATGCAGCCACTAGTGCCAATCAAATGGAGCCACTTGTGCCCATCATATGCAGCCACTTGTGCCCATCAAATGCAGCCAGGCACATCCTCCGACTCGGCTGTCACTTCTCTAATCCCCCCGCGCGCAGCCGGTCTGGCGACACTTACCGAATGACGGGGCTTCCTCCTCTTCTGTAGCCGCAGCTGTGGCTCCTGTGTTCGCTCGGCTCCTCAGGCTTCCTCTGTCGTGTCTCCTCTTCCGCCAAAGCGTTAGGCATCCAATAGGATCGCCTAATGGTTTGGCCAATCAGGAGACATTAGTGTGAAAATAGCAAAAATTAATTTGCTATGACACACAACAGGGTTGGAGCAGGACGCAGTGCTCTGCGCCCCAAGCTCACCCTATTTTGAAGCCTATTAGAGCCTCTGGCTCTAATCACATGCTTCAAAAAACACACTCCCGCCTATCCCCGCCATAGTATTTCATGTATCTGGCGTCCTGAAAGGGGCTGGGCACATGAATAGGGAGAGCGGCAGAGGTGACAGGGGGGGCGGCGACCTTGCATTGTGCGCCCACAATGCACGGGCTGCCACTGGTCTTTGATCTCTGTCAAGTGCTGGGGGCTGGATCGCCTCCACTGCTTTTCCTCTAATCGGGCCAAAGAAGCTGAGTGCGAGTTTACCTGTAGCCCTTCCACTGGAGACTTGTACACCATCATCATGGCGTCCCAGGACGGTGGTTACCGGGTCCCGGGAGGGCAGAGCACATGTGTGACCCGCTTTTGGGTCAGTGGTGGCTTAGGGAGAAGGAGAGGGCCCCTGGGTGGACGTGAGAGAAGGAGATTGCTCCTGGGTCGCCAATGAGCCCCTGGGCGGCTGGAGGAGAAGGAGAGGGCCTCTGGGTGGCCAGTGGAGAAGGAGAGAGCACCTGGGTGTTTGGAGGAGGAGAGGGCCTCTGGGTGGCCATTTAGTCAACAAGAGGGCCCCTGGGTGGCCGTGGGAGAAGGAGGGCACCTGGGTGTTTGGAGGAGGAGAGGGCCCCTGGGTGACCATGGGAGAAGGAGAGGGCACCTGGGTGTATGGAGGAGGAGAGGGCCCCTGGGTGGCCATTTAGTGAAGAAGAGGGCCCCTGGGTGCCCGGGGGAGAAGGAGAGGGCACCTGGGTGTTTGGAGGAGGAGAGGGCCCCTGGGTGACCATGGGAGAAGGAGAGGGCACCTGGGTGTATGGAGGAGGAGAGGGCCCCTGGGTGGCCATTTAGTGAAGAAGAGGGCCCCACTTTGACAGGTCTCTCCCATGGCAGCCAGACAAACCAGCCCCCCTGGCTGGCCAACCCAGATGGCCACCCAAGCCCCCCCTCCTCCTTCACTAGCCATTAGCCATTCTACTTTATTAGAGTAGAACGGCTGGTACTGGTACTCTTATATGCAGTACCAGTGGGGAAGCTAGACATTATTTCACCCGAGGCAAAGAATCCGTTTGGTGGGACAAGATTAGGCAGAAGTGAGAAACTCCCAGGCCATAGCTGTTGAGTCAGCTGTCTGTCCCCTCCCCCATGCTCATTCTGGTCCCCCCATGCTCCTCTGCCCCCCCTGCTCCTCTGGTCCTCCCCCTGCTTCTCTGTTCCCCCACATGCTTCTCTGTTCCCCCCCATGCTCCTCTGTAACCTTGTGCTTCTCTGGTCCCCCCCGTGCTCCACTGGTACCCCCCCGCTTCTCTGGTCCCCCACATGCTTCTCTGGTCCCCCACATGCTTCTCTGTTCCTCTCCCGATCCTCTGTTCCCCCATGCTCCTCTGTACCCTTGTGCTTCTCTGGTCCCCCTGTGCTACACTGGTACCCCCTCTGCTTCTCTGGTCCCCCACATGCTTCTGCATTCCTCTCCTGATCTTCTGTCCCCCCGTGCTCATCTGGTCCCCCCTGCTCATCTGTACCCTCGTGCTCCTCTGGTCCCCCCGTGCTCCTCTGGTCCCCCCCCCATGCTTTTGTATTCCCCCCTGCTGCTCTGGCCCCCCGTGCTTCTCTGGTTCCCCCATGCTTTGCTGGTCCCCCCATGCTCCTCTATTCCCCCCCCATGCTGCTCTGGTCCCCGTGCTCCTTTATTTTCCCCCCATGCTGTGCTGGTCCCCCATGTGCTGCGCTGGTCCCCCGCATGCTGCGCTGGTCCCTCGCATGCTGCCCTGGTCCCTCGCATGCTGCCCTGATCCCCCGCATGCTGCTCTGGTCCCTCATGTGCTCCGCTGGTCCCCCACCTGCTCCTATGGTTCTCCATGTGCTCTGCTGGTCCCCCATGCTCCTCTATTCACCCCCATGCTGCTCTGGACCCCCATGCGCCTCTTTTCCCAACATGCTGCTTTGGTCCCCCATGCTCCTCTATTCCCGCCCATGCTGCTCTGGTCCCCCGTGCTCCTGTATTGCTCCCCCTTTGCTGCTCTGGTCCCCCATGCTCTATCTCCCCCCCATGCTGCTCTGGTCCCCCATGCGCCTCTATCCCCCCATGCTGCTCTGGTCCCCCGTGCTCCTCTGTTTTCCCCCCATGCTGCGCTGGTCCCCCATGTGCTGCGCTGGTCCCACGCGTGCTGCGCTGGTCCCCCATGTGCTGCGCTGGTCCCTCGCATGCTGCACTGATCCCCCGCTTGCTGCTCTGGTCCCCCATGTGCTACGCTGGTCCCCCATGTGCTCCGCTGGTCCCCCACCTGCTCCTAAGGTCCTCCATGTGCTCTGCTGGTCCCCCATACTCCTCTATTCCCCTCCCATTCTGCTCTGGTCCCCCATGCGCCTCTATTTCCCCCCATGCTGCTCTGGTCCCCCGTGCTCCTCTATCTCCCCCATGCTGCTCTGGTCCCACGTGCTCCTCTATTCCCCCCCTTTACTGCTCTTGTCCCCCATGCTCTATCTCCCCCCTCCATGCTGCTCTGGTCCCCAATGCGCCTCTATTCCCCCCCCATGATGCTCTGGTTCCATATGCACCTCTATCCCCCCATGATGCTCTGGTCCCCCATGCGCCTCTATCCCCCCATGATGCTCTGGTCCCCCATGCTCCTCTATCCCCCCCATGATGCTCTGGTCCCCCATGCGCCTCTATCCCCCCATGATGCTCTGGTCCCCATGCACCTCTACCCACCCGTGATGCTCTGGTCCCCCATGCGCCTCTATCCCCCCCCATTATGCTCTGGTCCCTCATGCACCTCTATCCCCCCCATGATGCTCTGGTCCCCCATGCGCCTCTATCCTCCTCCATGATGCTCTGGTCCCCCATGTGCCTCTACCCCCCCATGATGTTCTGGTCCCCCATGTGCCTCTATCCCCCCCCATGATGCTCTGGTTCCCCGCAGCGCTCACCTCCTCTCCCTGGCTAGTTAACTTCAGCGTGACAGAATACAGACATGCTCCTCGGGAGTCGCACTGAGAAGCTCACCATACGATCCGGAAGGACGGCGGCCACACACAGCTGTGACATAAGCTTCCTCTGCACTCGTTCTCCTGGTCTTTTCTTCCCCCGCTCTCCATATAGGTTCTCCGTGGCAGCAGACAGGTTGGAGAGCGGGGGAAGGAAAGACCAGGAGAACGAGTGCCGAGGAAGCTTATGTCACAGCTGTGTATGGGCGCCGTCCTTCCGGATCGTATGATGAGCTTCTGAGTGCGACTCCCGAGGAGCATGTATGTATTCAGTCACGCTGAAGTTAACTAGCCAGGGAGAGGAGGTGAGCGCTGTGGGGAGGAGAGGAGGTGAACGCTGCGGGGAGGGAGAGGAGGTGAGCGCTGCGGGGAGGGAGAGGAGGTGAGCGCTGCGGGGAGGGAGAGGAGGTGAGCGCTGCGGGGAGGGAGAGACAGAGGAGCGGAGGGGGGGTGGCGGTCCGCTGTCACTGAAGCTGGCCCACTGAGCCATCAGCCCACCTGGAAACTCCCGGTAGTCCCGATGGGCAGTCCATCCCTGGGGGACATCCTTCTCCCCTGGGGACAGGAACACTATCTCCCCTAGGGATGGGGAACCCATCTTGCCTACGGACAGGAACCCCATCTCCCCTGGCAACGGGGACTCCATCTCACCTAGAGACCCCATCTTCCCTGGGGACCAGGACCCCACCTCCCCTAAGAACAGGAACCTGATCACCCTGAGTGTGCCAACCTCACCGCCCTGCCTGATCACCCTGTGTGTGCCAACCTCACCGCCCTGCCTGTCATGTGTATTGTGTGAGGGCCCTCCTGTGACAGCTCTTATCAGAACAGACCCCTCTGTGTGCTCCCCTTACATGACTATCAAGGACTGTACTTACAGGCGCCGCTCCTGTAGCCACGCCTCACTCAGTTGTGTCTCCGTAAGTTGTGAAATTCTCTCCCTCTACCCAGATATGAGATCGCCAGTATGTAGCACGGGGGCAGCCTGTGATTTACTCCTCTTCATTTAATTTCTTCTCTAATATCGAGTCTCATGTATGTGGAGATGCTCTGATGGACAATAAACACTTATGTTGCTGCTCTCACTTTACACATTATGTAGATTGTTAGACACAAACACCCAGGCACAGAAATCATCACTTCTACTTCACATTCTTGTCGTCTGACCCTGCCATTGCTTCCTTTCATTCAAGTTGAAGAGCCAAGGCTGATCAGATGTTTACAGACTTAGCTAACACGATCTTTCCTAGTGATGTGTGATGTCACCCAATCAATGACAGCCCACCCTTATGTCAATACTGCTCATGTCTTCATATTGCTTGATAAAGTCAGCTACCAAGTCCTCCGAGGGAGAAGGGTGTCCTCTGTGCTCTGGGGCAGAAGTGTGGCCTCTGTCCTCAGGGAAGAAGGGTGGCACCCTCTCCTCCTCCAACCACCCAAGGACCAGCTCTTCCAATTTTGGCCAACCCTGGGGCCATCTCCTTCAAACAGCCAGGGGCCCACTCCTCCTCTGCCAACCACCCAGGTGCCCTCTCCTTCTCCCCTGGCCACCCAGGGGCCCGTCCTTTGGGGGAGAGAAGGGTGTCCTGGTCCTCCGGGGGAGAGAAGGGTGTCCCCTACCTCTGATGAGAGAAGGGTGTCCCTGTCCTCAGGGGAGAAGGGTGGCACCCTCTCCGCCTCCAACCACCCAAGGACCAGCTCTTCCAATTTTGGCCCACCCTGGGGCCATCTCCTTCTCCTTCAAACAGCCAGGGGCCCACTCCTTCTCTGCCAACCACCCAGGTGCCCTCTCCTTCTCTCCCGGCCACCCAGGGGCCCTCTTCTTCACTAAATGGCCACCCAGGGGCCCTCTCCTCCTCCAAATACCCAGATGCCCTCTCCTTCTCCCATGGCCACCCAGAGGCCCTCTCCTCCTCCAAACACCCAGGTGCTCTCTCCTTCTCCCCCACCCACCCAGGGGCCCTCTCCTTCTCCTCCAGCCGCCCAGGGGCTCTCTCCTTCCCCACCGGCCATCCAGGGGCTCTCTCCCTCTCCACTAGTGACCCAGGAGCTCTCTCCTTCTCCCCTGGCCACCCAGGAGCCCTCTCCTTCTCCCATGTCCACCCAGGAGCCCTCTCCATCTCCCCTGGCCACCCAGGAGCCCTCTTCTTCTCCCACGTCCACCCAGGAGCCCTCTCCTTCTCCCATGTCCACCCAGGAGCCCTCTCTTTCTCCCACGTCCACACAGGAGCCCTCTCCTTCTCCCACGTCCACACAGGAGCCCTCTCCTTCTCCCTAAGCCACCAGTGACCCCAAAGCGGGTCACACATGTGCTCTGCCCTCCCGGGACCCGGTACCCATTGTCCTGGGATGCCATGATGATGGTGTACAAGTTTCCAGTGTGAGGGCTACAGGTAAACTCGCACTCAGCTTCTTTGGCCCGATTGGAGGAAAAGCAGTGGAGGCGATCCAGCCCCCAGCACTTGACAGAGATCAAGACCAGTGGCGGCCCGTGCATTGTGGGTCCACAATGCACGGACGCCACCCCCCCCTGTCACCTCTGCCGCCCTCCCTATTCATGTGCCCGGCCCCTTTCAGGACGCCGGACACATGAAATACTATGGCGGGGATAGGCGGGGGTGTGTATTTTGAAGCACGTGATTAGAGCCAGAGGCTCTAATAGGCTTCAAAATAGGGTGAGCTCGGGGTGCAGAGCACTGCGTCCCACCCCCACCCTGTTGTGTGGCATAGCAAATTAATTTTCGCTATTTTCACACTAACGTTCCTCCCTGTCAATCAGCGATTGGCAATCTCCTGATTGGCTAAAGTATTAGGCGATCCTATTGGATGCCTAACGCTTTTGGCGGAAGAGAAGATACGGCGGAGGAAGCCTGAGGAGCCGAGCGGACACAGGAACCACAGCCGCCGCTACAGAAGAGGAGGAGGAAGCCCCGTCAGTCCGTAAGTGTCGCCAGACCAGCTGCACGCGGGGGGGAGATTAGTGAAGTGACAGCCAAGCCGGGGGATGCGCCTGGCTGCATTTGATGGGCACAAGTGGCTCCATTTGATTGGCACAAGTGGCTGCATATGACGGGCACAAGTGGCTGCATATGGTGGGCACAATGGCTGCGCATGACGGGCACAAGTGGCTGCAAATGGTGGGCACAATGGCTGCGTATGATGGGCACAAGTGGCTGCATATGATGGGCACAATGGCTGCGTATGATGGGCACAAGTGGCTGCAAATGGTGGGTACAATGGCTGCATATGATGGGCACAAGTGGCTGCATATGGTGGGCACAAGTGGCTGCATATGACGGGCACAAGTGGCTGCAAATGGTGGGCACAATGGCTGCGTATGATGGGCACAAGTGGCTGCATATTGTTGACACAATGGCTGCATATGACGGGCACAAGTGGCTGCATTTGACTGGCACTGTTGCTGCATTTGACAGGCACAGTGAGGCTGCAATTGATTGGGGGGTGGGGCGGTTTCAGTTTGTTAGCGCCCCCCTAAAATTTTTGAGCACCAGCCGCCACTGTCACAGACACTGCTCTATAATTTTCCTTGACCTCCCGTATATGTATTTTGCAGGGCTGTGCTCAGACAGACTTGTGTAAGCGGAGGCTCCGTGTGTCAGGCTGCTGTTTTCACAGCCCTTCACATTATGTACATCATGCAGTGTGGATGCTCATATTGATGAGGAATGTCTTCTATGCAAATGCTTGGCCCCTCTCACAGGCAAAGCTCTATATTTTCCTGGACCTGCCATTGATATACACAGTGCTATGCACGGGGCCCGTCCCCCTTCAGCAGAGCAGGCTTGGGGCGGGGGCGGGGCTGGAGGTGGTGCAGCTCTATATTTTCTCTCAACCTCGGTCCCATCGATATACACAGTGCTAAGTTGCAAGGGCTGAAGGCAGTGCTGCCGATGATGTAATTAAGCAACTCGTACCACCTCCGCCCGCCCACTCGAGTCTATAATTTTCCTGGACTGCAATGAGCATCTGTGCATGCGCGGTATAGGTGCGGTGAAGCAGCGCATGTGCAGTGGAGCCCCGCGATCAACTGTTTTGTAACGTAGCCGCACAGGAAGTGACGCAGTCAAGATCCTGCATGGATCGAGACTTTTTTTACAACACCGGCACTTCCCGGTAGGTGGGTTGCACACATGCACCAGAGGTGGCCCAACTGTGCTGTGATTAGACACAGCAGATGCCAATCAGAGGTTGCCGGCAGTCATCCGTTGCCAATCGTCTGGAAGACACACAGAACAGGGTTCTTCCTATGTAAACAAGGCAAAGCTCTGTCCTGTCAGCTGGGAAGCAATGGATTTTCTTTCCCTACAAAGCAGTAAACATGTGCATTTGTTTTCGTCCGAATGCATTTTCATCCAAAATTCGGGTATTTTCGCTATCGTTTTGACAAACGATAACGAACGCGCAGAATCCGAAAACCGAAACATCCGACATAAACAAATGCTTTATTTTCGTTTTCGCTGCGACGACAGTTCGATATAGATAGGAGATTTGACATGACGCTGACAATAGCGATTTGTGTCTATCGAACCTGTGGTCGAATGTGCCTAACCTTAGCTCTATTAGTCCAAGATTATTCTACATAGAGAGAAAAGATTCGACAGAGAGAAAAGATTCGACATTATAGAGACAATAGCAAAAAAGATCGAATGTGCCTAACCTAACTCTATTAGTCCAAGATTATTCGACAGAGAGAAAAGATTCGACATGAAGATTCAACGAAGCAGTCGACGCGAGCGGACATTTATGGTCAAATGCTCCGCCCATAGGCTATAAAAGAATTCTAATGTTGGTTGACTAGTAATAATAATTAATAAATATAATTATTACTAGTGTCATACAACATTAGAATTCTACTATAGCTTGTAGATGGAACATTCGACCGGAAATGTACGATTGCGGCGTCGTACAGTTTAGCTGCTCCGTCGAATCTTCTTAGAACATTCGACAGACACCATGAGCCTTCAATGACAGATTCGACCTTAATTATTTCAGATTTTCAGACGAATGCATTTTTTAACGAAACAAAATAAATAAAAACGAATTTCGGGAGTAACTAAATAAATAAATTTTTTGGACGAAAACGAAATTCCGAAACAAAATATTTCAGTGTGCACATGTCTACAAAGCAGTGAAAAAATCCATCACTTCCCTTAGTAAAAACACAACATAGTAAACACCAAAACACTGGCTAGGCACACATTTAACCCGTTGATCACCCTAGCTGTATAACCCCTTCCCAGTCGGTGTCATTAGTACAGTGACAGTGCATATTTTTAGCACTGATCACTGTAATAATGTCACTGGTTTCCTAAAAGTGTTAAAAGTGTCAGTAAGGGGGCGTGGCTAGATAATGGTGCTGTGAGGCTGTGTGTTTGGGGAGCTACATGCAGCCCTGGCGATCTCTCTCTTCTACAGCTACTCAGTGATATCACATGCCCGCGGCAGAGAAAGCCCCCGGAGCACCGTCAGCACAGAGGAGACAGGACATTGCCTCATATTTCTTCAAAGTCTCCAATCGCCTCGCTCAATACCCAGGGATGCAATATGGCACAGCTGTCCCCATCAGCAGGGTCCCAGCCCACAGCCTTTGCTTCCCTCTCACAGCCTTCTGGCCACCCTGCCTCTCCCATTTTATCTCCTAAACTACTAAGGGCTGCTTCTCAATCCTGCCCTATGCCTTTCCTACACATGAACAGATGATTGAAGGAGTCATCTTGAAGTTGCCTGCTTCAATCGTGAGTATGCTCTCCAAGGAGATACACGAATTATGAGATCAGATTGCCTCGGTTGATAACCGGGTTACATCGGTAGAAACCACCACAAACACACTGCAAGCCCATGTGACCACACTAGAGGAGGCTCAGGAGAGGCCACACCACAGACTTACCATGATGCACCTGCTCATTGACGATAGAGAGAACCATAGTCGCAAAAATGATATCAGGCTGCGAGGCATTGCGGAGGCTACTTCAGGGGAGACCTTAAAGCCACAGTTACAGCCATCCTGAAGCGTGTGAAACCACCCACAGCAGAGATGGAATTGGGTATAGAGGGCAGGGTTCATGGGGGGGGGGGGGGTATTTGCTCCGTACCCCTGTGACAATCTGGCTTGAAATCGCTTTTACACCTTAAAGCAGAAGTAAACCCATTCATAAAACATTTTCATTTCCAGCACGTGCCGGAAATGTAACACTCCCATTGGTTGTGCTCTCAACCAAACTGTCAAACCATCCAATGGCTGGTGTCATAACTGATCACATGTGCAGCATCATGACAGTTGTAGATTGAACGTAGGCAAAGATGGAAGCTTCCTTGGCTGAAAACGATAGGGGGGTTTACTTACACTTTAAAAGAAGAGATCATGCGTCGTGCATGGACCAGGGGCCCAGTGGATTTTGACAGAGCCTCAGTGAAGCTATTTCCGGATCTCTCTCGCCTGACTCTTAAGATACGAGTGTCTATCCGTCCTCTTCTGGAAGTGATCAGGAACTCTGGGGTTACTTACCGCTGGGGCCACTCCTTACATCTTCTGGTCAGTGAGGGCGATGATTCTTTTACTTTACACTCCCCTGAGCAGTTACTGGCTCTCTTTGCGCTCCTGGATGTTCCAGAAGTTCCTGTTCCAGACTGGCTAAATCTGTCAGTGTTGTCGGAAGGCCCATGTCCTCCCACCCCAAGACCACAAAGCAGCAGAAGATCCCGGTCCCGTGCAGTCTCAAACGAGCCCGCTGGTGGCCACCCTACCATTTATGAGCCCTAAATGCCACTCTGGTTGGACAATTTTCTATTGTTAATCACCACTTTCAGAGGGTCTCCATGGTTTTGGGAGGCTGTCTGATCCCCGAGACTTTCTGGACTTCACCAGTTCTGGTTTTGGCCCATTGGCACTTTGTCTGCAAATGTTTCCTTGTGCCTGTACTAGTCTGGGTTCGCCATGACTGTATCCCAAACATAAGCTGTGGTGGGCTTATTGGTTCAGTATGCCCCCTATCCTGGCTTCATTAGGACCCAGTGTTACCACTCTAACTCCTGGACATTAAAGTCTCGTACACACGACCGAGTTTCTCGGCAAGAACCAGCAAGAAACTTGCTGGCAGAGCTTTCTTGCCGAGTAAATCGGTCGTGTGTGCGCAGCTTTCAGTTTTCTCGTCAAGAAAACCGACAAGAATCTCGACGAGAAAAATAGAGAACCTGCTCTCTATTTTCTTGTCGGGTTTCTCGTCGGCCTGTTTCTCGACGAGAAACCCGAGTGTGTGTACACTTACCTGTCGCCGTGGAAACCCACACATGCTCAAAATGACTTTGACGCATGCGCGGTAGCTTCCTAGGCATGGGTAGGGTGTAGCAAGATGGCGGCAACGGCATCGAATGTGACGAGCGCACGCTCGTTGTAGTCGATGACGTCACCGCGTTCGCTCCATTCAAAGAACCGCGGGTTCTTTGAATTGAGCATGTGTACACTCGGCCGGGACAAGTTTCTTGTCCAAGAATCTCGTCAAGAAAAACAACGAGTTTTTTCCTGATGAGATTCTCGGCCGTGTGTACGAGTCTATACTGTTTACTGTTTTTACTGCCTGTTAGGTTGACGAGTTTGCATGTTGTGTTATGACCACTAGCTGGACAGAGGGCACCGGGCTCCGAGTCCCTTGGTAAGGGCATATCTACAACCCCCCCCCCCTCCTGTCGTAGTGCAGCTATGGGCTGGTGTGGGAGTCCTTCCAGCAGCCACAATGGATCCGGTATACTCTGACCCAGGCAGCTTCTGTTAACTGCCACCTAGGTCCTACAAATTAAGCATGGTGCACTATCTGGAAGGTGGGAGGCTTGGACATTTTAGGAATAAAGTTTTTCTATCCTGGACGCATTGGCTGAGTTCTCATTTTATGATGCCATGATTATAGGTCACCTGGCAGCACGTTTCCCCTAGCTCTTCCTACTGGTTGCAGGAAAAAAAATTGCTCTGGCCTTACATAATCTAATAAATTGCAGCTGAACTTCAGTTCACACTTTATAAGCAGTTATGGCGATGTTTTTTTTCCTTTTGAGATAAAGGTTTTACATAAATAAAAACAGATCATTGTGAGCACCCTTGTCAATGGTATATGCTTTGTCTCATCCCTCTAACTGCTAAATCTGCACGAGAGCCTGTTCTGTTAAAAAACAAACAAAAGACTTACTGGTCAGGTTCCCAGGTGAAAAGGAAAGAAAGCCTATAAGGAAAAGGAATGCAACCATCAAATCTAAGAATTGGTAAGCTGCAATATAATAAATGTTTGCTTTTGGGTTTAATACCACTTTAAAAAAACAATATACTGCATGCACATTTCTAAGGCACAGTGGTGTGCTTTACAAATATACATTGTGTTCAGCTTGTTCTGGAATCAAGGGAATCAACCAATCTGGACAAAACATTTTTTTACCATGTCTCCCACCCATCTCTAACCCATGTTACTATGCATTTTTTTCTCCTTACCAGGTTAATTCAGAAATACTCACAAAGTCGCTCCTCCAGATCCCTTGTCACTGCTAGTTTGAGTTGGGGGGGGGGGGGTTGATCCAATGCAAGGGACCATTGGTCCCCTGTCATCCCCCAATGATGGAGTAATTGTCTTCTGGATCCTAAGAGAACCCCATCATTAGACATCCAATACGAAATGTCCAAATGATACAGGCACTTGGCCACCCAAAGAAGGACCTAAGAAATTGCACCTAAACTGTTTAATTGCAAGGTTGGCAACTCATAGCAGCTAAGAAGTTACTCATAATAAACCACCACGCATCATTGTTCCCTTTCTATTATTGTCATTGAAATCAACAAAGCTAACTTTTCTTTGGCAGCAGTCTGTTTACTTACGAAACATAGAAGAGTCTACACATTTCTTATGAGCTTTGATTATAGTTCATAGTCACCCAAAGCCTAAGACATATAATGCAGAGGCCAATCATCATCTTGCAGAAGTTCAAAAGTGTAAACCAGTAACATAAAAAGCCCTGGTTTTAAAAAGATATCTCCACCTGAATTCCAAATAGAGGATAGGGGATTAATGAAGGTCAGTGGAATCTTCTAGTTGCATGCTAGGCACAAATTCTTTCCAATACCTTTGGCCAGGTTCTGTTTCGGAAATTAAAGTTCCCCTAAAGTTCAGTCAGGAGCTCTATCTCTTCCCAAAAGTCATTGTTAAAATGAGCCTAGGAATTATAACTCCATTTACACCCCTGTGGAGAGCTCGTTTTGTGTTTCTTTTTGCTGAAATATAAAATGAAAATGTCAGTAATCTGCATTTCAAAAGCTCTGCTTCCCTCTAGTGGCATTAGTCAGGTTTAGCACACTAAATACAAAGTACACCGAATTACAGAATATTTCCTAGGCCTACACTGACTGAATGAAGATACAAAATGGGAAGTTTGAAGTATCTTTTTTTTAATTCAAAGAAAATATATTTAATAACAAAACCCCAGAACTACATACATTAAGAAGTCACCTTCTAGTTTAGAAGTCAAAGTGACACTAAACTCTGGTTTAAAAAAAAATAATTCAATTTAAGTATGTATCCTAAGGCTGGGTTCACCCTTGGGTTTTTTCGCATCCAATTCGCATAGCAGGAGATTGTGACCGGCTGTCTATGGAGCACCTCACACATCTCCACAGCTGCTCCGGTAAAAATTGCACAGGAGCCCTGTGCGTCTTTTGGTCCGTTTCAGGTCTGAAAAATTCCGACTGAAATCGGACCTGAAACAGTGAATGGAGACGCACCAGACTCCTGCTGTGAGCCGGACCCTGCTGCTGTGTGAACCCAGCCTTAAAGTAGTATTTAACCCTCAGTGTTTTTAGCTCAACATATTGAACAAAATAAAATAAATATTTGTCAGTAAACTATTTGTTAAAATTCTTACCACAGCACTTGTAGTTTATAACTTTCAATACTGCTGGCTACTGCTCTTTCAGTGCTGCTTCCCTGAATTTCCAGACTTCACAGGAAACAGTTAACAGTGGATAGTGCAGTCTCGAGCCATTCTAGGCCATGGGGCTGTTTTTTTTTTTTTTTTTCTTTTGATGCACACAGTATAGGGACACAAACTTAAAAAAAAATAAAAAAAAGATCCAGGTTTGTCAAGTTCAACAAAGAAAAAATAAATTAAACCCCATATACAGAACCCTATACCCAATGGTGTATTTTGGTTTTGTGCTGCCCTAGGCAAGACCTAGAATCGGGTGCCCCCCCAATCTAAATTTATTCCACCCCTTCCTTCTACAAGTGGCTATTCAGGGTCACTGGTGGCTATTCGGGGGCCCCTGGTGGCTATGTGGGGTCTCTGGTTGGTATGCAGTGTCCCTGGTGGATATATGGGGTCCGTGGTGGATATGTGGGGTCTCTGGTGGTTATGCAGGGAGTGTTTGGAGCATGGAATGATCCTGTCAATCTCAGTGTGGACAGTAGATCTATGGAATATAACATGTTCCCATGAAATCAGTATGCTGATCAGATCACTGGAGGTGATGATGGAAATGATCGGAGAGGTCAGTGGAAATGTGATCCAGCGGGGCTTTGCCGGAATTAGTTCCTGCATGTAAGGATGACTCGATTGTATTTTGCAAAAGATAGGAGCCACCCTGAAACAGGGAACCTGGTACAGCCTTCCTCATCAGCTGCCGTACCTCCCGGTCAAACCACCGAACTCCTGTCAGTTTGAGAACAATGGTTTGCTCCGCCTGGCACCCATACTCTTGACTCCACTGAGTAGCTGTGGCAGAGTCCATAGCCTCCTCTGGCTTGGGTGCCTCATCAGACCTGCTCGGGTGCCACAAATGGGGTATTATCTCGGTGGGACCTCCATATGTAGCGTTACCCCCATGAGGGCTGCTGATTGACTCCATACCCCATAGGCTATCCCGACTCTGCAGATTATCTCTTACCTCTGACACCTTGGGTTCCATTTTTGGTTGACTTATAGTAAACAGTAATACTCTTAGTCAGATGTGCTTAACCACTTAAAGAATGTTTACTAGACAAGAATGAAACACAATTATTATGCAAACATAGGTGACTGATCACAGATTTATGTATAAAAAGACAAAGTAACACATTCAATTCAATACTGTCTTATCACTGTACCCAATCACCATATAATGAAGGTAAATGTGAGTAGGTGTGCGGTGGAGAAAATCCCCAACACTATAAGGCTTGTATTGGGACACCTCTCCACCTAGGCCCACACACACACACCAAAACGACAAAACAGCAAAAACAGTGCAAACAATCACATTAAGTGCTAGAAGCTTATCTTACTAAATGGCTCCCTCTAGAGGACAGTTCAGAGTTACTGTGACCATATGTGGTGAACTTGAAGAATAACCAAAGTGATGGCTGTTCCAGTTTGTCTCAGTCTTTCTTCAGCTAGCTCTGTTGGTGCACTTAATTGTAATCCAAAGGTGAAAAAGAATGATAACTGTGAGAATATGAGGTGCTTGTGAAATAACCGCTAACTCTGTCAATCTGGCTGCAAAGACACTCAGGTGTAATGGATTCCTATCCGTAGAACTACAGGTGTCAGCAAACAGTCTGGATAACAGGAAACACTTCTCAATATCTCAGTCAACTACTTGATAGGCAAGTGCCTGCTCACCGCTATGGCTCTTCAGCCCACTGGTATGATCCGTCCGGAAATCCCTTGCGGATGCCTCTGGAAAGAAGATGGCGCCGATGCACAGCGCACCCGCTCCCCGGGTGTTGGCGGGCAGGTAGCTTCAAATGCTATGAAGCGTGGGCCGATCCCCCTGTCCAACGGGACAGGACCGTCCTTCAGGGATCCCTCTGAGGCGATTTCTCCAGGTCTCTGCTGTAGGCCGCAAGCCTTAACTCTCAGTCACTCACGCAGACCTCCTGCTGGCAGTTGAAAGGCGTCCAGAGAGGCCTAACCGCGGCCTTGCTTGTCCTTTTATCTGGTTGCCCAGCAGGCTGTACGATCGCGCGTTGCATCCTGGTAACACAGTGGCATTGTGGGTTGGTAGTCTTCAAACTAACTTATAGCAATAGAGTAACTTCCTCATAAAACTACCCATCCCACAATGCACCACAGTTCAATTTTAAACCTAGAAGATAGACATTCTAATAACAATCAGTGGTCACCAGAGGGAGCCAAACCCTTTACCAAATAAACAATACATAGCAACTTTAGTAGCGATCTTCTGGCTACATAGGTCTGGTAACTGTGGTTGGCGGATCCCCCTTTTTTGTTTGTTTGTAATACCCAGACGGGTTGTGACCATGTCTGTGGTATTTCTCTACTTCAGTAGACTAAAAATAGCACCCTGTGTTGATATGGAATGGATTACTTGCCTTGTGTTGTCTTAGCAGCGACAACTTCCATTGCACATATCTGGCGTTTGCCTGGATATGTGGAGATGTCAGCCCTTTCGTCATGTTACCACACATATTCTTTTGGCTGCTAGATTGAGCCTAGCAAGACCTTGGAAATCTGATAGGGCACAAACCATAGAACACACGCTTGACTTGGTAAACCTTCACTATAGTTATGAAACCATAATGGCCTCAAGCGCAGGTCTACAAACTATTTCACAAAAGAGGGTGAGAATGCAGATACTGGTAGCTCAACTAGGTACTGTATCTTTTTCCAGTTGAAGATATTAACCAACTATTAAAGTCAATATATACTTCTGAACAGATCGAGATGCCTCAGCAAGCCCAGTCTGTTCAGGATAAGATGTACAGAGGCCTACAGGGACTTAAACCTAGGTATTTTCCAGTACATCACTCACTCAAGGACATGATCCTTTCTGAATGGAAAGAACCTAAAAGAAGGTTGTTCCAGTCTAGAGGACATAAGAGAAGATTTCCCTTTCAGTCCAATTTTGAGGAGGTGTTTTTCAAATGTCCTAGGTTAGACGCTCCTATGTCACAAGTATCTAAAAAGTCAGATCTCTCATTTGAGGATTCTGGAATCCTTAACCACTTCAGCCCCGGAAGATTTGGCTTCTCAATGACCAGGCCATTTTTTGCGATTCGGCACTGCGTCACTTTAACTGACAATTGCGCGGTCGTGCGACGCTGTACCCAAACAAAATTGACGTCCTTTTTTTCCTACAAATAGAGTTTTCCTTTGGTGGTATTTGATCACCTCTGCGGTTTTTATTTTTTGCGCTATAAACAAAAGAAGAGCGACAATTTTGAAAAAAAAAAAAAAACAATATTGTTTACTTTTTGCTATAATAAATATCCCCAATTTTTTTTTAAAAAAACAACAACTTTTTTCCTAAGTTTAGGCATATGTATTCTTCTACATATTTTTGGTAAAAAAAAAATCGCAATAAGCGTATATTGATTGGTTTGCGCAAAAGTTATAGCGTCTACAAAATAGGGTATAGATCTATGGCATTTTTATTATTATATTTTTTTTTTCCTAGTAATGGCGGTGATCAGCAAGTTTTATCAGGACTGCGATATTGCGAAGGGCAGATCGGACACTTTTGACACATTTTTGAGACCAGTGACAATTATAAAAGCGAATAGTGGTATAAAAATGCACTGATTACTGTATAAATGTCACTGGCAGGGAAGGGGTTAACACTAGGGGGCGATCAAGGGGTTAACTGTGTTCCCAAGTGTGTTCTAACTGTGGGAGGGATGGGACTAACTAGGAGGAGATTGAGATCGGTGTTCATACTTAGTATGAACACACAATCAGTCTTCTCTTCCCTGAGAGAACCGGGATCTGTGTGTTTATCGCACCCGCCAGGCACTTGAATCGGCTCTGGTGCAAGCGCCCCCTTGTGGCCAAAAGGCGAAGCAACGTAAGGTAACGTTGTTTCGTCCAGGGGAGCGAACCTGCCACAGTAAAACTGTGGCAGCTGGTCCAGAAGCGGTTAAAGTGGTACTAAAGGTTATTTTTTATTTTTAAATAACAAACATGTCATACTTATCTCCACTGTGCAGTTAGTTTTGCACAGAGTGGCCCCGATCGTCCTCTTCTGGGGTCCCACGGCGGCTCTCTCGGCTCCTCCCCGCAATAGCTAACCTCCTCTGGGAAGCTCTCTCCCGAGGGGGTTACCTTCCGGGCGCGCTCCCGTGTCATACACTCAACGTCCATAGACGCAGAGTGTATGACTCGGTCCCGCCCCCGGCGGCCGCGTCATTGGATTTGATTGACAGCAGTGGGAGCCAATGGCTGCGCTGCTATCAATCTATCCAATCAACGCCGAGACTCCGTGGAGAGAAGGATGCCGGGGACAAGCCGAGCAGGTGAACTGGCTCAGGTAAATACTTTCAAAGTTTTTAATGCTGCAATGTTTTAACGTTCTGCAGTTTAATGATTCGATGATCTAAATGCTGTTATGCTTCAAAAAGTTTTAATGTTTTAATACTTCTATTTCACGTCTCCTGTCTGTAGTAATAATATGCAACTTTGATATATATTTTATAGATTCTTTATGCGTGTGTTTTCATCTACAACCACATCCATGCATTTGCATATGTAGCGCCCATCCCAAATCTTTGGGACGCTATTCAAATTTAGGGGGATGTCTGAGCCAGTAGTTGGGCTCAGACGGTTGATAATTACATTTAAATTCGCCTCTGTCTCAGTTATGGTTTGCCTGGTAGTGATTTCCCTTTTTGCCTGTAGGTTGCGATACCATCTCAGGCGCTTGTTGGAACACGGGCAGATTATGGTGCATTGAGTGGCCCCTCTCGGCAGTGGTATAGTGGGAGTGGTTAACCCACTGTGCCTGCTGGGAGGAGATACTTAAGGGGCAGACGCCATTGATTGGGGTTCGTTCATGCCCCGCAGCCCTCCGGGCGCGAGGTGTGTGTGTGGTCTTGGTCTTGGGGCCACGTTGGCCCGAGGCTGCATCGCTACTTAGTAGGCCCAGCTAGTCTGGCTGGGGCCTATATCCGGAGAAGGGATGCCAAACTGCCCATCTAAATGGGGAAAAAGCATCTTAATGAAGGAGACCAAGGGAGAACCTGCCCTGGAGGAGACCGTCACATCACTGCTGTCTCGAGTGAGGCCTGGCAACTTTATTAAGGAGGGATCCATTACACTACAAGCCCTGCAGTTCGCCGAATTGGCTTAAAGGCTCTTTAAACTGTACGGCTGGAAGTTTGGGACTTTAAAATCCTGTGGCAGAGGATACCTGGACTATCAATTGCTCAACTTCAAACAGGGCTGTGGCAAAGACTTTGTACATTTGAACAGGTCTGTGTCAGAGACCTTCTTCACCTTGGGCAGTCTGTGGCAGAGATTGCCCCGTTGCTGATTCGTGTGTCATCCCGGCTGCTAGGCCATGTGAGAGGGGACTATCCGGGTGACCAATACCCACTCTAACATTGAGAGTGGTGAGTGACTTTGAACTTCTACCTTTGTCAACTTTTGTGGTGAGTGCCTGAACCTTCCCCTACTCTTCCGTACTTTCTACTTCTCAAAGTTATACTGCATAAGAAAAATAAAGCCTAATGCCCCGTACACACGATCGTTTTTCATGCCGTTAAAAATGCCATTTTTAAAAATGGCCATTAAAAATGATCGTGTGTAGGCTCCAGAGCATTTTTAACGACGTGAAAAACGGCCATTAAAAATTCCGGACATGCTCTCTTTTTTCACGTCGTTTTTCATGTCGTTTTTTTTAACGACGTGAAAAACGATAGTGTGTATGCTTTCACGACGTGAAAGTTAATTCTTCTTCTAAGTTAATTCTTCTTTTTTCTTTAAATTTTATATTATTTTTGGTTATTTTTTTTGGCCTTTTTTTAAGTATTTTGGCTTAAATTATTCTTGTGTAAAGTTACCACAACAACCTTCCAAATGTGTCTCATTTGGCCTCAGGGAGGTTTGTGTCCCCTGATAATAACAATAATATAATTTGAGATGTCCCTGCCTGCTTCCTAGCAAGCTCTCTTTTGAAATACAAATCACATAGTCAAGTATTTAAAGGGCACTCAATTTTTTTTTATTTCAGAACATTAACAAATTAAAGTGGAAGGTAGCACTGGAGAGCCTGCTTGCATTTGTGCATCCCTTTGACCCCACAACAACCATACAAGATGTCCAAACCAAAATAGAGATTAGATCCCCCCAAAAAATGAGCCCAATCTTGTCTTGAGCTCCCAGAGGTCAGGAGCCACAGCAGATAAGTCCTATATGTCCCCAGTCTGTGGTACTACAGCAGGCATTATTTTCTTCTCTTCCTTGTAGCCTTCTCTCCAGCCTTCTCTGCAGCCTTGGTTGGTTTCTTCCTTGGAGGCTGGGGATCAGGAGGAGAGGTTGTGGCATGAGGAGTAGTAGGAGGAGGAGGTGGAGGAGTAGGGACAACCTCCGTTATGTCCGTGTACCTAGTGAGTTCACCCAGCACGCCCTTATTGATGACTTTCAATAGCAGGGTCTCACTGTAAATTTTTTGCTGCAACTCCATTTGCCCTAGTTTGTGGGCGAGGACTGCGGCAAATCCCTCTTCAACAGAGGGTGCCTCTCTGAGGGCCGCTGTTGCCTCTCTGAGGAAGGCCCTGGTTTCCTCCTCCACCTGCCTACCTCTCCTTGGCCCTCGTGGTTTAACTACCAGGGGAGGCATCTGGGCTCTTGTGCTGGGCCCAGCCTCCTCCTGGGTGCCACTGGGCCCAGCCTCCTCCTGGGTGCCCCTGGGCCCTGCCTCCTCCTGGGTGCCCCTGGGCCCTGCCACCTCCTGGGTGCCACTGGGCCCAGCCTCCTCCTGATCCCCAACATCACCCTCTTCCTGGCTCTGCTCTGGCTGTAAAAAAAGAAAGGGACATTATTTATTTTGCCACATCATCATTCACAGACATTGTTCACCTCTAGACATTGTTGAAATCAATGCCAAAAGTTATGTCCTTTTCATTGATTACGCATCCTGGTTTTGTTGTCTTGGACACATAAAATTAGCCCACTACTGTATCTTGCTCTTCACAAACTTTATTGGTAGAAGTGTACATACCTTTAACAATAATAACATCTATTTAAAATCTACAATTTTGTACGATAGAAATATAGATAGCAAAACTTTACCTGGCTCCATATCTCCAAATCTGCCTCCTCAAGGCCCTGGTCTTGATCCTCAGAGGAAGCCAGAGCAGGGTTGACAGGAAGGCTGGAGGACTGGCTGCAGGGAAGGCTGGAGGGTTGGGTACAAGGAAGACTGGATTGACCTCTGGGGGGAAGGGTGGAGAGAGATTCCCGCACTTCCAGCTGGTCATCCAGAAAAGCAAGATTACTGTAGTACCACAGACTGGGTTTATAAACCTTATCTGCTGGTGCACCTGACCTCTGGGACCTCAGGACCATAGTCCTCTGGGTCCTGTATGTCCCTCTGATGGTCCCAATTTTGTTTTTGACATCTTGGAGAGTTGTTGTGGGTATCTTTGTTTGCACAAATGCAAGCAGGCTCTCCAGTGCTGCTTTCCTGGCGTCTTTATTTTTATTTCCGCCACTTTTGGTTTGCCATAATATAGGGAGCTCTTGCCATTTGTCGATGAACTCCCCCATGAAGTCTGGGTTTTTAAAAGTATTCATGATATCTGTAAAAGCGAGAAACCAAAATAAAAATATATTTCAGGCAACATTCCTCAACTGTGCATTGTCTACATATTTTGAGCACACAAATCTCCTCGTCTGATGAACCTCAAAAAGTAAAATTGTTAGGTACCTTGGTCACGACGTTCGTTGCTAACTCTCTCTCCCGAAAAATGAACGTATTTCCCAGACATGGATCTTCACTTTATATACACAGCGCATGCGTGAAACTCCGCACGCTTTCCCCGCCCCTGACGTTCGATATTGTACTTTCCCCGCCCCTTCTCGCTCGTAGTGCTGAACAAAACATGGCGGAGACACAGGTGGCTGAGATTACCTCTACAGAGGATGAAATTACAGAGGAGCCCAAATCAAGACCCAGGAGATTTAAGGCATCCAACATGTCATTCGAGGAAATGGTGGAGATGGTCGCCATTTTAAAGAAGGAGGATTATGATGCCAAGCATGGTCCGTATAAAAGGCCTAATCTGGTCAAGTCCAGAATTATGGGCAAAGTGGTCAAAAGTCTCCACCAAAAATTCGGGGTGTGCAGAACGAAGGAACAGCTCAGAAAACGATGGTCAGATCTGAAGTTGCGGGAGGCCGACCAATATAAAAGAATCAAGAAAGTTATATTAAAAAGTAAGTTGTTTTTTTTGAGTTTCCATGGTACATATTATTTTCTTGTATTCTGTCGTGTATTTTTAACTTTCATATAGTACACTGAAAGATACCATCTTTTTTAGGTTCGTCCGCATAGTAAACGGACGTATTTTACCTCTTTCTCCGTACAGTTCCTCAAACGATGTTTTAGGATCATCCAGTGTGAACACCCATGTTTTTTTGTTTATTTGGGGGAGTACATTTGGGCCACACTTATTTTTGGTGTGCTAATCCAAAGGAGATTTGTTCATTTTGAAAAACGATATGCATGGTAATGTTAAAGGGAGTGAATGCTCAGCAGCTGATGAAACATCTGAACGCAGTAGTACAAGTGTGGGCCTAAAGCCAAAAAGCTTGATGGAGTCACACACAGGTGATCCAGTGTAGATACTTTGGGGTGTTACAATGTTTCAAATTTGTTCACAAAATGTATATGCTCTGTTTTGGCCTATGTATCCAATCATTTGTCCCGGTTGGCACAGGGGTTAAAAATTAAAATGGAGCATGCTTCAAAAGAATGATTAAAAAGTTTTTTTCCATGTTTCTTATTTTAGCAAAATTGAGTCGCTACTAATGAAACTATTCCTTTTATTTCAATCTCCCTAGGGATTCGAAAAGCTACCTCAGATGAGACGAGAATTGCAATACCTACAACAATACCCCCAGAACCCCAGGATGGAGAGGAATGTGATGTTGTGGAAGTTGAAAGTGGCACCACCACAGGTCAGAGAGAAACCAGACACATGCATGTTAAATAGATGTAGGCCTACATATTCTATCCTACATATTTCTTTTTACATTTAGGTGCAGTTCTGGCGGAAGACCCCAATAAGTTGTCACATCACAGTGCCCAGATCCTGATCCAATACCTGATGGTCTGTTGTCGTGACCTCGAAAAAATTAAGGGAGATTTGCGAGAGATCAGGGCAAATACAAAGCGGGTGGAGGAAAGGCTCCAAAATATCATGGCTGTGCTTGGGCGTGTCTAATGTTTTTACACCAAATAACGTTTTACTTGCAGAGTTTTCTTTTTTTTTTGGTTATTTTACCCTTTAATGACTAGCACATGTTTAGCTTTTTCAAAATTTGGAGAACTATAGTTTGTTTATGCATGGCTGGTCATGCGTTTTAATACACCTGAAATTAAGGGAACATCCACATTTCTATGGAAGTTGACCACCTAAACAAAAAAAATAAAGGTATTTTTACATAACAAATCATTGTGGCTTCATTATGTAAATGTGGTGCTGAGTGAACTAATCAATGTTTGGTGTTTACACTGACAATGAAGGCTAATTAAAAGATTTTTTAATCCACATGGCAAAACAAATGCACTAGGTAAACCTACCAGAAACATCAAACATTATACAATAAAAATGACAAACCAATCTTTACTTTTTTTAAAAGTTTTATTTTTTTGGTCTAAAATTATTAGAGATTGTCTGGCATTTCAATGGCCCCCCTACCCATAAAATAGTCCACATATTGGTTACGGACCTCACGTCCGGTTGGGGGGGCCAAGCCAGGACGGCCAGGTTCCAGGGCCACCAAAGTTTCTGCATTGATTAAAGAGGCCTCAGGCCCACTCAAAGATATATAACTCGTTGAATGCACCCTTAGGAAATTATGCAGCACACAGCACGTCATAACCACATGGTTCCATTTGTATGGGGCAAGGTGGATGGAGGTAAGGAAGAGGCGAAATCGGCTGGCCATGATCCCAAACGCATTTTCCACCACCCTTCTGGCTCTGGCCAGCCGATAATTGAAAACCCTCCTCTCAGGGGTGAGGGTGCGTTGCGGGAATGGCCTCATCAAATGGGGTCCCAGGCCAAACGCCTCATCCGCCACAAACACAAAAGGTAGTCCCTCCACATTCTGCTCCGCGGGTGGCAAGGCCAGCAGATCCAAAAGGAGCCGTTCTCCAAACTCCGTCTGGGCAAAAAATCCTCCATCAGACATCCTGCCATTCTTGCCAACGTCCACATAGAGGAACTCGTAGGTGGCCGACACCACTGCCATCATCACGACGCTGTGGAACCCCTTATAATTATAATAAAAGGATCCCGAATGGGGTGGTGGGACGACCCGAACATGTTTGCCGTCGATGGCTCCTCCACAGTTCGGAAAGTTCCATCGCTGGGCAAACTCGGAAGCCACATTCTGCCATTCATGTGGCGAAGAAGGGAACTGTGGAATTAAAGAAATAACAAATTAATACTTGGAGCCAGAAACATTGCAAGCTGATTTCATACACACATTCATGGCCAACATTGGTAGAAACTGTTAAAAACATAAAAAATTGGAAGCAAGAAAAAAAAAAAAAAAAAAATTATGGGGGGGGGGGAAGGGTTGAAGATGAGTTGGGAATATCACACATGAAGGCTGTAGCACTCTGTATTGAAGTTAACAAAAATGAAACATTCCTAGGCAAAATTTAGAGTGCGTTTTGGGTAAAGCACTACGATGGAACATATAATAAAAAACATGGAAATGACTAGGCAAGGTAGGTATGGCCCCAGGATAGCATGCTGGAGAGGTTAGGTAAGCCAAATTTACAGGTAGGCCTCAAACACCAAACTTTAAATAATAAAACATGGGGAGAAAGGGGACATTCCCTGCAGCTAAGAATCATGTGAATTAGGGACTGCAAATAAAGCAAATTAAAAATATCCCAAAATAAAAACCATACAATGTGAATTTTTGAAGAAGAACACTTACCTTAATATAGTCCTCCTGCAAAACTTGAAGGATGGCAGAACAAGTCTCTGGTATAATGATCCCCAGAGCCTGGGGGGATATGCCTGTGGAGAACTTAAGGTCCTGCAGGCTTCTCCCAGTAGCCAGGTATCGCAACGTGGCGATGAGCCTCTGCTCAGCACTGATGGCTTCCCGCATAACGGTGTCCTGCCTGGTAATATAGGGGGACACCAAAGCCAACAGCTGCTGAAATACGGGGTCAGACATCCTGAGAAAATTCCTGAAATCATCAGGATTATTCTCCCTGATCTCCCGCAACAAAGGCATGTGACAGAATTGGTGCCGCTGGAGCAACCAATTCTTGGTCCATGAACTCCTCCTGACCCTGCTCATGGCATGGAGTCGGGATACAGCATGAACCCCTGCACCAACTACAGCACGAACTCTACGACGAGTACGTAGCCGCAACATGGCTAGATAACGGTCGGCTGAACAGAACGTACTAGAAGAACGCACGGAAGAACAGCAAGGCCTATGAAGAACAAGCTGAAAAACACGAACGTGCAGAGCAGGCCGCACTGAATAAACAGATACGAACTGACTACAAGCAGTGCTAAACAGATACGAACCCACAGGCGCAATCTGAACTCCCGAAAACGATCTTCAAAGCACGAAGACTGAAAAGCGCGAATCGTCTCTCACCAAACTTTTACTAACACGCGGAAACACGGAATTAGCAAAAGCGTCCCAAAGGGTGGCGTCATTCGAACGGAACTTCCCCTTTATAGTGCCGTCGTACGTGTTGAACGTCACTGCGCTTTGCTTGATCGTTTTTTTTAATGATGGTGTGTACGCAAGGCAGGCTTGAGAGGAAACATGAAAAAAAACGAGGAGAAAAACGTTGGTTTAAAAAATGACATTAAAAATGATTGTGTGTACGGGGCATAACTGTTTGAGGTTTTACATCTGTGTGGACATTGCATTACTACAGACTTTCCTACCCGGACAACGCAGCTGAAGAGGTAACGTAGGATGCATTAAGGTGAAAAAACACAAACCTTTACAACCCCTTTAAGGATCTGATGGATAGGAGGGCTGATTCTTTATTACGTAAGGCCTGGGATGCCTCTGCCTTTTCTTTAGGGCCAGCTATAGCGTCCACATGTGTTGCTAGAAAGTTGGATGTGTGGGTTCAATGTCTGGATGACCTTCTCCGCTCCGACACCCCCATGGAGGAGATCAGGTTATCTCTCCCCCTTATTGCCAAATAGTTGCATTTTTTGCTGATGTGGCAGCAGATTCAGTGAGATCTGTGGCCAGGACATCAGCGCCCATTAATTCAACTAGATGAGCCATCTGGCTAAAACCCTGGGAGGGGGATCTTACCTCCAAGAATAAACTTTGAGGCATACCTTTTGAGGTCAAACTTTTATTTGGTTCTTCCTTAGAGGAAGTCCTAGCTCGTTCCTCTGAGAAGAGTAAAAGCTTTCTGTCTTCTCGGAAGAATAAGCCACAGAATAAAAAGCCTTTTTGTGGCTTTCAGAACAAAGTTCATTTTAAGACCAATAGGCAACAGGCAAAGAAAAAGTGGTCATTTAACAAAGACAAGGCTAAAATAGGGGGTATTCTTTGCTCCTTCAGCCCCTACCAAAAATTCCCAGTGACGTCAGAGCGGGGGTAGGAGGAAGGTTGTCCCATTTCACCAAAGAATGGGTGGATATTACCAGCAATCCTTTTATCCTCCAAATTATAGAAGGTTACAGATTGGAATTCAAGAGACCCCCACCCCAGAGGTTTTTTCTTACCCATCTGCAGAGGGACCAAGAGAGACGGCATGCCGTGCTGGATCTGATTTCGATATGGGAAACGGAGGGGGTTATCTCCCCGGTTCCAGAAGATCAAAAATTTTGAGGATTTTATTCTCACGTGTCTCTTGTGAAAAAGACTTCCGGCAGATTTCGGATGGTCATCAATTTAAGCGTCCTGAACAGATGATTGTCTACAGATGATTCTGGATGGAAAACATTTATTCTGTCAGGAATCTGTTATTACCAGGAGTGTTCATGGTAACCCTGGATCTTCAGGACGCTTACCTTCATGTACCGATCTGCCAGAAGCATCAGAGATTACTCAGATTTTCAGACCTCATGGAGAACGGTTCAAAACATTTGCAGTTCAGAGTCCTTCCTTTTGGTCTCTGGACAGCACCAAGGATTTTCATGAAGGTCATGGCCTATTTTTGAATGCAAAAGATTTCAATCGTTCCATACCTGGATGATTTTTTGGTCTTTGCGAAAGAGAGCAAGAGAGTCTGGTTCAGGGTCTGCAGTTGATCTTACAGACCTTTCAGAAATTAGGGTGAAAGGTCAATCAGCAGAAGTCTTGCCTGATTCCCTCCCAGAGTGTTCCCTTTTTGGGTTACCTAATAGGCACAGTTGCCCAAAAGATTTTTCTTCCAGGGAATTTTTTTTTGGAAGATTCTTCTCGGGTTCTCCCACAGGCCTCCCTCCGTCAGATTAAGCAGTTATTGGACTTAATGACTGTAGCCATTCCAAGAGTGCCATAGGCCCAATTGCATTCCAGGCCCCTGCAGGCTTTTCTTCTGTGTCATTGGGATCGCAGAAAAAGTTATTTGAATCAGCTTGTGCAGCTTCCAAGAGAAGATTTTCTCAATCTGTCCTTGTGGGAGCAACGGGAACATCTGCAAGGAGGGAAGGACTGGGTGCAGTATGCCCCAATGAAAATGACTACATATGCCAATCTGTGGGACTGGGGAGCTCACTCGGGACTGGCAGGCTCAGGGAGCCTGCTTGCCAGAGGAGGCATGTCAGTCATCAAATTTCAGAGAATTATTGGCAGTGGGGAAGGCTTAAGTTGCTCTGGAGGAGTGGGTCCACTCAAAAGACCTGGAGATTTTTTCAGACAATGCCACAACCGTGGCATACCTAAACAAGCAGGGGGGGCACTGACTTGGACACTGTTCTATTATTGAGCCAGCAGATTCTGACCTGGGCAGAGAACAATGTCTCTTAGATCAGGGCAGTACACATCAGTGGGGCGGTGAATTTTCTGGCAGACTATCTGAGCAGAGTAAACATACTGTAAGTTGTAGCAATTGGGAATTGAACCAAGACACGTTCCAGGAGATCATGTTAAGGTGGGGTGTTCCCAGAGTGGATCTTTTTGCATCGAGGCTCAACAAGAAACTACCAGCTTTCTTCTCTCTGGAAATAGAGAGGGAGTCCTTAGGGACAGATGCCCTCTATTTCCCATGGAACTTCACTCTAGCCTATGCCTTCCCTCTGTTACCTCTCTTGCCACTGCTGGCTCGGAACATTGTTTAGGATCAAGCAGAAGTTATCCTAATTGGCCCAGGAGGAGTTGGTTCTCCTATCTGAAAGCACTTTCAATAGAGCCCCCCTGGCCTATGTCGGAGCTGAGAGATCTTCTCCATCAAGGGCCAGTGCTCCATCCAAACCCTCAGACCTTCCATTTGACGGCCTGAAGGCTGAGCAGCGCATCCTACAGCTAAGGTGTTGTTCAGAGGAGGTTATTGAGACCATCCTAGGCAGTCTTAGTTAGTCACAAGGAAGATCTATGGGAAAGTTTGGAAGACTTTTGTTTCCTGGCAGAAGAAAACAGGAGTTGATTCTTTTTCTACTCCCTATATACAGGATTTTTTGCAGAAGGGAGTGGAAAAAGGACTTTCTGTCAGCACCCTTAGAGTTCAAGTGGCTGCACTGTCTCTCTGAGGACCCTTTGGTCAAGAGGTTTCCTTTTAGCCAGAGCTAGACGTACACCCAGGGTTGTTAAACAGATTCCTCCCTGGGATCTGTCATTGGTTTTGAATGCTCTCACCAAAGCTCCATTTGAGCCATTACATGAGGCCTCTCATGTAATTGAAATTGATTACTTTAAAGAAACCCCCGTGGCATCAGAGGGGGTCACCTGTTTACGTCTCACCGGGTGACCCTGCCCTCAGCTATATAACAGCTGTCACAGTGGGAGAAGCGTCACTCGGTGGCCGCCTCCCATGGAGGTGGAACTGTTGCGTTTTTTTTTGTTTTTTTCGGTCGTCTGCGACGTGGATTTACATCGCTGGACATTTTAATTTTTTTATTTTTTAATAAAGGGCTTGTCCCAAGCTGTCTCTTGTCTTTTTTACCATTTTTTACACTTTTTTGATGAAATGGTAGGGGTACAATGTACCCGTTACCAATTCACATGGGGGGGGTGGGATCTGGGGGTCCTCTTGTTAAAGGGGGCTTCCAGATTCCGATAATCCCCCCCCGGCCCGCAGACCCCCACAACCACCGGACAAGGGTTGTGGGGATGAGGCCCTTGTCCCCATCAACATGGGTAAAGGTGCTGTGGGGGTCAGACCCCAAAGCATCCTCCCCATGTTGAGGGCATGTGGCCTGGTACGGTTCAGGAGGGGGGGCGCTCTCTGGTCCCCCCTTTTTCCCTTTGGCCTGCCAGGTTGCGTGCTCGGATAAGGGTCTGGTATGGATTTTTGGGGGAACTCCACGCCATTTTTTTTTATTTGGGGGGAGTTCCCCTTAAAATCCATACCAGACCTCGAGGGCCTGGTAATTGAATTTGGGGGAACCCCCACGCTTTTTTTTTTTATCAATGACTTTTCTATGTATTGCCTGGAGCCGACAATTCATTATAGCCGTCTGTAGGGACCCCTATGCCATTTAAAAAAATAATAATTGGCGCAGGGTTCCCCTTAATATCCATACCAGACATGAAGGGCCTGGTATGGAAGTTGGGGGGACCCCTACAAATTTTTTTTTTTCAATTTTGGTTCGGGGCCTGGTAATGGACTGGGGGGGGGAACCCATGCCGGGTTTTTTTTATGAGTTTTATCTGTATTGCCGAGACCCGACAATTCATTACAGACGCGAGTAGTTTTAAATTACTTTTTTTCCTTTAGAAATGTCATTTTGCTGCGGGACTGTTCTAAATACAGGAAAAATGTGCCACTTTACAGGCATACTATAGACAAAATTAAAAGGAATATTTCACTTTTATTGTTTCACTTTAAGCATTATTAAAATCACTGCTCCCGAAAAAACTGCAGTTTTAAAAACTTTTTTTGTATTGATACATGTCCCCTGGGGCAGGACCCAGGTCCCCAAACATGTTCTATGACAATACCTTGCATATAAGCCTTTAAAATTAGCACTTTTGATTTTTTGCACTTTTGATTAATCTCCCATAGACTTTTAGACGGTATTCCGCGGCTTTCAAATTTGCCGCGAACACCGCATAATGTTCGCTATTCGGCAAACAGGTGAACACCCGATGTTCGAGTCGAACTTATGTTCGACTCGAACATCAGGCTCATCCCTAGTGATCACTGGTCTCACTAAATACAGCCATTTTTTTTTTTTTTTGTCTTAAATTCATCTTGCATAGATCTGTTCATTTGGAGAGTGCAGGAAATGAGAGATCAGATAACAGCCTATATGAATAGAGCTGTAGTTTTGAAAACAGGAGAAGCGTGTCCTGGATTCTGGAAAGCTCAGCATACACTATACAATCTGATTGTACCCCCTCATTTAGATCTGCCATCAATTATGTAGCGCAAGGGTCTGCCTGATTGGATACAGAGTGATCGGATAGCTGGTGTGTGCTCCCATTATATAGTTTTGGACAGAGCTTGTACAATCAGATTGTATAGTGTATGGCCACCTTTAGCCACCTAAAATGAACTAATTGCTAATTACTTCTAATCCTTGTTTGCTTTGCAACAACATTCAAAATACAAATCCACTTCAGTAACATTTAGAAAGTTAGGGGTAGCTCTTAACTGTGTCCAGGGAACTCTACGTAGCTTTGTAGAGTGGAGTTGTGCTGCCTGCCACAAGTGGTTGTAACAACACAAATTTGATCATAAAAAAATCAGGCTCTTAGGTCTCTATTATATGATAAATAATTGTCAATGTCTAAATAGAATTTTATTACAGTGTTGACTTCTAGCTATATATGTTTATGCTTTCATCGTGGTACTACCATATATTCTAGGTTTAATTCTGATCAGCACAGTGGCGTAGTGGTTAGCACTCTGATCTAACTATAGCCAGGTCATGGGTTCAAATGCTACCTACCACCGCCCTAAAGTTTTAACGGTGAATGGATATCTGCATAGGCAAACGCATATTTGCTATCAGTGCAATACAATTTATCTCTCGCTGATGGCACATATGCGTTCGCCAAAGCACATATGCATTTGCATTGCAATTTGAGGGAGGTGGTAGCATGGGTGGGTTTTGAACTCATGACCTAAGAGCTGCTAAAGATTGAGCCACTGTGCTGAGTACAATTATACCTAGAATATAAAGAAGTACCATGATTACAGAATGAACATAAATAAATAGAACTCAACATTTTCATAAAATGCGAACTAGACATAAAAAAGTTTGACATATATAGAATGAAGATATACCTGTAACTCTTACATCAATGATAATAATAGAAATATGAGAAAAAGAAGCAAAACAAGTCACATCTACAAATTTTTAATGATTTAGCAATGATCTTGCATTTGTATTTTAGGAGACTATAGATTCTCTTGATCTATGTTCATTCATTAATTATTGTACTACTGTATATTCTAAGTATAGTTGTGCTCATCTCAATGGTTTAGTGGGTAGCTCTCCTACCTAGAAAGACTCAGACGGTGGATTCATGGTATCACCTGTTCGCATATTTTCAGCATACTATGCTGTTTAAAATGTAAACACCTACAGTAATTGCCACTGCCACATCAGCATGGTTGTTTCCATAACTTGCATGCTCAATTGCATGCAATGGTATGTTATTTAGCAAATATACAGTATTATTGTTAGTGATGAGCCGAACACCCCCGGGTTCGGTTCGCACCAGAACCCGCGAACGGACCGAAAGTTCGAACGAACATTAGAACCCTATTAAATACAATGGATGCGAACGTTCGAATTCTAAAGTGCTAATTATAACAACTATTATGCATGTTATTGTCATAAATAGGGTTTGGGAACCCGGGTTGTGCACCAGGGGACATGTATCAATGCAAAAAGAAGTTTTAAAAACGGTCGTTTTTCGGGAGCAGTCATTTTAATGATGCATAAAGTGAAAAAAAAAAAGTCAAATATTCCTTTAAATATCGTACCTGGGGGGTGTCTAAAGTATGCCTGTGAAGTGCCACGTGTTTCCCGTGTTTAGAACTGTCCCTGCACAAAATGACACTTCTAAAGGAAAAAAAAGCCATTTAAAACTGCTTGCGGCTTTAATGTAATGTCTGGTCCCGGTAATATGGATGAAATTCTTTAAGAAAAATGGCATAGCTACCCCATGACCCCCCCCCTACCCCAGCCCATTACCAGCCCCTTTGGGTCTTGTATGGATATTAAGGGGAACCCCGCACATAAAATAAAAAAGGCCCTATATACTCTGAACAGCCGTATACAGGCGGTGCATACAAGACAGGGACTGTAGGTTTGTTCTTATGTAGAATCTGTTTGTAATTTTGAACAGGTACATTGTTGAAGTGTAGCTCCAGCCCAAAAATCTATTTTTAAACTTTTTGGGAAACATAGGTAAGGGTTATCACCCCTGTAACATTTGTTTTGCTGTCTGTGCCCCTGTTCAGAACATTTCACCTCACTTTCCGTCCCAATGACAACTGTTTTTGAAATGTGGTGTTTTTCTTGAAACAAGGATTGCTGATAAAGCATCAGTACAGATGAGACCCCTTTCTCCCATATTTATTCTTACAGGAGAGAATTTTCCTTTCTAGGGGTAGATTTCCTCTCACTTCCTGTTGTCTTCTTTCGTTTGCAAGTAGGAGTCGTTTGTAAGTTGGATGTTTGAAAGTAGGACCTGCCGTATATACTCTGCAGAAATAGGCCCCTTAGTTGTTGGTGTTGGCACAACACTGTAAGCACTCAGTTACTCTTGGTTGGTGCTGGAACGCCCTGCTGTCAACTATTATATCAGGAATTTAAATTACATATAATTGTTGAACAGTGGTAGTAAAAATTGGGGCTTTGATGGTGGTGCTGGTGCCACAACACTGTAAGCCCTGACAGTTACTCTTGGTGGGTGCAGCAATGGGCCCTGCTGTGAATTATTAGATCAAGAATTGTAATTACATGCCCCTTTTGAACAGGGGCTGAAAAATTGGGCCTTTCGTGGTGGTGGTGGTGGTGGCGTTGCCACAAGACTGTAAGCCCTCAGAGTTACTCTTGGTGGGTGCAGCAATGGACCCTGCTGTGAATTATTAGATCAAGAATTGTAATTGCATGCCCCTGTTGAACAGGGGCTGAAAAATTGGGCCTTAGGCACTGGTGGCACAACACTACAACCCCTCACAGATACTGTACTTGGAGCACAGCAATGAGCCCTGTTGCAAAGTATTGCTTCAAAAATTGTAATGACACGCCCCTGTTAAACAGGGGCTGAAAAATTGGGCCTTAGGCACTGGTGCCACAACACTCCAACCCCTCACAGATACTGTACTTGGAGCACAGCAATGAGCCCTATGGCAAATTATTGCTAAAAAAATTGTAATTACACGCCCCTGTAAAACAGGGGCTGAAAAATTGGGCCTTAGCCACTGGTGGCGGCACCCATAAACAAAAATGATCTTCCAAGCTATCATCATCAATCGTATCATTGAGGACTCGGAGGAGGAGGATAGCCAGTCAACATAACAGCACAGGCACTCAGCATCAGCATCAGTCTTGAAGGGATGTGACATGTTAAAATCAATTAGTCTGTTATATCAGCATCAGGTGTGTGGTAGCTGGTGGTGATCCAAGACTGGTTCATCTTGATGAAAGTCAGTCGATCAACCGAGTCGGTGGACAGGCGCACCCTGTGATCCGTGACAAATCCTCCAGCAGCACTGAATGTGCGTTCCGAAAGAACGCTGGATGCAGGACAGGCCAGTAGCTCAATTGCATACTGTGCAAGCTCTGGCCAGTGATCCATCCTCAAGACCCAGTAAGCCAGAGGATTTTCGGTGGGGAAGGTGTCCAAGTCTGACCTTGCCCCTAGATATTCCTGCACCATGTTTATCAGACGCTGGCGATGGTTGCTGGAACCGATCATACTTTGGGGCTGCGGACTAAAGAATTGTCTGAACGCATCGGTCAGACGGCCACCTTCCCCACCGCTCCTTCTTTGACTGGCCGAAGCCTCAGCAACTCGTTGTCCAGGACCAGGAGTTTGTAACCTCCCAGTCTCTGGGAACGCGTTGCACAGACCTTTCTGCAAGGCCTCCCGGAGTTGTCTCATCCTCTGCTCCCTCTGCGACGGTAACATAAGGTCCGCAACCTTACCCTTGTACCGTGGATCAAGGAGAGTGGCCAGCCAGTAATGGTCCCTCTCCTTGATCCGAAGAATACGAGGATCCTTCCGCAGACTTTGCAGGATCAGGGAGGCCATGCAGCGTAGGTTTGCTGAGGCATTCGCTCCGGAGTCCTCTGGGTCACTAAGGACGACATGATCCGCAGCCACCTCCTCCCAGCCACGTACAAGTCCACTGGTTTCTTGGGACTGTAAATCATCCCTAAAAGACTGCTGCTGATGATGCTGAGTGCCAGCCTCCACCTCCATGCTGACACAATCCTCCTCCTCCTCCTCTTCCTGTGCGATGGGTGGGACAGAAGGAACACTGTCTGGGTAAAGGGGGCCTTGAGAGGCAAGGAAGTCCTCCTCTTCCTGCCTCTGTTCTGCCTCAAGTGCCCTGTCCATTATTCCACGCAGCGTGTGCTCCAACAGGTGGACAAGAGGTACAGTGTCACTGATGCATGCACTGTCACTGCTCACCATCCTCGTGGCCTCCTCAAATGGTGCCAGGACAGTGCATGCATCCCTGATCATGCCCCACTGGCGTGGAGAAAAAAAACCAAGCTCCCCTGACCCTGTCCTGGTGCCGTAGTCGCACAGGTACTCATTGATGGCCCTCTGCTGCGTGTGCAGCCGCTGCAGCATGGCCAACGTTGAGTTCCACCTGGTGGGCATGTCACATATAAGGCGGTTCTTGGGCAGGTTCAACTCCTTTTGCAGCTCAGCCAGGCGAGCACTGGCATTATAAGATCTGCGGAAATGCACACAGACTTTCCTGGCCTGCCTCAGGACATCCTGTAAGCCCGGGTACCTGCCCAAGAACCGCTGCACCACCAGGTTAAGGACGTGAGCCACACAGGGCACATGGGTCAGTTGTCCCTGTCGGAGGGCGGAGAGGAGGTTGGTGCCATTGTCGCAAACCACCATTCCTGGCTTAAGCTGGCGTGGCGTCAACCACCTCTCGGCCTGGCCCTGCAGAGCAGACAGGACCTCTGCCCCAGTGTGGCTTCTGTCCCCCAAACACACCAGCGCAAGCACGGCATGGCATCTTTTTGCCTGCGTACTTGCGTAGCCCCGTGAACGGCTACGGAGCACCGCTGGTTCATAGGACAAACCACAGGAAGAGGCCATGGAGGAAGAAGAAGAGGAGGGGGTGGAGGAGAGAGGTGTGTCACAACCAGTAGTAGCATTTTGGAGGCGTGGCGGTGGGACAACCTCCAACACTACTGCACCTTGTCCTGCATCCTTCCCAGCTGCCAAAAGAGTGACCCAATGGGCCGTGAAAGAAAGGTAACGTCCCTGTCCATGCCTGCTGGACCATGAGTCAGCGGTAATATGCACCTTACCGCTGACCGCCCTGTCCAGCGAGGCCAAGACATTGCCTTCCACATGCCGGTAGAGAGCCGGAATAGCCTTCCGTGAGAAAAAGTGGCGTTTGGGAACCTGCCACTGAGGAACCGCACATTGCACAAACTCACGGAAGGGGGCCGAGTCTACCAACTGAAAAGGCAGCAGTTGAAGCGCTAGCAATTTAGCCAAGCTAGCATTCAACCGCTGGGCATGTGGATGGCTGGGAGTGAACTTCTTTCGACGGTCCAGCAGCTGGGGCAGGGAAATTTGCCTGCTAGAATCGGACGTCGGTGTACTGCTAGCAGAGTGGCCGCAAGTACTTGGCTGTGACACACCTAATTCTACACCTTCATTCCTCTCAGTGCATGTTTCAGAGAGGACTGAAGTTATAGTGGGGTTGGAGATCCCAGCTGATGTGGTGCAAGGAGAGGTCCGCTTTGTTCTTTGGTGTGGGTCTTTGAGGTAGGCTTGCCAACGAGCTGCATGGCAGGTCAACATATGTCTGGTCAGGCATGTGGTACCCAAGCGGCTGATGTTTTGGCCACGCGATATACGCTTGAGACATATGTTGCAAACAGCAGCTGTGCGATCTGATGCACTAGCCTCAAAAAAGGCCCACACCAAAGAACTTTTTGAATGACGGGCAGAGGCAGCGCCCTGCACAGGCGGAGCTCTGCGGTGTGATTCCGTCGGTGTACTGCCCTTACGCTGGCCACCAAAGGGCATCCTGCCTCGTTGGAGATGTGCCTCCTCCTCATCCTCCTCCTCCTCCTCTCTCCTATTAGGCACCCACGTGGAGTCAGTGACCTCATCATCACCTCCCTCCTCATCACTGGAGGCAATCTGGCAGTATGCTGCAGCTGCTGGAACATGACTGCCAGATTGGTGTCCTTCTTGAGCATCCCCTCTGTCTGCTCTCACGCTACTGCCTTCCTCTAGCTGGGTTTCATCATCAGACCCTTCGAAACGCTGGGCATCCTCCTGGAGCATGTACCCAACACTGTGCTGAAACAGTTCGGGGGACTCCTCAGGAGGAGGACATGGTGGGTCTAGGGAAGGAGTGACTGATGATGAGTCTGACATTGATACCAGGGAAGAGGACGCTTTGGCAGCTGCTTTTCCAGTACCCTGAGCCTGGGTGAGAGAGGATGAGGAGGAGGAGGAGGGCTTGGTCATCCACTCTACCAAGTCTTCGGCATGATGTGGCTCAACATGTCCAGCTGCCGAAAAGAAGGACAAGCGTGTCCCATGGCCATGTGCTGATGACAATGCACCGCGTCCACGACCAGCACTGTTGCCCCCAGACACAGAGCCTGCTTGCCCTCTTTTATTGCCTCCTGACTGTCTGCCTCTCCTTGTTTGCCTTCCAGACATTCTAATAGATGGCCTGCAGGGAGATGGGAAAAAAGCAATAAGGGCTACCTTCAGGTGTCCTTCTCTGTCCCTTGAAACAAGGACTTTGACAGTGAAAGAAACTGACACACTCTCCCTACCTACAGTTTTCTGTCCCTAGAAAAAAAAAATTTTTAAAGCACAATTTAGCACAAGGAGAATTACCTCACTGTCCTTCCAGGTCCCTGGAAACAAGGACTTTGACAGTGAAAGAAACTGACACACTCTCCCTACCTACAGTTTTCTGTCCCTAGAAAAAATGTTTTTTTTAAGCACAATTTAGCACAAGGAGAATTACCTCACTGTCCTTCCAGGTCCCTGGAAACAAGGACTTTGACAGTGAAAGAAACTGACACACTCTCCCTACCTACAGTTTTCTGTCCCTAGAAAAAATGTTTTTTTTAAGCACAATATAGCACAAGGAGAATTCACTCACTGTCCTTCCAGGTCCCTGGAAACAAGGACTTTGACAGTGAAAGAAACTGACACACTCTCCCTACCTACAGTTTTCTGTCCCTAGAAAAAATGTTTTTTTTAAGCACAATTTAGCACAAGGAGAATTACCTCACTGTCCTTCCAGGTCCCTGGAAACAAGGACTTTGACAGTGAAAGAAACTGACACACTCTCCCTACCTACAGTTTTCTGTCCCTAGAAAAAATGTTTTTTTTAAGCACAATTTAGCACAAGGAGAATTACCTCACTGTCCTTCCAGGTCCCTGGAAACAAGGACTTTGACAGTGAAAGAAACTGACACACTCTCCCTACCTACAGTTTTCTGTCCCTAGAAAAAATGTTTTTTTTAAGCACAATTTAGCACAAGGAGAATTACCTCACTGTCCTTCCAGGTCCCTGGAAACAAGGACTTTGACAGTGAAAGAAACTGACACACTCTCCCTACCTACAGTTTTCTGTCCCTAGAAAAAATGTTTTTTTTTAAGCACAATTTAGCACAAGGAGAATTACCTCACTGTCCTTCCAGGTCCCTGGAAACAAGGACTTTGACAGTGAAAGAAACTGACACACTCTCCCTACCTACAGTTTTCTGTCCCTAGAAAAAATGTTTTTTTTAAGCACAATTTAGCACAAGGAGAATTACCTCACTGTCCTTCCAGGTCCCTGGAAACAAGGACTTTGACAGTGAAAGAAACTGACACACTCTCCCTACCTACAGTTTTCTGTCCCTAGAAAAAATGTTTTTTTTAAGCACAATATAGCACAAGGAGAATTCACTCACTGTCCTTCCAGGTCCCTGGAAACAAGGACTTTGACAGTGAAAGAAACTGACACACTCTCCCTACCTACAGTTTTCTGTCCCTAGAAAAAATGTTTTTTTTAAGCACAATTTAGCACAAGGAGAATTACCTCACTGTCCTTCCAGGTCCCTGGAAACAAGGACTTTGACAGTGAAAGAAACTGACACACTCTCCCTACCTACAGTTTTCTGTCCCTAGAAAAAATGTTTTTTTTAAGCACAATATAGCACAAGGAGAATTCACTCACTGTCCTTCCAGGTCCCTGGAAACAAGGACTTTGACAGTGAAAGAAACTGACACACTCTCCCTACCTACAGTTTTCTGTCCCTAGAAAAAATGTTTTTTTTAAGCACAATTTAGCACAAGGAGAATTACCTCACTGTCCTTCCAGGTCCCTGGAAACAAGGACTTTGACAGTGAAAGAAACTGACACACTCTCCCTACCTACAGTTTTCTGTCCCTAGAAAAAATGTTTTTTTTAAGCACAATTTAGCACAAGGAGAATTACCTCACTGTCCTTCCAGGTCCCTGGAAACAAGGACTTTGACAGTGAAAGAAACTGACACACTCTCCCTACCTACAGTTTTCTGTCCCTAGAAAAAATGTTTTTTTTAAGCACAATTTAGCACAAGGAGAATTACCTCACTGTCCTTCCAGGTCCCTGGAAACAAGGACTTTGACAGTGAAAGAAACTGACACACTCTCCCTACCTACAGTTTTCTGTCCCTAGAAAAAATGTTTTTTTTAAGCACAATTTAGCACAAGGAGAATTACCTCACTGTCCTTCCAGGTCCCTGGAAACAAGGACTTTGACAGTGAAAGAAACTGACACACTCTCCCTACCTACAGTTTTCTGTCCCTAGAAAAAATGTTTTTTTTAAGCACAATTTAGCACAAGGAGAATTACCTCACTGTCCTTCCAGGTCCCTGGAAACAAGGACTTTGACAGTGAAAGAAACTGACACACTCTCCCTACCTACAGTTTTCTGTCCCTAGAAAAAATGTTTTTTTTAAGCACAATTTAGCACAAGGAGAATTACCTCACTGTCCTTCCAGGTCCCTGGAAACAAGGACTTTGACAGTGAAAGAAACTGACACACTCTCCCTACCTACAGTTTTCTGTCCCTAGAAAAAATGTTTTTTTTAAGCACAATTTAGCACAAGGAGAATTACCTCACTGTCCTTCCAGGTCCCTGGAAACAAGGACTTTGACAGTGAAAGAAACTGACACACTCTCCCTACCTACAGTTTTCTGTCCCTAGAAAAAAATGTTTTTTTTAAGCACAATTTAGCACAAGGAGAATTACCTCACTGTCCTTCCAGGTCCCTGGAAACAAGGACTTTGACAGTGAAAGAAACTGACACACTCTCCCTACCTACAGTTTTCTGTCCCTAGAAAAAATGTTTTTTTTAAGCACAATTTAGCACAAGGAGAATTACCTCACTGTCCTTCCAGGTCCCTGGAAACAAGGACTTTGACAGTGAAAGAAACTGACACACTCTCCCTACCTACAGTTTTCTGTCCCTAGAAAAAATGTTTTTTTTAAGCACAATTTAGCACAAGGAGAATTACCTCACTGTCCTTCCAGGTCCCTGGAAACAAGGACTTTGACAGTGAAAGAAACTGACACACTCTCCCTACCTACAGTTTTCTGTCCCTAGAAAAAATGTTTTTTTTAAGCACAATTTAGCACAAGGAGAATTACCTCACTGTCCTTCCAGGTCCCTGGAAACAAGGACTTTGACAGTGAAAGAAACTGACACACTCTCCCTACCTACAGTTTTCTGTCCCTAGAAAAAATGTTTTTTTTAAGCACAATTTAGCACAAGGAGAATTACCTCACTGTCCTTCCAGGTCCCTGGAAACAAGGACTTTGACAGTGAAAGAAACTGACACACTCTCCCTACCTACAGTTTTCTGTCCCTAGAAAAAATGTTTTTTTTAAGCACAATTTAGCACAAGGAGAATTACCTCACTGTCCTTCCAGGTCCCTGGAAACAAGGACTTTGACAGTGAAAGAAACTGACACACTCTCCCTACCTACAGTTTTCTGTCCCTAGAAAAAATGTTTTTTTTAAGCACAATTTAGCACAAGGAGAATTACCTCACTGTCCTTCCAGGTCCCTGGAAACAAGGACTTTGACAGTGAAAGAAACTGACACACTCTCCCTACCTACAGTTTTCTGTCCCTAGAAAAAATGTTTTTTTTAAGCACAATTTAGCACAAGGAGAATTACCTCACTGTCCTTCCAGGTCCCTGGAAACAAGGACTTTGACAGTGAAAGAAACTGACACACTCTCCCTACCTAGCATCCTGCCTGTGGCCAATCATTGCTCTCCTCGCTGCCGGCGCTGTGATTGGCCAAGCATGCGGGGTCACAGTGCATGCTTGGCCAATCACAGCGCCTGGATGACACTGCGATGGCGTAGTGCATTGTGGGCCGTTCGCGTCACTCGAATTTGGCGCGAACGGCCCAAATTGTTCGATCTTCGTCGAACGATCGAACAGCCGATGTTCGAGTCGAACGTATGTTCGACTCGAACACGAAGCTCATCCCTAATTATTGTGTGGAAATAAAATAATTTAACACTAGTGAACACGCAGGGTGTTAGCATGGTTGGGTTTTGAACTCATGACCTAAATGCTTTTTATTCATGAGTGCAGACCACTAAGCTAATCTGCTGAGTACAATTAGATTTGCATAAAAGTTTAATATGATTAAATAATGATAATAGATAATTAGAACTCTATAGTCTCCTAAAAGAAAAAAAATGAAAAATTAACATACAACAGATATGTAACTTTAAATGATAAATTCATGTAACCTCATGGAATAGCTGACATTACTCTGTAATAATCATTTAGAACAGCATTTGTTAGCAAAAGAAGAAAACAAACTATGCACAATAATTGTTATATAAATAAATAGCCACACACGATGTAGAGCACACCCTATATACTGTAGGAATAGTTTATTGGCATACATATACATACATGATCATAGCTAAATACTGCAGTGCAGTTCCATATAGGAAACTCGTTGGTAATTAATGGCTGGCTATACTGATCAAAGTCCATAATAAGCCCCCAGAGGGCCTCTCACTTTAAAATCTATAAAGGACCGCACTGATACAAGTCCAAAAGCAGCCTCCCATGGAGGATTCACCAATCTGAGGAATGGCTGGAGGCACTCCAAATCTCCCGATGGGTGTAGTCAAGAGGAGGACCAGACACGCCACTCACATTAGATGATATCACCTTCATCACACATTATCAGATATTATAGTATACAGTGCCATAAATAAATTTGCTCTGTGACTTCTGCGTCCTTTGGAGATAGCTGATCACAGATCGAGGTAAAGGGCCAATCACAGTGGCCCTTTACGATGATCAGCTGATCACATGTATACAGACTTGCCAGCAGGGCCGTTTGAAGGAATTTGGGGGCCCCAAGCAACAATTTTAAAGTTGAGAAGCGGGACATTGGCTTTTTTTTCAGGACATCAGGACACCAAGTTGTTGAGCGGAAGGGGGGGGCATCGAGGGAGGGGGGGGCGATCGCACAGTATTACAGTGGATATGCGAGGGGGAATGTCTTACCTCCTCCACCCGTGCTCCCTCCTTGAGTCCTCTGGCTCCTCTTTCTGCTGTGCTGCCCTCTGCTGCCCTCTGCTGGGGCCCCAGGACAAGTCGGGGCCCCAAGCAGCTGCTTGATTTGCCTGTCCTGTTCCGACGCCCCTGCTTGCCAGTATCGATAGTCCTTTCCTCATGCACTGTGTCTGTGTGAGGAAAGGAGTCAGACTGACAGCACACTGTTTACACTAATTATCAAGGCATTGATGTAAGCAAAAATTAGCCTTGCTGTAAAAACTTGAAATTTGATGCCCCTGTCAAGCAGGTGTGGAAAAATTGGTCTTGGGGTGTTGGGGGTGCCTTCACTCCGTAACCTTCTAGAGTAGTGGTTATTAAATCATGTCCTCTAACAGGCCAGATTTTAAGTATTACCTTGGGGAGATGCAGACTAGAATACTGCAATCACTGAGCAGCAAATGATATCATCTGTGATGTATTTCAGTTATCTTGTGTAGCGACCTCACCCATCTCGCCCCTTCTCATTCACGGCTTGTCTGTCTCATCTAGGGGTTAACACTGGGGGGGGGGATGAGATACACCATGGCCCATGTCCTCCAAAGCGTAGAGGTGAAGGCCAGAACTATCGGGCTTTGTGTATGTGTCCCAGAGTCAAATCCTCTCCTCGGATTGACTCCCCCTTTGCTCCTAGTAACCAGAGTTCCACACACTGAACAAGTCCAACTCGTATTTATTCTTCCCAATAAATAGTCATACAGCACCGACAGGTTGAGACCCATGTAACGCTTCAGTATTTGCGGGGAGTAGGCCAAGGCACAATTCTTCTAGTTACAGCTAACCACTGTAGTATCACCAGTGGCGAATAGTCACTGCCACTGACTATATTAGGTAGAACGTGAATTACCTTCGCTAGCACAGCCCCTGTCAGGGGAAGGCAATCCGTCCAAGGGATTCACCGGAGGCCTCTGAGAAGTTCCGCTCACCAGTCTTCTCGACCTCAGACACGGGCACCCAAGGAGTTAGGGCCCCCTCGGATTCCTCCACCCTCGCGGAATTCAGTCGAAGGTACTGAGCTCCAGGCTTCCGCCATAGTACCTCACCCCAGGCTAAAGGTGCCTGAGATGGACTCCATCTCTCGCTCCGGCCAGGTCAAGGGCACCTGGGCCCGGAACTCCGGAACGCCAGCACCCAAGCTAAAGGTGCCTGGGTGCGACTGCGTCCTCCGACTCTGACCCTCGCGTCAGGGCGTCCACCCCCTTTTATCCCCTCGCCCGTTGCGTCACAGCAGGTTCCCCGCCCTGCCGTACCAGCGCCAGGCAAGGACAAAAAGGCAGCAGTCCTGTGGTGGGTGTTCAACCTCGGCCCATGGCGACAACGCCACCCGTAGGCCACAGGGAACCTCACACCACCAGAGTCCTCCAAGAACCACAGAAAGGTCTCAGATTCCCTGACAATCAATGCATCTGGGTTACACTACCACCCAGATGCTTCCCCAAAAATCAAGCACCCGCTACACTTGCAAACCTTGCCTGTTAGTGGGTACTGGGGACAGGAGTTGGGAACCACTGTTCTAGAGGTACTCTTCATAAAAGCAAGAATTGGTCTTGGATAGAGTTGAGCGGACACCTGGATGTTTGGGTTCGACGGGTTCGGCCGAACTTCGGAAAAGGAGAAGGAGGACTATTCACGCATGTTTCCCGTGCTTAGAATTGTCCCTGCACAAATGTCATTTCTGAAGGAAAAAAAGTCATTTAAAACTCACTCGCGGCTATAATGAATTGTTGGCTCCCGGCAATACATAGAAAAGTCATTGATAAAAAAAAAAAAAAAGCGTGGGGGTTCCCCCAAATTCAATTACCAGGCCCTTCAGGTCTGGTATGGATATTAAGGGGAACCCTGCCGCAAATTAAAAAAAAATGCGTGCGGTTCCCCCAAATATCCATACCAGGCCATTCAGGTCTATTCAGTTATTACACTGTGGAGGAAGTTCCCCATCAGGTCCGCACCCTCGTATGTCAGACCCCGCCTACGTCATTGGCTGAGCGGACCTGATGGGGAACTGCCTCTCAGTGTAATAGACCCGCCCCATCTCACGTTCCGCATCTTTCCGCTTAGCCTTACACCTACGTCATTGGCTGAGCGGACCTGATGGGGAACTTTAGAAGGGGCGGGTCTATTCATTTAATACACTGCCAAGGAAGTTCCCCATCAGGTCCGCTCAGGCTCAGCCAATGATGTCTCGTTTGGACAGCGCTGGACATCGGGATCGCCGCGGGACACTGGATTTCATAGCTGGAATGTTTTTTTTATTTTTTATTTTATTATTTTTAATAAAGGACTTTTCCAAGGTGTCTGTGTGTTTTTTTTACATTTATTTTACACTTTCTTTGTGAAATGGTAGGGGTACAATGTACCCCTTACCAATTCACATGGGGGGGCCGGGATCTGGGGGTCCCCTTTGTTAAAGGGGTCTTCCAGATTCCAATAAGCCCCCCGCCCGCAGACCCCCACAACCACCGGGCAAGGGTTGTGGGGATGAGGCCTTTTGTCCCCATCAACATGGGGACATCCTCCCCATGTTGAGGGCATGTGGCCTGGTACGGTTCAGGAGGGGGGGGCGCTCTCTCGTCCCCCCCTCTTTTCCTGCGGCCTGCCAGGTTGCGTGCTCGGATAAGGGTCTGGTGTGGATTTTTAGGGGGACTCCACGCCATTTTGTTTTTTATTTGGGGTGGAGTTCCCCTTAAAATCCATACCAGACCTGAATGGCCTGGTATGGATATCTGGGGGAACCGCACGCATTTTTTTTACATATGTCAGCCGGTCAATGAAGTCTGTTGACAGACGCGCTCTTTTATCTGTCAAAAAACCTCCAGCAGCATTGAATGCCGTTCACAAAGCACGCTGGGTGCAGGCAACCCAGCAGCTCAATTGCATTGCAGTGGGCAAGTTCTGCCCAGTGGTTTATTTTCATAACCCAGAAACCCAGTGGATCGTCAACTGTAAAGCTCTCCATGTCTGTTTTTTGCCCCTAGATAATCTTCCACCATATGATGATGCAGACGCTGCTGATGGGATCTTTAAGCTGACAGCCCTGGGCACCGATGGGTAAAACATTTTTTAAATGCATCACTGAGGTGGCCCGTTTCTCTACCGCTCCTCCTTTGAACAACAGAAGCCTCAAAACTAGCTTTTCTATGAGACTGTAAGCTACCAGAATCAGGAAAAGTGTTACATATATAAATAAACAGTATTCAGCGCAGTCTAATAAAGCACAAATTTGAGCAACAAAATTGCAAGCTGACACTTAAGGTTAATTCAAAATAATACCTCAAAAGAACAAATACAAACAAAATAGTGCAGCGCAATTAAAAATTAATAGTCCATATAAAATAATCCAATGATGACACTTCGTGTATATGAGTAAATGAGAGCAGCTTCCCCAAGTGAAATGGCAGACAAGATGATATAGCGGTGATTGAAATCCCTCCACCACAGATACTCTAGCCCAGGGATATGCAATTAGCGGACCTCCAGCTGTTGCAAAACTACAAGTCCCATCATGCCTCTGCCTCTGGGTGTCATGCTTGTGGCTGTCAGAGTCTTGCTATGCTTCATGGGACTTGTAGTACTGCAACAGCTGGAGGTCCGCTAATTGCATATCCCCGCTCTAGCCTCTCACCTCATACATTCGACCTGAAACAGGTCACTGAGCCTGATAACCCACTCCTGGGGTAGCGATCGTAAATCGGTACAGCCGTTGATTTCCCACAGCATATGTTTAAAGAGAGGAAGGGGGACAATCTAGTGCTCTCTCTAAAACTTTTATTCAGAGTAAAAATTTAAGAATCTACTTACAAACGTTGCACTCAACCCGAGTGACGGTTTACAAGCATATAATGTTGTTTCAAACCAAGAAGATGGCCGCGGGTGATGTCAGACGTGACTCCTCTCCCCATACGCGTTACGTTCGTGGGCGGTACTTCTTCAGCATGGGGTTGGATACTGTCAGAAACCATGAATCAGACTGAGACAGAAGTACAGTTAAATCACACTTGTTTAATAATAAAAATAAAAAGGTAAACAGAGTAAGCGTAGTCAAAACATAGCCAGAGTTCAGTAACCGGATCGGGTAGTCGGCCAAGCCAATGTCAGAGAGCCAGAGATAAACGTAGTAGTACAGCAAGCCTGATCAGTTGCCAGAAGGGACATCAGCCGAGCAAGTCTTCCACAGGAATGCAGGAGAAAGTCTCTGTGATGTTGACAAAGGCGAAGGCAGAGATGAAGTGAGCTGGAAGGCTTTAAGTAGGCAGTACTGACGAGCAGATCATCAACAGGTGAGTCACTGTGGAGAGAAAGGAGCTGGCAATTAGCCAACAGCTGAGCAGCCAGCTCAGAGAAGGAAGGGCTGAGCCCAGCCCTGACAGATACACGTCGACGGCCCACGTTCTCTTTATACTGCCATACCAACCATCCACCAACGAATCCTGCTCTCTGATAGGGCGGACCAACCGCAGACCAAATCATATAAATACACTTTTAACACCAGGAGAGCCGTTCATTAGAAGGCAGAATGCCGGACACCTAACAATAATAAATAATGAAAAAACGACTAGCGCCATTCATGAAATGTAAGGGAAACACACCTCAATACACTATCATTGAAAAAAGGGCACTCAAGTCTGAAAATTTTAAGGGAAACAAACCCTTATTAAAAAGGCACTCCAACTAGAGCAAAAATTTTATAAAAAAATCCTAAAAAGGACTATTAATTAAAAAACAATTCTTATATAAAAAATAAAAATATATTAAAAATAAAGTACAAAATCCACATTACTTTAACAGTATAATAGACCCAAACAATAAACTATCTATTCGAAATAAAACAATAAAACAATTGAGGTCGAAATACACATTCAAGCCAGCTGGTGCCATCACCTTGCTCTCATAAATTCAGAAGGATTTTCTCCGCCTCGCCAATGTCTGGGAACTTTTTCAATTCCCCAAAATATCAAATGTTTAGGATCCCGTTGATGACAAATTCTGAAGTGTCTAGAAACACTATGGTTTTTTACGCCCCTTTTGATGTTACTAATATGTTCTCCTACTTGTACATGTAGTTCCCCCCGAGGTCCTACCTATATACTGCAAACCGCAGTCACACTCGAGCATATACACTACACCCACTGTCGCACATGTGATAAGATCTTTTACCTGATATTGTTTTTGTGTGACCGATGAACTGAAAACTTTATGTTTTTTAATATTGTTTATAGCATTATTGCAAATCGCACACCTACCGCATGCGTAAAATCCATAAAGAAAATTAAATAATTTATTCTCCAAAATCTTAGGCGGATCAATAACACCTGGTGACAGACTATCTCGAAGAGAAGGTGCTTTACCGTAAATGAATTCAGGACGATTCAGAAGATGAGGGCCCAGTACACAGTCATATTTCAAAATAGGCCAATGTTTAGCCACAATTTTCTCAAACTTTTTGTACTGTATACTGTAGTCCATTACCATCTTGAATTGGTTGGTGGCCACTGTATTAGTAGATGTTACACAACCACATCTGGTGGTGGCAGCTATTCAAAGGATATATACATTGCGGTCTGTGGGTTTAAAATGATTTTTAGTATGGAAACACTTATCTTTCTTAAAGTGGTTGTATACCCTGTGATAAAATTTGCACCTACAGGTAAGCCTACATTAAGGCTTACCTGTAGGTGCTTGCAATATCTCCTTAACCTACATGGTGTGAGGGGGTTAGCTCAGCAGCGGGTGTGTGTGACCCCCGAGATGGGCTCCCCACACAAAAACAGGCCCAGCAAACGGTGGTTGTGGTTTTCAAAATCAAAAAGGTGCGGTTTATTTTCTATTTACAGTGACAAAACACAGCAAAGCAAAAGAAACATAAACAAAATAAATCCTGGTCAACTTGACCTCTGACTAAACATACAGGTTTCCTAACTAACAACTGGGATCAGCCTAGTGCTGTCCTAGTCCCTAAGTCCCTGGTTTTAAATGTCCAAGCAAATAGCCACACAGGCTTTGTCTCACCGCACAGGGGTTCACTCTCCCTAGACAGTCCACACAGGTCTGGTTCCAGGCATGAGCTAACATCTAATGAAGCTGGGAGTTCTTATAGAGGCCTAAATGAGCTGACAAGCTTCAGCTGGTCTCATCAACTCCCTGTCTGTACGACGCCCCACACTCTCCCTAGAGGTATGAGTCATCCATGAGCCCACTAGCCTTATACAACTCTCCACCTAGTTGTATAAGTCGGCGTAAAGCCTGAATCTGGGCGAAATATATCTACCCCCCTGGATGCAACCAGGTGACTTTACCTTCCTGCTGTCACATACCCCCCCCCCCTCTTGTTTTAACCTCGGGGTTGGAACACCAGCAATCAGGCATTCATGTACTCGAGACAAAGCATCCACATTCCCCATTTGAACGCCAGGGCGATCCTTTACTGTGAAGTTGAATTCCTGGAGGGCCAGGAACCACCTATTCACTCTTCTATTTGTTTCTTTGTTTTGAGCCATCCACTTTAACGGAGCGTGATCCGTAACCATGTCAAAGTGCCTACCTAGCAGGTAGTACCGAAGGGAATCTAGAGCCCACTTCACCGCTAAACACTCCTTTTCAACGGTGGCGTAATTTACCTCATGGGACTTCAACTTCCTGCTGAGGTAAATGACTGGGTGCTCTTCCCCGTTCCAGACCTGGGACAATACTGCTCCTAACCCCACATCTGACGCATCACTTTGTACGACAAAGTCTTTAGAGAAGTTGGGTGAGTACAACACTGGCTGGCTACATAAGGCTTGTTTCAAGAATTGGAATGCTGCCTCAGCCTCGGGGGTCCATTTAATCATGACCGACCCTTTCCCCTTCGTCAGGTTGGTTAGGGGCACAGCCTTAGAAGCAAAGTGGGGAATGAATCGCCGATAATACCCAGCGATTCCCAGAAATGCTCGTACCTGCTTCTTGCTGTTGGGACGTGGCCAACTCTGGATGGCCTCGACTTTGTTGAGTTGGGGTTTTATTACTCCCCTCCCAATGGTGTACCCAAGATATTTGGCCTCCTCCTGCCCAATGGTACACTTCTTGGGGTTAGCCGTAAACCCCGCTTCCCGAACAGAGTCCAGGACTGCTTGCACTTTTGGCAGATGTGAGGCCCAATCTGTGCTATGGACAATTATGTCATCCAGGTAAGCCGCAGCATACTTCCGATGGGGCCTCAGCATCTGGTCCATTTTCCGCTGGAATGTGGCCGGCGCATTCTGTAACCCGAACGGCATTCTTTTATATTGGAACGCCCCGTCTGGAGTTACAAATGCGGTTTTCTCTTTGGCCGACTTGGCCAGGGGGATTTGCCAATACCCTTTTGTGAGGTCAAGAGTAGTCATGTATCGGGCTGTTCCCAGCCGGTCGATCAACTCATCTATACGTGGCATGGGGTAGGTGTCAAATTTTGTAACTTTGTTCAACTGTCGAAAATCGTTGCAAAATCGCCAGCTCCCATCCGGTTTAGGCACCAACACAATGGGACTAGACCAATCACTTTGGGACTCCTCTATCACCCCTAAGTTCAGCATTTTCTGTACTTCCTCCCGTATTGCCTTCCGTCGGGCCTCTGGGATCCGATAGGGTTTTAACTTCACCCTTTCACCGGGCGGGGTAATGATGTCATGCTCTACCCCAGATGTTTGTCCCGGCAGCTCAGAGAATACCTCCTTGTTGCGAAGCACAAACTCCTTAACCTCCTGTTGTTGGGGTTGTGACAAGGTGGCTGCTATTCCAACCTCCGGAATCACGCAACCAGTTTGAGCTGGTGACCAAGTGTCTGCGACTAGGGACTCTCTATCCCTCCAGGCTTTCAACAGATTAACGTGATAGATCTGTTCGGGCTTTCGCCTTCCTGGTTGTCTGACCTTGTAATTCACTTCGCTCACTTTTTCCATTATCTCGTAGGGGCCTTGCCATTTGGCAAGGAATTTACTTTCAACCGTAGGGACAAGTACCAGTATCCTATCCCCCGGGGAAAAGGTACGGGTCTTGGCTCCACGGTTGTACACTCTCTGCTGTGCTAACTGCGCTTGGGCCAAATGTTCCTTCACGATGGGCATTACCTGTGCAATTCGGTCTTGCATCAGGGCGACATGCTCAATCACACTCCTGTGGGGAGAACTCTCACTTTCCCAAGTTTCCTTGGCAATATCCAACAGCCCTCTTGGGTGTCTCCCATACAGTAACTCAGAGGGGGAGAATCCCGTAGAGGATTGGGGCACCTCCCTAATAGCAAACATCAGATAAGGAAGTAGACAGTCCCAATCCTTTCCATCTCTATCCACCACTTTCTTCAACATTTGTTTTAGGGTTTTGTTGAACCTTTCAACCAGCCCATCGGTTTGGGGGTGATACACAGATGTACGTAATTGCGTCACTTTGAACAATTTACACAGCTCCTTCATAACCCGGGACATAAAGGGTGTACCTTGGTCCGTAAGCAGTTCTTTACAAATACCCACCCGGCTAAACACAAGAGATAGCTCTTTGGCTATGGTTTTGGCCGAGGTATTTCGGAGAGGGATCGCTTCTGGATAACGGGTGGCATAGTCCATTATAACTAATATGTACTGGTGCCCCCTAGCGGACTTGATTATAGGACCTACCAAATCCATGGCGATCCTCTCAAACGGGACCTCAATGATGGGTAGAGGGACCAGCGGGCTACGGAAATGTGGCATCGGGGCCGACCTCTGACACACAGGGCAGGAGGAACAATAATTTTCTATGTCCTTCATCACCCCCGGCCAATAGAATCTCTGTAATACCCTCTCTCGGGTTTTCTCTGTCCCCAGATGACCTCCAAGAATGTGCCCATGGGCCAACTCCAACACCAACTTCCTGTAAGGTTTGGGCACCACAAGCTGCTCAACGGTTTCTTCTGCCCTTTTTGCCACCCGATACAGTAGGTCCTTCTCTACGCTGAAGTATGGGTAAGTGCAGGTATTATCTGGGTTCACTAACTCGCCATCTATTTTCACTACGTTTTCCCGTGCCTTTATTAGGGCGGGGTCTTTCAACTGTTCTGTGGCAAAGTTTTCCCTGTGAACCTCAAGATCAGAAAACTCCACAGACGGTAGGTTTTCGTCTGAGGAGGTGGGCTCCTCTCCAGTTTCTTGAGTCTCCCCTGCCAATACTGATAAGGGAAATTCTGGAGAGTCCTCACCACTCTCAGGGGAGTTCTGGCTATCACATTCCTGGTACATAGGGGCACCAGTGGGGGGCTCAGGATCATCCCACAGTTCCCAGAACTTCGGAAAATCCCTTCCCACAATGGCGTCATGCGGTAACTGAGATACTAAGCCCACTGGATGAGAGAGGGTACCTTTGGGGGTCTCGAAACACACTGTAGTCACTGGATACTCTCGGGTGTCCCCATGCACACAAATAACAGCTACCTTGCTATTCCCAGAGACCTCTGTTTTAACTAACTCAGCCTTTATCAGGGTCACAAGGCTACCTGAATCCAGCAATACCACAACATTTCTACCATTAACACACATTTTGCATAAATGTTTCTCAGTTCCTCGAATGGCAGTGCATGCGACTGTCGCACACAGCGACTGACGTCTGCCCGTCAGAAAGTCACACTGCATGGGTTCCTCCACAACCGGGCAATTGGCTGCAATATGTCCCGCTTGCCGGCAGCGGTAGCAAACGATCCTTCTTGCGGCCTCTTGAGCCGCTGATTTCCCAGGCTGTTCTCGCCAAACTTGGGGTAGAGCTCCCACCCTCTCACTCTCTCCACCCTCACCCCTTGGAATCCTCTTATCCGCCCCTGGGGATGGTCTGGTCTTAGGGTGGAAAGTCCGAGTGTCTCTGGAAGAGGCCGTCAGGTTCTCTGTAGCCAAGTATTTCTCCACACGATCCACAAGACCATCGGCCGTCTCTGGGTCTCCATGGCTTACCCACTTTTGGATGGCAGTAGGAAGAGCTCTCAAAAACCGATCCATTACAACACGTTCCACAATCTTTGGTGCGGACAAAGTCTCTGGCTGTAGCCACTTTCTGCTCAGGTGAATGAGATCATACATTTGAGACCTGGGGGGTTTTCCAAGCTGGAAAGTCCAGTTATGCACACGCTGAGCCCGGACAGCCTGGGTGACACCCAGCCTTGCCAATATTTCAGCTTTTAGCATCGCATAGTCTTTTGCTTGGTTAGGCTCTAAGTCATAGTAAGCTTTCTGCGATTCACCAGTTAACAGAGGAGCCACCAGTCCAGCCCACTGCTCCTCAGGCCACTTTTCTCTTTCAGCGGTCCTTTCAAATGTGGTCAAAAATACCTCTGGATCATCCTCTCCAGTCATTTTTGTCAATAAACGACTCACCCCAAAGGACGCGGTATTAGTGGGACGGCTTTCCTCACTGGTCTGCGGACGTTGCTGCATTGCTGCTTCCATCTGTTGTTGTAGTCTCTGCTCTTGCTTCTGTAACAGGTCTATGAAGCGGGCCTCAGATTGCTGCTGGGCTTGTTGCTGAGCCTCCAGACTCTGTTGCAAAGTTGCGTTTGTCTGCTGCTGGGCTGCAAGGCTCTGTTGATGAGCTTGCTGCTGGGCTGCAAGGCTCTGTTGATGAGCTTGCTGCTGGGCTGCGAAGTTCTGTTGTTGAGCTGCAAGGCTCTTTTGCAAACCTGCATTTGTCTGCTGTTGATTGGCATTTGCTAGAGCCAGCTGCTTCAGTATCTCCTCCATGCTGGCTTAAAAAAAAACTGCCCGCATTCTCCACCAACTGTGAGGGGGTTAGCTCGGCAGCGGGTGTGTGTGACCCCCGAGATGGGCTCCCCACACAAAAACAGGCCCAGCAAACGGTGGTTGTGGTTTTCAAAATCAAAAAGGTGCGGTTTATTTTCTATTTACAGTGACAAAACACAGCAAAGCAAAAGAAACATAAACAAAATAAATCCTGGTCAACTTGACCTCTGACTAAACATACAGGTTTCCTAACTAACAACTGGGATCAGCCTAGTGCTGTCCTAGTCCCTAAGTCCCTGGTTTTAAATGTCCAAGCAAATAGCCACACAGGCTTTGTCTCACCGCACAGGGGTTCACTCTCCCTAGACAGTCCACACAGGTCTGGTTCCAGGCATGAGCTAACATCTAATGAAGCTGGGAGTTCTTATAGAGGCCTAAATGAGCTGACAAGCTTCAGCTGGTCTCATCAACTCCCTGTCTGTACGACGCCCCACACTCTCCCTAGAGGTATGAGTCATCCATGAGCCCACTAGCCTTATACAACTCTCCACCTAGTTGTATAAGTCGGCGTAAAGCCTGAATCTGGGCGAAATATATCTACCCCCCTGGATGCAACCAGGTGACTTTACCTTCCTGCTGTCACAATGGTTAAGGAGATATTTGCAGAAAATCAGGCACCAATGTCTACGGCGCATGCGCGCCGTAGACAACGGCGCAGGTGCACTGAGCGCACTTTCCCTTGAATGGGAAAGTGCTGGAAAGCGCCGGAAACTAGCGCATGCGCGGGTATTGTGCCGGTCCGTGCGCATGGGCGGGAGTGACGTCATTGCCGCTCTGGCCAGTCACAGCACCGGAGCGGCGATACCCGGAAGTCACTCCGGGAATCATGGCAGCAGCAAAGGAGAGGAACGAGGGTCGCTTTGGGGGCTTCGATCTAAGGTAAGTAATTCATAATGAGCTAGTATGCTAGTCATACTAGCTCATTATGCCTTTGTCTTGCAGGTTTTTTTTTTTTTTTTTAAATGTTGTTTTGGGTATACAACCACTTTAAAAATCTCCAAGTCCAAAAAGGTAATCTGTTGCTTGTCAATAGTCCAAGAAAGTTTGATATTTTTGGTATTATTATTCAATTTATCCATAAATGACTGTAAACTGGGCATATCTCCTTCCCATATCATCACTAGGTCATCTATGTACCTCTTGTAACAAGACAATTGGGGTGGGTGATCACGGAATACTACATCTTCCTCCCAGTGGGCCATAAATAGATTGGCCACACTGGGAGCAAAACGAGCACCCATCGCCACACCCCTTGTCTGCAGGAAATATTGTCTATCAAACCAAAAATAGTTATTAAGTAAACAGAACCTAATACCTCTCAATAAAAACTTAATATGCTCCCTAGACAGATCAGTCACTGCTAGTGCCCATTATACTGAGGCCAGGGCCACGTCGTGGTCAATAATAGTATATAATGATCCTACATCGGCAGTTATTAATATACTAGTAGGAGTGCACGAGAGGGTATCCAAGATCTGGATAATCTGTTTGGTGTCTCTTTAAATATGCTTCCATTTTTGTGACAAGCGGTTGCAGAAAAAAATCCAGATACTGGCCTAACCGTGATGTTACAGAATCTATTCCATTAACAATCGGTCGGCCAGGAGGGTATTCAGAATTTTTATGTAATTTGGGCAAAAAGCAATAATCTGTGCTCTACAATATAAAGGGTCAAGATAGAATGCCTCCTTAGGATGCTTCCTTAGGAACGTGTTACATAAACTCCTTTTAAGGTGTCCTTAAGATATTTCATCCTGGGCTCCCTCTGCGAGGGCAGGATGAGTTCTGAGACTTTCCCCTTGTAACGGTGGTCAAGGAGGGTTGCCAACCAATAATGAACCTTCCCCTTGATGCCAAAAAATCTCAGGACCTTTCACAGGCATTGAAGAATAAGGGAACCCATGCACCGAAAGTTTGTGAAGGCATGAGAAGCAGAGTCCTCAGGATCACTGAGGATTACAGTATCTGGCCTCCTCCCAGCCACATACTACTCCCAAGGTTTCTGGGGACTGAAAACCATCTGTTAAGGTTTGACGTATGTCTTCCTATGCTTCCAAAACTGCCAGAATCCTTCTCCTCTTCCTTCTCCTATTGTGTATTCTATGGCATCCCAAGAATGGTGTTTGCCTAAAGCAGGCCTTGAGAGGAAAGAAAGTCCTCCTCTTTCTCTCTCTGCCCTGCCTTGAGTGCCCTGTCCATGATGCCATGCAGAGTATGCTCCAGCATGAACACAAGATGGATTGTATCACTGATGCATGCATTGTCAGGGCTCACCACCCTTGCTGCCTCCTCAAATGGTGACAGTACAATGCATGTCTCCTTTATCAGCAGCCATTGGCGTTGGAAAAAAGCAGAGCTGCCCTGAGCCTGTCATTCTGTCATACTCACACAGGTACTCGTTGACAGCCCTCTGCTGCATGTGCAAACCCTGCAGCATTGCCAAGTTGAGTTCCACCTGATGGGCATGTCACCAATCAGGTGGTTTATGGGCAAGTGGAATTCCCACTGAATTTAAGCCAACTGAACTCTGGCTGTGTATGACCACCTGAAATGGCTACAGACTCTTCTGGCCTGCCTTAGAAGATCTTGAAACCTGGGTACCTGTTTAAGAAACACTGCACCACCAAATTATAGATATGTGCCAGGCATGGCACATGTGCCAACTTTCCCTGTTGAAGGGTGGACAGAAGGTTGGTGCCATTATCGCACACCACCATTCCTAGCTCAAGCTTCCGTGGCATGAACCACCTCTGGGCCTGCCCCTGCAGATCTGAAAGAATCTCTGCTCTGGTGTGGCTCCTGTCCCCTAGACAGACCAGCTGAAGCACTACATGGCATCTTTTAGCCTGACCCATTGAATTGTCCCTTGTACGCTTAGGGGGTACTAGTGGTTTATGGGACAATTCAGAAGAGGAGGGCATAAAGGAGGAGGAGGGGGTGGAGCTGACAGATCTTGCATCATTCCCACCAGCTCTATGGAGACATGGTGGCAAAACGAGCTCAAGAACTGAACCCTTTTCTGCATCCTTCCTAGTTGCAAGCAATTACCCAGTGTGCTGTGAATGAAATATACCATCCCTGACAATGCTTAATGGACCACGCGTCAGCAGTAATGTGGACCTTGCGGCTGACTGTCTTGCCCAATGATGCCAAAACATTGGGACCTGCATGACAGGGGCACTCCAAACAGAGCACATTCTACGGGAAAATGGATATAAAGAAGTAGATTCAAAGCTAAAAAGAATAAAGAATAAGTACATCTAAGCAGGAGGAGAAGGAAGAAATAGAGATGCAGCTTAGAAGTAAAAGGACAAGTACAGTGGAGCAGGAGGGAAGAGAAAATGGCAGACGATTCTATAGATGATACATGACCAGTAATGTAGCAAAACGTACTTATTTTTGAAAGGAGATAAAAGAATTATAGAGAAGCAGCAAGGAAGATGAGGAGGTGTGTTCTAAAACAGACACCGTGCCAGTCCATTTCCAAGCAGCGCATCTCACCCTGATGCCCCCTCCCAGCAGTGACTTGGCAATCTTCCATCCCTCTAATCTATGATTTAAACTCAGAGCAGACAGCAATGAGCAATGTGAACAATGTCAGTCACTTTACTGTACATTTCCTTTAAACATTGTTTTCTGTTTCGTAAAAGACTATTGAGGCTTTAAAAAAAAATAAAAAATAAAAAAGACTCATATCCTAAAATAATAATTGTTCATGCCTGCTTCTCAAAGGTTAAAAAATAAATAAAAATAGAGCTGTAAAATGGGCTCCCATTTGTTTTGAGATGCAATAAAAGCATTGTTAGAGTGTGAAGCTATTAATTATTGAAGAGATGGAAAGGAATAGCTGTTAAGGGAGTATTGTGCTTTTAAAGGCAACATGTTCAAAGTATGCATGATGGATTGTTGCAGATATCTGCTGAAATAGGCATACAAATTACACAAATTGGGTGACATTCATGCTTCCTAATTGTTAACATAACAGTGATAAGTGTGCAGTTCTGTTTAAAATAACATACACTTCAAAAGCATCCCACATGTTTTGCCCTAATAATACACACAAGTGTACAGTATATACAGTATAATAGGGATAATGTGAACACTGAACACAGGGAAAAGCTGTGAGAGTAAACCCACCTTTAAAACTCCCATCTAACCCTTCTGTACTGTAATCTGTTTTTTTTTTTTTGTTTTTTGTAAGTGTCCCAACTGATGCTGGGGCAGGAAGGAAAATGCAAACCCTCCCTCACCCAATAAAAAAAAAAAAAACGGACAGCAATGCCAATATACCAAAGCCTCCAACCCTTCACTATGCTATCCAAAATTAAATTGTTATAGTTTGAGTTCCATGTTTTTTTTTTCGTATGCTTTTTTTTAGCGCACAGTTTGATCTTGGGTTCTATTCTCTGATAGGCACATGGTAGCCAGGCACACAGCATTTCCACACACACTTCAGTAACCAGGCTGTGAAAGTCTTTTTTTTTTCCTCTGGGTAGAACTTGGATAGGGCGAGGGTGCCCCTAGGGATACTCCAGTAAAAGTAAGCTTGAAAAATGAGAACACTACTCTGGACAAAGACTTCAGGATGAAGGCACCCCTTTGAAAATGGATAGAAAACTGGCTAAAAGACAGAATTCAGAGAGTAGTGGTTAATGATTCTTACTCTGAATGGTCTAAGGTTCTCAGTGGTGTACCCCAAGGTTCAGTGCTGGGACCCTTACTTTTTAATTTCTTTATAAATGATATTGGGTCTGGGATCAAAAGTAAAATTTCTGTCTTTGCAGATGACACCAAGCTATGCAGTGGAATAACGTCCTTACATGATTCACAAACCGACCTCAATGCTCTGTCTAATTGGGCGACTATGTGGCAGATGAGGTTTAATGTTGATAAATGTAAAGTTATGCTCTTGGGGGCTAAGAATATGAATGCATCATACATACTAGGGGGAGTACAACTGGGGGGATCCATAGCGGAGGAGGATCTGGGGGTTTTGGTAGATCATAAGCTCAAAAATGGCATGCAATGCCAAGCTGCGGTTTCCAAAGCGAGCAAAGTCCTTTCTTGTATTAAGAGAGGTATGGTCTCCATAGAGAGAGAGAGATATCATTTTGCCCCTGTTCAAATCATTAGTAAGACCTTATCTGGAATATGCAGTTCAGTTTTGGGCACCAGTTCTCAAAAAGGATATCGGGGAACTGGAGAAAGTGCAGAGAAGGGCAACCAAACTGATAAGAGGCATGGAGGAGCTTAGCTATGAGGAAAGATTAGAGGAACTGAAATTATTCACTCTTGAGAAGAGGAGAATAAGGGGGGATATGATTAACATGTACAAATATATAAGGGGTCCATATAGTGAACTTGGTGTTGAGTTATTCACTTTACGGTCAACACAAAAGACAAGGGGGCACTCTTTACGTCTAGAGGAAAAAAGATTTCATCTCCAAATACGGAAAGGTTTCTTCACAGTAAGAGCTGTGAAAATGTGGAACAGACTCCCTGCAGAGGTGGTTCTGGCCAGCTCAGTAGATTGTTTTAAGAAAGGCCTGGATACTTTCCTAAATGTACATAATATAACTGAGTACTAACATTTATAGGTAAAGTTGATCCAGGGTAAATCCGATTGCCTCTCGGGGGATCAGGAAGGAATTTTTTCCCCTGCTGTAGCAAATTGGATCATGCTCTGCTGGGGTTTTTTGCCTTCCTCTGGATCAACTGTGGGTATAAAATTGGGTATATGGGATTGTACGATATTTTTTATTTTTTTTTATATTTATTTTTATGGTTGAACTGGATGGACTTTGTCTTTTTTCAACCTGACTAACTATGTAACTATGAAGTTTTCAAATAACTAGCACAAAACAGGAATTTCTAAACTAGAATACAGCCCTCAGTGTACAGACAGCAACTGCTGATTTCCCAGAAAAGCTAAGGAAAGACTTTAGTACTTCAGGGTGAATGCACTGACTTTGAGTATATTGATGAACATTACTAAACAGTATCGGCGTATAACACGCACAGGCGTATAACACTCACCCTAACTTTAAGAGGGAAGTTTCAGGAAAAAAACTTTCCACAGCCCCCTGCGTATAACACGCAGGCACAGTTTACCCTCTATTTTCAGGGTTAAAAAGTGAGTGTTATATGCCAATAAATACAGTACTCAACATAAATACAGTCTTGGGTGTACAAAATGGTAGCTACAAATCTCCCAGAAGAACTGAAGAAAACCTTTAGATCTAGAAGGCTGGTACTCACTGTTTCCTGGTCTCAGTGCAGCCATGCGCAGAGTCAGTAAACTTCTGTGCTTCAGCTGCCTGCGTCCTGGATGCTTGAGAGGCTTTCTGTGAGTGCTCCAGGAGGAGAGAACAGAGGTGCCCCAGCCAAGCAGTAGCTGGGACCCATAAAAGGTACAGACTATCCCAGGGATGCCATAGCCCTCAGGCTGAGTCGTACTCCCCAGGAACAAGAGACGTATTCTCTGAGCACTAGCCCATTTATACCTCCCTCAGCCCCCTGCTGTTCACTTGCCATATTGGCCAGGGATTGGCTGGAGAAATATTAACATGCAGACTGAGGTCATATTCCCCCACCCACTATGTCCCAGGTTCCTGGGAGACAGGGTGAAGTAATTGAGCCCATACTTACAGAGCCCAGAGCAGACCTAACTAATCAAACAATGCTCTCCCTGATTACAGGGAAGCCAAAAACGAACTTTAGCAAACAGTAGCACTGTGGGGTGCTACACTTTTTTATGCATGCCTGGTAATTTTTGTAACTCCGCCAGCCGGTGAGTCTGTAGGCAGAGTGAGGGAATAGTTGTGCACTACTACAAGTTGGGACCATGACCAAAATATTGCAGCTTTTATATATGTAGCGCTACCCCCAGTTAAGAGAGCCGCTGGATTTTGTTTCGGGCCCTGTCTACAGCACCGCCAACCCCCGGCAATTTACTTGACCCACTCTGGCACAGTTAGTCTAGGGATTTCTCTAGTATCACAATCTAACAGTATATGCACACAATCTATCTATATTGCATGGGTAACCTCTTTGCATAAAGGCAACACACTGATAGCAAGAGATAAAATATAACGTTTCTTTACTTTGAGTAAAAGGCATAAGGTTAACACATAACACATATATATCTGCAGAGCACTGCAGCAGAAAATCTAACACAGGCGATTACCCGCCAAGTACTGCTATCTCTATCTATGCGCCCTTATGGCGCAGCAACTTAAATTCTAACTGCAGATCAGGCCTGATCCAGATTTTAAACTCAGTCTCTAGAAGAACAGTTTCTTCGCATGCAACTTGACTGGTGGTGCACTACAGGAACAGTAATTTGTAATCCAAAGGGTAGAAAAATGAAGAGGGCAGAATGAACCCCTCACAGGAGACTACTCAAGACGGTTCAGCCACTAGTCTCCTGCGGGACAGTAAAGTAGAACCCGGAGGGCAAAGGCAGTCTCTAGGCCTAATCAAAGTACTGTTTATATGAATGAGCAGGTGCTCGCTCACCACTCCGGACGCGATCCCAGTCCGGGACTTCCACCTACTGTGTCTCTGCACACAGTGTCTGCAACGGTCTCCAGTCCAACTGATGTCCAAACTCGATAAAGTCAGGTGCCACCCAGGCTCCGCAGTGGGGTGAAAGGCTCTCTGGAAGTTGTGCAAGGCCCTGGCTTCAGGCCCTGCACTGCAGCAGATCCGCACAGGAAGACCTGTTGATTGCAGCGCGGTGTCCAAAGAGCCCGAGCTCAGCCTCTCCCTCTTCCTATATAGCCCCTCCCATGAGTCTCTGCGGTGGCTCCATGCACCCTGGGTGCCGAACGGGGTTTTGGGTAACGTAGTCCCGGGGCCTTAAAGGAGACCCCACTACACATATATGGTTTGAAAGTGAAAGGCTTTCCTGCAACAATGTGGTTCCACACTCACAGATATGGAGTCATAACACTAAACCATTGTAACACATTAGCAAATGTACCAGTAAGCAAACAACACACAGGCAACAGTGAAAATATGTGGTCAACAAACTGACAATAATAACAGGTGAGAAATACAATAGCAATGTAAAAATACAAGGACAACAAACTGGTAATCTAGACAATACATGGGCATTTCATTTGTAACCATATACTACATAAGAAATTAATGGGCGATTGTGGTAATACGTTGGTAACAAAAGGTAGTAGGTGGCAAAATATGGGTAACAAAATGCAACTCTTACAATAAATAGGCAACAATGACAAGACACTGGCAACAAAAGGGTAGTAGAGGCAATACATGAGCAACAAAACGCAAATCATTACAATATATGGGCGATAAAAGTGTAGTTGTGGCAATCAATGGCCAACAGACGCTCGTTACAATATTTGGGCGACAAATAGGCAATCGTTTAAGACAGGAAAAATATTAATGCTAACCATACAAATTTAATAAATTGCAGGAACACAAACTTCTACCCACCCCTAACTCTTTTCTCCCTCTCTTTACTTTTTCTCCAGGCCTTTAGCTGTATTCAGTAATCTTTGGGCAGAAGGAAATGCTAGAAGAGGTTTGTTGGCTTGCCACTCCAGCCACTGTGTGATTCTAACACCACTGCTCCACTCAGCCAGATGTTGCCCGCACTGGAGGGATCTCCCACTGACCTGCTAAACTTTTTATATAGGCATTGGGGGTTATTTACTAAAGGCAAATCCACTTTGCACTACAAATGCACTGCAAGTGCACTTGGAAGTGCAGTCGCTGTATATCTGAGGGGGACATGCAAGGAAAATAAAAAACAGCATTTTAGCTTGCACATGATTGGATGATAAAATCAGCAGAGCTTCCCCTCATTTCAGATCTTCCCCTCAGACTTAGAGCAACTGCACTTTCAGTGCACTTGTAGCGTAGAGTGGATTTGCCTTTGGTAAATCAACCCCATTGTCTCTCTGTCAATTTTGGAAAGTTCTGAAGTATGCTAATGTCTTACCAGAGATCTGAGATACCACTGTTTCTACAATTTATTGTTACACTACTCTGCTAGGTTTACCTACTTATGGTTAGTTGGTATGGTTATCTTCCTGCCTATCTGAAATATAAATACAGACACATAACTCTTAATATCGTTGCAAAAATAACTAGAACTACGGTAAGTGGGAGTGCCAATCATAAAGTCGGCATATGCAGATGATTTATTGTTCTTTCTAGCTAATCCTAAACTCACTATCCCTAACCTGTTAAAAGCTCTCAAGACATATGTGGCCCTCTCCTCCAACTACAAAATACATTTCATAATCTCAAAGCATACAGCTACGCCTAATTTATTAAGGGGATTTCCCTCACTAGGTCGATAGATCTAAATGCCTCCCTTTATTATATGCCAGGTATGCTTTATCTTAATCTGCTGTTCTGTACATAAATTATGCTGTTATTCATCCTGCTCTACAATTACTATGATATGGGATGTACCTCTGAGTTCTGTTTAACGATTTCCTTTCTGCAACTGTCTTGCTAAAGTTTGCAATAATTTTTTTTTATTATTTTAAATAACTAGGTCTATGAAAATATGGTGGAAAGTCGACCACATCACAAACAATGAAAAAAGTTTACAGCCATCTGCAGGATTATTTTTGTGAAGTAAGCTTCCAGCGTACGATCACTATGTCATAGCCAGGGATTTTTTCAGCCGGGACATAGTTGAGCTTCACTTCGCCACCTCCAACGCTCGCCCTGTGCTCGCCACTCACTACTGTCATTTATAAACTCAGAAGCCTGGCTTCTGTGTTTACATGTGACTGCTCTCCCCTTCCAGCAGCTAGCACAGAACCCCTGACCACCCCCTGCATATCTCTATGTGATGGGAACATGAAGAGAGCAGCAAGTAAATATAGGTATAGCACTCACAAAAGGGGGAAAAATTTGGACAGCAGCAACAACAAACTCTGAAGAGTCATGGTCCTGTACACGCCAGCTCCAGCTGGGGAATGAATCAAGCTGCTCCAACTGTCAGATCGAAGCCTGCATCAGAAAGACCCCTGTAGCGCCCTGCTCCCAATGAGTGGGTGCTATGTGTTAAAAATTATAATTGTCTGAGCAATAGTTTGGCTCAGAAGGATTGTGTTTCAAATTATACTGCTAGGAACGAAACGCGTCGGGCTATGCATTTTGCTTCCCATATTGCCTTTTAATGTATGAATCGTAATCACTTTTTATTTCTGTATGTGGTGTTTGTTTGATTAAAAGCCCATTTTTTGACCTACACCAGTGGAGCATCCTATTTTTTTCTTCTCTTTGCATGAATTCGGCGAGGAAAAGTTTTTTCTGTTTTCTCCAGTTGGTCCTTCTGCAATACCCTTGTCGGTGTATTTTTTTATTCAAGCCTGATTGTATCCCATTGTCCGGTTGAGTACCAGGATCCAGAAAGTCCACCTTCCGGTGAGACCTCCAGCCTTGAGGGTATTGGAGATTTGAGAAGTTTTCGATCCATTGGTTCCATCTAAGATTGAGGTCATCTGATTGCCCAGCTGGTATACTTCATCATCCATCAGCGATCCGGTGACGTTCCTGTGGACAGCCGTTGGGGATACTCTTAAGCTCAATTGATCCGCTGTCGTACGACATTCGGGTCAAACGTTTCTGGTAAGCACACATGTATGTCATCATTCACGTGAAGAATTGTGCAAGAATTACTCCAGCCATTCCATGCCATTTATTCACCTTTTTGGACACTTATCACTTTGTTTAGTGCTGTGGACACGTTATACATTGGGTTGGCCGTTCAGCCTGCCCCTTCTTGTTTGTGTTTCTTTTTATGGTCACATTTGAGTTACAGTCCAGTTTTTACTGGTCTATATGTAGCGCTGCACTATCACCTTCGACTCAAACATTGCCTGTTCGCCCGTTCGCCAAACAGCAAACAATTTGGGGTGTTCGCGCCAAATTCGAAGAGTCTATGGGAGAAATCTAAAGTGCTAATTTTAAAGGCTTATATGAAAGTTATTGTCATAAAAAGTGTTTGGAGACCCAGGTCCTGCCCCCGGGGACATGTATCAATGCAAAAAAAAGTTTTAAAAACTGCCGTTTTTTCAGGAGCAGTGATTTTAATAATGCTTAAAGTGAAACAATAAAAGTGAACTATTCCTTTAAATTTCGTACCTAGGGTGTGTGTATAGTATGCATGTAAAATCGCGCTTGTTTCCCCTGCTTAGAACTGTCCCTGCACAAAATGTCATTTCTGAAGGAAAAAAAGTAATTTAAAACTCAAACGCGGCTATAATGAATTGTCGGTTCCTGGCAATACATAGAAAATTCATTGATAAAAAATACCAGACCCTTAATCCGAGCACGCAACCTGGCAGGCCCCAGGAAAAGAGGGGGGGATGAGAGAGCGCCCCCCCCTCCTGAACCGTACCAGGCCACATGCCCTCAACATGGGGAGGATGTCCCCATGTTGATGTGGACAAGGGCCTCATCCCCACAACCCTTGCCTGGTGGTTGTGGGGGTCTGCAGGCGGGGGGCTTATCGGAATCTGGAAGACCCCTTTAACAAAGGGGACCCCCAGATCCCAGCCCCCCCTATGTGAATTGGTAATGGGGTACATTGTACCCCTACCATTTCACAACGAAAGTGTAAAAAAAATGTAAAATAAACACACAAACACCTTGGGAACGTCCTTTATTTAAAAAAAATAACAAAAAAAATTAAAAAACATTCCAGCGATGAAATCCAGTGTCCCGCGGCGATCCGATGTCCAGCGCTGTCCACACGAGACGTCATTGGCTGAGCCTGAGCAGACCTGATTGGGAACTTCCTCCGCAGTGTATTAAATGAATAGACCCGCCAGTTCTAAAGTTCCCCATCAGGTCCGCTCAGCCAATGACGTAGGCGGGATCTGACATACGAGGGGGCAGACCTGATGGGGAACTTCCTCCACAGTGTAATAAATGAATAGACCCGCCCCTTCTCATGTTCCGCATCTGGTCCGCTTAGCCTTACACCTACGTCATTGGCTGAGCGGACCTGATAGGGAACTTTAGAAGGGGCGGGTCTATTCATTTAATAGACTGCGGAAGAAGTTCCCCATCAGGTCCGCTCAGGCTCAGCCAATGACGTCTCGTGTTGACAGCGCTGGACATCGGATCGCCGCGGGACACTGGATTTCATCGCTGGAATGTTTTTTTTTTTAATAAAGGACTTTCCCAAGGTGTCTGTGTGTTTATTTTACATTTTTTCTACACTTTCTTCGTGAAATGGTAGGGGTAAAATGTACCCCTTACCAATTCACATGGGGGGGGGGCCGGGATCTGGATCTTTGTTTGAAGGGGTCTTCCAGATTCCGATAAGCCCCCCGCCCGCAGACCCCCACAACCACGGGCAAGGGTTGTGGGGATGAGGCCCTTGTCCCCATCAACGTGGGGACATCCTCCCCATGTTGAGGGCATGTGGCCTAGTACGGTTCAGGAGGGGGGGGCCTGCCAGGTTGCGTGCTTGGATAAAGGGTCTGGTATGGATTTTTGGGGGAACTCCACGCCATTTTTTTTTTAATTTGGGGTGGAGTTCCCCTTAAAATCCATACCAGACCTGAAGGGCCTGGTATGGATATTTGGGGGAACTCCACGCATTTTTTTTTTATTTGCGGCAGGGTTCCCCTTAATATCCATACCAGACCTGAAGGGACTGGTAATTGAATTTGGGGGGAACCACCCACGCTTTTTTTTTTTTTTATCAATGACTTTTGTATGTATTGCCGGGAGCCGACAATTCATTATAGTCGCGAGTGAGTTTTAAATGACTTTTTTTCCTTCAGAAATTAAATTTTGTGCAGGGACAGTTATAAGCACGGTAAACAAGCGCAACTTTACATGCATACTATACACACACCCTAGGTACGAAATTTAAAGGAATAGTTCACTTTTATTGTTTCACTTTAAGCATTATTAAAATCACTGCTCCCAAAAAAACGGCAGTTTTTAAAACTTTTTTTGCATTGATACATGTCCCCTGGGGCAGGACCCGGGTCCCCAAACACTTTTTAGGACAATAACTTGCATATTAGCCTTTATAATTAGCACTTTTGATTTTGAACGTTCGAGTCCATTGTATTTAATAGGGTTCTAAAGTTCACGCGAACATTCTTGCTGTTCGCAGGTTCTGGTGCGAACCGGACGGGGGGGGGTGTTCGGCTCATCCCTAGTGGTGGGCACCGCCTGCACAATCCCGACCTGAGGGCCTTCATGGCCTCAGGGATGTACTGGCAGTTTTCACCTCAGGGCCACGTTGGCCTGAGGCTCCGATACTGAGAGATGTAGGCCCAGGAGTTACTGGGGCCTATTGATCCAGGGATGATCCTGTGTCGCCTTGCCTGTGGGAAGGGACCAAGCAATTGGGGACTCAATTGTAGGATGTATTCGGATCAGAATTTACCTCACAGTGTCGCCGGAACGGCTGAAAGATCCTGGCACTGAGAGCTGTGTTCTTTTCATCAGAAGGTAACCCAGAGAAGGGTTGCACCAAGTCTGTGGCAGAGACTGTTCTATTTGCACCAAGTCTGTGGCAGAGACTGCTCTATTTGCACCAAGCCTGTGGCAGAGACTATAGGTGATCGAGCTACGCACCGGTTGCTAGGCCGGTGAGAGTGGGCCTATCCGGTGGTCGCTGAGTCCAGCGTGGAGACAGTTGTTCCTCTGGACCTAGGAAAATTCCTGTGATCCGCAATTAAGGTACCTGAGTCCTCTCCATCCCTTCAACCCCTCTGTTGGAAACTTTAATCAATAAAACCCTTGAAAGAGACTTTGTGTTGGTGCAAACTTTCTTCTGGACAACTCTTCAAGGAGAACCCCTGAGATGAGCATATGGAAAAGTAAGGTAACGGCAGGCCCAAATCTGAACCAGCACCTCCTACGGGGGTAGTGCTACACGTGGGGGCTCGAGTCCGGGATTTGCCATTACCTCTCGCAACTAAAATAGACTGTTCATTGGGACCTATTCTACAGAGGGTGTCAGAGAACGTACCTTGCCGGGCGTGTTGGTGGTCGCTTTGGTGTGCGTTCGCGCACGCCGATGCGCGCTGATGTTGGGCATGTTCCTGTCCGCGCTGGTGCACTTCCCAGACTGCATGGGTGCGCGCCTGTGCGCGATGGTGTGCTTGTGCGCGTGGGTGCATGTGCACGCCGATGCGCCGATGCGCCATTGCGCGCGCCGATGCGCGCCGGTTTGCCCATTTAAACTCCTGCAACACTTCAGACCGGTGCTGTCTGATCTACAGTCCCCTGTGTATCCTGCTCCTGTTAATTGCCTGAAACCTGATCTTCTGACCACCCAGCTTGTTACTGGACTTTTCCTGCTATCTGCCTGCACCCGACCTCGGCCTGTCTTTGACCCTGAACTTGCCTACCCCGCTGTACCATACTGCCTGAACGTTGCCAGACCCTGCTTGTCTTGACCACTCTCTCTGCACCTGCCCAGCTGCGCTGCTCTACACACCTGCCTGCCTACCTGCCTGCCTGCAGCCAGCCCGGCTCAGCTACTCTCCTGAACCCAGGATCCGGAGCTGCCTTCCAGTAACCACTCTCAGGCTCTCTTACCCTTCCGCACTCCCGTGCCTCCTGTCTGCACTACCAGGGGCCTGCGAGTCGGATCCGTACGGGGGACCCTCAGAAGGTGTCGGCTATCCTGGACTGGCCTGCTCCCACGGATAAAAAAGGGGTCCAGCGCTTCATCAGATTTTCCAACTTTTACCGTAAGTTCATCAGAAGTTTCTTTGCAATTGTCGCCCCTCTTACTGAATTAACCAAACAAGGAAACCGATTCTATTGGTCCCCTAGAGCCCAAGCTGCCTTTGACAAACTGAAGGAATTATTTGTCTCTGCCTCCATCCTGAAGCACCCTGACCCTGCATTACCCTTCGTCCTGGAAGTGGACGCTTCCGAAAATGCAGTGGGGGCTGTGCTATCCCAGCGTCAGGGGGCCAAAGCCTTACTCTTTCCAGTGGCCTTCTTCTCGCGCAAGCTTTCCACTGCGGAACGGAACTACGATGTGGGAGATCGGGAACTCCTGGCTATCAAGGCCGCGTTAGAGGAGTGGCATTACCTGCTCGAGGGGGCTGCACACCCCATTTTGGTCTACACGGACCACAAGAACCTCGAGTACCTGAGAACAGCTAAGAGGTTGAAACCAAGGCAGGCAAGGTGGGCACTTTTTTTCTCGAGGTTTCTGTTCCATATCACCTACAGGCCTGGCTCAAAAAACATTAAACCGGACGCACTGTCCCGAATGTTCAGCATTCCTGAAGAGAACTTACCTGTTGACACTATCCTCCCTGCCGGGAACTTCCTGCTGCTTCAAGAGGACCTCACGTCCCGTATTAGGCAGGCGTCTGCGGGCTTGACCTCTCTTCCGGAGAACTGTGTCAGGGCACAAGATGGGCTGATAAGGCACAAGGGCAAAATTCTGGTCCCAGAGGGTCTTCGGATAGCTGTTCTGGAACTTTGCCATGACCACAAGTTGTCCGGACATTTCGGTACCTTGAAAACGGCCAAACTAATCAAGCGTACGTTCTGGTGGCTGCAGCTGGGTAGCGACTGCAAAAGCTACGTGGACTCATGCAACACCTGCTCCCGGAACAAGAATAGCCGGGTGAGGGCCTGGGGTCTATTAAAACCTTTACCTGTCCCTGAAAGACCCTGGAAGATGGTGTCGATGGACTTCATAGTGGAGCTCCCTCTGTCCGAAAGATTCTCCACGGTCTTTGTTGTCGTCGACAGGCTGTCCAAAATAGCTAATTTTTTGCCCATGAAAGGCACACCTTCCGCCATGGAGACGGCAAAGGTTTTTATCAGGGAGATAGTGAGGCTCCATGGAGTCCCGGCAAGTATTGTCTCGGACCAAGGTGTCCAGTTCACCTCCAGATTTTGGAAGGCTCTTTGTGGTTCTCTGGAAATCGAGTTGGCATTCTCTTCGGCTTATCACCCTTAGACGAATGATCAAACAGAGAGAACCAACCAAACCTTAGAACAGTACCTCCGTTGCTTTTCCTCCTTTTCCCAGGATGATTGGGTCTCTCTACTTCCCATCGCTGAATTTTCTTACAATAACTCCCTGCACTCTGCCACTAAGCAAACCCCGTTCTTTGCCAACTATGGTTTCCATCCTTCCTTTTTACCCAGTACCATACCCGAATGCACCATCCCTGCAGTGTCCGAAACAATGGACTTCTTCATCTCCAATAACAAACTTCTACAGGAGACCATGTCTAAGACCCAGGAGTACAACAAGAGGATGTTTGATAGGAAAAGGAGAGGAGAACTCATTCTGGAGCCTGGCAACCAGGTGTGGTTATCCACAATCAACCTAAAGATAGCCTGTCCGTCAAGGAAGTTGAGCCCTAAGTTCATGGGACCTTTCTCGGTAAAGAGGAGAATCAACAATGTGGCATATGAGCTTGACTTACCCAACACCCTGAAGGTCCACCCAGTCTTTCATGTGACACTATTAAAGCCGGTTGTCCCTAACCCCTTCGCTGGCCGTAATACTGGCCCACCGGTACCTGTTTTGATCGACAACGAGGAGGAATTTGAGGTGGAGGCAATCCTGGACTGTAGGAAAAGACACAACTAGATTCAATATCTAATTAAGTGGAGGGGTTACGGCCCAGAAGATAATTCCTGGGAACCCGGAAGCGGCATACATGCGGAGGAACTCATGCAAGCTTTCAGAAGGTCTCATGCCGCGAAGATCGCTCAATTGGGCATCCGGAGGCTGCCCTTAAGGGGGGGGGCACTGTCAGAGAACGTACCTTGCCGGGCGTGTTGGTGGTCGCTTTGGTGTGCGTTCGCGCGCGCCGATGCGCGCTGATGTTGGGCATGTTCCTGTCCGCGCTGGTGCACTTCCCAGACTGCATGCGTGCGCGCCTGTGCGCGATGGTGTGCTTGTGCGCGTGGGTGCATGTGCGCGCCGATGCGCCATTGCGCGCGCCGATGCGCGCCGGTTTGCCCTGTGATAGATGGTGTGCCTGTGTGCGCGGGTGCATGTGCACGCGCGTGCACGCGCCATTGCGTGCGCCGATGCGCCATTGCGCGCGCCGATGTGCGCCGGTTTGCCCATTTAAACTCCTGGAACACTTCAGACCGGTGCTGTCTGATCTACAGTCCCCTGTGTATCCTGCTCCTTTTAATTGCCTGAAACCTGATCTTCTGACCACCCGGTTTGTTACTGGACTTTTCCTGCTATCCGCCTGCACCCGACCTCGGCCTGTCTTTGACCCTGAACTTGCCTACCCCGCTGTACCATACTGCCTGAACGTTGCCGAACCCTGCTTGTCTTGACCACTCTCTCTGCACCTGCCCAGCTGTGCTGCTCTACACACCTGCCTGCCTACCTGCCTGCCTGCAGCCAGCCCGGCTCAGCTACTCTCCTGAACCCAGGATCCGGAGCTGCCTTCCAGTAACCACTCTCAGGCTCTCTTACCCTTCCGCACTCCCATGCCCCCTGTCTGCACTACCAGGGGCCCGCGAGTCGGATCCGTACGGGGGACCTTCCTCTGCTCTAACGGACTCGCTGATCAGGTACGTACAACCCTGACAGAGGGAGAAGGACTGTGCTAAAACGGGAAAGAATTTTGCGATCACTTTGAGACTGCGCGAGCCGTGGGCGGAGTCAAGGAAAGGAAAAGCCCTCGAGCTACGGGCCAGAAAGAGTAAGTGGGAGGAGTTCCCGCTTGCTTGCTGCGTGAGACGCCACATGTGTGTCCAGCACTTAGAGAAATGGAGCACCGCCATGTCTTCAGTGCTACCGTTGCAGTCTGCTTTTGGGCCCAGGATGCTTCCTGTGGGTACCGCTGCAAGAACCATGTTGCCGGGAACCGTGCTGACGGACACTGGCATCCGATTGAGGCCGCATGGGCGGTACATGCTCTACATGATCGAGGATGTGGAGGCCTGGGTATGCTGTGTAACAGGTGTAATGGACTGGCTATGCACTCCCGTCCTTTTGTTTGATGCCTACAATGCGGGGAGTACCTGTTTTCTGTGGAGCAACCCACCATGCCACCCAGTGCTTACCAAGTGGACTGGGTCACGGGCAACGTGACAGAAGAAGCTGCTACCTTCAACCAAATTGTCCGGCACATACCCGCCGCATCTGCTGCTGTGAGTAATCCTGAAGGGAATGTTACTGTTACCACTGTGAGTGGCTAACCAGCGGATGCTACTTCCACTGTTACTTCGACTGTATCCACCGTCGCTGCACCTATCTTTGCTGCACCTGTCCAGAAGAAGGTGAGATACGTGAAGGCCTCCCGCGGCTGCGGTAGAGGTCCACCCCAGAGAATACCGGAACCGGACCCCGAGAGAGATGATGTCCCCGGGAGGTCCACGTCAGGAACCGGTAAGACATCTGGGGAAAAAGTGCCTGAGACTGTGCGCAACTATTTGCCGGCAGAAGAGTTGGAAGACTCTGAGTTAGACTCTCTGTCGGATGCTGGAGACTATTACTTGTTTAAGTCCATGTCTCAAGAATTGTTGTGGAGCAACATGGAGGATGTTGCCTCAGTACATAGTCTTTCGGAGTTGGCAGTCATGGATTCCGGGGAGACAACACCCAGAGTGGAAGCCCCGGTTTTTACTAGTGAGGTCCTGCCTAAAGTTACCAGTTCGTATGGGTCAGGAAAATTGTCTGCAAATCGCAGTTTCTTGTATACCGCCTGGATATGAAAGTACCAGATCTTTGCCTAGGCTTGCCCGATCACAAAGATTGCTAAACAAACGAGTAGCCAGGGAGTATGGACTAGAGTTTCCCTACGTTCCCAGGGAAACCATGCAGGAGATTGAGGCCAATAGAGCGGAATGGTACAGTGAAGCTGTGTGGGACTACCTTGAAGTACCTAATCCGTTCCGGAAAGTAGGCCATTCCTTTACCATGGATGAACGCTTCAGAGGATGCTTGTTGCAATGGAGCTATGGTCGGCACATCTATGCGGACAAGGTAGTCATCTGCCGGCCTGGAAAGGAAGACTACATCTATTTTGTCACTACTTTGGACAAACAAGGGAAATCACTAACCCTGCCTGACCCTTGCTTTTATTGGTGATCATCTATCGCAGGGATATGCAATTAGCGGACCTCCAGCTGTTGCCAAACTACAAGTCCCATGAGGCATAGCGAGACTCTGACAGCAGCAAGCATGACACCCAGAGGCAGAGGCATGATGGGACTTGTAGTTTTGCAACAGCTGGAGGTCCGCTAATTGCATATCCATGATCTATAGTGACTGTTCCAGTTTTGTCACTTTGCAAAGGAAAAGATTTTCTTTTATTTTTCTTCTTTGAAGGACTTGGGGTAACTAGCTAGTTAGTGCTAGGGCATTGGAAACTCCGAGTCAAGATTCTCTACCCGGTCCAGTACTTGTACCAAAAAGGAACTTTGTTATGATGTTCTTCGACCACTAGGTGGCGGAGATGTGCTCAGCAGAAACTGGACTTTTCTGCACTTAGCTACATAACTTTTTTGCACTAAGGGAAATATATATGGGAAAGAACGTTTTATTTCTCAGGAAGTAAGGCTTTGCTTCCAGATTGTACAGTAATGTTTGCATTATTGCCTGTGTGTGCTGTTTTGTTTTTCAGGTACTCTGGATTATCCTGCCAGACTACTACAGAGATGGGTTAGATAGAGATAGATAGGAACATTGTAATGTATAGTGATTTGATTACTGTGTGTGTATGCTAACTTTTATATTTTTCCCTTTCCCTTCCCCATCCAATTTTTTTCTTTTGGACTCAGGTAACTGACCCTCAGGACTGAGGGTCATATTTTTTTCTCGACGAAGGGGACATCGTCTTTTTTGCGGCGAGGGGAGTATGTAGCGCCCTGCTCAAAGTGAGTGGGTGCTATGTGTTAAAAATTATATCTGTCTGAGCAATAGTTTGGCTCTGAAGGATTGTGTTTCAAATTATACTCTGTTTCAGTTCAGCTGGTTGCATGATTTTCCTCCTGACAGTGGGTGTCGCTGTCAACACTGGTCAGGATTGGAAAGGCAACAGGCTGAATGCATTGGGTATCTCTTTCTCAGAAGCAGCTCAGGGGGTGTGGTCAACCCACTGTGCATTCTGGGAAAGGGTACTTAAGAGACAGACACCATTTTGTGGGGGTCGTTCGTTGGTGGTGGGCACCGCCCGCCCGATCCCGACATGAGGGCCCTCATGGCCTCAGGGATGTACTGACAGTTTTCGCCTCAGTGCCACGTTGTCCTAAGGCTCCGATACTGAGATGTAGGCCCAGGAGTTACTGGGGCCTATTGATCCAGGGATGATCCTGTGTCGCCTTGCCTGTGGGAAGAGACCAAGCAATTGAGGACTCAATTGGAGGATGTATCCGGATCAGAATTTACCTCACATCGTTGCCGGAACGGCTGAAAGATCCTGGCATTGAGAGCTGTGTTCTTTTCATCAGAAGGTAACCCAGAGAAGGGTTGCACCAAGTCTGTGGTAGAGACTGTTCTATTTGCACCAAGTCTGTGGCAGAGACTGTTCTATTTGCACCAAGTCTGTGGCAGAGACTATAGGTGATCAAGCTACGCACCGGTTGCTAGGCCATTGAGAGTGGGCCTATCCGGTGGTGGCTGAATCCAGCGTGGAGACAGTTGTTCCTCTGGACCTAGGAAAATTACTGTGATCCGCAATTAAGGTACCTGAGTCCTCCCCATCCCTTCAACCCCTCTGTGAAACTTTAATCAATAAAACCCTTGAAAGAGACTTTGTCTTTCTTCTGGACAACTCTTCAAGGAGAACCCCTGAGACGAGCATATGGAACAGTAAGGTAACGTCAGGCCCAAATCTAAACCAGCAGCTCCTACGGGGGTAGTGTTACACCCCTTTCACACTAAGGGCATTTTGCAGGCTCTATAGCATTAAAAATAGCACCTGCAAACTGCTCTAAAACAGCTGCTCCATTCACTCCAGTGTGAAAGCCCGAGGGCGTCAGAAAAAGTCCTGCCAGCAGCTTCTTTGGAGTGCATTAGGAACGGTGAACTCATCGCTCCTAATGCACTCCTGCCCATTGAAATCAATGGGCAGCGCCGCCGTACCGCTGGCAAAATGCCACTGTAGCGGCGCATTTCGGGCGTTAAAAGCGTCCCGCTAGCGGCCGAAATGCGCCGCAAATCCAACGGTAAAGAGCCGCTAAAAATAACAACGTTTTACCGCTGACGCTCGGGGCGGCACAGTGTGAAAGGGCTCTGAAGCTCAACTCAAAATTAATATAAATCACATAAGTCCATTTGATGCGGAAATGTACAGAAATAATCCACTATTATAATGTGCTAGTGCTTCAAATCTTTAGAAGTGCATTCCCAGTCGCTCAGGATCACTCACCAGATTTGTTTGACCTCTCATTACAAGATGGGCAAATAGAGCTGGTAAATAGATGCTTGGTAAACAGGGAGATAGATGGCTTCTTGATTCTTTTAATATTTTCTTATGGGAAGTAAAGCACAGAGAAAATGGCACAAGAATGTAGCTTTATTAAAACAAAAATTACGGTGCTCTGCCCAGATCTCAGGATCTCAGCCTGCAATATATATCGCTCAAGTACTGCACCACTGCAAACCTTATTAACTCAAGTCCAGTACATGCAGAATCCTCACTCTCTTGTAACTGCATCACAGTACCTTGCATCACTTGTATAAGGTCAACCTAATAAGTAAGGTTCCCTCATGCATAATAAACCGTTGCTTAACCACTTAACGACCGCTCACTGTATATGTACGTCGGCAGAATGGCACCGACAGGCACAATCACATACAGTGTACGTGATTGCCTTTGTACAGTTGGGGGGTCCAATCGGACCCCCCTCCTATACAGTGAGCGGTCAGTATTCGTTGGGGAGCGATCCGAGATGAGGGGATGGCCGTTCAATTCCGGCCACCCCCCGCGATCGCTCCCGGCGAATGAAAATGCTTCCTCTGTCCTGTAATGTAAACACAGGCAGAGGAAGCAGGAGGAAGTGATGTCATCTCTCATGCGGCGCTCACATATACCGAGCGCCGTACAAGAGAAGACATCAGGTCAGTGCACAAAACATTACACTGACACCAGGACACATAGGCACACAAATCGCCCCCCCAGGCCCCCCCAGACACCCCCAGATCACCCCCCAGCCCCCAGTTGCAGTGACCATTTATTTACTGATCACTGCAATCAGTGACAATTGTGACTGTAAAAGTGTCACTAAAGTTAGTTTTAGGTCCAGTGTAGCCCCCTAACCCCCCCTAATAAAGATTTAACCCCCTGATCACCCCCCAGATAACCCTTTCACCCCCTAGCACCGCCGTCGCTAAGCGATCATTTTTCTGATCGCTGTCTTAGCGTCGGTGATGCAGATCGGTAGCCAGTACGTTTTTTTAGGTTCGCCGCAGGTTTTTATAGCGTCGGGTACCCCCATTAATTATCTAATAAAGGTTTAACCCCCTTGATCGCCCCCCAGGTAACCCTTTCACCCCCTATCACCACTGTCGCTAAGCAATCATTTTTCTGATTGCTGTCTTAGAATCTGTGATGCAGATCGGTAGCCAGTATTTTTTTTTAGGTTCGCCGCAGGTTTTTATAGCGTCAGGTACCCCCATATATTACCTAATAAAGGTTTAACCCCCTGATCACCCCCCAGATAACCCTTTCACCCCCTAGCACCGCCGTCGCTAAGCGATCATTTTTCTGATCGCTGTCTTAGCGTCGGTGATGCAGATCGGTAGCCAGTAATTTTTTTTAGGTTCGCCGCAGGTTTTTGTAGCGTCAGGTACCCCCATAAATTATCTAATAAAGGTTTAACCCCCTTGATCGCCCCCCAGGTAACCCTTTCACCCCCTATCACCACTGTCGCTAAGCGATCGTTTTTCTGATCGCTGTCTTAGTGTCAGTGATGCAGATCGGTAGCCAGTAATTTTTTTTAGGTTCGCCGCAGGTTTTTATAGCGTCAGGTACCCCCATATATTATCTAATAAAAGTTTAACCCCCTTGATCGCCCCCCAGGTAACCCTTTCACCCCCTATCACCACTGTCGCTAAGCGATCGTTTTTCTGATCGCTGTCTTAGTGTCGGTGATGCCGATCGTTAGCCAGTAATTTTTTTTAGGTCCGCCGCAGGTTTTTATAGCGTCAGGTACCCCCATATATTATCTAATAAAGGTTTTAACCCCCTAATTGCCCCTAGTTAACCCTTTCACCAGTGATCACCATATAAGTGTTACGGGTGACGCTGGTTAGTTAGTTTGCTTTTTATAGTGTCAGGGCACCCGCCGTATATATAACTCAATAAAGGTTTAACCCCCTGATCGCCCGGCGGGTGATATCAATTAGGTTTTAGCTTCAGAGAGGGTCTGCGTCACACCCCAGGCAGCGTCAGGTTAGTGCCAGTAACGCTAACACCCACGCGTGAAGCATACACCTCCCTTAGTGATATAGTATCTGAACAGATCAATATCTGATCTGATCAGATCTATACTAGCGTCCCCAGCAGTTTAGGGTTCCCAAAAACGCAGTGTTAGCGGGATCAGCCCAGATACCTGCTAGCACCTGCGTTTTGCCCCTCCATCCAGCCCAGGCCACCCAAGTGCAGTATCGATCGATCACTGTCACTTACAAAACACAACACATATAACTGCAGCGTTCGCAGAGACAGGCCTGATCCCTGCGACTCCAGTGCTGTAGGAGGTGATTTCACCACCACAGTTAAAAAAAAAAAGCATATATGCCCAAGCATTGGGGCAGCAGGGGCGGAGGAGTGGAGGAGCGATTTTTCTCCTAATGCCGCGTACATACGGTCGATATTCCGACGGAGGCTTGCCCGTAGAAAAGTCCGACCGTGTGTACGCGGCATAACTTTTTTGCGGGAGGATGCCCCCATGCTTCGGCTTATATAAATGGTGCATGTATGCCCATCATTAGAAGTGGGTGGATGAAGGGCGGTATTCTAATGGTGGGCATACCCACCGATCAATCTCTTTTTTCGTTTAGCCAACTGGCTGCATGAAAAAAAAAGATTACAATACATGTCCAACAAGGACCAGCAACGTACTGGTATGTTGCTGGACTTTGAATGTTTATACCAGAATGATGCCTGCGGGTTTAGGTATCATCTTGGCATCATTCTTTTCAGCCTGCGGCCGGCTTTCATGTAAAAGCAATCCTAGTGGCTAATTAGCCTCTGGACTGCTTTTACAAGCAGTGGGAGGGAATGTCCTCCCCGGATATAAAAAGCGCCATTGGGAAATTGGGAAAGCATTTTATCACACCGATCTTGGTGTGGTCAGATGCTTTGTGGGCAGAGGAAAGATCTAGGGTCTAGAAGACCCCAGTTTTTTCAAAAAAAGAGTACCTGTCACTACCTATTGCTATCATAGGGGATATTTACATTCCCTGAGATAACAATAAAAATGATAAAAAATAAATAAATGGAAGGAACAATTTAAAAATAAAATAAAAAAAGCAAAATTAATAATAAAAAAAAAAAAAAAAAAAGCACCCCTGTCCTGCCCTGCTCTTGCCCAATGGCGAACGCAAGCGTCGGTCTGGCGTCATATGTAAACAGCAATTGCACCATGCATGTGAGGTATCACCGCGAAGGTCAGATCGAGGGCAGTAATTTTAGCAGTAGAGCTCCTCTGTAAATCTAACAGGGTAACCTGTAAAGGCTTTTAAAGGCTTTTAAAAATGTATGTAGTTTGTCGCCAATGCGCGTTTGTGCGAAATTTTAAAGCATGCCGTGTTTGGTATCTATGTACTCAGCCTAAGATCATCTTTTTTATTTCATCAAACATTTGGGCAATATAGTGTGTTTTAGTGCATTAAAATTAAAAAAAGTGTATTTTTTCCCCAAAAAATGCGTTTAAAAAATCGCTGCGCAAATACTGTGTCGAAAAAAAAATGCAACACTCACCATTTTAATCTGTAGGGACTTTGCTTTAAAAATATATATAATGTTTGGGGGTTCAACATAATTTTCATGCAAAAAAAATTTTTTTTTCATGTAAACAAAAAGTGTCAAAAAGGGCTTTGTCTTCAAGTGGTTAGAAGAGTGGATGTAAGCTTCCTAATGTTGTGTATAAAATGCCAGAACAGTTCAAAACCCCCCCAAATGACCCCATTTTGGAAACTAGACACCCCAAGCTATATACTGAGAGGCATGTCGAGTCCATGGAATATTTTATATGTTGACACAAGTTGCGGAAAAAGACATTTTTTTTTTTTTGCACAAAGTTGTCACTAAATGATATATTGCTCAAACATGCCATGGGCATATGTGGAATTACACCCCAAAATACATTCTGCTGCTTCTCCTGAGTACGGGGATACCACATGTGTGAGACTTTTTGGGAGCCTAGCCGCGTACGGGACCCCAAAAACCAAGCACCGCCTTCAGGCTTTCTAAAGGTGTAAATCTTTGATTTCACTTCTCACTGCCTATCACAGTTTCGGAGGCCATGGAATGCCCAGATGGCACAAAACCCCCCCAAATGACCCCATTTTGGAAAGTAGACACCCCAAGCTATTTGCTGAGAGGTATTGTGAGTATTTTGCAGATCTCTCTTTTTGTCACAAAGTTTTGAAAATTGAAAAAAATAAATAATATTTTCTGTCTTCATTTTCAAAAACAAATGAGAGCTGTAAAATACTCACCATGCCTCTCAGCAAATAGCTTGGAGTGTCTACTTTCCAAAATGGGGTCATTTGGGGGGGTTGTGTGCTATTTTGGCATTTTATGGCCTTCGAAACTGTGATAGGTAGTGAGGAGTGAAATCAAAAATTTGTGCCTAGAAATCCTGAAGGCGGTGCTTGGTTTTCGGGGTCCCGTACGCGGCTAGGCTCCTAAAAAGTCTCACACATGTGGTATCCCCATACTCAGGAGAAGCAGCAAAATGTATTTTGGGGTGTAATTCCACATATAACCATGGCATGTGTTAGCAATATATCATTTAGTGACAACTTTTTGTAATTTTTATTTATTTTTTGTCATTATTCAATCACTTGGAACAAAAAAAAAAAATATTCAATGGGCTCAACAGGCCTCTCAGCAATTTCCTTGGGGTGTCTACTTTCTAAAATGGGGTAATTTGGGGGGGTTTTGTGCTATTTTGGCATTTTATGGCCTTCAAAACTGTGATAGGTAGTGAGGAGTGAAATCAAAAATTTGCGCCCTTAGAAATCCTGAAGGCGGTGCTTGGTTTCCGGGGGCCCGTACGCGGCTAGGCTCCCAAAAAGTCCCACACATGTGGTATCCCCGTACTCAGGAGAAGCAGCAAAATGTATTTTGGGGTGCAATTCCACATATAACCATGGCATGTGTGAGCAATATATCATTTAGTGACAACTTTTTGTAATTTTTTTTTTTTTTTTTTAGTCATTATTCAATCACTTGAGACAAAAAAAAATATATTCAATGGGCTCAACATGCCTCTCAGCAATTTCCTTGGGATGTCTATTTTCCAAAATGGGGTCATTTGGGGGGGTTTTGTACTGCCCTGCCATTTTAGCACCTCAAGAAATGAGATAGGCAGTCATAAATTAAAAGCTGTGTAAATTCCAGAAAATGTACCCTAGTTTGTAAACGCTATAACTTTTGCGCAAACCAATAAATATACGCTTATTGACATTTTTTTTACTAAAGACATGTGGCTGAATACATTTTGGCCTAAATGTATGACTAAAATTGAGTTTATTCGATTTTTCTTATAACAAAATATAGAAAATATCATTTTTTTTCAAAATTTTCGGTCTTTTTCCGTTTATATCGCAAAAAATTTAAATCGCAGGGGCAATCAAATACCATTAAAAGAAAGCTCTATTTGTGGGAAGAAAAGGATGCAAATTTCGTTTGGGTACAACATTGCATGTCCGCACAATTTACAGTTAAAACAGCTCAGTGCAAAATTCTGAAATCACCTCTGGTCCTTTAGCTACCAAATGGTCCGGGGCTTAAGTGGTTAAAAAAAAGGGGGACAGGCGTAAAAGTAATTTCCCCTGGCTTCCATAGTGCAGGAGTTATGTCACCATCCTTTGGCTGATATCAAAGAAAAATGCTGATGTCACCCTTGCCTAGATAAAATTAAGGAGGTAAGATAAGTGTATTTGTGAACTTTTTTCTCTCCACTGGTGTTTATTTATTAATTGTCTTCCAGCATTTTATGAAGGAAGAGGGGGCTAACTAAGAAAGCAGACCTTTAAATAGGCAAATTCTGTTTGTAGTACCCTGATGTTTAGGCAGGGTTGCTATTAAATTTATTTGCCAAGTGATAGTTTCCTTGGCCAGTTTGTAGGAGATCAATTGATTTCACCATATTTCTAGAATTGCTGCACTTCTCTCTTCTGTTGCTGGGTGGCCAGGTACCTGGTGACATTAGATAAGACAAGGGCATTGCAAGGACAGATTATGAATGAATGGGGTGTCTCAGTCAATAAGCAGGGATTTTCTTGGGTCCCTTGGCCTGGTGGGAGAGCCTATTTATTTGGGTGGAGTCAGGTGATCGGGGTCCTGTGCCACCTGGACGGCTATCTGGATGGATGTGTGTTGTATTGCCCCAGACAATATAGAACCAAGTATCATTTTGTGGTGCTAAGTAATTTGTATTGAATTTGGTAAAGATATCAAGAAAAAGAGTAAAATAGATCCCCTGCAGCCAGCAACAATAGATCCCCCTAACAACAATGGACCACCCACAACAAAATTTCCCGCCCAGCCACAATAGACTCCCCACAGCATCAACAGATCTCCGCACAGCCATCATTAATAGACTCTCTGGCTGCCATGAACAATAGACCCTCTTCCCAACAGTAGATCTCTTTCAGCAACAACTGATCCCCAGCAACATAAGACCCTCCTCAGTAACAATAGACCCCCCCTGCAAAGATAGATCCTTAGCAAGTGAGCATCAATACCCTGCAGCACACCCCAGCACCCCTTGCCATTACATACAGTCAGTCCAGGAGGTGCCGGAACTGCGTTCCCCCCCCCCTGTGTCTACCTATAGAAGTCTCAGAGTCTGCCAATTAACATTACATCTAACTAAGGGTGTCCTGGCCCTAACCCTCTCTTCCACAGTTCTGTTTAAGAGACAATAAATCACTTTGCATTCAAAAAGCATCTGTTTATCTTGCATTACACCCACCATGCCTCGTAACCCACTCTACACTAAGGGATGTCAGCTCTCCCTAACTCTGGAGGTCACAATTGGGCCTAAAGAGACCCAGGACTTTACTACATGTTTAAATATACAAATTCAGTTTTTATAGGTCTTTTTATATAGACATGATACAGAGCAAAAGTAGCTTGAGAAAAACAAAAATACCAACCCCAATCATAAATGCCCAAAGGGCAATTAACAAAATGTTATCTGGTCCTCACCAAAAAATAAATATATTTGGATTTCAAAACTAGCCATTTTGATCTTACAAACCACTTTTACATTGCTCCCCCCTATAACCAGGGATATTGTGTATGTACAGTTCTCTACACGCTAAACACTGTGTAAAATAAAATACTGTATACATGTGATTCAAGTAAAACATTCTTATTTCCTTATCAATGAGGCTCTTATTGTGAGGCCTCCAAACTAGAACTTCCAGCTCAATAAAAGTCTCATTTGCATTGAAGCCCTCTGCAGTGGATGTTTCCTAGAAATCTGCATTTTAACAATAATATTTCTCTGGGGATCAGTGATAATGTACCATCGCGATTTACCTTGTGAGCTAGTGAAATCCTGCAAACAGCAAGGGCACTCAGAAAATGACACTGCTTTTAAATATTGCATTTTAGCTCTGAAATCTTGATGCCTCTTATTAGAAAATCATTGCAATGGTGGAACGTAGCTGCATACATCCCTCAAGAAAATGAAGAAAAATATTTCAGACTTTTTGCATAATCTTAGGTATTTTTACATCCTACAGTACATTCATTTTTAAGATATATATTTTTCCCCTGAGTGTGAACTGCTGTTGTAATTTCTGTTGGAATTGATTTTTTTGGAGTTAAAGATGGCATAGTCTTGATAAGATGCCTTCTCCAATATTCTTGTTTGAAAAGCTGATATTAGTTAAGCAATGAATTATGAATCTACGGGTTTAGTATGCACAGACACGTATCCTTCAGGAAGATGTTCAGCACTAACAAAGAGCTATAAATATTTATCTGGCATATTTTAAGACTTGATCCAACTTTTAATGTAGCATAGCTTTTTCCTTAGGTGTGATGTTATTTAATACGTAATGCCTTAATGTGTGAATTATGTGATGTTATCTACAAACTTGTTAACACCAGAATTACCTTTGGAGGATGATTAAAGTATTTCACATGGGCTAGCCACTCAAGAATTTCAGAAAATCAATGAGATTGGAGTGGTCATCAGTATATTCAAGACAAAACTCAAAGGAACAATCATAAGTGGATATTTATAAACAGCAGGATAATCTAGGCAAATTTGCCCCTCCAGTAGGGATACCTGAACCAGACAAAGTTTGGTTCACAGGGGGTTTGACGAATCCAAGAAAAACACCCTCTAAACCCGAGCATAGTGTTTAACCCAGTGTTTCTAAAATACAGTACTCAAGGCGCCCCAACAGGTCATGTTTTCAGGATTTCCCTCAGATGAAACGGCTGCGGTAATTACTAAGGCAGTTAAACTACCGTATATACTCGAGTATAAGCCGAGATTTTCAGCCCTTTTTTTTAAGCTGAAAATGCCCCCTCGGCTTATACTCGAGTCAGTGTACCTGAAAATTTTGAGAGGCTGCAGGCGTCCATCGTTTAAAACTCGCGGCCTTCTCCTGGTCCCTTCCGTGATAGGAGGAACAGAGTCTGCTGAGAAACGCCTATCACGAACGTTCTCTCATCCTCACCCATCCCAGCAGACACTGTGTTCAGTGTTCCGCCAATCACGGATGCCTTTTCATCCTCGGACAGTGTCTGCTGGGAAACTGAGTCCGAGGATGAGAGAACGTTCGTGATAGGCGGAACTGTGTCTGCTGAGAAACGCCTATCACGGAAGGGACCAGGAGGAGACCGCAAGTTTTAAACAATGAATGGATGAATGGATGCCCGCAGCCTCTCAATTTCAGGTACACTGACAACGAGCACAGTGACAATGGGCACAGTGAGGATGGGCACAGTGAGGATTGGCACAATGACGATGGGCTCAGTGACGATGGGCACAGTGACAATTGGCACATGAGGTTGCAATGGGCACAGTGAGGTGTGCAAATGGGCATTGTTGACCCTCTTTTCCGCTTACAGTAGCTGCTGCATTCTCACCCTCGGCTTATACTCGAGTCAATACGTTTTCCCATTTTTTTGTGGTAAAATTAGGGACCTCAGCTTATACTCGGCTCAGCTTATATTCGAGTAATCAAATCACCTGTGCAAAATAATGGAAAGCCTGAAAACATGACCTGTTCGGGCGCCTTGACAACTGAAGTTGAGAAACACTGGCTTAACCCTATAGAAGCCCATGGGAGTCGAAACTGAAAAAAAATGCCAAGGGGTAGCAGGGCTTAAAGCATAACTTTACTCTGACAATCAACATTAACTATTTTTAATCCTTATGCAGTTAAAGTTAGTAAATAGTAAGTAGATAGAAAGGTATATTATATTTAATTGTTTTAAGATTTTTTTACATTTCTCCAGTTCCTTCCTGCTTTCTGGCCTAGGCCAAAATGATTTCATACATCCCAGGAGTCTTCATGGGCATTTATTTTTTCATCTGTAGGAGTAGAGGAGGAGCTTTCTTTGCTGAGCACGCTCTTCTGCCTGCATGCCTGACCTATGGGCAGATGGATTTCAGGAAGCAAATGCAACATAACAATGCCCTTACTCAAGAGGGCCACAGCTATAAATGCTAGGGGGTGCTTTTTAAAGTGATTTCGCAAAACAATAAATAAAGCATGGAGATATAGATAGATGGGTGATGTTTGTGGTGCTTAGACACATTTAAGTTCCGCTTTAAAGTGCAACAATAAAATACAGTAAAGCAGTACTAAACCACACCTTTAAAAAAAAAAAACCTGCAAGACAAAGCGCATATTGTGCCGGTATGCATCGCATGCCAGCTCATTACGAAATACTTACCTTAGAAGGAAGCCCTCCAGCTGTGCGCTGTCACCACCGACAGGGCTTCCATCTTCACCAGGTATTCCTTCCAGGTTGGCATGCTTCGGCCGCCTGATTGGTCAAGCAGTGATGACGTCACTCCTGCGCATGACTCCCATGGCTGAGGCACAGAGCTGCATACAGTGTGAATATCTCCTAAACAGTGCAAGTTTAGGAGATTTTCACTGTACCTACAGGTAAGTCTTATTATAGGCTTACCTGTGGGTACAAGTAAAAAAAAAAAAGACAGACTTTACTACCACTTTAACCACTTCAGCCCCAATTTTTTTTACCCCCTTAATGACCAGGCCATTTTTTGCAAAAAGGCACTGCGTTACTTTAACTAAACATTGCGCGGTCGTGTACGCAAATAAAATTTATGTCCTTTTTTTCCCCACAAATAGAGCTTTCTTTTGGTGGTATTTGATCACCTCTGCGGTTTTTATTTTTTGCACTATAAACAAAAAAAGACAGACAATTTAAAAAAAATAAAACAATATTTTTTACTTTCTACTATACAACACATCCAATAAAAAAATGAAAAAAATCAAATTTCTTCATCGCGTCTACAAACTATGGGATATTTTTATGCCATTTTAATGCAAATATTTTTTTAGTAGCATTTTAATAGTAATGGTGGCGATCAGCCATTTTTAGTGGGATTGTAGCAGACAAATCAGACACCTAACTGACACTTTTGACACTTTTGACACTTTTTTTGGGGACCAGTGACATTATTACCGTGATCAGCGCTAAAAATATGCACTGTTACTGTACTAATGACACTGGCAGGAGAGGGGTTAACATCAGGGGCGATCAAATGGTTAAATGTTTTTCTAGGGAGTGCTTGCTAACTGTGTGGGGTTGCTCTAACTGCAGATCTAACTGAAGATCTCTATCTTCTCCCCTGTCAGAACGACGATCTGCACTGTTTACTTTTCAGACCGCCATTCTGCCTCTCTCGGGAACAATCGTGGGTGGCCCCCCCCCCCGTCCAATCAGCACGCAATTCCGCCTGCCGCAGTACATGTTTTCATGTTTTGGTCAAATATTTTTTTCTCTGTCACTTTCACTTGTTGCTCTCCATCTCACAAAATCTTTAACCAAACTCACACAGGTGACTTTACAAACCACAAACAATACCATTGCTGATGCAGCTTTAAAACGAGTCACAATTTTGTGTGTTTTTTTATTGTTTCCAAGTGATACTAATTTGAGCACAAAATGTGTACCAACATCAGAAATAAAAATGTCATTCCCAAAAATCAGAGGGTAACATTACTATTCTACACTCACCAACCAAGAACCACCAAATATCACAGAATAAATCAAGAAGAATAACTCCTGACTAGAGTTGAGCGGACACCTGGATGTTTGGGTTCCACGGGTTCGGTCGAACTTTGGAAAAAAGTTCGGGTTCGGGACCGAACCTTAACCCGAACCCGGACGCGAACCCGAACCCCATTGAAGTCAATGGGGACCCGGACTTCTAAGGACTAAAAAGGCTCTAAAAAAGTAATGGAAAGGGCTAGAGGGCTACAAATGGCAGCAAAATGTTGTTAAGAGCATGGCAAGTGCTCTGCAAACAAATGTGGATAGGGAAATAACTTAAAATAACATAAAAAAAATAAAAAAATAAAAAAATATGCTGGAGGCCCCCTTTTCAGCAGAAGAGGTACGGGAAGTCATTAAGAACCTCAGAAACTCAACGGCATGATGCCACACATATGGTGGGAATGCCCCAGAATACGCCCTTTCTGGAATAAATTATTCAATTTCATGGATAAGCTAGTGGGAAAATAAAATACTTTGAAATAAAAATGTAGCGGGGTGCTAAATTTAAGGGAAGTGTTTGAGTGGTAAATAGGCTCAAACACCCTAATTCTGTAGGATTCATGGACCATTTTGTCCTCGGGGGACATTATTGGTGTGCAGTTCCCTGCGACCTACAGGTGGCGCTGCCATGGTAAGCTAGGGTTGAACCGCTGATACAGTGCTGTGCCTTTTGTGTCCCCTCTTGGCAGTAGTACAGCGGGGCGGGGAACCTGCTGTGCATGCCGGGAGAGTATATAAAAGGGGCAGACCTTTGGCGGGGGGGCTGATGTCCAGTGGGGTCCACGCCCAGGTGCCTTCGGCCTGGGTGCATGTGTTCCTGTTCCATCTCGGGTACCTTTAGCCCGGGGTTAGGTACTTTCCTGGAGTTCCTGCTGCCCTGGGTATGGAGGCCTAGGTACGGGAGTAAAGCCTGGAGTCCAGAGCCTTCGTCTGGAGTCCGCTAAGGGTCGAGGAGTCTTAGGGTGCCGCCTCGTGTAGGGGACCATGTTCCAGGGAAGGGAGGATCATTCTGATGGACTGATGCGGGAGTCACGGTGAAGGAAGGGTCTGTTGACTCCCTGGAGAGATGTCTTCCCCTTGATATGGGCTAGGTTCGTAGAAGGAGAAGCTCAAGGTCATCTTGACTGTATCAGAGGCCTTATTCACCCGGCCCGTGGCAGGGGCCTTATACACCCTGGTCTGTGGCAGAGACCAAAGTTCTCCAGGTCCGTGGCAGGGGCCTTGTACACCCCGTCTGTGGCAGAGACCAACCTCAAGGTCTGTGGCAGAGACCGTGCACCTAAAACTGTTTGAGAAAACTAAGCAGTGAAGTGAATGTGCTACGTTTGTGCCTGGACCTCCTCCACACCTTAAGCTGTCCTGTTTCTTTGCTCTAACCTTTTCTATCCGAGTAGAGTTTATTTTGCCATGAGAGAATAAGAGTTGTAATTTCAGCTGGTGTGGACATTGACTTTACTGGGAATTAAAGGACTTGCCTCTACCTACAGTAGAGGTGAGAATCATCCTCTGGAGGAGTTTTGACTCCGGCTGTGGACACGGCCCGTCAAGTACACCACTCAACCTCTTTATATAGGAGGGTACGGGCTGGTAGTGCGGTGTGCCTTTCTCCCTCCTGCGAGGAGCCAACAACATAAAGGCAGGTAAGGGGGAAAGGATCTGTGCGCTACAAAAAAATTAAATAAAAATTATAATCTTGACCTAGGAGGACGAGGTCCATATAGAGTAGGAGGTTGAGGTGGCAGTGGATGTGGCTGTGTAGGTGGAAGCGGCGGTGGAGGAGGACGAGGTAGCCAACACTGGTTCAAAAATACAACAATGGCTGGGTAAGGCCGGTGATGTGTCGAATTCTGTCCCCCGTCAAATAGTGTCCACCCTGTACTGCGCTTGCTCAGTATGTAGGACAAGGGGATTTCGAAAATCTCCCAAGACGAACGGCGCCTGCGTGGTGAGTTCAGGTGAAGGCCACACCATCCGTGGTTCAAGCCGAGCCAAGTGAGGCCGTGCCCGAAGCGTGGTGATCGAACCGAGCCCGTGAGGGGCCCTGTTACTATGTGCTACCGTATGTCCACTTGGATGGTGGGGCTTGAACCTGCACTCACAGCGCAGGCGCCGTTCATCTTCGGAGATTTTGTGAATCTCCTTGTCCTCTGTACTGCGCAAGTGCTGCGCCTTCGCAGTATGGACCGGACACAATCCGATGGCCGGACAGTTTTTGTCACAACACCGGTATACATGTCTATTCTGCACAAGGTACGGACAAGTCCTGTGGAATCCATGCCTGGTTCATTTTAATGAACGTGAGCTTGTCCACATTGGCTCTGGACAGGCGACTGCGCTTGTCTGTGATAACGCCCCCTGCCGTGCTAAATACACGTTCAGATAATACACTGGCTGCAGGGCAGGCCAGCACCTCCAAGGCATAAAGGGCAAGCTCAGGCCATGTGCCCAATTTGGAGACCCAGAAGTTAAAGGGGGCAGACCCGTCATCCAGTACGTGTAGGCCTGTGGACACATACTGCTCAACCATGTTGGTGAAATGCTGCCTCCTGCTAAGACGTTCCATCTCAGCTGGTGGTGCTGGTTGTTGTGGCGTGCTGACAAAGCTTTTCCACATTTCAGCCATGCTAACCCTGCCTTCTGAGGTGCTGCTGGTGCCCCGGCTGCGTTGGCGACCTCTTCCTCCTCCTCTGCCTTCGCCTTGTGCTTCCACCGTACGCCCGCTGTCAGGTGGGAATGCCACCAGCAGCGCGTCTACTAGCGTGCGCTTGTACTCGCGCATCTTACGATCCCGCTCCAGTGAGGGAATTAAGGACGGTACGTTGTCCTTGTAACGGGGATCCAGCAGCGTGGCCACCCAGTAATCAGCACCAGTTAAAATGTGGGCAACTCGGCGGTCATTGCGGAAAAACTGCAGCATGTAATCGCTCATGTGTGCCAGGCTGCCCAGAGGCAAAGAAAAGCTGTCCTCTGTGGAAGGTGTATCGTCTGTGTCCTCTGTATCCCCCCAGCCATGCACCAGTGATGGCCACGAGCTGGTCTGGGTGCCACCCTGCTGTGAAAATTGCTCCTCCTCCTCCTCCTCCATCTCCTCCTCCACCTCGTCATCCTCCAGAACTGTGCCCTTTCTGCCGGACAATTGTGTACCTGGCGTTTGTTGGTGCAGGAACCCACCCTCGTAGCCACTTGTGAAAGACTGCCCTGAAAGCCTTTGAAATGATCCCGCTTCCTCCTCCTCCTCCTCGTCCTCCTGTGCCACATCCTCTTCCATCATCGCCCGAAGCGTTTTTTCAAGGAGGCATAGAACTGGGATAGTAACGCTGAGAACGGCGTCATTGGCACTGGACATGTTGGTGGAGTACTCGAAACAGCGCAACAAGGCACACAGGTCTCGCATGGAGGCCCAGTTATTGGTGGTGAAGTGGTGCTGTTCCGCAGAGCGACTCACGCGTGATTGCTGCAGCTGAAACTCCACTATCGCCTGCTGCTGCTGGCACAGTCTGGTCAGCATGTGCAAGGTGGAGTTCCACCTTGTGGGCACGTCACATATGAGGCGGTGAGCGGGAAGGCCAAAGTTACGCTGCAGCGCTGACAGGCGAGCAGCAGCAGGGTGAGAACGCCGAAAGTGCGCACACACAGCCCGCACTTTCTGCAGCAGCTCTGGCATATTGGGGTAATTTTTAAGGAACCTCTGGACCACCAAGTTCAGCACATGCGCCAGGCAAGGGATGTGCGTCAAACCGGCTAGGCCCAGAGCTGCTACGAGATTTCGCCCATTATCGCACACCACCAGGCCGGGCTTGAGGCTCACTGACAGCAACCACTCATTGGTCTGTTGTTCCATGTCCCTCCACAACTCCTGCGCGGTGTGGGGTTTTTCCAGCAAACAGGAAAGTTTTAAAACTGCCTGCTGTCGTTTACCCCTGGCTGTGCTGAAGTTGGTGGTGAAGGTGTTACGCTGACCGGATGAGGAGGCGGTAGAGGATGAGGAAGCGGAGTAGGAGGAGTTAGCAACAGGAGGCAAACTGAAGCGCCCTGCAATCCTCGGTGGTGGAAGGACATGCGCCAAACTGCTATCTGCCTCAGGCCCAGCTGCCACTGCATTTACCCAGTGTGCTGTTAGGGAGATATAACGTCCCTGACCGTGCTTACTGGTGCACGCATCCGTAGTTAGGTGGACCTTGCCACAGATGGCGTTGCGCAGTGCACACCTGATTTTGTCCCCCACTTGGTTGTGCAGGGAAGGGATGGCTCGCCTGGAAAAGTAGTGGCGGCTGGGCACGATGTACTTTGGGACAGCCAATGCCATCAGGCTTTTAAAACTCTGCGTCTCCACCAGATGGAATGACAGCATATCAAAGGCCAGGAGTTTTGAAATGCTGGCATTCAGGGCCAGGGATCGCGTTTGGCTAGGGGGGTACTTCCTCTTCCGCTCCAATGTTTGGGAGATAGAGAGCTGAACGCTTCCATGGGACATTGTGGAGATGGTTGGTGACCCAGGTGGTAGTGTTGCTGGCAGATCCTCTGTTTGCGGGGTGGCAGGTGCCACTGTCACTACAGAGGTGGATGAAGAGGCCGAGACTGCAGCAGAAGAGGAAGCAGGAGGAGCCAGAGACCTTTCTTGGTTTTTGAGGTGTCTACTCCACTGCAGCTCGTGCTTTGCACTTAGATGCCTGGTCATGCAGGTTGTGCTCAGGTTGAGAACGTTTATGCCTCGCTTCAGGCTCTGATTGCACAGCGTGCAAACCACTCGTGTCTTGTCATCAGCACATTGTGTGAAGAACTGCCACGCTAGGGAACTCCTTGGACCTGGCTTTGGTGTGCTCGGTCCCTTGCTGCGTTGGGCAGTAGCAGACATACTGTCTAGGGGACGGACGCTCCGCTTTTGCACCCTGCTCTCTCTTCTGCTGTGCTGGTGGCTCTGTGCGACCACCGCCTCTTCCTCCAAACTACACTGGTCACCTGCATAACGTTGATTCCATGTGGGGTCGAGGACCTCATCGTCCTCCACATCCTCTTCCACCCAGTCTTCACCCCTGCCCCCCTTGGCTGTCTGCACAATTGCGAAAGCAGCAGCAGTTGGCACCTGTGTTTCGTCATCATCCGAGACGTACTGCGATGGTCCTCCCATGTACTCATCATGAAACATAAGTGGTTGGGCATCGGTGCACTCAATCTCTTCCACTTCTGGGGCAGGGCTAGGTGGATGGCCCTGGGAAACCCTGCTAACAGAGTCATCGAAAAGCAGAAGAGACTGCTGCATGATTTGGGGCTCAGACTGCTTGGCTGATTTGCAAGGGGATGAGGTAAAAGACTGATGGACATGGGTTTCAGGTGCCAACTCTGATCTTTCATCAGAAGAGTGGGTGGGAGACAATGTGAAGGAACCCGAGGCACTGTCAGCAACCCAATCTACTATCGCCTGTACTTGTCCTGGCCTAAACATTCGTACAGCCTCATTAGGCGCGACAAAATACCGCCGCAGGCTCGGTCGCCTACTCGCACCTGAGGAAGGTGTTTCACTTGTGCGTGTATCTGGCACAGATCCACCACGTCCTCTCCCTGCAACAGGAGCTCCACCAGCAGCACCACGACCGGGGCCACCACGTCCCTTTGACCTTCTCCTCATATTTTCCAAATTTAGGATCTTGCCCATAATGGGTGTTTTTGGAAGAGCAGAACACACCCACAGTACGTAACCGCTGAATCGCACAGCTACAGAACTGCAGAAAATGCTATTCAAAAAAAATTTCGTTTTTTTAGTATAGCACAGTAGGAGAAAACTATATAGAAATTGTTTATTTCACACACCTCCACATATGTAAAACACACTGCAAACTATTTTTTGTGCCCCTAAATGGCGTTTTTTGGAAGAGCAGAACACACCCACAGTACGTAACCACTGAATCGCACAGCTACAGAACTGTAGAAAATGCTATTCAAAAAAAAAATTGTTTTTTTAGTATAGCACAGTAGGAGAAAACTATATAGAAATTGTTTATTTCACACACCTCCACATATGTATAACACACTGCAAACTATTTTTTGTGGCCCTGAATGGCTCTTTTTGCAAGCGTACATTAAAGTGAAAAAATTTTATTTCTTTTTTTTTGCCCTAAACGGGTCTTTTTTTGCACAAGCAAAATAAAATGCAAATTTTTTTTTTTTTTTTTGCCCTATGGGTCTTTTGGAAAAGAGCACAATAAAGTGCCTTTTTTTTCCCCCTAAATGGATCTTTTTCAAAGAGCAGAATACACCCACAGTATGGAAACGGTGTATCTCTCAACGTAATATATGCAGTGCTGGTGCACTGAGCTTGCAGATAAAAGTTAGGTTTTCTCTGACACTGGGCTCATGGCAGTGTAAAAAGACTGCACTGCAACACAAACAGGTAAACCTATGCAGATCGCTGATTTTAATCTCTGAATCTGGACTCCTCTATAATATATCTCTCTCCCTGAAAGAACCAACAGGAACACTATCTCTCTATCTTTTCCCTCAGATTGCAGAATCAGGACTACCTCATGTATTTTATAATCTCTCCCTATTAGCAACAGCAGCAGCCAAGATCCTCTCCCTATCTATTCTGAAGCAGAGTGACGTGTGTGCTGTGTGCCTCTAGCTTATATAGAAGCTGGGTCACATGTTGCACTGACCAATCACAGCCATGCCATTAGTAGGCATGGCTATGATGGCTTCTAAGGGCACACCAGCTAATCAAAAGGTGATTGGCTGGCCCCTGAAGCATTTCTAACTGCGTAATTAGATTGCCGAACCCGAACCCGAACCCGGACTTTTGCGCAAAGTCCGGGTTCGGGTTCGGGAAAAAGCTAAAGTTCGGTACGGACCCGAACTTTATAGTTCGGGTTCGCTCAACACTACTCCTGACTAATGTCATTCCACCACCAATATGTCCAAAGATATGCAGTATATGTGTATTTATGTGTAGGAGGGTCCCACATGTGGCAGCTTGGTGGCTTACAGCTTAGCACATCTGCTTTGCAGCCCTGAGGTTCTTGGTTCAAATCCCAAACATGCCATTTCAAGTAAAAAAGTTGTCTGATCTCCCTATGTTGTTAAACATAACTCCCAACTCAGGTCCTTACATAAATTATATCTAAATGTAGTATTTATGGATAGGAGGGTTCCACCACTATTGCAAATTGTGTTGTATGTTTTCCATGGGCAAGGACTTTAATCAGCCTTAACATTTCCCCACTAGCACTAATTGGAGCCTCTTACCTAGCCAAATCCCCAAAAAATGACAGCTGTTTATCTCTCAGCATGCTGACAGTAATCAGCCATAACCAGCTTTCAAAAACAGATGGCATATGCCAGAAACAGGTTGTTCACTGGCTCTCTGGCCTTCCACAGTACATCTGCATTGATTAACTTTTTGCACCCCTGGGACCTAGGACAGTTTGACACCACAGAGATGCAGCCTAAAAACATGTGGCCGCGCAGTGGCTAGAGGTTTGTATGTTGTGGTGTTAACGTTTATTTTTCACCAGTGCTAACATTTTTGATGGGTTTCACATAATGGAAGCCCAAGAAATCACTTTATAAATCAAGCAAGTGTGGGTTTGCACCAAATCTAGAACTAGGGTGTTTTGGCCCAGATATGGATGTCTAAGTCTGGTATGATGCTGCACACATATTTTAATTTTGTATGCTTATGATTTCCTGTTTTGGACCCTCCACATGCCCAACAATGAACAAGTTTGATTTGGAGATTTTTGGAATCACTGATCATGGACAGAGCCTTGGACATGTGTTATTTTGAGCTTTATCCTGCACAGATATATCTTCTAAGGCATTTTTTCATTTGTAAAGAGTGTGTATTCCCAATGAACAGGTGTGAGCACTCCAAAAAAAAGAAACAACAAATTACACTGGTCGGTGTGTCCTTTACTGGGTGGGTGAGCAAGCTTAGCTAGGTTGTTTAAAAGCCTGCATTTGTGGTGGGTGTTTGGCCTAAGAACAGGCCTGAATTTTTCTTTGCTGGGCTCAATGGAGCGAAAAGGGATTCAGAACACCCTTCGTTTTCAGGTTATGCCTGGTCATTTGCATAAAGTGAGTTTGGAGTTCCTTGTGCATGATTTGCTGGAGAAATCTTTTGGTGAAACCATGGCACATCTATTGTATCCAGGATCATGCAGCACCGAGGTACTATGATGTTTCTTTTGTGCATAGCAATTTTTGCACAGGTGTTATTGAGAAGTGTAGGGAATTGGAAAAAGCTAACCATGATTCCATAAGGCCTTTCATAGTGGAACCCTTGTACGCTATGGAGGAGAAACCATTGGTTGTTCACCTGTTTAACCCCTTCACAGAGATTGCTTTGGTAGTGGCCTGTCTGAAGAGATACTGCTCTTCAGAGAAGGGAGGCTTCAGGCTGACTAATCGTTTGGCCATTTTTAATGGCTAATTAAAGTTTTTTGTCAAACTGAAGGTGGATTCTGAAGAGATTGGTGGAGTGCGGCACCCACCAGCTAATTTTTCAATAGCAGGATATAGAGTTTCTATATTATCCTGGTCAACCGACACACTGCAGGAGATGTCATAAGTTTGGGCATACCAGAGATGAATGTAATGTGGAGATGCACTTCCGGAACTGTGGGGAGGAGGGACATGAGGCTGGAGCTTGCTTTGTTAAGCAGGCCTGTGATATATGTGGACAGCGTGATCACACAGTGAAGAATTGTCCAAAAGTAAGGGCCTATGTCTCTTATGCTGAAGCTGTCAGGCACACCGCTGAGAGTGGGCGACCAGTATTCACAGAGGTGCTGTCTGACTTTCCTGAAAGACAGGAAGATGAGGGGGAGGTGCAGGTGGAAGAGGAAGAAAGTGGACACCAGGGTGTGGAGGAGGGAGTGGAGGAGAGAGTGGAAGTGCCACCCACCAGTGTGGAGCCATTAACAGCGGAGAGTGGAGCAGAGGTGGAGAGGGCGGTGGAGGAGGCTATGGAGAATTTGGTAGCAGCCTTACAGTGGGAGCCGGAGGTGCAGGAAGCCCAAGAAGGTGGAACAGATGGAGACTGTGGGTACCAAGACAAAGGTGGATGCTTTGGAGAGCCCTAAGAAGAGAAGGGCTAAGAAATTGAAGGTAGAGACAGCTGGGATTGAAACAACTAACCCCTTTTGAGGTCCTGAGGGACATGAGAGTGGAAGTAGAAGCACCAGTACTAAGTCTGGAGACTCCAGTAAATTTTCAGCTGGCCACAATGTTGTCTAGTCAGGGTTTTCTGTGAAAGCGTTGTGGCCAGGGCTGCTGATAAGGCAGTACAACTAGCCCTGTTGTACCGGGCCCGGGCGCTATCAGCTTGGCATGGGGCCCGGCAGCTTTATAGTTCAGTTTTGCCGATTAAAAAAATATTGCTTACTAAACTACACCCTCTTTCCTACTTGCTTTGGGGGGTGTATAATTAAATTTTCCTGGGCCCCATCAGGTCGACAGAGGGGTCCAGAAGGTGAGAGCAGAGAAGGGACTTTTTCTTCTTTTTCGGGCGGAGGTACACAATTCAGTGCTACACGTTGCTCTGCTCAATTGTAGGATGCCCACTGCCTCTCCTGGCGGACTGATCTCAGTAAAAAAGCTCCGCTCTGCTCCCTCAGCCAGGTGCCAAGACTTAACACAGGAGGTGCTGTATGGCTTTGTCACAGTGTCCATGGCTGCCGTGCTGTGTGCACCTGCTGTGCTGTGTGATTGTCATAATTCTGAATATCATATGACCAGTGCAATGCTACTTTACACTTGCGTTTTGATGGGGGGGGCGGAAAATACATGCAGCTGAGCTGTGTTTTACCCCCCCTTAACCACTCCCCTTTAACCCCTTTACGCCCAGATTTCGTTTTTTTTTAACCAGAAGTTTAGGGTTTTTAATTTATTTATATTTTGAAGTTTTGAAGTTACATGCGGTGGGAAGGAGACCTAGTGTGATCATGGGGGATTTTAATACGATACGATTTGTGAAAGATCGGATAGGCGTAGCAGAGACTAAGTTGGATGCAAATAGCACTATGCTGAATGGGGTAATTCAGGACTTACATCTCAAGGATGCTCATATTATTCTCGGTTTGGTGGATCCTTATTTCCCTTTTTTTTCGGGGAGTGGGCGCACCAAATCCAGAATTGATTTACAGGTATGTTAGTTTTCTGATGTGTTTAAATGTGCTGATGTTAAAGCGGAGTTCTACCAATTTATTTATTTTTTAAAGTCAGCAGCTACAAATTCTGCAGCTGCTGACTTTTAAAATATGGACACTTACCTTTCTAGGCCGCCCGCGATGTCGGCACCTGAAGCCGATCTGTCCCTTGGCTCTCGGATGGAGGCGCCGCCATCTTCGGTAAGGGAATCAGGAAGTAAAGCCTTGCGGCTTCACAGCCTGGTTCCCTACTGCACATGCGCGAGTCACGCTGTGCGATCCAACTTGTCCTTGTTGTCTTCTGGGACATGTGTGTCTACCAGAAGACAGTGAGGGGGGGAGGAGGCGCCGGACATGGCGTAGATATCCGCGGATACTGCGGCTATCTATGTCCGGAAGTGGGAGCAAATACCTGGATTAGACAGGTATCTGCTCCCCCCTCCCCCCTAAAAGGTGCCAAATGTGACACCGGAGGGGGGGAGGATTCCAAAAAGCGGAAGTTCAATTTTTGGGTGGGACTCCGCTTTAATCACAGGCCTGTAATTTTTAATTTATAGACAATGTGGCAGTGTATGTTTTGAGTATGGGGGACAGTATTAACCACTTGACGACCGCCGCACAACGACAGAATGGCACGGCTGGGCATATGGGGGTACAGATACGTCCCCTTTAAGATGAAAGCGGGGCGCTCATAACTCGGTCGGGAGCTCCGTGACCGTGCTCGCGGGACCCGCGGACCTGATCGCCACCGGTGTCCCGCGATCGGGTCACAGAGCTGAAGAACGGGGAGAGGTAAGTGTAAACAAACATCTCCCCGTTCTTCCTAGTGACACTGTCAGTGATCGTCTGTTCCCTGTCATCGGGAACAGCGATCAGTGACGTGTCACGCCAAGCCACGCCCCCTAACAGTAATAATCACTCCCTAGGTCACACTTAAACCCTTCAGCGTCTCCTACAGGTTAACCCCTTCACTGCCAGTGTCTTTTTTACAGTAATCAGTGCATTTTTATAGCACTGATCGCTGTAAAAATGACAATGGTCCCAAAATGGTGTCAAAAGTGTCCGTCATAATGTCGCAGTCATGATATAAATCGATCATCGCCGCCATTACTAGTAAAAAAAAAATATTAATAAAAATGCCATAAAACTATCCCCTATTTTGTAGATGCTATAACTTTTGCGCAAACCAATCAATAAACGCTTATTGCGATTTTTTTTACCAAAAATATGTAGAATACGTATCTGCCTAAACTGAGGAAAAATTATGTTTTTTTATGTATTTTTTGGGGATATTTATTATAGCAAAAAGTAAAAAATATAGAATTTTTTTCAAAACTGTCGCTCTATTTTTGTTTCTAGCGCAAAAAATGAAAACCGCAGAGGTGATAAAATACCACCAAAAGAAAGCTCTATTTGTGGGAAAAAAATTGGTTTGGGAGCCACGTCGTACGACCGCGCAATTGTCAGTTAAAGTGACGCAGTGCCAAATCACAAAAAGTGGCCTGGTCTTTGACCAGCGAAATGGTCCAGGGCTTAAGTGGGTAAGGTTGGTTTAGGGGTATGGAGATTAAATAGTTTATTGTTGCAGGACGAGCATGTCAAAGCCCATTTTAATAATTTACATAGTAGATGGGTTAATAGGAAAATTGACTTTAGTAATATTTTGGGGTGGTAAGATTGGGTCAAAAGGAAAGAAAAAAAAAAAGAGTAGGGATAAAATTAGCAGTGAGAAAAGGAGATATTCAACGTTACAAGCGAGGTTGGCCACATTATATTAATTTAGGACTATGGGCTTTGACATGGCCAATGAAATGAAATAGTCCATGTTAGAAAGAGTATTAAAGAAGTGTAGCGGGTATTTAAATTTGGGGGGGAGCATCTGGGTTATTTAACCCAGATGTACTAATTGTTAGGGAATCTGAGAATCCCTTTTGTGGTTCTTGGAGGACTCTGGTGGTGCAAGGTTCCCTGTGGCCTGCAGGTGGCGTTGTCGCCCTGGGTCGGAGTTGAACCTGCACCGCAAGACTGTACCTTTTTGTCCTTTCCTGGCGCCGGTGCAGCGGGGCGGGGAACCCGCTGTGACGCAAAGGGAGGGGAGATAAAAGGGGCGGACGCCCTGACCTTGGGGTTGAGAATTGGAGGACACGGCCACGCCGAGGCACCTTCAGCCTGGGTGCTGGCGTTCCGGAGTTCCGGGCCCAGGTGCCCTTGACCTGGCCGGAGCAAGGGATGGAGTCCATCCCAGGCACCTTAAGCCTAGGGTGAGGTACTACGGCCAAGGCCTGGGACCCAGTAACTTCGACTGGGTTCCGCGAGGGTGGAGTCCGACGGGCCCTAGGGTGTTGGGACCCGTATCTGAGGTGAGGAGGCCGGGGAGTGTAACCCTTCCGAATAGCCCGGTACAGCATTAATCCGGTGACGGCGGGGCCTCTGGTAACTCCCTTGGAGGGATGTCTTCCCCCTGACAGGGGCTGCAACGTAGCGAAGGTAACTCCAGTTCCTGTTCACTAGAGTCGCTGGAAGAGACTCTATACCAAAAGTCCATTTAACAGCCACTGTGCTTAACAACCGTTGGTGAAACCTCAACTGTTTAGTTTCTTTGAGGATTGTGCCTTGACCTACTCCCCACCAATACTGAACTGTTCTATGGGTCTCAAACTGTCTGCTCGCAAAGAACTATTTGTTTGCCGTTATGGAATAAATACGTGTTGGACCTTTTTCAGTGTGTGGTACTCCAATTACTGGGAGCAAAGGGGGGTTATCAGCAGAACAGACCTGGCTCTGAGCGTATACACAGCCCGAATGTAATCTGATACTGGCCTTCACCTCTACATGCTGTAATCTAGAGGACATGGGCCGTGGCGCACCTCGCTCTCCCCTTTAAGGTACCCCTAGACCGAAGCCAAAGTAACCGTTAAAGAAGAGAGAGAGGGTGAGGCCGCTACAGAAGTATTAACCGAAAGAGGAAAACAAATTATTTTTCAAGCGAGAGTAAAACACCTGGAGCAGGAGGAAAAATGCTCTAGATTTTTTTCAAGAAGGTTTGTAAGGAAAAAAGTGTTTGAGAGTGTGTATGATGACGAAGGGAGGGAATGTAAGGAAGAAAATGTGCTGGAATGTGTTACTAAATTTTATGAACGGTTGTATGAAGGAGTGCGTGTTGATAAATCAGATACTAATATAGTAGAGGATAATTTAGGTGAGGATGATAAAGTTTTTTTGCAGAAAGCGGTGGGCGAGGAGGCTGTGACAAGCATGGCGGCTAAAAAAAAATGGGGGGGGGCTGGCCAAGTGAGTTTTTAGAATTGTTTTGGAACATTATTAAGGGGGAAGTGGTTGAGGTATTTCAGTACATGATGAGGAAAGGTATGTAGCGGGTGGTTACATTTAGGGGAGGCATCTGAGTGATAAATAGCTCAGATGCAGCAATTGTTAGGGTTCATGGACCAATTTATGCCAGTGGAGGAGGCAAGGGTGTCCAGTTCCCTGCGGCCTGTAGGTGGCGCTGTCGCCATAGGCCGGGGTTGAACCACCATTGCAAGTCTGTACCCTTTTTGTCCTTTCGCAGCAGTAGTACAGTGGGGCGGGGAACCTGCTGTGCATGCTGGGATAAAAGGGGCAGACATCTTCCGCTCGGGGTCCACGCCCAGGCACCTTCAGCCTGGGTGTAAGTGCTGGTGGTCTCCGGGCGCCCTCGGCCCAGGGATGGAGCTGCGATCTTCCCCAGACACCTTTAGTCTGGGGTGAGGTACTCTCTGGAGGCCTGGGGCCCAGTACCTTTGACTGGGTCCCGCAAGGGACAGAGGATTCCTAGGGTGTCCTCCGGTTTTGGACACCCGAATCTTGGGCAAGGGGGACCAGAGAGGTGACCTTCCCGGAGATTCAGCGCAGCATTGGCTGGTGACGGCAGAGGCCTCTGGTGACCGTCTGGATGGATGACTCCCCTGACAGGGGCCGCATCTCAAGAAGGTAGTTCATGTTCTCATGGTCGGTGGCAGCAACCCAACTAAAACCCAGGTCGATGGCAGAGACCTAAAGTCCTATTCACCCGGTCGGTGGCAGTGACCACCCTCATGGTCGGTGGCAGCGGCCGTGCGCCAAGCCTGTTTGCGCACACCGAAACAGGAGAGTAACAAGTTCATGTTTGTGCCTGGACCTTCCTCACCACCTTGTCTGTTCGTTGTCTGACCAATCTGCTGTTAAAGGACTATTTATTGGTCAAAAAGAATAAATAAGTGTTGGACTTTCAATGGTGTGGAACTTGGCTTTCTGGGAGTTAAAGGATCATCCTCAAGGGGAGCTTTGGCTCTGGACAGGGGCACAGACCCGAAGGTAATTGGGTATAGCTCACACCTCTACACACTGGAGGATGTGAGTTGGTGGTGCGTCACACTCTCCTCCCTGGTCCCCTAGACGAGAGCCATAGACATTGACAGAAAAGGAGGGAGTGAGAGGTGAAGTCGCTACACATGGGGGCTCTGGGTCTGGGATTTGTGTTCGTGTAACGGAGTTGAGGCCTCCAAAAGTTTGAACTTTGCTGCCCAGAGGAGTTCCGAGGAGGTAGGCGTGCCAAGGAGAAAGCCCGCGAACTGGTGTGGAAAAGGGGAGGAGTCCGGCCATGTGCGGGGATGCACGTGGGGACTTGGCGCCAGTTATTCAGTGCGCGATGGAGCAGCAAGCGGTCAGTGTGTTCACTAATGCCTCCTGGGTTCCAGTTTCTACCAATACCAGGATGACCCCAATTGCTGCTTCGGTTACGGATACGGGAATCAGGCTCAAGCCCCGGGGGTGATTCGCCCTGTATGTATGCAAGGACGTTGAGGCCCTCGGTGTGATTTGTCCCGGCTGTTCGGGACTGGTGGTTCAGCTGAAGCCGTTCGGGCGCTGCGAGGCCTGCGGAGAGTTCATTTTCGAGGTGGAGCAATCCATAGAGAGGCCTCGGGCCGTCCACCTCAACTGCCTAACAGGCGCCACCACTCATGAAGGAGAAGTCAAAGCTTGGACAGCCATTCCCACGCGCACTGTAGAGACTTCCGGGGAAGTTGCGATCAAAAGTTTGGAGGATGAAAAATCCGAGGATGCTGCTTCGGTCACCACAGCTTCCCTACTCCCACCGCCAAAGAGGAAGGTTGGTCTCGTCAGAGCTTCCAGCGGCTGTGATGGAGGAACATCCCTGCGCTCGCCCGGCCCGGATGGATCCGGTTGGAAAAGTCCCGGACATCCTAGTACAAGTAAAGGCCGAGGTAAGCCGGGGAACGGGACTTGGTGTTTTGTCGGAGGTGTCGGGGATCCCCAGTTACGGGAGCCCGAGGGAGGGGATAATTCCACGTCCACAAGGAATTACCTGCCCGCGGAGGAGTGTGACACCTCGACCTTGAGTCGGTCTCTGATGCCGGAGATGATGGCATCATAGATGAACTTTTTGAGCGGAAGGGCTGAGACAAGATACCCCTAGCCTCGTCCCATATGCAAAGGGACTCACCCATGTCTACTGGGGACAGCGCACCCCGGGTGGAGGCCCCAGCGTCTGGGGAGGGATCTGGTCCCCTGCCTGCCTTTCTGCTCCCTGAATCACCTGCGCCCGAAGCTAGGGTGAAGCGAGTGTCGCTGCGGGTTCCTATGCCCAGTATAGAGGTGGTTAAGGCACCTCGGCACCCGGAGTCAATCGCTATGCCTGGTGAGGGAGACCGTGCCACAATAAATAAAAATTACTACAGCGCTAATATGTAAATAGTGTAAACCACAAACCAAAGATACCTAAATGGTGCTAGCTGCAAACATAAAAAGAGAATCTGTGCCCTCCAAAGTGAATAAATGTTAAAATATATGATGCGCTTACACCAACCTATTGTTTGTGCACAGTGAACTAATTTAACGTGCTTAATACAATGTGCTAAAAACACAATATGCTCAGTGCTAATATAATCAACTTAAACAGTGATAATATGCAGTGCTTATAAAAAAAACAGCATAAATGGATTCCAATGTGGTGGACACGACAGTCCTGCTCACAACTCCTTGCTTCCACTATGCGAACTGTAACCTCAGGTGATTCATCCAAGCAATCACAAAACACTAAAACAAAAATTGCAGCTCAAGGCAGATAGGATAAGGGAGGTACTTCTCTCGGAGACCTTGGGTGCCGGCAATGCACGTAGCAATTGAGGAAAAAATAAGATAAAAGAGGACAGCCGCACTCCAATCCAACGTGTGTTTAATGAACAGGCACTACAAAAACCAGCTAGGACAGGATAGCTGACGCGTTTCGCACAAAATCAGTGCTTACTCATAGCTAACTTAAACCAAAATGAACCACAGTATATATAACACTCTTAAACAAAACATGTGATCAAAAACAAGTGTGTGTTAAGTGACTCTTAATTGAAAAGACAATTGAAAAAAGCAATTATTTAGAATAATTAGACAATTATAAAAGAGTGATGGAATCAGTGCAATCAGTAAAGTACTTGAAATTAACAGATGTCATACATATATATATAACTATTGCTATACTTTGTTTGACCCCGTTCAGAATTGAAGTGCAACTGATGCATTATAGTGATCACATAGATAAAAATTAATAAATTAAATAATATAGTGATTTAATGACCAGTGCATATCATAATCTAATTGAAAAAAAGGGGGGGGGGGAAATAGTGCTAATCAAGGTGTGCAATGTGAAGCAAAAATTAAATATATTGTGAATATTATAAATATAATGACATATGAAAATGACAGTTTATATATGCATAGTGACATTTCTGAAATAATTTTATGTATTGTTTTTTCTTTTATTCTTTTTTCTTCTTTTTTCTATTTTTCTTTTTTCTTTCTCTCGTTTGAGGAAATATGTTTTGTGCGATATTATTTTACTATATTTGTATGTGTTATGTTACTTATTTTATAATGAAATAGATTGATTATTAGTGTACAAATTTTGTCTGATTATGTTAGACAAAGTATAAATGAATCAATCAAAAAAATAATAAGTAGGTGTGAAATAAAATGTAAAGTCAAAATTAGTGAGTGTGTCGCGCATCAATGTGCGCTGATATATCGTGTAAAGATATAGTGTGAAAATATAAAGTGTAAGTGTCTGACTGCACAAACATGATAATGTATAATGATAACATTATAACAATAATAGTAATTATTGGGCATTTTGCATAGCAAGCTGATCGCAAATAAAGTGCATATGGACCGCAGAGGCATAGGTGTTAAATAGTAGCATCACATGAATGTGATGTAATTGTATGATCAGCCAGCCGATGCGAAAGTTCATGAGCTACCATGAATGACCATGGAATAATTGTGTGGTACAAGTGCTATTAAGCAAAAGAATGCACCAATAAAAATATAAATAAAGATAAAGGAATGTGCAGATCAGATAGGGACATAAGGTATGGATAGAGATATACACAATTGTAATCCCCTTAATGCTGGAAAATTACTGAGATACGATCAATAAAATGGTGCAAGCATATGTATATTTAGAAGGTCAAAATTCAAATACACATATGTATGTTCGCATGTGTCTTGGGTACTAACAGTGGGAGATTATAGTTGGATGGAATAAGAACATAAAAAATGTGTCCTAGAATTGTCTCAAAATAGTAATATGCATATTTCTTGTATATTGGTGTAAATATACATGTCATGTATACAATTTAAGAACATTAGATTATGCAAAAAAAAGAAAAAATTTTTTAGTTCAGTATCCAACGGAACCAGTATCTAGAATGATGACCCATGAAGATATGATTTTGTCTATATCGGTATTGATATAAGGCGATCTAATTTGATGTGGAATGCAGTAATTGCAAAAATGTGTGACCAAATGTGTTGAATTCATATACGTTCACCCATCATAGATAGAGTGTGTATAGATGCCAAAATCAGTGTGAAGCACTAAAGCAATCTATTGTAAAAATGAGGGTTTATAATAGCGGAATATATGATCTGCACTAGATTGCCTATTGAAACCGATAAAGATGGAAGGATGTGTGTATATGTGTGGGGACAGCGGACGTAAATTTAGATGTCCAGGTCTGAGAGGTAGATTCAAACAAAATATGGACTATACTTCGCTATTTCAACCCACAAAACACATCTGTATACAAAACTTTTACCAGAATTGACATGACACCATAAAACATTAAAAGAAAACAAAGCAAAACTAATCGTGATAATACCCAATTACACTGAATATTGGAAAGTAAAGGTGATATTTTGGTATAATGAAACCATCTAAACAGGTGTTCGTGTAATCTTCATGATTCTGGTATAGGGCAGAGGGCCGTGTACTGTATGAAGAAGAAGAGGAACACATGAAATATATAGATGGTTATATGGCAGAACCAGCAACGAAAATATAGAGATGAAGCTAAAATGCGTGAGTGTCTGCTGTATATAGGCTGAAAAGGCAGTACAGCAAATTGGCAAATAGATTTGCAATCAGCATGGCATATATAGGCATCATGACTATAATGGACAAGATGTTTGCTGACGAGACGTCGCAAAGCATGGGTGACAACATATACACTAACATAAATCTATATATGTTAATGTAAAAGTAGAGTAAAATGAATTAAAAAATGGAATGGAAGGAAGGAAGCCTGAACATAAGCGGAGATGAATGGCGGGAGGAAATGATGACACCTGGAGACATAGAAACGGTTGAAATGGAAATGCTGAAAAAAGAGAGAGAAATGAAGAGTAAAGAGAAAGTAAAAGAGTATAAAGAATGGTGAACAGCGGGATTCAGTCATAATAATGGGACACGTCCCATTCAAAGTTAAGTCCAGCTGGAATTCTGGTATTAAGCGAAAAAATATGAAACACTTCGCGTTTACATAATAACCTAAATTTGTCGCCACCCCTGGCAGGGCGAATGATTTTTTCTACACCCTGTATGGTGAGGCTAGTCACATCTTTATTATGTACAGAATTCCAATGGTTGGCTACATTAGTGTTGTGATTCTTTTCAATATCATGAAGGTGGTCGTACAGCCGATCTCTAAGTCGGCGGATAGTGCGCCCTACATATTGTATATGACAATCCTCACAATTAATTACATATACCAAAAATTTACTGTTACAGTTGATGAAATTATGGATTTCAAAATCCTTGTTACTGGTGTAGGAATGTACAATGTGGCCGCCTTTGATGTGTTTGCAGTAATTGCAGTTCTTGCACCCACACTTGAAGGTGCCCTTAAAGGTGAACCAGTTGGTACCTGAGGTTTTGCTCTGAAATAAACTAGGTGACAAACGTCCTCCCAGGGTGGGTGCTCTACGGGAAACTGTTTTTATGCCCTTGCTCAAAATATCTTGATAAACGGGGTCATTAAATAAAATAGGTAAATATTTGATGACAGTATGTTTTATTTGGTTATATTCTTGGCTGAACGGGGTAGAAAAAACAGGTATGTTATTATTGAATAGATTGGCTGTGTCCTGGTTTCTTTCATTGGATTTGTGAGATAACAAGGATGATCTGGAAATAGCTTTGACAGCCGTTAATGCTTTATTGATGGTTTTATCAGGATAACCCCTATGTCTAAATCTCTGTGCCATTAGACTGGCTTCCAGATCATAGTGGGATGGCTCACTGCATATGCGTTTAAGTCGCAGGAACTGGCCATAGGGGACCCCCTTGATGGTGTGGCTGGGATGGGCAGAGTCTGCTCTCAAAAGAGCGTTTCCTGCAGTGATTTTCCTATGTAGACTGGTGGCTACAAAACCATTTGAGTTGTAAAGCTTGACATCAAGGAAATCTATACTTGTAGACTGTATGTTTCCCGTGAACTGCAAATTGAAAAGGTTGTCATTAAAAAATGCAAGCCAAGAATCTAAGCAAACAGTGTGATCTGTGGTGATAAATAACAGGTCGTCTATGTAGCGACAAAAGAAAAGTGTATCAGCACGGCGGGGACTATCACATCCAAAGATGTGGGACCTCTCCCAGAGACCCATGTAAAGGTTTGCCAGGGAGGGCGAAAATTTGGCGCCCATAGAAGCCCCGCATCTCTGGAGGTAATAGTCCCCGTCAAACATAAAAAAATTGTGTGTGAGCAAGTATTCCAAAGATTGTAAAATGAATTCCTGCATGATGAGGGAAAACTTTCCAGACTCTTTCAAAAAGACCGACACAGCTTGAACGCCTAATTGGTGTGGTATGCTGGAGTACAGGCTAGTTACATCGCATGTAACCTACCTGTAGTTGTCTTCCCATTTAAAGTTCTGTAGTTTAATCAAAAGTTGTTTGGTATCTTTTAAATAACCGGGAAGATTGCATACCAAGGGTTGGAGCTGGTTATCCACCCATTCTCCCAAGCGCTCATTCAGAGAGCCGATGCCCGCCACAATGGGTCTCCCCACAAGGGGATTGAGACCTTTGTGAATTTTAGGGAGATGATGAAACACGGGCATAATCGGACTGTCTGGGATGAAGAGGATCTTCTCTGCAGCAGAGAATATTCCCACATCAACAGCCCTGTCTAAAAGCGAAGACAGTATTTTGGAAAAAGTTGCTGTGGGATCGCTTCCAAGTTTCTGATATGTATTTGTATCTAATAATTGGCGCAATGCCTCATTCTTATACATGTCAGAGTCCAGGACTACAATCGTGCCCCCCTTGTCTGCATTTCTAATAACTATGTTGGTATCTAGTTCCAACTTATCAAGGGCGGCACGTTCAGTCATGGACAAGTTGGAAACCATGGATTTCTTACGGCAGTAACGGGCTAAATGGGTAAGATCCCTCTCCACCATTTTTTGAAACAAGTCAAGATCCTTGCCCCTTGACCCTATAGGGTAAAAATCAGACCTAAGTTTGAAAGACACTTTGTTGGGAGCGTCTGTGGGATCAATGAGGCAAGGATCCGACTCTAGTGCAAGATCATACAGATCTTGTAATGCACATGTATCTGGAAATAAAATAGGGGAAGACAAGGACTCACCCACCTCCCGACTGTCGGATGAAGATCCACCCTCTTCTGTGGGGGGTTTAAAGTAATGTTTTTTTAGAGTTAAACTTCTTGAGAATTTGTTAATGTCCAAAAGTGTACTGAATAAGTCGAAATGTCTGGTTGGACAAAAATTGAGTCCTTTTGATAGGAGCTTGTTCTCATCTTCATTTAAAACTCTGCTGGAAATGTTCAATATGTTCCAAGTGGTTACTTTTTCTTCCCCCGTAACGAATAGTGGGTCTTCCTTGGGGTGCTGGTGCCTCTTCCCTCCTCTCCTTGTTTTTTTTGTGTTTTTCATTTTGGTGTTTTGATGTAATGACTGAGGGTTTCCAGAGTGTCCTTCGCCGATCTGTTGAGAATTGGACAGTCTATTGCTAGGTTCAGATGATTCAAGTGATGAATCAGATCTTGTAAACGCTAGTGTGTCATCAATTAAGTCATTTTCTGGATCAGAAAAACTGACATGTTTGCCGTGATGTTTCCGGAATCTGCCAGGGGTGAAAGATGACTTTTTCCAGGTATAGACTGTGTTGTTCTCGTAATCGATTCGATCTCTTGTAATTTTGCTCTTTTTGTTGGAAATGACAGCCTTTTCCATCTTATCTAACTTTTTACTGAGTCGTCCATCAAACTGGACGAATTCAGGAAGTGTTTGTAAGGTGGTGAGATCCTTCTGTGTATGCTCGATCTCCATCTGTAGAGCTTCCATTTCTTTCTGCCGTGATGATATAAGTATGTTCATTAATCACAAAACACTGCTGAACAATTCACACTGAACTCATAATAAAAAGGTCCGCCAGTCTCCCTGGCCACCCATGGCGAGACCGCTTCAAAACAAGGCTCCCCTTCTCTAGATCACTCGGGGTTCCAAAGATGTCATCATATAAGGGATACAAAGAAAAGAGATCATTGCGCAATAATCACTACACCATCAGCTTCAAAACAGCTGTGGCTGCACTCACATAACCCTGGATAATCAGCGCTCAAGCTCAGCTCAGTTTGATGTAATCCTCCTCAGGCTGTTGGTAGCGTCACTAGGCTCCTCCCCCTATGTGTTACGTCATCGGCACTTGACTTATTCATGGGTAAGCATGTGACCAGACAGCGCGTCCTTTTATAGAGGGTGAAAAGACCTCTCGCTTGTAGTTATAGCGATGGTCCAATCGTAAACACATCATTGCTGGTTAGCGCTGATCCATAATTTCGCTAATATTTAAACAATCTCAAAAACAAATGCCTTTAATAACATGGCTATTCATTCATTAAAAACACATGATACAAATACATATAAAAAGCAGATACTTCATGATTCTATATATAGATAATGCAATTGGTTCCTCCAGTGGCCATTTCTGGTACTGCTTCCCAAATTTCCTTAATTAATGCGGGGGAACTCCAATTTTAAATCAACATATCATGAAGTATATAATCTATAATATCTAAGATTACAGAATTAAAAACAGGATACAAAATTGATGAATTTATAAGAAGATAAAAACTATAAAACCTAAAAAGCATAAGCTTAATAAAAATATTAATATTAATATTCTAAAATAAACAAGGAAATTGAATATAAAAAAATATCTATTGAATACTCAAATGCAACAGAATAACAGAACGAACACGCCAGGAAGAGTTCAACATAGTGAGCTACGGAACAAATCTCTGTTTAATCCACAGGTATCAAATAATCAACATGTGGAAGTATTCACTAAAATGGTGCTACGAGACCTGGATAAACTGAAAATCAAAAGAATGCCTGATCCGCAGGCTATTCACAAAGAATAAAAGAACTGGAGGAAAATAAACAGGTAGTAATAAGGCCCGCTGATAAAGGGGGCACCATTGTGGTCCTGTCAAAAGAGTATTATCACAAAGAATTAATGGGGCAACTAAAGGATATTAACACATATATAAAATTGAGAGGTAACCCCACAAATGAGTATAAAGAAGAACTTTTGGAATTAATTCTAAGAGGCTGTATGAAGAATATCTTAACAAAGAGAGAAGAAAAATATCTTGTACCAGATATGTGTAGAGTGCCGGTCATCTACAAAGTGCCAAAAGTACATAAAGATTTACTGAACCCCCCGGGAAGACCTATCATTAATGGCATACAATCCCTTAACTCCAGATTGGGGGAATATGTTGATAGATTTATGCAACCATTGGTGTCGAAGACACGTGCGTACCTAAGAGATACTAAACATCTGTTACAAATTTTGGACAAGATGGAATTAAATCCACAACAGAAATATTTGATGGCTACGGCAGATGTTGCTTCACTCTACACTAATATAGAGCATGAACAAGCCATCAAGGCCTCTAAATGGGCCTTGGATGGTTTTAGCAATTTAGCGTCTAAACAGAAAAGATTCATTCTGAAAAGCTTAGCCTTCGGACTGCAACACAATTATTTCTGGTATGACCATGAATATTACAGACAACTAAATGGGATAGCGATGGGGGCAAAGTATGCTCCCAGTGTTACGAATATTTTTATGTCCGAATGGGAGGAAAAAGCAATATATCTAGATGAATCGGAACATTTGATGTTATATAAACGGTTCATTGATGACTGCATCATCATATGGAGTGGTGATGAAAGCACCTTGATTGAATTTTTTCAAAAGCTGAATGTTAATCAAAACAATATTAAGTTAACGTACACGATAAGTGATAAAGTCATACAATTTTTGGATTTAGAAATAATATTAGAGAACACCAAGATAAAAACTAAAACGCACTTTAAACCGGTAGAGAGAAATAGCTACATTCCTACAGATAGCTGTCATTTCGACCCCTGGTTGATCAACATACCTAAAGGCCAATTAATAAGACTCCGGAGGAATTGTACAGACCCTCATGTATATTTGGAACAGGCTAACACAATTGGAAAGACATTTATCTCAAAAGAGTACAATGAAGACTTCATACATGACAAAATAAGGGAGGTGTATGAAATACCTAGAGACTACCTTATAAAGGATAAAGAAAAAGAAGAAAAAACAGTAAACAGATCTCAGGAAGTACCTATAATTATGGATTTCAATATCCAACACAAACAATTGGAAACCATTTTTAAGAAGCATTAGCCAATATTGAAAGCTGATAAACAGTTACAGAGCATATAGGCCAAGGGTGGTATATAGAAGGGCCCCCACTTTGAGGGATTTAGTAGTAAAAAATGTTCCAAATCCACCAACCAAACATAATACACTTACCTTCTTTCAAGGAAAGGGATTTTACCCATGCAAACGATGTTATGCTTGTAGAGAGATGAGTTTGAATGGTGTAAAATGTTCCAACTTTAAATCTAACACCGCGCATAAGGATTATAACATCAAAGATTTTATTACATGCAGGACAGAAGGGGTGGTGTATATGTTGGAATGCACATGCTCCCTGCAGTATATAGGGAGAACTAAGAGACCCTTGTGGAAAAGACTAAGGGAGCATGTGCAAAACATTAAGGCAGGTTTTCCCAAACATAATGTTTCACGACATTTTGATCTTTGTCATAATAGGAATCCAGCTGATCTAAAATTTTGGGCCATACAGAAGTACAAACCACACTGGAGGGGTAGCCATAGGGTCAGAGAAATAAGCAAAAGTGAATCACGTTGGATATATGAAATTTGCACTTTGGCGCCAAATGGTTTGAATATTGATTTTGATTTGAACTGTTTTATTTCAGATTATTAATCATAGGCCCCCTTTTTTTGTTTTTTTGGCTTTATAGGGTAATAATCATTATAGGGGAAAATGATCTATATTTATAGGACACCCTAAGTGGACCTTATTGGTCCTAAGAGAGGGATTAAGAACATATTCCCTTTCCTTTTCTTTTATTTATCAACTAAATTTGGGCAAAAGGAATCATATATGTTAGATGACTATGAGTTCAGATCATGGGGTTTTTCAGGTTTTAACAATATTAATATTAATATTTTTATTAAGCTTATGCTTTTTAGGTTTTATAGTTTTTATCTTCTTATAAATTCATCAATTTTGTATCCTGTTTTTAATTCTGTAATTTTAGATTTTATAGATTATATACTTCATGATATGTTGATTTAAAATTGGAGTTCCCTGCATTAATTAAGGAAATTTGGGAAGCAGTACCAGAAATGGCCACTGGAGGAACCAATTGCATTATCTATATATAGAATCATGAAGTATCTGCTTTTTATATGTATTTGTATCATATGTTTTTAATGAATGAATAGCCATGTTATTAAAGGCATTTGTTTTTGAAATTGTTTAAATATTAGCGAAATTATGGATTGGCACTAACCAGCAATGATGTGTTTACGATTGGACCATCGCTATAACTACAAGCGAGAGGTCTTTTCACCCTCTATAAAAGGACGCGCTGCCTGGTCACATGCTTACCCATGAATAAGTCAAGTGCCGATGACGTAACGCGTAGGGGGAGGAGCCTAGTGACGCTACCAACAGCCTGAGGAGGATTACATCAAACTGAGCTGAGCTTGAGCGCTGATTATCCAGGGTTATGTGAGTGCAGCCACAGCTGTTTTGAAGCTGATGGTGTAGTGATTATTGCGCAATGATCTCTTTTCTTTGTATCCCTTATATGATGACATCTTTGGAACCCCGAGTGATCTAGAGAAGGGGAGCCTTGTTTTGAAGAGGTCTCGCCACGGGTGGCCAGGGAGACTGACGGACATTTTTATTATGAGTTCAGTGTGAATTGTTCAGCAGTGTTTTGTGATTGCTTGGATGAATTACCTGAGGTTACAGTTCCCATAGTGGAAGCAAGGAGTTGTGAGCAGGACTGACCGTGCCACAATGCCACCCTTGTCCAGACTGCAGAGACTGTTTTGCCAGAAGGTTGCCAGCGAGAACGGGTGGGAGTACCCGTACTTACCAAGAGAGTTGTTGTATGAAGTGGAGGCACACAGGCAGCGGTGGTATGATGATTTTATCTGGACACATCTCAAGGTGCCCCACGCTCGCAGGTACCTCTCATGTTCTCCTGTGGCCTCCAAAAGGTTTAAAGATTGCAAGGCTGAATGGATGCTGGGTCGGCACATTCATGCTGACAGGGTGATAATTTGCCGAAAGGATGGAGATGATGTGGAGTACCACATGGAAACTTTTGATAGGTACTTGAAACCCCTGATACTGCCACACCCAAGATTCTACTTATAGGAGAATAGACTCCTGTTTTTTTGTTGTTGTTGCTGGACACTCTGGAGTGCCTTTGCCGAACTCAGGGACTCTTTACCTTGCAAGGGGTGGCTACTCCTTGGGAGAATTGGGAGCAGTTGTTTTTGTTCTTCCTGTTCTCCACCGCAAAGATAATGAGAACTCTGGGGTTTAGTTAAGTTAGGGCAAAGATACAGATGAAGAGATTGCTGATTAGGGATGAGCCGAACACCCCCCGTTCGGTTCGCACCAGAATCTTCGAACGGACCGAAAGTTTGCGCGAACGTTAGAACCCTATTAAATACAATGGACGGGAACGTTTGAAATCTAAAGTGCTAATTATAACGACTAATATGCATGGTATTGTCCTAAAAAGGGTTTGGGGACCCGGGTTCTGCCCCAGGGAACATGTATCAATGCAAAACAAAGTTTTAAAAACTGCAGTTTTTCGGGAGCAGTCATTTTATGATGCATAAAGTGAAAAAAAAAGTCAAATATTCCTTTAAATATCGTACCTGGGGGGTGTCTAAAGTATGCCTGTGAAGTGGCATGTGCTTCCCGTGTTTAGAACTGTCCCTGCACAAAATGACATTTCTAAAGGAAAAAAAGCCATTTAAAACTGCTTGCGGCTTTAATGTAAAGCTTCAGGTGTATATTTTGCAGGAGGCACACTACGCCTGCTGTAAGTGCTGCAGATGCCTGCCTGTGTTACACAACAGGAAAAAACAGCAATAAGGGCTAGCTTCAGGTGTATATTTTGCAGGAAGCACACTACGCCTGCTATAACTGCTGCAGATGCCTGCCTGTGTTACACAACAGGAAAACACAGCAATAAGGGCTAGCTTCTGGTGTATATTTTGCAAGAAGCACACTACGCCCACTGTAAGTGCTGCAGATGCCTGTTAGTGTAACACAAAAGAAAAAAAACTATGAGCAATAAGGGGTAGCTTCAGGTGTATAATGTGCAGGAGGCACACTACACCCGCTGTAAGTGCTGCAGATGCCTGCCTGTGTTACACAACAGGAAAACACAGCAATAAGGCCTAGCTTCAGGTGTATATTTTGCAGGAGGCACACTACGCCTGCTGTAAGTGCTGCAGATGCCTGCCTGTGTTACACAACAGGAAAACACAGCAATAAGGGCTAGCTTCTGGTGTATATTTTGCAAGAAGCACACTACGCCCGCTGTAAGTGCTGCAGATGCCTGTTAGTGTAACACAAAAGAAAAAAAACTACGAGCAATAAGGGGTAGCTTCAGGTGTATAATGTGCAGGAGGCACACTATGCCCGCTGTATGTGCTGCAGATGCCTGCCTGTGTTACACAACAGGAAAACACAGCAATAAGGCCTAGCTTCAGGTGTATATTTTGCAGGAGGCACACTACGCCTGCTGTAAGTGCTGCAGATGCCTGCCTGTGTTACACAACAGGAAACAACAGCAATAAGGGCTAGCTTCTGGTGTATATTTTGCAAGAAGCACACTACGCCCACTGTAAGTGCTGCAGATGCCTGTTAGTGTAACACAAAAGAAAAAAAACTACGAGCAATAAGGGGTAGCTTCAGGTGTATAATGTGCAGGAGGCACACTATGCCCGCTGTATGTGCTGCAGATGCCTGCCTGTGTTACACAACAGGAAAACACAGCAATAAGGCCTAGCTTCAGGTGTATATTTTGCAGGAGGCACACTACGCCTGCTGTAAGTGCTGCAGATGCCTGCCTGTGTTACACAACAGGAAACAACAGCAATAAGGGATAGCTTCAGGTCTATATTTTGCAGGAGGCACACTACGCCTGCTGTAAGTGCTGCAGATGCCTGCCTGTGTTACACAACAGGAAAACACAGCAATAAGGGCTAGCTTCTGGTGTATATTTCGCAAGAAGCACACTACGCCCACTGTAAGTGCTGCAGATGCCTGTTAGTGTAACACAAAAGAAAAAAAACTACGAGCAATAAGGGGTAGCTTCAGGTGTATAATGTGCAGGAGGCACACTATGCCCGCTGTATGTGCTGCAGATGCCTGCCTGTGTTACACAACAGGAAAACACAGCAATAAGGCCTAGCTTCAGGTGTATATTTTGCAGGAGGCACACTACGCCTGCTGTAAGTGCTGCAGATGCCTGCCTGTGTTACACAACAGGAAACAACAGCAATAAGGGATAGCTTCAGGTCTATATTTTGCAGGAGGCACACTACGCCTGCTATAACTGCTGCAGATGCCTGCCTGTGTTACACAACAGGAAAACACAGCAATAAGGGCTAGCTTCTGGTGTATATTTTGCAAGAAGCACACTACGCCCGCTGTAAGTGCTGCAGATACCTGTTAGTGTAACACAAAAGAAAAAAAACTATGAGCAATAAGGGGTAGCTTCAGGTGTATAATGTGCAGGAGGCACACTATGTCCGCTGTAAGTGCTGCACATGCCTGCCTGTGTTACACAACAGGAAAACACAGCAATAAGGCCTAGCTTCAGGTGTATATTTTGCAGGAGGCACACTACGCCTGCTGTAAGTGCTACAGATGCCTGCCTGTGTTACACAACAGGAAAACACAGCAATAAGGGCTAGCTTCTGGTGTATATTTTGCAAGAAGCACACTACGCCCGCTGTAAGTGCTGCAGATGCCTGTTAGTGTAACACAAAAGAAAAAAAACTACGAGCAATAAGGGGTAGCTTCAGGTGTATAATGTACAGGAGGCACACTATGCCCGCTGTAAGTGCTGCAGATGCCTGCCTGTGTTACACAACAGGAAAACACAGCAATAAGGCCTAGCTTCAGGTGTATATTTTGCAGGAGGCACACTACGCCTGCTGTAAGTGCTGCAGATGCCTGCCTGTGTTACACAACAGGAAAACACAGCAATAAGGGGTAGCTTCAGGTGTATACTGTGCAATATCACTAACACTGTCCCCTGCCTATCCTTCTCTCTCCCTGCACACAAGGTTTAGCAGAATATCACTGACACTGTCCCTGCCTATCCTTCTCTCTCCCTGCACACAAGGTTTAGCAGAATATCACTGACACTGTCCCTGCCTATCCTTCTCTCTCCCAACACACAAGGTAAATGAACAAATATCACTAACACTCTCTCCCTGAACCGGAACACACTACACAAGGCCGCCACGCTGGCGGCCTTTTATAGTGTGGGGCGTGTACTAAACCCCCCTGGGCTATAATTGGCCGCAGGCATCCTGTGATGGCGCAGTGTATTGTGGGCCGTTCGTGTCACTTGAATTTGGCGCGAACGCCCCAAAACGTTCGATCTTCGTCGAACAGCCGATGTTCGAGTCGATCGTATGTTCGACTCGAACACCAAGCTCATCCCTATTGCTGATCAAGAGAAGTGCTCCAGATCGCGACATGGCCACTAGGTGGAGTGTTGCGCAATGGTTTTTCACACACACCACACCTGACTTTTTGGAAGGAAAGGGTTTCTTCTAGGGGGAGCCTTTTCACTCCAATTCACACACTGTGTCAGATAATGTGTTTTTTCCCCCTGCAGGAGAACGTCATTCAAGTCTGCTGAGAATGGGGCAGGTCTTAGACAATGATGTGGGAGGGGGAAAAATAATTTTGAAAAAAATTATGCTGTTGTGCCTTTGAATGCTTACACCTGTGTGTGTGTTTGTTTGTTGTTCCTTCCCTTCCCTCCTTCCCCTTCCCTTTGGTTCAGGCACAAGCGAAACCATTTTTAAATTGCCATTTTTTTTTGTCTTTTTGAATAGGTTTGTTTCTGGATCGGATTTATGCGGACTCTGATTTGAGGGCATAAATTGGTTCCAGACACTGGGGCCCAGTGTCAAATTACTGGGGGGATGTGTAGTGGGTGGTTACATTTAGGGGAGGCATCTGAGTGATAAATGGCTCAGATGCAGCAATTGTTAGGGTTCATGGACCAATTTATGCCAGTGGAGGAGGCAAGGGTGTCCAGTTCCCTGCGGCCTGTAGGTGGCGCTGTCGCCATAGGCCAGGGTTGAACCACCATTGCAAGTCTGTATCCTTTTTCTCCTTTGACAGCAGTAGTACAGCGGGGATGGGAACCTGCTGTGCATGCTAGGAGAGGGAATAAAAGGGGTAGACATCTTCCGCTCGGGGTCCACGCCCAGGCACCTTCAGCCTGGGTGTGAGTGCTGGTGGTCTCCAGGCGCCCTCGGCCCGGGGATGGAGCTACAATTCCACCCCAGACACCTTTAGTCTGGGGTGAGGTACTCTCTGGAGGCCTGGGGCCCAGTACCTTTGACTGGGTCCAGCAAGGGAGGGAGGATTCCTAGGGTGTTCTCCGGTTTTGGACACCCGAATCTTGGGCGAGGGGGACCAGAGAGGTGACCTTCCTGGAGATCCAGCGCAGCATTGGCTGGTGACGGCGGAGGCCTCTGGTGACCGTCCGGATGGATGACTCCCCTGACAGGGGCCGCATCTCAAGAAGGTAGTTCATGTTCTCATGGTCGGTGGCAGTGACCCAACTAAAACCCAGGTCGGTGGCAGAGACCTAAAGTCCTATTCACCTGGTCGGTGGCAGCGACCACCCTCACGGTCGGTGGCAGCGACCGTGCGCCAAGCCTGTTTGCGCACACCGAAACAGGAGAGTAACAAGTTCATGTTTGTGCCTGGACCTTCCTCACCACCTTGTCTGTTCGTTGTCTGACCAGTCTGCTCTTAAAGGACTATTTATTGCTCAAAAAGAATAAATAAGTGTTGGACTTTCAATGGTGTGGAACTTGGCATTCTGGGAGTTAAAGGATCATCCTCAAGGGGAGCTTTGGCTCTGGACAGGGGCACAGACACGAAGGTAATTGGGTATAGCTCACACCTCTACACACTGGAGGATGTGGTGCGTCACACTCTCCTCCCTGGTCCCCTAGACGAGAGCCATAGACTTTGACAGAAAAGGAGGGAGTGAGAGGTGAGGTCGCTACGGGTACTATATCCGAATCTTTGAGAGAGGGGGTAGTGGTATTAATTTATAAGAAGGGGGATAGGAAGGAAAATTGAAGGCCTATCTGTTTAGGGTTTCACAGGCTGGAGGTTTGATTGTTTTCCCTGTCTCTGGAAGAAGCTTCCAGAACATAGGTAGGGAGATTCAAATGGTCAATCTGAATATTTTTCATGGCCTGGCAAATCCTTGGAGAGGAGTTTCCAGAGGGTGGCTAGGAGATAAATATAGTCTGAACCCTGGGAGAGATTGTTCTCTTTCCCCAGGTGGGTTCCAAGCTTTGGGGGAAGGGGGGCTTCTGCTCTTTTGAGGTAGCGTATGGTCTTTGTAGCTGTTCTTGAGGCCTCAACGGTGTCAGGAGAAGGATTGTCTCCCTTACTGAACTGTGTCGGGAGGAAGCTGGAAGGTGTGCAGCTGTCCTGGGGACTTGTGAGTAATAAACCTGATCTGTTTCCTGGTGACTGTGTGTGCTTGTCGGATATAGGCGCCAGAGGTAGTTTAGAATGAGACAGCTCTCATAGGGTCTCAGAGTACTGGCCATTCCCCTGTCCTCAGCAGAATGTGTGAGTGTCACCCACCAGGTCAATGCCGAGCTGGCGAGAGAGCTTTCCCTTACAACTCTTGTCCTGTTTCTACTGAAGGTGATTACAGGTTATAACAGGTCATGGATTGGCACAGGTGCCTTGTAGGAGATTCTGGCCAGGAGATTCTTGCAACAGGTGACGAGCAGCAGACAGACTAGAGATAATAATAAGAAGACACATTAGCAGGTGTCAAACAGCAGGCAGCAAGCAGGCTGGTGAGCAGGCAGATGCAGGATACTCTGGCAGATGTGGAGGCATTGTAGCAGGTGCAGAACAGTAGGCAGCAAGCAAGCTGGCAAACAGTCAGGTGCAGGATCTCAGATGGTCAGGCAGGCAAGAGTCAGTTTAAGCAGGGGTGAGGAATCATGAACCACAGCATATTCAGAGCCAGGCTGGGGTTGGTATCGACAAGCAGAGAAGGTACCCAAACAGCAGACAGAAGGCAGAGTCAGATCACTAGCCGGAGTCAGCAACGGGACATCAGGAACAATCAGATTCCAAAGCAGGCCAAGTAAACACAAAAGTAAGCACAGGTCAGTTCACAGACGGTTGAAGCTGATGACCACTCAGCAACCCCCTGGTCTCTGGAACCATTTGAAATAGACAAGTGGGCACCAAGTACTCCCACCCGATCCCGCTAGCGGGCATGCGCGAGTTAGGGCACATCTGGTCACTCGAGAATTATTGTGCGCATTCGCATATCTTCGTGCATGACCTTGCATACGATTTCCCTGACAGTGAGTCTAGAGAAGAGTGTCCTCCTGTTTATTGTGCAGCATTTTGGAGTATCCCATGCCCTAACCCCTCTCCTGTTTAAAGTTCTGTAAGCTATAAATTTCAAAAAGACATCCCCTAGACTGAGTTACTGGAGCCAGAGTGAATAGACTGGAGCTTGTGGCTTGTGGACAGCCTCTGTATTAGGGAAGAACCAGCTATTACCAGCAGCCCCTACGAGTGTACACTTGCACCATTTAGTAGATATTTACTATAGTAGCAGCTGGTGACGTCACAGACGCATGCGCACTAGACCAGTCGAACTGCCGAAGCCCGTGAACCCGGAAGGAAGACTGGGTGAAAATGGAAGCCCTGTAAGCGGTGACAGTGAAGGGCTTCGTTCTAAGGTAAGTCTTTCATAATGTGCTATTATGTTATTATTTTGCAGGGGACAATTTTTTTTATTACCACTTTAATACCAAGGTACCAAGCACTACGTTGTGGGCAGCAAGGATGCAATATTAGCACAACACTTTCTAGATCTTTACCTGAGACTCCTGCAGGAGAATATAGGTGAACATGACGAATGAAACAAATATTTTATGTTGCATATTGTACAGTATGAATAGGTATTTAATGTTGCCTGCTGTACAGTATGGCTTTTTTTTTTATCTTCTTTATTCATTGTACAGATTCCTTTTTTTTTTGGTAAGTTATAAAATGAGTACAACAATTTTTTTTTTTTGCGTGATTTCCTTTGACATTAACTGAGTTCACCTATGAGTATTTACTAAAGAAAAACCTCGCTGAGCAAATGATCAACACTTGCAGCTTTAACATTACTACTGTAATTCATAACATTATATAACGTTGATATCGACAATTATAAGGTACATGGTAAGAAATATTGTTGTTTTTAGGTACATACTGTGTAGAAAGCACAGACATAAAAATAATCCAAGTCTTTCTGCACATAGCTATTATTCCATTGACAAAGCTGCTGGCATGGGATGAACACTTCAAGAAGGGAGGAGAAAAGACCCCCCTGTATTACAAGCTAGAGCCAAGAATTCAATTTTTATCACAGCTGCCAGTACAATTTAATAAATAACACTTTTTATTTTGATTTAATTCCAAGTTGCAGTTAGTAACTTGGAGAAATAATATGCAGGACTGGAGAGGCTGAAGTGTATTTTTACCTGTGGCAATGTTACATACACAGAATTTAAACACAATTTTTCAATAGCTGAAAAAGCCACCGGGATTTAGACATTAAAGTTCTTTGACATGCATTATATAATAAATGTACTTTAGTGTTCCTTTGATGGTTTCAATACATTTTCATACATATGTTTTTTTATTCAAATGCAAGCAAATATTTGTTATGCCACAATTGTCCCTTTCATTTTAAGTACGGTAAGTTTTGGGCTTAAAGAGGAAGTAAACCCTGATGGACGAGGGAGCCGCCATTCACTGCACTTGCTAATGAAGAGATGGCACGGAGGGGCGTATCTTCACAGTGCAAGCGCCAATGACATCATCGGCGCAGTGCAAAGTAAATATCTCCTAAACTGCGCACGTTTTGGAGATATTTATTTACCTATAGGTAGGCCTTATTATAGGCTTACCTATAGGTACAACTTGAAAATAGAGGTTTACAACCTCTAAGTTTAAATTAATAATGAGTTATTGATGCACTGTGCAAAGCACTGATTACATAGCTATTTGCCTAGTGAAACTGCTGTTCATATTTGTTCTATGACAACAGGGCAAAATCATATGTTTTTCTTCTATTTCCTTTACAGGTTGGATGTTATTCATCCATAAAAAAAACTTGAGTGGCTGGAAAAAAATACTGTATTAAGGCCACTAGATGGCGCTTATGATCAGTGTTTATTACCTGTAATTGTCAGCCCCATCTAGTGGCCATATTGTGTTTTTTTTATTTTTTTTATATATATATATATACTCACCGGCCCTGTTCAATTGCTTGGTAACACAAATTGCTAATTAGCCAATCACATGGCAGAAACTCAATGTACACTGGGTGCCACCCTTGTCAGCTAAGAACAGAAAATTGAGGCTACAATTCACACAGGCTCACCATAATTGGAGATCGGAAAAACATTACCTGGCCTGATGAGCCTCGATTTCAGCTGCGACATTCAGATTGTCGGGTTAGAATTTGACGTAAACAACATGAAAGCATGGATCCATCCTACCTTGTATCAATGGTTCAGGCTGGTGGTGATGGTGTAATGGTGTGGGGGATGTTTTCTTGGCACACTTTGGGCCTCTTAGTACCAATAAAGCATTGTTTAAATGCCACAGTCTACCTGAGTATTGTTGCCGATCATGTCCACCCCTTTATGACTACAGTGTACCCATCTTCTGATGGCTACTTCCAGCAGGATAATGCACAATACTCAAATCATCTCACCACTGGTTTCTTGAACATGACAATGAGTTCACTGTACACGAATGGCCTCCACAGTCACCAGATCTCAATCCAATAGAGCAGGGGTCATCAACCCCCTGACCACGGCCCACTACTGACATCATCTCTCTCCGCCCCCGCATCACTGCTCTTCCGCCTTGTCAGCCTCAATGTCGGAGGTGCGGTGGGGAGCAGAGAGATGACATAATCTCTCTCCGCCCCCGCATCACAGCTCTTCCGCCCTGTCAGCCTCAATGTCGGGTGTGCGGCGGGGAGCAGAGAGATGACATCATCTCTCACCGCTTTCCAGCCTTCACTCGGCACCGCTCTGTGCTAAATGGACCAGTGCTGCCACCAGTGCAGTGGCAGGCAGCATGGCAAGTGACATTCCGCATCTTGTGGCAGGCAGCGTGGCAGGTGACGTGGCAGGTGACGTGGCAAGTAACATTCCGCATCTGGTGACAGGCAACGTGTTAGGTGGCGTGGCAAGTGACATTCCGCATCTGGTGACAGGCAATGTGGCAAGTGACATTCCACAGCTGCTGACAGGCAAGGTGGCAGGTGATGTGGCAAGTGACATTCTGCATCTTGTGGCAGGCAACATGGTAGGTGACATGGCAAGTGGCAGTCCGCATCTGGTGGTAGTCAACATGGCAGGTAACGTGGCAAGTGACAATCCACATCTGGTGGCAGGCAACACGGCAGGTGACGTGGCAAGTGAAATTCCGCATCTGGTGGCAGGCGACGTGGCAAGTGACACACTCAGTGCTCCCACTAATTCTGCATTACGGTGAGTTGAACTATTTCATTTATTACTACAATGTAATAGTAGAAATAATGCGCTGACAAATTGTCCACGAAAAATCGCTTACCCCCGCGTGCCAACATCCCCCCCCCCCCCCCCCCCCAACCGGGCCTTGCCACAATTTTCTATCAACGCAGCCGGTCCCCGGTGCCAAAAAGGTTGGGGACCACTGCAATAGAGCACCTTTGGAATGAGGTGGAACGGAAGATACACACACCATGGATGTGCAGGAGACAAATCTGCAGCAACTGCGTGATGCTATCATGTCAATATGGACCAAAATCTCTGAGGAATGTTTCTAACACCTTGTTAAACCTATGCCATGAAGAATTAAGGCGGTTCTAAAGGCAAAAGGGGGTCCAACCCGGTACTAGCAAGGTGTACCTAATAAAGTGGCCAGTGAGTGCATATACAGTAAATACAATCCTAGGTCTATGAGCATATTTTTATTTTAAAATATTTTTGTGACAATAAAATGGTGAATATTAACAAATTCTGTTTGGGAAAGGGTTAGCTGTGTTTCAGTGAAACTGTCCAGCCCTTTTAAAGTTTAAAGTCTGGAGGACAGTAAACAGGCCCTTTGTTTAGAAAGTTGCCTGCCTTATATGAATGTTTATGGCATGTTTGTGCTCTGAGAAAGAGCAACATCAACTGACCATTGGAATCGCCCATTGGAATGTCTTTCATAGTGTCGCTAGATGAATATTACATAAAATTGACCCCAGTCTGGTGAAACCATTGTCAACAGGACATGAAGTGAGGGTTAAGCCTCGTACACACGGTCGGACTTCCATCGGACTTTTCCGTGTTTTTTTGTCCGAAAGGAGTTGGTTGGGAACACCCATAGCATTCACACGCTCTGACTTTTCTGCAAACTTTCCCAAAACTTTTTGCAACATCACGTGGTTTTTCTGCTCTTTTCTGCTCTTTACCGCCACCCTTTGGTCAACTTCTGCTATTGTTGGTTGATTTTAACATTAGTTGTTTTGTCCATCGGACAAAAGTCCGATGGTTTTCAGTACACACGGTCGTACTTTGCTCCATCTGACTTTTTTTGGGCAAAAGTTTGTCCGTTTGCAGACCCAACTTTTGCCCGATGAAAACAAGAAAAAAGCAAAAAAAGTTTGTCCGATGGAGCGTACACGGTCGGATTGTTGGTCCAACTTGATCAAAACAAAGTTTGTTGGGCAAAAGTCTGACCGTGTGTACGGGGCTTAAATCTCTCTCAAAGCCTTGAGTAGCAGTAAAATCCCACTGAAGTTCTAATCCTTCTTTACTCTATCCAAAGCAAAGATAAAAATGTTTTTGGCTTGACATACATTTTAAAGCAGGATGCAGATAGTTCAGTCGACTGCGCATGTATTGATAGCTTCACTGTTACTCCTGTATATCATTGCTAGCCTATTTCTCATCGTTTTTATCTTTAATTTGTTAGGATATCTCTTTATTCGTGTAACTTTTTTTTCTTTTTTTTTTTAAGATTTTTTTTTAATTTTGTACAGCAACATACAAAAGAAAAACTTTGGTTATTCATAGCATTGCATTTTGCAGAAATACACTTGAGTGGTCAATAAACATATTTCAATTTACATGTCTCTTGTGGTTATTAACCCCTTGCCGACCGTTGCACGACTATATACGTCGGCAGAATGGCACGGCTGGGCAGATCTACGTAAATATACGTTGCCTTTAAGGCCCTGGGTTGCGGGAGCACGCGCCCGCCCGCCGCGAGCTCCGTGAGTCTGATCGCGGGTCCCACGGACTCAATGTCCACCGGGAGTCCCGCGATTGTCTCACGGAGAGGGAGAACGGGGAAATGCTAATGTAAACAAGCATTTCCCCGTACTGCCTAGTGACAAGGACACTGATCACAGCTCCCTGTAATCGGGAACGGTGATCAGTGTCGTGTCACACGTAGCTATCCACCGGGAGTCCCGCGATCGTCTCACGAAGAGGGAGAATGGGGAAATGCTAATGTAAACAAGCATTTCCCCGTACTGCCTAGTGACAAGGACACTCATCACAGCTCCCTGTAATCGGGAACGGTGATCAGTGTCGTGTCACACGTAGCTACGCCCCCCCACATTTAGAACACATCCCTAGGACACACTTAACTCCTTCAGCGCTCCCTCCTGGTTAACCCCTTCACTGCCAGTCACATTTACACAGTAATTTGTGCATTTTTACAGCAATGATCTCTGTGTAAATGTGAATGGTCCCAAAATAGCACCAAAAGTGTCCGATGTGTCCGCCATAATGTCGCAGTCATGATAAAAGTCGTTGATCGCCGCCATTACTAGTAAAAAAAAAAAATTATTAATAAAAATGCCATAAAACTATCCCCTATTTTGTAGAGGCTATAACTTTTGCGCAAACCAATCAATAAATGCTTGTTGCTATTTTTTTTACCAAAAATATGTAGAAGAATACGTATCGGCCTAAACTGAGGAAAAACTTTTTTTTTTATATATATATATTTTGGGGATATTTATTATAGCAAAAAGTAAAAAATATTGCTTTTTTTTCGAAATTGTCGCTCTATTTTTGTTTATAGCACAAAAAATAAAAACCGCAGAGGTGATCAAATACCACCAAAAGAAAGCTCTATTTGTGGGAAAAAAAGGACATCCATTTTGTTTGGGAGCCACGTCGCACGACCGCCCAATTGTCAGTTAAAGCGACGCAGTGCCGAATCGCAAAAAGTGCTCTGGTCTTTGGCCAGCCAAATGGTCCGGGGCTGAAGTGGTTAAGTACAAAGTTACAAGGAATGATCAACATGCACTTCTCCAGTCACAAAGCAACCAGGGGGGTTGACATGGTAAGGCACCTTTAGGAACAGTATACAGCAGAGTAGGCACCCTGTAGTAAGGGTTAGAGGACTTGCCAGCCATCTGCCCCATATTTTGTACAAGGTTTTGGTTATTTTCCGAACCTCAAACGTGAGTTTGTATAGAGGCAAAGAGTCATTGATCAATTTTAACCAGAGGGATTTTAGAGGTATCTGTGACCCTTTCCAATTTGTGTAACTGTCTATTCACTTGAATAGTAATGTAAAACTTTTCCATAGCACTACATTTGCATGGTGATTTGCCCAGTGAAAATGCATGCACATTCATTCTGTGTGAATAGGGCAAATAACCAAATGTAAATAGGCTATATCCTGTCCTGTTTAAATGTAAATCATAGATTTTAAATGGAAAATACCACATTTGGTCTCCAGATCAAGTATCCAGATCAAGTATCATAGGGACATCCTTTAATACAAAGCTCTATCTAGTGGACAGATACCATATTTTCAGTTTAAGTCTAGGTTTTCCCTTTAAAAAAACTGTATATAGGAGCAGTTTGGGAAAGCCAGCCGCCGGGTACTTAACAACAGATAAGTCATTAGAATGTAAAAAAAAAGAATTGCTGTCAAAACAAATTGTGAAAAAAAACAGCGTGGGGTCCCCCCCCCCCCCCAAGATCCATACCAGGCCCTTTGGGTCTGGTATGATTTTGGAGGGAAACCCTATGCCAAAATTAATAAAAAATGGAGTGGGCCCGGCCCCCCCTTCCAAATCCATACCAGACCCGTATTTGAGCATGCAGCCCAGCAGGTCAGGAAAGGGAGGGGACGAGCGAGTGCCCACCCTCCTGAACTATACCAGGCCTGCATGCCCTCAACATGGGGGGTGCTTTGGGGCAGTAGGGGTGGAGCCCCCCAAAGCACCCTGTCCCTGGACTGTGGTGTGGGGGTCTTCAGGTAGGGGGGCTTAACAGAATCTGGAAGCTCCCTTTAACAAGAAGGTCCCCAGATCCTGCCCCCCCCCCATGTGAATGAGTATGGGGTACATTATACAAAAAACCCAAACACAGTTTTTGACAATTCCTTTAACCTCCCTGGCAGTAATCCCGAGTCTGGCTCAGGGTGAGTTTTTACTACCTGAGACGTTGCGACGCACGGGGACGGAGTTCGGCGCCAAATTCAAAAAGTGAAAAACACAGTATAGATACAGTATACTGTAATCTTACAGATCACAGTACTGTATCAAATAATAACACATCCCCTTTGCCCCTATTGGTCTATCCAGTGTCCTGCATGTAGTTTTATATTATAAAAACTGTTCTTTCTGCCTGGAAACTGGAGATTGTCCATAGCAACCAAAAAGTGTCCCTTTATGTCAAAAGTGGTTTTAGACAGCTAGAAAACAGCGATAATAAATTAGAATCACTTGCAGAATTAAGCGATAGCGATTTGTGGGGAAATTCGTCATCAAACACTAAATCTAATGACAGCAACAATTCTGCAACTGAGCAAATTTCAGTGTTTTTGATTTGATTACATTATTGAATAATTTTTATTATTATTATATTATTATTTGTTATAATTATTTATAGTTGTTTATTATATTATAATTTATGATTTTGTGTTTCAAACTTTATCATACCCGCAATGTCTACTAGACTCTTGCTTGGACAGATTTAAGTGAGTTATTCCTAAGAATTGCAGGCCTACAATATAAAACACCAAATTTCCATGCAAAATAATTGTACCGCTTTCAGCACCTAAAATCTGACAGAATCATACCGCCAGGGAGGTTAAGAAAAATCCAAAAATAATCTCTTCTCCTAAATGATACTACCTTATTCGTTATTATGCCCAGAGTTTAGCGGTGATGTTATCACGCCCGCCTAGAGAGTCAGCAATGCTGTGTGATATGCTTGTTATACTATCTGTTTTGTGAGTACCCACTTGGATTATTATTATTATTTTTTTTTAATGGTACTACACTATGGGATTTTTTTAGCTCTTGTCTTGGTATGTGGTATGGTATGTGTTTTTCCCAGACCCTTCGGGTCTGGTATGGATTTTAAGAAGAACCCCACGACAAAATAAAAAAAAAACAGACCAGACACTTATCTGTGCATGCAGCCCAGCAGGCCAGGAAAGGGGGGGGGACAAGTGAGCACCCCTCCCTCCTGAACCATACCAGGCCACATGCCCTCAACATGCTGGGTGCTTTATGGCATGGGGACAAGGGCCTTTTCCCCACAACCCTGGGCTGTGATTGTGGGGGCCTGTGTGCAGGGGGCTTATTGGAATCTGCACGCCTCCTTTAACAAGGGGGCCCCAGATTCCACCCCCCCATGTGAATGAGTAGGGGTACATAGTACCCCTACTCATTCACTAAAAAGTGTAAAAAGTGAATAAAGACACTACACAAGTTTTTGATGATTATGGCACTACACCGGGGGTCATTGTTTTAAATGTTTGATTTTGTTTTAATAAAGTAATTGTCAAAAACGTGTGTACTGTCTTTAATCACTTTTTACACTTTTTTCATTCACATGGGGGGGATTTGGGCATTTGTTAAAGGGGGCTTCCAGATTCCGATAAGCCCCCTGCCCGCAGACCCCCACAACCACTGCCCACAGTTGTGGGGAAGAGGCCCTTGTCCCCATCAACATGGGGACAAGGTGCTTTGGGGTTGGGGCAGAGCCCCCCCTGCCCCAAAGCACCCCCCCATGTTGAGGGCATCGGGCCTGGTATGGTTCAGGAGGGGGAGTACTCACTCATCCCCTCCCTTTTCTGATCTGCTGGGCTGCATGCATGAATAAGAGGCTAGTGTGGATTTTGGGGGGGACCCCACGCCGTTTTTTTTTTTATTTTGGCATGGAGCCCCCCTTAAAAGCCATGCCAGACCCGAAGGGCCTGGTAAGGATTGGAGGGGACCCCACGCTGTTTTTTTTTCTCAATTTTCTAGTGCTGGCATTCTTTTGTTTATATTTCAGCTCTCAGCAGGGAAGCCTGCTGACAGCTGATGAGTCATCGGTTGTTAAAGGGGTTGTAAACCTACGTGTTTTTTTCACCTTAATGCATTAAGGTGAAAAAACACCTTGCAGTGTCCGGCCCCCTGTTTTACTTACCTGAGCCCCGAATTATCATGGGCGTGTCCCCGCTGTTCTTCTCTCCACGGAGTCCCGGCTTTGATTTGATAGATTGATAGCAGCGCAGCCATTGGCTCCCTCTGCTGTCAATCAAATTCAATGACACGGAGGCCGGGGGCGGGGCCGAGTCATACACTCGGTGTCTATGGACGCCTAGTGTATGACTCAGGAGCGCGCCTGCAAGGTAACCCCCTCGGGAGAGAGCTTCCCAGAGGGGGTTATCTAATGCAGGGAGGAGCCGCGAGAGCCACCGTGGGACCCCAGAACAGGTAGATCGGGGCCACTTTGTGCAAAAATGAACTGCACAGTGGAGGTAAGTATGACATGTTTGTTATTTTTTTTTTAAAAAACACGAACCTTTAGTGCCACTTTAACCACTTAAGCCCCGGACCATTTGGTAGCTAAAGGACCAGAGGTGAATTCAGAATTTTGCACTGCGCTGCTTTAACTGTAAATTGTGCGGACATGCAATGTTGTACCCAAACGAAATTTGCGTCCTTTTCTTCCCACAAATAGAGCTTTCTTTTAAATTGTATTTGATTGCCTCTGCGATTTTTATTTTTTGCGATATAAACGGAAAAAGACCGAAAATTTTGAAAAAAAATGATATTTTCTACTTTTTGTTATAAGAAAAATCGAATAAACTCAATTTTAGTCATACATTTAGGCCAAAATGTATTCAGCCACATGTCTTTAGTAAAAAAAATGTCAATAAGCGTATATTTATCGGTTTGCGCAAAAGTTATAGCGTTTACAAACTAGGGTACATTTTCTGGAATTTACACAGCTTTTAATTTATGACTGCCTATCTCATTTCTTGAGGTGCTAAAATGACAGGGCAGTACAAAACCCCCCCAAATGACCCCATTTTAGAAAGTAGACACCCCAAGGAAATTGCTGAGAGGCCACGTACGGGACCCCGGAAACCAAGCACCGCCTTCAGGATTTCTAAGGGCGCAAATTTTTGATTTCACTCCTCACTACCTATCACAGTTTTGAAGGCCATAAAATGCCAAAATAGCACAAAACCCCCCCAAATGACCCCATTTTAGAAAGTAGACACCCCAAGGAAATTGCTGAGAGGCCTGTTGAGCCCATTGAATATTTTTTTTTTGTCCCAAGTGATTGAATAATGACAAAAAAAAATAAAAAATTACAAAAAGTTGTCACTAAATGATATATTGCTCACACATGCCATGGTTATATGTGGAATTGCACCCCAAAATACATTCTGCTGCTTCTCCTGAGTACGGGGATACCACATGTGTGGGACTTTTTAGGAGCCTAGCCACGTACGGGACCCCGGAAACCAAGCACCGCCTCCAGGATTTCTAAGGGCGCAAATTTTTGATTTCACTCCTCACTACCTATCACAGTTTTGAAGGCCATAAAATGCCAAAATAGCACAAAACCCCCCCAAATGACCCCATTTTGGAAAGTAGACACCCCAAGCTGTTTGCTGAGAGGCATGGTGAGTATTTTACAGCTCTCATTTGTTTTTGAAAATGAAGAAAGAACATTTTTTTTTTCTTTTTTTTTTCAATTTTCAAAACTTTGTGACAAAAAGCGAGATCTGCAAAATACTCACAATACCTCTCAGCAAATAGCTTGGGGTGTCTACTTTCCAAAATGGGGTCATTTGGGGGGGTTTTGTGCCATCTGGGCATTCCATGGCCTCCGAAACTGTGATAGGCAGTGAGAAGTGAAATCAAAAATTTACACCCTTAGAAAGCCTGAAGGCGGTGCTTGGTTTTTGGGGTCCCGTACGCGGCTAGGCTCCCAAAAAGTCTCACACATGTGGTATCCCCGTACTCAGGAGAAGCAACAGAATGTATTTTGGGGTGTAATTCCACATATGCCCATGGCATGTTTGAGCAATATATCATTTAGTGACAACTTTGTGCAAAAAAAAAAAAAAATCAAAAAAAAAATTGTATTTTTTCCGCAACTTGTGTCAACATATAAAATATTCCATGGACTCGACATGCCTCTCAGTATGTAGCTTGGGGTGTCTACTTTCCAAAATGGGGTCATTTGGGGGGGGGTTTGAACTGTTCTGGCATTTTATACACAACATTAGGAAGCTTACATCCACTCTTCTAACCACTTGAAGACAAAGCCCTTTTTGACACTTTTTGTTTACATGAAAACATATTTTTTTTTGCAAGAAAATTATGTTGAACCCCCAAACATTATATATATTTTTAAAGCAAAGGCCCTACAGAATAAAATGGTAGGTGTTGCATTTATTTTTTCTACACAGTATTTGCGCAGCGATTTTTCAAACGCATTTTTTTGGGAAAAAATACACTTTTTTTAATTTTAATGCACTAAAACACACTATATTGCCCAAATGTTTGATGAAATAAAAAAGATGATCTTAGGCCGAGTACATAGATACCAAACACGACATGCTTTAAAATTTCGCACAAACGTGCATTGGCGACAAACTACATACATTTTTAAAAGCCTTTAAAAGCATTTACAGGTTACCCCGTTAGATTTACAGAGGAGGTCTACTGCTAAAATTACTGCCCTCGATCTGACCTTCGCGGTGATACCTCACATGCATGGTGCAATTGCTGTTTACATATGACGCCAGACCGACGCTTGCGTCCGCCATTGGGCAAGAGCAGGGCAGGACAGGGGTGCTTTTTTTTTTTTTTTTTTTTATTATTAATTTTGCTTTTTTATTTTATTCTTAAACTGTTGCTTCCATATTTATTTATTTTTATCACTTTTATTGTTATCTCAGGGAATGTAAATATCCCCTATGATAGCAATAGGTAATGACAGGTACTCTTTTTTGAAAAAACTGGGGTCTATTGGACCCTAGATCTTTCCTCTGCCCTCAAAGCATCTGACCACACCAAGATCGGTGTGATAAAATGCTTTCCCAATTTCCCAATGGCGCTTTTTATATCCGGGGGGGGACATTCCCTCCCACTGCTTGTAAAAGCAGTCCAGAGGCTAATTAGCCACTAGGATTGCTTTTACATGAAAGCCGGCCGCTGGCTGAAAAGAATGATACCAAGATGATACCTAAACCCGCAGGCATCATTCTGGTATAAACATTCAAAGTCCAGCAACATACCAGTACGTTGCTGGTCCTTGTTGGACATGTATTGTAATCTTTTTTTTCATGCAGCCTGTTGGCTGAACGAAAAAAAAAGATTGATCGGTGGGTATGCCCACCATTAGAATACCGCCCTTCATCCACCCACTTCTAATGATGGGCATACATGCACCATTTATATATGCCGAAGCATGGGGGCATCTTCTCGCAAAAGTTATGCCGCGTACACATGGTCAGACTTTTCCACGGGCAAGCCTCCGTCGGAATTTCGACCGTATATACGCGGCATTAGGAGCAAAATCGCTCCTCCGCTCCTGCTGCCCCAATGCTTCGGCATATATGCTTCTTTTTTTTTAACTGTGGTGGTGAAATTACCTCCTACAGCACTGGAGTCGCAGGGATCAGGCCTGTCTCTAGGAACGCTGCAGTTATGTGTGTTGTGTTTTGCAAGTGACAGTGATCGATCGATACTGCACTTCGGTGGCCTGGGCTGGACGGAGGGGCAAAACGCAGGTGCTAGCAGGTATCTGGGCTGATCCCGCTAACACTGCGTTTTTGGGAACCCTAAACTGCTGGGGACGCTAGTATAGATCTGATCAGATCAGATATTGAGCTGATCAGATACTATACCACTAAGGGGGGTGTATGCTTCACGTGTGGGTGTTAGCGCTACTGGCACTAACCTGACGCTGCCTGGGGTGTGACGCAGACCCTCTCTGACGCTAAAACCTAACTGATATCACCCGCCGGGCGATCAGGGGGTTAAACCTTTATTGGGTTATATACGGCGGGTGCCCTGACACTATAAAAAGCAAATTAACTAACCAGCGTCACCCGTAACACTTATATGATGATCACTGGTGAAAGGGTTAACTAAGGGCAATTAGGGGGTTAAAACCTTTATTAGGTAATATATGGGGGTACCTGACGCTATATAAAAACCTGACGGCGAACCTAAAAAAAAATTACTGGCTACCTATCGGCATCACCGACACTAAGACAACGATCATAAAAATGATTGCTTAGCGACAGTGGTGATAGGGGGTGAAAGGGTTACCTGGGGGGTGATCAGGGGGTTAAACCTTTATTAGATAATATATGGGGGTACCTGACGCTATAAAAACCTGCGGCGAACCTAAAAAAAAATACTGGCTACCGATCAGCATCACCGACGCTAAGACATCGATCAGAAAAATGATCGCATAGTGACGGCGGTGCTAGGGGGTGAAAGGGTTACCTGGGGGGTGATCAAGGGGGTTACACCTTTATTAGGTAATATATGGGGGTACCCGACGCTATAAAAACCTGCGGCGAACCTAAAAAAAATTACTGGCTACCGATCAGCATCGCCGACGCTAAGACATCGATCAGAAAAATTATCGCTTAGTGACAGTGGTGATAGGGGGTGAAAGGGTTACCTGGGGGGGCGATCAAGGGGGTTAAACCTTTATTAGGTAATATATGGGGGTACCCGACGCTATAAAAACCTGCGGCGAACCTAAAAAAAATTACTGGCTACCGATCAGCATCACCGACGCTAAGACATCGATCAGAAAAATGATTGCATAGCCACGGCGGTGCTAGGGGGTGAAAGGGTTACCTGGGGGGTGATCAAGGGGGTTAAACCTTTATTAGGTAATATATGGGGGTACCCGACGCTATAAAAACCTGCGGCGAACCTAAAAAAAAATACTGGCTACCGATCAGCATCGCCGACGCTAAGACAGCGATCAGAAAAATGATCGCTTAGCGACAGTGGTGATAGGGGGTGAAAGGGTTACCTGGGGGGCGATCAAGGGGGTTAAACCTTCATTAGGTAATATATGGGGGTACCCGATGCTATAAAAACCTGCGGCGAACCTAAAAAAAATTACTGGCTACCGATCTGCATCACCGACGCTAAGACAGCGATCAGAAAAATGATCGCTTAGCAACAGTGGTGATAGGGGGTGAGAGGGTTACCTGGGGGGCGATCAAGGGGGTTAAACCTTTATTAGATAATTTATGGGGGTACCTGACGCTATAAAAACCTGCGGCGAACCTAAAAAAAAATACTGGCTACTGATCTGCATCACCGACGCTAAGACAGCGATCAGAAAAATTATCGCTTAGCGACAGTGGTGATAGGGGGTGAAAGGGTTACCTGGGGGGCGATCAAGGGGGTTAAACCTTTATTAGATAATTTATGGGGGTACCTGACGCTATAAAAACCTGCGGCGAACCTAAAAAAAATTACTGGCTACCGATCTGCATCACCGACGCTAAGACAGCGTTCAGAAAAATGATCGCTTAGCAACAGTGGTGATAGGGGGTGAAAGAGTTACCTGGGGGGCGATCAAGGGGGTTAAACCTTTATTAGATAATTTATGGGGGTACCCGACGCTATAAAAACCTGCGGCGAACCTAAAAAAAAAATACTGCCTACCGATCTGCATCACCGACGCTAAGACATCTATCAGAAAAATGATCGCTTAGCGACAGTGGTGATAGGGGGTGAAAGGGTTACCTGGGGGGCGATCAAGGGGGTTAAACCTTTATTAGATAATTTATGGGGGTACCCGACGCTATAAAAACCTGCGGCGAACCTAAAAAAAATTACTGGGTACCGATCTGCATCACCAACGCTAAGACAGCGATCAGAAAAATGATCGCTTAGCGACGGCGGTGCTAGGGGGTGAAAGGGTTATCTGGGGGGTGATCAAGGGGTTAAACCTTTATTAGGGGGGGGTTAGAGGGCTACACTGGACCTAAAACTAAATGTAGTGACACTTTTACAGTCACAAATGTCACTGATTGCAGTGATCAGTAAATAAATGGTCACTGCAATCAGTGGCACTGTGACTGGGGGCTGGGGGGTGATCTGGGGGGGCCTGGGGGGGGGCGATTTATGTGCCTATGTGTGCTGGTGTTAGTGTAGTGTTTGTGCACTAACCTTGATGTCTTCTCTTGTACGGCGCTCGGTATATGTGAGCGCCGCACAGGAGATGACATCACTTCCTCCTGCTTCCTCTGTCTGTGTGTACATTCCACAGACAGAGGGGGCATTTCCATTCTCCGGGAGCGATCGCGGGGGGGTGGCCGGAATCGAACGGCCGTCCCCTCATGTCGGATCGCTCCCCAATGAATTCCGACCGCTCACTGGTCAGAAGGGGGGTCCGATTGGACCCCCCAACTGTACAAAGGCAATCACGTACACTGTACGTGATTGTGCCTGTCGGTGTCATTGTGCCGACGTATATATACAGTGAGCGGTCGTTAAGTGGTTAAGGACGCCGTGGCCTGCTTCCCAGCTTGCTACTTAACAACCAGCTATTCTTCACACAAAATTTTAATTTGAATCATTACGAAACTTTTGAAAAGGAATAAAGGAAAGCAAATTAAACAAATTTCAACTAAATTCGTAACTATTTAATTCGGAGATTCGGATGTATTTTTAAATTTACATTCGGACCTAAACTAATTGCACATGTCTATTTCCTGCAAGGTGAACAAAAATGGCAACTTCTCCAATTTATAACTAGCTTTAAGCCCTGGTTCACACTGGTGCGATTTGACATGCGATTTGACATGTCAAATCGCATGTCAAATCGGCGATATTTGCCGCAAATTGCGGGCAATGGCACCGTCCTAATCGGTGCGACGCCGCATCTGCAGCGCTGCACTGATTTCAAAAAGTAGTTTCTGTACTACTTTTTGCAATTTCGGGCTGCGATTTACATTGACATCTGTGCAGAAACCTGCACAGATGTCCCTGTAATCGCGTCCGAAATCGGGACTGACAGGCAGGAGTGAAATCGTGCGAGTTCAACTGAACTCGCACGGCTTCACTCCCGCAGCCCAAGTGTGAACCTGTGCTTAGAGTAAGGTGCATATGGAGGGACTTTTGCACAAAAACAAACTATTTTTTTCTTAGCATGCTTAAAAGCTAGACAGGATTTATTTTTTTAATTACATGGTCTAAGAAATTTGTGTTAAAAACAGAGGTTTTAGTAGCACAACTGTTTGTAAATACATGTGTAGCGCCCTCCTCACTCCCCTCTTGATCTTCAGCTCGTCTTTTCTCTTGTCTAGGGGTACCTTAGAGGGGAAGGGAGCGGGGACACCACGCCTGGCCTTCACCACAGGTGTCAGTGTGGTGTAAGCAAAGTTTTTTTACCTTCGGGTCAGTGCTGTGCACCTGGAGCCTCCACAGAGAGTTACCTTGAACAATGTCTGTCAGGAAATGAGCCCCACACCATTAAAGTTCAACACTCCTTTATTCTTCTCGAATGAACACAATCAGTTAAACTCCCTTGTAGAAACAGAACAGGAAAGGAGGTGTGGATGCGAATAGGCCCAGACACAATGTGTTCTCCACTTTCCTCCCTGAAAGTGGGTTGCGGTCTCCGGGCGAGGGGGAATTTCCTTCCAGGCGGTCTCCGACGAGAGGCTCACCCGTCACTGGCAATCTGCTGCACCAGGTCTTCAAGTGAGGAGCTCCCCCCGGTTCATTACGCCTTCCGGATTCGGGTACCCACTCCCGGGGTTCCCTATGATCTCCTTCCCTCGCAGAACTCAGTGTTGAGCACTGAGCTCCAGACCTCCATCCAAGTACCTCACCCCAGGCCAAAGGTGCCTGGGATGGAACACGACCTCCGGCTGTCCTCTAGGCCTAGGCCCGCCTAGAGGACCGACACGAACCACCGCCCACAGGCTGAAGGTGCCTGGGACTCGACCCCGTGACAAAGATGGCCGGCCCCTTTATACCCTCTCCCGGCAAGCACGGCAGGTTCCCCGCCCCACCATACCGCTGCCGAGGGAGGACAAAAATGAGGCACGACACACCGCAATTATTCAACCCCAGCCCAGGGCGACAGCGCCACCTGCTGGGCTGCAGGGAATTACACATCACTGATGTCTCTGCCAAGTTCAAATTACACCCGGGAAAGTACATACCCGCTACACTCTCCCCCTGGTGGTTTGACACTGGTCCCCAGTGTCTGGAGTAAATCATGCCCTCAACGGCTGACATAATCCAATCCAGAAACCGACTAACAGTTGTACAAAAATAACACTTTAGAAAAAAACTACCCAACTGAAACATTGTGTCTGAGCCCTGTAACAAAAAGGGAAGAAGGAAGGGAGAAAACAATAGCATTTAACCATAACTTTGAATCACATATTCACATTTTACTTTTCCCACCCATCCTGACTAAGACCCACCCCAAACTCAGTGGTCTTGATGGGATGCTCTCCTGCAGAGGGAAAAGAAAAGGGATTAGCACACATAACCCTGACACATATATTCGTGTGAGAGAAAAGAAACTTCTCCTGGAAGAAATCCCTTTTCTGCAAAGAGTGAGTGCGTGAAAAGTGTTTAACGTTGCGCAACACTGCCACCTGGTGACAGCACCGCGGTAACTGCACTCGTGGAACTTTCCTCTTCTCTTTGACCTTATCTACCCCAGAGTCTATGATCTCTTGTAGGAAAGTGAAGAACAACAGGAACAATCCTTCATTCCTTTGGGCACAAAAGCAACGGGCCCCAGAAAGTTCAGCAGCATAACAAGAACGGAGTCTTTTCTCTCCTACAGGTAAAAGCAGGGATGCGGTAGAGCAAGTGGCTTCAAGTGTTGATCCATGGTCTCCAGATGATACTCTACATCTTCTCCTTCCTTGCACCGGATCAACCCTTTGTCTGCATTAATGTGCCGTCCCAACATCCACTCTGCCTTGCAGTCTTTAAAACGTTGAGAGGCATTGGGAGAGAATGCCAGGTACCTGCGGGCGTGTGGAATCTGAAGGTGGGTCCAGACAAAGTCATTGTACCAGCGCTCCCGGCACACTTCAACCTCATAGAGCAGCTCCTTGGACAAGTACGGGTACTCCCATCTGTACTCTGCAGCAACCTTCTGGCCAAATAGGCGTTGTAGTCTCACCAAAGGAGGCATGGTAGCTTTGTCCCCTTCGCCAGGTAAAACTATTGAGTCCGGGTGGCGAGGGACCTTGACCACATCTGGTCTGGGCATTGGTGCCCGCAACAGCAGTCTCTTTTCCCCGGTCTTGGGTACAGATGGTACCGGGGTTATAGAGGCAGGCTGGGGACGGGACCCCTCTTCAGGCGCTGGTGCCTCCACCTGGGGTGTACTTTCCCCTGTAGACATGGGTGGATCCCTGGTTCTGCGGGATGAAGCGAGAGGTACTTTGTCCCAGCCCTTTTCGGCAAACAGTTTGTCTATAGCAACGTCGTCTCCCATGTCCGAGAGTGACTCCAGGTCAGAGGTGTCACACTCCTCCGCGGGCAGGTACCCTGTAGTGGAGACTGAGTTTTCACCTCTTCCCACACACCAAATCTCTCCGCCTGGCTTACCTCGGCCTTTTCTTGAAACGGGACGTCCGGAACTCCTGTCGATGGATCCATCCAGGCCGGGCGTAAGCAGGCGAGACGGTCCACCACAACCACTGGTCGGGGCTACCATGCCGGTCTTTCTCTTCGGCGGTGGATGCTGCGAGACAGTGGTGACCGAGTCAGCATCCTTGGATTTCTCCCGTTGAGTTTTCACAACCTCCTCCACGGTCGCTGCAGTGTGCGCAGGGATGGCTGTCACAGCAGTGATTCCTCCTCTCTGAGTGGTGTTGCCCGCAGCACGGCCGGGGTAGATGGTTCTCGGCTTCTCAACCGCCGGATCCACTCCGAACAGAAACTCCCCACAGGCCTCACATCGCCCGAATGGCTTCAGTTGGCACACCAGTTCCGAACAGCCGGGACAAATCACACCCAGGGCCTCAACGTCCATGCACGAATACAGGGCGAATCGACCCCTTGGCTTTAGCCAGATCCCCGTATCCGTTACCGGAGCAGCAGCAGTCGTGGTGGAAGGGTGAACTGGAATCCACGATGTATTTCCGAACATGGCGACCTGTTGCTGATCCATCGCACACTGCAAAGTTTTTGCGCCAACGTCCCACGTGTAGTCCTTCACACGTATTGGACTCCTCCCCTTTGCTCCAGTTCGCAGGCTTTTGTTCTTTCTGCCTTTTTGAGTCACGCCCACGAACTAAGCGATGGGGGTGTGCCTGGTGGCGCAGTGCAAATAGAAACCCCCACGTGTGGTACTTCACACGGCTGAGCGTCCCCCTCTCCTCGCTCTTCTGCGCGGGCCTTTCCCTTCAATGGGTCATGTCCACGACTTCGAGCACAGGGATGCACTTTGGCCAATGAAGGCCTGCCTATTCGCGTAACTCTTCCAGCAGACACGTTCAATTCCGTGGTGCACAAACACTATACCGGACCCGAGCCCCCACGTGTAGCGCCCTCCTCACTCCCCTCTTGATCTTCAGCTCGTCTTTTCTCTTGTCTAGGGGTACCTTAGAGGGGAAGGGAGCGGGGACACCACGCCTGGCCTTCACCACAGGTGTCAGTGTGGTGTAAGCAAAGTTCTTTTACCTTCGGGTCAGTGCTGTGCACCTGGAGCCTCCACCGAGAGTTACCTTGAACAATGTCTGTCAGGAAATGAGCCCCACACCATTAAAGTTCAACACTCCTTTATTCTTCTCGAATGAACACAATCAGTTGAACTCCCTTGTAGAAACAGAACAGGAAAGGAGGTGTGAATGCGAATAGGCCCAGACACAATGTGTTCTCCACTTTCCTCCCTGAAAGTGGGTTGCGGTCTCCGGGCGAGGGGGAATTTTCTTCCAGGCGGTCTCCGACGAGAGGCTCACCCGTCACTGGCAATCTGCTGCACCAGGTCTTCAAGTGAGGAGCTCCCCCCGGTCCATTACTCCTTCCGGATTCGGGTACCCACTCCCGGGGTTCCCTAGGATCTCCTTCCCTCGCGGAACTCAGTGTTGGGCACTGAGCTCCAGACCTCCATCCAAGTACCTCACCCCAGGCCAAAGGTGCCTGGGATGGAACACGACCTCCGGCTGTCCTCTAGGCCTAGGCCTGCCTAGAGGACCGACACGAACCACCGCCCACAGGCTGAAGGTGCCTGGGACTCGACCCCGTGACAAAGATGGCCGGCCCCTTTATACCCTCTCCCGGCAAGCACGGCGGGTTCCCCGCCCCACCATACCGCTGCCAAGGGAGGACAAAAATGAGGCACGACACACCGCAATGATTCAACCCCAGCCCAGGGCGACAGCGCCACCTGCTGGGCTGCAGGGAATTACACATCACTGATGTCTCTGCCAAGTTCAAATTACACCCGGGAAAGTACATACCCGCTACACATGTCACTTCCTGTGGACTGAAAATAAAGCACAATCATCCTCATCTTTATTGTGTAAACTACTAGTCTCATCATTTCACCATACAATGGAAAAAGATAAAGGCAGACATGTCCAGCATGTGTGACAACAAGGGTTTCTTTTATATATATATATATATATATACAGTATATAGTGGAGAAATTAGTGTAGCCTATGTAGCACCCCCTTGTGTACATAGTTGGGATAAGTTAGGCAAATTTTGTTGGACTTCACTTTAGTCTGTGAAGTCAATTCAACTGGGGTAAAATTTAGCTGGTAGGCTCTGCAGGCTGAGTCTCTGTCACCCACCCCTGGCTTCTGGAAACTTCTAGTAAGTTCCAGGACATAGTGGGTAGGGTATGGAGATGAGAGAAGAAAAAAAAAGGGCCCACCAGCCTAGTGTATTATCATTTGGATAGATTTTATGTGTAGCAGAAAGGTTCACAGTAAAAAAGTAGTTTCCATAGGTGGCAGCTGCATGTAGAACCCCTCCAGATGGTTATAGAGGATGTGATGAGGGCCACTGCCACTGACGCGTTTCAAAGCGCAAAGCTTCTTCCTCAGAGCCCAGCCAGAGATGAGAGCCTGTATATTCAATCCTTGGGTAAAGCCCAGGAAGGTGGGGAGATGGCCCTTAAAGATTGGAGAGCCTGGCCATGTAGGGGAGAGATTCCAGGATCTGGAGGCCTCGAGGGGACCCCTGTGCTGGGGGCTCTGCCTACAGACAGAAGGTGCCAGAGAGGGAGAAAGAGGAAGAGAAGGAAGGAAGTTGAGAGGAACCCTTACTCCGTTTAGCCTCAGCCAGCACATACACCCTGAGCGGTGTTAACACATTATTGGTCTGGTGCATCTCATTGATTACACCACTTATTTCACTAATCGTGACATGAGACAGCACGGTACTCAAAAGAGCATTAGCCAGAGTTTTAGAGCAGCCTGGGAGAACCCACTGAGGGTAACGCACATGAAACACTTAGTGCTAATACCAAAGATAATGTGGGCTCAATGAGACTTCTCTTTCGGAAGTTAGAGAGGAAAACGGTCAAAGAAATTAAGGCTTAGGCCTCGTACACACGACCGATTTTCTCGTCCAAAACAGTCAAGAAAAGTGCCGCGAGAGTTTTTTTGTCTAGAAAAACGTTCGTGTGTATGGTTTTACGACGAGAAACTTGACGAGAATCTCGACGAGAAAATAGAGAACCTGCTCTCTATTTTCTCGTCAGGATTCCAGATTTCCTCGTCGTGTTTCTCGTCGGCCTGTTTTGTGACGAGAAAATGGTTCGTGTGTATGCTTTTACGACTCTTCCAAAAGCGCGCATGCTCACAAGCAACTATGAGACGGGAGCGCATCTTCTGGTAAAACAAGCCTTCATAATGGAGAGAGCACATTCGTCACGCTCATAAATATTTCATCGTTTAAATGTTCTGCATTGAATTCTTCGTTAGAATGTTACATTAATCAAAACGAGAGACCTTCTTTTGCTGCTGATATTCACACAGAGTTCTGCCTTATTTTTAACCTTTTTCATGCTGCTCTTTATAAGATTTATGTGTATTATATCGTGCAAGTTTTTAGGAATAATTTAAATGGTTAGATTTTTCAAAATGATGTTAATTATAATTTCTCAATGTTTTGATAGCGATCTCCCATTTAATTTTCTAATCTATATTTTTAAAATTTCACACCATGTTTTTGAGCTAATCAGATTTAGTTATTCTTTTGGGGGGGTGATATCTGTGCCTTTTATTGTCAGTCAAATGTATCTGCTTACTCCAAAGCTTGTTTTTTTTTATTTAAAAATACACATAGTCAAGTATGAACTTAAACAAAAAACACATTTATTCATGTTTATAAATTAAATAAAGAGAAGGCAGCGCTGGAGAAGCTGCTGCCATTTGTGCATCCCAGGGACCCCAGAGCACACAGCAACCCTGTGTGGACACTAAAATTGGGAGCTTGAGAAGGCCCACATTTCAGAACACAATCTGATGCTGGCCTCCCAGAGGTCAGGAACAGCAGCAGGTGAGATATATGTCCCAAGTGTGTGGTACTACAACAGGCTGCCTTCTGTCCGACCAGTGCGACCACAATGAAGCAAGGCCATCACTTCCTCTTCTTCCTGGCAACCTTTCCTGCAGCCTTTCCTGAAGCCTTTCCTGAAGCCTTTCCTTCTTCGTTTAGCTGGAGGCTGGCCCACTGGAGGGGTACTCCTGTCAGGAGGAGGAGGTGGAGGTGTAGCAGAAGGGGGTGGGGCAGAAGAAGAAGGTGGAGGTGTAGCAGAAGGGGGTGGGGCAGAAGGTGGAGGTGTAGCAGAAGAGGGTGGGGCAGAAGGTGGAGGTGTAGCAGAAGGGGGTGGGGCAGAAGGTGGAGGTGTAGCAGAAGGGGGTGGGGCAGAAGGTGGAGGTGTAGCAGAAGGGGGTGGGGCAGAAGGTGGAGGTGTAGCAGAAGGGGGTGGGGCAGAAGGTGGAGGTGTAGCAGAAGGGGGTGGGGCAGAAGGTGGAGGTGTAGCAGAAGGGGGTGGGGCAGAAGGTGGAGGTGTAGCAGAAGGGGGTGGGGCAGAAGAGGAAGGTGGAGGTGGAGGTTGAGGTTGGGTCAGTTGGGCCACCTCACATATGGCGGTATTGGGGGTAATTTGCTCCATCACCCCCTTGTTGAGCAAGGTGATGAGCAGGGGTTCGCATAGGAGGCGTTGCTCCATGCTCATCACCTTGAACTTAGCCTCCACTAGGCCGGCAATGGCCTCTTCAGGGGATGTGGGCTCCTTGAGGGTGGCATGGGCCTCTTTAATAAGGGCCATTGCTGCCTCACTGGTGGTCCTGTCCCTCCTGCCTCTTTTGTGAAGCCTGATGGGAGGCACCTGGGATCTGGTGCTTCTCCTTTGCCCTGCCACCTCCTGTCTGCCACTGGGCCCTGCCACCTCCTGGCTGCCACTGGGCCCTGCCACCTCCTGGCTGCCACTGGGCCCTGCCACCTCCTGGCTGGTACTGGGCCCTGCCACCTCCTGGCTGCCACTGGGCCCTTCCTCCTCCTGCCTGACAGTTTCCAGACCCTCCTCCTGGCTGATTTCATCCTGTGTATGAAAAAGAAACATAGTTTAATATGTTGGTTTAATCTTTGCATCAAACTTTGTAATCCTGATGGAAGCAATTAGAATGTAAATGCATAAATCCTTGCTTTAAATTTACCACTACATCAGCTTGACTATTTACCACACAATTAAGTGCAGAATAATGTCTACAGATCATGATTTCACTTGTGTAATACAAAATAATGTATGTTTCTCATCCTGACATATTTGGGAAACATTAATTTTATCCCACTACATTTTCAGTTAATACTATACCTGGCTCCAGATGGACAAATCAGGATCATCCAGGATGGCTGCCTCCTCTTGCTCCAGAGAAGGCTCAGGTTGGCTGCAGGGAAGTCTGGGGGGAAGAGTGGAGAGTGATGGCCTTGGCTCAATGTGGTCATCCAGGAAGGACATCCTGCTGTAGTACCACAAAATCGGGACATAAACATCATCTGCTGCTGCTCCTGACCTCTGAGAAGCCAGCACCTTAGAGCGTTCAGTCCTGTAGGTACCTCTCAAGCTCCCAATTTTAGTGTCCACTTGTTTTGCTGTGGCTGTGGGCACCTTGGTATGCACAAATGGGAGCAGCTTCTCCAGCGCTGCTTTTCTCACCCCTTTTTTTTTATGGATGGGGTTTTTGGTCTCCCACAGAGCCGGCAGCTCCCTTACCCGGTCAATAAATTCCGCCAGGAACTCTTTGTCGCTAATAAAGACATTCATATTGTATCTGCAAGTAAAATAAATTATATTTAAATAATGTGAGGCAAACAGTCTAACCTCCTTCACATCCTAGTCACCATATATATCCTCCACCAATCTCAAGACAGTATAGGCCAACAATTTTTACAAGTCTCACAAAATCACATACCTTCGTTCGCACGTCCGTCACTTGAACTCCTCTCTCCGCACACCGAACGTACTATAGTCACATGTGTGTTTGCTATATACACACCACGCATGCGTCCAAATTCGAACACGTCGCTCCGCACACGTCGCCCGCCCATGACGTTCTAACTACCATCTTTTCCCCGCCCCTTCTCTTTCGGCGCGCAGACAGATATGGCGGAGTTACAGCAGGTGTCTGATAATTCCGCAACTAGCGAAGAGACAAGCCCGGAGACCGAGGACACGTCACGATCAAGGAGGAGATTCAAGGCATCGAATATGTCTTTTGCGGAGATGGCGGAGATGGTGGACATCTTGGTCAAGGCTGATTATGATGCCAAGCATGAGCCGTATATCAAACCAAATAGAAGGAAGGCCAAAATCCTCACTAAAGTTGTGAAGAGTCTGAGGGCGAAGTTCGGGGTGAAACGCTCAAATGAGCAGCTCAGAAAGAGGTGGTCAGACCTCAAACTGAGGGAGCCAGACCAGTTGAGGATCATAAAGAGGATGCTCGCTAAAAGTAAGTAAAATGACGACCTTTATGCTATTAATCTTTTTAGAAACTGTCATTTTTTTTTTTTTTAGCATATTGTACTCCCTTCCAAAATGTAATATTTTGAACTAGGTTGGGCACAGTAATCGTTCGTTACGTTACCGACACTTCGTTCGGCCACTATCCGCGGTTTTGGCTTATTTAAGACCCCCAAAAGTAATTAGACATCTGCCATTTTTGACCAAGTATTGTGGATAATTTTTAAGTCTAGATGATGTGTTTGTAAGGAGAATGAAATGCAAACTTTAATCAGTGTAAAGGAGAGGACACTCAGCAGCTGCTTCCACATCTGTACTTTGGAGCACTATAGTGTGGGCCACCAGACCCGCCTTTTTTGGGTGTCCCACACAGGTGCATCAGAGTTTATTTGTGGTGCCTCCATGTCCAAAAAATTACATCCAAATGTGAATACTAAACATATTTGGGGTCATAAATAATGCATTTTTCTTTAAATTCCGCACAAACACACACTTGTACCCCACTTCCAAACAATTTATCCTGTTTTAAGTTTAACAATGAGATTTTTACAGTGTGATAAATAGACCTTTGGTTTTATTCTCATAGGGGAGAGAAGCCTGGGAGGAGGACACTCCAGGGAGCACATGCACCCCACAACTTCCAAGCAACCCCAAACTCCCAAAGATCCACAACCGAAAGATGTGCAGGAAGTTGAGGTGGAGGAAGGAGAAGTGCAGGAAGGAGAGGTGGATGACGTTGTGGATCTGGTCACCACAACAGGTCAGTATCTGACACCACAGCTTAAGGTAAGCGAGGTAGGCCTGCAGAGTTTGATTAATTTTTTTTTTATGGTTTTTAGGGGATGGAAATGTTGTGAAGGATAGCACACCGTTCTCTGCTGACAGTGCCCTCCGCCTCATCCAGCAAGTGATGGAATGTAGCACGGAACTGGACCTAATTAAACAAAGAATCCATGTGATGGAACAAACATTTAAAGACATTCTCGATGTTTTGGGGAGAATTCAATAAGCCATCCAAACACATTTGTTTTTACATGTTTGTTTTTATATTTTTTCTAATTTTTTAAGTAACAAAACAGCCAAAAATTGAATATGCACACAGTGTGTGAACATGTGCTATCTGCCATCAGGGGATATCCATGTACGTCTTTTGTGGGTGCAACCCCTTCCTCGTATCAAAAGTCGGTGAACTGAGGAAGGGGATGCACCCCCAAAACACGTCCATTGATCACCCCTGATGGCAGATAGCACATGTTGACAATAGGGATCAGGATTGTAAACTTCCTATTTTCAAAAAAGTAAAAATGTGTGCATATTGAATTTTGGGCTGGGCAAGGGGTGGCAGGACCCCATATTAGGACGGGCACATAGAGACATAGTTTGTGTAACTGAATGTCTCAGATTGCTCAGAGGTATCCAATGTTGTCATTTTAGAAATGCAAGTGGTATTTTTGTATTTTCATAAGCCAAAATTTGCCGGGTTGTGGCCAGGCCAACCCCAAAGTAAAACAAAAAAAAATGTGCAGAGAGTAAAATTTTTGACCACAAACAACGTGTAGCTTCTTTTTATAATACTCTCTAAGCTTATTTGGTTCTTTTGTAAGGTAACATAGTGAAATTGGTTGTTATTTACTAAAGTAAAATACACTTGCCACTACAAATGCACAAAGACAAACTAGGAGACAGGAAAGAACAAATAATTAAAGGTTTAAACAAGATTTTTATTGGGATACTTAGACATAGGCTGGCATAGGAATTGCCCCCCTACCCGTGAAATACTCCATGTATTTGTCACGAACCACACGGGCATTTTGGGGGGGCAAGCCAAGACGGGCAGATTCCAGGCCCGGAAGGGGATTTGCAGGGGAAAGTCCAGCCTCTGGCAAAACTGAGGCCATATAGGAATGTGATTTTTGGCTCAGAAAGTTGTGTAGCACACAGCAGCATAACACTACATAGTTTATTTTGTAGTCCGCCAAGTGGATGGAAGTCATAAAAAGGCGGAACCGGCTGGCCATTATGCCGAAGGCATTTTCAACGACTCTTCGGGCCCTGGCCAGCCGGTAATTGAACACACTCTTCTCTGGGGTCAGGGTCCTCTGTGGAAATGGCCTCATAAGATGCCGTCCGAGTCCGAAGGCTTCATCAGCCAAGAAAACAAAGGGGAGTCCTTCAATATTCCCTGCATCCGGTGGCAATGCAAGGTCGTCACTCTGGAGACGGAGGGCAAACTCCGTCTGGATGAAGGATCCCCCATCGGACATCCGGCCATTCTTCCCTACATCAACATAGAGGAATTCATACCGTGCTGACACCACCGCCATCAGCACAATGCTATGAAACCCCTTGTAATTGTAGTAGTAGGATCCAGAACGGGGTGGCGGCACGATGCTTCCCGTCTATGGCACCACCGCAGTTGTGGAAGTCCCACCGCGTGGCAAACTCCAATGCCACAGTCTGCCATTCCTGTGGCGTGGAAGGAAGCTGTGGAGTGAAACAAGATGAAATAATATTAGAAAAACAAAGGCATACATTACAAGGAAATTCTATCCCAAAAAATTAGAGACCAACATCAATCAAATTATACGTTTATTAAGGTGTGTAAAAAAAGTATAATGGAAGGCTCATTTATCATATTCATCACCCCCTCTGATGGGCCATTACTAAATTATTTTGGGGGGGGGGAGATGTGTTTGGCCAAAGGATAGCATTGCAGTGGCGGTGCGTCCAGAGTGGGCGCTGGAGCACTGTCCCCTCTCTCCTGTGCCCATCACTCAGAACAATACATAGGTTCATGCGTTGCATGAACCTATGTATTGTCTATGCCGCCCACTATTCAGGTGGATGGCCTCTTGTAAAGCGACCGACATATGAATAATTGCGTCATTTAGGGGGTTAAAATTGCAGAGCAGAAACAGGTATTAAAAAAGTCTTGCAAATTACAACCTGAGGGATGTAATTGGCTTCCTCAAAGAAAAATCGGGGACGCAAGGAGGGGGGCATTCCTTGTGTAAACACTGACAGGCTGCTCTGGCAATCATGTTCACCAAGTCTGTTTAATGGTAACATGATTGGCTGATGCAACATGAAGGGAAGGAGAAGACATCAAGGACAGAAGAAGGATGGCGCTGACCACAAGAAGGTAAGTGCAGGGCTGGGGGGAAACTGTCTGCATTAGAGGGGACTAAATGGCTGCATTGGAGGGGACAACTGGGGGCGTTTATTAGGCAACAGAGCAAAAAAGGAGGAAGTTTATTTCCGAAATTGGGGTTGGAACCCCCCAACATTTGGAGCAACAGGCGCCCCTGCTGGAAAAGTTAGTGAGGGGAAATATTTAGGGAGGAAAAAAAAGGGGCAATCTAAAGCTTCCAACATGCATGGGGACAAAGGGGACATTCTCAGCATATTACAATCATGGTAATTAGGGAAGGATGAAAGAAATACAATACATTAGCATACATGTAATACATAAAATGTGATGTTAAGGGAGAAAACTTACCCTAATATAGTCCTCCTGCAGGACTTGTATAATAGCAGAACAGGTGTCTGGGATTATGAGGCCCAGAGCCTGGGGGGAGATGCCTGTGGTGAACTTCAAGTCCTGAAGACTTCTCCCTGTCGCCAGGTAACGCAACGTGGCGATGGGCCTCTGCTCAGCACTGATGGCTTCCCGCATAACGGTGTCCTTCCTGGTAATATAGGGGGACACCAAAGCCAACAGTTCCTGAAAAACGGGGTCAGACATCCTCAGAAAATTCCTGTAGTCCTCAGGATTATTCTCGACGATCTCCCGCAGCAGAGGCATGTGGCAGAATTGGTCCCGCTGGAGCAACCAATTCTTGGTCCATGAACTCCTCCTCACACCATTCATGGACTGGTCTTGGTCCAAAACAAGCAGACCAACACCAAGCGCACGCACAGCACAAACTCGACGACGAGAACGTCCAGGCGACATGGCTAGGAAACGGTCGTCTAATCAGAACGTACAGAACAGAACGCACTTTAGAACAGCAAGAACTATGAATAACGAACTGAAATTCAGAAACGAACAGGCAATAACGCACTGTAAAACAGATACGACCTGCCTAGACGCCCTGAAAGTCAAGATACGAACCCACAAGCACAAACTGAACGGCAGAAAACGATCTGAAAAGTACGAAGACTGAAAAGCGCGAATCGTCTCTTCCCAAACTTTTACTTCACACGCGGTAACACGAGATCAGCAAAAGCAGCCCAAGGGGTGGCGCCAAGAAAAAAGATCTTCCCCTTTATAGTGCCGTCGTACGTGCTGGACGTGAGCGCAGAGAACCACGAGGAAATTGGAAAATGACAGTGTGTACGCATAGAAAGCTTGACGAGAAAATCGACAAGCTTAACAAGAATCTCGTCGAAAAAAACGACGTGTTTTTTACGACGAGAAAATCGGTCGTGTGTACGAGGCCTTACAGGGATTTTAGTAAACTTACCGAGTACCTAATACTTGAATGAATACCCAGAGGTCTTTAAATAAAGAAGTTTCCAACCTTTGAACTTTTAATGATAATCTTAAGAAGCAGTGGACTGATATTTTGAATGCGTGTATTTTCTTTTGACATAATACATATCATCATCCTCTCAAAAACAAAAGAAGATTGAAAAGTTACAAAGTGACATTTCCAGTTTACAACAAGAAATTTTACCTTTACAAGATTTACAGCTGATGATACACTAGCAGCCTCTGATTTGGATAGTTCATCTATTCAGACTGCTACTCCTTAAAGTTTGGATGGTGCAGCATCTGTTTCAAAAACCGGGACCCAAAGGACGCAAGGGAAACAAGCGGAACTGCAGCAGAAACACAAAAAGACCTGGAGGGAGGGTCACTGAGGACATGGATAATGTGCTTAATCTCTCTGATCAGACAGTGACTCCTGACAAGATTGAGACAAGATGTCTGAATGTCTGTCCTCAGAGACATTTTAATCTTTTTGAAAAGCCCTGTACACACGATCGGATAACCTATGGATTTTCGTCCGATGGATTTGACCATCGGAAATCCCATGAAACTGTTTTTAATCAGTCTTGGCCACACACCATCAGTCAAAAAACCGACCGTTCCAAACATGGTGACGTAAAACACTCCGATGAGCCGAGAAAAATGAAGTTTAATGCTTCTGAGCATGCGTCGACTTGATTCTGAGCATGCGTGGGTTTTTTAACCGATGGACTTGCCCATAGACGATCGCAAATTACCATCGGTTCTTGATCCATCGGAAAATTTTAAAACAAGTTCTATTTTTTCCATCCGATGGAAAAAAGACCGATGGGTACCATACACGATCGGTTTGTCTGATGAAAACCATCCATCGGACGGTTTTCATCAGTTAAACCGATCGTGTGTACGGGGCTATACTGTTTTGGACATGAGACTATGAGAGCGATAACACCAAATTTAACACACCTGCTCCCTGTTCACACCTTAGACCTTGTAACACTAACGAGTCACATGACACCGCAGAGGAAAAATGGCTAATTGGGCCCAATTTGGACGTTTTCCCTTAGGGATGTACTTAATTTTGTTGCCTGTGGTTTAGACATTAATGGCTGTGTGTTGAGTTATTTTGCGGGGACAGCAAATTTACACTGTTATACAAGCTGTACACGCACTACTTAACATTGTAGCAAAGTGTAATTTTTTTAGTATTGTCACATGAAAATATATAATAAAATATTTACAAAAGTGTGAGGAGTGTACCCACTTTTGTGAAATTAAGAACTGACCCTACTAAAACATATAAAGCTATTTTAGCTAATTTGATAAAGAAAGGGGTTAAGTTAGGGATTTTTGACCCTGAGGAAATTGAGCTTCTCATTCCTAAATACCCAGTCCTGGCTACTTTTTATCATCTTCTGAAGACACATAAGGGGGAATTATAGCCTGGATAGGGTCTTTCAATGAGAAGTTGGATGAGCGGCTTAAAGTGTAAGTAAACCCCCCTATCGTTTTCAGCCAAGGAAGCTGCCATCTTTGCCTCTGTTTAATCTACAACTGCCATGATGCTGCACATGTGATCAGTTATGACACCAGCCATTGGATGGTTTGACAGTTTGGTTGAGAGCACAATCAATGGGAGTGTTACATTTCCGGAACGTGCAGGAAATGAAACTGTTTTATGGATGGGTTTACTTCCGCTTTAATGGCCAGCTCCAGCCTTTAGTTGTGCAGCTCCCTAGTTACCCCCCTTCCTTGTTACCTAAAAGATACCAATCATCTAATGAGTATTTCAAATAGCTTGGATTGGGATGAACATTGTGCTTGGTTAACCTGTGATGTGGCTAGCCTTAATTCCTCTATCCCTCACCATCTGGCAGTTCAAGTCATCTCTTTCTACCTTGAATCCTATATGAATTTAACTAGTTAATGTCGTTTAAACATTCTAGATATTCTACAGCCCTCCTTTGGGCCTCCTCCAGACCCTGCACCTTAATGCTTCCCCAGCTTCTTCCCAGCAGCAACACAAGCTAAGGTAAGGGGGTGCACTTTAATGTAAGGGAGGGTGGGGGGACTCTTGACATCTGATGTAAGGGGGGTGGAATACTCTGGACATCTAGTACTACAGATACAACCAGCCCTTTGAGGGCAATCATAATGCTGATGTGGCCCTCGATAAAGTTGCATTTGACACCCCTGTTCTAGAGTATCTTCTTGTACGCAATTTTTTTATATTTTATGGGGTGTGCTTCCTCCAGAATTGTGGGGCTTCGATGGGTGCCAAATTTTCACCCTCCCTCGCCAATCTTTTCATGAGTTGATGGGAGCGGTCCCACATCCCCGAGGGTGGCAACCCCTTTAGATCCCACATTAGAATGTATTTTCGCTAGTAAAACAGTCATAAAAAGCACCTGAAAAAATCCTAATGCCGCGTACACACGACCATTTTTCTCGTCAGGAAAAATTTAATTTTTTTTCTTTGACGAGAAAAACGACCGTGTGGGGGCTTTTGGTCATTTTTCCTGACGAGAAAAACGGCATTAATCACGACGAGAAAAATTAGAACATGCTCTAATTTTTCTCGTCGTGATTCACAGCATTTTTTTCCGTGGCAGTTTTCCCATAGGGAAACACTGCCGGGGAGCCTACACACGGTTGTTTTTCTCGACCAAGAGAAAAAATTACGGGAAAAACGGCCGTGTGTAGGGAAACAAGCCATTCCTCGTTTTTCCCGTCGATTTTCTCGACGGTGTTTTCACCGTCGAGAAAATCGATCGTGTGTACGCGGCATAAGATGTGATACAAGACTGTATCTACAAATCGGTGCTATTCCCCTCAACTCCTAAAACACTGACGATACTGGCACAAAAGGTTAGGGAGGACCCCAAAGGAGTTCTATAGGGAGGAAAGGAATAAAGCAGCCGCAGTCTCTCCCTCTGGGAATAACTTTAATGTATGAAATGATAACACAAATTATATGAAAAACACAGACTACACAGAAATAAAAGGTTAAGAGACAACATTGTCACTTAAAAGCACACACTCCTCAGATACACTCACACGGTCTGTACAGATATCATAAAGCAAGTAGACATGCAGTCAGGTAAGAGGCCAGGTGAGGTAGAGTTGCAGAGAACCACAATGGTGTCAGCCTGAACCAGGCTGTACACAAACAGTGTGGACTTCTGCTCACACCATGAGTCTGTGGTAGCTTCAAACGCTGCGATAGGAGCCTTGAGTCCTACTGATGACCAGATAGTATCCAGGCCGAACTGAGAGACTGTGGTAGCCCCGAGCGCTGCAATAGGAGCCTTGAGTCCTGTTGATGGCCAAGCGGGAGGTAGCCTCAAGCGCTGCAGTGGTAGCATCGAGTCCCGCAGACGGCCACCTGGGTGGTAACCTCAGACACTGCAGTAGTAGCCTCAAGTCCTGCATATGGCCGGGTGGATGGTAGCCACAGGCTCTGCAGTGGTAGCCTCGAGTCCCGCTGATATGGTCGCTAGTTAACCCTAGAGGGTCAGGGCAGTCCAAGTATGGAGTTGGTGTCCGACCAATGCAGGGAGAGTGGGGAGAGGCCAGGCAGCACTACTCCCGCACGGTCACCGGCTTCCAAGGCAGAGCAGAAAAAAATACAAAAAAAGGGTCACTGCCCCTACCTATAATTGGTCTTCACAGCAAGAAGCACTGGAAGGGAGGACGCATTTCCAAGCTCAACTTACCAACCAGCCAGCAACCAACCGAATTCACTTGTCTAACAGTGGTTTAAAACAGGGGTTTAGTTGCACGCATTTGCAAATGCATGCGTAAGCTGCAGGCCCTATCAAGGCTCCCTGTATACTGTATACTAAATTTAAAGAGTCTCCTCAGTGGGAGCACATGTATGCTGATGGATAGATGAAGGGCAGATGACTGGAGGGAGCCCAACCCTCCTTAAAGGAGCAGGAACACACTAAACACCCAGCAGTGACCTTTTTTTGTATTGTTGTCATTGTGGTCAGGCAATGCACTAGCACCTTTGCTGCCATTGTGCAATGTGCTGGGTGTTTAGTGTGTTCCTGCTCCTTTAAGGAGGGTTGGGCTCCCTCCAGTCATCTGGTAGGCCATTAATATATTATAATTTGCACAAATTTAGTGAAGGCACATTAACAATGTCTCCAATAGAACAGGCTATTTCTGCTCCTTTAACGAGGGTGGGTCCCAGCCTACTCTGTCTTGGAAGCCGGTGACTGTGCGAGAGCAGTGCTGCCTGGTGTCAGGAACGGGTTCACCCACTTGGTCCTATGGATTGCAGTACTAGTGTCCACCAGCAGGTGTCTTCTTGCAGCCAGTATCTATGGTGGAGGATCTCACCTGCTGGTGGTACTGTCTGATCCATAGGCTGTAGTACTGGCGTTCACCAGCGAGTATATTCCGGCAGTGTGGGGCAGGCAGCACTTCCTCCGCTCAGCTGTTACATGAGGACAATCACTACAGTCCTATAAATACCCGGCGAGCCCTCACATGCTCGCCTTGGTATCTCTCTCCCTGACCTTGAGCCTGCGATCCTTACTTTGAGCCTGTATCTTACCTGACCCGATCTGATCCCTATCACAAGCCCTTCCTGGACCTGTCCCTCCTGTTTCCTGATAACCCTCGATCCCTGCCCTGCAGCCTGTCCATCCATCCTCTCCCTGTCCTGTTGTTTCCCCGTCCTTACCCATCTGCTGATATCCCCTTGTGTATGACCTTCGGCCTGGCTTGTTTACGATTCTGGTATCTCCCCTTTATTTGTAAATACTATTTGTTGTTAGTTGTGCACTGGTTGTTTTCACTTGTTTGTCGCCTTTTAAATAAACACTTTTCTTTTTCGTACATCATGGGACACAGAGCGACTTAGTCATTACTAATGGGTTATATAGATTACCTTCAGGTGTTGGCACTGGCCAATTCCAAACCGGAAGTACCCTCCCCTATATAAGCCCCTCCCACCCGGGAGCACCTCAGTTTTTTGCCAGTGTCTAAGGTGTTGGCCAAAGAGTAACATGTGTTTTCACTGGGCTTGCGTACAGGTTCTTTTGGGCCTTAGTAAGCTGTTCCGGATCCCACCAAAAAAGCTTCATAGCTAAACGGTCGGTACCCGGGCCTTGCAGCAGAAGAGCAAGGTTTTGCCTGTAATGCTTCTCTTAGGAGGGCTGGACCCTGGGATCCAGAGCTCTGGTCATACCCACGACCAAGATGTTGTCTGTGCAGGGTGCTATACAGGTCCAGGGGAGTGGAATCCTTGGGAACCCGGTCCCTGAAGGTTTAATTACAATGCCTGCCGTGATAGGTGAAGTTTGGACTTCTGTGGACCAAACAAAGTCCTGCGGCGGGGATCAGGTAAGTGGGGGCCCCCAGGAACTTGGTTCTATTGGGGGACCCCCAAGCCTAATTTGTCTTTCTGTCTGTTACCTAACGGTATTCCCGCTAAATATCTGTGTTTGCCTGTAACTACTGAAAATGTAAAATTTTAATAGTAGTCAAGAAAAAAAAAAAAAAGGGACCGCGGTACCTGTGTTAAACCACTAGAGGCCGCTGTAGTCCATTTTTCTTGTCATGTGGATCTTTGGTTTTCTCAAGTCAAAAGATCCAGGCAGCTGGTAAGTTTCTCTGTGGGAATCCACTTCCTCTGCCCTGTTGCTGCGCTCATCCACCGCACAGGCCCTCCGGCAAAAAGGGCCCTGGCTCCTAGTCCCCTGTTTGATTTCGAAAAGGGCGCCAATGGCGCACGGGCGCGCGCGCGGGCGCGTGCACGCGCCTCCTATGAAAAAAAAAGGGGCGGGGCGGGTGGATGACGCTCGATGCGCGCCGCGGCGCTTCTGCGCATGTGCGGGCGTCCCAGCATAGTTAAAAGACACAGTACAAGTGTCAGCTGGATGCAAACAGAGCTAGCAACAAACAGTGGCACACAGAGGCGGTTGATGCAGGCATCCCCATAGAAAGGCACTTTAGTGGACACCAGCTGGTATATAGCAGCACCTGTGTTAGACTATTACCAGCAAAATTGGTGTATGACGACGGGAATACCTCAGCTTTGTGCTTAAAGGATATGTCGTCCAGACGCTCCGGAAATAGATCTTCCAGGAAGCCAAAGGGGTCTCCATCGGGCTCTGAGGATATTGGGCATGCTTGTACTGCACCAATCTCCCCTGAGAATTCAGAGGTCAGTAGCCGTAGAAACCCCGCAGGAATGCCTGGTGCTGCGGCTGTCCCCAGTCCACCTGCTCCTGTATATATAACAGAGGAGGTTTTATCCTCAACTCTGGGAGGATTGGAAGAGAGATTAACAGCATTGATCGCTGCTTCCCTGTCTCAGGAAAAGCGCGTCCGATCTCCGTCTCCTCCTTCAGAGTGCCTGTTAGTGGAGGAACAGCCCCACACAGAGATCGACCTACCTGAAGGGGATCAGGATGAGGTTGATTCAGTTATGGAGGAATCAACAGTGGAAGAACCTTTCTCAGCATCTCAGGCTGAAAGATTATGGGTTCAGTCTCTGACTAATACGGTCCGATCAGCATTTTAAATGCCTCTGGCGGAACCACCATCCACTACGGTTTCCTCGCTGGGGTCGCTAAAAGCTCCCCAGGCTGTCTGTTCCTTCCCAATCCACCCTTTATTAGAAGGGCTTATTTACCAGGATTGGGAGCATCCTGATAAAATATTTGCTCCCCCCAAGAGATTTCCGGTGATCTATCCCATGGAGGATAAGTTCATAAAAAAATGGAGGGTCCCTACAGTGGACACAGCCATCTCTTCTGTTAACAAATCACTGACATGTCCAGTAGATAATGTTCCAATGTTCAAAGACCCAATAGATAAAAAAATTGGAGTCTTTACTAAAATCTGCTTTCTCTACAGCAAGCATGGTGACACAACCTGCAGTAGCAGCGATTGGAGTCTGCCAAGCAGTGAAAGATCAGTTGAAACAAGTCTTAAGGGACTTACCAGATCAGCAGGCTCTTGCCCTAGCTGACCTGCCTAGAGCCTTGTGTTTTGCGGTGGACGCCATAAAGGATACAATCCAACAGGCCTCCCGCTTTACGCTGTCTATATGCGTAGGCTTCTGTGGCTCAAAAACTGGTCTGCTGAAGCTCCCTGTAAAAAACTGCTGGTTAGCTTCCCATTTCATGGAGAACGCTTATTTGGAGAAGATCTGGACAAATATATCCAGAAAATTTCTGCCGGTAAAAGTTCACTCTTACCGGTTAAGAACAAGGGTAGAAGTCCTTCTTTTAAGAGGCCTACTTCTCCAGTCCCTGGCACATCGGCTGTGAAACAGTTCCGACGGCCTCCGCGGTCAAATCCAGGGGGCAAAAATCAGGGACAATCACAGGGTATCAAGAAACCCTGGGTCAAGAGAGGTACAAAACCTCCCCCTAAGTCATGAAGGGTTGCCCCCACTCAGTCGGGTGAGGGGAAGACTTCAGTTGTTCACAGAGACCTGGCGGGACACCATCAGAGATGGGTGATCTCCGCAGTAAGTCTGGGATACAGGCTGGAGTTAAAAGACATTCCTCCTGCCCATTTTATAAGGTCAAACGTGCCAAGCGATCCCCAGAAGAGTGGATCCCTCCTTCTGGCACTAGAGCAACTATTGCCCCAAGGGTAATCATGAAGGTTCCCTTGAAAGAAAACGGGTTCGGGTTTTACTCGAACCTTGTCACAGTCCCCAAACCAAATGGGGACATGAGGCCCATATTAAATATAAAAGGGCTAAACAAGTTCCTACATATCAGGACTTTTTCGGATGGAGTCGATCCGATCGGTGGCCACCGCCCTACAAGGGCAGGAATGGTTAGCCTCGATCGACATAAGGGATGCTTGTTTGCATATTCCCATCTGTCCGGCCCACCAGAAATTTCTACGCCTTGCAGTAGAAGGGCGCCATTTTCAGTTCAGAGCCTTACCTTTCGGTCTGGCCACGGCACCACGAGTGTTCACAAAAATTCTGGCCCTACGATTGGCCAAACTAGGAACACAAGGTGTAACGATAATGGCATATCTAGACGACTTGTTGCTGATAGACCACTCAGTGAAAAAAACTAGAAGTGGTCGTTCACAAGATAATCAAGTATCTGGAATCTCACGGTTGCATTATCAACCGAGACAAGTCAGCCCTAAAACCAGTCAAAAGCCTGGAATACTTGGGGGCTAAGACTGGATTCAAATCAGAGAAAGATTTTCTTACCTCCAGAGAAGGTGTCGTCTTTGAAAGATTTGACCCACTTAGTGGGTACAAAAAAGAAAAACCATCCATACGCCTGTGTATAAGGCTGCTGGGAAAAATGGTGGCTTCATTCGAAGCGGTACCCTACGGTCAATTCCATTCAAGGAACTTGCAGAGGGCCATACTGTCAGCCTGGAACAAAAAAGTTCAGGCTTTAGACTTACCAATGTCCCTGTCCCCTTCCGTTCGCAAGAGCCTCCATTGGTGGTTGGTGCCCCAGAATCTGGGAAGGGAAACCCTTCAGTCCGGTTTCTTGGAAGGTGGTCACTACAGTTGCCAGCCTCATAGGCTGGGGGGGCAGTACTGGAGCAATGGTCTCTCCAGGGCAAGTGGCCAGAAGCAGAGAAGGCCCTGCCCACCAATCTCTTAGAGATACGAGCAGCCCGGTATGCCCTAGTAGCATGGACATCCAAACTCCAAGGGTCACCTGTCAGAATTCAATCAGACAATGCCACAGCAGTGGCATATATCAATCTCCAGGGTGGCACCAGGAGTCGTGCAGCCCAGAGGGAAGCAAATTGCATCCTGGAATGGGCAGAAAGGTATGTCACAGCCATATCCGCGGTTTTCATCCCAGGAGTGAAAAATTGGAGAGCGGACTTTTTAAGTCGCCAGCAATTATGCCCGGGGGAATGGTCTCTTCACCCCGAGGTTTTCCAGGCAATATGCCAGCGGTGGGGAACACCGGATGTAGATCTGCTAGCATCCAGATTCAACGCAAAGGTGGACAGATTTGTGTCTCGCACAAAGGATCCCCTAGCTTGCGGTTCGGATGCCCTAGTGTTCCCTTGGGATCAGTTCAAGCTGATATATGCATTCCCACCGCGATTAATCCGCAGAATCAGGGTAGAAAAGAAACCAGTGATTCTGGTGGCTCCAGCGTGGCCCCGAAGGGCATGGTACGCGGAGATTGTAAAAATGTCAGTGGGAAGTCCTTGGACCCTCCCACATCGTCCGGACCTGCTTTCGCAAGGACCGATATACTACCCTTCCTTACCAGCCCTAGGTTGACGGCCTGGCTATAGAAGCCCACATTCTAAAAAAGAGAGGGCTCTCTAATCCTGTGGTATCTACCATGATCAATGCCAGGAAGCCGGTATCCAGGCAGATCTATTATAGGATCTAGAAGGCGTACATCACGTGGGGTGAGGCCAGGAAATGGCATCCACGTAAGTACGTAATAGGTAGGATTCTGGACTTCCTACAGTGGGCTGTACATAGGAAGCTTGCCTTGAGTACTATCAAGGGTCAGACGGCCTTGTCAATATTTTTTTCAAAGGCCCTTGGCTTTGCATTCATTAGTCAAAGCTTTCATACAAGGAGTGATGCGTATTAGCCCTCCGGTTAGTATTCCCATATGTCCATGGGACTTAAACCTGGTTCTGTCGGTTCTACAGAAACAACCATTTGAACCATTGCGGCACATTTTCTTGGTTCTTTTCACCAGGAAATTGATTTTCTTAGTAGCCATTTGTTCGGCTAAAAGAGTATCGGAATTAGCCGCCTTGTCCTGTAAGGAGCCATATCTGGTTATCCATAAGGACAGAGTAGTATTACGTCCTCATCCAGCCTTCTTCCTAAGGTGGTATCGAGGTTCCATTTGAACCAAGATGTGGTTCTTCCTTCCTTTTTCCCCAAACCTAGTTCGGTAGAGGAAAAGTTATTGCATTCTTTGGATGTAGTAAGAGCAGTTAAAGCTTATCTTAAAGCCACTGCTCAGATTCGTAGAACGGATACTTTGTTTGTTCTGCCGGAAGGCCCCAGAAAGGGTCAGGCAGCATCAAAAATCTACTTTAGCCAAGTGGATTCGACAGGTCATAATACAAGCCTATGGCTTGAAAAGGAGACCGCCTCCGTTCAAAGTTAGGGCGCACTCCACAAGAGCAGTTGGAACTTCATGGGCAGTGCATCACCAAGCCTCCCTGGCTCAAGTACTGTAAGGCCACAACATGGTCCTTAGTACACACGTTTACTAGATTCTACCAGGTAGACGTCAGAAGTCAGGAGGATGTCGCCTTTGGGCGCAGTGTGTTGCAGGCCGCAAAAGAGCCTCATGCCTGATGGCGCCCAGCTTATGTATCCCTCCCCTCATTTGGCATTGCTTTGGGACGTCCCATTAGTAATGACTAAGTCGCTCTGTGTCCCGTGATGTACGAAAAAGAAAAAGGGATTTTTATAACAGCTTACCTGTAAAATCCTTTTCTTGGAGTACATCACGGGACACAGAGCTCCCACCCCTCTTTTTGGGACACTTATTGCTTGGCTACAAAACTGAGGTGCTCCCGGGTGGGAGGGGCTTATATAGGGGAGGGTACTTCCGGTTTGGAATTGGCCAGTGCCAACACCTGAAGGTAATCTATATAACCCATTAGTAATGACTAAGTCGCTCTGTGTCCCGTGATGTACTCCAAGAAAAGGATTTTACAGGTAAGCTGTTATAAAAATCCCTTTTTTTTTCACTTAGGCCCCTTTCACACTGGGGCATTTTTCATGCGGTTTAGCGCTAATAATAGCGCTGTTATACCGCATGAAAAAATCCTGCCCTGTGCCTTCAATGTGAAAGCCCGAAGGCTTTCACACTGAAGCGGTGCGCTAGCAGGACCGATCCAAAAGTCCTGCTAGCCGCTTCTTTACAGCGGTAAAGGAGCGGTGTGTTCACCGCTCCTTTACCGCGGTCTCCCATTGAAATCAATGGGACAGCGCGGTAATACCGCCCGCAAACCGCGGCAATAGCCGCGGTTTGCGGGCGGTATTAACCCTTTTTCGGCCGCTAGCGGGGGTTAAATTAACCCCCCTAGCGACCGCATACCGCGGTAAGAACGACAGTATAGCAGCGCTGAAAATCGCGCTGCTATACCGCCACCGCACCTGCCCGCCCCAGTGTGAAAGGGGCCTTACATGCACTTTTGGTCTCCTCTGTGTAGCCACACAGTCTGGTCTACTAGATTCCCTGAAACCTGGCCTCTCCCCACCCTCCCTGCATTGGTCGGACACCATCTCCATACTTGGACTGCCCTGACCCTCTAGGGCTGACTAGCGACCCTATCAGCGGGACTCGAGGCTACCACTGCAGAGCCTGAGGCTACCATCCACCTGGCCATCAGCAGGACTTGAGGCTACTACTGCAGTGTCTGAGGTTACCACCCAGTTGGCCGTCTGCGGGACTCGATGCTACCACTGCAGCGCTTGAGACTACCACCCACTTTGCCATCAACGGGACTCAAGGCTCCTATTGCAGCGCTCAGGGCTACCACAGACTCTCAGTTCGGCCTGGATACTATCTGGTCATCAGTAGGACTCAAGGCTCCTATCGCAGCATTTGAGGCTACCACAGACTCGCAGCACTACTTGGATACCACTCAGCCACTGGCTTGATCCTTCAATTTCAAAGGGAACTATTGAGGAAAAGATTTTATATTCCCCTTCCTCCCTGACATGAACTGTGAGTAAGCACATCACTTTGACATCCCCAACAGGGAACTACCTTATCCTTCTCCATTGTCAGCCTCATCTGAGGGGACTGTCTGTGAATTAGGACACTGTGTGACTACTGGCCCAAAGCCTGTGTCTTGTCTACTATTAAGACTGCCAGGTTGCCCAGGGTCCACATTGTTGTGGTCCAAACCCTGTCTCTTTTCTACTTGCCCAAGGTCAAGGAAGATCTCCATATCACATTCTCAGTGGCCCACCAGTAGTTACAGATTTCCCAGTACTCATCCTGATATTTGGTGAACATTCTGTACCCTTTCCCCCTTGAGGCTGCCAACTTGAACAGGGGTAGGGGAGACTGTCTCTTACATCCCAGTGCTCTAGTAGCAGTCAGACTAGGCACAAGGCCCATGGTGTGAGCAGAAGTCCACACTGTTTGTTTACAGCCTGGTCCAGGCTGACACCATTCCCTGCAACTCCACCTCGCCAGGCCTCTTATTGTATGACTTCATGTCTACTTGCTTTATGATAATTGTGGGTCCATCTCCTCCCCCTACGCGTTACGTCACTGACACGTGACTTAATCATGGGTCCATGACCCATGATTAAGTCACGTGTCAGTGACGTAACGCGTAGGGGGAGGAGCCTGAGTGACGCTTGCAGCGGCAGTCCGAGTGAGGAACGCACGCCGAACTGAGCTGAGCAAACGCTGATAATTTCGGAGGTTATGTGAGTGCAGGCCACAGCTGTGACAGGTTGTGTCTTGTGGAAGGCTATTGTGCAATGATCTGTTTTCTCTTTCCTTTTATACATGTGGAATTATCCCGGGAAACTGAGTCTATAAGTCTATAAGAAGGAGTTTGTCCCAGGAGCTTTAATAGTTTGTATTGCTCAGTGGTTCAACTGAATATGGACTGGGAACACGGAGTATAAGGGATTTTCACAGATTTCTTTGCAGTCCGGTTTGAAATATTTGCTTCCTTTGGACACCTTTATTGTGACACTATTGTGGGGATAGGGGCAGTACCTATTATATATTATATTATATATTAATTTATTTCACTGAAGTATTAGTTTGCTCACAGCACGGAGAAATTATTTGAACATTTGTACCAGTGCACTATAATTAGGTTGGTGTTTAGCGCATCATTATTTGTATAATCAGATAACAGATAGTAATGTTGTTTAAACAACAATGAATAGTTTCACAGCAAGTTTTATTTTTATGTTCATTCCAAAATAATTTAAGTTTTTCTGCCTATGGGCTAGATTATTCACTATACTCAATTTCTCTGTCTACTATCATATAACTCTCCCTTTTTTAGAATAACTCTCTCTATGCTTCTTCCTTCTCTAGCTCGTATGCAGGATATTGATCTTATGTCTCATACACGGACAACCCGGTAGAATATATACCAGAATTGTTTTACTCATTATTTTATTTAAATAGTGACTTGATAAGTTTATGTGTTTTAAAGTTTATGTTGGCTGATATTGTCTCGGAGACTGCTCACTGCACTTCCAACTTAATCCTTAAGTGCCTGGTGAGTCTACCAGACACTCTTTGGATAAATTGTACCCACTGGCTGGTAATTTCTTGCTACCCACTGGATACTAGCTCCAGTTAGGAGCCATTTATTTAACACCGTTATAAAAGCTTCTCTTTTTTTTTTCTTTTTTTTTCTCTTTGTAACACTTTTCCAACTTTACCCCCCCTACCTTTTCTCCTCTTCCTTCTCTTTACTTTGTCCTCCCTTATTTGATTTATTGTCCTTTTCCTCCTCCATACTACGATCACATATATATCTAATAACAAAGTTTATAATTTTTGGATTATAAATAGATATTGATATGACGTCGCTCAATATACTTACACTCAATGTACAAGGTCTTAACTCCCCTCCTAAACGCACAAAAGCTTTCCACTTTTTCTCATCTATCCCAGCTCATGTGGTTTGTCTACAAGAGACACACTTTTCTACTCAATCCTCCCGTAAGTTTTGCAGCCACCAATATCCTCAAGTATACAAAGCCTCAGCCTCCACCAAACAGAGAGGAGTTTTGATTGCTTTCCACCACACTACACCTTTTACCCTACACTCAGAGATTAATGACCCTGAAGGTCGCTATATAATACTAAATGGTTTATTACTTGACAACGAAATCACGGTTGTATCATATTATGCCCCCAACAAAAATCCATTATCTTTTCTCTCTCACTTATTCAGTGTAATAGACTCTCACAAAAATATGCGGAGACTCTAACCAGGTAATACTGTATACCCAATTTTAGACAAATCCCCAACACCTGCAACTATTCACCGCCCTAAATACCAACAACTTTTAAACCAACATTCCCTTATTGATACATGGCGTGAACAACATCCTAGGAAAAAACAATATACTCACTACTCTCATCCCCATAAACAATTTTCTCGAATAGACCATTTATTAGTAAATATCAATTCTTCTCCACTAATACTCAATTCACAAATCATCCCTTGTGCGTGGTCTGACCACAATGCCTTACTGACTTCCTTTTCTTCGCTTATTCCAAAACCTAATCTGCGTACATGGTACATAAATGACAGCTTGCTAGCGATCCCTAAATACCGACAAGATATAGAAAAAGCCATTCAAGATTACATAGCAGATAATAAACCATCAGAGACAAATCCCCTAACTTATTTGGAAGCCCTGAAACCAGTCATCAGAGGAATCTGTATAAGTAAAGCTTCTTACCTACGCAAACAAAATAAACTAATACAAAAGCAACTAGATGAAGCATTTTATAAGGCTTCAGGAAACTTTCAAAGCAACCCTTCTCCCTCTAACTAACTAGTCTATGATAAAGCCGAACTAGAACTCAACCTTTTTCTAACAGATTCAGCAGAACAGATTCTCCGCAAAACCAAACACACTCTCTATATGAAAGCCAACAAACCTACAACCTTCTTAGCCCTTTCTCTCCGTAAATCAGACCACTCACGGAAGCCAATTAGATTAAAAATATCAAAAAACACCTTCTCCAGTAACCCTCAAAAAATAGTGAATGAATTTGGTAGAAAATTATCCCATTTATACCAAGAGACTCAAACTTTTGAACAATCACGCCTCGATTCGCTATTAGCTGATATTAAACTTCCCTCCCTTTCTGCAACCCAATTAGAAACCCTTGAAAAAACTATTACATCTCTTGAAATTCAAACAGCAATCAAAACTTTAAAGCCACACAAATGCCCAGGACCCGATGGTTTTTCAGCCATATACTATAAACACTTCCAAACACTACTTTCTGGAGGCTGCTATCCTTACCTCCTATGAATCCCTGCAGAACCTGATTTATCGTATGTCCCTTAGAGGGCGGGAGGGTACGAGTGTCCTGGCAATGATTATAAGGCTTATTAAGCAAACAAAACTACAGTCGTTCGCTGACAGTAATACCTTCTCGCCGAACACTCCACTCTGGGGGAACCCGACTCTACCAGAGTTCTTCCGCAGATCCGACGAGGGATTCTGGTCAAAAAGGGGGGTAAAAACTATTTTGCATTTATTCTCAGACAATGTGTTCCGTTCTTTTGCTGAATTTCATAGAGATTACAATCTACCACGCACAGCTTACTTCCTCTACCTACAGATACGCCACACTGCAGCAACGCAGTTTGGTCTTCGCAACATATCCATTCAACTCTCCCCACTGGAACATATGTTGACCGACTCCTCTCACACCAAGCTAGTTTCTACATATTATAGGTCCCTTCTGCATTCCACGACCCAAAGGCTGAGCAAGACGGCTGCCAGCTGGAGAGCTGATATTCCTGAGCTGACGGAGGAAATCTGGCAGGAGCTTTTGCCCCTCCAGGTTCCCTCTGTCATCTCCTCTCATGATAAAGTAATACAAACTAAATTGTTATACAGATCCTACTTTACTCCATGCTTACTATTTAAACGGAATAGATTGCCCTCTGCATTATGCTCTTGTTGCGGCATGGCTGATGGCACGTTCTTTCATTTAATGTGGGAGTGTGCTCCGATCAGGAAGTTCTGGTCGGAGGTCACAGCCTTCATTAGTTCATTGACACAATTACCTAATGTCTGTAATCCTCTAAGGTGTTTACTGGGCTATATTGATGATGATAGTATATCCGAGAATACACAAACATTTGTGAGAATAGTATTGTTTTATGCTAAGAAAGCAATAACCTTCCATTGGAAGTCTCCATCCTTACCCACTATTGCCTTCTGGCTCACAAATATTAACCATGCTGTATCATTATACAAACTGACATATGAGGCTAGAGGGTGTCCAAAAAAATTCAGGAAGGTTTGGGGCTACTGGGTTGATTCTGAGAGCACTGTCTCTCCTGCTCCTTAAAAATGTGACTGAATATTGTCTTCCTGATATATGCCAATTGTTTACCAGCTTTCTAAAAAACATTTTTTGCACTGTACTGGATTGGGCGATGTTCGCTCCATGTGTGTCTGTTTGTTGTCTATTGTATATCTTGTTTTGAAAAAAAAACTTAATATAAAATTTACCTTAAAAAAAAAAACACTACTTTCTCCTTTATTAATGGAAGCCTTCAATTCACTTCTAACTAGACATTCCTCCCATCCAGAATCCCTTTTAGCTTCCATTTCTATGATCCCAAACCAAATTCAAGACCAATCTCTATTCTTAATTTAGATATCAAGCTACTAGCTAAAATCCTCTCCAATCGACTAAATCCAATCATAGGCAACCTTATACATAAAGATCAGACAGGCTTTATCCCATCCAGACAAACTGGTGATAACATTCGTCGAGCACTTCTCCTTGCTCATATGGCACGAACACGTCGCATCTCTGCCTGCTTCCTCTCTATTGATATACGGAAAGCATTTGATTCCTTATCTTGGCATTATCTTCACTCTATCCTCGGTAGATGGGGTTTTGGAAACAACTTTCTACAGTGGATAACTTCTCTATATGACAAACCGAAAGCGTATATATAACTTACTCAGGTTACAGATCTGACCCATTTATTATTGAAAGAGGAACCAGGCAGGGATGCCCATTATCCCCCCTACTCTTTTCTCTAGCAATAGAACCCCTGGCCCAATTAATTCGCTCTAATATTAATATTAAAGGTCTTGAACACGGGTGCCATCAACACAAGCTATGTCTGTTCGCAGATGATGTCTTAGTTTTTCTCACTTCACCTTTAACATCAGCACCAAATCTTATATCCACCCTTACTAAATTTGGAGCTATATCTGGTCTTAAAATAAACTCTCAAAAATCTAAAGCACTAAACATCTCTCTTCCATTGGAATTGCAAACACATTTACAGGACTCCCTACCCTTTAGCTGGTCAACTTCACATATCACATACCTAGGTATCTCTCTAACGGCAAACCCAGCAGATCTATATAAGGCAAATTACCTACCATTGATGAAACAATTAAACGCACTAATGTAGAATTGGTCCTCTCTACCGTTGGCATGGATGGGTAGAATTACAGTCATCAAGATGTCAATTTTACCCCAAATCCTATATCTCTTCCGAAGTACTCCCAATTCAAGTCCCAGCATACTTCCTTCGTATTCTCCAACGCAAAACTCTACAATTCATGTGGGGCAAACTTAAACCCCGTTTACCACAAGCTACTCTATATACCCCCCGTATACGTGGTGGACTAAGTGTTCCAGATTTCACTAATTATTATTATGCTGCCCAATTGGCTCAACTCCCTAAATATCATGCTACCAAAGAGATTCCCCTCTGGGTCGCGATTGAATCAGTTGATTGCGATCCACTTTCTTTAGCAAATCTTCTGTGGCTCACTCCAACTTTACACCGTACGATTTCTAATCCTATTACTAGACATAATTTGTCCATTTGGGATAGGCTTAGAACACGATTTGGACTTCAATCTCCACATAATCCTCTCCTCTCCTTCCTAAACAATCCCTCCTTTTACCCAGCTTGGGCTTCCCCTTATTCCTTCTCAGCATGGTCAAAAGCAGATCTAACTAGAGCATACCATTTCTTTGAATCCAACACCATCACGCCCTTTCCCAAACTCTGTGATACAAAAGAAATTCCACAAACAGAAACCTTCAGGTATCTACAAATCAAACAATTCCTACAGCAGAATGATTCCCTGAATTCTACAATGCCTAATCGTACAACATTTGAACAAACCTGCATCTCTGACCCACACAAACGTGGTCTAATCTCGGAAATATACAATCAATTACTGTCTCATACAACTTCAACTCCCCCAACATACACTACCAAATGGGAGACAGACCTGAATCTCCAATCAGATGATATCAATTGGACTCAAATTTGGCAAGCCACAACATCAGCTACCCCAAATATTGCTGCATTAGAAACTAACTACAAGGTACTCACCAGATGGTACCTTGTGCCAGCAAGAATATCCAAATTTCTCCCTCAATACCCTGCCCAATGCCTCAGAGACTGTATAGATATAGGTACGCATCTACACATATGGTGGACCTGCCCTAAAGTTAAGACTTTCTGGAAGCAAATATTTAACCTACTATCCATCATGTTCAATACCATTGTTGTACCTGACCCAACTGTAGCACTCCTAAATAACAAACCACAAAATATCTCACAACGTCAATTCCAACTTCTACTATATGTCACTACGGCTGCCAAACAAACCATAGCTCAAGCTTGGGAAACATCTACTTTATGTATAATTTCAACTAAACACCGGGTAACGCAGGCAATGATTCATGCCAAAACTGAAGCCATCTATTTAAATAAAATCCCGAAATTCGAAGCCCTCTGGCTTCCTTGGATAAATCATCACCTGCCGCCAGGGTTTGATAACTCCTTTGTACTATCCTAAAATATCCTACTACTGTATTTATTATTAATTTTGCTATATCAGAATCTCATGAACCTCCTGATCCCCTCTGGAGATTCCCTTCTCCCTCCCCCCCTCTTTACTCCCTTTATTGTTATTCACATTACTACTATACAAATAGTTATTCTCTCTATAAGCTGATTTTAGGAGTAAAGATTATTTTTATGTCTGGTTCCATTTTTTTATTTTATTTTTCCCCATCGACAGGACTTGTCAAGCCACAAAGCAGGATCTTGGCCCCTGTTAGAAATATATAATTTAACAACAATATGAACACCGCTTATGTTACCTTTTATTTGCCCCAACTTTTAACGACCGCTCACTGTATATATACGTTGGCAGAATGGCACCGACAGGCACAATCACGTAGAGCATACGTGATTGCCTTTGTACAGTTGGGGGGTCCAATCGGACCCCCCTCCTATACAGTGAGCGGTGGCTAAGTGTCCGGGAGCGTTCCGGGATGAGGGGGCAGCCATTCGTTTCTGGCCACCCCCTCGCGATCGCTCCCGGCGAATGGAAATGCCCCCTCTGTCTGTGTCAGACAGAGGGAGCAGGAGGAAGTGATGTCTTCTCTGGTGCGGCGCTCACATATACAGAGCGCCGTACAAGAGAAGATATCAGGTCAGTGCACACAACACTACACTGACACCAGGACACATAGGGACATAAATCGCCCCCCCCAGGCCCCCCAGATCACCCCAGATCACCCCCCAGATCACCCCCCCAGCCCCCAGTCACAGTGTCACTGATTGCAGTGACCATTTATTTAGTGATCACTGCAATCAGTGACATTTGTGACTGTAAAAGTGTCACCAAAGTTTAGTCTTAGGTCCAGTGTAGCCCCCTAACCCCCCCTAATAAAGGTTTAACCCCCTGATCACCCCCCAGATAACCCTTTCACCGCCTATCAACACTGTCGCTTAGCGATCATTTTTCTGATCGCTGTCTTAGCGTCAGTGATGCCGATCGGCAGCCAGTAATTTTTTTTAGGTTCGCCGCAGGTTTTTATAGCGTCAGGTACCCCAATATATTATCTAATAAAGGTTTAACCCCCTTGATCGCCCCCCAGGTAACCCTTTCACCCCCTATCACCACTGTCACTAAGCGATCGTTTTTCTAAACGCTGTCTTAGTGTCTGTGATGCAGATCGGTAGCCGGTATTTTTTTTTAGGTTCGCCGCAGGTTTTTATAGCGTCAGGTACCCCAATATATTATCTAATAAAGGTTTAACCCCCTTGATCGCCCCCCAGGTAACCCTTTCACCCCCTATCACCACTGTCGCTAAGCAATTGTTTTTCTAAACGCTGTCTTAGTGTCGGTGATGCAGATCGTAGCCAGTAATTTTTTTTAGGTTCGCCGCAGGTTTTTATAGCGTCAGGTACCCCAATATATTATCTAATAAAGGTTTAACCCCCTTGATCGCCCCCCAGGTAACCCTTTCACCCCCTATCACCACTGTCACTAAGCGATCGTTTTTCTAAACGCTGTCTTAGTGTCTGTGATGCAGATCGGTAGCCGGTAATTTTTTTTAGGTTCGCCGCAGGTTTTTATAGCGTCAGGTACCCCAATATATTATCTAATAAAGGTTTAACCCCCTTGATCGCCCCCCAGGTAACCCTTTCACCCCCTATCACCACTGTCGCTAAGCAATTGTTTTTCTAAACGCTGTCTTAGTGTCGGTGATGCAGATCGTAGCCAGTAATTTTTTTAGGTTCGCCGCATGTTTTTATAGCGTCAGGTACCCCAATATATTATCTAATAAAGGTTTAACCCCTTTGATCGCCCCCCAGGTAACCCTTTCACCCCCATCACCACTGTCGCTAAGCAATCGTTTTTCTAAACGCTGTCTTAGTGTCGGTGATGCAGATCGGTAGCTGGTAATTTTTTTTAGGTTTGCCGCAGGTTTTTATAGCGTCAGGTACCCCCATATATTATCTAATAAAGGTTTTAACCCCCTGATTGCCCCTAGTTAGCCCTTTTACCAGTGATCACCATATAAGTGTTACGGGTGACGCTGGTTAGTTAGTTTGCTTTTTATAGTGTCAGGGCACCCGCCGTATATAACCCAATAAAGGTTTAACCCCCTGATCGCCCGGCGGGTGATATCAATTAGGTTTTAGCGTCAGAGAGGGTCTGCGTCACACCCCAGGCAGCGTCAGGTTAGTGCCAGTAACGCTAACACCCACGCGTGAAGCATACACCCCCCTTAGTGGTATAGTATCTGAACAGATCAATATCTGATCTGATCAGATCTATACTAGCGTCCCCAGCAGTTTAGGGATCCCAAAAACGCAGTGTTAGCGGGATCAGCCCAGATACCTGCTGGCACCTGCGTTTTGCCCCTCCGTCCAGCCCAGGCCACCCAAGTGCAGTATCGATCGATCACTGTCACTTACAAAACAAAAACACACATAACTGCAGCGTTCGCAGAGACAGGCCTGATCCCTGCGACTCCAGTGCTGTAGGAGGTGATTTCACCACCACAGTTAAAAAAAAAAAGCAAATATGCCGAAGCATTGGGGCAGCAGGGGCGGAGGAGCGATTTTGCTCCTAATGCCGCGTACATACGGTCGAAATTCCGACGGAGGCTTGCCCGTGGAAAAGTCCGACCATGTGTGTGCGGCATAACTTTTTTGCGGGAGGATGCCCCCATGCTTCGGCATATATAAATGGTGCGTGTATGCCCATCATTGGAAGTGGGTGGATGAAGGGCGGTATTCTAATGGTGGGCATACCCACCGATCAATCTCTTTTTTCGTTCAGCCAACTGGCTGCATGAAATAAAAAGATTATAATACATGTCCAACAAGGACCAGCAACATACTGGTATGTTGCTGGACTTTGAATGTTTATACCAGAATGACGCCTGCGGGTTTAGGTATCATCTTGGCATCATTCTTTTCAGCCTGCGGCCGGCTTTCATGTAAAAGCAATCCTAGCGGCTAATTAGCCTCTGGACTGCTTTTACAAGCAGTGGGAGGGAATGCCCCCCCCGGATATAAAAAGCGCCATTGGGAAATTGGGAAAGCATTTTATCACACCGATCTTGGTGTGGTCAGATGCTTTGAGGGCAGAGGAAAAATCTAGGGTCTAGAAGACCCCAGTTTTTTCAAAAAAAGAGTACCTGTCACTACCTATTGCTATCATAGGGGATATTTACATTCCCTGAGATAACAATAAAAATGATAAAAAAAAAAATACTTGGAAGGAACAATTTAAAAATAAAATAAAAAAGCAAAATTAATAATAAAAAAAAAAAGAAAAAAAAAACCCCTGTCCTGCCCTGCTCTTGCCCAATGGCGAACGCAAGCGTCGGTCTGGCGTCATATGTAAACAGCAATTGCACCATGCATGTGAGGTATCACCGCAAAGGTCAGATCGAGGGCAATCATTTTAGAAGTAGACCTCCTCTGTAAATCTACTGGGGTAACCTGTAAAGGCTTTTAAAGGCTTTTAAAAATGTATGTAGTTTGTCGCCAATGCGCGTTTGTGCGAAATTTTAAAGCATGTCGTGTTTGGTATCTATGTACTCGGCCTAAGATCATCTTTTTTATTTCATCAAACATTTGGGCAATATAGTGTGTTTTAGTGCATTAAAATTAAAAAAAGTGTATTTTTTAACCCAAAAAATGCGTTTGAAAAATCGCTGCTCAAATACTGTGTAGAAAAAAAAAATGCAACACCCACCATTTTAATCTGTAGGGCCTTTGCTTTAAAAATATATATAATGTTTGGGGGTTCAACATAATTTTCTTGCAAAAAAAAAATGTTTTCATGTAAACAAAAAGTGTCAAAAAGGGCTTTGTCTTCAAGTGGTTAGAAGAGTGGATGTAAGCTTCCTAATGTTGTGTATAAAATGCCAGAACAGTTCAAAACCCCCCCCAAATGACCCCATTTTGGAAAGTAGACACCCCAAGCTATATACTGAGAGGCATGTCGAGTCCATGGAATATTTTATATGTTGACACAAGTTACGGAAAAACGACAATTTTTTTTTGCACAAAGTTGTCACTAAATGATATATTGCTCAAACATGCCATGGGCATATGTGGAATTACACCCCAAAATACATTCTGTTGCTTCTCCTGAGTACGGGGATACCACATGTGTGAGACTTTTTGGGAGCCTAGCCACGTACGGGACCCCAAAAACCAAGCACCGCCTTCAGGCTTTCTAAGGGTGTAAATTTTTGATTTCACTTCTCACTGCCTATCACAGTTTCGGAGGCCATGGAATGCCCAGATAGCACAAAACCCCCCCAAATGACCCCATTTTGGAAAGTAGACACCCCAAGCTATTTGCTGAGAGGTATTGTGAGTATTTTGCAGATCTCGCTTTTTGTCACAAAGTTTTGAAAATTGAAAAAAAAATATATATATATATATATTTTCTTTCTTCATTTTCAAAAACAAACGAGAGCTGTAAAATACTCGCCATTCCTCTCAGCAAATAGCTTGGGGTGTCTATATTCCAAAATGGGGTCATTTGGGGGGGTTTTGTGCGATTTTGGCATTTTATGGCCTTCGAAACTGTGATAGGTAGTGAGGAGTGAAATCAAATATTTGTGCCTAGAAATCCTGAAGGCGGTGCTTGGTTTTCGGGGTCCCGTACGCAGCTAGGCTCCTAAAAAGTCCCACACATGTGGTATCCCCGTACTCAGGAGAAGCAGAAAAATGTATTTTGGGGTGTAATTCCACATATAACCATGGCATGTGTGAGCAATATATCATTTAGTGACAACTTTTTGTAATTTTTTTTTTTTGTTTTTTTTTTTTGTCATTATTCAATCACTTGGGACAAAAAAAATATATTCAATGGGCTCAACAGGCCTCTCAGCAATTTCCTTGGGGTGTCTACTTTCTAAAATGGGGTCATTTGGGGGTGTTTTGTGCTATTTTGGCATTTTATGGCCTTCGAAACTGTGATAGGTAGTGAGGAGTGAAATCAAAAATTTGCGCCCTTAGAAATCCTGAAGGCGGTGCTTGGTTTCCGGGGTCCCGTACGCGGCTAGGCTCCCAAAAAGTCCCACACATGTGGTATCCCCGTACTCAGGAGAAGCAGCAAAATGTATTTTGGGGTGAAATTCCACATATAACCATGGCATGTGTGAGCAATATATCATTTAGTGACAACTTTTTGTAATTTTTTTTTTTTTTTTTTTAGTCATTATTCAATCACTTGGGACAAAAAATAAAAAATTCAATGGGCTCAACATGCCTCTCAGCAATTTCCTTGGGGTGTCTACTTTCCAAAATGGGGTAATTTGGGGGGGTTTTGTACTGCCCTGTCATTTTAGCACCTCAAGAAATGAGATAGGCAGTCATAAATTTAAAGCTGTGTAAATTTCAGAAAATGTACCCTAGTTTGTAAACTCTATAACTTTTGCGCAAACCAATAAATATACGCTTATTGACATTTTTTTTACTAAAAACATGTGGCTGAATACATTTTGGCCTAAATGTATGACTACAATTGAGTTTATTCGATTTTTCTTATAACAAAAAGTAGAAAATATCATTTTTTTTTCAAAATTTTCGGTCTTTTTCCGTTTATATCGCAAAAAATAAAAATCGCAGAGGCAATCAAATACCATTAAAAGAAAGCTCTATTTGTGGGAAGAAAAGGACGCAAATTTTGTTTGGGTACAACATTGCATGTCCGCACAATTTACAGTTAAAGCAGCGCAGTGCAAAATTCTGAATTCACCTCTGGTCCTCTAGCTACCAAATGGTCCGGGGCTTAAGTGGTTAATCCATGCTTATTGAAAAATCAGATGTTACTTTTGCTAAATTTTTGTGAAATTTTTGAGAAGCTCTTAGATGTCTTATGTTCATCTTATTTTATTCCAGAATTAAAAACGTAATATACGATATATCACTATTATACAAAAAATGTATGTATAAAATATGTATTATTATCTACAATAAAATATTTGAAAAAGTAAAGAATAAGGCTTGTACATTATACCAACATTTTAGGAGCAGAGGCTACCCTATGTGGATGCTGGGTAGAGCTTATGATATAGTTAAAGCTAAAAATAGAACAGACCTTATTAAAAAGAAGAGGTTGGGGAAATTTAAAAGAACTCATAAGTTAACTCTGTCCACCCCATATAGTTTGAAGTTTGGTCAGATAATGAATATTATTGATAGGTATTTGTTTTTGCTATTTAATGATCAGATATGTGCCACTCTGTATAAGGATGGCATTAATATAGTTTCAAGAAAGGCCCCTACCTTTGCTAGTTTCTTATCACCAAGTTTATTCAATCCAGTTTGCTCGCAATCCACCATCCGGTTACACTTCAAAGGGAATTCTAGATGTGGAATCACTAATTGTTCGTGCTGTTCCCATATTTTGGGTGGCAACATAGTGAGTTCCACTGCTAATGGTAAAAGTCAGGGGATTCATTTATTATTTAACTGCAACACTCAATATGTTATGTATGCCATAACCTGCAAGATTTTCCTGGTGCAGAAAATCAGCAGGACGACCAGAAGTTTGAAAGATCATTTACACAATCATCTCTATGATATTGCAAAGCGACATTCTGGTGACATTTCTGCTGTATTGTCTCAGATCATTGAAAAGATCCCCAAGAGAGGTGGAAATGTGTTTGCATTTTATGTAAAAGAGAGGTCCACTGGATTTTTTGGTTACAAACCCACAAGCCAGATGGATTAGACTTTGAATGGGATGTGACCCATTACTATGAGTGAGTATTTCCAATGGACCTCCCTCTCACATCTCCTTGTGTCTTCCCCTTTTTCTTTTGGCAATATTTGTGTATTTGTATTTGTATTCACATATATATATTTTTTTTCACAAGAAAATTCACATATATATTTATGGGGAATCGGATGACGACGGACCGTAGAGTCCGTTGTCATCCGATCCGCTCCGCCGACGGAAGGAAAAATAGGGTTTTCCTCCGTCACACTTTGGCGGAGCGGAGCGGAGCGGATGTCAGCGGACATGTCTCCGCTGACATCCGTGCCTCCATAGGGGTACATGGAGGATCCGTTTCAGGTCCGCCTAAAAAACTGACAGGCGGACCTGAACGGACCTCCGTGTGAAAGGGGCCTTATTGTCTCTTTGTTTTTTGTTCCTTTTCTCACTTGTTTGTTTTTCTTCTTTTGTATTTGACTTAATTATGGACAGATTTATTTATCATGATAGCTATTTTATATTTGTATACATTTTTCTATGTCAATAGCGGCTGACTTTTTGCCATTTGTTAGATTTTACTTACTCTTTTATTGTTTTGTAAGGGTTAATGAATGACTACGGTCACACCTGTGGTTCATTGTTACTATTTAGGGTGATAGCTTGTCTCAGTCACTTTTTGTTATGAGTAGGCACTGTTGTTCATGTTTAATGGGTTTTCATTCATCTCCTTATGCCCGCAGAGCTGTCATGATTTTATCTTTTTAAATTTGATATGCAACAAAATTATTTTGACATCTGTTCAGAGTGTGCGGCCATCAGCATTTCTTCTGTTTCCACCTTCCTACCCAAACATTCAACCGGTCACTTCAGACAAAAATTCCATCAGTCACCTTAGACATCTCCAGTCTCAACTCAGGATATCCTTATTTTACCTATCCTAGTCCAACCTGCTGAATTAAATTAAAAAAATATTGACAAATTGAAGCTGTTTTTGCCACCAGTAAACCACTGGAAAGGGCCCCAACTAAGCTAGCAAAAGTATTTATTTGAGACTATTCCATCTAATCTTTATCATTCTGATATTTGTCTCATCCTTCATATTGTTGGGGGTTGCTCTATTTCACACAATAAAACTCTACAGGCATATGTAGGCTTATCTGGACCTCATTGAATCCTTAACCACTTCCCGCCCAGTCAATAGCGAATTGATGTCCGGGAAGTGGTTGCAATATCGATACTGGACGTCATATGACGTCCTGCAGGATATTGCCTTGCGCGCGCCCGCGGGGGTGCGCAGCGCGGTGATCGGGGACGGCATGTGTCCCTCGGACACAGCGCTTCCCCGATCACGGTAAACAGCCAATTTCATTGGCTGTTTACCATGTGATCGGCTGTGTCAAAGTCACAGCCGATCACCTGTCAAAACAAACTCGGCGGCGCGCTCCATGCGCGCCGCCACAGGCTTGCAGAGCGGGGATCGGGGAAGGCGAGTGTCCCTTGGACACAGCGCGTCCCCGATCAGAGTAAACAGCCAATGAATTGGTTGTTTACCACGTGACCGGCTGTGTCCAATCACAGCCGGTCACAAATGTAAACAAACTCCACAGGAGTTACTACCTGATCCCTGCTCTCTCCTCACACACCGATCTGTGAGGAGAGAGAAGAGATCAGTAAGTTAGCTCAGTGTAGTTTGTCTACAAAAGTTTACAGTGCACAACACGCCCCCCCCCCATAAAGAGGACCTGTCACACAGCCCAGCACATCAATCAGCCCAGCCAATCAGCCCATCTGTCAATCAGCCCATCTGTCAATCAATCAGCCCATCTGTCAATCAATCAGCCCATCTGTCAATCAATCACCCCACCTGTCAATCAATCACCCCATCTGTCAATCAATCAACCCATCTGTCAATCAATCAATCAGCCCATCTGTCAATCAATCAGCCCATCTGTCAATCATCTGTCACAGGCCCACCTCTATCGGTACCGCCATTGGCACCGCCACACAGGCTACCAGTACCGCCATCGGTACCAGTACCACCACCAGTACCGCCACCAGGCCCAGCATCTATACTGCCACACAGGCCCGCTACCAGTATCACCACTAGTGCCGCCATCGGTACCACCACCAGTACCACCACCCGTACCACCGTCGGTAGTGCCACCACCACCTGTACCACCACCTGTACCGCCATCGGTACCATCACCACCCGTACCACCACCACCTGTACCGCCATCGGTACCACCACGACCTGTACCGCCATCGGTACCACCACCACCCATACCGCCATCGCTACCACCACCACCCGTACCGCCACCTGTACCGCCATCGGTACCGCCGCCACCACCACCACCCGTACCACCATCGGTACCACCACCACCTGTACCGCCATTGGTACCACCACCACCCATACTGCCATCGGTACCACCACACAGGCCCACCACTAATACCTCCATCGGTACTACCACACAGACCGCCACCACTACCACCAGCAGTACCATTACACAGGCCCACCAATAAGCACTGCCATAATGTCCCAAAGGGTTTACACACCTGAGGAGGCATATGCCATTCTTGCCATGTCGGATGATGAGAGCAGCGGGGAGCTCCCATTATCCGATTCTGGTTCGGAATACGAGCCAGTGGAGGATAGTGGCTCAGAGTCCAAGTCCCCGGAGGAAACCGTCCCTCCCAAAAGAATGCGATCGGCACCAAGATCAGCACCAAGATCAGCACCAAGATCAGGAGAACTGCCCACCACCAGCAGCGCCATACCCCAGGAAGAGGAGCCCAGTACAAGCAATGGAAATGCACGCCCAACCCGAAGAATCCAGCCCCAATCCTACCTTCCCGATGCCCTGGCAAACCCCTTATGGTTGCCTGCCAACTCAGGATCCGCTATCATCCCCCCTTTCACCGCACAGCCAGGTGTGCAGCCCGACACTACAAATTTTTCTAAATTTGATTATTTTTGTTTATTTTTCCCACAAGATTTGCTGCAGAATATAGTGGATCAAACGAATCTGTATGCATCCCAATTTATTGCTGCCAACCCCGATTCTTCCTACGCCCGCATGTTCCAGTGGCGGCGTCTAACATTGGAGGAATTTAAATTATTTTTGGGCCTTATGTTCAATATGGGGCTTACAAAAAAGAACGAAGTCCATTCATATTGGTCCAAACGCCCCATCCAACACATGCCCATATATTCCGCTGTCATGTCCAGGAAAAGATACGACATGATTATGCGCTTTCTCCACTTCAATGACAATTCACAGTGCCCTCCCCGAGATCATCCCAACTACGACAAATTGTACAAGATACGCCCCCTAATCAATGCCTTTTCCCAGCGATTTGAAGAAGTTTTCATCCCAGACCAAAAAATTTGTGTGGACGAGTCCCTCGTACATTTCACCGGCCGACTGCAGTTCAAGCAGTACATACCAAGCAAGAGAGCCAGGTATGGGTTAAAATTAAATAAATTATGTGATCGAGCCACTGGATATGTCTGCAAATTCAGGATCTACGAAGGCAAAGACTCCCAGCTCCAGCCCCGTGATTGCCCCACATATATTGGAACCAGTGGGAAAATTGTCTGGGAGTTGGCATACCCCCTGTTCGGAAAAGGTTACCATTTATATGTTGATAATTATTATACCAGCCTGCCCCTTTTTCGCCACCTTTACAGTAAACAAACCCCGGCCTGCGGTACCTTCAAAAAAAACCGGAAGGGATTCCCACAAAATTTATTGACAAAAAAATTGCGACCTGGAGAATCGGCATCCATGAGGAACGAGGAGGTGTTGGCCATGAAGTGGAGGGACAAGAAAGATGTCCACATCCTCTCTACGATCCACAATGACACCATGGTGGAGATCCCAAGAAGACGCGGCTCCATTGTAAAGCCTGAATGTGTCCACGACTACAATTTGTACATGGGGGGGGTGGATTTAAACGACCAGATGCTACAGCCCTACTTATCAACCAGAAAGTCCCATTATTGGCACAAAAAAGTTGCGTTTCACCAGTTTCACATGGCCCTTTTTAATTCGTTTGTCTGCTACCAAAAAGCAACTCAAAATCACTGACTCCACTACCTCCAATATATCGAAGATATCATCGATGCCCTCATTTACCAACAAGATCCCGCCCCAGGAAGCATTCGCTCTGATAGTGTGAGTCGGCTTCACGAGCGACACTATCCCTTTAGCATCCCCCCCACAGAATCTGGAAGAAGACGCCAAAAGAAATGCCGTGTATGCAGCAGAGGAGGAGTAAGAAGAGACACCAGCTATTATTGTCCCGATTGTCCCTCCCAACCTGGCCTGTGCATCGGAAATTGCTTCAAAAATTATCATACATCCATTAGTTCCCCTTTTTATTAACAGACTGCCACTTCCCTATTTGCCTGCTACCATGTTACTAACTACCTTCCATGTTAATTAACTGACCCTGGCCTGTTTACCGACGATGCCTCTGCCTGCCGATTTAAACCACGTTTCTGACTTCCACGTGTACCGACCTTGGCCTGTTAATCGACCATGTTTTTGCCTGCCACTTGGACTGATCTTTTGGCCATCTACTTTTAGTACACAGGGGTCTCACATATGTGAGGGGCTTCAGAATAGCATTCTGAGTAGAGAAAACCAGTTTTTCGTTTTCTGTGCTCCAAGTACAGGGTCTGGTTGCCCGGAGGCTTCAAAGCGATTTGGGTGGGAGAGGCCTCTACCCCTGTCCCCCTGGCCCTAAGCTTGATGGTCCTTCCTGCTGCCTGGACCAATAATTTGGCTGTGCTGACCATATTACTGCCTGTAATGACCCATGACATTATGGACCATGTTTCTTCCTGCTGCTTGGACCAATACTTTGGCTGTGTTGACCATATATCTGCCTGCTGCCTCTACTGACTTTGGACAGCATTTCTGCCGGGACACCTCTGCCTGATACCTGGACCTGTGCTTTGGCTGTGCTCTGGCTGTGCTGACAGTATCTCTGCCTGTGCGAACTATGGACAGTATTCCTGCCTGCTGCCTGGATGATTGCTTTTGCTGTCGCTGACCTCATCCCTGCCTGCTGCCTGGACCGATGCTCTCCTCTGTGGACCACTGCACTTCTAAAACCACAGGTAATCTTTTGTTATTTGGTATGTACCTGCTATGTGTTAGATATATGAAGGGCCTTCAAAAATGTGATCGGTAGTCAGAAAATGATATGTGCAATTAATGCTGCTAGAATGCCTGGAGGTGCTAATTGGATGTTGGGCCTCTGTATGTGGCCAGGCTGTGTAAAAGTCTCAAACATGTGGTATCGCCATACTCAGGAGGAGTAGCAGAATGCATTTTGGGGTGTCATTTTTGCTATGTATATGCTATGCGTTAGAAATATCTTATAAATGGACAACTTTGTGTAAAAAAAATGCATTTTCATTTTTTCTCCACATTTTCCAAAACCTTCTGGAAAAAAATGAACCGTTCAAAAGACTCATAATGCTTCATAGATTATACGTTGGGGTGTGTGCTTTCCAAAATGGGGTCATTTTGTGGAAAATTCTATTGTCCTGGTGCTCCAGGGCCTTCAAAATTGTAATAGGTGGTTGAGAAAGGATATGTGCGATTTATGCTTGTAGAACGCCTGAAAGTGCTACTTCAATGTTGAGCCTCTGTATATGGCCAGGCTGTGTAAAAGTCTCACACATGTGGTATTGCTATACTCAGGAGGAGTAGCAGAATGCATTTTGGGGTGTTATTTTTGCTATGTATATGCTATGCGTTAGAAATATCTTATAAATGGACAACTTTGTGTAAAAAAAATGCATTTTCATTTTTTCTCCACATTTTCCAAAACCTTCTGGAAAAAAATGAACCGTTCAAAAGACTCATAATGCTTCATAGATTATACGTTGGGGTGTGTGCTTTCCAAAATGGGGTCATTTTGTGGAAAATTCTATTGTCCTGGTGCTCCAGGGCCTTCAAAATTGTAATAGGTGGTTGAGAAAGGATATGTGCGATTTATGCTTGTAGAACGCCTGAAAGTGCTACTTCAATGTTGGGCCTCTGTATATGGCCAGGCTGTGTAAAAGTCTCACACATGTGGTATCGCTATACTCAGGAGGAGTAGCAGAATGCATTTTGGGGTGTTATTTTTGCTATGTATATGCTATGCGTTAGAAATATCTTATAAATGGACAACTTTGTGTAAAAAAAATGCATTTTCATTTTTTCTCCACATTTTCCAAAACCTTCTGGAAAAAAATGAACTGTTCAAAAGACTCATAATGCTTCATAGATTATACGTTGGGGTGTGTGCTTTCCAAAATGGGGTCATTTTGTGGAAAATTCCATTGTCCTGGTGCTCCAGGGCCTTCAAAATTGTAATAGGTGGTTGAGAAAGGATATGTGCGATTTATGCTTGTAGAACGCCTGAAAGTGCTACTTCAATGTTGGGCCTCTGTATATGGCCAGGCTGTGTAAAAGTCTCACACATGTGGTATCGCTATACTCAGGAGGAGTAGCAGAATGCATTTTGGGGTGTCATTTTTGCTATGTATATGCTATGCGTTAGAAATATCTTATAAATGGACAACTTTGTGTAAAAAAAATGCATTTTCATTTTTTCTCCACATTTTCCAAAACCTTCTGGAAAAAAATGAACCATTCAAAAGACTCATAATGCTTCATAGATTATACGTTGGGGTGTGTGCTTTCCAAAATGGGGTCATTTTGTGGAAAATTCCATTGTCCTGGTGCTCCAGAGCCTTCAAAAGTGTAATAGGTGGTTGAGAAAGGATATGTGCGATTTATGCTTGTAGAACGCCTGAAAGTGCTACTTCAATGTTGGGCCTCTGTATGTGGCCAGGCTGTGTAAAAGTCTCACACATGTGGTATCGCTACACTCAGGAGGAGTAGCAGAATGTATTTTGGGGTGTAGTTGCAATTATGCATATGCTGTGTGAGAGAAAAAAACTCTTAATATGACCAGTTTGTGTAAAAAAAAAAAAAAATTAAATTTTCCCAAGAATTGTGGGAAAAAAATACAACTTCAAAAAACTCACCACGCCTCTTAGTAAATACCTTGGACTGTCTACTTTCCAAAAAGGGGTAATTTTGGGGTATTTGTACTTTCCTCGCTTGTTAGTGTCTCAAGAAATGAGATATCCCTTCAGTAAATCAGGCGTGATCAGATGTGATAAATTTTCAGTGATTGCCACCATAGTTTGTAGACTATATAACTTTCACAAAGACCAAATAATATACACTAATTTGGGTTCATTTTACCAAAGATATGTAGCAGTATACATTTTGGCACAAATTTATGAAGAAAAATTACTTATTTGCAAAATTTTACAATAGAAACTAAAAAAAAGTGTTGTTTTTTTAAAAAAATTGCTGTTTTTTTACTTATATCGCAAAAAATAAAAAACCCAGTGGCGATTAAATACCACCAAAAGAAAGCTCTATTTGTGAGAAGAAAATGATAAAAATTTTGTTTGGATACAGTGTAGCATGACTAAGTAATTGTCATTCAAAGTGTGAGAGTACTGAAAGCTGAAAATTGGTCTGGGCGGGAAGGTGCATAAGTGCATGGTATTGAAGTGGTTAAGGACAGCCTAGCCTCTTAAAAATGTAATTTACTAATTTTTGGATTTTTTTTTCTGCAATGGCTATACTCTTGGTGGTCTTCTCATAGCTCAAATTAGATTTTATATGAGTTAAATCTGTACTCAGACACCTTTAGGATTATATGACAAAATTATATTGTAACGGTGTGTTATAAGTCCATTATTTCAAACCTGTACATTTATATTATTATTGGCCAAATTTGAATTCATAATATACTCTAGCTCAATTAAAGCTAGTGTGGTTTATTTTGTCATAAGGGTGTCAGAGTGGTAAAGGTACTCCTGTATCCAAATAACATTTTTTTGTCTTTTTGTTTGCCACAAATAGAGCTTTCTTTTGGTGGTATTTGATCACCTCTGCTGTTTTTATTTTCTGCTTTATAAATAACAAAAGACAGACAATTTTGAAAAAAAAAAACAATATGTTTTACTTTCTGCTACAAAACATATCCAATATAAAAATTTAAAAAATCGAATTTCTTCATCAAATTAGGACAATATGTATTCTGCTATATATTTTTGGTAAAGAAAACCCAATAAGTGTATATTGATTGGTCTGCGTAAAAGTTATAGCATCTACAAACTATGGGATATTTTTATTTGAATTTTTTTTTTTTTTTACTAGTAATGGCAGTGATTAGCTACTTATAGCAGGACTGTGTTATTGCGGCGGACAAATCGGACACCCAACTGACACTTTTTGGAGACCAGTGACACTAATACAGTGATCAGTGCTAAAAAATATGCACTGTCACTGTATTAATGACACAAGCTGGGAAAGGGTTAACATCAGGTGCGATCAAAGGGTTAACTGTGTGCCTAGCCTGTGCTTACTCACTGTGGGGGAGGTGCTTTGACTAGGGGAAGGCAAAGATCTGTGTTCCTGCTTTGCAGAAACACAGGATCAATACCTTCCCTTCTGACGTTCTGCTTGTGTCCTGTGTAATTGGCAGGTGCTGGCGGACATTGAGTTTGCGGTACCTGCCACTGGATACCCGCTGTGTGTGATCAGTGGGTCGCTGTCGGCGTACGAAAGTGCCCCAGACCCAGAAGTGTCAGATCACGTACTGAATGTCGGAGGTGCGATGGGGAGCAGAGAGATGACATCATCTCTCCCCGCCCGCATCGCTGCTTTTCTGCCCTGTCAGCCTCAATGACGGAGGTGTGGCGGGGAGTAGAGAGATGACTTCATCTCTCACCCCTCTCCTGCCTTCATTCGGCACCCCTCTGTGCTAAATGGACCAGTGCTGCCACCAATGCAATGGCAGGCAGCATGGCAAGTGACATTCCGCATCTTGTGGCAGGCAGTGTGGCAGGTGACGTGACAAGTAACATTCCACATCTGGTGACAGGCAATGTGGCAGGTGCCATGGCAAGTGACATTCCGTATCTTGTGGCAGGCAACGTGTTAGGTGGCGTGGCAAGTGACATTCCGAATCTGGTGACAGGCAACGTGGCAGGTGATGTGGCAAGTGACATTCCGCATCTGGTGGCAGGCGACGTGGTAAGTGACACACTCAAGGCTCCCACTAATTCGGCATTATGGTGAGTTGAACTGTTTTATTTATTACTACAATGTAATAATAGAAATAATGCGCTGACAAATTGCCCACAAAAAATCGCTTACCCCCACTTACCCCACCCCCCCCCCCCCCCCCCCAACCGGGCCTTGGCACAATTTTATTCCACGCAACCTGTCCCCGGTGCCAAAAAGGTTGGGGACCACTGCTCTATACCATTGTACGGTATTTTTTTTTCGCATTGGTACATGTCCCCCATGGCAGTGTCCAGTCCCCCATGCCTTCTTTTGACAATAGCTTGCCTATTAGTCTTGAAAATTCGAAAATGTGGTATCAAGATTCACCTCTCATAGATTTTAAACAGGTTGGATAATAAGTTTGGGGATCGCAGACTTCATGCTTGGTTTGAGAAACCTCCAACAAAGCAAAGACAAGCAAATGCACAAATGCCTACCCACTGCCTATCTTGTGACAGGGGCCTTGCAGGCACCAGAAGGCCCCAGTGGTGTGATGACACACAACAAGGTGTTGCAACAAGGCCAGCTGGACTGCTGTCGTTGATCATGGATCTTCACTTGGAAGAGTAGCCAGGGTGGGTCTATGTCAGTGGACAAAAATAGGGGTTTTGAAAAGTTTTTTCTTTGTGAAAGGGTGGAAGGAAGGGATGAGATACTTGTATAATACTTTTGATGGCCTCATAAAATAAGTCAAAGTCAAAAACGTGCCAGAATTCCTTATCTCTGTTCCAGGTTGGCTACTAGTATTAAAGCCAACGCATCACTGTGGCAGTCAGATAATGACATTTTGAGAATGTTGGTTAATAGCATTTTACATAATAGTGTACTTGGATGATATTGGAGAAGAAAAATAAACTTATTAATTATTTTAAGATTGAGCTACCATAAACAACAGACCATGTTTTCATAAACATAACAGCATCTGCAGGCAACCTATTGTTAATAATGATATACTGTAATTGCAGGGTTCAGCTGTGCAATACTGACCCTGAACTTTCAGCTAATGGATTGGTACTTGGAGAAGAGTAAGTGAATATAACGTTTTTTATCATATTTCGGAATATATTTCCAAATCAAGAAGATATTATACATCTTCATAATCATGCCTAAATATGTAAAATAAATATTGCTTCATAAATAACAGACTTTTTAAAATGTACACTTGACAATGGCAGCCAATGTCTGAATGACAATAATCAAGCACTGCTTTATATGCTGACCATGTTGTATGAAATAAATTGTTTATTTTTTAAAATCCAGTAGGCTTTCAATCGTTAAGAGGATAAGGCTTCACACAGCCATTTACTTCCCAATACAATCTTTAAGAAGCAAAGTACTTTTCGGTTGGTAAAATAGAATCTGTTATCAAGGATTATTCTCCTATGCTTGTCAGTGCAGTATATCCTTATACCACACTGCTCTTATCTCTGTTCCCAAAAGGCTAGCTAAAACCTGCTTATTATTAGCTGCTGTGAATTGAAAATCTAAAATTAATGAGCTCCATATTCCTGACATGAATCCCAGTGGATTGTCATCCATCTGGAGCTCACATTGCTCATCTTCCTCTTTTTTTTTTCATAAAACCAAGTATGCTGGAGAATCTGTATGTATCTTGATAGCCTTGCTCAGCTTTGTCCTGGATTAAATAAGGATCCTCATCCTTAGGAAAGAAGCTCTTCTTTAGAAGATGACCTAGTTTGAAAGCAGTTTGAATACAATACTTGTTAAAAAAAAAATAGCTAGTTTTATTTGTTTATAGTTTAACCTTTAAAAAGTCAAGATGTAGGGCATAGCTGTCAACTCAAACATCTTTTATTCTTCATAGTGATCTTATGTCTTTATTATCCTTCTCAAGAAAGTACCTTTGTCCCCAAGTGGCTATAGCAGAGTGGTGACTTTGGACACAAGGGTGTCAATCAGATCCTTCAGATTTTGTACTTAAATTTGAAAAAGTTTTTAATCGCTCAGAGAAGATATGTATGGAAGCTTCTACCCTCCCCCCAAAACAGTAACCTAATAAAGAAACACCACAATTACAGATCAGGACTCACATACTATAGCCTCTGGCTTTGTCTATACCCAGTGTCTATATCCGCTCATAGTAGTTACACCAATAGCTTTAAATCATAAACAGGCAGTTTCTACTCTGTTATCATAACTGATAAGGGAGCTAGCTATACACATCAAACCTATTACATCACCTACAGTCAGGCAAGCAGATAGTACCTGTTCACTCATTGATGTCTGTGGACATGATGTGCTAAAATCTGAAAAAGTACGTACATGGGGTACAAATGCCTAGTGCATTACCCAAGGTTTATTGGAGAAACCATATAGCCAAATTAATAGTCAAAAACAACAGAAGTAATATGCAAGACACTCTCTGATGGTCAATCAACGTTGCGAGGTTTGATGGTGTGCTAAAATCTAAAAAACAACTGAAGCTACTGAACCTCTCCTAACAGAAATGTGATAAAATAAACACATTATTTTACTTATAAAATGGGATGAGTGTATTTGGTAATTTGTTAGTTTTGGATATTGTATATTTAGTTAGACTACAGACTATAGATTAAAGCTGGTAAGAGATTAATCAAAATTCAAAAGTAAATAAATAGAAGGCCAATTACTCTGACTGGCCACATTTTGAGGCTTATTGAACAATCCAGTTCTGCATAACTACAACAAATCATCTTACCAAAGCAACAAATGCAGTGATAGACCTGGTAAGTCAAGCTCCAGTCTGTAGAAGATCTGAATTTGAGACCAACCCCCCTCCCCTTGCCAAGGAAAATTCAGTGTATGGTCTTATCAGGATAATTTTTTTGGAAATGTTTAATTAAATGGGGGCAATGCCCACGAATCATAACCTTTCCATAACATTTCCACCTTATCAGAAACTGTAGCTTACCATAATGTCAGTCCAGGAAATGGGTTCCTTCTAAATGTTTTTAAAAGACAGGATGGATCTTCATTGAATGAGGTAGCTTAAAGTCATTGTAAAAGTTTATTTATTTTTTATTAAAACAATACACAGGTCACACTTATCTGCTTTGTGCAATGATTTTGTACAGAGCAGTCCCGATCCTCTTCTTCTGGAGATCCGTGCTAGCACCCCAGCTCCTCCTATTTGGCAAGAGTCAATGGCTATCGCTGCTATTAATCTGCAATGTGAAGAGGGAGAGGCTCAGGTAAGTATAAGAAAGGGGGGGTGAGGGGGAGATCCTGTAACACAGACGTTTTTTTTTACCTTAATGACTAAAATTACTAAAATGCATTAAGGTAAAAAAAAAAAAAGCACTTTAAAACTCAACTTCAGGCTAAATAAAAAATTATCCCTTGCAGTGGGGCTGCAAGGGACACTGCCCCACTGCGAGAGTTAATCACTCGTTTATGTCTAGGGTTACAATAATAGGAGATTCGTATCTGATCCTCTGCTTCTCCCCACAGCTAGATCAGTCCCCACAGCTTCTGCACCACCACACTTCACTGCTCTATGGTCTTGACATCATTAAGACTAGAGCCCTGCTCTAGACATAAGGGTGCTGAGAGACAATCCAGTAGGGGGGGGGGGCTGCCAGGGGAGTGGAGGTTAATGCAAATAAAACTGTTTCTCCCCTCCCTAGACAAGCAAGAAAGTAACCATTTCAGTGCAGGCACAAACCCACTGCAAGGGATAATTTTTTATATGCCCAGAGCTGGGCTTTAAGTTTGTACAGCACAGGGTTAATTTAGGTCATTACTGCAAAAGGACCAATGAAGGACCAGGTTCAGGTTTTAAGCTGTAAACATTTTGCAGATAACCAGACTTTATCACCTACAGTTGATACCTCTGATTTTTTTTTAAAGGATTCTTTACCAAATCTTCTAGAGGTTTGGAAATGAAGATGGGTGAAATCTTTAACTGGCAAAAAGGGCATGGGCTTTGAGAATTGGAACTACTGTATTTGTATTCTGCTAATGGTAGGTAGTAAACTGAGTCATCCTAGAGATGGCAGGTGAAACAACAGAGATATTGCTTTAATGTTTGATTTTCCTCTCAATCTGACCATTTGATTGTGGATGGAAAGGAGTTGACAGATTGCGTTCAAACCCAAGTGTGGAACAGAATGTTTTTCATAACGATAAATGAATAGGAAAAAACAAATCTGTGGACCCAGTGTTTTAGTGATTATGTATAGGTACCATCATCCCTTTTAAAGTCTTTGCAACATCCCAACAGTTTAGGGGTGCACAGTGCACTATTGACATCCTACAGATTCCAATAGGATAGGTTTGCCTCTCCTTGTGCTCCCTAATAATCTTTCTCCTGCTGGCTTCTGAAGTTTACACATTACTGTGATTGTGAATAGGCTGTTATATTAATTGTGTAAGTAATATTAGACAGACATTACATTTTATATGGATTGATTATATGTTTTTCACAGGTTATTTTTATCATAATATATTATATACATTATAATACAGTACATTGTAAAATAGTTGGATTGTATATGAAGAAATACTCTCAGAATTCTATGGACACTATAAAATTGTCTACCTTTTTATGAGTATTCTACAACAATCTAGTGAAGCTCCACTGAGTAAATGATGATTCTAGGTACAAAATCTAATATTGACTACTAATAAAAATGAATTGAAAAAAGTGGGTAAATCATTCTCTGCAAACATTCATTTTGTTATTGATACAAAGGTCATTCAGAATATATAGAGATATCCCTCTAAAGATATATGTTTCAAAGTGCAAAAAAATTAAACCACAAGCAGTCCCCCCTAAATAATTCTAGTGGTTTAAAACATTTGCAATATTTAAGTCACTGTTTTTTTTATAATATTGCTTCAGTGAAGTGATAAAACTTGTTGTTGTAATTATTGGGCAAATCAATAACATTTTCCAGTTGAATAGAGCTAATAAATATTAACTGATATATTGATCAAATAATAAATTGTGGTAATCAGTTATCATGATTTATCACAAAAGATCTCATGACCATGATGCTTCATGATTTTGGAGACACAAGGCTCATTTTACCATCCTATGACTCATATAGTACTTATAGCTGTTATTAGCCACGTGGCTGCTGTTTTTTTTGTGATTTAATTGTTCTTTGTCAAATTTTATTAACAGGGCAAAGAAATACAGTTACAATTACATCAAGTATTATTGCAGAAAACGAGTGATATTAAATACACTATAGTTTACAGAACATGTCAGTAACCAAAGGAGGTAGAGCAATTCAATACTGGTGTAACAAGGACTTTGTTTTGTTGGGATTCATTGGGTTAGCAAAAAGAGGGAACAGGGGGGGGAAAGGGAAGGGGTAGGAATTTGGATCATCATTGTTTAGGATCAGAGAGAAAGGAGAGTAAATTGCTAAAAGGAATATCATGTGCAACCTTGTACTTCAGGCAAATATATATACAGTACATGGCAAAGCCATGCAAATTATGGGGGTAGAAATGGAACCAGTAGACTGTGCAGCGAGGGTATGCAAGCCACACTTTCCATTTCAAGGAGTATTTGGTCATAGTAGAGCTCTTTAATGCAATTTTTTTCAAGAGCACAGAATCTGTTGTGGTCATCAATGGTTTCACTACAGGAAGGTGTTAGGTTAGTGTTCCACCTTTTTATTACATTTAATTTTGCTGCTAGCAATAGCAATAGTTTTGACCTGTGGAGGGAGTTCATTAATGTTGAGCTGAGCCATTTCCACTGTGGGTGGAATTGGGGAAAATGTAAATTCTGAAAGTAAAGTAAATATGTGGATCCAGTAGGAATGCACCGAGTTGCAGTACCAAAGTATATGTATCTTAGAGCCAATGAAGCCACATTTGCGCCAGCATTGGGGTGATGTAGAGGGATATAATTTTGCAAGTTTATAGGGGGTAATGTGCCATCTATGAGCCACTTTATGCATTAATTCCCAGTGATCAGCACATACAGAGGAGGTAAATAATGATTGGAATTTTTTTGCCATTTGTAAAGAGAAAACTCTTTGCCGATATCTCGTTCGCATTTAACAAAGGAGAAAAGCTTTGTGAAGGAGAATTTGTTTTGAAGGTATTATAAAAGAAAGATATACATTTTTTTCATTGATTTAGTGGGCTAGTAATAATGGAACAGATGTTGTTTCAAATAAATATTGAGAGGAATGGGGTATGTGTGTAGACAGTGTCTAATTTGTAGGTATTTATAAAAGTCACATGAGGGTACTGAAAATTGATCTTGCAAATCTTTGAAAGATTTTATCTGTGTGCTTGTATATACATCTTGATGGTGTTTTATACCAAAGTAAAAAAGTAACAGATGATTCTAGGTACAACATTTAATATTGACAACTAATTGAAATGGATTGAAACAAGTGGGTAAATCATTCTCTGTAAACATTAATTTTGTTATTGATACAAAGGATTATTCAGGATATATAGAGATATCCCTCTAAAGATATATGTTTCAAAGTGCAAAAAAATTAAACCACAAGCAGTCGCCCTAAAATAATTCTACTAGTTTAAAACATTTGCAAAGTTTAGGTCACTGATTTTTATATAATATTGCTTAGGGCCAGTTCACACCAGATGCAGTTCCGTGCGCTTTTTTTATGCACAAAATGCATGCGTTTTCCATGTATTCCAATGGCTCTAGTTAACACCATGCAGTCAGATTTCGGTCAGTTTCTGCACCGGAAACTGACCGGAAACTGACTGCATGGTGTGAACTAGAGCCATTGGAATACATGGAAAACACTGTGCATGCATTTTTAGTGCAGAAAAAAAGCTTGCTGAACTGAACGGAACTGCGTCTAGTGTGAACTAGCACTTGATAAAACTAGTTGTTGTAATTATTAGCAAATCAATAACATTTTCCAGATGAATAGAGCTAATAAATATTAACTGATGGATTAATCAAATAATAAATTGTGGTGATCAGTTATCATAATTTATCCCAAAAGATCTCATGACCATGATGCTTCATGATTTTGGAGACACAAGGCTCATTTTACCATCCTATGACTCATGCAGTATTTATAGCTGTTATTAGCCTAGTGGCTGTTTTTTTGTGTTTCAATTGTTCTTTGTCAAGTTTGATTAACGTAACAAATAAATACAGTTACAATTACATCAAGTATTATTGCAGAAAACGAGTGATATTAAACACACTACAGTTTGCAGAACATGTCAGTAACCAAAAGAGGTAGAGCAATACAGTGCTGGTGTAACAAGGACTTAGCTTTGTTGGGATTCATTAGGTTAGGAAAAAGAGGGAACAGGGGGGAAGAGGAAAGGGGTAAGAATTTGGATCACCATTGTTTAGGATCAGAGAGAGAGTAGCGTAAATTGCTAAAAGGAATATCATATGCAACCTTGTAGTTCAGGCAAAGATATGTAAAATATATGGCAAAGCAATGCAAATTATGGGGGTAGAAATGGAACCAGTAGACTGAGCAGCAAGTGTTTGCAAGCCACAGTTTTCATTTCAAGGAGTATTTGGTCATAGTAGAGTCCTTTAATGCAAAACTTTTTTCAAGAGCACAGAATTTGTTGTGGTCATCAATGGTTTTACTAAGGGAAGGTGCCAGGTCAGTGTTTCACCTCCTTAATACATTTAATTTTTCTGCTATTATGTGAATAGAAATAGTTCTGACCTGTGGAGGGAGTTCATTAATGTTGAGATGGAGTAGAGCCATTTCCACTGTGGGTGGAATTGGGGAAGGGGTCAATTCTGAAAGTAAAGCGAATATGCGGTTCCAGTAGGAATGCACCGAGTTGCAGTACCAAAGTATATGTATCAGAGAGCCAATGGAGCCACATTTGTGTCAGCATTGGGGTAGAGGGATAGAATTTTGCAAGTTTATAGGCAGGTAAGGTACCATCTATGAGCCACTTTATGCTTTAATTCCCAGTGATCAGCACATACAGAGGAGGTATATAATGATTGGAATGTTTGTTGCCATTTGTAAAGAGAAAACTCTTTGCCGTTATCTCGTTCAAATTTAACAAAGGAGGAAAGCTTTGTGAAGGAGGATTTGTTTTGATGGTTGTTATGAAAAAAAGATATACAATTTTTCTGTGATTGAGTGGGCTTATAGTAATGGAACAGATGTTTCTCATATTGAGAGCAATGGGGTAAGTGTGTAGAAGGTGTCAAATTTGTAGGTATTTAGTCACATGAGGGTATTGAAAATTATTCTTGCAAATCTTTGAAAGATTCTATCTGTGTGCTTGTAGATACATCTTGAAGTGGTTTTATACTGAGATTTTCCCACGGTCTCAGGTTCAGGTGAGGAATATGTAGTTCTAGAACGTTAATGGGCATCACAAGGTTACAGCTAGCTTTAGAGGAGTTAGGCGATGTGTCAAGGTATCTTAAGGCTTCAATGGTGGCATGTATGGAAGGGTAGGGCGAGGATATAGATTGGTTACCAGACAAAATGGATAACAGGAGGGTACGCAAAGAAGAGCAGGGCGCTATAGATTCTTTAATATGGGCCCATAGTTAACCAGAAGTGGGTTCTGCCAGTATTGAGTATGATCTAATAGGGCTGAAATGTAATAGTGTTGAATGTTAGGAAGGGACATGTTGCCTGCTGATTTATGTTTGGTCATAATGATATAGGAGCAGTGGGGGGTTTCCTTTTCCATAGGTAATGGTTTAGGATGGAGCGGACTTTATTGAAAAAGGAGTATGGCACATGTATAGGTATGGTCCTAAAGAAATATAGAAGTTTTAAAAGATGCAATCCTGCCAGTAGTAGATAGTTTGAATTCAGAAAGCTTTTGTAGGTCTTGTACCAATTGGGTAATAATGGGTTTAAAGTTAAGGTCATATATTTTGGCAGTCAAGTTCAGGATGTTGATACCCAAGTATACCCAAGTATTTTATTGACTCAGGGACCCACTGATAGGAATAGGAAGAGCTAAGAGTAGAGTAGATTGTGTAATTTGTCGGATGTTTATTTCTAAGATTTGTGATTTGGTGTTGTTCACCTTTATAGTAAGAAAGGGTACTATAGGTAGTGAGGAGTAGTGATGAGCCGAACACCCCCGGGTTCGGTTCGCACCAGAACCCGCGAACGGACCGAAAGTTCGTACGAACATTAGAACCCTATTAAATACAATGGATGCGAACGTTCGAATTCTAAAGTGCTAATTATAACGACTATTATGCATGTTATTGTCCTAAAAAGGGTTTGGGAACCCGGGTTCTGCACCAGGGGACATGTATCAATGCAAAAAGAAGTTTTAAAAACGGTCGTTTTTCGGTAGCAGTCATTTTAATGATGCATAAAGTGAAAAAAAAAAAGTCAAATATTCCTTTAAATATCGTACCTGGGGGGTGTCTAAAGTATGCCTGTGAAATGCCACGTGTTTCCCGTGTTTAGAACTGTCCCTGCACAAAATGACACTTCTAAAGGAAAAAAAAGCCATTTAAAACTACTTGCGGCTTTAATGTAATGTCTGGTCCCGGTAATATGGATGAAAATCTTTAAGAAAAATGGCATAGCTACCCCATGACCCCCCCCCACCCCAGCCCATTACCAGCCCCTTTGGGTCTTGTATGGATATTAAGGGGAACCCCGCACATAAAATAAAAAAGGCCCTATATACTCTGAACAGCCGTATACAGGCGGTGCATACAAGACAGGGACTGTAGGTTTGTTCTTATGTAGAATCTGTTTGTAATTTTGAACAGGTACATTGTTTAAGTGTAGCTCCAGCCCAAAAATCTATTTTTAAACTTTTTGGAAAACATAGGTAAGGGTTATCACCCCTGTAACATTTGTTTTGCTGTCTGTGCCCCTGTTCAGAACATTTCACCTCACTTTCCGTCCCAATGACAACTGTTTTTGAAATGTGGTGTTTTTCTTGAAACAAGGATTGGTGATAAAGCATCAGTACAGAGGAGACACCTTTCTCCCATATTAATTCTTACAGGAGAGAATTTTCCTTCCTAGGGGTAGATTTCCTCTCACTTCCTGTCGTCTTCTTGCGTTTGCAAGTAGGAGTCGTTTGTAAGTTGGATGTTTGAAAGTAGGGACCTGCCGTATATACTCTGCAGAAATAGGCCCCTTAGTTGTTGGTGTTGGCACAACACTGTAAGCACTCACAGTTACTCTTGGTTGGTGCTGGAACGCCCTGCTGTCAACTATTATATCAGGAATTGTAATTACATATAATTGTTGAACAGTGGTAGTAAAAATTGGGCCTTTGATGGTGGTGCTGGTGCCACAACACTGTAAGCCCTGACAGTTACTCTTGGTGGGTGCAGCAATGGGCCCTGCTGTGAATTATTAGATCAAGAATTGTAATTGCATGCCCCTGTTGAACAGGGGCTGAAAAATTGGGCCTTTCGTGGTGGTGGTGGTGGTGGTGGTGGTGGTGGCGTTGCCACAACACTGTAAGCCCTCAGAGTTACTCTTGGTGGGTTCAGGAATGGGCCCTGCTGTGAATTATTAGATCAAGAATTGTAATTACATGCCCCTTTTGAACAGGGGCTGAAAAATTGGGCCTTTCGTGGTGGTGGTGGTGGTGGCGTTGCCACAACACTGTAAGCCCTCAGAGTTACTCTTGGTGGGTGCAGCAATGGGCCCTGCTGTGAATTATTAGATCAAGAATTGTAATTACATGCCCCTGTTGAACAGGGGCTGAAAAATTGGGCCTTAGGCACTGGTGGCACAACACTGCAACCCCTCACAGATACTGTACTTGGAGCACAGCAATGAGCCCTGTTGCAAAGTATTGCTTCAAAAATTGTAATTACACGCCCCTGTTAAACAGGGGCTGAAAAATTGGGCATTAGGCACTGGTGGCGGCACCCATAAACAAAAATGATCTTCCAAGCTATCATCATCAATCGTATCATTGAGGACTCGGAGGAGGAGGATAGCCAGTCAACATAACAGCACAGGCACTCAGCATCAGCATCAGACTTGAAGGGATGTGACATGTTAAAATCAATTAGTCTGTTATATCAGCATCAGGTGTGTGGTAGCTGGTGGTGATCCAAGACTGGTTCATCTTGATGAAAGTCAGTCGATCAACCGAGTCGGTGGACAGGCGCACCCTGTGATCCGTGACAAATCCTCCAGCAGCACTGAATGTGCGTTCCGAAAGAACGCTGGATGCAGGACAGGCCAGTAGCTCAATTGCATACTGTGCAAGCTCTGGCCAGTGATCCATCCTCAAGACCCAGTAAGCCAGAGGATTTTCGGTGGGGAAGGTGTCCAAGTCTGACCTTGCCCCTAGATATTCCTGCACCATGTTTATCAGACGCTGGCGATGGTTGCTGGAACCGATCATACTTTGGGGCTGCGGACTAAAGAATTGTCTGAACGCATCGGTCAGACGGCCACCTTCCCCACCGCTCCTTCTTTGACTGGCCGAAGCCTCAGCAACTCATTCTCCAGGACCAGGAGTTTGTAACCTCCCAGTCTCTGGGAACTCGTTGCACAGACCTTTCTGCAAGGCCTCCCGGAGTTGTCTCATCCTCTACTCCCTCTGCGACGGTAACATAAGGTCCGCAACCTTACCCTTGTACCGTGGATCAAGGAGAGTGGCCAGCCAGTAATGGTCCCTCTCCTTGATCCGAAGAATACGAGGATCCTTCCGCAGACTTTGCAGGATCAGGGAGGCCATGCAGCGTAGGTTAGCTGAGGCATTCGGTCCGGAGTCCTCTGGGTCACTAAGGACGACATGATCCGCAGCCACCTCCTCCCAGCCACGTACAAGTCCACGGGTTTCTTGGGACTGTAAATCATCCCTAAAAGACTGCTGCTGTTGATGCTGCTGAGTGCCAGGCTCCACCTCCATGCTGACACAATCCTCCTCCTCCTCCTCCTCCTCCTCCTCCTCGTCCTCTTCCTGTGCGATGGGTGGGACAGAAGGAACACTGTCTGGGTAAAGGGGGCCTTGAGAGGCAAGGAAGTCCTCCTCTTCCTGCCTCTGTTCTGCCTCAAGTGCCCTGTCCATTATTCCACGCAGCGTGTGCTCCAACAGGTGGACAAGAGGTACAGTGTCACTGATGCATGCACTGTCACTGCTCACCATCCTCGTGGCCTCCTCAAATGGTGCCAGGACAGTGCATGCATCCCTGATCATGCCCCACTGGCGTGGAGAAAAAAAACCAAGCTCCCCTGACCCTGTCCTGGTGCCGTAGTCGCACAGGTACTCATTGATGGCCCTCTGCTGCGTGTGTAGCCGCTGCAGCATGGCCAACGTTGAGTTCCACCTGGTGGGCATGTCACATATAAGGCGGTTCTTGGGCAGGTTCAACTCCTTTTGCAGCTCAGCCAGGCGAGCACTGGCATTATAAGATCTGCGGAAATGCACACAGACTTTCCTGGCCTGCCTCAGGACATCCTGTAAGCCTGGGTACCTGCCCAAGAACCGCTGCACCACCAGGTTAAGGACGTGAGCCACACAGGGCACATGGGTCAGTTGTCCCTGTCGGAGGGCGGAGAGGAGGTTGGTGCCATTGTCGCAAACCACCATTCCTGGCTAAAGCTGGCGTGGCGTCAACCACCTCTCGGCCTGGCCCTGCAGAGCAGACAGGACCTCTGCCCCAGTGTGGCTTCTGTCCCCCAAACACACCAGCGCAAGCACGGCATGGCATCTTTTTGCCTGCGTACTTGCGTAGCCCCTTGAACGCCTACGGAGCACCGCTGGTTCAGAGGACAAAGCACAGGAAGAGGCCATGGAGGAAGAAGAAGAGGAGGGGGTGGAGGAGAGAGGTGTGTCACAACCAGTAGTAGCATTTTGGAGGCGTGGCGGTGGAACAACCTCCAACACTACTGCACCTTGTCCTGCATCCTTCCCAGCTGCCAAAAGAGTGACCCAATGGGCCGTGAAAGAAAGGTAACGTCCCTGTCCATGCCTGCTGGACCATGAGTCAGCGGTAATATGCACCTTACCGCTGACCGCCCTGTCCAGCGAGGCCAAGACATTGCCTTCCACATGTCGGTAGAGAGCCGGAATAGCCTTCCGTGAGAAAAAGTGGCGTTTGGGAACCTGCCACTGAGGAACCGCACATTGCACAAACTCACGGAAGGGGCCGAGTCTACCAACTGAAAAGGCAGCAGTTGAAGCGCTAGCAATTTAGCCAAGCTAGCATTCAACCGCTGGCCATGTGGATGGCTGGGAGTGAACTTCTTTTGACGGTCCAGCAGCTGGGGCAGGGAAATTTGCCTGCTAGAATCGGACGTCGGTGTACTGCTAGCAGAGTGGCCGCAAGTACTTGGCTGTGACACACCTAATTCTACACCTTCATTCCTCTCAGTGCATGTTTCAGAGAGGACTGAAGTTATAGTGGGGTTGGAGATCCCAGCTGATGCGGTGCAAGGAGAGGTCCGCTTTGTTCTTTGGTGTGGGTCTTTGAGGTAGGCTTGCCAACGAGCTGCATGGCAGGTCAACATATGTCTGGTCAGGCATGTGGTACCCAAGCGGCTGATGTTTTGGCTACGCGATATACGCTTGAGACATATGTTGCAAACAGCAGCTGTGCGATCTGATGCACTAGCCTCAAAAAAGGTCCACACCAAAGAACTTTTTGAATGACGGGCAGAGGCAGCGCCCTGCACAGGCGGAGCTCTGCGGTGTGATTCCGTCGGTGTACTGCCCTTACGCTGGCCACCAAAGGGCATCCTGCCTCGTTGGAGATGTGCCTCCTCCTCATCCTCCTCCTCTCTCCTATTAGGCACCCACGTGGAGTCAGTGACCTCATCATCCCCTCCCTCCTCATCACTGGAGCCAATCTGGCAGTATGCTGCAGCTGCTGGAACATGACTGCCAGATTGGTGTCCTTCTTGAGCATCCCCTCTGTCTGCTCTCACGCTACTGCCTTCCTCTAGCTGGGTTTCATCATCAGACCCTTCGAAACGCTGGGCATCCTCCTGGAGCATGTACCCAACACTGTGCTCAAACAGTTCGGGGGACTCCTCAGGAGGAGGACATGGTGGGTCTAGGGAAGGAGTGACTGATGATGAGTCTGACATTGATACCAGGGAAGAGGACGCTTTGGCAGCTGCTTTGCCAGTACCCTGAGCCTGGGTGAGAGAGGAGGAGGAGGAGGAGGAGGGCTTGGTCATCCACTCTACCAAGTCTTCGGCATGATGTGGCTCAACATGTCCAGCTGCCGAAAAGAAGGACAAGCGTGTCCCATGGCCATGTGCTGATGACAATGCACCGCGTCCACGACCAGCACTGTTGCCCCCAGACACAGAGCCTGCTTGCCCTCTTTTATTGCCTCCTGACTGTCTGCCTCTCCTTGTTTGCCTTCCAGACATTCTAATGGATGGCCTGCAGGGAGATGGGAAAAAAAGCAATAAGGGCTACCTTCAGGTGTCCTTCTCTGTCCCTTTACTTAAGGATTTCTAAATATGGTTGAGGATGATTGCTTTCACACAGAATAGCACAATGACAATTTCCCTGACTGTCCAAAAAACAAGGATTTCAAAGATGGTTGATGAGGAATGCTTTAGCACAGTATAGCACAATGAGAATTTCCCTCACTGTCCTTCCCTGTCCCTACAAACAAGGTTTAGCACAGTAAAACACACTGACACTCTCCCTACCTATAGTTTTCTGTCCCTATAAAAATTTTTTTTTAAAGATGGTTGATGAGGAATGCTTTAGCACAGTATAGCACAATGAGAATTTCCCTCACTGTCCTTCCCTGTCCCTACAAACAAGGTTTAGCACAGTAAAACAGACTGACACTCTCCCTACCTATCCTTCTCTTTCCCTAAACTAAAGGAATCCAGGTTAAGCAAGAAAAAAAAAATGTCACTGTCCCTGCCTATGCTTCTCTTTCCCTGCTCCGGAACACACTACACTAGGCCGCCGTGCTGGCGGCCTTTTATAGTGTGGGGCGTGTACTAAACACCCTCAGCAATAATTGGCCACAGGCATCCTGCCTGTGGCCAATCATTGCTCTCCTCGCTGCCGGCGCTGTGATTGGCCAAGCATGTGGGGTCACAGTGCATGCTTGGCCAATCACAGCGCCTGGATGACACTGCGATGGCGTAGTGCATTGTGGGCCGTTCACGTCACTCGAATTTGGCGCGAACGGCCCAAATCGTTCGATCTTCGTCGAACGATCGAACAGCCGATGTTCGAGTCGAATGTATGTTCGACTCGAACACGAAGCTCATCCCTAGTGAGGAGTTTTTGTATCTCTGGCAGTGAAGTCAGGGCATCGGTAAGGATAAGGATAAGGATGACATCATCAGCAAAAAGGCCAATTTTGTAATGAGTCGATCCGAGTGCGCTAGAGCAGGGGTCATCAACCCCCAGGCCGCGGCCCACTACTAGGCCGTAGCGTCTCTGCTGCCGGGCCGTGGCGGGCGGCATGACATTATTTAAGGCAGGCGGGTGAGAGAGAGAGCCCGGTGGATCAGAGAGGCGGGCGGGGAGTAGAGACATCATCTCTCTCCACCCGCCTAGCATCACCGCTCTTCCGCCCTCACAGCGTGCGGAATGTCGGAGGTGCGGCGGGGAGCAGAAAGATGACATCATCTCTCTCTGCCCGCCTAGCACACTGCTCTTCTGCCCTCACAGTGTGCGGAATGTCGGAGGTGTGGCGGGGAGCAGAGAGATGACATCATCTCTCTCCGCCCGCCTAGCACACCGCTCTTCCGCCCTCACAGCGTGCGGAATGTCGGAGGTGCGGCGGGCAGCAGAGAGATGACATCATCTCTCACCGCCCTCCTCGCATCTCCGCTCTCCTTCCCTCATTGAAGAACGACCACAGAACCAGTGACACCATTGCAGTGACAATCCACATCTGGTGGCACTGGCAGGTGGCGTGGCAAGTGGCATTCCTCATCTGGTGGCACTGGCAGGTGACGTGGCAAGTGGCATTCCTCATCTGGTGGCACTGGCAGGTGATGTGGCAAGTGGCATTCCTCATCTGGTGGCAGGCAGCGTGGCAAATAAGGGTCTGGTATGGCTTTTGGAGGGGACCCCACGCCATTTTGTTTTTGTTTTTTGGTGTAGGGTTTTCCCTTAAAATCCATACCACACTGAAGGGTCTGGTATGGTCTCGGGGGGGGGGGGCAACCCCACGTTGTTTTTGGGGCGTAGGGTCATGCCTCAAGATTCATACCAGACCTAAAGGGCCTCATGATCAAAGTCAGATCACGTTCATTGATGTCGCACAGAAGTCAGACATAAAGTCGTAGGGCAAATGTCGGAGCAGTGTGAACCCGGCTTTATTGTTTCAATAAAACTTAAATTGCTTCTATGACTTCTTGTCATTAGAGCATATGGTTTATCTTTGGTGTCACTTTCTACAACGTTATCCACACTGCTTTTTTTAATATCAATTTTTGGTACAATCTTTCTATCTCTTTTTAATGCATGTGTAGCGGATGCCAACCCAAACCCCCCTCTATCTGTTCGGCCAGCTGATGCTGCAGGAAAGCGGTGTTTGCCAAAAAAAAGCCAGCTGCTCTGTTCCCCTCCTCATTGGCTGCGGCAGGGGGAGGCCACACAAAAAAAAGAGGAGAGGAGCATCTTGGGACATGTAGTCCCGGCCACAACGGCCTCACTGTAATCCACAGGGGCAGATTACAGCCCCCAGCATGCAGAGCCAAGGAAGGAGTGATCCTGGGAGAGGGTCCACAAGGCTGCCTGGTCCACAATCGGACGCAGGTCACCTGTTGCACACACCCCATTGGCTGTGTGGACATCCGGGGCACATCTACACAGGCATGCTGGATCCCTGGGTCATCAGGTTGCCAGTTAGGCATCCTTTAAGAGCCTGTTGCAGGACATCCCATTCTTTTGAGCTTTAGTATATCCAGGACTGGTGAGCAGGTGGAAGCCCACTTTGTGCAAACATAAAAAGGACACTGCATGCAGACATCTTTATCCTATCTTTCTACATGAGAGCTGTCAAAGGAAATACTTTGCATAAGTTATCCCTTGTTGCTGGTCATCATTGTGCAGCAGTTCCCTTGGGCCCTTGTTGAGCTAGCTAAAGATGCTGGCTATCTGCACTGCAAGGACCTCCTCACTTCTTTCTCCCACAAATCAAAGGACTAAGTATAAAACGATAGCACACATTAGGTATTCATACCCCTTGAAATTTTCCACATTTTGTCATGTTACAACCAAAAACGCAAATGCATTTTATTGAGATTTTATGTGATAGAGCAACACAAAGTGACACATAATTGTGAAGTGGAAGGAAAATGATAAATCGTTTTAAAAAATGTCTTACAAATAAATATGTGAAAAGTGTGGTGTGCATGTGTATTCAGTCCCCCTGAGTCGATACTTTGTAGAACCTCCTTTCTCTGCAATTACAGCTGCAAGTCTTTTTGGGTATGTCTCTACCAGCTTTGCACATCTAGAGTGCCTATTCTTTTTTGCAAAATAGCTCAAGGTCTGTCAGATTGGATGTAGAATGTCTGTGAACAGCAATTTTCTGTTTGAATATTTTATTATGTTTTCATAAGGCATAACAAAGGTCATAAGAATAGTACCATTCATATTAGTACAATACAATGAAAAGAATAAAATACAAAAAAGCAGTTATAACTAATGTAACCTGTGGGACAGGTAGCAGGTACAAAGCTCCCTGGGATGAGCAGTCTTTCAGGCACAGATACCAAATCCAGTGAAGTAGTGACAAACAGTGTGGTGTTTATTTGTGATATATACAAGTCTATATACAGGTGCTATTCAGGGACCTCTGATCCATGGTCCAGTTCGGGTCTTGGTCCTCTCCCTCAGGCTAATTTAAACTCACCTGAGACAGACAGAAAGTGCTCTTGGCCTGGAAACCTCAGACAACGTCTGTCTAGGAGAGCAAAAGGTTGGTAAAAGCTATTAAGCTGTGTATTTGGAAGCTGAAAAGCTGTAGGCTTGCTCAGAATGGTAGTTAGGATCTGTAAATATTGTATAATTAGTGCCGAGACACGGCTAGGTTTTTATAGCCAAACAAAAACCTAGCCGTGTCTCGGCACTAACTATACAATATTTACAGATCCTAACTACTATTCTGAGCAAGCCTACAGCTTGTCAGCTTCCAAATACACAGCTTAATAGCTTTTACCAACCTTTTGCTCTCCTAGACAGATGTTGTCTGAGGTTTCCAGGCCAAGAGCACTTTCTGTCTGTCTCGGGTGAGTTTAAATTAGCCTGACGGAGAGGACCAAGACCCGAACTGGACCATGGATCAGAGGTCCCTGAATGTGTATGAGAGGAGCCTGGGAGACGTATAAACCCCGAAAAGGACTTTTCCTGGCTCTCTCTGGGACGCTCTGCTACACTATGCTTCTCTCATGAAGTATATAGAACCAAATGTAAGGAGTATTCCTTAGTGTGACATTTCAGTTATCATAACAATTTAGTGATGTTATTCTAGCTATCAATAATAACAATCCTATATAATCAAGATAGGAGAATATAAAAGATAATATTTAGTTATAGTGAAAATGGAAGAAGATAGCGTTTGCTCGATATAGCGGGTCAAAATAACCTAAAATAGTTAGGAGAAATTAATGAACTATTCCAGGGCCAAGTTCCTGCTAATTGGCTTGGCGTTATATGGAGATTAAGTTATATTCCTAACTATCTCAGATGACCCTTGTTTTGATTGGTTAAACTTGTTTGTAAGAAAAATAAAGGAAAAACTAAACCAGTTTCAGGTAAGGGAACAATAGAGTGGAGAATGAGGAATATTTCCAGAGAGGATATTGATAGGGCAAACTCCCTCAAAGAGACAACAATGTTTTATCAAAACCGGGAGGTAGGAAATGCTCAAACCACGGTCTCTACAAGGCTTAAGATTTGGATATATTTTGTCAAGAAAGATTGCTTCTGTTTTTGCATGAATCATGGATTGAGTAATCCTGTTTTTGACTGATAAAATACATAGTGGGGGTTATTTACTAAAGGAAAATCCACTTTGCACTACAAGTGCACTGCAAGTGCACTTGGAAGTGCAGTCACTGTAGATCTGAGGGGGGCATGCAAGGAAAATAAAAACAGCATTTTAGCTTCCACATGATTGGATGATAAAATCAGCAGAGCTTCCCCTCATTTCAGATCTTCCCTTCAGATCTACAGCGACTGCACTTCCAAGTGCACTTGCAGTGCAAAGTGGATTTGCCTTTAGTAAATAACCCCCAGTGAGTCAGATTTCCATGCTGTCACAATAGTCTGCTTTGCTGCTGTGGTTACGAAGAGCATTAGTTTAAATTGACGATGTGATAGGGTGTGGGGTTTACTGTTCAGGAGTGCCATAGTTAGATCAGGTGGTAGAATAGTGTTGAACATTGTGTTAAGGATTTAAAACACTTCCGACCAAAATGATTTAACTATTCTGCATTCCCACCATATATGCATTTGTGTAAGGCAGCCTCGGAAGCAGTGGGAAGGATATTGTGGAGAGAATTTTGAAACTCTGTCAGGAACCAGGTACCACCTAGTGAGAACTTTGTAGTTTGTCTCAAGAGCCACTATATTCGGTAAGGCTGATTTAGTGGCTTGCCAGATTTGGGTCCAATTTATGTCGTCTGGTTGTAATTGGAGGTCTCTTTCCCATTTGTTGGTATAGGTTAGGGGAGAGGAAGTGGTGTGTGAAAGTAGTTGGTTATAGAAATCAGAAATGAGTCCACGCCTGTGAGGATCAGTTTCACAGGCTTGTTCAAAGGTAGCGAGATTTTGGGATGTAGCGTCTGATGGTGCATTATTTGTAAAAAAAGTTTTAAATTTGCAGATACCTAAAGGTTTCCGTAATAGGAATATCATATTTTTCTTGTAAGGTTGGAAATTAAGTAATTGATGTGGATGTGTAAAAATGAGGTGCACAAGTCAATCCTCTCTTTGACCAAGCTGAAAAGGAGACTGGGGAGGACCAGGCTGGATAGAATGATGGGTTATGAAGAAACGAAAGTCGAGGATTGTGGCGAGATTGCAGGCCAAATCGCGTTTTCAATCTGTCCCAAATAGACAGGCTATGTTTAGTTATGGGGTTTTTGTTCATCTTTCTTTGAGTAGGAGAGAGCCATAAAAGATTTGCAGTAGAGAGAGGGTCACAATCAACTGATTCCAATGCCACCCATAGTGGGGTTTCAGTCGTTGCATGATATTTGGGTAATAATGACAATTGGGTTGCGTAGTAATATTTGGTAAAGTCCAGTACTCCCAGACCTCCCCAGATTCTAGGAGAATATAAAGTAGGTTTGGGTAATCTTGGTTTCGTCTTACCCCATATATATTGTAAAGTTTTCCTCTGTAATATTCGTAAGAAATGTGATGGTATCGTGACGGGAAGAACTCTAAAAAGGTATAGTATTTTCGGGAGGATAACGGAAAATGTATTACCAAATACTTACAGTAATTTTCCTCCCCTGATAGACTCCATATCAGACTACGTGTGGGTTAACCCTGCCTCCTCTACCCATAAATTTGAGCTCACCTCCAAGGACTGTGTTCCGAAACTAGCCGACTCAGTCCAACTCTCATAATCTTATTCATGGGTGGGAACTCCGTCTGCCATGGAGTCTATCAGGAAAGGAAAATTACGGTAAGTATTTGGTAATAAATTTTCCATTTTCCTGACAGACTCCATGGCAGACTACGTGTTGAAATAACTAGCCAAGCCACACGGGAGGGTATGCTTGAACAAAAAATATTTAATCTTTCCCGTCAACTGACAAGATTCTCAGACCAAAATTCACAGAGGAAAGGGAAGCAGGTTCAATACAATAATGTGACATGAAAGTATTGATCGAAGCCCACGAGGCTGCTTTACATATCACTTCAGGAGTAGGGATGAGCTTCGTGTTCGAGTCGAACATACGTTCGACTCGAACATCGGCTGTTCGATCGTTCGACGAAGATCGAACGATTTGGGCCGTTCGCGCCAAATTCGAGTGACGCGAACGGCCCACAATGCACTACGCCATCGCAGTGTCATCCAGGCGCTGTGATTGGCCAAGCATGCACTGTGACCCCGCATGCTTGGCCAATCACAGCGCCGGCAGCGAGGAGAGCAATGATTGGCCACAGGCAGGATGCCTGTGGCCAATTATTGCTGAGGGTGTTTAGTACACGCCCCACACTATAAAAGGCCGCCAGCACGGCGGCCTAGTGTAGTGTGTTCCGGAGCAGGGATAGAGCAGCATAGGCAGGGACAGTGACTGTTATTTCTTTCTTGCTTAACCTGGATTCCTTTAGTTTAGGGAAAGAGAAGGATAGGTAGGGAGAGTGTCAGTGTGTTTTGTGCTTGTGCTATAGTGTGCTTAAAAAAAACATTTATTCTAGGGACAGAAAACTGTAGGTAGGGACAGTGTCAGTTTCTTTCACTCTGCAAGTCCTTGTTTCCAGGGACCTGGAAGGACAGTGAGTGAATTGTCCTTGTGCTATATTGTGCTTAAAAAAACATTTATTCTAGGGACAGAAAACTGTAGGTAGGGAGAGTGTCAGTTTCTTTCACTCTGCAAGTCCTTGTTTCCAGGGACCTGGAAGGACAGTGAGTGAATTGTCCTTGTGCTATATTGTGCTTAAAAAAAACATTTATTCTAGGGACAGAAAACTGTAGGTAGGGAGAGTGTCAGTTTATTTCACTCTGCAAGTCCTTGTTTCCAGGGACCTGGAAGGACAGTGACTGAATTGTCCTTGTGCTATATTGTGATTAAAAAAAACATTTATTCTAGGGACAGAAAACTGTAGGTAGGGAGAGTGTCAGTTTATTTCACTCTGCAAGTCCTTGTTTCCAGGGACCTGGAAGGACAGTGACTGAATTGTCCTTGTGCTATATTGTGATTAAAAAAAACATTTATTCTAGGGACAGAAAACTGTAGGTAGGGAGAGTGTCAGTTTATTTCACTCTGCAAGTCCTTGTTTCCAGGGACCTGGAAGGACAGTGACTGAATTGTCCTTGTGCTATATTGTGATTAAAAAAAACATTTATTCTAGGGACAGAAAACTGTAGGTAGGGAGAGTGTCAGTTTATTTCACTCTGCAAGTCCTTGTTTCCAGGGACCTGGAAGGACAGTGACTGAATTGTCCTTGTGCTATATTGTGATTAAAAAAAACATTTATTCTAGGGACAGAAAACTGTAGGTAGGGAGAGTGTCAGTTTATTTCACTCTGCAAGTCCTTGTTTCCAGGGACCTGGAAGGACAGTGAGTGAATTGTCCTTGTGTTATATTGTGATTAAAAAAAACATTTTTTCTAGGGACAGAAAACTGTAGGTAGGGAGAGTGTTTTTTTTCTTTCACTCTGCAAGTCCTTGTTTCCAGGGACCTGTAAGGACAGTGAGTGAATTGTCCTTGTGCTATATTGTGCTTAAAAAAAACATTTATTCTAGGGACAGAAAACTGTAGGTAGGGAGAGTGTCAGTTTATTTCACTCTGCAAGTCCTTGTTTCCAGGGACCTGGAAGGACAGTGAGTGAATTGTCCTTGTGTTATATTGTGATTAAAAAAAACATTTTTTCTAGGGACAGAAAACTGTAGGTAGGGAGAGTGTTTTTTTTCTTTCACTCTGCAAGTCCTTGTTTCCAGGGACCTGTAAGGACAGTGAGTGAATTGTCCTTGTGCTATATTGTGCTTAAAAAAAACATTTATTCTAGGGACAGAAAACTGTAGGTAGGGAGAGTGTCAGTTTATTTCACTCTGCAAGTCCTTGTTTCCAGGGACCTGGAAGGACAGTGACTGAATTGTCCTTGTGCTATATTGTGATTAAAAAAAACATTTATTCTAGGGACAGAAAACTGTAGGTAGGGAGAGTGTCAGTTTATTTCACTCTGCAAGTCCTTGTTTCCAGGGACCTGGAAGGACAGTGACTGAATTGTCCTTGTGCTATATTGTGATTAAAAAAAACATTTATTCTAGGGACAGAAAACTGTAGGTAGGGAGAGTGTCAGTTTATTTCACTCTGCAAGTCCTTGTTTCCAGGGACCTGGAAGGACAGTGACTGAATTGTCCTTGTGCTATATTGTGATTAAAAAAAACATTTATTCTAGGGACAGAAAACTGTAGGTAGGGAGAGTGTCAGTTTATTTCACTCTGCAAGTCCTTGTTTCCAGGGACCTGGAAGGACAGTGACTGAATTGTCCTTGTGCTATATTGTGATTAAAAAAAACATTTATTCTAGGGACAGAAAACTGTAGGTAGGGAGAGTGTCAGTTTATTTCACTCTGCAAGTCCTTGTTTCCAGGGACCTGGAAGGACAGTGACTGAATTGTCCTTGTGCTATATTGTGATTAAAAAAAACATTTATTCTAGGGACAGAAAACTGTAGGTAGGGAGAGTGTCAGTTTATTTCACTCTGCAAGTCCTTGTTTCCAGGGACCTGGAAGGACAGTGACTGAATTGTCCTTGTGCTATATTGTGATTAAAAAAAACATTTATTCTAGGGACAGAAAACTGTAGGTAGGGAGAGTGTCAGTTTATTTCACTCTGCAAGTCCTTGTTTCCAGGGACCTGGAAGGACAGTGAGTGAATTGTCCTTGTGTTATATTGTGATTAAAAAAAACATTTTTTCTAGGGACAGAAAACTGTAGGTAGGGAGAGTGTTTTTTTTCTTTCACTCTGCAAGTCCTTGTTTCCAGGGACCTGTAAGGACAGTGAGTGAATTGTCCTTGTGCTATATTGTGCTTAAAAAAAACATTTATTCTAGGGACAGAAAACTGTAGGTAGGGAGAGTGTCAGTTTATTTCACTCTGCAAGTCCTTGTTTCCAGGGACCTGGAAGGACAGTGAGTGAATTGTCCTTGTGTTATATTGTGATTAAAAAAAACATTTTTTCTAGGGACAGAAAACTGTAGGTAGGGAGAGTGTTTTTTTTCTTTCACTCTGCAAGTCCTTGTTTCCAGGGACCTGTAAGGACAGTGAGTGAATTGTCCTTGTGCTATATTGTGCTTAAAAAAAACATTTATTCTAGGGACAGAAAACTGTAGGTAGGGAGAGTGTCAGTTTATTTCACTCTGCAAGTCCTTGTTTCCAGGGACCTGGAAGGACAGTGACTGAATTGTCCTTGTGCTATATTGTGATTAAAAAAAACATTTATTCTAGGGACAGAAAACTGTAGGTAGGGAGAGTGTCAGTTTATTTCACTCTGCAAGTCCTTGTTTCCAGGGACCTGGAAGGACAGTGACTGAATTGTCCTTGTGCTATATTGTGATTAAAAAAAACATTTATTCTAGGGACAGAAAACTGTAGGTAGGGAGAGTGTCAGTTTATTTCACTCTGCAAGTCCTTGTTTCCAGGGACCTGGAAGGACAGTGACTGAATTGTCCTTGTGCTATATTGTGATTAAAAAAAACATTTATTCTAGGGACAGAAAACTGTAGGTAGGGAGAGTGTCAGTTTATTTCACTCTGCAAGTCCTTGTTTCCAGGGACCTGGAAGGACAGTGACTGAATTGTCCTTGTGCTATATTGTGATTAAAAAAAACATTTATTCTAGGGACAGAAAACTGTAGGTAGGGAGAGTGTCAGTTTATTTCACTCTGCAAGTCCTTGTTTCCAGGGACCTGGAAGGACAGTGAGTGAATTGTCCTTGTGTTATATTGTGATTAAAAAAAACATTTTTTCTAGGGACAGAAAACTGTAGGTAGGGAGAGTGTTTTTTTTCTTTCACTCTGCAAGTCCTTGTTTCCAGGGACCTGTAAGGACAGTGAGTGAATTGTCCTTGTGCTATATTGTGCTTAAAAAAAACATTTATTCTAGGGACAGAAAACTGTAGGTAGGGAGAGTGTCAGTTTATTTCACTCTGCAAGTCCTTGTTTCCAGGGACCTGGAAGGACAGTGACTGAATTGTCCTTGTGCTATATTGTGATTAAAAAAAACATTTATTCTAGGGACAGAAAACTGTAGGTAGGGAGAGTGTCAGTTTATTTCACTCTGCAAGTCCTTGTTTCAAGGGACAGAGAAGGACACCTGAAGGTAGCCCTTATTGCTTTTTTCCCATCTCCCTGCAGGCCATCTATTAGAATGTCTGGAAGGCAAACAAGGAGAGGCAGACAGTCAGGAGGCAATAAAAGAGGGCAAGCAGGCTCTGTGTCTGGGGGCAACAGTGCTGGTCGTGGACGCGGTGCATTGTCATCAGCACATGGCCATGGGACACGCTTGTCCTTCTTTTCGGCAGCTGGACATGTTGAGCCACATCATGCCGAAGACTTGGTAGAGTGGATGACCAAGCCCTCCTCCTCCTCCTCATCCTCTCTCACCCAGGCTCAGGGTACTGGAAAAGCAGCTGCCAAAGCGTCGTCTTCCCTGGTATCAATGTCAGACAAATCATCAGTCACTCCTTCCCTAGACCCACCATGTCCTCCTCCTGAGGAGTCCCCCGAACTGTTTCAGCACAGTGTTGGGTACATGCTCCAGGAGGATGCCCAGCGTTTTGAAGGGTCTGATGATGAAACCCAGCTAGAGGAAGGCAGTAGCGTGAGAGCAGACAGAGGGGATGCTCAAGAAGGACACCAATCTGGCAGTCATGTTCCAGCAGCTGCAGCATACTGCCAGATTGGCTCCAGTGATGAGGAGGGAGGGGATGATGAGGTCACTGACTCCACGTGGGTGCCTAATAGGAGAGAGGAGGAGGAGGAGGATGAGGAGGAGGCACATCTCCAACGAGGCAGGATGCCCTTTGGTGGCCAGCGTAAGGGCAGTACACCGACGGAATCACACCGCAGAGCTCCGCCTGTGCAGGGCGCTGCCTCTGCCCGTCATTCAAAAAGTTCTTTGGTGTGGGCCTTTTTTGAGGCTAGTGCATCAGATCGCACAGCTGCTGTTTGCAACATATGTCTCAAGCGTATATCGCGTGGCCAAAACATCAGCCGCTTGGGTACCACATGCCTGACCAGACATATGTTGACCTGCCATGCAGCTCGTTGGCAAGCCTACCTGAAAGACCCACACCAAAGAACAAAGCGGACCTCTCCTTGCACCGCATCAGCTGGGATCTCCAACCCCACTATAACTTCAGTCCTCTCTGAAACATGCACTGAGAGGAATGAAGGTGTAGAATTAGGTGTGTCACAGCCAAGTACTTGCGCCCACTCTGCTAGCAGTACACCGACGTCCGATTCTAGCAGGCAAATTTCCCTGCCCCAGCTGCTGGACCGTCGAAAGAAGTTCACTCCCAGCCATCCACATGCCCAGCGGTTGAATGCTAGCTTGGCTAAATTGCTAGCGCTTCAACTGCTGCCTTTTCAGTTGGTAGACTCGGCCCCCTTCCGTGAGTTTGTGCAATGTGCAGTTCCTCAGTGGCAGGTTCCCAAACGCCACTTTTTCTCACGGAAGGCTATTCCGGCTCTCTACCGGCATGTGGAAGGCAATGTCTTGGCCTCGCTGGACAGGGCGGTCAGCGGTAAGGTGCATATTACCGCTGACTCATGGTCCAGCAGGCATGGACAGGGACGTTACCTTTCTTTCACGGCCCATTGGGTCACTCTTTTGGCAGCTGGGAAGGATTCAGGACAAGGTGCAGTAGTGTTGGAGGTTGTCCCACCGCCACGCCTCCAAAATGCTACTACTGGTTGTGACACACCTCTCTCCTCCACCCCCTCCTCTTCTTCTTCCTCCATGGCCTCTTCCTGTGGTTTGTCCTATGAACCAGCGGTGCTCCGTAGCCGTTCACGGGGCTACGCAAGTACGCAGGCAAAAAGATGCCATGCCGTGCTTGCGCTGGTGTGTTTGGGGGACAGAAGCCACACTGGGGCAGAGGTCCTGTCTGCTCTGCAGGGCCAGGCCGAGAGGTGGTTGACGCCACGCCAGCTTAAGCCAGGAATGGTGGTTTGCGACAATGGCACCAACCTCCTCTCCGCCCTCCGACAGGGACAACTGACCCATGTGCCCTGTGTGGCTCACGTCCTTAACCTTGTGCTGCAGCGCTTCTTGGGCAGGTACCCGGGCTTACAGGATGTCCTGAGGCAGGCCAGGAAAGTCTGTGTGCATTTCCGCAGATCTTATAATGCCAGTGCTCGCCTGGCTGAGCTGCAAAAGGAGTTGAACCTGCCCAAGAACCGCCTTATATGTGACATGCCCACCAGGTGGAACTCAACGTTGGCCATGCTGCAGCGGCTGCACACGCAGCAGAGGGCCATCAATGAGTACCTGTGCGACTACGGCACCAGGACAGGGTCAGGGGAGCTTGGTTTTTTTTCTCCACGCCAGTGGGGCATGATCAGGGATGCATGCACTGTCCTGGCACCATTTGAGGAGGCCACGAGGATGGTGAGCAGTGACAGTGCATGCATCAGTGACACTGTACCTCTTGTCCACCTGTTGGAGCACACGCTGCGTGGAATAATGGACAGGGCACTTGAGGCAGAACAGAGGCAGGAAGAGGAGGACTTCCTTGCCTCTCAAGGCCCCCTTTACCCAGACAGTGTTCCTTCTGTCCCACCCATCGCACAGGAAGAGGAGGAGGAGGAGGAGGAGGAGGAGGAGGAGGAGGATTGTGTCAGCATGGAGGTGGAGGCTGGCACTCAGCATCATCAGCAGCAGTCTTTTAGGGATGATTTACAGTCCCAAGAAACCAGTGGACTTGTACGTGGCTGGGAGGAGGTGGCTGCGGATCATGTCGTCCTTAGTGACCCAGAGGACTCCGGAGCGAATGCCTCAGCAAACCTACGCTGCATGGCCTCCCTGATCCTGCAAAGTCTGCGGAAGGATCCTCGTATTCTTCGGATCAAGGAGAGGGACCATTACTGGCTGGCCACTCTCCTTGATCCACGGTACAAGGGTAAGGTTGCGGACCTTATGTTACCGTCGCAGAGGGAGCAGAGGATGAGACAACTCCGGGAGGCCTTGCAGAAAGGTCTGTGCAACGCGTTCCCAGAGACTGGGAGGTTGCAAACTCCTGGTCCTGGACAACGAGTTGCTGAGGCTTCGGCCAGTCAAAGAAGGAGCGGTGGGGAAGGTGGCCGTCTGACCGATGCGTTCAGACAATTCTTTAGTCCGCAGCCCCAAAGTATGATCGGTTCCAGCAACCATCGCCAGCGTCTGATAAACATGGTGCAGGAATATCTAGGGGCAAGGTCAGACTTGGACACCTTCCCCACCGAAAATCCTCTGGCTTACTGGGTCTTGAGGATGGATCACTGGCCAGAGCTTGCACAGTATGCAATTGAGCTACTGGCCTGTCCTGCATCCAGCGTTCTTTCGGAACGCACATTCAGTGCTGCTGGAGGATTTGTCACGGATCACAGGGTGCGCCTGTCCACCGACTCGGTTGATCGACTGACTTTCATCAAGATGAACCAGTCTTGGATCACCACCAGCTACCACACACCTGATGCTGATATAACAGACTAATTGATTTTAACATGTCACATCCCTTCAAGACTGATGCTGATGCTGAGTGCCTGTGCTGTTATGTTGACTGGCTATCCTCCTCCTCCGAGTCCTCAATGATACGATTGATGATGATAGCTTGTAAGATCATTTTTGTTTATGGGTGCCGCCACCAGTGCCTAACGCCCAATTTTTCAGCCCCTGTTTAACAGGGGCGTGTAATTACAATTTTTGAAGCAATACTTTGCAACAGGGCTCATTGCTGTGCTCCAAGTACAGTATCTGTGAGGAGTTGCAGTGTTGTGCCACCAGTGCCTAAGGCCCAATTTTTCAGCCCCTGTTTAACAGGGGCGTGTAATTACAATTTTTGAAGCAATACTTTGCAACAGGGCTCATTGCTGTGCTCCAAGTACAGTATCTGTGAGGAGTTGCAGTGTTGTGCCACCAGTGCCTAAGGCCCAATTTTTCAGCCCCTGTTTAACAGGGGCGTGTCATTACAATTTTTGAAGCAATACTTTGCAACAGGGCTCATTGGTGTGCTCCAAGTACAGTATCTGTGAGGAGTTGCAGTGTTGTGCCACCAGTGCCTAAGGCCCAATTTTTCAGCCCCTGTTTAACAGGGGCGTGTCATTACAATTTTTGAAGCAATACTTTGCAACAGGGCTCATTGCTGTGCTCCAAGTACAGTTGCTGTGAGGGGTTGCAGTGTTGTGCCACCAGTGCCTAAGGCCCAATTTTTCAGCCCCTGTTCAACAGGGGCATGTAATTACAATTCTTGATCTAATAATTCACAGCAGGGCCCATTGCTGCACCCACCAAGAGTAACTGTCAGGGCTTACAGTGTTGTGGCACCAGCACCACCATCAAAGGCCTAATTTTTACTACCACTGTTCAACAATTATATGTAATTAAAATTCCTGATATAATAGTTGACAGCAGGGCGTTCCAGCACCAACCAAGAGTAACTGTGAGTGCTTACAGTGTTGTGCCAACACCAACAACTAAGGGGCCTATTTCTGCAGAGTATATACGGCAGGTCCCTACTTTCAAACATCCAACTTACAAACGACTCCTACTTGCAAACGCAAGAAGACAACAGGAAGTGAGAGGAAATCTACCACTAGGAAGGAAAATTCTCTCCTGTAAGAATAAATATGGGAGAAAGGTGTCTCCTCTGTACTGATGCTTTATCAGCAATCCTTGTTTCAAGAAAAACACCACATTTCAAAAACAGTTGTCATTGGGACGGAAAGTGAGGTGAAATGTTCTGAACAGGGGCACAGACAGCAAAACAAATGTTACAGGGGTGATAACCCTTACCTATGTTTTCCAAAAAGTTTAAAAATAGATTTTTGGTCTGGAGCTACACTTCAACAATGTACCTGTTCAAAATTACAAACAGACTCTACATAAGAACAAACCTACAGTCCCTGTCTTGTATGCACCGCCTGTATAGGGCTGTTCAGAGTATATAGGGCCTTTTTTATTTTATGTGCGGGGTTCCCCTTAATATCCATACAAGACCCAAAGGGGCTGGTAATGGGCTGGGGTAGGGGGGGGGTCATGGGGTAGCTATGCCATTTTTCTTAAAGAATTTCATCCATATTACCGGGACCAGACATTACATTAAAGCCGCAAGCAGTTTTAATTGGCTTTTTTTTCCTTTAGAAGTGTCATTTTGTGCAGGGACAGTTCTAAACACGGGAAACACGTGGCACTTCACAGGCATACTTTAGACACCCCCCAGGTACGATATTTAAAGGAATATTTGACTTTTTTTTTTCACTTTATGCATCATTAAAATGACTGCTCCCGAAAAACGACCGTTTTTAAAACTTCTTTTTGCATTGATACATGTCCCCTGGTGCAGAACCCGGGTTCCCAAACCCTTTTTAGGACAATAACATGCATAATAGTTGTTATAATTAGCACTTTAGAATTCGAACGTTCGCATCCATTGTATTTAATAGGGTTCTAATGTTCGTTCGAACTTTCGGTCCGTTCGCGGGTTCTGGTGCGAACCGAACCCGGGGGTGTTCGGCTCATCACTATTCAGGAGCCATGTGTCGAGCTGCTGCCCATGAGGCTGCCATGCCCCTAGTGGAGTCACCGCCTCTGGAGGGGCCAAGCTCTTTGCCCTGTAAGCTTATTGAATAGATTGGACAATCCAGGCCGCTATTGTTCTAGAAGAAGCACGTTTTGCTCTGTTGCTGCAGGAGTGTAATATGAACAGATGAGTGGAACGTCTGAACGATAAAGTAACTCGTAAGTACTCTTTCAGAGTTTCACCCACATCCAAGGGATGAGCTTCTGTGGATTCCGGAGATTTTATTGTGGGAAGCACTATCTCCTGGTTTTCATGAAACACAGAAGTGACTTTTGGCTTAGATCCGAGCATGGGAATAAGTACCACCCAGTTCGGGAAGAAAGTCAGAAAGGGTTCCTGACAACCCAGAAAGCTTATTTCCAAAACTCTTTTGGCCGAAGTGATTGCCACCAGAAAGGCCAGTTTTATTGACAAGTCCTTAATAGAAAGATCCTTATTGTTGAGGGCTGACAATGAGTTAAGGACGAGTGGAAGATCCCATTTGGGGAATCTAGGTTTCCTCTGAGGCCTGGGTCTCGATGCCCCACTAAAGAACTGCCGTATAAGTGGGTGAACTGCCCATGATGTTCCGGAGAAGGCTGAGAAAGCTGAAACTTGCACCCAAAGGGAACTAACAGATAAAGAAAGATCCAAGCCGGTCTGGAGAAAACTGGGAATATCTTGGACGCCAGGGTCTCTACATGATTTGCCTGCAGAGGTAGAGAAACTAATAAACTTGGCCCAAATTCTACTGTAAACTCTGTTTGTACTTGGCTTTCTGGAACTCATGAGGGTAGAAATTACTCTTTCTTGAAGCACAACTGAGAGACTCAAGCCTCTCCCTCTCAAGAACCAGACCATCAGTCTCAGTATCGCCGGACAAGGGTGCAGGATCGCCCCCTGAGAAAGAAGGTCCAGCCTGAAAGGGAGAGGCAACGGATCCCGAACGCTACTCTGGTTCAGGAGGGGGAACCATGGTCTGCTCGGCCAGTAAGGTGCTATCGTTACCACCTCGACTGTTTCCACCTGAAGCCTCTGAAGAAATTTGAGGATGATCCGGAGGTGGAGGAAAGGCATACGCCCTGTTGAAGTGCCACTGACTCGTTAATGCATCCACTCCGAAGGCTTGACTACAATGACCTCAAGTATAGTATTTGCTGATTTTGAAGTTGCAGGGGGATGCAAACAGATCCACCTCGAGATCGACTCCCAGTGATAGGATCCACTTGAATGTCTGTGGATGCAGTGACCATTCGTTGTTGTCCAATTTTCTGCGGGACAGGAAGTCTGCTTGGATGTTCTGATTCCCGGGAATGAAGACTGCTGAGATATTGATCAGATTCTTCCGGGCCCAAGACATGATGGGCTCGACTTCCTGGAGAAGGGTGGAGCTCCGAGTGCCCCTTGCCTCTTCACGTATGACACTGCTGTGGTGTTGTCCATTTTGAGTAACACTGACTTCCCTTCCAGGAGGTAAGAAAAGGATTGAAGGGCACACCATGCCGCACGCAGCTCCAGGACATTTGAACCTGGATTGTGGCGACAGGCATCCCATTCTCCTTGTGCCAGTTCTGCCCCACAATGGGCCCCCCAGCCCGCATTGCTGGCATCAGACGTGACAGTCACCCAATGGATGGGAGCAAGAGAGTGGCATGTGAGCAGGTTTTTGCATTGAAGCCACCAAAGGAGACTGTTCCTCATTAACTGAGTTATCCGAATTAACTGATTGATGTCCCCCGACCTCCATTGCTGAAGGATGCCTGCTTGAAAGGGACGAAGCCTCCCCATTGCCCATTTGACCATAGGGGTTGTGGCAACCATCGTGCCAAACTCTTTAGGCACTGTGTAGCCCTCAGGTGTGAGGAGTCTAGTGCTAGGGAGATTCTCTCTCCTATGACCGGGATTTTCTCTTCCGGAAGGGAGATAGTACTCTATATGATGTTGAATTGGGCCCCTAGATAGACTAGACACTGGGTCAGCTCTAACTGACATTTCTCCCGGTTAAGGAGCCATCCAAACTCTATTAGTGTAGAAATCACTTGTTCCTTGTGAGTTAGAAGCTGCTGCCTGTCCTGGGACAGTACTAGCAGATCATCCAGGTAATGGTACAGACGTACTCCCTGTGTTCTGATAAGAGACACCACCGCCAGAAGGACTTTTGAAAAGACCCTTGGAGAAGTCGTCAATCCGAACGGAAGACATGTAAACTGTAAGTGCTCTTGTCCGACCTAGAACCGAAGGTATTTGTGGAATTCTTCTCCCACTGGAACATGAAAATATGCATCTTTTAAATCTTTCGAAATTAACCAGTTGCCTAGTTGGACGATTTTCTGGATTGTAGACAGTGATTCCATTTTGAACCTTTCGTGCTTTATGAATTTGTTCAGAAAGGTAAGATCTATAACCGGGCACCAGGAGCCATTCTTTTTCTGGACTAGAAAAAAGGGGGAGTATACTCCCTGGAATTCCTCGTTCTTCGGCACGGGCACCACTGCTCCTTGATCTTTCAGAGCGTTTACATATGACAGCAGAACTTGTCGCTTTGCCTCTGACCATGGTAGTGAGGTGGGAATTGGTCTGCAGGGAGGAATCTTGGTGAAGGACCATGCGTGGCCTGTGGAGACCGTTTTGATGATCCAATAATCTGAGATTGAGGCCGCCCAGACGTGCCGGAGGAGACGTAAGCGAGCCCCTACCCGAAACACCAGGGTGGGCACAATCTCAAAAAGACTTATTTGTTTTGCGCCCACTGGGAGCCTGTTTCTTGGCGGACTTCTGAAAAGGTGCCTGTCCTCTACTCCAATTCCTCCTGAAATCCCATCCGGGTCTATATGAGCGCGCTTCCCTTGAGCGCTCTGTACTGCTTCTACGCTGAGGCCTTCTGTCAGGAAGATCCTGCCAGTAACGGGCGCTCTGAATTTCCTGGTGCGCGATCGCGGGTGCCATTGCGCATGCGTGTGCGCACCATTGCACATGCACGTGCGCGCGCGGGAATGTGCGCGTGCGCCCCCACTAGCACCAGGCAGGCTATTTAAACCAGACTGACACACTGGGATCTTGCTGTCTGATCTACAGCGTTACCTGTGTCCTGTCCTCTGAAACCTGTTCCAGTTCACTCCAGTATCTGACCCGGCTTGCTTCTGACCAACCCCGCTGTCTGCCTGCATCTGACTCCTGCCTGCCTGACCATCCTTCTGCCTGCTACTCTGGTCCTGCTGCTGTCCGCCTGATATCCGACCCGACTCGTTTGACCTATCCAGTTACAGTCTGCTGCATCTGCCTGCCGATCCAGCCTGTTTCAGGTTCCTGTCTACGGTCCTTCCAGTCAGCTGTCCAGTTCCAGTCTGCTGCATCTGCCTGCCATTCCAGCTTGTTCCTGGTTCCTGTCCCTGCTCAGTCGCACCTGCGATTCCTCTGTACAGCTCCACCTGGACTTCAGACCAACCTCCTGCTGTTGATCCTGCCAGGCACTCATGCCACTCCTGACTCCTGTGATTCCTGTTCACCCTACCAGGGGCCACGAGTCGGAGCCGCAAGAGAGGCCATCCCCTGCAATCCGGGCTCATCCACTAGGTACGTGACAGTATCAGACAGCCATGTCCGAGCCCGAGCGGGGAGCCTCTCCTATGGAGGAACTCTGTGTGCACCTGGCAGGATTCACCAGGCCATTAAAGGCCTTCAGGAAGGATACTCACACCTGGAAGAACGGATTCGAGTACTTGCACCCTCTGGCACCCAGGAGTCTGCTCCCCCGCCTGCTTCTTCAGCCAGCACGGTTTCCCCCACAGATGTTACCCTGCTACCTGAACCAAAGGTTCCCACGCCTGAAAAGTTTTCCGGGGAACGAAGAAAATTTAGGACATTCCGAAACTCTTGTGAACTTTACTTCTCATTACAACTATGCACTTTCTCTCAAGAAGCCACCAAGGTGGGCTTCGTGATTTCCTTACTCCTGGGAGAACCCCAATCTTGGGCCCACCGCCTTCTGGAACAGGAAGCCGAGTCCTTAGCCAATTTAACCACCTTCCTTGATGCCATGGCTGAACTTTACGAGGACCCGCAGCCTTCAGCAACTGCGGAAATAGCCCTGCGTACCCTTCAACAAGGGTACAGGGCAGTAGAGGACTATGTCACCGAATTCAGGCGGTGGAGTGTGGACACTAACTGGAATGACGCAGCTCTCCTTTGCCAGTTTCGTTTGCGACTCTCTGACCCCTTAAAAGATGAACTGGCTCAAGTAGGAATACCCCAGACCTTGAATGCATTAATCAACTTGACCATACAAATTGATCGGCGGCTGAGGGAGCGAAGAGCGGAGAGGGAGTTTGGGCCCTTTCATCCCATCTGGATGTTACCCAGAGTCCCCAACTCTGCTCATCCAGCACCTACTGTTGGGTCAGTCTTTACGCCTGGTACCTCCGTACCCAGGCAGTCAGGAGTCCTCCGCCCTTCCCTTACCATGGAAGAACGTCAACGTCGCCGGGTGAACAACTTGTGCCTGTACTGCGGGGGATCCAGGCATTATGTTAGTAACTGCCCTGCTAAGCTTCGCAAGTGCCTGTCCCTCTCTTCCAATCATGTGACTTCTTGGCTCAAGGCTTCTTCTTCCCACCTGGCTCTCCCTATTCTGTTGCAATTGCCAGGAAGGATACTACAAGTGTCTGCCATTATCGACTCCGGGGCCTGCAGTTGCTTTATGGACTCATCTTTTGCAATCCAACACCAGGTTCCTTTATTATATAAGGCCCAAGGACTCTCCATTCATCTGGCCAATGGCTCTGCGATTAAATCTGGTCCAGTTACACAGGAGACTTCCCCCCTTCCAGTCACGATCGCCAATCTACACCGAGAGCTGCTTCGCATCTACATCAACTAGGTCACGGGAGAGGTCACATTTCCCTCCACTTATTGCCAACAGTTCTGTACTCCCATGGGCCCCAGTAAACCACCTGCCTTGTTGTGTTTGGACTCCGACTCTGAGTTACGCCAGTCTGTTCCTGAGGCCTACTTCGACGTTCTGGACGTCTTCAGTAAGAAAGGGGCTGAGACGCTTCCGCCCCATCGGGCCTATGACTGCCCCATCGAGCTCTTTCCGGGCCTGGTATGGATTTTGGGGGGACCCCCACGCCATTTTTTTTTCATTTTGGTGGGGGGGGTCCCCTTTGAATCCATACTAGACCCAAGGGCCTGGTATGGACCTGGGGGGGGGGGGCCACACTGTTTTTTTTCTCTTTTTTTTTTTTAGAGCCGGCAATGTTTATTTTTTTTACATTTCCTTTAACAACCAGCTATAAACAGGTTAAAAAAACTAAATAAAAATTTGCAGCAAATTCGCGGTACTTGCGTTTTGGATGCGGGTCCATTGAATTCTCTTACATCCAAAACACTGTTTTTGGTCTGGCAAAAAAAATCTGCAGTTGCGTTTAAACTGGTTTTTCACAAAGCCTAAAAATGCCTTCAGACGCCAAAGATTTCCACGTTTCAGACGCGGTCCCGGCGTTTAGCCGCATTTTAGTTTAGAAGCGTTTTTAAAGGTGACCTATTTTTTTACATTGATAAACTCCAAAATTGTGGCAATTTAGGAAAAACCATTAAAAATATATATATCTATCAAAAAATAAATGAAATTGCTTCCATTGCATTGTGGACAATCCACAACTTGGGGCAGCTGACGTGGCAAGTGAACAATACACAATTTGGGGCAGCTGACGTGGCAAGTGAACAATCCACAACTTGGGGCAGCTGAGGTGGCAAGTGGACAATCCACAACTTGGGGCAAGTGATGTGGCAAGTGACACGCTAAATATAACTACACTGCTGCTCTCTCAGCTGCTGATACTCACTCTGGTCTCACAAAATAGCTGAAATCGTTAATAATACTGTTTTTGGAGCTTAGGGCGGCTCCTTATCATGTTTCCTAACTAAACGCATATAGACGCAAATGTGGTAAAACGCGGCATGCAAACGCGTCAAAACGCGCCTTTCTAAACGCCGCTTTCAACCTTAGTTCTAAAGACGTTGCACCAGCGTCCCGTGTACATGGGGCCTAAAAACGGCTATGCCATTTACAGCTCAAAAACGCCATGGTGGGCATGAGGCCATAGGCTAACATGGAGAGGCGTTTTTATGCTGCAAAAAACGCTCAAACAAGCGGCTGGAAAAACGTCTGTGTGCATGTAGCCTTATATTAACCACTTGCTTACTGGCCACTTAAACCCCCTTCCTGCCCAGACCAGTTTTCACATTTCAGCGCTGATGCACTTTGAATGATTGCGCGCTCATACAACACTGTAACCCAATGAAAATGTATTATTTTTTGGCACACAAATAGAGCTTTCTTTTGGTGCTATTTGATCACCTCTGCGGTTTTTTGTTTTCTATAAATACAAAAGACAGAGTTAAAAAAAAAAATTGATATTTTAACCACTTCAGCACTGGGCCTATTCTGGCACTTCTCTCCTGCATGTAAAAATCATACATTTATGGCTATAAAATTACTTCAAAACCTCAAACATTATATATGTTTTTTTAGCAGACACCCTAGGGAATAAGATGGCGGTCATTGCAAATTTTTATCTCGCTCTGTATTTGCGCAATAAATTTTCAAACGCCTTTTTTTGGTAAAAAAAATGGTTTCATGAATGTAAAAAAATTACAAAACAGTAAAGTTAGCCCAATTTTTGGGGATAATGTGAAAGATGTTGTTATGCTGAGTAAATAGATACCTAACATGTCACGCTTTAAAATTGCGCACACTCATGGAATGACACCAAACTTCAGTACTTAAAAATCTCCCAAGGCGATGCTTTAACATTTTTTACATGTTACTATTTTCTCATTACAGAGGAGGTCTAGTGCTAGAATTGTTGCACTCGTTCTAACGCACGCAGCAATACCTCACATGTGTGGTTTGAATGGCGTTTACATATGTGGGCGGGACTTACGTGTGTGTTCGCTTCTGAGCGCGAGCTACCGGGCACATGGGCGTTTTTTCTTTATTTTGATTATTTATTTTTTTGTTTTTTACTTTTTTGTATTTCTTACTCTTTTTTTTACTTTTTTGTTTTTTGGATCACTTTTATTCCTATTGCAAGGAATGTAAACATACCTTGTAATAGGAATCTATTGTGACAGGTCCTCTTTATGGAGAGATGCAGGGTCAATAAGACCCCACATCTCTCCTCCAGGCTGGAAAGCATGAGATCGGTCAAAAAAATTCACCAATCTCATGCTGACAGCCGAGATCACGGCTTGGTTTACATACGGGAACCCGTCGTGATGTCATAACATCACGCCCGGGCCTCCGACGGTCATAGAGATGACTGGTGACCATCTGGTCACCAGTCATCTCTATGCTTCCCATCCGGCGCCGGCCAAATCGTTCTCTGAGCCCAAGATGGCACGGTTGAGCCCGAAGAAGCACCGGATGGCGGCGGGAGGGGGGGGACGTCCCCTCCCGCCGCCTATAAGAACAATCAAGCGGCGGAACTGCCACTATGATTGTTTTTAGCGTGCACAGAATCGCCGGCTGAAAATAATGATATCTGAATGATGCCTGCAACTGCAGGCATCATTCAGATGTCACCGCACAAAGCCGAGGATGTCATTTGACGGTGGGCGGTAGGAAAGTGGTTAATATTTCGAAAATTTTGACAAAAGGTAATTTTTTGCCTTCATTGATGTACACTGATGAGACTGCACTGATGGGCTGCACTGATGGGCTGCACTGATAAGGTGGCAAGGGTGGGCACTGAGAGGTGGCATTGCTAGTTGGCACTGGTGGGCATTGAGAAGTGGCACTGCTAGGTGGAAATGATAGTTGGCAGTGATGGGCACTGATAGGCAGCACTGCTAGGTGGCACTGATTGGCACCAGTGGTGGGCATTGATAGGTGGCACTGGCAGGGGCTACTGATTTTCACAGATGACGCAGAATTGCCTCTTCCTCTTCGGACCCGATGTCCCTTGCACATAAGCTGGTGATTGCCTTTTTTTATGCTCACGCTGTCAGCGCAAGGAGAAAACAAAAACCATTACCCAGCTTTTGTTTACATCACGTGATCAGCTGTCATTGGCTGACAGCTGATCACATGGTAAAGGGCAGCTATCGGCCCCTTACTTGGATCTGTCATCACCCGAGTCTCAGTGACTCGGTGACCACAGCGCGCGTGCGTGCGAAGGGGAGGACGTTTATTGACGGACTCCCGGCAATTAAGGACCATGCTGTGGCCGTCGATCAGTTATAGCGCTGATCTCAAGTGATTAAAAAGGGTCTAAATGGGCCATTGACATGCATCACAATTCAACTTAGGAATGTGTCTTTGCAAAGTTAAACTAAATGAAATCCTTTCTTATTTTTGCTTGGGGATAGGGTGCAGACGGATTACAAGTCTAGACAGTTTTTGGGGATGTCTGCACCCCTGATAGGGTGAAGACAACTCCCAAATTTGGCCACTTTATCCTTCCAAATAATTCACTTCCTGTCACATAGCCACACAGGAAGTGAGGGGAAATCCCTACCAATGTCTTTCCTTGGGGACTCACAGGTCAATCTAAATACTTTCCCCATTATGTACATTGCACTCCAGCATTTTGCGGGTTACACCCCAAATTATTAGGTATTTTGGACTTTGGGGTTTATTTACTAAAGGCAAATCTACTTTTCACTACAAGTGCACTTGCTGGATATCCGAGGGGGACATGCAGGCATACAAAAAAAACACCATATTTGCTTTTACATGATTGGATGTTACAATCACCAGTGATCCCTCAGATTTTATGCAGCTACACTTTTACTGCAGAGTGGATTTGTCTTTACTAAACCCCAAACTACCCAATGATTTGGGGTGTACACAACAAAGTGCTAGAGTGCAATTTGCTTAATGGGGACACTAGTTAGATTGATCTGTGTGTCCCCAAGAAAATACATTGGTAGGGTTTTACCTTCACTTCCTGTTTAGCTGTGTGACAGAAAGTGAAGACAAAAAAAAAACACAAGCAGGGGTTCTAACACTTACTTTGTTTCCCTCAAAATGCCCACAATTAGAATTGTATTGCCTTGAGCTATTTTTAAGTGCAGTGCTCTAAATCCGTGCTTCTCAAGTACCCCCAACAGGCCATGTTTGCAGGTTTTCCTTCATCTTGCACATGTGCTTTAAATCACAGTCAATGGTTTGGTATTTTGGACAGCAATTCTCCATAAGGTAAATTCACAAAACATGTCCTGTTGGGGGTACTTGAGGACTGAGGCTGAGAACCACTGCAGTAAAAAGGAAAATTTAATACTTACCGCTCTGTATTTTTCATTTCCTGGTGATTTTCCATGGCAGCACACAATACAATACATGTATATGCTAGCATGAAGGCACCAGGGTAGACAAATCACACCTGTTGTTTTGACATGCCAATCAGCTGTCACATTTGTTGCAAAGAAAACGCAAAACAAACCTCAAAACTTTGCATCAATTTTTATTGGTCAACAAAACAAAGAATAATAAAAATAAATAAATAAATAAATAAAAAACAGGGTCAATTTGAAACAGTTACAGACTCACAACATCTTGAGAAAGATTTGGCTAAATAATGCAGCACAGACAATTAAATCAAAGTGAACAAACGACAAACATTAACAACATCAAAATTATTTCAGGGGAACATTTCCCCCACACAAAAAAATACAATCCACAAAAGTAAACCAAATATCTGTTTTGCAAAGACATAACAAATAAAATACATGTGTTACAAACTCGATAAGGACACCAAAATGAACATTTTGCCGGACACACACACGCTTGCCTCTTTTCAGGGCAAAGTAGAGAATGCTATCTGTGAGCTTTATATAACATAGGTTTGTGTGCTAATGAGGCAATTGAAAACACATGCACAGTCCATGGAACACCCAAAATGCAAGTTCACCCAATGTAGAGATTGAACTTCAAAGTGGGTACACCTGTTAAGGATGTCCTTCAATTACTAACCCATAAAAACACTCTCTGAGCATGCCCAGAAATGTCCAGGTGCTGTTCACACACAAAAAGCACCAAAAAAAAAAACCTAACAGGCTGGGCATGCTCAGAAGAACTCTAATGCAGCTAGCAGAAAATCCCCCCCCCCCCCTGTCCAAAATTAAGCACATCATCCAGCATGCTACAAAATTAGAGATGGGACAATCATCCCCCCCTACCAACAAATACAATTGCAGTCTATGGGAACTGACATGTTAATTTTGCTAGTCCCCACTTGGCTGGCTTATCTTCTAGTTATTGGCCTTAAAATGGGGGCCCAGGTCCCACCATAAGGGACATATATCAATGTCACAAATTTGGACAACACCAAAAACAAAACAAGGAGAAGTGCCTTTAACCACTTCAGCCCTGGAAGAATTTACCCCCTTCCTGACCAGAGCACTTTTTGCGATGCAGCACTGCGTCGCTTTAACTGACAATTGCGCGGTCGTGCGACGTTGAACCTAACCAAAATTGACGTCCTTTTTCCCCCACAAATAGAGCTTTCTTTTGGTGGTATTTGATCACCTCTGCGGTTTTTATTTTTTGTGCTATAAACAAAAGAAGAGCGACATATTTGAAAAAAATGCAATATTTTTTACTTTTTGATTTAATAAATATCACAATTTTTTTTTTTTAAAACAATTTTTTTCTAAGTTTAGACCGATACGTATTCTACATATTTTTGGTAATTTTTTTTTGCAATAAGCGTATATTGATTGGTTTGCGCAAAAGTTATAGCGTCTACATAATAGGGGATAGATTTATGGCATTTTTATTTTTTTTATTTTTTTTACTAGTAATAGCGGCGATCTGCGATTTTTATTGTGACCGTGACATTGCGGCAGACACATCGGACACTATTGGCGCGTTTTTGGGACCATTCACATTTATACAGCGATTAGTGCTATAAAACTGCACTAATTACTGTGTAAATGTGACTGGCAGGGAAAGGGTTAACACTAGGGGGCGATCAAGGGGTTAATATGTTCCCTATTGAGTGATTGTAACTGTAGGGGGAGGGGACTCACAAGGGGAGGAGACCGATCTGTGTTCCTCTGTACTGGGAACACACATCGGTCTCCTCACCTCTGACAGGAGGTGGATCTGTGTGTTTACACACACAGATCCACACTTCTGCCGTGATCGTGGGCAATCGCGGGTGCACAGCGGACATCGCGACCGCCGGGCACACTCACCGGGTCACGAGCGTTGCCGCCGGCGGCGCGCGCGCGCCCCATAGACGGCCGGGAAAAAAGGACGTCATATGACGTCCGCCCGGAGGGAGGGAGGGTTCCTGCCGGCGTCATATGTCTATGACCCGGTAGGAAGTGGTTAAATATGCCAAATTGCTTAAGGGCCATTTCACACCAAATGCAGTCCATTGCGTTTTTTATGCATCAAAAATGCATGGAAAGTTGGTTATATGGTTCTAAATGGCAGTATTTGTTCCAGTGCGTTCCAGTTCCACAAAAAAAGTAGAACATGCTGCATTTTACCTGCACTGGACTGTACTGGAACGCAGCAAAACGCATCATAAACGCACTGGAACGCACAGGAACACACCTAAATGCACCAAAAACGCACTGGAACACACTTGTCCTTATCTATGGTTAATAAAAAAGAGGGGTGAAAAAAAAACCACTGGACTGCATCAAAAACGTACCAAAAATGCACTGGAACGCATCAAAAACGTGCATGCAGAAAAGCACCTGGAACGCATCCGGATTGCGTTTCTATGGTGTGAACTGGCCCTAGTTCACCCCATAGAAATGCAGTCTGGATGCGTTGCAGGTGCTTTTCTGCATGCGCGTTTTTGACACGTTCCAGTGCATTTTTGATGCATTTTTGATGCAGTCCAGTGTTTTTTCCCCCTCTTTTCACTTAGGACAAGTGTGTTGCAGTGCGTCTTTGGTGCATTTAGGTGCATTCCGGTGCATTCCAGTGCGTTTTTGGTACGTTCCGTTGCGTTTTTGACGTGTTTTACTGCGGTCCAGTACAGTTCTGTACCTAAAAAATGCAGCATGACCAATTTTTTTTGGCCTTTCTGAAACGCACTGGAACGGACTGCAGTGGTGTGAACTATGCCATTGGCATTAATGTGATCAACTTTCTTTGTGTTTTACATGCATCAAAAAAATGCACTGCACTGCATCCGGTGTGAACTGGCCCCCAAATATCATACCCGGGGGGTGTCTATAGTATGCCTGTAAAGTAGCGCATGTTTTCCATGTTTATAACAGATCCAGAGCAAAATTACATTTCTAAAGTAAAATAATAGCCATTTAAAAGTACTCGCGGTTGTAATGAATTGCTGGTTCCCGTCAATACAGATAAAAGTCATTGAAAGCCTTTGATGACAAAAAAAAAAAAAGCGTGGGGGTCCCTCCAAATTCCATTACCAGGCCCTTCAGGTCTGGAATGGATATTAAGGGGAGCTCTGCCGCAAATTTTTAAAAAAAATGTGTGTGGTTCCCCCAAATTTCCATACCAGGCCCTTCAGATCTGGTATGGATTTTAAGGGGAACTCCACCCCAAATTTTAAAAAAAATGGCGTGGAGTCCCCCCAAAAATCCACACCAGACCCTTATCCGAGCACACAACCTAGCAGGCCGCAGGAAAAGAGGGGGGACAAGAGAGCGGCCCTCCCTCCCTCCTGAACCGTACCAGGCCACATGCCCTCAACATGGGGAGGATGTCCCCATGTTGATGGGGACAAGGGCCTCATCCCCACAACCCTTGCCCAGTGGTTATGGGGGTCTGCGGGTGGGGGGCTTATCGGAATCTGGAAGACCCCTTTAACAAAGGGGACCCCCAGATACCGCCCCCCCTGTATGAAATGGTAATGGGGTACAAATGTACCTCTACCATTTCACAAAGAAAGTGTCAAAAATGTTAAAAATTACAAGAGACGGTTTTTTCCTTTATTAATGTCTTCTCTTTTCTTCCATCTTCTTCTTTTCTCCATTCTGGTTTCTTCCTCCATCTTGTTCTTCATCTTCCTCTTCCTCTTTATCTTCATCTTCCTTCTTCCTTTGGTCTTCTCGTCCGCATCTTGCTCCGGCTTCTTCTTTCTTCTTCGGCCGCTCCGTTTGAATTGGAGGTTCCCGCTGTGCGACGCTTCAGTTCTTCAGTTCTCCTCTGGGTCCGCTGCCACCCGGTGACCCCTCCCCCCTCTGACGCACATGGATTTCACGGGGACTTTCCCCGTGGTGTCAGAGGGGGTGGAGCCACCGGGTGGCAGCGGACCAAGAGGAGAACTGAATCGTCACACAGCGGGAACCTCCAATTCAAACGGAGCGGCCGAAGAAAGAAGAAGCCGGAGAAAGATGCGGACGAGAAGATCGAAGGAAGAAGGAAGATAAAGATAAAGATAAAGATAAAGAAAGAAACCCGAATGGAGAAAAGAAGAAGATGGAAGAAAAGAGAAGACATTAACAAAGGAATTGTCAAAAACCGGCTCTTGTCATTTTTAACATTTTTGACACTTTCTTTGTGAAATGGTAGGGGTCCGGGATCTGGGGGTCCCCTTTGTTAAAGGGGTCTTCCAGATTCTGATAAGCCCCCCGCCCGCAGACCCCCACAACCACAGGGCAAGGGTTGTGGGGATGAGGCCCTTGTCCCCATCAACATGGGGACATCCTCCCCATGTTGAGGGCATGTGGCCTGGTACGGTTCAGGAGGGAGGGGGCGCTCTCTCGTCCCCCCTCTTTTCCTGCGGCCTGCCAGGTTGCGTGCTTGGATAAGGGTCTGGTATGGATTTTTGGAGGGACTCCACGCCATGTTTTTTTATTTGGGGTGGAGTTCCCCTTAAAATCCATACCAGATCTGAAGGGCCTGGTATGGATATTTGGGGGAACCGCACGCATTTTTATTTTTTATTTTGCGGCGGAGTTCCCCTTAATATCCATTCCAGACCTGAAGGGCCTGGTAATGGAATTTGGGGGACCCCCACGCTTTTTTTTTTTGTTATCAAAGACTTTCAATGACTTTTCTCTATATTGCCGGGAGCCGACAATTAATTATAGCTGCGGGTGCTTTTAAATGCCTTTTTTTTTTCTTTAGAAATGTCATTTTGCTGGCGCACTGGCAAGTTCAGAGCTGCAAAAAAAAAAAAAGGAAAAAAGAGCTGCGCAAACCTGTATACAGTGAATATACAATCTAACAATAATCTGGAAATATTGTGCGATAACTATAACTTAATATAGTGACAAAAAAAATACATAGTGACAAAAAATATTATTTTATATATAATGTATGGTATGATATGATAAACCGACACATTAATCGAGTTTGACCCCAAAGAAATAACGGTTAATCATATAAAAGAGTCCATATAAATTCTGAACATAAACGAATTGCAATGCAAATTGGAAGAAGGGTGAACTCCTAAATTGCACCAAAAAAAATGCACACGTGCACCACCACCAAAATAATGTGCTTACCAGAGGCAAGCTAAATGCCAAACTATGAATCACTCGCTTCCTTGCAGTAGATGGGTATCCAAGGATGGAGAGGAACTCTTGCGATATTGGAACTCAGTATTCACCAGTCATAAAAATGAGAAGGGGAAACCACATAGTGTATATCGTCCAAACAGCATTTATTCTAATAAAAAGGTGGTAAATAAAATAGGTAAAATTCAGGCATAAAAACATAGGAAGAGCCGGCCGGCATGCAGTCTCCCATTCAGCGATGACATCAGCGCATCAACCTCCCGACGTACGTTTCGCTATAGGTAGCATCGTCTGGGGAACGGGCGACGCACTGACTCATCGCAAATTTATACACTTGGAACCACGCCTCTGTCTGAGTCACGGGCAGCCCCACGACCCGGAACAGGAACTTGTGAAGGTCACGAAGTGGAACCATAATAAATACAATACAAAGCACATAAAATACTAATTTAAATGCTGGTTGTTATTTACAAAAATGTTCATTTATATAATTAAAAAAGAATTGAAAATTAAATATCTAAAAGACACTGCTGGGAGGAAGTGTCACGGGAACAGAGAACGAAATAATCCCAGATAATCAGGAAATCCCAAATAATCAGGACGAAAAACAGCACCATCTTGTGGCCAAAAAGCAGAACAGCCACAGATTAAATGAATTAGTCACCAACAACATCTCTAATTGACTAATTAATTTAATCTGTGGCTGTTCTGCTTTTTGGCCACAAGATGGTGCTGTTTTTCGTACATATGTTAGATTATTGTTAGATTGTATTCACTGTATACAGGTTTGCGCAGCTCTTTTTTCATTTTTTTTTTCCTGCATATTGGTGTTTGGTCTACACGTGTGAGTTTGCTGCATTTTTAGGGTTCATCAATCCATTCATTCAATCATTTTTATACTCTTTATCCATTTAAGCGCGGTATATCCTCCTTCCCAAGTTCAGAGCTGCGCCTGTTCAACTTATGGAAATTGGTTTACGTGACTTGAGATTTACTAAGATTTTGCCGACGCAGTGTCTTGGCGCAAGGAAACAAGGAAAATTGCTGTGCTGAGCTCCAAAAAACCTCCCGCAGCTCGAATCGTACTTGCCGGCGCAGCGGGCTGGTTTTGAAAAAAGTTACTTTCTCAATCTATTTGGGGCATATTAGTTATTTGGGCAGGTGTCACTAAACTTCCTAACATCACCCCCATTATATTCGCACTTCCAGCTTCTTTATATTTATATTTTAACATGCCGTGCGCCAGGTCCATAGTGGCGCACTGAGCGCCTCCTCCCGTCCGCCGACAACACTATAGTAAATGGGAAATAGGGCTGCGCTACCAGCGCTAGTGTTTTGTAAATACCAAAGCAGCCATTGCGTGCGCAGATGCGCCGATACTCATGGCGCAAACGTTTTGTAAATCAGCCCCATAGTGTTTTGCTTTTATGCTAAAAAGTAAAATTTTGCCCTCATCTGATCAGAGCACCTTCTTCCACATGTTTGCTGTGTCCCCCACATGGCTTCTCGCAAACTGCAAACGGGACTTCCTATGGCAGTGGTTCTCAACTCCAGTCCTCAGGGCCCACCAACAGGCCAAGTTTGCAAGATAACTGAAATGCATCACAGGTGATATCATTTGCTGTTCAGGGATTGCAGTATTTTAGTCTGCATCTCACCAAGGTAATACTTAAAATCTGGCCTGTTAGTGGGTTCTGAGGACAGGAGTTGAGAACCACTGTCCTATGGCTTTCTTTCAAAAATGAATTTCTTCTTGCCACTCTTCCAAAAAGGCCGGATGTGTGGAGTGCACAACTAATGTGGACAGATTCTCCCACCTGAGTTGTGGATCTCTGCAGCTCCTCCAGTTACCATGGGCCTCTTGGCTGCTTCTCTGATGAATGTTCTCCTTGCCCGGCCTGTCAGTTTAGGTGGACAGACATGTCTAGGTAGGTTTGTAGTTGTGCCATACTTTTTCCATTTTCAGATGATGGATTGAACAGTGCTTTGTGAGATGTTCAAAGCTTGAGATTTTTTTTTTTATAACCTAACCCTGCTTTTAAACTTCTTCACAACCTTATCTCTGACCTGTCTGGTGTGTTCCTTGGCCTTCATGATGATGTTTGTTTAGTAAGGTTCTCTAACAAACCTCTGAGGGCTTCACAGAACATCTGTATTTATACTGAGATTAAATTGCACACAGGTGGACTTTATTTACTAATTAGGTGACTTCTGAAGGCAATTGGTTTCACTAGATTTTAGCTAGGGGTATCAGAGTAAAGGGGGCTGAATACAAATGCATGCCATACTTTTCAGATATTTATTTGTAAAAAAATTGGAAAACTATATATCATTTTCCTTCCACTTCACAATTATGTGCCACTTTGTGTTGGTTTATCACATAAAATCCCAATAAAATATATTTAAGTTTTTGGTTGTAACGTGACAAAATGTGGAAAGTTTCAAGAGGTATGAATACTTTTTCAAGGCATTGTAAGTATGAGTTTAACAGGGGGAAATCTGCTTCAAGGATCTTTAGTAAGGTGACAATATTTTACTAAATGCTTTAAAGTATTCGCTAGATAAACCATCTGCACCCGGGGCTTTGTTTGTTGGGAGAAACTGAATAACTTTATTGATTTTCTATAGATATCGGCCTGTTAAGTCTGTCAAGGGTATATTGATCTATAGTTGGTAAATTCACTTTTCTTAAAAATTCTGCTATGTCCGCTGGTTGAGGATAGTGAACAGTATTATCGTTTTGTATGTTATATAAATCCTCATAGTATTCTGCAAATGTGTCAGCTATCTTTTGTGGGTTGTATATGGTTTTCCCTGATTTATGGTGAACTAATTTTAAAAATGTTTGTTTGTTCTGTTTATGGTGTAGTTGGAGAGCCCGGTATTTACCTGCTTTGTTCCCTTCTGAATATTGATTTAACTTAAGTTTTTTTGAGTACCGTATATACTCGAGTATAAGCCGAGTTTTTCAGCACATTTTTTTGTGCTGAAAAAGCCCCCCTCGGCTTATACTCGAGTCGGATTCTCCTCACCCGCCGTGTCAGTATTGATGAGGAGGGAAGGAAAGCCATAATACACTGTACATTGTCCCCTCTGATTCATAGCAGGACTGTGTGTATAGGAAGTCCACGCCGTCCCACCTCCTCCTCCTAAAAGTTTTTGCAGATTGTCTGGCTGGCAGAGGGAGACTATTGAAAGAAGTTGGCAGATAAGATGCTCTGCATAGGAGGACCTTGTCTTTCCCTCCTCATCACATACCTTTACCTAAAACTGCTTTCACTCTCCTCCCTACCCAGCGTGACTTTGTCCCTTTTTAACTCCATTGAGGGCACACCACTATGATGTAGAAAATGCTTTTTAAGCTCTTGTGTCGAAGATGGCCACCCATATCTCTTTGGATTTTGGCATCTAAAATGAGCCCATAATAGGGGACAAGTTAGTCCTGAAAGAGTTCCCGTCAAAGCACCATCCTCAGATCCATGGACAAACTATAGCCCGACACCTGCCTTAAGATTAAGATAAGATACCTACAAGTTAGCTGACCTCTCACCTCACTGATACTAAAATCTCAGACAGTAAGGAGGGATAAGTGGAGGGATTTTGTCATCAGTGACATCACACCAAAGTTATGATTATTCGGCTGCTTAAATCAAAATTTGTTTAAAAAATCTAGTTTTTATTTTGCATATTTAGGTTTGTTTTGGTGAAATTTAGCCTTTTTTGTATTTGTGTCTCTTGTACATTTGATTGCTATTTGGTAGCTTTCATTTTTTGGTTTTACAGATTTTTTGTTTTCCTGTGAAAAAAAAAATGCAAAAATAACAGGCATTTAGGCCCCTTTCACGCATGCAGAAGACCGTTTGTCATCAATGCATTGACTGATAAAAAACCGGCATCAATGCATCTCTATGTAAAAACGAATGTAAACATGATCATCCATTTACATCCGCTTCTGTCAACATCCATTTTTGGAATGAATCAGAAGCCTATTTTTCTTCCGTTAAGAAATGGGTCAGACAAAAATCAGATGTAAACTGACAAACGGTCCATTTTTGCATGGACATCTAGCTGGCGGGTGTAAATACAGATAAAAAACTGATGTAAACATCATCTGTTTTTTCTTTGAAAAAAGTGACTGAACTAGTGAAACAAATGGTCCGCATGTGTGAAAGGGGCCTGTCACTGGGCATTCTAGTCAAATGTTGTGCTTTACAACTGAATGCATGTACCTGTGTTTGACTGGAAAACACTGCAAGAAGATAATGTGATTGACATGCTTTGGCTGTAGTTCAGACGCACCTAATGCCCTGTACACACGGTCAGACTATTCTCCGGCCAAAAGCACATCAGAGTTCCGACGGAATTCCATCGGAGTAAAATAGAGCATGTTCTATATTTAAACTCCGATGGAATTCATCGGAATTTCTCCGATGGGGCACACACACGGTAGGAATTTCCGATGGAAAAAGTCCGTCTGACTTTTTCTATAGGAAATTCCTATCGTGTGTTACAAGGCATTAGGATGTGTTGGTGTTGATTTACTAAAATTACACAATAGGATAGTACTGGCGCAAAATCGTATTCCCCAGAACCATCAGTCTGTACGTGAAGGATAATTGAAGATTGGAGCGGAGTGAAAAAAGTCATACGGGTGATACAACAGATGGTGATCCTGTTGTGGGGAAAGACAGTCCAATATTCAGGGCAAGCCTCTTGTGGGAAGTAGAAGCACACTTCAAGGATACATTGCCTTGCAAAAGTATTGACCCCCCTAGGCATTTTTCGTGTTTTGTTGCCTCACAACCTGGAATTAACATGGATTGTTTGAAGATTTGCATCATTTAATTTACAAAACATGCCCACAACTTTGAAGATGTTTTTTTTTTTTTTTTTATTATTGTGAAGCAAACAACAAATAGGATAAAATAACAGAAAAAGTTAATGTGCATAACCATTCACCACCTGAAGTCAATACTTTGTAGAGCCACCTTTTGCGGCTATCACAGTGCCAAATCGCTTTGGAGAAGTCTCTATGAGCTTGCCACATCTTACCACTGATATTTTTGCCCATTCTTCCTTGCAAAACTGCTCCAGCTTCTTCAAATTGGATGGTTTGCACTTGTGAACAGCAATCTTTAAGTCTGACGACAGATTTTCTATTGGATTGAGGTCTGGGCTTTGACTAGGCCATTCCAACACATTTACATGTTTCCTCTTAAACCACTCAAGTGTTGCTTTAGCAGTGTGTTTGGGGTCATTGTCCTGCTGGAAGGCGAACCTCCATCCTAGCCTCAAATCACACACAGAGTGGTACAGGTTTTGCTCAAGAATATCCATCCATCTTTCCCTCAACTCTGACCAGTTTCCCAGTACCGACTGCTGGGATGGTGTTCTTTGGGTGATGTGTTGGGACATAGCAATTTTTTTGATGGCCAAAAAGTTAAATTATAGTCTCATCAGACCAGAGCACCTTCCTCCATACATTTTGGTAGTCTCCCACATGCCTTTTTGCAAACTCAAAACGTGCCATTTTGTTTTTTGCTGAAAGTAAAGGATTTCTTCTGGCCACTCTGCCATAAAGCCCAATTCTATGGAGCGTAAGGCTTTTCTGTCGTCCTATGTACAGATACTCCAGTCTCTGCTGTGGAACTCTGCAGCTCTTCTAGAGTTACCTTAGGAAAAGATAAGTAAACAATTTATAACATAACATAAAACATTTTATGTTATAAATTGTTTACTTATTTTATGTCTTTCATATATATTTAATAGATCTATATGCTCCTGAAGAAGCGTAATTCTGCGCGTAACATGTAGAGCGAATTTCTTGTATTTGGATTCACACTTTGATTCAACTATTCCACGTTTACATCTCTATTTGGTTACCGTTATTGGAATTTCAACCACTGTACCACTTGGGTTATCAATATTATTGTATACTTTGGAATTGTTATTAGAAATTGTTGTGTGGATCATTTAACAACATTACTATGAATTTTATATATATCTATGTATAAACTTTTTAATAATTTTTCTAAAAATAAAAAAACATAATTATTTTTACATGGTCTACCCGTGTGCCTTTAACCACTTAAGCCCCGGACCATTTGGTAGCTAAAGGACCAGAGGTGAATTCAGAATTTTGCACTGCGCTGCTTTAACTGTAAATTGTGCGGACATGCAATGTTGTACCCAAACGAAATTTGCGTCCTTTTCTTCCCACAAATAGAGCTTTCTTTTAATGGTATTTGATTGCCTCTGCGATTTTTATTTTTTGCGATATAAACGGAAAAAGACCGAAAATTTTGAAAAAAAATTATATTGTCTACTTTTTGTTATAAGAAAAATCGAATAAACTCAATTTTAGTCATACATTTAGGCCAAAATGTATTCAGCCACATGTCTTTAGTAAAAAAAATGTCAATAAGCGTATATTTATCGGTTTGCGCAAAAGTTATAGCGTTTACAAACTAGGGTACATTTTCTGGAATTTACACAGCTTTAAATTTATGACTGCCTATCTCAATTCTTGAGGTGCTAAAATGGCAGGGCAGTACAAAACCCCCCCAAATGACCCCATTTTAGAAAGTAGACACCCCAAGGAAATTGCTGAGAGGCATGTTAAGCCCATTGAATATTTTTTTTTTTTTTTGTCCCAAGTGATTGAATAATGACAAAAAAAAAAAGAAATTACAAAAAGTTGCCACTAAATGATATATTGCTCACACATGCCATGGTTATATGTGGAATTGCACCCCAAAATACATTCTGCTGCTTCTCCTGAGTACGGGGATACCACATGTGTGGGACTTTTTAGGAGCCTAGCCACGTACGGGACCCCGGAAACCAAGCACCGCCTTCAGGATTTCTAAGGGTGTAAATTTTTGATTTCACTCCTCACTACCTATCACAGTTTTGAAGGCCATAAAATGCCAAAATAGCACAAAACCCCCCCAAATTACCCCATTTTAGAAAGTAGACACCCCAAGGAAATTGCTGAGAGGCCTGTTGAGCCCATTCAATATTTTTTTTTTTGTCCCAAGTGATTGAATAATGACAAAAAAAAAAAATTACAAAAAGTTGTCACTAAATGATATATTGCTCACACATGCCATGGTTATATGTGGAATTGCACCCCAAAATAAATTTTGCTGCTTCTCCTGAGTACGGGGATACCACATGTGTGGGACTTTTTAGGAGCCTAGCCGTGTACGGGACCCCGAAAACCAATCACCGCCTTCAGGATTTCTAGGCACAAATTTTTGATTTGACTCCTCACTACCTATCACAGTTTCGAAAGCCATAAAATGCCAAAATAGCACAAAACCCCCCCAAATGACCCCATTTTGGAAAGTAGACACCCCAAGCTGTTTGCTGAGAGGCATGGTGAGTATTTTACAGCTCTCATTTGTTTTTTAAAATGAAGAAAGAACATTTTTTTTTTCTTTTTTTTTTTCAATTTTCAAAACTTTGTGACAAAAAGCGAGATCTGCAAAATACTCACAATACCTCTCAGCAAATAGTTTGGGGTGTCTACTTTCCAAAATGGGGTCATTTGGGGGGGGGGGTTTGTGCCATCTGGGCATTCCATGGCCTCCGAAACTGTGATAGGCAGTGAGAAGTGAAATCAAAAATTGACACCCTTAGAAAGCCTGAAGGCGGTGCTTGGTTTTTGGGGTCCCGTACGCGGCTAGGCTCCCAAAAAGTCTCACACATGTGGTATCCCCGTACTCAGGAGAAGCAACAGAATGTATTTTGGGGTGTAATTCCACATATGCCCATGGCATGTTTGAGCAATATATCATTTAGTGACAACTTTGTGCAAAAAAAAAAAAAAAAATTTTATTTTTTCCGCAACTTGTGTCAACATATAAAATATTCCATGGACTCGACATGCCTCTCAGTATATAGCTTGGGGTGTCTACTTTCCAAAATGGGGTCATTTGGGGGGGTTTTGAACTGTTCTGGCATTTTATACACAACATTAGGAAGCCTACATCCATTCTTCTAACCACTTGAAGACAAAGCCCTTTTTGACACTTTTTGTTTACATGAAAACATATTTTTTTTTGCAAGAAAATTATGTTGAACCCCCAAACATTATATATATTTTTAAAGCAAAGGCCCTACAGAATAAAATGGTGGGTGTTGCATTTTTTTTTTCTACACAGTATTTGCGCAGCGATTTTTCAAACGCATTTTTTGGGGAAAAATACACTTTTTTTAATTTTAATGCACTAAAACACACTATATTGCCCAAATGTTTGATGAAATAAAAAAGATGATCTTAGGCCGAGTACATAGATACCAAACACGACATGCTTTAAAATTTCGCACAAACGCGCATTGGCGACAAACTACATACATTTTTAAAAGCCTTTAAAAGCCTTTACAGGTTACCCCGTTAGATTTACAGAGGAGGTCTACTGCTAAAATTACTGCCCTCGATCTGACCTTCGCGGTGATACCTCACATGCATGGTGCAATTGCTGTTTACATATGACGCCAGACCGACGCTTGCGTTTGCCATTGGGCAAGAGCAGGGCAGGACAGGGGTGCTTTTTTTTTTTTTTAATTATTAATTTTGCTTTTTTATTTTATTTTTAAACTGTTGCTTCCATATATTTTTTTTTTTTTATCATTTTTATTGTTATCTCAGGGAATGTAAATATCCCCTATGATAGCTATAGGTAATGACAGGTACTCTTTTTTGAAAAAACTGGGGTCTATTGGACCCTAGATCTTTCCTCTGCCCTCAAAGCATCTGACCACACCAAGATCGGTGTGATAAAATGCTTTCCCAATTTCCCAATGGCGCTTTTTATATCCGGGGGGGGGTCATTCCCTCCCACTGCTTGTAAAAGCAGTCCAGAGGCTAATTAGCCACTAGGATTGCTTTTACATGAAAGCCGGCCGCTGGCTGAAAAGAATGATACCAAGATGATACCTAAACCCGCAGGCATCATTCTGGTATAAACATTCAAAGTCCAGCAACATACCAGTACGTTGCTGGTCCTTGTTGGACATGTATTGTAATCTTTTTTTTCATGCAGCCTGTTGGCTGAACGAAAAAAAAAGATTGATCGGTGGGTATGCCCACCATTAGAATACCGCCCTTCATCCACCCACTTCTAATGATGGGCATACATGCACCATTTATATATGCCGAAGCATGGGGGCATCTTCCCGCAAAAGTTATGCCGCGTACACATGGTCAGACTTTTCCACGGGCAAGCCTCCGTCGGAATTTCGACTGTATGTACGCGGCATAAGGAGCAAAATCGCTCCTCCGCCCCTGCTGCCCCAATGCTTCGGCATATATGCTTTTTTTTTTTAACTGTGGTGGCGAAATCACCTCCTACAGCACTGGAGACGCAGGGATCAGGCCTGTCTCTGCGAACGCTGCAGTTATGTTTGTTGTGTTTTGTAAGTGACAGTGATCGATTGATACTGCACTTGGGTGGCCTGGGCTGGACGGAGGGGCAAAACGCAGGTGCTAGCAGGTATCTGGGCTGATTCCGCTAACACTGCGTTTTTGGGAACCCTAAACTGCTGGGGACGCTAGTATAGATCTGATCAGATCAGATATTGATCTGTTCAGATACTATACCACTAAGGGGGGTGTATGCTTCACGCGTGGGTGTTAGCGTTACTGGCACTAACCTGACGCTGCCTGGGGTGTGACGCAGACCCTCTCTGACGCTAAAACCTAATTGATATCACCCGCCGGGCGATCAGGGGGTTAAACCTTTATTGGGTTATATACGGCGGGTGCCCTGACACTATAAAAAGCAAACTAACTAACCAGCGTCACCCGTAACACTTATATGGTGATTACTGGTGAAAGGGTTAACTAGGGGAAATTAGGGGGTTAAAACCTTTATTAGGTAATATATGGGGGTACCGGACGCTATATAAAAACCTGACGGCGAACCTAAAAAAAAATTACTGACTACCGATCTGCATCACCGACACTAAGACAACGATCATAAAAACGATCGCTTAGCGACAGTGGTGATAGGGGGTGAAAGGGTTACCTGGGGGGCGATCAGGGGGTTAAACCTTTATTAGATAATATATGGGGGTACCTGACGCTATAAAAACCTGCGGCGAACCTAAAAAAAATTACTGGCTACCGATCTGCATCACCGACGCTAAGACAGCGATCAGAAAAATTATCGCTTAGTGACAGTGGTGATAGGGGGTGAAAGGGTTACCTGGGGGGCGATCAAGGGGATTAAACCTTTATTAGGTAATATATGGGGGTACCCGACGCTATAAAAACCTGCGGCGAACCTAAAAAAAATTACTGGCTACCGATCAGCATCACCGACGCTAAGACATCGATCAGAAAAATGATCGCTTAGTGACGGCGGTGCTAGGGGGTGAAAGGGTTACCTGGGGGGCGATCAAGGGGGTTAAACCTTTATTAGGTAATATATGGGGGTACCCGACGCTATAAAAACCTGCGGCGAACCTAAAAAAAATTACTGGCTACCGATCAGCATCGCCGACGCTAAAACATCGATCAGAAAAATTATCGCTTAGTGACCGTGGTGATAGGGGGTGAAAGGGTTACCTGGGGGCGATCAAGGGGGTTAAACCTTTATTAGGTAATATATGGGGGTACCCGACGCTATAAAAACCTGCGGCGAACCTAAAAAAATTACTGGCTACCGATCAGCATCACCGACGCTAAGACATCGATCAGAAAAATGATCGCTTAGCGACGGCGGTACTAGGGGGTGAAAGGGTTATCTGGGGGGTGATCAGGGGGTTAAACCTTTATTAGGGGGGGTTAGGGGGCTACACTGGACCTAAAACTAAATGTACTGACACTTTTACAGTCACAAATGTCACTGATTGCAGTGATCACTAAATAAATGGTCACTGCAATCAGTGACACTGTGACTGGGGGCTGGGGGGTGATCTGGGGGGGTCTGGGGGGGCCTGGGGGGGCGATTTATGTACCTATGTGTCCTGGTGTCAGTGTAGTGTTGTGTGCACTAACCTGCATCTTCTCCTGTACGGCGCTCGGTATATGTGAGCGCCGCAGGAGAGATGACATCACTTCCTCCAGCCTGTGTAAACAAGCACACAGGCAGGGGAAGCTCTCATTCGCCGGGAGCAATCGAGAGGGGGTGGCCGGAATCGAACGGCCGTCCCCTCATGCCGGATCGCTCCCGAAGGTAAAACGACCGCTCACTGTAAAGAAGGGGGGTCCGATCGGACCCCCCAACTATACAAAGGCAATCACGTACATATACGTGATTCTGCCTGTCGGTGCCATTCTGCCGACGTATATTTACAGTGGGCGGTCATTAAGTGGTTAAAGTCCACTTCCCTAGCTTTTAGATTTCAGACTTCTGAAGGTAATTGGTTGCACCAAAGCTTTTTATGGGCTTCATAACAAAGGGGATGAATACATACGCACATGCCAACTATCAGTTTTTTATTTCTGAAAAATAGTTTTATGTATATATTTTTCTAATTTTACTTCACCAACTTAGACTATGGTTTTCTGATCCATCACATATAATTCAGACTAAAAAAACATTGAAATAAAGGCTGTAATGTAACGAAATAGGTAAAAAGCCAAGGGAGGTGAATACTTTTGCAAGCCACTGTATGTAGAAAAGACCAGAACAGAGGTGCCTCGAGTATAAACTGTGTAGCATTTAATAACAAATATATAAAAACACTCACATAAGAGTATAAGAAAACCGGAACTTCAGGGGTGTCCTGCAGGGGTACGTCGCTATACATGCTGATGACCTACTAGATGAAAAATGCAGTGTTCCACCAGGACTCCTGTGGGTCTCCTATGGGGACTAGCCCTGCAGGATCAATGACATTGTCTATGTGTGCGCTGTAATCTGTTTTGTCCTATGGGGACTAAACGGCGTCTCAGCATGTATCCTGTACCAAGATGGACCGCAGCGCCGTGCGTGTGATGTCACCAGAAATTACCGCAATGTGTTTTCGAGCATGCGCTTTGCCGATATAAGTGACAGGCGATCTCCTTTTTCAAATGTAATGCTACGTACACACGATCGGAAATTCCGACAACAAAAGCGAGGATTTTTTTCAGACGGAACGTTGGTTTAAACTTATGTTGCATACACACGGTCACACAAATCTTGTCGGAAATTCGGAAAGTCAAGAACGCGGTGACGTACAAGACGTACGACGAGCCGAGATCAATGAAGTTCAATAGGCAGTTCTGCTCTTTTGCTTGATTCTGAGCATGCGTATTTTTTTGTGACAAATACAGAAAAATTCCGCGCTGCCTAAATGGGTAAGCAGCTACAAAAAAACATAGACAAATGGCATGAACAAAACAACAAATATAGTGTAGCGCTAAACAAATATGAATATACACCAAGTGATGTGAACACCGTACAACAATATTAAATGGAATAAAAACAATAAACATATGTCTATGACAAGACCATATGAAAAAAGTCTCTAATATGCAAAAATAAAATCAATAGATATTGCAAACAGTCCAGTGCGGTTGTGAATGCTAGTGCTCCCACAATATAAAATGAGGCAAAGTGAAGTGAAAATAGCCACCAGGGATGAGCCGAACACCCCCCTGTTCGGTTCGCACCAGAACCTGCGAACAGACAAAATGTTCGTGTAAACTTTAGAACCCTATTAAATACAATGGACTCGAACGTTCGAAATCTAAAGTGTTAATTATAAAGGCTAATATGCAAGTTATTGTCCTAAAAAGTGTTTGGGGACCTGGGTCCTGCCCCAGGGGACATGTATCAATGCAAAAAGAAGTTTTAAAAACGGACGTTTTTTCGGGAGCAGTGATTTTAATAATGCTTAAAATGAAAAATAAAAGTGAAATATTCCTTTAAATTTCGTACCTGGGGGGTGTGTATGATATGCATGTGAAGTGGCGCATGTTTCCCGTGCTTAGAACTGTCCCTGCAAAAAATGACATTTTTGAAAGAAAAAAATGCATTTAAAACTGACTCGCGGCTATTAATGAATTGTCGGCTCCCGGCAATACATTCAAAAGTCATTGATAAAAAAAAAAAAAAAAAGCGTGGGGGTTCCCCAGAATTCAATTACCAGGCCCTTCAGGTCTGGAATGGATATTAAGGGGAACCCCGCCGCAAATTTAAAAAAAAATTGACGTGGGGTTCCCCCAAATATCCATTCCAGGCCCTTCAGATCTGGCATGGATTTTAAGGGGAACTCCACCCCAAATTTAAAAAAAAATGGCGTGGAGTCCCCCTAAAAATCCATACCAGACCCCTTATCCGAGCATGCAACCTGGCCGGCCGCAGGGGAAAAGGGGGGGACGAGAGAGCGGCCCCCCTCCCTCCTGAACCGTACCAGGCCACATGCCCTCAACATGGGGAGGATGTCCCCATGTTGATGGGGACAAGGGCCTCATCCCCACAACCCTTGCCCGGTGGTTGTGGGGGTCTGCGGGCAGGGGGCTTATCGGAATCTGGAAGACCCCTTTAACAAAGGGGACCCCCAGATCCCGGCCCCCCTATGTGAATTGGTAAGGGGTACATTGTACCCCTACCATTTCACAAAGAAAGCGTAAAAAAATGTTTAAAAAAACACACACAAACACCTTGAAAAAGTCCTTTATTAAAAAAAAAAAAAAAAAAACATTCCAGCGGTGAAATCCAGTGTCCCGCAGCGATCCCGATGTCCAGCGCTGTCCTTCATTGGTTGTGCCTGAGCGGACCTGATGGGGAACTCCCTCTCAGTATTTTAAATGTATAGACCCGCCCCTTCTAAAGTTCCCCATCAGGTCCGCTCAGCGGACCAGATGCGGAACATGAGAAGGGGCGGGTCTATACATGTATTACCAAAGTGAGAGCAGTTCCCCATCAGGTCCGCCCCCTCGGTATGTCGGACCCGCCTACGTCATTGGCTTGAGCGGGGAACTTCCTTCACTATGTAAATTTAAATTACACAGTGAAGGAAGTTCCCCGCTCAAGCCAATGACGTAGGCGGGTCCGACATACCGAGGGGGCGGACCTGATGGGGAACTTCTCTCACTGTGGTAATACATGTATAGACCCGCCCCTTCTCATGTTCCGCATCTGGTCCGCTGAGTGGATCTGATGGGGAACTTTAGAAGGGGCGGGTCTATACATTTAAAATACTGAGAGGGAGTTCCCCATCAGGTCCGCTCAGGCACAACCAATGAAGGACAGCGCTGGACATCGGGATCGCTGCGGGACACTGGATTTCACCGCTGGAATGTTTTTTTTTTTTAAATAAAGGACTTTTTCAAGGTGTTTGTGTGTTTTTTTAAACATTTTTTTACGCTTTCTTCGTGAAATGGTAGGGGTACAATGTACCCCTTACCAATTCACATGGGGGGGCCGGGATCTGGGGGTCCCCTTTGTTAAAGGGGTCTTCTAGATTCCGATAAGCCCCCTGCCCGCAGACCCCCACAACCACCGGGCAAGGGTTGTGGGGATGAGGCCCTTGTCCCCATCAACATGGGGACATCCTCCCCATGTTGAGGGCATGTGGCTTGGTACGGTTCAGGAGGGAGGGGGGGCCGCTCTCTCGTCCCCCCCTTTTCCCCTGCGGCCGGCCAGGTTGCGTGCTCGGATAAGGGGTCTGGTATGGATTTTTAGGGGGACTCCACGCCATTTTTTTTTTAAATTTGGGGTGGAGTTCCCCTTAAAATCCATGCCAGATCTGAAGGGCCTGGAATGGATATTTGGGGGAACCCCACGTCAATTTTTTTTTAATTTGCGGCGGGGTTCCCCTTAATATCCATTCCAGACCTGAAGGGCCTGGTAATTGAATTCTGGGGAACCCCCACGCTTTTTTTTTTTTTTATCAATGACTTTTGTATGTATTGCCGGGAGCCGACAATTCATTAATAGCCGCGAGTCAGTTTTAAATGCAATTTTTTTCTTTCAAAAATGACATTTTTTGCAGGGACAGTTCTAAGCACGGGAAACATGCGCCACTTTACATGCATATCATACACACACCCCAGGTACGAAATTTAAAGGAATATTTCACTTTTATTTTTTCATTTTAAGCATTATTAAAATCACTGCTCCCGAAAAAACGGCCATTTTTAAAACTTCTTTTTGCATTGATACATGTCCCCTGGGGCAGGACCCAGGTCCCCAAACACTTTTTAGGACAATAACTTGCATATAAGCCTTTATAATTAGCACTTTAGATTTCTCCCATAGATTTTTCGAATTTGCCGCGAACACCCCAATTTGTTCGCTGTATGGCGAACGGGCGAACAGGCAATGTTCGAGTCGAACATGAGTTCGACTCGAACTCGAAGCTCATCCCTAATAGCCACCTCCGACTTAGGAGAGGCTTACCGGAAATATTGGACCCTAAAGAACATATGTTCAAAGGGTCAACTGAGCTTAGTGTAAACCACTCTGAAGATCCAATCCTCTGCTGAAATTCCCACTCAACGTCTCTTACACCAGACCACTATGCTCAGAGTGTGTTGATAACAGGTGTTTGTGGGCAATGCCCCAACGCATGCCGAGCAATGGAGCCAGATGGGATGTTGTTAGGAAGAAAGAGAAAGAGCACGTAGCATAATACTGTAAACTAAAGACGTTTAATGTAGGTAGGAACACTTACATTTAGATGAAAAAAATAGCGCTTGTCAGATGATAAAAACGGCAACAGTGGAGTTTTCCGACGCGTTTCACAACATGGTGCATCGTCTGACAGACTTTATGAATCTTGGTCTTATTCCAAATTGTTTTAGGCAGGTCCATAGGAATTCCCACTCTATACTATCAAAAGCTTTGGTCGCGTCTAAAGACACAATAGCTCTATTTTCTGTATTATCTATAGGTAATTGTAGATTTAGAAACAATCGTCTAATATTGTTAGCTGCTGATCTGTTAGGGATAAATCCTGACTGATCACGGTGTATTAATTTGCCAATGTACTTTGAAAGTCTGGTTGCCATTACCTTTGCCAAAAGTTTAACATCAGATGTCAACAGCGAAATTGGGCGGTATGCAACAGGCTTAGTTGGATCTTTGCCTGGTTTCAGAATAGAGATGATCACTGCTTCATTCATCGAGTGGGGCAAAGACCCCACCTCGAAGGCATGATTGAAGACTGAAAGGAGATCAGGTAATAACACGTCTCCATATGTTTTATAAATTTCCCCTGACAGGCCATCCGATCCAGGTGATTTATTATTGGTTAGATTGGCTGCTGCATTTCTCAACTCTTCCAGTGTTAATGGTCTCTCTAGTACCTCTTTCTCATCATCTAGTAACTTTGGCAAATTAATAGTCTGAAAAAACTTTTCCATACCCCCCTCCTAATCTCTCTTCCTACTTTTATATACCGTAACTCCTGGTAAAAAGCCTGAAACACCTCCAGAATCTCTGGGGTATTGCTAGTCTTCCCGTGTACAGAAGATTGGATTTCAGTTATAAGGGACGAGGAACGCTGCATCTTTACCACAGAGGCCAATATATGTCCTGTTCCTTCTCCCTCCTCAAAATAGGGTTGCTGCAGGAAGAACCTTTTGTTTTCTGCTTTCTTAATGGCTACTTGTGCTTATTTTTCTTGACTATGTCTCCATTGCATTTTTTATTTTTTTATTTAAAGATAAGACACAGATACAAACATAAAGACAACTTTGCATTACCGTATTTATCGGCGTATAACACGCACTTTTTCCCCTTAAAATCAGGGGAAAATCGTGGGTGCGTGTTATACGCCGATACTCCGAATTCCCCTGCTGAAAACGAGCGAGAGGAGCGAGCGGAGCCGAAGCCGAAGTACAATCGGCTTTACTCGGCTCCTCTCGCAGTCCCGCCCATCTCTGACTGCGCCGCTGACGGAGAAAGCCGAGTGTACTTCGCCTAGTCTCGGCTCCTCTCGCAGTCCTGCCTGTGACTGTGAGCAGAGCCGAGTCTAGGCGAAGTACACTCGGCTTTCTCCGTCAGCGGCGCAGTCAGTGGAGATGGGTGGAACTGCGAGAGGAGCCGAGTCCAGCCGAAGTACACTCGGCCCCGCTCGCTCCTCTCCACAGAAATCGGCGCCAAATTTTAAAAACCGCCGGGACTGACACGATTGCAAAGGCACTGGGCACGGCTGCAGATGGACAGATGAACACTGGGCACGGCTGCAGATGGACAGATGGACACTGGGCACGGCTGCAGATGGACAGATGGACACTGGGCAAGGCTACAGATGGACACTGGGCACGGCTGCAGATGGACAGATGGACACTGGGCAAGGCTGCAGATGGACAGATGGACACTGGGCACGGCTGCAGATGGACACTGGGCACGGCTGCAGATGGACAGATGGACACTGGGCAAGGCTGCAGATGGACACTGGGCAAGGCTGCATGCTGCATTTAAATGTAAGGTTTTTTTCCTTGAATTTCCCTCCTAAAAGTTTTTTTCCTTAAAATTCCCTCCTAAACTTGGGGTGCGTGTTATACGCCGGTGCGTGTTATACGCCGATAAATACGGTACATATAGATTGTAGTGAGCATATTAAGTATAATAACCGTGCAAAACAGTTGCATGTCCTCCATTGCATTTGAGTGTCTTTATTCGGGTTAGATTCATAAGATGCTTCAGATTGCACCATGTTGTCAGCCAGGGTTTTTTCCCATTTTCTAAATTGCTTCTTTTTTTTTTGATTTTTCTGAAATAAAAAGACCTCCTAAGGTAGGCTTTCTGTGCATCCCAAAAAATTAAAGGTGAAACCGTAAGTTTATTTATTTGCTGAAAGGTAATAATCTCTAATTTGATGTCATCTGGAGGAAAGAGTGAAATCTAGTAAAGATTAACCTTCCATAACTTGTCCCCCTTGTTGGTCTTAAAGAGAAAAGATAAGACCAGGGGAGAATGATCTGATATGCCTCTGACCTCATATTTAATTTCGCAAAGATATGGCAATATGGAGTGGGATCTTAACGTCAGATCTATTCTGGAAAGAGTTTTATGTGTACTCGAGGAACATGAGAATTGTCTGCTCATTGGATTTTGCAGTCTCCAAAGGTCAAACAGCCCCATCTCCGTTATATATTTAGCGAAGGCCGTAGACCCCTCCGGATATTGTTTATCAGATGGATAAAATGTATCCATTGATGGAACCATACAATTACTGAAGTCCCCTGTTAATAACTACAGGTTATCAGAACTATCAGATACAAACACATTGAATTCTTTCAGTATTTCTGGGGTGTAGGGTGGGGGAATATAGATGTTCACCAATACACATCTTTGTCCAGCCAGTAAGCAATCTAAAAAATATACCTGCCCTTGTATCCTTCGTAACCTGCCTACATTTAAAATCTATTGTATTAGCTATGAGTATAGAAACCCCTCTAGAATATGATGTGTATGTTGAATGAAATTGAGTTGTATACTGTTTTTTCCTTAATTAATGTAAAGTGTAAGGAAGTAAATTAGTTTCCTGGAGGCAAATTATGGAAGGTGAGAATCTTGTCAGTGGCGTAAAAATAGCTTGTCGCATGGACGGAGTGCCCAGACCTCTAACATTCCATGAAAATATTACATCCCTTTGAGGGACCTTAAGGCAATATCATCGTAAATTTTAACTTCAGTTATAATTAATTAACAAGCTATATCCATAACACAAATAGGGAGGTAGAGAGAGGAGAAGAGAGGCAGAGACAGGGGAGCAGACTGGAGACCTGAACAGAAGGGTAGGATTAATGAGCAGATAACTAATAGAAGGTGTACACAAACTAATAACAAACACAAATACAAAGACAAACACAAATACAAGGACAAACAAACACACTCAAACCAACACATGAAAACACTGGAGACAAACAGGCACACACAATCAAACAAATATGAAAGACAATGACAAGGACACCAAAACATAAAAACGTTCATAGGGGTTATATAATCAAAAAGACCCCAAAAAATAGAGCCCACCCTGACCCCTTTATTTCAACACTTTTCCTTCCTTCCTAACTGCTTCCCTCCCATACCCAAGTCCAAAAAATCCAATGAGTGTAGAGAAAAAACAAAAACAAAAAAAAAGGAAGGCATAAAATTAAGAAAAAAAAACAAGCAAACATTAGAGAGGATCTTAAAGAGTTAATTTGGCCGTGGATGGTTATCCAGCCATTGAGACACTGAGTCCAGTGATGTAAAGAAAAAAGTATTGTCCGGAGTCTTTACTTTTAATTTAGCTGGAAATAGCATAGCATAGGACAAGTCCATTTGCCTCAGACGTCGCTTTATCTCCATAAATCCCGCCCTTTGGCGATGCACGTTAGCCGAGAAGTCCAGGAAAAAAACGTATTTTTGAACCATCCATCCTTATATCAGCTAGCTGTCTAGCTCTTTGCAGTATCATATCTCTGTCTTTGTAATTCAACATCTTCAAAATAAAAGTTCTTGGTTTTAATTGCTCTCCCAAAGGCGTGGAGCGTGCAGCAACTCAGTGTGCCCGTTCCACTGAAAAAAGAGGGGAAAAATGTTCTGCTCCCATAATGTCTTTAAGCCATCTTTTTATAAATTCTATCAGCTTATTACCTTCCGTCCGTTCAGGTAAACCGACCACCCTAATATTATTTTGTCGAAGACGGTTCTCCAAGTCCTCCAAGCGAGAATCACATAGGGATAATTGTCGTGTTGTTTTTTTTCTGATTTCATAATTGTTTGTAGGGAGTCTTCAAGTGTACTTTGCGTAAAAGTTATAGCGTCTACAAAATAGGGGATCATTTTATGGCATTTTTATTATTCATTTTTTTTTACCAGTAATGGCGGCGATCTGCTATTTTTATCATGACTGCAATATTGCGGCAGACACATCGGACACTTTTAACACTATTTTGGGATCATTGTCATTTATACAGCGGATCAGTGCTATAAAAATGCACTGATTACTGTGTAAATGACAATGGCGGGGAAGGGGTTAAACACTAGGGGGCGATGAAGAGGTTAAGCGTGTCCTAGGGAGTGATTCTAACTGTGAGGGGGCTGGGCTACAAGTGACACGACAGTGATCACTGCTTCTGATGACAGGGAGCAGTAGATGACTGTCCTGTCACTAGGCAGAACAGGGAAATAATAGGATTTTTTGTACTCACCGTAAAATCCTTTTCTCTGACATCCATGGACTGACACGGTGTCTCTTTACACTTTACACGTGGGTTATGTCCCTGCTTGCAGGAGAAGACCTAGGCAGAATGTGAAATGTTATACATACATTCTAAAAGCCAGAGCTGAACAGCCCCACCCAGGGGGCGGTCCCTCCGGACATAACCCTCCCACTACAGTCAGCAGACTTCAGTTCGTAACAAAGCAGTACAAACTTAAAAGGAAGGGTGGGTGTCGTGTCAGACCATGGATGTCAGAGAAAAGGATTTTACGGTGAGTTCAAAAAATCCTATTTTCTCTTACCATCCATGGACTGACACGGTGTCTCTTTACACTTTACACATGGGATGTCCCAAAGCAGTGTCAAGAGGGATGGGAGCAGTATAAATGGAAAAACCTAAACTTCACTCCAATAAATGGCAGAGTTCCTCAACGGAGGAGTCGCAACTTTAACCACTTCCCTACCCAGCCATAGACAAATGACGTCCACAGATGGGATCTCCCATCCTGGGTGGACGTCATATGACGTCCTCGGCTTTGTAGGGGGATATCTGAATGATGCCTGCAGCTAGAGGCATCATTCAGATATCCTTTTGAAGTGCCGGCGATTCTGTGCACCATAAGAATGATCATAGCGACGGTTCCGCCGCTTGATCGTTCTTATAGGCGGCGGGAGGGGACACGCCCCCTCCCGCCGCCATCCGGTGCTTCTCCGGGCTCCCCCGTGCGATCGGGGACCCGGAGCAAATCTTACGGCATCGTTGGTGGAGTCACGTGATGAGCATAGAGATGATTGGTGACCAGATGGTCACCAGTCATCTCTATGATCGTCGGAGGCCCGGGCGCGATGTGATGACGTCACGCCCGGGTCTCAAATGTAAACAAAGCCGCCATTGCGGCTGGAAGTATGAAATCAGTGAAAAAATTTTCACTGATCTCATGCTTTCCAGCCTGGAGGAGAGATGTGGGGTCTTATTGACCCCGCATCTCTCAATAAAGAGAACCTGTCACACACATTCCTATTACAAGGGATGTTTACATTCCTTGTAATAGGAATAAAAGTGATTAAAAAAAAAAAAGTAAAATCATTGTAAAAAAATAAATAAATAAGTAAAAAAAATAAATAAATAATAAAAATAAAAAATTAAAAACGCCCCTGTCCCCGGTAGCTCGCGATCAGAAGCGAATGCACACGTAAGTCGCCCACATATGTAAACGCCGTTCAAACCACGCATGTGAGGTATCGCCGCGTGCGTTAGAGCGCGTGCAACAATTCTAGAACTAGACCTCCTCTGTAATTCTAACCTGGTAACCTGTAAAAAAAATTAAAGCGTCGCCTATGGAGATTTTTAAGTACCGAAGTTTGGCGCCATTCCATGAGTGTGCGCAATTTTAAAGCATGACATGTTAGGTATCTTTTTACTCAGCGTAACATAAGCTTTCATATTTTCCCAAAAAATTGGGCTAACTTTACTGTTTTGTTATTTTTTAATTCATGAAACCATTTTTTTTTTTTTAAAAAGGCGTTTGAAAAATTATTGCGCAAATATTGTGCAAGAAAAAATGTTGCAATGACCGTCATTTTATTCCCTAGGGTGTCTGCTAAAAAAACATGTATAATGTTTGGGGGTTCTGAGTAATTTTCTAGCAAAAGAATGATGATTTGTACATGTAGGAGAGAAGTGCCAAAATAGGCCCGGTATTGAATAGGTACAAAAAGCCCTGTATTGAAGTGGTTAAACAGCGGCCTGCAGCACCCTGCGGCCGAAGGAAGCATCCGAAGATGCAGCCACATTAACCTTATAAAACTTAAAAGGCATGAACAGACGACCAGGTCGCCGCCTTGCACACTTGTGCAACCGACGCTTGATGTCGGGAAACCCAGGAAGCACCAATTGCCCTGGTGGAATGCGCCGTAACCGGAAAGGGAGGCGCCCGCCCTTTGAGAGCATAGGCTTGAATGACGGTTTGTCCGATTCCCCTAAAAATGCTGGCAGACGAAACCGCTTGGCCCTGTTATGGATCAGAGACAGTCACAAACAGTGAGTCGGACTTCCGAATAGAAGCAGTAGCAGACAGGTACACCCGTAAGGCTCGTACCACCTCCAATATGTGCAGCGCAAACTCTCTGGGATGCGATGGGTGAGGACACAAGGACGGGAGGGCAATGTCCTCATGTAGGTGAAAGGTCGACACCACCTTTGGCAAAAAAGGAAGGTCGCGGATGCAACACCGCCTTATCCTTATGGATGACTAAATATGGCGACTTGCAGGACAAAGCCGCCAACTCAGACACTCGTCAAACAGAAGTGATTGCCACTAAAAAGGCCACCTTCTGAGACAAGACAAGAGGGGAATATCCCGGATATTCCCAATAGGAGGTTCCTGGAGGACCGAGAGCACCAAATTCAGATCCCACGGTGGGAGAGGAGGCTTGACAGGAGGGAGCACATGGCGAACCCACAACACAAGGTGCTAACCAAGAAAATGACCCGCTAGAGGTCGCTGAAAGAAGACGGCCAAGGCCGAAATCTGATCCTTGATGGTACTCAAAGCAAGCTTTTTGGGTCACTCCACACTGCAGAGGACGCAGGATTCTGGCGACGGAATACGTCCGTGGACGCCAGTCCAGCGCTTCGCACATGGCGATATAAGCTTTCCAGGCACGGTGATAGATCTGCCTGGAGGAAGACTTCCGTGTCCTTAACATGGTCAAAATGACAGAGTCCGAGAGACCTTGGTCCCTCAACACCTGGCTTTTAACAGCCCTGCCGTTAAAGCCAGAGACTGTAAGCCGGATGAAACATAGGACCTCGAGACTGTAGCTCCTCCCTCATCGGCAACCGCCAGGGAACGTCCGCGACGAGACGTACCAGATCAGCGTACCAGTGATGCTGAGGCCAATCCGGAACAATTAGGATCGCCGGAGTTTATATCAGGCAATAAGGACCCTATGGGGCCACCAACGCATCCGAGGCATCGCCCAAGGATCCCTGGATCTGGCCACAACCTCGACCCTTGCGATCGAGTCGAGAGGCCATCAGGTCCACATCCGGCGTGCCCCATCGTCGGTAAAGGAGTTGAAATATGCAAGGACCGCTCTTCTTGATCCGGTGTCTGGCGATTGGCGACTCAGATAGTCCGCCTGCCCATTGTCTATGCCCAGAATGTAAAATGGCCTACAGAGCCGGCACGTTTCTTCCGGCCCACTTCAGGATACGGACTACCTCGGAAGCCGCAGCTGAGCTCCGAGTTCCCCCTTGATGGTTTACATACGCCACCGCCATGGCGGTGTCCGACTGGCTCCTGATGGAGCGACCCCGTAATCTCTCCGACCTGAGGAGAGACACAGTCCGATGGCCCTTATTTCCAGAACAGTGATTGGTAAATGGGCTCGTCCGGAGTCCAAGGCCTGAGCCGACAGGACTCCCCAGACTCCACCCCAGCCCATCAGGCTGGTGTCCGTCGTGAGTACCGTCCATTGGATGGGAGGGGAACGACTTTCCGGACCGAAGAGCCGAGGATCCCAACCACCATGTCAGGGGCGCCCTGACCAGGTGAATCACCTGGATCTGAAGATCCAAGGACAACGGGGATTTGTCCCAGGTGGACAAGATCTCCTTCTGCAATGCCCTGGTGTGTGATTGGGCATACGGAACGGCCGCGAAGGAGGCCACCACGAGTCTCGGGACTCTCATGCAAAAAACGGATTGACAACCATTTTTGGGATGTCAGCAACCGCACCGCAGACTGAAGTGTCAGCAACTTCTCCAGAGGTAGGATACCTTTGCCTCCAAGGAGTCCAGAATCAGAACTAGATACTCCAGACACTGAGTCGGGACCAGGACTGACTCCTGAATGTTCAGGTACCACCAGAGTCCCTGAGGGTCTAATTGACGATAGTCACCTTTCCTCTAAGTCTGATCCACTTTCTGCTCTTAGCAGAAGATCGTCCAGATAGCCCACGACAGCAATACCTCGCTGTAACAGAAGGCTAGAACCGGAGCAAGCACCTTGGTGAACACCCTTGGTGCCGAGGCTAGGCCGAAAGGAAGAGCCACAATCGATAGTGGACTTCGCTGATCGCAAAGCGCAGAAACTTCTGGTGACTTGCGCAGATCGGAACATGCAAGTAGGCGTACATGAAGTCCAAGGACGCCAGAAGAAAATCCCTTTGGTGGAGTGTAGCGATCACCGTGCGAATGGATTCCATGCGGAATTTCTGCACCTTCTCGAAGGCATTCAGGGCCTTGAGGTCCAGGATAGGTCGAACCACGTCCTATTTTTTGGACGACAAACAGATTCGAGTAGAATCCCTGAAAACTCTCCTGTGACAGAACCGGCACAATCACTCCGGACCTGATCAAATCCTGTACAGCCCCCAAGAGGGCTGCCCGAGAGGTAGGAAGGAGAGGAAAATTTGAGGGAAAGAATCCGTCTGGGGGCCAGGATCGGAATACTATCCTGTATCCTGAGGTGACCACCTCGCACACCCACCAGTCGGAGATTCGGGAGGACCACCGATTCGTGACCTGCGAAGTCGTCCCCCCACCCCAGAGTCGGGCGGAGGCAAGACTTCACGTGGAGGCGGGCTTGGGAGCCGCTTGTTCGGCTTACGCACCCAGGGGCACTTGTGCCCACCAGCCGCACTGCCGTCAATCTGAGAGAGCCTACCCGTGGACTCTGACTGACGAAAAAACCCCGTTTTGCTGGAAAGGAAGGCCCCTGTTTGCGGCGGGCCTCCTCACCCTTGCTAGTCTAAGGAAGAAGAGTGCTTTTACCTCCCATGACATCCATGACGATGTCATCCAGAGCAGCACCGAAAGGTCTACCACCTTTAAATGGTAGATCCGTCAGGAGCTTCCTAAGGCTAGGTCAGCAGACCAGCACTTCAACCAGATAAGACGACGCAATACCACCGCCGAGACAGAGGCCCTGGATATTAAAGGGGCCGCGTCCAACATGGCGTCGCACACATAAACCAGGCCCTGAACCAGTTGGTGGGCCAAAGCAACTGTGTCTGGAGGAAGATTATGCTCCTGTACAGCTAGGTGCAACATTTTTGCCCAACCTGTAAGTGTTTAAGACACAATGGTCGCCGCTACCACAGGCCATAGGGCGGATCCCAACAAGGCAAACATGGCTCTGCTCACCACTTCTGACCTCCTGTCAGTGGGGTCCTCAAATGCAGGAGTCCCCTCCATCGGGAGAGTGATGGCCTTGTTCAACCGGGCGACTGGAGGGTCGACCCTGGGGGAGAAGCCCACTTTTTAAGTAGGGCATCTTCAAGGGGTATCTGATAGACAAACGTCGCGGGACCATAAAAAAATTCTTCTGCGGCTTTTCCCAGACCTTATCAATGAGCTGGTCAAAGAAAGTACATATGGAAAAACCTCTTTAGAAGGCCTGGTCTTAAAATAACCAAAGGAGACTGTATCCACCTGAGGTTCTGCATCCGCAGCATTTTAGCTTGAGAGTATCCCTGGAGTTTTCCTCATAAGGAATGTCCTGTTCAAAATCCAATACATTCAGAACTAGGGTCCTGAGCGGTAGTGACTAGGCCCATATCTGAATCAGCGCACTGCCCTCATGAAGTAAAGTGGGGAGAGGGCGCTTTTTTGCTCCCTTGCGCTTGCACACAGCTCCCATCCTGGTCAGAAATGATTCCAGGACTGCCCACAACTGGTCCCTAGAGACCGCAAGTGCTGAATTACTGCCTGTTGTCCACTGACATTTAGGAGAAGCTGGTGACAGAGACTCCATATTGCCCCCTCTGAGACTCCTCAGATAAAAAGTCCACCCACAGGCTGTGCTGACTGAGGAGGGGGCGCCCAGGGGACTCACCAAACCGGACCAGGGACCGCTCAGTTCCGCTGTCTGTACCGCTCTGTGTCAGCGCTGGTGAGCTGTGACGAGATTCGCGCTGTTACAGCAGTGCTAGAGGCCAAAACTAGTGCTGAAGAGCGCGCGGGCTACAAGAAAATGGCCTCCGCACTTCACTGAGGCGATCCGCGGCAAGATGGCCGCCATGACTCAGCAAAAGTGAAAGAAAAAAAAAAAAAGCACACACACAGCGCCACTCAGCGCTCAGGCCCCAAAACACACAAAAAAAGGCCCCAAGCATATCTGCAGACCAGCATTAGCCCCTCCAAGAACAGTGTGACCCCCAGGCACCCCACACAGCACAGCGCCAGCAATGGTGACAGAGAGTGACAATGAAATACAGGGGGAGACAGGGAAAATCCCCCACAGAGAAACACACAGCCTTTTGTACTCACCTGCAGGCAGGAGAGACTACTTACCCATCCCCTGAGGGACCCACTGGTGTGTTTCTGACAGGACTATCACAGTGCAGTACTGAGTAGCTGTCGGCCCGGTCCACCGTGAAAGATACAGTCAGTCAGGAACTGTTCAGTCTTGAGAGGACCGTGGGAGCATGAAAGCAAACCCGGCCACCCCTGGAGTCATGGGGCCTGTCGTGAACTGAGTCTCACGCACACAAGGCGAGGATCAGCACGCTCGATGGTCGGACAGGGAAGACTACGAGGATATCTTGTACCCAACCTGTTGCCCAGCCGACAGTTGATAGAAAATTCTCAAAAATAAAATAAAAAAGAATTCCAGAAAAGGAATAAAAATAGGTCAGGAGACTGGCTCCTGAGAGAGCCACGTCTTCTCCTTCTGCTAGGCAGAAAAAAACTGAAGTCTGCTGACTGTAGTGGGAGGGTTATGTCCGGAGGGACCGCCCCCTGGGTGGGGCTGTTCAGCTCTGGCTTTTAGAATGTATGTATAACATTTCACATTCTGCCTAGGTCTTCTCCTGCAAGCAGGGACATAACCCACGTGTAAAGTGACACCGTGTCAGTCCATGGATGGTAAGAGAAACCTTGTTTACATAGGCATCTCCCCGTTCTGCAGCTCCGTGACACGATCGCGGGACACCGGCGGACATCGAGTCCGCGAGTCCTGCGGGCACGGCACTCACGCCTGCTAGGCAGCAGATTCAAAGCAACGTACAGGTACGTTGCTTTGCCTGCCCGTGCCATTCTGCCAAAGTATATCGGCGTTAGCCGGTCGGCAAGCGGTTGTAAACTACTGTGAAAAAAAAACAAAACCTGCAAGACAAAGGCATAATGAGCTAGTATGCAGTGCATACTAGCTCATTATGAAATACTTACCTTAGAACAAAGCTGTTGCAGTGGTCCCCGTACACCGATGTGACCGGCGACATGTCTCCCAGGGTTATTTCTGGGTTTGCGGGCTCCGGTGCTGTGATTGGCCAGAACCGCAATGACGTCACTCCAGCGCATGCCCGCGGGTCACGGCACAGCTACTGAAGAAACGTCACGAGTGAGACATTTCTTCAGTGATATAGTGAATATCTCCTAGATGGTGCAAGTTTATGAGATATTCACGGTACCTACAGGTAAGCCTTATTATATACTTACCTGTAGGTAAAAGTGGTAGTAACGGGTTTACAACTACTTTAAAGCAGATCTCCGGGCAAAATTATTTTTCCATGTCCTTGTTGCTGATCTCCTACCTTCACCAACTTTGCCATCCATGTTCTTCTGAGCTCTATAGTTCCTCTGTAATAGGCTGCTGAAAAAACGTTATTGCCTGCTGACATCCTGTTTGTAAGACCGCTGGCTGCTATCCCTCTCCTAAGCTCAGCCAGTGGTCTGACACGCCCCCTTGTAGTCCTCTGAAAACGAGCAGGAAGGAAGCAAAGATGTAGTGGGCGGATGGGGTCCCCCGGTCTGCGTCGCCCATGGAGGAGGTGTACTCCTTCTCACTGCCAGCAATCTCTTTGCAGTGCAGGGTATATAATTAGAAATCAGTTGTATGACACAGCGGGGATGTCCCGCTGTGTCAGGTATAGTATATCAGAACACTGATTGCTGAACTCCGCCTCCCTCCGGTACTGGCACAGTGGGCTGTCGATCGCAATACTGGGAGGCATACAGTGTTCTTATATAATAATACCTGACACCGCGGGAGATCCCCGCTGTGTCATACAAGTGATTTCTAATAATAATCCCCGCTCTGCACTGGTGGTCCCTGACATTTGGCTCTGGTGGTGGTCCCTAACATTGGGCTCTGGTGGACACCGACACATTGCACTGGTTTTCATTTATATTAAAATGCTTTGCATTTCTAAGGCTGTAACCTATCATACTGTGTTATGTATGGCTTGACGGCTGCGGAATGAGGGTGTGATTAATGTTGAAGTGGGTGAGTTCACATTTACATGTACAAGCCTAGTGTACCCTCCCACATTCACTCTCATCCCAAGGATTCATGGGAAATTTAGTCTGATTACAGTAAGAGAGAGAAGAGGATATGATGCAATAACAGTTCTAACACCTCCTACCCAGCAGAAAAGATGATGCATTTTTTGAATCACAAAGCTGACTTCCTGAAAATTCAATCACAAATCTCTCTTAAACGGTAAGAAATTTCACAAATGTAATTTGTGTGTGTCTGGGTGTACTAATGGGGAGTTCTGCTTTAAGTGGTTAAACTGCCCTCATTTTAGACCGAAGTTCATTCCTTTGATCTAAATAACAAAACATTACAATGTTTATAGTTAATCGTGCCGCTTTGCCAATCACATGTAATGAAAATAAAAAAATATATAATTTTTGCTTGCATATGATTGGATGGTAGAGATCACTGTATAATTGCTTTTAGTAAATCAACCACCTGTATCCAAAGACAGCAGGTCAAATGCAGCTTCATAACTACCGGCTCAAGTACACTAAATGTGGTTTAACAGACTTGTTCCAGGAATGTGTGCGATGGGAATATGGACTGTGAGGTGAATTTCAAACGCAGGAAACGGTTGACATGAACCCCTAAAGCCCACTGCTTTATCAGGAAAAAAACACTTTGATATTTGCCTTTCTTGTTTTCCCCAATGTGTTTCACAAAAAAAAAAAAATGTGGACAACTCCAAAACTTCGGGGAAATAAAAGCAAACTTTAGCTGATTCCTAACAGTCAGTAAAGCGAAATAGGAAACATAATCCCTTTCTAAAAAACCTTTAGAATTATAATAGTTGTAGACAAAATCTTCAGTTTCCCTGAAATGACTGGTTCCCTTTACGTGATCCTATCCAGCGCTATGAAGCGACCCGCCAACTCTTCTGACATTCTGTTTACACCTCAGAATACTTCCGGTTACTAGTCGGCGCTTGGCCGTGACGTCAACACGTATGGTACGGCAGAGCGGAGTGTGAGCAGTAGGCGGTCCTACGACTAGACGGGGATCGGGTAGAGTGGGCCTTACCGGGGAACGTTAGCTGGACTGATCGGGATTGTGTACGGGCTCCGGGAGAGGAGCCACAGGGAGAAGATGGTAGCCGCTACATGGCTAACTCTGGGGGTCCTCCTAGCTGTGCTGCTGCTGGAGGCCGCATCCTCCGATACGTCCTGCCCGGCTCCGTGTGTGTGCGAGGGCCGAATGCTGGACTGCAGCAGAAGAAGACTGGGCCGGCTTCCCGCAGTGCCCCTGCCAGAGGGCATCACCAGCCTGTAAGTGTCTCATTGCATTCTCCGGTGTGCTGCAGAGCGAACCATGTGTATACACAGCATCTCCGGGGATGGGAACTGCACTCAGGATAATTGGGGATGAGGGCTGTGCATGAGATCCCTGGGGATCAGGGTTGCACACAATATAATCAGGGGTTTGTAAGCACACAGGGTCTCCATGGGATGGGGGTTCTGCGTGCGGAGGGGGCCAACCGTGGCGTAGGGGTTCTGCGTGCTGAGGGGGCCAACCGTGGCGTGGGGGGGGGTTCTGTGTGCTGAGGGGGCCAACCGTGGCGTAGGGGTTCTGTGTGCTGAGGGGGCCAACCGTGGCGTGGGGGGGCTCTGCGTGCTGAGGGGGCCAACCGTGGCGTGAGGGGGTTCTGCGTGCTAAGGGGGGCCAACCGTGGCATGGGGGGGTTCTGCGTGCTGAGGGGGGCCAACCGTGGCGTGGGGGGGTTCTGCGTGCTGAGGGGGCCAACCGTGGCGTGAGGGGGCCAACCGTGGCGTGGGGGGGTTCTGCGTGCTGAGGGGGGCCAACCGTGGCGTGGGGGGGTTCCGCGTGCTGAGGGGGGCCAACCGTGGCGTGGGGGGGTTTTGCGTGCTGAGGGGGGCCAACCGTGGTGTGGGGGGGTTTTGCGTGGCGTGGGGGGGTTCTGCGTGCGGAGGGGGCCAACCGTGGCGTGGGGGGGTTCTGCGTGCTGAGGGGGGCCAACCGTGGCGTGGGGGGGTTGTTCTGCGTGCGGAGGGGGCCAACCGTGGCGTGGGGGGGTTCTGCGTGCTGAGGGGGCCAACCGTGGCGTGAGGGGGCCAACCGTGGCGTGGGGGGGGGGTTCTGCGTGCTGAGGGGGGCCAATCGTGGCGTGGGGGGGGTTCTGCGTGCTGAGGGGGGCCAATCGTGGCGTGGGGGGGTTCTGCGTGCGGAGGGGGCCAATCGTGGCGTGGGGGGGTTCTGCGTGCGGAGGGGGCCAACCGTGGCGTGGGGGGGTTCTGCGTGCGGAGGGGGCCAACCGTGGCGTGGGAGTTCTGCGCGCGGAGGGGGCCAACCGTGGCGGGCGGCTGAGCGCGGGGTGACCAGAATATGAGCTGCGTGCGGGATCTCCCTGGGGATTACGGGCTGCACACAAGGTGACCAGAGAATACGAGCTGTGCATGGGATCTCCCTGGGGATGGGGGCTGTGCGCGGGATCTCCAGGGGGTTAAGGGCTGTGCACAGCGTAACTTGGGAATGGGGGTTGCACACAGCGTGACCAGGGGATGGGGGCTGGGCGTGGGGTAACCAGGATGTGGATTGTGCACTGGATCTCTAGGGATGGGGGCTGCACAAAGGATATCTGGGGAAGGGAGCTGCGCAAAAGATAACTCGGAGTGGGGGTTACGTACGGGATCTCTGGGGATTGGGAGACTATCTGTCTATTTCAAGGATAAAGTGAATGGATACTGTTAGCAATGATTCTGAAGAAATGAAACCCACTCCCATCACTTTATAAAGTTTCTGCCTTTTTCTACGTCGTACTAATTTTCATTTTTTGATTTGGTTTGGCAGCCTAATACCTGTACTATGATAGAATTTTTTTTGTGCATATGTTTGTATTTGTTTTCTGTTTGGAGTAGGTGCTGTCTGTTGAAAATGAAACACTATTGCTAGGGAATGACTGTATGACAAGTATGCTACAGCAGTCATAGCAACCAATGGGGATCAATGTTCTATTATTGGACCTGGGTCACAAAGCTTCAACACAAGGATTCTAGTCATGTGACTAATTTTAAAATATCATTAGACTGTGTTGAAATAAGAACTGTTTCCTTTTTTTAAAGGAAGTATTCACCCTTGTGTGTTAGGCTGCATTCAAACTATGTTGTGCGTATCTGCGCTTGTTAATGAAATGCATGGAAAATGTGTGTGAAGTTTTCAGTTTGACACTTGGAAAGGTGCATAAGCTACTTTGTCCCATGAAGGGCAGTTTATTGACACGAATTATCTAATCTATGCTTGTGGCAAGACATTGTGCAAAAATATACATGTTTACAAAACGCTATAATGCGAGTCTTTTTCTTCCATAGACCCTAAGTATGTAAAGTACCTGTAGTCTGGTTGGTTTGCAGACCCATTGAATTGTTCAGGTACATGTTGACTGCTTGTCAAGCCTAGTACACACGGCCGAGAATCTCGTGGAAAAAAAACCTTTGTTTTTCTCAACGGGTTTCTTATCAAGCTTTCCTTGCATACACACCGTCAATCCAAAATCTCGTCGGTCTAAAGCGCGGTGACGTACAACACGTACGACGGCAGTATAAATGGGAAGTTCCATTCTCATGGCGCCACCCCTTGGGCTGCTTTTGCCAATCTCGTGTTTCTGCGTGTTAGCAAATGATTAGTGAGAGACGATTCACGCTTTTCAGTCTTCGTGCTTTCAGTTCGTTACAGCGTGACGAATGTGCTATCTCCATTACTAACGCTAGTTTTACAAGAAGGTGCGCTCCAGACTCATACTTGATTCTGACAATGCACAGTTTTTGAAGACTCGGAAAAGCATACACATGAATGGTTTTCTTGTCCAAAAACAGTCTGACGAGAATCACGACGAGAAAAAAGAAAGCAGGTTTTCTTTTTTTCTCGTTGAGATTCATGACAGTTTTCTCGACGAGAAACCATTAACGCGAACGTTTTTCTCGGCAAGAAACCTCTCCCAACAGTTTTCTTGTTTCTTTTGCCGAGAAAACCGGTCATGTGTACAAGGCCTCAGTCTTCTGCATTGGGCTCCTATTGCGTATCCCTGAGATGTACATATTGATACCAGTAACGTTGGGGGTATGTGCCTGGAAGTGTGCTAGCTCACATGAGGACTTCCTTTTGTAATTGTCACAGGCAGCTTGGCATGGTCTCACAAGGAGTTGGATAAATCAGTCATTGTTTAACCCCTTCCATACCGGGCCATTGTAAAATGACGCCGGCAGGAACCCTCTCTCCCTCCGGGTGGACGTCATATGACTTCCTGGGTTTGAGGGGGGATATCTGAATAATGCCTGCAGCTAGAGGCATCATTCAGATATCCTTTTTTTTCCGCCGGCGATCCTGCGCACCATAAGAATGATCATAGCGGCGGTTTCGCCGCTTAATCGTTTTTATAGGCGCGGGAGGGGACATCCGGTGCTTCTCCGGGCTCTCCCGTGCCATCGGGGACCCGGAGAGAATCGCCCGGCGCCGGTGGTGGGTCACGTGACGAGCATAGAGATGACTGGTGACCAGGTGTTCACCAGTCATCTCTATGATCATCGGAGGCCTGGGCACGATGTGATGACGTCACGCCCGAGTCCTCAAATGTAAACGAAGCCGCCATTGCGGCTGTAAGTATGAGATCAGTGACTTTTTTTTTTTCACGATCTCATGCTTTACAGCCTGGAGGAGAGATTTGGGGTCTTATTGACCTTGCATCTCTCCATAAAGAGGACCTGTCACACACATTCCTATTACAAGGGATGTTTACATTCCTTGTAATAGGAATAAAAGTGTAAATAAAAAAAAAAAATTTTTTTTAAAACGCCCGTCCCCAATAGAAGCGAACACACACGTAAGTGCCACCCGCATATGTAAACGCCGTTCAAACCACATATGTGAGGTATCGCCGTGTGCGTTAGAGCGCGTGCAACAATTCTAGCACTAGACCTCCTCTGTAACTCTAACCTGGTAACCTGTAAAAATTTTCAAAGTGTCGCCTATGGAGATTTTTAAGTACCGAAGTTTGGCGCCATTCCATGAGTGTGCGCAATTTTAAAGCGTGACATGTTGGGTATCTTTTTACTCGGCGTAACATAAGCTTTCATATTTTACCAAAAAATTGGGCTAACTTCACTGTTTTGTTATTTTTTAATTCATGAAACCATTTTTTCCCCCAAAAAAGGCGTTTGAAAAATTATTGCGCAAATACCGTGCAAGATAAAAAGTTGCAACGACCGTCATTTTATTCCCTAGGGTGTCTGCTAAAAAAAATTATATATAATGTTTTGGGGTTCTGAGTAATTTTCTAGCAAAAGAATGATGATTTGTACATGTAGGAGAGAAGTGCCAGAATAGGCCCGGTATTGAAGTGGTACAAAAAGCCCTGTATGGAAGTGGTTAAGCGGTGTTCCACCTGGGGGAAAAAAATAAATTCTGTAGCTGCTGACTTTTAATATATGGACACTTACTTGTCCAGGGGAACCCTCAATGTCTGCACCCAAAGCCGATCTTCGGATCGAATCACGGATGCTGCCGCCACCATTCCTGGTAAGGGAAACGGGAAGTGAAGACTTTCAGCTTCACTCCTGGTTCCCTACTGCGCATGCGCAAGTCTGAATGGTTCCTGCTGTCTTCTGGGACCTGTGTGTCCCCCAGAAAATAGCGGGGGGGGGGCTGACATGGTGTAGTTCACCGCAGAAAGTGCAGGGATCTATGCCTGTGTAAGCAAATACCTGGATTTGACAGGTATCTGCTCCCCCTCTCCCTCTTAAAGGCGGGAAAATGTGACATCGGAGGGGGGGGGGAGAAATCCGATCAGCATAAGTTCAGTTTCTGGGTGGAACTCCGCTTTAATGTTCATGCTTACTTACTGTTTAGTTCCACTTTAGGAATACAATAGCATATGATTAAAATTCTAAAGTCAAAACTTTATTTAAAAATTTTGGATAGAGCAAGATTTAAAATTTTTTGCCATCTGTGTCTTTTTGGGGTGATTTCACTTCATTACTTGTCCCATAGGCAGAGCCACAACAGGAAGTGAGAGAAAATTCCAGGGTGTTATCCAGGCTGCCTGAACTAGTGTTCCCATTGGAAGATTTCCCCTCTATTCCTGTTCTAGTGACCGCTCAAAATTTGGAATTTTCTTTCACTTTTGGTAATAATGTATTGTCATTATGACAAATAGAGAAGGGAAATCTTCCTAACGGGGACACATACTGTACATAAAACCTAAGGTTTTCTAATTCCTCACCACTCTATCCTAAATTAAAAAAATAAATAAAGTTTTGCCTTCACTTTAGTCACCTCAATACCAGCTTGTTGAGACAATTTATTTTTATTTTTTTAGTGCTATATTTTGACTGACAATTACTCGGTCACACAACACTATGCCCAAATTAATTTTATATAATTTTTGAGACCGACGGGTCTTTCGGTGATATTCAAACACATGCAGTGTTTTACATCTGTGATTTCTGATTTATGTCTGTGCAGTTTGCCTGGGATCTCTCCTGTCTAATGACAGCAAGATCACAGGCATTGGGAGCACATCTAGCAGGAGCATCCTCTGTGTACTGCAGGACATTTTTTAAATGTCTGATTGCTCTTCAATCTGGCTGGTTTACAACACTGGCTGGATGAGAGGTGGAAAACTATGCCAAGCCAAAAATGTGTTTTTGTTCTTATAGTTTTGGATTGTGTGGAAGGACTAGGGCCCCTGGCAGTTTTTATTCCCCCTGCTATATGGGACTTTTTCTATTACTTTCTGTTTTTACCAGACAGGAACAATCTGCAGGGGAGATGCAGACAGCAATACAAACCTGACAGGGGTCCTGGGCTGGCCTTCCCTTACTCTGCGAAAGAGAAGCTTTTTTATTTTTGTCTGTGTTGCTATTGAAGACTTCCCCTGACTTCCTGTCTGATAAAATGTTCTCGGCAGGACAGGAAGTGAGCCCTGGATAGCAGGTAAAATCTGACAGGAGTTTAAACCCTTTTCTCTATCCAAATTTGTATCATTTACAACTATACGGTACCTCCTGCAAAGAACATTTATTGTGTAAATGAGTTGGGGTTCCCTTTCACTATCTGGTGATGTGCGGTTGAGAGAGAAGGACTTTTCAGCTCATGGAAGAGTTCCTGCCTTGTGCCTGGGTGACAAAGTATACCTAAAGGCAAAACTTTTTATTGTTATCAAAACTGAAAGAAAATCCCACGTTTTGTGTTGACCCCAAAACAGTGGTATAAAAACTGCGGAATGGCCCTTTGCTTGCTTTTTTTGGCCCTTGGGGCATTCTTGCCCCCACTGTCAGCAACAGTGGGACATAGTACCTGCCATTGGCACTGACAACGGAGCACTGTTCCTACCACTGACACCAACGATGGGACACTGTTCCTTCCAGTGATGCCAGAACATTTTTTTCTCCTACTGGCCACAGTCCGGCCACTTAAAGTCTGAAGGGCAGTAAACTGGCCCTTTGTTTAGAAAGTTTGGAGACCCCAGCCCTAGAGCAATAATAGAGGGAAAATCTTTCAATGGGTACACTGGTTTCATTGACCTATTTCCTGTCACTTCCTGTTTTGTCTATGGGGCAGGAAGTAAAGGAAAAATCTAGCCAATGGGACACACATGCCTATCGTTCTACTTTAAGTGCAAGGATCAGTCTGCTTAGATTGGTGGTTATTGGAGAGCACATGTGGCTGCGCTAATGCTACACTCTGAATGATACTGTGTAGAAGTGGAGTGGTGGGATGTCTGCATGGCCCTTCCATAGGTAGATGATAAAAAGTAACAGTGTTCTATGGGCGTTAAAGTTTTTTTTTTTTTTTTTAATAAAAAACATGTCATACTTACCTCCACTGAGCAGTTCGTTTTGCACATAGTGGCCCCAATCCTCATCTTCTGGGGTCCCTCGGCGGCTTTCTTGGCTCCTCCCCACAAGAGCTAACCCCCCTCTGGGAAGCGTTCTCCCAAGGGTGTTAGCTTGCGGGTGCAATCCCGTGTGATACAGTCGGCGGCCATAACCGCCGAGTGTATCACTGGGCCCCACCCCGTCATTGATTTGATTGACAGCAGCGGGAGCCAATGACTGCGCTGCTATCAATCATATCAATCATCCAATGAAAAGTCCACAGGAGCTGGGGGAAAGCAACACGGCATTGCGCCCACATAGATTCGTGGCTCAGATATGTAAAACGGGGGCTCGGGGGGCCGGAGAGTGCAAGGTGTTTTTTCACCTTAATGCATAGGATGCATTAAGGTGAAAAAACACAAAGCTTTACAACCCCTTTTAAGCTAGTGTGTTCAGTGACGTAGCAGCGTTTCCTTCAAGTGTAGTACCTTTTTTAGCTTCTTGTAGATCGTCACTGTGCAGGCCGGTGGCATACACAGGCTTATCAATAGTCTCCTGACTTTGCCATGCAAAGAGGCATGGATAGAGGCATGTGCAGTAGAATTCTCATTTAAGCGGTATTGAACCCAAAAGAAAACATTTATTATATTGCAGCATGTTACCAATTCTGTGGCCTCATGCTCACTGGACGTTAAAATAACGGTATAAAAACGCCAGTAGCTTTGCAGTGAGTTTTTCAACATTTCTGCAATAGCGTTTTTTATCGTTTATTAGTGTTTTTTTCTTCAATGGATCAAAAACGTTAAACGTGGGTGAGCCGCGTTTTTTGAGCGTTTATTGGCATTTAACAGTGTGTGTGTGTGTGTGTGTGTGTGTTTGTGTTTTTTTTTTTTTTTTTTTTTTTTTTTTTTTACTTTTGGAGCGTTTTTACAGCTGAGAACCCTCCTAGTTTTGTTTTGTTTTTTACAGCCAAAAAACGCCCCAGCCCGAAACGGTTGATAACAGCCTATGTGTGCATGGACACATAGGATAACATGCTGGGGAGTTTGACTGTAGAAAAAAGCCTCTGAAGCCAAAAACATCCAGTGTGCATGAGGCCTGAAATGTGATGACTGCATTGGTTTCCTTTTAAGCAGTGGTTCTCAACTCCTGTCCTCAGGGCCCACTAACAGGCCATATTTTGGGTATTACCTTGGGGGAGATTCAGACTAGAATTCTGCAATCACTGAGCAGCAAATGATATCACCTGTGATGTATTTCAGTTATCTTGCAAACCTGGCCTGTTAGTGGGTCCTGAGGACAGGCGTTGACAACCACTGCTTTTAAGGAAGGGAGTTTAACAAGACACGTGGCCACTCATTGAAATTGGAAGAAAAGAGGTTTAACCTTAAACTACGTAGAGGGTTCTTTACTGTAAGAGCGGCAAGAATGTGGAAGTCCCTTCCACAGGTGGTGGTCTCAGCGGAGAGCATCGATAGTTTAAAAAAACTATTAGATAAGCACCTGAACGACCACAACATACAGGGATATACAGGATATAAGCTAATACTGACATATAATCACACACATAGGTTGGACTTGTGTCTTTTTTCAGCCTCACCTACTATGTATGTAAGGCCCCTTTCACACAAGCGGACTGTTCAGGTCCGCCTGTCAGTTTTTTAGGCAGACCTAAACGGACGCTCCATGCAGGTCTATGAAGCAATGGATGTTAGCGGTGACATGTCCGCTGACATCCAATCTGCTGAAACCAGACGGATGGAAACCCTATTTTCCATCCATCGGTTGGATCGGCTGAAAATGGACAGGCGGTCTGTTTTCATTCAATCCCTCATAGAGGAGAGCGGAGATCTGACAGGTCCGTCTCTGCACAGTGAGCGGAGATGGACCTGTCATCTGCCGGCTCAGCCGGGATCAACGGAGCGATCCCCGCTGAGCAAGCGGAGTCTGTCAAAAACAGACATTGTGTGTGAAAGGGACCTAAAAGGTTTTTTTTCTGTTTTGAATCTTGTGATTCAGCCAGTACGTCTCTTGCAGTTACAAAAATGAGACAAACCATTTAACACGGGCAGGGCTGCTTATGTCAAACCTTTATCTCAAAAGCAAAAATACTGTACCTGATTATAAAGTACTAGCTGGAGGCTGACGTTCAGCTTTCAATTTGTTACTGTATGTGAATCTGCTAATACATCTAACAGTCCCCTCCCTCCAGACTGACAATGCTGCTGTCCAAAGGTGCTCCCTCATCGAAAGTCTAATACAGGAGGGTTGTTACTGGCCAGATCAACAAGTGAAAACCGAAGGGAAAGGCCTAAAAGAAAACGAATGCAGCCACCTACATATACAGTGAGGGGAAAAAAGTATTTAATCCCCTATTGATTTTGTACGTTTGCCCACTGACAGAGAAAAGATCAGTTTATAATTTTGATGTTGGGTTTATTGTAACAGTGAGAGACAGAATAACAACATAAATTTCCAGAAAACGCATTTCAAAAAAGTTACACATTTATTTGCATTTTAATGAGTGAAATAAATATTTGACCCCTTTCGCAAAACATGACTTTGTACTTGGTGGGAAAACCCTTGTTGGCAATCACAGAGGTCAGACTTTCTTGTAGTTGGCCACCAGGTTTGCACACCTCTCAGGAGGGATTTTGTCCCACTGCTCTTTGAAGATCCTCTCCAAGTCTTTAAGGTTTCGAGGCTGATGTTTGGTAACTCGAACCTTCAGCTCCCTCCACATATTTTCTATGGAATTAAGGTCTGGAGACTGGCTAGGCCACTCCAGGACCATAAAGTGGACCTTCAGTCATTCTTTTTTTTCTACTTTCCATCTATTAAATCTTCTGTTTTGTTGTTTTAACTTTTTGGATAGTAAAACATTTTTTTCTGCCAGTAAATACCTTATACAGCCCACTTACTGTTTCTTGTCTGATAATTAGCCTAGGCTTATGACATCATGCACAGCTCACTCTCGTGAGAGTTTGCCTGGAAGGGAGGGGGGTAATAATAGGGCCAATGAGAGCTGCAGAGCTGGAAGGTGTGACTCTGGGTGTCTGTGTAAATCCAGGAAGTTAACAGGCAGCAGCTTCAGCTGCCCACAGTTAAAATGGCTACAGCCAGACTTGAAGGGAGATTTCTGCAGCATATTTGGCAAGTACAGAATCACAGTATATATATAAAATAATATTCAAAGTGGTTGGAGGGAAGCTTCAGAATGGCAAAGATGTTTTTATTACAAATTATATGAGCAGACTGCAGTTCCTCAATGTGCTTCTTCTTGAGCCACTCCTTTGTTGCCTTGACCATGTGTTTTGGGTCATTGTCATGCTAGAATACCCATCCATGACCCATTTTCAATGCCATGGGAAAGGAAAGGAGGTTCTCGCCCAAGATTTGACTGTGCATGGCCCCGTCCATCGTCCCTTAGATGCAGTGAAGTTGTCATGTTCGCTTGGCAGAAAAACACCCCCAAAGCATATTGTTTCCACCTGGGGGGATGGTATTCTTGGGGTCATAAGCAGCATTCCTCCTCCTCCAAACACGTTGAGTTGATGCCAAAGAGCTCAATTTTGGTCACATCTGACCACAACAATTTCATCCAGTTTTCCTCTGAATCATTGAGATGTTCATTAGCAAACTTCATACGGGCCTGTACATGTGCTTTCTTGAGCAGAGGAACCATGCGGGCGCTGAAGGATTTCAGTCCTTCACGGTGTAGTGTGTTACCAATTGTTTTCTTGGTGACTTTGATCCCAGCTGCCTTGAGATCATTGACAAGAATCTCCCGTACAGTTCTGGGCTGATTCCTCATCGTTCTCATGATCATTGAAACTCCACAAAGTGACATCTTGCATGGAGCCACAGACTGAGGGAGATTGACACTCAGTTATTTTGTGTTTCTTCCATTTGTCAATCGGATCAACTGTTGTCACCCTCTCACCAAGCTGCTTGTCAATGGTCTTGTAGCCCATTCCAGCCTTGTGTAGGTCTACAATCTTGTCCCTGACATCCTTGGACAGCTCTTTGGTGATGGTGGAGAGATTGGAATCTGATTGCTTCTGTGGACTAGTGTCTTTTATAAAGCTAACAAGAGGAGGTTATGAGCACTCCCTTTTGAGTGCTCCTAATCTCAGCTTGTTACCTGTATATAGAAGACACATGAGAGCCAGAAATCTTGCTGATTGATAGAGAATCAAATACTTATTTCACTCAATAAAATGCAAATCAATGTATAGCTTTTTTGAAAAGCGTTTTTCTGGATATTTTTTTGTTTCATCTCTCACGGTTGAAATAAACCAACCATTAAAATTATAGACTGATCATTTCTTTGTGGGTGGGCAAACGTACAAAATCAGCAGGGGATCAAATACTTTTTTCTCTCACTATAAGGCTGGTGGCTAGACCACATCATGCTTGCTGAGGATTCAAAAGTAAATCAATGAAGAAATGAAAGATATTTAATATTGAGCAAAAACATTTTTTTTCTAATTGTGTTACATAGTAGGCGAGGTTGAAAAAAAGACACAAGTCCATCAAGTCCAACCTATGTGTGTGATTCTATATCAGTATTACATTGTATATCCCTGGTATGTTGTGGTCGTTCAGGTGCTTATCTAATAGAGAGAGAGCTGAGACCACCGCCCGGTGGAAGGGAATTCCACATCCTTGCTCTTACAGTAAAGAACCCTCTACATAATTTAAGGTTAAGGTTAAACCTCTCTTCTTCTAATTTTAATGAGTGGCCACGTGTCTTGTTAAACTCCGTTCCGCAAAAAAAGTTTTATCCCTATTGTGGGGTCACCAGTACGGTATTTGTAAATTGTATTAGAGATTTTACATAGTAAACCTAAAGCAGAACTTCACCCAAAAGGGGATGTTATGCTTTAAGTCATCCTCTCCGACCCACATTTGGCATGTAATTTTTTTGGGGGCTGGGTACTTTGATTTGACAGGTGCTGTACCTGCTTCCACCTCAGCTCGGATCTCTTAGGAGACTTAAGATACCGGCATTGGGAACTCGAAGGCTAGTGAAGAACTTGCCTGGGTGAGGACGGCGCTGGATTCCTGGACAAGTACGTGTCCTGTAATTAAACGTCAGCAGCTACAAGATTTGTATCTCCTGACTTAAAAAAAAAATTCTAGTGTGACGAACCTCTTTAAAGTTAAAAAAAACAAAAAACGCATCCGTTCTAGACATCTCCCAAAAGGTAACATAATAGTTTTGGGTATTTTTTTTTTTTTTTTTGTTACCTTTTGGGAGATGTCTAGAACGGATGTTTTTTTTTTTTTTCCATTTGTATGATCATTTCACATCAGTCATATTTCTGCAGGTTGAATCACATCAGTTCCTCATATCTCAAGGGAACTCGGCTGAGCTTTCTGCTCTTGTATTAACAGTTCTGGCTACCTGCCCAGCCATAACAAGGAGTTTTCACGCTCCCTGATGATTCTTCAATTTGTTTATATTATAATTTAGAAGGCAGTGTGAAATTCTCTTTTCAGTGAGGCAATCATCTTGCCTGGATGCCAGAGAGATACAGGAAGAAGGTGATTTAGCCTGTCAGCGTCCACTTATGGTGAAATATACATTTTGGGTGGACAGAACCTTAAAATGACACAAAATTCTGGTTTAAAAAAAAATCTATTCAAGTATATCTTTTAAAGCGGAACTAAACCCTCCTATGTTTCAGCCTAGGAAGCTGCCATCCTGACATCTGTTTTATCTTCAACTGCCATATTGCTGCACATGTGATCAGTTATGACAGCAGCTATTTGACAGTTTGGTCGAGAGCACAACATGACAGTTACATTCCTGTGCTGGGAATGTAACTGTTTTTTAAACTGTTAAATCATTGGGTTTAGTTCTGCTTTTAATAAAAAAATAAAATTTGTTCTCTTCTTTATGGTCTCACTGAAAGTAGCCACCCTCCCTTGTTTGCTCCTGACATGGACTTGGGACTAGGTACTATGGACTGTGAGATTTGTAGTGTGCATAAAGCAGTGCGCATGACTGCAGCACTACTCCTTTCAAACAAACGTAAGAAAAAAGGAGAGGTCCAGGACCTCATGGAGAACATTACAAGGAGGCTACAAAAGATAGAATATAGAACCATTATTAGTGGATGTTTATGGATTATTTTTGGTGAGTAAGGATATTTAGTAGGGATACACCGAAATTTCGGCCGCCGAAACATATCGGCCGAAAATGGCCTTTTCGAGCAAATTACCGAAAGAGAAAAATGGCCGAAAATGGGGCGGACGGGGCTTAGCCCCACACCCCTGGTGCCACCCATTACGGGGGTTGTCCTATAGTGCAGAAGAGAGAGGAGAGCCACCACGTTGATTAGAGCACCGGAAACATAACAGCTTTCATTTCAATAGCTGTGTGTTCCCCGCAGCTCGCCGTCACATACAGCCCCTCCCCCTTGTCCGGGGAACTTTGATAGACAGACACCCATCCCAGGATTGGACGGGTGATCTGTCTATCAAAGTCCTCGGACAAAGAGGAGGGGCTGTATGTGACGGCGCGCCGTGGGGAACACACCGCTATTGAAATGAAAGCTGTTATGTTCCCGGCGCTCTAATCAATGAGGCGGCTCTCCTCCCTCTCCCCTCTCTCCCCCTGCACTGGGGACACAGGCTGGCTAACTGGCTGCACTGGGAATAGTAGTCCACCCATAATTGTATAGACTCTGATCAGCCGGAGGTGTATAATGAGATTTTGTAGGAATGCTGGGAATTGTAGTCCACCCATAATTGTATAGACACAGATCAGCCAGAGTTGTATAATGAGATCCTATAGGAATGCTGGGAGTTTTAGTACATGAACAGTTGTATACGTGGAGCAGCCAGGACTGTGTAGAGCTTTGGGAATTTTGGGTCTTGTAGTCCACTGAAAGATGCACTGGGGACACAGGCTGGCTAACTAGCTCGACTGGGGACACAGGCTGGCTGCATCTGATGGGCACTAATGAGGCTGCATTGATCTTTTGTATCATGTCCGCAGTCTCTGACCATCTCCTGTAACGTGTCCCCAGTCTCTGACCGTGTCCCCAGTCTCTGACCATCTCCTGTACCCTGTCCCCAGTCTCTGACCATCTCCTGTATAAAAATATTTTTTAAAACCGGTCTCTTTCGGTATCGGTGCTGTATCATTTTCGGCTTTCGGCATCTTGTATTTTTCATTATCGGTTTCGACACCAAAAAACCCATTCGTGCATCCCTAATATTTAGTGTCACTTTTAACCACTCGAGCTCCCGGAAGGTTTTACCCCCTTCATAACCAGGGTTATCACTGACCATATGCAGTACTGCGCTACTTTAACTGGCAATTGCGCGGTCATGCAACACTATTTCTAACACTCTTTCTATTGGTGGTATTTGATCAACACTGGTTTTTTTTGGGGGGTGTGTAACATATTCCTAAACAGTGAGAGGCTTAGTTTTTATTTTCTGTTATATTTGTTTGCCGAATCTGTGTTGTATTTGTGCGTTTGTTGTGAATTCCCAGTAACTTGTCACAAGGAAGTTGACCTATAACTGAATAGATGCCTAGCACAGGTCTTAATTAGTGTATTGTGAAAGGCTTTCCATTGCGGTATGATATAACAAAAGGCCTTGCTAACTAATGCAGTGTAGTGACCAAACTGGTTTATAGACAGTTGGGCATGAAGCATGTTGGGTAGATTGAACAATTAAAGTTGTATAAAACTCAGTTTAATTATTTATATCTACAGGTAAGCTTATAATGAGGCTTACCTGTAGGTAAAATGAATATCTGCTAAACGTGCATTCTTTAGCAGATATTGTAGTGAGCAGCAGCCAGTGATGTCATCAGCACATGCGCTCTGAAGGAAGAGCATACCTGTGCTGTTCCCTCAAAGCTGTGTGCCACGCCCGAGACTCCCGCGTGCATCCGTGGGAGTGATGTTATCGTGGCTCCACTAATCAGAAGGCTGGAGTCCTAGAACCCAGACCTGGTGAAGATGGAAACCTCTGAAGAAGTGACAGCGTGCCGCTGGAGGGCTTAGTTTTAATGTAAGTCTTTCATAATGTGCTAGTATGTGGTTCATACTAGCACATTATGATATTGCCTTGCAGGGCAAAACTTTATTTTTTACTTTACTACCGCTTTAAAGAAGATAACCATTGCTTCCCATTGCAGAGGTAACCATAACCACTGTGTGCTAACTGATAGCTGTAATCCATGCCTTATAAACCCTCACTGTGTTTTAAGTTGGTTATCCTGCAAATTCTTATTCCTATAATATAATAGTATGTATGCCATTACAGTTAGAGTAAGGGAGAGTTATAACCCCCATTAGATTTGTGTTGCCATTTTTGCCTCTTTAGGGGGATTTCCTTTTACTTCTTGTCTCATAGTCACAACAGGGAGTGAGCGGAAATCCTATCAAAAAAAGACAAAGCCACAGTCCCCATTGGAAGGTTCCTATTTTGTTGTTCTGAGAGAGATGACTCAAAATATGGGATTTTCTTTTACTTTCACTCTCAGTGCCAAGTCACCATAGTAGAGCTGCACGATTAATCGTATGAGAATCGCGATCTCGATTCACCCCCCCGCGATCTCGATCCTGGATTACCGCAATTTTTAGTATTAGGCAGATAAGCAGGGACGGATTGGCACACACGTGATCTGCGGCGCGCCGCGGGATGGCAGAGCGGTAAAACAACAAAGGAGAAAGGAGGGCGCACCAACCTAGTGCATTACCACTTAAACGTTTTATTTAAATTATAAAAAAGCAGTAATCCTACTCGCAAACAAAGCTTAAATGAAAGCTTATCGGACAAATCAGCTGGAATTTCTTGGCACCTGCCGACTGGACTCGATGACAGAGAGGGTCGGACAATACCTCAAACCTCTGGATAGCTGACGCGTTTCTGGGGCGCACCCCTTTCCTCAGAGCCTAGATGGTCCATGATAGAGCGGTAAAACACACTTTGAAACTGTCTCCGCTCTGCTTGCACACAGCCCCGCCGCCTCCTAACCCCACGCTGTGATAGAACACATCCCAGCATTGGACCCGCAATCTGTCTACCTATCACAGCGTGGGGTTAGGAGGAGGCGGGGCTGTGTGCGAGCAGAGCGGAGACAGTTTCAACATACTGGCGGTTAGTTGCTTTCTAGCAGAAAATGCGTGCTGCCGTCAGTCCTCCCCTCCCCCCCCCCCACATACCACACTTGGCTGGCTCTGTCTTTGGGACTCCCCCCCCCCCCTCCTTCCCCCGGCCGTCGAGTCTGTCTCCTTGTCCCTGCTGCCTATGTACACAGTGAGAGGGGAGAGCTGTGCTCTTCCCATCTCAGCTGTGACAGGAGTTTTAGCACAGCGCTAATGCTAGCACTCCTGTTTTAAAGGGGACAGGGTCAATAAAGAGAACCTGTCTCCTCCAATTGCTATCACACAGGGAATGGTATCACCGCTAGCAAAAGAGCTGGCAGAAGATAGCGGAGGTGCCCGGCAGAAGGCAGAAAGAACTGGAGATCGTGGAGAAGACACCCCCGAAGTCGGAAGAAGACCCCCGGAGCTGCCTAATAAATTACTTTAATTCATACCGTATTTTCCGCACTATAAGGCGCACTGGATTATAAGGCGCAGTCTCAATTACGGGTCTATTTCTGTACTTAACCCATACATAAGGCGCACTGGACTATAAGGCGCATGCTAAAACATACGGTCTACAAAAAGAAATTTAACGGAAGCAAAACAGTGAGTTTAGTTGAACTTTATTCTACTATTTAACAATACACTCACATTATTTTTCAGTCTCGTTGCCAGGTGGCTGTTAAGCAATGATGCCGGCTTTTGCAAAAGCTCGGACAACAGTTAAAGCAGATACCTTACTAACGTGCTGTACATATTACGTAATGTTCTCTGACTGGTTTATCGCTGCCAGCGTACGTAGTGTACGTATTACGTCCCTGTGTCAGTGGGAAATGGTCCGACAGTTAACCAAGCGGAGTGCTTACCAAAGTCGCACAACAAAATTTTTACAGATTTTGGAACTCAGTGCACACATAAGGCGCACCGGACTATAAGGCGCATGGCCGATTTTTGAGAAAATGTTAGGCTTTTAGGTGCGCCTTATAGTGCGGAAAATACGGTACTCCTTCACATAGGGAGCCGGGATCTGGGGGCCCCCTTATTAAAAGGGGCTCGCAGATTCCGATAAGCCCCCTGCCTGCAGACCCCGACAACCAACGGTCAGGGTTGTCGGGAAGAGGCCCTTGTCCCCATAAACATGGAGACAAGGTGCTTTGGGGTGGGGGGGCCGTAGGGCCGCCCCAAAGCACCCACCCCCCATCTTGAGGGCATGCGGCCTGGTACGGTTCAGGAGGGGGGGGCGCTCGCTCCACCCCCCCTTCCTGACCAGCCGGGCTGCGTGCTCGGATAAGGATCTGGTATGGATTTTGGGGGGACCCCCACGCCGTTTTTTCAGCGTAGGGGTTTCCCCTTGAAATCCATACTAGACTAGGGCTGGGCGATTCCCCCCCCCCCCCCCCAAAAAAATATCTGCGATTTTTTTTTTTTTTTTTTTTTTTTTTTTTTTTTATAAAAAACTCGATTTACGATTTGATTTTTTTTTTTTATTATATTAATTAAAGTGCATCAATAAACTCACTGTGCCCGTGCCTCACTGTTCCCATGCCTCACTGTGCCCGTGTCTCACTGTGTCTATGCTTCACGGTGCCCAATGCCTCACTGTGCCCGTGCCTCACTGTGCCCAATGCCTCACTGTGCCCGTGCTTCTCTGTGCCCATGCTTCAATCACTGTGCCCGTACCTGATGCAGATTTTCATGGAAAACGGATTTTACTGATACACCGGCGGCCATTCCAGTGTTCAAAAGCCACGCCTCCTCCTCGTCTGCGATAGGCGGAACACTCAATTTCCCAGCATTCAGTGTTCTGCCTATCAAGGTCATCCGCTCATCCTCATAACACAGACGAGGATGAGAGGATGTCTGTGATAGGCTGAACACTGCCTGCTGTGAAATTGAGTGTTCCACCTATCACAGACGACGAGGACTCGGGAGGCGCGACTTTTGAACACTGCAATGGCCGCTGTCTGTCTGCATGACACGCTGATCAAGTAGGCAGACGGCAGCTTGCGGTTAGTTAGTGTTACATTACATCTACTCGTGGCGGTTGAGGCGAGTAGATGTAATTGGGGTAACGCCGCCCAGTGCCATTCTGGATACGCCCCCTGCAGCCCTGCTACGGAAACTTTGAAGGAAAAAGAAAGAAATAAAATAAATTAAAAAAAAATTAAAAAAAAAATTAAAAAAAATCGATTTTCTTCAAATCTGAATCGATTTGCACTCAAAACTCGATTCAAGATTAAAATCGATTTTTTTCCCAGCCCTATACCAGACCTATGGGCCTGGTATGCTCCTGGGGGGGGAACCCATGCCGGTTTTTTATTTAAAATTTGGCGTATAGTTCCCCCACATGATTCATACCAAGCACAGGGGACAGCCTGTCCTGGAGGCGACTTCAAGTTGCTCCAAGTCGCGCTGTGGTTCACTCTCAAGTCGTGTCCAAGTTGCCTCGCAAAGTCATACTCAAAGTCGTGTTGCCCCTGTGTGAATCGGCTCTAAGTTTATATGTTTACTAATATATGCAAATATGTATTTTTTTTCAATGTGTTGTGATTTCTTCATTTTATAATAATAAACACACAATCCATTTAACCACTTGACCTGATCTACACACAGGGCACCGGACTCATGGATTTCAATTGGGGGTGGGTGTTTTTTTTGAAGCACGTGATGCTCTAATAGGCTTCAAAAAAAGGTGGGCTCAGGGCGCAGTGCTTGGTTGTGCTCATATTCGCTATCGCCACACTGATCCTCCTCCCTGCCAATCAGGAAGCAGGTCTTGAGATGATTGGCTGAAAGGACAGGCGATCCTATTGGACACAGAGGAGAAGGGAGGAAGCCGCTGCAGAGGAGAGGTCACAGGAGCCGTGCTTCCCCTACCCCCCTGAGGAGGAGAGGACACAGGAGCCGCTGTCCGCAACCCGGCTGCCACCTAGATGTGATAAGCACCAGGGGAGGGGGGTTGATGAAAGTGACGCTGACCGACTGACGGGGGGTGGTTGTTTGCTGCTCCCCCCCCCCTTCCCCAATAAAAAAATAAAAACCGAGTCCTTTTAAATGTAAAAGTCCTGTTCAAGAGCAGACACCACAAAATGCCTGTTCTTATTGTTACTAGCCAGAAAAGCTAGTAATGTGCTGCTTGTTGACTTTCGCCTATGCATCACCAACTGTTATCCACCATTCAGTGAGAGTAACCTTACAAGCCATTGAGGCACACACAGGGGGTTGTTTATTTATCTCCCCCACAGGGTCACCGTAAAAAGATGTAAGTAAGGCATTCACCTTAAAGTATCTGAAATACAAACTGTCTGTGTTGTCCATAGCAACCAAGCCCTTATGATGTTCAAGCCTGTACTAGAAAAATATTTGCAAGCTGTCCATTTCTAAACTTTACATTACAGACAGTTTTCCAGACACTCGGCTGGCGTTGTTTTATGGCACTTTATACACCAAAGGCGTGAAGAATTTATTGCCCCCAGTTTAATTTTCTTTTGCATTCTTGAGAAAGTGTCAAGTTTTATAGCTGCTAGCTGGACTGTGCTACAGTTTATCGGATTATGGCTTGTAATTAAGAGAAACAATTTCACATTAAGTCATATGGATGTTTACTTGTGTTGGAGAAAGTTGTGAAATTGTTGCATTACTTTATTCTTGAGCATGAAAGAGAAAACCTTGTAGAGTATTTTAGAATGCATTTAATCTCTACCTGAGCCTATGTGAGGCAGGAAAGTAGAATAATCATTTAAAAATCAACAGTAAATGGTGAATTTGAGTGCCTAAAACTTTAAGGGTCCATGCACACTGGCTTTAAAAAAAAAAAAAATCTGCTTCTAGAGGAGGTTAACGTTTTGCCTGTAGAAGCAGCTCAATATTATCCTATGCGTCCATGCACATTAGGACAATTAGAGGCACCCTTCCCCATTCCACATTTGTCACTTTTTTTGGAGGGGCGGGGGGGTTCGGGTACCTGGTTTTGACAGGTACCTGCTCCAACTTGAAGCTCAGATTGCCATGGCGATTTGAGCTGGAAGTTCGCCCCCCCCCCTTCCCCCGCTACGGGGCCATTCACAAGGCTCGCACATGCACAGTAGGACACTGGCTGTAAAGCTGCAAGGCTTCACTTCCTGTTTTCCTTGAGATACCTGCACCCAAAGCAGATTAAAGAATCGGTTTGGGTGAGGACATTGCTGGATCCCGGGGACATGAAAGTGTCCTTGTATTAAGTCAGCAGCTACAGTATTTGTAGCTGCTGTACTTAAAATTTTTGGGGGGAGACTGGAGCTCCTCTTTAACCACTTGACCTCTGAAACATTTACCCCACTTCATGACCAAGCCATTTTTTGTGATATGGCACTTTAAGGGCTAGTTTACACTTGCTTCAAAACATGGCTTTGGACAACATGGTTAGCTTACAGTCCTGTTTAGACCTTGCTTTTGCTTGGTGCTTCTATGATCAGGTTTCAATGAGCCTTTGGTGGGGCTTCAATCGAGTTTTGCCATTGACATCTATGGAGGCTTCGAAGACGCTTTGAAGTACCACTAAAGCTACATGGGGTATCGTTTTTGAAGCTAAAGCAAGGTGTAAACAGGACTGTAAACTAACCATTTTATTTAGTGACGGGAGCTTTGACTAGCATTCAAAGAGCTTTACCAAAGCCTGTCTAAAGCCTTGTTTTGAAGCAAGTGTAAACTACCCGTTAATGTCTGTTGAAGCCAAAGCAAGTGTAAATGAGCCCTAATGGCTCGTTTACACTTGCTTCAAAAACAAGGCTTCGGACACGCTTTGTTAAAGCTCTCAACACCAGTCAAAGCTCCTGTGACTAAATTGAAAAGGTTAGCTTACAGTCTTGTTTACACCTTGTGTTTGCTGTGGCTTCGCTTCAAAAATGATACCCCATGTAGCTTTAGTGGTGCTTCAAAGCCTCCATAGAACTCTGACGAAAAAGCTTGAAGCACCTGCGGCTTTTGAGAGACTTGAATTCCGCTTTAGCTTCGCTTTGTTTTGGAGAAATTGCAGGTGTGAGATATCAACACACACACATGGCATCTGCCAAGCCTCAACAAAGCTTCATGGAAGCACCACTGAAGCCTCATCAATACATCATAAAGCCTTGTTGAAGCAGTAGGAGCTTTAATGTGCGTTGAAGCCGAAGCAAGTGTAAATGTGCTTTAGCTTCAACACACATTAACAGCTACCGTATATACCCGAGTATAAGCCGAGGTACCTAATGTTGCCACAAAAAACTGTGAAAACTTACTGACTCGAGTATAAGCCGAGGGTCAACAATGCCTCACTGTTCCCATCCTCACTGTTCCCATCCTCACTGTTCCCTATCCTCACTGTTCCCCCATCCTCACTGTTCCCTATCCTCACTGTTCCCTATCCTCACTGTTCCCTATCCTCACTGTTCCCTATCCTCACTGTTCCCTATCCTCACTGTTTAAATTTAACATTGTAAATAGTACCTGAAAAAAAGTTGAGAGGCTGCGGCGTCCATCGTTTAAATCCCGCGGTCTCTTCATGGTCCCTTCCGTGATAGGCGATTCTCAGCAGACACTCTCCGCCTATCACGAACATTCTCTCATCCTCAGTTTCCCAGCAGACACTGTGTTGGGTGTTCCGCCAATCACAGACGTCTGCTGGGAAACTGAGGATGAGAGAACGTTCGTGATAGGCGGAGAGTGTCTGCTGAGAATCGCCTATCACGAACATTCTCTCATCCTCAGTTTCCCAGCAGACACTGTGTTGGGTGTTCCGCCAATCACAGACGTCTGCTGGGAAACTGAGGATGAGAGAACGTTCGTGATAGGCGGAGAGTGTCTGCTGAGAATCGCCTATCACGGAAGGGACCAGGTAGAGACCGCGGGATTTAAACGATGGACGCCGCAGCCTCTCAACTTTTTTTTATGTACTATTTACAATGTAAAATTTCGCTGACTCGAGTATAAGCCGAGGGGGGGGACTTTCAGCCCAAATAAAAGGGCTGAAAATCTCGGCTTATATTCGAGTATATATGGTAGTTTACACTTGCTTCAAAACAAGGCTTCGGACAGGCTTTGTTAAAGCTCTCTTAACTGTAGTCCAAGCCTCTGTCACTAAATAAAATAGCTTACAGTCCTGTTTACACCTGCTTTTGCTTCGGCTTTGCTTAAATTATACCCCATGTAGCTTTAGTGGTGCTTCAAAGCCTCCGTAGAAGTCTATGGCAAAGCTCGCTTGAAGCCCCACTGAACCCCTCCCCCCAAAGCCTCATCGGAGCACCAAACAAAAGCGTGTAAACAGGACTGTAAGCTAACCGTTTTATTTAGTGATAGGGGCCTTGACTGGCTCTCGGAGAGCTTTAACAAAGTGTGTCCGAAGCCATGTCTTGAAGCAAGTGTAAACTAGCCCTAACTGACAATTGCGTGGTAATGCAACACTGTACCCAAATAAAATGTATGTAATTTTTACCCCACAAATGGAGTTTTCTTTTGGTGGTATTTGATTCTCTCTCTTTCTCCCTCTCCCCACACACAATTGCTATGGAGTGGTATTTAACTGCTTAAAACACATAAGAAATACATGTATGACTCCTTCTGGGTGAAATGTAAATAATGTGTAGGCACAAGCAGCATATTCGCAGAGTGTATGGACAATACTGTCAGTATGAGTTGAAATGCAGTGTACATGAGCCTAAAATGTCTCCGGCAGTGGAAAAGGGTCACTATCCATGGTCATGGTTGTCTTGGATTTCTAATATGTTTTTAAAGTATTTTCCACCCTTCCCTTGCCCCAAGCAGAAGGATAGCTGAGCCAGAGTTTGTGTAGACCTGGCTGTCATTTCACCAATCAGACTGGATTTGCTGCAGGGCGCAGATTCAAACAGATCTGTGCTGCGAAGGCCCGTCTACTTCCTGTAACGCACACTGCAGAGACTACTCAGGATTTTAATTACGGACACGTCGCTGGCTTGCAGACATCTGGTTTTAGTTAATCCATAATAAGAGCATTCTAAGGGAGCTTTCAGGTATCTTTTTCTGCAATGGTGAGGAGTAGCTATCGGCTTTAGGAGAGATGGTAAGCCTAGAATAAAGTCTCTCTATTAGAGCTGCACAATTGGGCATTGTTTACTTTAAAGCTTTACTAGGCTACATGTGGACACATTTTAATTGAAGTTTGTCATGCAACCAATATATTAAAATGACTCATGTCTAGTGTTTTTTTTTTTTTTTTTTTACGGTCATTGAAAAGCAGACTTTCACCCTAAACTAATTTTAAGTTTATCCTGTCTCCCCCCCCCCCCCTCTTACATTTGGATATTAATTTTATTTTCATTCAATTGATTTTTTTGGTGCTGCAAAGCAGCAGTTCCTCATTTGTTGTCTAAGCAAGAATAACTTTTGCGTCCCCACAGCCCACCTTCCAGGTTCTGCGCATGAAAACAGATATGTCACAGGGCTTTGAGCCCCAACAGAGCCCAGCTTTCCTCGCGCATGTCCAAAAGCTGTTCTTGATATTACCGTACTATACAGGAGTTTTATAGCACCAACAGTTTGCTAATGATGCTCACCAAATTTTTCTGTGCATGCACAGAAAATCTCCTGCGTGTCTAAAGATGTGTTGAAGGGCCCTGCCAGAACCCGCTTTGGAACTTTTGTGCATGTGCCAAATTCATGAAAGCTGCTCTTAAACCACTTCTGCCCTGTCACTTAGACTGACAATTGTGCGACGCTTTACCCAAACAATTGATTTCCTTTTTTCCCCACAAATAGAGCTTTCTTTTGGTGGTATTTGATCACCTCTGCGGTTTTACTTTTTGCGCTATAAACAAAAAAGGGCGACAATTTTCTATGATACATATCCAAAAAAAAAAAAAAAATGTAATCGTCGGTTTAGGCCAATATGTATTCTTGTACATAATTTTGGTAAAAAAAATACCAATAAGCGTGTATAAATTGGTTTGCGCAAACGTTATAGCATACAAAATAGGGTATAGATTTAGGGACTTTTCATATATATTTTTTTTTTACTGGTAATGGCGGCAATATGCGATTTTTAGCGGGACTGCAGACAAAGCTAACCCTAAGTGCCACTTTTTGGGGACCAGTGACACCAATACAATGTTTAGTGCTAAAAAAAAATGCACTGATCAATGGCAGGAAAGAGGTTAACACTAGGCACGATCAAAGGGTTAACACTGTTCTCTGGGTGTGTTCTAACTGTGTGGGGGATGGGCTCACTGGGATAGCACAGAGATCGCTGTTCCTGATTACTTGAAACAGCCGGTCTCAGTGTTTTCCCCTGTCAGAACAGGGATCCACCTTGTTTACATAGGAAGATCCCCGTTCTGCCTCTCTGAAGCGATCGCGGGTTGCCGGCAGATATCGAGTCTGCGGTACCCGTGCTCATGCTCCAGCGGCGTGCAGCAGGCGCCCACATGCGCCCACCGTATCTCATGCACTAAACTATGTACAGGTACGTCATTTAGCGCAGCCGGGCCATCCTGCCGCAGTATGTGGTTGGTCCGGAAGTGGTTAACCAGTTCCCGCCTGCACTATAGCTACAAGACAGCTACAGCACCGTCTTTCAGTTCTGCCCACATGCACGCATCAGACGCTGTGTCCTTTTTGTATGTGAATCTTCAAGGTCAATGTGCTTTAAAGTGGTTGTAAACCCACTTAGACAACTTGCACCTACAGGTAAGCCTAGATTAAGGCTTACCTGTAGGTGCAAGAAATATCTCCTTAACCTACATGGTTAAGGAGATATGTACTATAAACCGATGCGCCAATGACGTCACACGCATGCGCACTAGCAGGCCGGCTTCATTGCCGGTTTTCTGAATGGGTTCTTGCCTGCCCGAGCGTGCATGCATGTGACGTCATCGCTGCTCCGGCCAATCACAGCGCTGGAGCGGCGATACACTGACGGCAGTGACGGGACATCGAGGCAAGATGGCGGAGGTGACCGAGGACTTCGATCTCAGGTAAGTCATTCATAATGAGCTAGTATGCTATGCATACTAGCTCATTATGCCTTTCTTTTGCAGGGTTTTTAAAAAAAAAAAAATTGGCTTTACTTCCTCTTTAAATGACAGTCACATTTACTGCTTAATAAATATGCTCTAAAGTGTTTACCCTTGTTAAAAGGAAGATCATGACATGGTCACATCCTGGACATAATGCCTGGAAGCTACGAATGTACATGATGTACTAAGCAGCTCTGCCAAAGTAATTTTATGAACTTGAGTTTTAATAAGCAAATGGATTGAAGCCAATAAGATAATTTAACAATACAAAATACAGTATAAGACTGCTTATACTAGTTGCTCGGCTTATGAGGCCTTATGGAAAATGCAAAAATTAAAACTGTTGTAATCTCTAAATACAAACGGCACTTCCTTAGGATTCCGCATAAATTCTTCCTCACATTTGTGTCTGTACCAATCCATTCCATTGTATCACGTTGACTGATTTATACATTTTATAATACTTACCTGAACCCCATCTCGTTCCAGTGATGTTGCACAAGAGCCACAAAGTCTCCTTTGACTCTCCTACCTGATTGGCTGAGACACAGCAGCGGGCGCCACTGGCTCCCGCTGCCATCAGTCAGTCAGGGGACCAATGAGGAGAGAAAGGGGGCAAGGCCGAGCCTCTGCTTCGTATCTGAACGAACACACACCGCAGCGACTTGGGTGCCCCCATGGCAAGCTGATTTTTGTGGGGGCACTCGGCAGGAGGGAGGGGCAAGGAGTGCCAGCGAGGGACCTGAGAAGAGGAGGATCTGGGCTGCTCTGTGCAAAACCACTACACATAGCAGGTAAGTATAACATGCTTATTTTTAAACTTAAAAAAATAAGACTTTAGTATCACTTTAAAGTGTAACTCCACTTTTGTTGAGAGGAAAAAAAAAAACATTCCCCTCTGGGTGATCTATGTACGTTGCAAGAATTATAACAGACTTTGTTGCAGATTCCTACCTTTTGTTATTCTGAAGAAATCCCTGTTTGTTTGTCTGTGCCTCTGTTCAGAGTAGGTCTAATGGGAGTGGTTTCATAATTAACTGTCAGGTGTGCAGCTGCAGGGCACTAATGAGGAAATCTGCTGGGCCTGCATCCCTTTAGACGTGTTCCTTTTGAAAGTATCTCTCAGGGGATGCCTGAAATCTGATTTGAATCTTAGGTAGACTTCTGGGAAATTTGGTGATTCAATCACACAAGCAGGAAATGTTCCTGGGGGTGGACAGTACACACTCTGTGTACAGAACAACTCCAGGTAGCCATATTGCAAAGCATTCTCAGAAAATTACAGTGGCTGCAGATTGAAAAGGAAAGCTAATTTTTAATAACATTCAATTACAATATGATTAGTGTCGCAATTATATGCACTTTATTATTTTTTTCTTTATTTGCTATTTTTTCCCAGCGAAAGCTGAGTTACTTTTTAATTTCCATTTTCCATGCCCAAAATTCTTAGGACGTTAATGAGTAAGGTTATCCGACAAAGGACTAGTGTATTTAGTTATTCCTATTAAACTCAGAGAAGTAATTAATTTGTATTTAGCTCTGGTTTTCATTTGCTTGTTACAGTTCTTCCTCAATATAGTATAAATATCTATTAATTTATAATGCGTTTTTTTTTTGTTTTTTTTTAAATGTTGCTTTAGGCCTGGTTCACACTTGTCCGACAAACGCTCCGACATTAGGAGCTCATGTCGCATGACGTGTGAAAATCAATGAATCCCTATGAGAGCCGTCTTAACTGGTCCGACACAAGTCGGTCCGACATTAAAAATGCTCCCTGTACTACTTCTGTCCGACTTTGATCCTACTTCAGCCCATTGAATATCATTGAAGTCGGATCAAAGTAGGATCCTTGTCCTAACCATCCGACATTTGACATCCGACATGGTGATTACAGCAGCAGTAAAAGGAATTTATCTCACCCTGGGATTGTTTTGATTGGTCAAAGGACAAGTCAGACTAGCACAATGTCGGATCAAAGTAGTATCCTGTTCATGAATGTCGGATGGATGTCGGACCAATGTCGGACCAATGTCGGACCAATGTCGGACCAATGTCGGACCAATGTCGGACCAATGTCGGACCAATGTCGGACCAATGTCGGACCAATGTCGGACCAATGTCGGACCAATGTCGGACCAATGTCGGACCAATGTCGGACCAATGTCGGACCAATGTCGGACAGATGTCGCAGAGCAAAGTAGGATGAAAGTCGTGTCGTATAGTGTGAACCCAGCCTTAGAGCAGATGGTGCTTTGCTACTTTTTGAAGTAGCATCTTGCCTCAACATGAAATAAAAACGTTATAACTCCCATTCTTTAAGCAACGGTTTTATTTTGCCACTACAAATAATTCCTCAATGGCTTTTGATCACAGTAGTGCAGATGAGCCAAAGTGAGTATTCGTTTGAAAATAAAACGATTGCATTCATTTTCTGTATTTCATATACCGGTAGATTAAGACAAGGCTTTTTTGCGGTGGTGATACCCAAATTGACTGTACATCGCTCCAAGGTTCAGTTCGTTTGTTTATGAAAAGGGAAATCAAATGCGCTTCGAGAATTTTAGACATTATCCTCATCAGGGATATACTGACACCCTACAATGTAGAAAAAACTATCAATACTCTCTGCATAGTTGATCATCACAACCATCAGACATATTAACAAAGTGTTACCCGCATATATGCAAACTATACCACTGTTCATGGTACATCACCTCCCAGGTTCTGGGCAGAAGGTGCCCACCAACTAGAAACACGTATGGCTTAAAACAGGACCAAGAACAGAGTGTGTCTACAAAACCTTCAAATAAACAGAGTGAAAAATAACTCTATCCAGATACATCTAGGTTGTAAAACAACACTATATGGGGTTGAATTTACTAAAGGAAAATTCACTTTGCACTACAAGTGCACTTGGACTGAGGGGGACATGCATGGAAAATAAAAAACAGCATTTCTCTTACCATCCATGGACTGACACGGTGTCTCTTTACACTTTACACATGGGTTATGTCCCTGCTTGCAGGAGAAGACCTAGGCAGAATGTGAGATGTTATACATGCATTCTAAAAGCCAGAGCTGAACAGCCCCACCCAGGGGGCGGTCCCTCCGGACATAACCCTCCCACTACAGTCAGCAGACTTCAGTTTTTTTCTGCCTAGCAGAAGGAGAAGACGTGGCTCTCTCAGGAGCCAGTCTCCTGACCTATTTTTATTCCTTTTCTGGAATTCTTTTTTATTTTATTTTTGAGAATCTTCTATCAACTGTCGGCTGGGCAACAGGTTGGGTACAAGATATCCTCGTAGTCTTCCCTGTCCGACCATCGAGCGTGCTGATCCTCACCTTGTGTGCGTGAGACTCAGTTCACGACAGGCTCCATGACTCCAGGGGTGGCCGGGTTTGCTTTCATGCTCCCACGGTCCTCTCAAGACTGAACAGTTCCTGACTGACTGTATCTTTCGCGGTGGACCGGGCCGACAGCTACTCAGTACTGCACTGTGTTAGTCCTGTCAGAAACACACCAGTGGGTCCCTCAGGGGACGGGTAAGTAGTCTCTCCTGCCTGCAGGCGAGTACAAAAAGCTGTGTGTTTCTCTGTGGGGGATTTTCCCTGTCTCCCCCTGTATTTCATTGTCACTCTCTTGTCACCATTGCTGGCGCTGTGCTGTGTGGGGTGCCTGGGGGTCACACTGTTCTTGGAGGGGCTAATGCTGGTCTGCAGATATGCTTGGGGCCTTTTTTTTGTGTGTTTTGGGGCCTGAGCGCCGAGTGGCGCTGTGTGTGTGCTGTTTTTTTCACTTTTGCTGAGTCATGGCGGCCATCTTGCCGCGGATCGCCTCAGTGAAGTGCGGCGGCCATTTTCTTGTAGCCCGCGCGCTCTTCAGCACTAGTTTTGGCCTCTAGCGCTGCTGTAACAGCGCAAATCTCCTCACAGCTCACCAGCGCTGACACAGCGCGGTACAGACAGCGGAACTGAGCGGTCCCTGGTCTGGTTTGGTGAGTCCCCTGGGCGCCCCCTCCTCAGTCAGCACAGCCTGTGGGTGGACTTTTTATCTGAGGAGTCTCAGAGGGGGGCAATATGGAGTCTCTGTCACCAGCTTCCCCTAAATGTCAGTGGACAACAGGCAGTGCTTCAGCACCTGCGGTCCCTAGGGACCAGTTGTGGGCAGTCCTGGAATCATTTCTGACCAGGATGGGAGCTGTGTGCAAGCGCAAGGGAGCAAAAAAGCGCCCTCTCCCCACTTTACTTCATGAGGGCAGTGCGCTGATTCAGATATGGGCCTAGCCACTACCGCTCAGGGCCCTAGTTCTGAATGTATTGGATGGTTTTGAACAGGACATTCCTTATGAGGAAAACTCCAGTTCTGAGTCAGTAAATGACAGGGTGCTTGTTAGTGTACTCATGACTGTGGTGAGGGACACACTCAAGCTAAAATGCTGCGGATGCAGAACCTCAGGCGGATACACTCTCCTTTGGTTCTTTTAAGGCCAGGCCTTCTAAAGAGGTTTTTCCATATGTACTTTCTTTGACCAGCTCATTGATAAGGTCTGGGAAAAGCCGCAGAAGAATTTTTTTATGGTCCCGCTGCGTTTGTCTATCAGATACCCCTTGAAGATGCCCTACTTAAAAAGTGGGCTTCTCCCCCAGGGTTGACCCTCCAGTCGCCCGGTTGAACAAGGCCATCACTCTCCCGATGGAGGGGGCTCCTGCATTTGAGGACCCCACTGACAGGAGGTCAGAAGTGGTGAGCAGAGCCATGTTTGCCTTGTTGGGATCCGCCCTACGGCCTGTGGTAGCGGCGACCCTTGTGTCTTAAACACTTACAGGTTGGGCAAAAATGTTGCACCTAGCTGTACAGGAGCATAATCTTCCTCCAGACACAGTTGCTCTGGCCCACCAACTGGTTCAGGGCCTGGTTTATGTGTGCGACGCCACGTTGGACGCGGCCCCTTTAATATCCAGGGCCTCTGTCTCGGCGGTGGTATTGCGTCGTCTTATCTGGTTGAAGTGCTGGTCTGCTGACCTAGCCTTAGGAAGCTCCTGACGGATCTACCATTTAAAGGTGGTAGACCTTTCGGTGCTGCTCTGGATGACATCGTCATGGATGTCATGGGAGGTAAAAGCACTCTTCTTCCTTAGACTAGCAAGAGTGAGGAGGCCCGCCGCAAACAGGGGCCTTCCTTTCCAGCAAAACAAGGTTTTTTCGTCAGTCAGAGTCCACGGGTAGGTCCTCTCAGACTGACAGCAGTGCGGCTGGTGGGCACAAGTGCCCCTGGGTGCGTAAGCCGAACAAGTGGCTCCCAAGCCCGCCTCCGCGTGAAGTCTTGCCTCCGCCCGACTCTGGGGTGGGGGGACGACTTCGCAGGTCACGAATCGGTGGTCCTCCCGAATCTCCGACTGGTGGGTATGCGAGGTGGTCACCTCAGGATACAGGATAGTATTCCGATCCTGGCCCCCAGACGGATTCTTTCCCTCGAATCTTCCTCTCCTTCCTACCTGTCGGGCAGCCCTCTTGGGGGCTGTACAGGATTTGATCAGGTCCGGAGTGATTGTGCCGGTTCCGTCACAGGAGAGTTTTCAGGGATTCTACTCGAATCTGTTTGTCGTCCCAAAAATAGGACGTGGTTCGACCTATCCTGGACCTCAAGGCCCTGAATGCCTTCGAGAAGGTGCAGAAATTCCGCATGGAATCCATTTGCACGGTGATCGCTACACTCCACCAAAGGGATTTTCTTCTGGCGTCCTTGGACTTCAAGGACGCCTACTTGCATGTTCCGATCTGCGCAAGTCACCAGAAGTTTCTGCGCTTGCGATCAGCGAAGTCCACTATCGATTGTGGCTCTTCCTTTCGGCCTAGGCTCAGCACCAAGGGTGTTCACCAAGGTGCTTGCTCCGGTTCTAGCCTTCTGTTACAGTGAGGTATTTCTGTCGTGGGCTATCTGGACGATCTTCTGCTAAGAGCAGAAAGTGGCTCAGACTTAGAGGAAGGTTGACTATCGTCAATTAGACCCTCAGGGACTTCGGGTGGTTCCTGAACATTCAGGAGTCAGTCCTGGTCCCGACTCAGTGTCTGGAGTATCTAGTTCTGATTCTGGACTCCTTGGAGGCAAAGGTATCCTACCTCTGGAGAAGTTGCTGACACTTCAGTCTGCGGTGCGGGTGCTGACATCCCGAAAATGGTTGTCAATACGTTTTTTGGCATGAGAGTCCCGGGACTCGTGGTGGCCTCCTTCGCGGCCGTTCCGTATGCCCAATCACACACCAGGGCATTGCAGAAGGAGATCTTGTCCACCTGGGACAAATCCCCGTTGTCCTTGGATCTTCAGATCCATGTGATTCACCTGGTCAGGGCGCCCCTGACATGGTGGTTGAGATCCTCGGCTCTTCGGTCCGGAAAGTCGTTCCCCTCCCATCCAATGGACGGTACTCACGACGGACACCAGCCTGACGGGCTGGGGTGGAGTCTGGGGAGTCCTGTCGGCTCAAGGCCTTGGACTCCGGACGAGCCCGTTTACCAATGACTGTTCTGGAAATACGGGCCATCGGACTGTGTCTCTCCTCAGGTCGGAGAGAGTACGGGGTCGCTCCATCAGGAGCCAGTCGGACAACGCCACGGCGGTGGCGTATGTAAACCATCAAGGGGGGACTCGGAGCTCAGCTGCGGCTTCCGAGGTAGTCCGTATCCTGAAGTGGGCCGGAAGAAACGTGTTGGCTCTGTAGGCCATTTACATTCTGGGCATAGACAATGGGCAGGCGGACTATCTGATTCGCCAATCGCCGGACCAAGAAGAGTGGTCCTTGCATATTTCAACTCCTTTGCCGATGGTGGGGCACGCCGGATGTGGACCTGATGGCCTCTCGACTCAATCGCAAGGGTCGAGGTTGTGGCCAGATCCAGGGATCCTTGGGCGATGCCTCGGATGCGTTGGTGGCCCCATAGGGTCCTTATCGCCTGATATAAACTCCGGTGATCCTAATTGTTCCGGATTGGCCTCAGCATCACTGGCACGTCTCGTCGCGGACGTTCCCTGGCGGTTGCCGATGAGGGAGGACCTTCAGTCTCAAGGTCCTATGTTTCATCCGGCTTACAGTCTCTGGCTTTAACGGCAGGGCTGTTGAAAGCCAGGTGTTGAGGGACCGAGGTCTCTCGGACTCGGTCATTTTGACCATGTTAAGGACACGGAAGTCTTCCTCCAGGCAGATCTATCACCGTGCCTGGAAAGCTTATATCGCCATATGCGACGCGCTGGACTGGCGTCCTCGGACGTATTCTGTCCCCAGAATCCTGCGTCCTCTGCAGTGTGGAGTGACCCAAAAGCTTGCTTTGAGTACCATCAAGGATCAGATTTCGGCCTTGGCTGTCTTCTTTCAGCGACCTCTAGCGGGTCATTTCTTGGTTAGCACCTTGTGTTGTGGGTTCGCCATGTGCTCCCTCCTGTCAAGCCTCCTCTCCCACCGTGGGATCTGAAGTTGGTGCTCTCGGTCCTCCAGGAACCTCCTTTTGGGAATATCCGGGATATTCCCCTCTTGTCTTGTCTCAGAAGGTGGCCTTTTAGTGGCAATCACTTCTGTTTGACGGGTGTCTGAGTTGGCGGCTTTGTCCTGCAAGTCGCCATATTTAGTCATCCATAAGGATAAGGCGGTGTTGCATCCGTGACCTTCCTTTTTGCCAAAGGTGGTGTCGACCTTTCACCTACATGAGGACATTGTCCTCCCGTCCTCCCGTCCTTGTGTCCTCACCCATCGCATCCCAGAGAGTTTGCGCTGCACATATTGGAGGTGGTACGAGCCTTACGGGTGTACCTGTCTACTACTGCTTCTATTCGGAAGTCCGACTCACTGTTTGTGACTGTCTCTGGTCCATAACAGGGCCAAGCGGTTTCGTCTGCAATCATTTCTAGGGGAATCAGACAAACCGTCATTCAAGCCTATGCTCTCAAAGGGCGGGCGCCTCCCTTTCCGGTTACGGCGCATTCCACCAGGGCAATTGGTGCTTCCTGGGTTTCCCGACATCAAGCGTCGGTTGCACAAGTGTGCAAGGTGGCGACCTGGTCGTCTGTTCATGCCTTTTAAGTTTTATAAGGTTAATGTGGCTGCATCTCCGGATGCTTCCTTCGGCCGCAGGGTGCTGCAGGCCGATGTTTAAAGTTGCGACTCCTCCGTTGAGGAGCTCTGCCTTCTTGGAGTGAAGTTTTTGGTTTTTCCATTTATACTGCTCCCATCCCTCTTGACACTGCTTTGGGACATCCCACGTGTAAAGTGTAAAGAGACACCGTGTCAGTCCATGGATGGTAAGAGAAAATAGGATTTTTTGTACTCACCGTAAAATCCTTTTCTCTGACATCCATGGACTGACACGGCACCCACCCTTCCTTTTTAAGTTTGTACTGCTTTGTTACGAACTGAAGTCTGCTGACTGTAGTGGGAGGGTTATGTCCGGAGGGACCGCCCCCTGGGTGGGGCTGTTCAGCTCTGGCTTTTAGAATGTATGTATAACGTCTCACATTCTGCCTAGGTCTTCTCCTGCAAGCAGGGACATAACCCACGTGTAAAGTGTAAAGAGACACCGTGTCAGTCCATGGATGTCAGAGAAAAGGATTTTACGGTGAGTACAAAAAATCCTATTTTTAGCTTGCACATGATTGGATGATAAAATCAGCAGAGCTCCCCTCATTTCGCATCTTCGCCCTCCTCATTTCGCATCTTTGCCCTCCTCATTTCGCAGCTTCGCCCTCCTCATTTCGCAGCTTCGCCCTCCTCATTTCGCAGCTTCCCCCTCCTCATTTCGCAGCTCCCCCCTCCTCATTTTGCAGCATCCCCCTCCTCATTTTGCAGCATCCCCCTCCTCATTTTGCAGCATCCCCCTCCTCATTTTGCAGCATCCCCCTCCTCATTTTGCAGCTTCCCCCCTCCTCATTTTGCAGCTTCCCCCCTCCTCATTTTGCAGCTTCCCCCCTCCTCATTTTTCAGCTTCCCCCCCCTCCTCATTTTTCAGCTTCCCCCCCCCTCCTCATTTTTCAGCTTCCCCCCTCCTCATTTTTCAGCTCCCCCCCCCCTCATTTTTCAGCCTCCCCCCCCTCCTCATTTTTCAGCCTCCCCCCCTCCTCATTTTTCAGCTTCCCCCCCCTCCTCATTTTTCAGCTTCCCCCCCTCCTCATTTTGCAGCTTCCCCCCCTCCTCATTTTGCAGCTTCCCCCCCCCTCCTCATTTTGCAGCTTCCCCCCCCCCTCCTCATTTTGCAGCTTCCCCCCCCCTCCTCATTTTGCAGCTTCCCCCCCTCCTCATTTTGCAGCTTCCCCCCCCCTCCTCATTTTGCAGCTTCCCCCCCCCTCCTCATTTTGCAGCTTCCCCCCCCCTCCTCATTTTGCAGCTTCCCCCCCCCTCCTCATTTTGCAGCTTCCCCCCCCCTCCTCATTTTTCAGCTCCCCCCCCCCCCTCCTCATTTTTCAGCTTCCCCCCCTCCTCATTTTTCAGCTTCCCCCCCCCTCCTCATTTTGCAGCTTCCCCCCCTCCTCATTTTTCAGCTTCCCCCCCCTCCTCATTTTGCAGCTTCCCCCCTCCTCATTTTGCAGCTTCCCCCCCCTCCTCATTTTGCAGCCTCCCCCCCCCCCTCCTCATTTTGCAGCTTCCCCCCCCTCCTCATTTTGCAGCTTCCCCCCTCCTCATTTTGCAGCTTCCCCCCCTCCTCATTTTGCAGCTTCCCCCCCTCCTCATTTTGCAGCTTCCCCCCCCTCCTCATTTTGCAGCCTCCCCCCCCCTCCTCATTTTGCAGCTTCCCCCCCCCTCCTCATTTTGCAGCTTCCCCCCCTCCTCATTTTGCAGCTTCCCCCCCCTCCTCATTTTGCAGCTTCCCCCCCCTCCTCATTTTGCAGCTTCCCCCCCCTCCTCATTTTGCATCTTCCCCCCATTTCGCATCTTCCCCCCAGATCTAATGCGACTGCATTTCCAAGTGCACTTGTAGTGCAAAGTGGATTTGCCTTTAGTAAATCAACCCCTATTAGTACAGTACATCGAACCACAATCTGTCAGTGGACAGATTTCCCGCTGAGCAGGTGGACTCTGGGCGCATTCCGTCACGCGTTGAAGAGGTCTTAGAGGATTTCTTCTTTCCATCACTTTCTGACAGTGATCACCAGGACAAATTTGAGAGGATGAATCTCCTTAGTAGGAATACAATAAACACGTGATGGAATTTCTTACTTGTCCTACTGTACCCTAAACGTAAAACTAGAGCGAAGGAAAGTGAGGTCACTGACCAGTCATAAATTTGTGAACTGTCTTGCCCTGCCTAGATTTTATTGGTATGCTTGAAAGTTCAGCTCTAAAAATGCAAACCAATGTGATGTGTATACAAGAGTTTACTTGTTAAGTGTTTTTTTGTTTGTTTGTTTGTTTTTTTAAATGGAGTTTTCTGGTGATTTTATATAATTACATTATGAGAATATTCTGGACTTCTCTGTTGAGAATTGGCTGTTGTCCCTGATCAATTGGCTTATAGATGATTACATGACATCACTCAGATCCAACCAATTCCTGCTGTGCACACACATCCTTCTTGCTCGTGAAATATTTATAAAGTCACTTCAGTTACAGGCTGTCGATAAAGAATGATGCAGGCAAGGATCAATTTGCTCCTCTAGACACAGCAGTGTCAGACCTCATGCTGGCATGTAGTATTTTTCTCTGTGAGTCATATAAACGAACCACACTTGCATTTATCTCTGTGTGAGAGCAGGAAACATCATGATGACTAATAAAACAAATAATATCCTTTCTCGAGAGTAGTATACGGCACATATGGTCCCGTTATTCTATAATGAATGCCACCGGTTTGGTTGGTAAGAAATTATGTATGAAATTCAGATTAATTAAAACAAGTGAACGTTCTTGTAAAGTTGTGTTTTTTGTTTTGTTTTTGCTAATAAAAAGAAAATTGCACTTCTATATTAGGTGGCGTTTACTGAAGGAAAACCTCTTAAAGTTTCAGGGTTCATCACATAGGTGAGCTGTGTGCAGGCAGCCCATATTAGTGACTGGACATGCACCGGCTATACGGACTCACCCGCATAGCCCAGTTTGACAGGCATGCAGGTAGGGGTGGGCAGTCCTGGAGGCACAGGCTCCTCGTCGGGGTCCAGGTACCCGTTCACAGCACTAGGACTGAAAAGTAAACTAGGGCCCTCATATAAGACTGAACCCCATGTGTGAAATAGCCCTTAGAGGATCAAAATAATTTTAAAAATCTGCGTTCGGTTATATGGTATAGAGAAAGCGGCAGCCACTTAACTGCGATACCAGTTACAGTACTGGACAATGGTGGCGGATCCTCTTTGCTTCTTTACGTTGCACATTACACTTTCGTAGATGGATTTATCTATTCACCTTTTGGAATGATCACCATTATGGACTTTTTTGGTCAATCATTTTTTTTTTTTATGCTGATTTATCAGCCCTTAGAGGAGATAGGGTTTTTATTTTCCCTGGTATGGTTTGAGCGCCAATCTATTAGGATTACCAATTATTAAGAATGCTTCTGCTCTCTCATTGTCTAATTAGTGGGCTGAGTGTGGGGGAGATTATGAAAGCACAGTTGTGGCAGACTTGTTTCCATACTGCTCCATCAATAGGATTACATAGAGCAGGGGTCACCAAACTGCGGGCCGGATGTGACCCTTTGGTTGCTTGTATCTGGCACTATTCCTCCCACTGACACCAGTGATGGGATACTATTCCTGCCACTGATATCAGAGATGGGGAACTAATTCTCCTAATGACGCCAGTTATGGGGCACTATTCTTCCTACTAACACCAGCTATGAGGCACTATTTTTTCTCTTGTCATCCATGGACTGACACAGCGTGTCTTATACACCTTTACACGTGGGTTATGTCCCTGCTTGCAGGAGAAGACCTAGGCAGAATGTGAGATGTTATACATACATTCTAAACAGCCAGAGCTGAACAGCCCCGCCCAGGGGGGCGGTCCCTCCGGGCATAACCCTCCCACTGCAGTCAGCAGACCTCAGTTTTTTTCTGCCTAGCAGAAGGAGAAGACGTGGCTCTCTCAGGAGCCAGTCTCCTGACCTATTTTTATTCTTTTGGGAATTTTTTTCCTATTTTTTTTTTTTTTTTTTTTGAGATCTTCTATCAACTGTCGGCTGGGCAACAGGTTGGGTACAAGATATCCTCGTAGTCTTCCCTGTCCGACCATCGAGCGTGCTGATCCTCGCCTTGTGTGCGTGAGACTCAGTTCACGACATGCCCCACGACTCCAGGGGTGTCCGGCTGTATCTTTCGCGGTGGACCGGGCCGACAGCTACTCAGTACCGCACTGTGATAGTTCTGTCAGAAACACACCAGCGGGTCCCTCAGGGGACGGGTAAGTAGTCTCTCCTGGCTGCAGGTGAGTACATGCTGTGTGTTTTCTTGTGTGGGGGGATTTCCCTGTCTCCCCCTGTGTTTTTAATGTCACTCTCTGTTCACTAGTGCTGGCGCTGTACTATGGGGGGTGCCTGGGGGCCATACTGTCCTGGGGGGGGGGGGGCTCATGCTGCTCTGCACTCGCTGGGGCTGTTTTGTTTTTGGAGGTGAGGGGCCTGGGCGCCGTTCGGCGCCATGTTTTGTGTGTGTGCTGATTTTTACATCGGCGGCCATCTTGCCGGGGCCCGCCGGAGCACATTGCGGCGGCCATTTTCTTGTAGCCGCACGTCTTTTCTGGCACTAGTTTGGCCTCTAGCGCCGCTGGAAACGGCGCGAATCTCCTCACACTCTCTCCTCTCAGTTCACTCACGCTGAGCAGCGCGGCGCAGTGAGACAGAGCGGCGGAACCGAGCGGTCCTGGTCAGGTTGGTGGGTTCCCTGGGCATTCCCCTACTTCAGTCTGCACGGCCTGTGGGTGGTCTGAGAGGGACATTATGGAGTCAGAGTCACCAGCTTCCCCTAACATGCCAGAGGCAGCAGCCAGTGCTCCAGCACCTGCGGTCCCTATGGACCAGTTGTCGGCAGTCCTGGAATCATTTCTGACCAGGATGGAAGCTGTGTGTGAGCACACGGGAGCAAAAAAGCGCCCTCTCCCCACTTTATCTCCACAAGGGGAGTGCTCTGCTTCAGATATGGGCCTAGTTATTGCTGCTCAGGACCCTAGCTCTGAATATTTGGATGGTTTTGAACAGGACATTCCTTGTGAGGGAGACTCCAGTTCTGAGTCAGTAAATGACAGGGCGCTTGTTAGTGAACTCATTGATGCTGTGAGGGACACTCTCAAGCTAAATGCTGCGACCGCAGAACCTCAGGCGGATACAGTCTCCTTTGGTTCTTTTAAGACCAAGCCTTCTAAAAAGGTTTTTCCATATGTACCTTTCTTTGACCAGCTCATTGACCAGGTCTGGGAAAAGCCGCAGAAGGCTTTTATGGTCCCGCGGCGTTTGTCTATTAGATACCCCTTTGAAGACGCCCTGCTTAAAAAGTGGGCTTCTCCCCCGGTGGTCGACCCTCCAGTCGCCCGTTTAAACAAGGCCACCACTCTCCCGATGGAGGGGACTCCTGCGTTTAAGGACCCCACTGACAGGAGGTCAGAAGTGCTAAGTAGAGCCATGTTCGCCTTGTTGGGATCCGCCCTACGGCCCGTAGTAGCGGTGACCCTTGTGTCTCAGACACTCACGGAATGGGCAAAAATTTTGCACCAAACTGTGCAGGAGTATAACCTTCCTCCAGACACTATTGCTCTGGCCCACCAGATGGTGCAGGGTCTGATATATGTGTGCGACGCCACGTTGGACGCGGCCCCTTTAATATCCAGGGCCTCTGTCTCGACGGTGGTATTGCGTCGTCTCATCTGGTTGAAATGCTGGTCTGCTGACCTAGCCTCTAAGAAGCTCCTGACGGATCTACCTTTTAAGGGTGGTAGACTTTTTGGTGCTGCTCTGGATGACATCATCAAGGATGTCACGGGAGGTAAAAGCACTCTCCTTCCTCAAACTATCAAGGGTAAGGAGGCCCGACGTAAACCGGGTCCTTCCTTTCCAGCAAAAAAGGGTTTTTTTCGTCCGTCAGAGTCCACGGGTAAGCCATCCCAGACTGACAACAGTGCGGCTGGCGGGCACAAGCGCCCCTGGGTGCGTAAGCCGAACAAGCCGGCTCCCAAGCCCGCCTCCGCGTGAAGTCTTGCCCCCGCCCGTCTCTGGGGTGGGGGGACGACTTCGCAGGTTCACGGATCGGTGGACCTCCCGGATCTCTGACCGGTGGGTGTGCGAGGTGGTCACCTCAGGATACAGAATAGAGTTCCGCTCCTGGCCCCCAGACAGATTCTTCCCCTCAAATCTCCCTCTCCTTCCTGCCCGTCGGGCAGCCCTCTTGGGGGCTGTACAGGATTTGATCGGGTCCGGAGTAATTGTGCCGGTTCCGTCCCAGGAGAGGTTTCAGGGGTTCTACTCGAATCTGTTTGTTGTTCCAAAAAAGGACGGGGTTCGGCCGATCCTGGACCTCAAGGCCCTGAATGCCTTCGTGAAGGTGCAAAAATTCCGCATGGAATCCATTCGCACGGTGGTCGCTACACTCCGTCAAGGGGATTTTCTGGCATCCTTGGACATCAAGGACGCCTACTTGCATGTTCCGATCTTCGCAAGCCACCAGAAGTTTCTGCGCTTTGCGGTCGGCGAAGTCCACTATCAATTTGTGGCTCTTCCCTTCGGCCTGGCCTCGGCACCGAGGGTGTTCACCAAGGTGCTTGCTCCGGTCCTGGCTTTGCTGAGACAGCGAGGCATTGCTATCGTGGGCTATCTGGACGATTTCCTTCTAAGAGCAGACAGTGGCTCAGAATTGGAAGAAAGTGTGACTATCGTCAGTCAGACCCTCAGGGAGTTTGGGTGGCTCCTGAACGTTCAGAAGTCGGTTCTAGTCCCTACTCAGCGTCTGGAGTATCTAGGTCTGATTCTGGACTCCTTGGAAGCAAGAGTCTTCCTACCTCCAGACAAACTACCGACTCTTCAGTCTGCAGTACGGGTGCTGACGTCCCGAAAATGGTCGTCAATCCGCTTTTGCATGAGAGTCCTGGGACTCATGGTGGCCTCCTTCGAGGCCGTTCCTTATGCCCAAGCGCACACCAGGGCCTTACAGAAAGAGATCTTGTCCACTTGGGAAAAATCCCAGTTGTCCTTGGATCTTCAGATCCAGGTGAGTCACCTGGTCAGGGCGTCCCTGACGTGGTGGTTGAGGTCCCCGGCTCTTCGGTCCGGGAAGTCGTTCCTCCCCATCCAATGGACGGTGATCACGACGGACGCCAGCCTGACGGGCTGGGGGGGAGTCTGGGGAGTCCTGTCGGCCCAAGGGCTTTGGACTCCGGACGAGCCCTCTTACCGATCAATGTGCTGGAGATACGGGCAATCAGACTGTGCCTCTCCTCATGGTCGGAGAAACTACAGGGTCACTCCATCAGGATACAATCGGACAACGCCACAGCAGTGGCGTATGTCAACCATCAAGGGGGGACTCGGAGCTCAGCTGCGGCTTCCGAGGTCGCCCGCATCCTGAGGTGGGCCGAAAGAAGCGTGCCGGCTCTGTCGGCCATCTACATTCCGGGCGTAGACAATTGGCAGGCGGACTATCTAAGTCGCCAGACGCTGGACCAGGGGGAGTGGTCCTTGCACCCGGAGGTCTTTCAACTCCTTTGCAGACGGTGGGGCACGCCGGATGTGGACCTGATGGCTTCTCGACTCAATCGCAAGGTGTCGAGGTTTGTGGCCAGATCCAGGGATCCCTGGGCGGATGCCTCGGATGCGTTGGTGGCCCCATGGGGTCAGTATCGCCTGATATACGTTTATCCTCCGCTGCAGTTGCTCCCTCGCCTGCTCCGCAGGGTAGCGACCGAGGGAATTCCGGTGATCCTCATTGCTCCGGATTGGCCTCGGCGTCACTGGTACGCCGATCTGGTACGTCTCGTCGCAGACGTTCCCTGGCGGTTACCGATACGGGGGGACCTTCTGTCTCAAGGTCCTATATTTCATCCTGCTTTACAGTCTCTGGTTTTAACGGCATGGTTATTGAAAGCCAGGTGCTGAGAGACCGAGGTCTCTCGGATTCGGTCATTTCGACCATGTTAAGGGCACGGAAGTCTTCCTCCAGAAGGATCTATCACCGTACTTGGAGAGCTTACATCGCCATGTGCGAAGAGCTGGACTGGCGCCCACGAACGTATTCCGTTCCCAGAATCCTGCATTTTCTGCAGCGTGGCGTGACCCAAAAGCTCGCTTTGAGTACCATTAAGGGTCAGATTTCGGCCTTGGCCATCTTCTTTCAGCGACCGCTGGCGGGTCATCCCTTGGTTAGCACCTTTGTGCAGGGGGTTCGCCATGTGCTCCCCCCTGTCAAGCCTCCTCTCCCCCCGTGGGATCTGAATTTGGTGCTCTCGGTCCTCCAGGAACCTCCCTTTGAAAATATTAGAGATATTCCCCTCTTGACTTTGTCTCAGAAGGTGGCCTTCTTGGTGGCCATTACTTCCATTAGACGAGTGTCTGAGTTGGCGGCCTTGTCCTGCAAGTCGCCCTTTTTGATCATCCATAAGGATAAGGCGGTGTTGCGTCCGCGACCTTCCTTTCTGCCAAAGGTGGTCTCGGCCTTCCACTTAAACGAGGACATTGTCCTCCCGTCCTTGTGTCCTCACCCATCGCATCCCAGTGAGTTTGCGCTACACACTTTGGATGTGGTACGAGCCTTGCGGGTGTACCTGTCTGCTACTGCTTCTATTCGGAAGTCTGACTCACTATTTGTGGCTGTCTCTGGGCCAAAACAGGGCCAAGCGGTTTCGTCTGCCACCATTTCTAGGTGGATCAGACAAACCGTCATTCAAGCTTATCCTCTCAAGGGGCGGGCGCCTCCCTTTCCGGTTACGGCACATTCCACCAGGGCAATTGGTGCTTCCTGGGCTTTCCGACATCAAGCGTCGGTTGCACAAGTGTGCAAGGCGGCGACCTGGTCGTCTGTTCATACCTTTTCTAAGTTTTATAAGGTTGATGTGGCTGCATCTTCGGATGCTTCCTTCGGCCGCAAGGTGTTGCAGGCCGCTGTTTGATGTTGCAACTCCTCCGTTGAGGAGCTCTGCCTTGTTTGGAGTGAAGTTTTTGGTTTTCCATTTATACTGCTCCCATCCCTCTTGACACTGCTTTGGGACATCCCACGTGTAAAGGTGTATAAGACACGCTGTGTCAGTCCATGGATGACAAGAGAAAATAGGATTTTTGTACTCACCGTAAAATCCGTTTCTCTGGCATCCATGGACTGACACAGCACCCACCCTTCTTTTTAAGTTTGTACTGCTTTGTTACGAACTGAGGTCTGCTGACTGCAGTGGGAGGGTTATGCCCGGAGGGACCGCCCCCCTGGGCGGGGCTGTTCAGCTCTGGCTGTTTAGAATGTATGTATAACATCTCACATTCTGCCTAGGTCTTCTCCTGCAAGCAGGGACATAACCCACGTGTAAAGGTGTATAAGACACGCTGTGTCAGTCCATGGATGCCAGAGAAACGGATTTTACGGTGAGTACAAAAATCCTATTTTTCCACTGACACCAGTTATGGCACACTATTCATCCCACTGACACCAAAGATGGTGCTCTATTCCTCCCACTAACACTAATGCTGGGGCACTATTTCTCCCACTGACACAAATTATGGGACACCATTCTTTTCACGGACACCAATTATGGGGCACTATTCCTCCCACTGATCACCAAGCCTTAAGCTCTGTACAAACGATTGGATTTCCTATGGTTTTTTAACCGATGGATTTTTCCATCGGAAAACCGATGAAGCTGACTTTCATCAGTCTTGCCTACACACCATCAGTCAAACCGACCGTTCCAAACGCGGTGACGTAAAACACTCCGATGAGTCGAGAAAAATGAAGTTCTATGCTTCTGAGCATGCGTCAACTTGATTCTGAGCATGCGTGGGTTTTTTATCCGATGGAGTTCCCCACAGACGATAGTAATTTGCTATTGTTTTTTTAACAATCGGATAAATTTAAAACATGTTCTATTTTTAAACACGGATTGGAAAAAACACCGATGGGGCCCATACATGATCGGTTTGTCCGATGGAAAAAGTCCATCAAACTGTTTTCATCGGTAAAACCTATCGTGTGTACAGGTTTTATGGCATTGTTTGCTCCGACCGATGCCAGGGAATTTTCTAATTTCTACCCCCATTGGCCACAGTCCAGCCCCCCTAAAGCTTGAAGTGCAGTAAACCCGTACTTCATTTTAAAGGTTTGGAGACTGACGTAGAGTATTCTTGCAGCTTTAAGTGTAAGTTGGATTTATATATATGACAGAAAATTCACATTTTGAAATGATGGTTTTTGGCTAGAATTTTGCTTCCATTTGTGCCATTAACCGTTTCTGCAAAAAGTACAACTGTTAATTATTGTGATGCTCATTTGAGCATTGTGTAATGGTTCCACGTGATGTAAACTTGCAATAATGTAATGTTGTTGCCTGTATTAATACAAGCAAATGTTTAATTTGTAATTTTCTTTATTTTCTTTAGGGAGATAAGCCATAATTGGTTGACTCTATCCAACAGCAGTCTGGTGCCAGAATTATACTCTCTGCAAGAAGTGTAAGTTTTTAGTCTTTTCGTTTTTTGGACAAGTCTAAAGAGGATGACAAGTCTTTAACCACTCAAGGACAGAGCCTCTTTCTTTTTCGTACATCACGGGACACAGAGCGACTTAGTCATTACTAATGGGTTATATAGATTACCTTCAGGTGTTGGCACTGGCCAATTCCAAACCGGAAGTACCCTCCCCTATATAAGCCCCTCCCACCCGGGAGCACCTCAGTTTTTTGCCAGTGTCTAAGGTGTTGGCCAAAGAGTAACATGTGTTTTCACTGGGCTTGCGTACAGGTTCTTTTGGGCCTTAGTAAGCTGTTCCGGATCCCACCAAAAAAGCTTCATAGCTAAACGGTCGGTACCCGGGCCTTGCAGCAGAAGAGCAAGGTTTTGCCTGTAATGCTTCTCTTAGGAGGGCTGGACCCTGGGATCCAGAGCTCTGGTCATACCCACGACCAAGATGTTGTCTGTGCAGGGTGCTATACAGGTCCAGGGGAGTGGAATCCTTGGGAACCCGGTCCCTGAAGGTTTAATTACAATGCCTGCCGTGATAGGTGAAGTTTGGACTTCTGTGGACCAAACAAAGTCCTGCGGCGGGGATCAGGTAAGTGGGGGCCCCCAGGAACTTGGTTCTATTGGGGGACCCCCAAGCCTAATTTGTCTTTCTGTCTGTTACCTAACGGTATTCCCGCTAAATATCTGTGTTTGCCTGTAACTACTGAAAATGTAAAATTTTTTAATAGTAGTCGAGAAAAAAAAAAAAAAAAGGACCGCGGTACCTGTGTTAAACCACTAGAGGCCGCTGTAGTCCATTTTTCTTGTCATGTGGATCTTTGGTTTTCTCAAGTCAAAAGATCCAGGCAGCTGGTAAGTTTCTCTGTGGGAATCCACTTCCTCTGCCCTGTTGCTGCGCTCATCCACCGCACAGGCCCTCCGGCAAAAAGGGCCCTGGCTCCTAGTCCCCTGTTTGATTTCGAAAAGGGCGCCAATGGCGCGCGGGCGCGTGCACGCGCCTCCTATGAAAAAAAGGGGCGGGGCGGGTGGATGACGCTCGATGCGCGCCGCGGCGCTTCTGCGCATGTGCGGGCGTCCCAGCATAGTTAAAAGACACAGTACAAGTGTCAGCTGGATGCAAACAGAGCTAGCAACAAACAGTGGCACACAGAGGCGGTTGATGCAGGCATCCCCATAGAAAGGCACTTTAGTGGACACCAGCTGGTATATAGCAGCACCTGTGTTAGATTATTACCAGCAAAATTGGTGTATGACGACGGGAATACCTCAGCTTTGTGCTTAAAGGATATGTCGTCCAGACGCTCCGGAAATAGATCTTCCAGGAAGCCAAAGGGGTCTCCATCGGGCTCTGAGGATATTGGGCATGCTTGTACTGCACCAATCTCCCCTGAGAATTCAGAGGTCAGTAGCCGTAGAAACCCCGCAGGAATGCCTGGTGCTGCGGCTGTCCCCAGTCCACCTGCTCCTGTATATATAACAGAGGAGGTTTTATCCTCAACTCTGGGAGGATTGGAAGAGAGATTAACAGCATTGATCGCTGCTTCCCTGTCTCAGGAAAAGCGCGTCCGATCTCCGTCTCCTCCTTCAGAGTGCCTGTTAGTGGAGGAACAGCCCCACACAGAGATCGACCTACCTGAAGGGGATCAGGATGAGGTTGATTCAGTTATGGAGGAATCAACAGTGGAAGAACCTTTCTCAGCATCTCAGGCTGAAAGATTATGGGTTCAGTCTCTGACTAATATGGTCCGATCAGCATTTAAAATGCCTCTGGCGGAACCACCATCCACTACGGTTTCCTCGCTGGGGTCGCTAAAAGCTCCCCAGGCTGTCTGTTCCTTCCCAATCCACCCTTTATTAGAAGGGCTTATTTACCAGGATTGGGAGCATCCTGATAAAATATTTGCTCCCCCCAAGAGATTTCCGGTGATCTATCCCATGGAGGATAAGTTCATAAAAAAATGGAGGGTCCCTACAGTGGACGCAGCCATCTCTTCTGTTAACAAATCACTGACATGTCCAGTAGATAATGTTCCAATGTCAAAGACCCAATAGATAAAAAATTGGAGTCTTTACTAAAATCTGCTTTCTCTACAGCAAGCATGGTGACACAACCTGCGGTAGCAGCGATTGGAGTCTGCCAAGCAGTGAAAGATCAGTTGAAACAAGTCTTAAGGGACTTACCAGATCAGCAGGCTCTTGCCCTAGCTGACCTGCCTAGAGCCTTGTGTTTTGCGGGTACCCTACGGTCAATTCCATTCAAGGAACTTGCAGAGGGCCATACTGTCAGCCTGGAACAAAAAAGTTCAGGCTTTAGACGTACCAATGTCCCTGTCCCCTTCCGTTCGCAAGAGCCTCCATTGGTGGTTGGTGCCCCAGAATCTGGGAAGGGAAACCCTTCAGTCCGGTTTCTTGGAAGGTGGTCACTACAGTTGCCAGCCTCATAGGCTGGGGGGCAGTACTGGAGCAATGGTCTCTCCAGGGCAAGTGGTCAGAAGCAGACAACAGGCCTCCCGCTTCACGCTGTCTATAGTACATATGCGTAGGCTTCTGTGGCTCAAAAACTGGTCTGCTGAAGCTCCCTGTAAAAAACTGCTGGTTAGCTTCCCATTTCATGGAGAACGCTTATTTGGAGAAGATCTGGACAAATATATCCAGAAAATTTCTGCCGGTAAAAGTTCACTCTTACCGGTTAAGAACAAGGGTAGAAGTCCTTCTTTTAAGAGGCCTACTTCTCCAGTCCCTGGCACATCGGCTGTGAAACAGTTCCGACGGCCTCCGCGGTCAAATCCAGGGGGCAGAAATCAGGGACAATCACAGGGTATCAAGAAACCCTGGGTCAAGAGAGGTACAAAACCTCCCCCTAAGTCATGAAGGGTTGCCCCCACTCAGTCGGGTGAGGGGAAGACTTCAGTTGTTCACAGAGACCTGGCGGGACACCATCAGAGATGGGTGATCCCCGCAGTAAGTCTGGGATACAGGCTGGAGTTAAAAGACATTCCTCCTGCCCATTTTATAAGGTCAAACGTGCCAAGCGATCCCCAGAAGAGTGGATCCCTCCTTCTGGCACTAGAGCAACTATTGCCCCAAGGGTAATCATGAAGGTTCCCTTGAAAGAAAACGGGTTCGGGTTTTACTCGAACCTTGTCACAGTCCCCAAACCAAATGGGGACATGAGGCCCATATTGAATATAAAAGGGCTAAACAAGTTCCTACATATCAGGACTTTTTTCGGATGGAGTCGATCCGATCGGTGGCCACCGCCCTACAAGGGCAGGAATGGTTAGCCTCGATCGACATAAGGGATGCTTATTTGCATATTCCCATCTGTCCGGCCCACCAGAAATTTCTACGCCTTGCAGTAGAAGGGCGCCATTTTCAGTTCAGAGCCTTACCTTTCGGTCTGGCCACGGCACCACGAGTGTTCACAAAAATTCTGGCCCTGCCCACCAATCTCTTAGAGATACGAGCAGCCCGGTATGCCCTAGTAGCATGGACATCCAAACTCCAAGGGTCACCTGTCAGAATTCAATCAGACAATGCCACAGCAGTGGCATATATCAATCTCCAGGGTGGCACCAGGAGTCGTGCAGCCCAGAGGGAAGCGAAATGCATCCTGGAATGGGCAGAAAGGTATGTCACAGCCATATCCGCGGTTTTCATCCCAGGAGTGGAAAATTGGAGAGCGGACTTTTTTAAGTCGCCAGCAATTATGCCCGGGGGAATGGTCTCTTCACCCCGAGGTTTTCCAGGCAATATGCCAGCGGTGGGGAACACCGGATGTAGATCTGCTAGCATCCAGATTCAACGCAACGGTGGACAGATTTGTGTCTCGCAAAAAGGATCCCCTAGCTTGCGGTTCGGATGCCCTAGTGTTCCCTTGGGATCAGTTCAAGCTGATATATGCATTCCCACCGCGATTAATCCGCAGAATCAGGGTAGAAAAGAAACCAGTGATTCTGGTGGCTCCAGCGTGGCCCCGAAGGGCATGGTACGCGGAGATTGTAAAAATGTCAGTGGGAAGTCCTTGGACCCTCCCACATCGTTCGGACCTGCTTTCGCAAGGACCGATATACTACCCTTCCTTACCAGCCCTAGGTTGACGGCCTGGCTATAGAAGCCCACATTCTAAAAAAGAGAGGGCTCTCTAATCCTGTGGTATCTACCATGATCAATGCCAGGAAGCCGGTATCCAGGCAGATCTATTATAGGATCTAGAAGGCGTACATCACGTGGGGTGAGGCCAGGAAATGGCATCCACGTAAGTACGTAATAGGTAGGATTCTGGACTTCCTACAGTGGGCTGTACATAGGAAGCTTGCCTTGAGTACTATCAAGGGTCAGACGGCCTTGTCAATATTTTTTTTTTCAAAGGCCCTTGGCTTTGCATTCATTAATCAAAGCTTTCATACAAGGAGTGATGCGTATTAGCCCTCCGGTTAGTATTCCCATATGTCCATGGGACTTAAACCTGGTTCTGTCGGTTCTACAGAAACAACCATTTGAACCATTGCGGCACATTTTCTTGGTTCTTTTCACCAGGAAATTGATTTTCTTAGTAGCCATTTGTTCGGCTAAAAGAGTATCGGAATTAGCCGCCTTGTCCTGTAAGGAGCCATATCTGGTTATCCATAAGGACAGAGTAGTATTACGTCCTCATCCAGCCTTCTTCCTAAGGTGGTATCGAGGTTCCATTTGAACCAAGATGTGGTTCTTCCTTCCTTTTTCCCCAAACCTAGTTCGGTAGAGGAAAAGTTATTGCATTCTTTGGATGTAGTAAGAGCAGTTAAAGCTTATCTTAAAGCCACTGCTCAGATTCGTAGAACGGATACTTTGTTTGTTCTGCCGGAAGGCCCCAGAAAGGGTCAGGCAGCATCAAAAATCTACTTTAGCCAAGTGGATTCGACAGGTCATAATACAAGCCTATGGCTTGAAAAGGAGACCGCCTCCGTTCAAAGTTAGGGCGCACTCCACAAGAGCAGTTGGAACTTCATGGGCAGTGCATCACCAAGCCTCCCTGGCTCAAGTACTGTAAGGCCACAACATGGTCCTTAGTACACACGTTTACTAGATTCTACCAGGTAGACGTCAGAAGTCAGGAGGATGTCGCCTTTGGGCGCAGTGTGTTGCAGGCCGCAAAAGAGCCTCATGCCTGATGGCGCCCAGCTTATGTATCCCTCCCTTCATTTGGCATTGCTTTGGGACGTCCCATTAGTAATGACTAAGTCGCTCTGTGTCCCGTGATGTACGAAAAAGAAAAAGGGATTTTTATAACAGCTTACCTGTAAAATCCTTTTCTTGGAGTACATCACGGGACACAGAGCTCCCACCCCTCTTTTTGGGACACTTATTGCTTGGCTACAAAACTGAGGTGCTCCCGGGTGGGAGGGGCATATATAGGGGAGGGTACTTCCGGTTTGGAATTGGCCAGTGCCAACACCTGAAGGTAATCTATATAACCCATTAGTAATGACTAAGTCGCTCTGTGTCCCGTGATGTACTCCAAGAAAAGGATTTTACAGGTAAGCTGTTATAAAAATCCCTTTTTTTGAGATTTGTTGTTTACAAGTTTAAATCATTTTTTCTAGTGCTAGAATTATTGCTCTCACTATAACAATCGCAGTGATACCTCACATGTGTGGTTTGAACTCCGTTTTCATATGCAGGCGTGACCCGCGTATGCGTGAGCTCGCCGGAACGAGGAGCTTTATTTTAAAGAGGACCACCCGCCATTGCAGAAAATACTGGGGTTATGCTACGATAACCCTGGTATTCTATGTCAAAGTACCGTTGTACAGCTAACAGTGGGTTGCTGTAAATAGTTGAACTAGTTTTGTGTCGTGAGCCTTATGTTACATGGTTTACAAAAATGCACTGGACAGTTGTTTATATTTACCTTATTATTGCTTTTAAATGGGCCTGTTATGGGGTTGATTTACTGAAACTAGAGTGCAAACCCTGGTGTAGCTTTGCATAGAAACCAATCGGCTTCCAGGTTATTAGTCAAAGCTTAACTGAACAAGCTGAAGTTAGAAGCTGATTGGCTACCATGCAGAGCTGCAACAGCATTTTCACCCTCCAGTTTTAGTAAATCAACCCCAGTGTGTATTTCAGCGCATACTGTATAATAAAATATTTGAGAATGCAGTTTTCACTACATCCAGTGCTCATAAACACACATATGGGGTGGACGCTGAAGCGAGCATGGCTGCCCAGCGCAGCCCTGTGTACCTGGTGTGAATGGGCCCTTTAAGCCTAGTACACACAATGAGAATATTGGATGGATGATAGTCCGTTTTTTTTTTTTTTTCATGCTAGTCTCATCAAATATTAAGTTACTAAAATTCTCGTGTGACAGAATACAACTTTGGAAGAGATGTAATGAGTTGTAATGTATTCTTTAATTTCCGAGTATGCGTGGTCTTCTGATTTTTTTTCGGAAGAATACTGTACCGATTAGACAAAAATTATACATTCTGCTAATTTTTGTTTGTCCCTTTGGATCATTTTGCATGAACGGTCATGATCGGCTCTCATACTGTCTAATGATCAGATTAACGTACGATCGTTTCAAAAGCGATATTTTTCTTCCGATTTTCTGATCGCGTGTACTAGGCATTAGGCCCCTGCTTGTAGTAAGACTGCCATTGTTTACTTGCTCCAGTGCTTCGTACATCATAAGAAGGTCTTTCAGTGATAACTGGCTTTTAATAAAAGCCTTTTATGCAGTAACAAAGAACAAGGTTGTCTCTAGTCTTATTGAAGAGTAGATACTGATATGGGGAGAAAAGCGGTGGGGTTAAAAGGCAGGTATTCTCTATTCATGCACGCACAAGTTGTCTATCCAAGTCTTTTTGTACTATTTTAGCACAAGTACTAAATACATGTATGTAGACACTAGCAATTGATGATGTATGTTTCCTTATACAGAGTGATGCCATTTGTTACAGTTGGTTTCCTTTTCCCTAAGACATAGCTGAGAAAACAGATTTTATGCAGTTTTTACATATGAATACAGCCATAGATTCTGTTGTACTTTTTTTCTCTCTTTAGAACAAGCTGATTTGACTGTGGCTCATTGGCAAACAACTACATCTTGCATGCTATAGTGCCAGAAAAATTCCTTTTTAAAGTGGTTGTAAACCCTTAAGGCACGTACACACGGTCCGACTTTTTGCCAACAAACTTCAAAATGAGCACGTTTTTCAAAAAATTTGACCGTGTGTATGCTCCATAGGACAAACTTTTTTGGTTTTCATTGGACAAAAGTTCGCTCTGCAAACGGACAAACTTTTCGGCAACAAAAGTCTGGTGCAAAGTCCTATCATGTGTACAGAAATCCATCTGACTTTTGTCCGAGGTACAAATACACATGCCCAGAACCAATGTTAAAATCAACCAACAATAGCAGAAGTTGACCAAAGGGTGGCGGTAAAGAGCAGAAAAACCACGTGATGTTGGGAAAGTTTGCAGAAAAGTCCTGCCGTGTGTATGCTATGGGTGTGCCCGGCCAACTCCCTTCGGACAAAATTCCACGGAAAAGTTTGTTTGTCCGACCGTGTGTACGAGGCTTAACATATATACCCAGGGACAATCCTCAGGTGATGCACAGGGATGACATAAATCCTTCTTCATAAGTTGTATCTGTCTATCTGCAGGCCTCTACTCTACACCTGTTTAAAGTCTAGTATTTATAAAGCTTGTCTGAGCTGCTAGAAAAAAAAGTGTCAGAGAGCTGAAGTTACATTCTGCAGAGTTCAGAGCAAAGAATTCTGAGAGCGGATTGGAGGGATGGGACACACTCAATTCACACAGGAACAGAGCTGAGGCTGTCAAGCAGCTCGAAATCCCTTCCCTGTCACCTTTTTTTCTCTTGGTGTCAGAAAAACTTGTCAGAAGTTAGGCATGCTGATAGTGGAGGAACAAAGCAGCAGACAGAAATGACACTTAGTGCTTTTAATTGAGACAAGTACACACTAAAGAGGGATATGCTTTGTTCATATTTCATGCCTGAGGTTTACAACCACTTCAGCCCCGGACCATTTGGCTGCCAAATTACCGGGCCACTTTTTGCGATTCGGCACTGTGTCGCATTAACTGGCAATTGCGCAGTCGTGTGACATGGCTTCCGAACAAAATTGACGTCCTTTTTTCCCCACAAATAGAGCTTTCTTTTGGTGGAATTTTATCACCTCTGCGGTTTTTATTTTTTGCGCTATTAACAAAAATAGAGCGACAATTTTGAAAAAAAAAAAAATATTTTGCACTTTTTGCTATAATAAATATCCACCCTTTTTTTTGAAAAAGCATTTTTTTTTCTCAGTTTAGGCCGATACGTATTCTCCTACATATTTTTGTTAAAAAAAATTGAGGCCGCGGCTTTGCGGCCTTCTGCAGTCCTATGGTTCCTTCTGGAATCTGGCGCCCTCTTTTGGTGGCCGTTGGTATGACAAGACAACCAGCAATGCTAATGGAGCTTCGCTGCCTGTTTCCATCGCCTTCCCTTTACTTAGAAGTTAGAACCCCCAAACATTAAATATATTTTTTATTCTAACACCCTAGAGAAAAAAATGGCGGTCATTGCAATACTTTCTGTCACACCGTATTTGCGCAGCGGTCTTACAAGCGCATTTTTTTGTGAAAAAATACACTTTTTTTTAATTTAAAAAAATAAGACAACAGTAAAGTTAGCCTAATTTATTTTGTATTGTGAAATATAATGTTACGCAGAGTAAATTGATACCCAACATGTCACGCTTCAAAATGGCGTCCGCTCGTGGAATGGCGACAAACTTTTACCCTTTAAAATCTCCATAGGCGACGTTTAAAAAATTCTACAGGTTGCATGTTTTGAGTTAGAGGAGGTCTAGGGCTATAATTATTGCTCTCGCTCTACCAATCGCGGCGATACCTCAATGTGTGGTTTGAACACCGCTTTCATATGCGGGCGCTACTCACGTGTGCGTTCGCTTCTGCACGCGAGCTTGGCGGGACGGGGCGCGTTCCTGGCTCCTAACTTTTTTAGCTGGCTCCTAGATTCCAAGCAATTTTGTCAAGCCCTGGCTTACTGTATAAATGACACTGTCAGGGAAGGAGTTAACCAGTAGGGGGCAGGGAAGGTGTCAAGTGTGTCCTAGGGAGTGATTGTAACTGTTAGGGGGCGTGGCGTACTGTGACACAACACTGTTCGCTGCTCCCGATGAGAGGGAGCAGACGATCAGTGCTTTGTCACTAGGCAGAACAGGGAGATGCCTTGGTTCCAAAGGCATCCCCCCGTTCTGTCATATCGTGACCCGATCGCGGGACACCGGCGGACATGGAGTCCGTGGTCACGGAGACCGCGGTGGGCGCAGGTTCAAAGCAACGTATATATACGTTGCTTTGCCTGCCCATGTCATTCGACCGACTAAATGTGCACGAGGCAGTCGGCTAGCGGTTAAGGTGAATATCCAGGCAAAGCTTTTTGCTTGGAGTCACGTTTTAAAACGAGCACCAAATTAAAAATCACGCAAGAGCGTTTGACAATGGGCTAGTTTTGCATTTTGATACACATCTATGAGAATGCATAATCCACTTGAAATGGGTCAGAAGTAGGTCAGCTGCAGCTGTCAATTCTGAATGATCTTGTAATTGTCTCAATACAAACCCAAGCCTGTTGACATAGGCCCTGTTCATGCTGTCCAGGAATCTGTTAATCTGAAGCTACTCGTGTCCCTCTCAAGGTCCTGCAGCATCCACTGTAATAGTATAAGTGCCAGTAGGAATCTATCACGTTTGGTAGTTGGCAATAAAGTACTTAGAGAAGAAAGTGCTGGACAGTGGACTACCTAAAATTTGTTTGCAGAGTATCATATGTACCCTGTAAAATGCTAAAATTTCCATAGATAAAAATTAGGGATGTCCCGATACCGATACTAGTATCGGTATCGGCACCGATACCGAGCATTTGCCTGAGTACTTGTACTCAGGCAAATGCTCCCGATGCTTCACCCGATACTTGTGATCAGCAGTGATCAGTGCGGTGGGGGAAGTTACCAGCACCGATCACCGCTGTATATATTTAAAAGTAGTTTCTCCGAGTCCACTTCTCTCTCTCTCTCCCCCCCTCGCGCGGGTATCAGCTGCTTTAAAATCAGCGGTGATCGGTGCTTGTAGCTCCCCCACACACGATCACCGCTGATTGTCCCCGTATCCTCCTCCAGCCCCCTCCGTTTTGCTGCTGTCCCAATCCGTGTGTCCCTCCGTGCTGCTGTCCCAATCCGTGTGTCCCTCCGTGCTGCCGTCCCAATCTGTGTGTCCCTCCGTGCCGCCGTCCCAATCTGTGTGTCCCTCCGTGCCGCCGTCCCAATCTGTGTCCCCCTCCGTGCCGCCGTCCCAATCGGTGTCCCCCTCCGTGCTGCCGTCCCAATCGGTGTCCCCCTCCGTGCTGCCGTCCCAATCGGTGTCCCCCTCCGTGCTGCCGTCCCAATCGGTGTCCCCCTCCGTGCTGCCGTCCCAATCGGTGTCCCCCTCCGTGCTGCCGTCCCAATCGGTGTCCCCCTCCGTGCTGCCGTCCCAATCGGTGTCCCCCTCCGTGCTGCCGTCCCAATCGGTGTCCCCCTCCGTGCTGCCGTCCCAATCGGTGTCCCCCTCCGTGCTGCCGTCCCAATCGGTGTCCCCCTCCGTGCTGCCGTCCCAATCGGTGTCCCCCTCCGTGCTGCCGTCCCAATCGGTGTCCCCCTCCGTGCTGCCGTCCCAATCGGTGTCCCCCTCCGTGCTGCCGTCCCAATCGGTGTCCCCCTCCGTGCCGCCGTCCCAATCGGTGTCCCCCTCCGTGCCGCCGTCCCAATCGGTGTCCCCCTCCGTGCCGCCGTCCCAATCGGTGTCCCCCTCCGTGCCGCCGTCCCAATCGGTGTCCCCCTCCGTGCCGCCGTCCCAATCGGTGTCCCCCTCCGTGCCGCCGTCCCAATCGGTGTCCCCCTCCGTGCCGCCGTCCCAATCGGTGTCCCCCTCCGTGCCGCCGTCCCAATCGGTGTCCCCCTCCGTGCCGCCGTCCCAATCGGTGTCCCCCTCCGTGCCGCCGTCCCAATCGGTGTCCCCCTCCGTGCCGCCGTCCCAATCGGTGTCCCCCTCCGTGCCGCCGTCCCAATCGGTGTCCCCCTCCGTGCCGCCGTCCCAATCGGTGTCCCCCTCCGTGCCGCCGTCCCAATCGGTGTCCCCCTCCGTGCCGCCTTCCCAATCGGTGTCCCCCTCCGTGCCGCCTTCCCAATCGGTGTCCCCCTCCGTGCCGCCGTCCCAATCGGTGTCCCCCTCCGTGCCGCCGTCCCAATCGGTGTCCCCCTCCGTGCCGCCGTCCCAATCGGTGTCCCCCTCCGTGCCGCCGTCCCAATCGGTGTCCCCCTCCGTGCCGCCGTCCCAATCGGTGTCCCCCTCCGTGCCGCCGTCCCAATCGGTGTCCCCCTCCGTGCCGCCGTCCCAATCGGTGTCCCCCTCCGTGCCGCCGTCCCAATCGGTGTCCCCCTCCGTGCCGCCGTCCCAATCGGTGTCCCCCTCCGTGCCGCCGTCCCAATCGGTGTCCCCCTCCGTGCCGCCGTCCCAATCGGTGTCCCCCTCCGTGCCGCCGTCCCAATCGGTGTCCCCCTCCGTGCCGCCGTCCCAATCGGTGTCCCCCTCCGTGCCGCCGTCCCAATCGGTGTCCCCCTCCGTGCCGCCGTCCCAATCGGTGTCCCCCTCCGTGCCGCCGTCCCAATCGGTGTCCCCCTCCGTGCCGCCGTCCCAATCGGTGTCCCCCTCCGTGCCGCCGTCCCAATCGGTGTCCCCCTCCGTGCCGCCGTCCCAATCGGTGTCCCCCTCCGTGCCGCCGTCCCAATCGGTGTCCCCCTCCGTGCCGCCGTCCCAATCGGTGTCCCCCTCCGTGCCGCCGTCCCAATCGGTGTCCCCCTCCGTGCCGCCGTCCCAATCGGTGTCCCCCTCCGTGCCGCCGTCCCAATCGGTGTCCCCCTCCGTGCCGCCGTCCCAATCGGTGTCCCCCTCCGTGCCGCCTTCCCAATCGGTGTCCCCCTCCGTGCCGCCTTCCCAATCGGTGTCCCCCTCCGTGCCGCCTTCCCAATCGGTGTCCCCCTCCGTGCCGCCGTCCCAATCGGTGTCCCCCTCCGTGCCGCCGTCCCAATCGGTGTCCCCCTCCGTGCCGCCGTCCCAATCGGTGTCCCCCTCCGTGCCGCCGTCCCAATCGGTGTCCCCCTCCGTGCCGCCGTCCCAATCGGTGTCCCCCTCCGTGCCGCCGTCCCAATCGGTGTCCCCCTCCGTGCCGCCGTCCCAATCGGTGTCCCCCTCCGTGCCGCCGTCCCAATCGGTGTCCCCCTCCGTGCCGCCGTCCCAATCGGTGTCCCCCTCCGTGCCGCCGTCCCAATCGGTGTCCTCCTCCGTGCCGCCGTCCCAATCGGTGTCCCCCTCCGTGCCGCCGTCCCAATCGGTGTCCCCCTCCGTGCCGCCGTCCCAATCGGTGTCCCCCTCCGTGCCGCCGTCCCAATCGGTGTCCCCCTCCGTGCCGCCGTCCCAATCGGTGTCCCCCTCCGTGCCGCCGTCCCAATCGGTGTCCCCCTCCGTGCCGCCGTCCCAATCGGTGTCCCCCTCCGTGCCGCCGTCCCAATCGGTGTCCCCCTCCGTGCCGCCGTCCCAATCGGTGTCCCCCTCCGTGCCGCCTTCCCAATCGGTGTCCTCCTCCGTGCCGCCGTCCCAATCCGTGTCCCCCTCCGTGCTGCCATCCCCCTCTGTTCTCCTCCTCCACCCCCTCCATCTGTCAGGATGGAGAGCGGAGGTAGGAGCCGGTAAATCTGGCTCCTTACTGTTCGGAATGTACAGAGTCAGTGATCACTGACTCTGTCCATTCACATAACTGAAACATCGTAAACTGTGTTTACAATGTTTTAGTTTATGAATGAAGAGAAGCCGCGGTCTTCTCTCCATTCATTTTCAGCGCAGCAGAGGCTGCTGAGAAAGGGACTGGGGAATCTGTCCCTAGTCCCTTTCTCTGTCTCAAAGGGGAGATGTCAGAGGTCTGTTAAGACCCCTGATATCTCACCAAAGCCCCCCAACAGGGCTGATAAAAAAATAAAAAATTTAATAAAAAAATAAATAATAAAGAAATGAATTGTAAAAAATAAATAAAATAAAATAGAAGAAAAAACACACTGACACTGTCCACCCCCCACCCCTTAAAAAAAGAAAACATTATAAAAAATCAATCAATAAATAAAAAAAATTGTAAAAAAAAAAATTTTTTTTTTTTTAAAAGAGATAAAAAAAAAGTATCGGTATTCAGTATCGGCGAGTACTTGGAAAAAAGTATCGGTACTTGTACTCGGTCTTAAAAAAAGTGGTATCGGGACAACCCTAATAAAAATGCAATCTTGTATCATTGGTAATTATCTTTTACTTAAGTGAAAATGTTTGTGCTTTTTTTTAGGAAAATGAATTACAATGAGCTAACTGCAATCCCTCCCCTTGGAGAACCAACAGCTAATATTACTCTTCTTTCTTTGTAAGTATTAATGAGAGCTTGTTGATATATTGCCATCCACACTTATTTGATGTATTTTCTTTAAAATGGCAAGTGCATACCTTCATATATTAGTTGTCACCACATTCTGCCTTTTCCCTACTTCTATCAAAGTCATAAATCATATTGTGTTTTTTTTTTTTTGGGAATCATACTTGGGTGGATGCAGCATTGGTCCGATGCTGTATCTGTCCTCCGCCAGCTCTAACACTGGGAACTGAGCGATCAAACACCGCCGATTTGCTCAGTTCTCAGAGATCGGAAAGGGCGCAAAGTAAAAAATATTGTGTTGGTTTTTTTGTCACAAAAAAGAATCTCAGTGGTGATAAAATACCACTAAAAGAGAGCTCTATTTTTGTGAAAAAAATTATATACATTTTGTTTGGGTACAGTGTTGCATGACTGCGCAATTACCAGTTAAATAGCAAAAAATGGCCTGGTCAATCATCTGGAGCTCAAGTGGTTAAAGGCAGTTGTAGCAAAAAGTGATTGTAGCTAGAATAGCCATTCAACTTATCTGCCTCTTGGAGATCAGCTACAGGACAATGTATACCCTGTAGTCTAGCTAGGAAGTTATTGGTAGACTTGATATGTGCCTTCAAAATTATTGGTAGACTTGATTAATATGTGCCTTCAATTGCCACAATAGTTCATTTCCTGGTCTGTGTGCTTCCTCTTCTCTCTCCTTCTCCATTAGATAACAGTCCTAGGGAGGTCTGACAAATCCCTGACCTCTTCAGAGGTCAAATTGCTGTTTTAAAACTCTTGCAGTGTGGGATTTTAAAATAGCCATGTTCATGCAGAAGAGAAGAAAAACTCCTTTATGAATTGGGACTATGGAGGCACAAATTAGAAAAATATCAATAAAAAATATCATTTATTTGTACAGAAAGTTTAAAAAGACATACTAGAAGACCAATTTTTTTGGCAAATGGTATACAAATATGATATCTGAGATATGAACAGCAACTATGAAAATTACCCCAATAATAGTATAACGGAAGACAACACTGACGCATTTCAAGGTGTCTGAGTGAAGCAGAGAAAACTGCCCATTAATATAGAGTAGCAGATGCCGTTGTGTTTAAAACCAGTAATTAGTACTGATGCCATTGCCATGGGATCTTTTATTGCCAGGGGGAGCAGGTACTACAGTGGCCCAGCTACTGAGATCTCCCAAAGGGGTCACAAAGCAATGTCTTCGAGATTTAATGGAGGGATGATTTTAGATACAGATGGAATGTGTATATGGGACAAAATTGTGCCAAACTGGTCAAATTTCCTCTCTGATAATAGATCAGGCTGTGCAGAAATAAAAGCCCAAAATAGCCAGTACCTGCAGGACTGATGAGAGGTTAGACAAATATGGTGGTCTGAGCAAGGCAGTAGACGGCTGTTCATGCAGAAGTGATTCAAGTGTCAGTTGTCATCCATGTATACTCACAGGTAAATTACTAAAAAGATGAAAATTCTTTGTAGACGGTATTAAAAAAAAAAAAAAAAAAAAGACCATCTTAAAGCGGAGGTCCACCCTAAAAAAAAATAAAAAAAATAAAAAAATAAATGACATAAAAAGGCTCCAAAAATAAAAATTTAAGAAAAAATAAATTTTTACTTACCAGAAATGGTGGTTGCTAGGCAGATCTTCCTAATCTGCCACTTCCTATTCCGCTGTGGTCTTCCTTCTTGTCCTCCTTGCGTTGTCTTCTGGGGAATGGGGCGCGCTGTCTTCTGGGACCTGTGTGTCGCAGAAGACAGCCGCCCATTCACAAAGCGCTGCGCGACTTGCACACGCGCAGTAGGTAATGGGCAGTGAAGCCGCAAGGCTCCACTTGCGGTTTCCCTTAGTGAGGATGGCGGACTGCCCTCGGGGGGTGGGGGGGCTGACATCGCGGGTGCCCAGGACAGGTAAGTGTCCTTATTAAAAGTTAGCAGCTACAGTGTTTGTAGCTGCTGACTTTAAGAAAAAAAAATTTGCGGCTGGAACACCGCTTTAAGTGGTGCACTGTCTTTTAATGTTTAAATGTATATCAGAGAGAAGTTGCACAAAGTAATCATGAGATAACCAGTTATGGAAGTTAATGGGGTTTTTTATGCAGTTGCCATAATTTGAAGATTTGCATTTCTTTAGGTATAGAAGGCTCAATAAAGGCTGTTGGGGCTTTTGATTTTAAGAATCACTTGATAAAGCAATAACCAGCACCTCCATGTAGTCAGTGGCACTTTTTATCAGACAGAGATTTTCCAACTTGTTAAATTGTGATTTGCATGCCCATTTTTTTTATAAAATTAGTTTAGATGCTCATAGTGCATGTTAGATTGAAATGGGGGGGGGGGGGGGGGCATCATTTACATATGCATGTTTCCCTATTTTCTATACCTTTTAAAAACTCAGCAAATACCGAAAAGTACTTGTTGCTTTGCCAGAAATTCAGAGTGCTCCTAACTTGTTTGGCCTGAAAACTTACCTTCCACACTGAAATTTCCACTTAGTTGTGCTCAAAAGTTTGCATACCCTGGCAGAAATTGTGACATTTTGGTATTGAAAATATGACTGATCATGTCAAAAACTGTCTTTTATTTAAGAATAGTGATCATATAAAGCCATTTATTATCACATGGTTGTTTGGCTTCTTTCTAAATCATAATTATGTGTTTGTCTTTTTATGTAATTATTATGTCTTGTGTGTCAAGCTGGGGACCGAGCGGGTTAGTGGGGGTGAAGCTTGAGGAGTATCTTGAGTGCCAAGCTAGGGACCCAGCAGAGAAGTGGGGGTGACGCTTGAAGATACTACATTGAACATTGGAAGAGCTCACGGCATTTAGTGGCAGAGAATCGTCTAATCTAGTGAGAGAGACTGGGAGCTCAGTGATTTGAGGAACTACAAGAAGTGATTGTAGTGGAAGTGAAGGAACTGTTACAACTTGAGTTAGGAACTGTTAAAGACTGCCATAGGAGACAGCATTCCTACACATGCAGATATGGTGTCTTGCTGGATGCCTTTCCACCTGTTGAAGTCTCGGAGTGTGACAATTAATCTTGCAACTACCAAGGGTGTCCTGGCCCCAACCCTCTCTCCCAAAGTTCTATTAAGAGAAATAAAAATCTCTTTTGTGTTCAAAAAGTGTCTGGCACCCAATGACTTTAACTACTTTGCACCTACTATGCCTCACAACCCACCATACACAGATGTCGGCTATCTCTGGCCCTGGATGTTCTCCTTAGACCAAAGGAGGCCTGGGGCCTTGCTACACTAAAAGGGGACAATACACAGTATTAAGAACTTAGGGGGTGCAGACTTTTGAACTGTGGTCATTTAATTTGTTTGCTTGTTGCCCTGTTTTGTTTTATGATTTGAGCTATTCTGATATGAATGGCACAATATGAATCCCATAAGAAATAAAAGAAATGTTTTGCCTGCTCACTCATGTTTTCTTTACAAAATGATACATAATGTAAAATACCAATTCTGCAAGGGTATGTTGTTTTTTGAGCACAACTGTATGTCGTCAGCCCTGTGCCTGCCAGACTACAAAACTCCCAACTTTCTTGCTACAGGAACAGAATAAATAAATGAATGCAGAGACATGAACTAGTGGGAGGACAGGGAAGTTTGGGGGTACATTTCTGGTAATGCTTGGATATACACTTTGAATCTTTCCAAGCAACAAATGTCCTTTTGCAATGTTAAATATCGTAAGTGTTGTGTTATGTCATTCACACGTTTATTTCGTTTTGGTAAGTTATGGTTTATGCTATAATGCTTTTAAAAAATATATATATATTTCTTTTAATCTGCAGAATACATAATAAAATTTCAGAGCTAAACGGAGATTTGCTTCAGCAGTACCTTTCATTGGAAACCTTGGACCTCAGCTCAAATCTTCTCACAGAAATAAAAAGCTCTAATTTTCCACGGATCCCTTTGAAGTACTTGTGAGTGATCTGTTTGTGTCAGTTTTATAACACTGTGCATGTTTTTAACCCAGAAACCTTTGTTTCGGCATACATAAACACTAATTTTGAAATGATTCTTTTATGATATGCAGAAAACAGGTTTGATTGCTTTGTAATTGTTAAACTGCCTAGAATTGAGAATGCTAGTATCAGATTAGACACTTTAAGGAGCTTCCCGTGTTTTATTTTTTTTCTACCATGATGTTCTATTTGGGAGGCTTTGCATTTAAACATGAAATTTCATTTTTTTTTTTTTTGGTGCATCATGTCTAACATTGAAGAACATTAAGGTCCTGACGAGTAAACCCTCCCCATCCAATGACAAAAAGCCTTGTGTTGACTTGACAAAATGTAACCCTTTCTGTGAATGAGGGAGAGCAGATTGTGTCATTCATCTACCCCTCCCCTAGTCACAGAATGGATGTTCAGATACCCTCAAGGCTAACCCCTCAGATGCATACTCTACCTCGATTTGAAGGCTGTGGTTCCACTGCTTGATAACATCCAGTAGTGCTAGTCTTCATCCTGGCCTTGCCTGTGCATTGGTATCCCATAGACTTCTATCAGTCCGTGTCCTGGAGCCAGCGACAGCCGGAGACAACCCCCAAGGAGCTGTGGGGCACCAATGTGTTTAATAGTGAAGACATGCTTGGATGTAAACAAACAGAGGTACCAAAGCCATCAGACCGAGGTAAGTGTGCGTTTGTGGAGGAGTATAAGTTAGGTTAGGTCAGGAAAAGAGGACAAAAAAGGATAAACGCTCTTTGTTCTAAACGCACACTTCTTATCCTTTAATGAGCTGTGGAATGTTGGTAACGGGACACTTTTTAATTGTTTTATGTGAAAACTGGGGATTAAGCAGTTTCTAATTACTGAACCGTAATTCCATCTTTCTAATTTCTTTCCTTCACATGAGCAGTGAGAATTAACTTTAGTTTCATTCTTTTGTATCATGCCCAGCTGATCTGTGCTTTTCTCTGCATTGTGGTGTTCTCATTCTGATCAAATCAGACAAAATAAGTACTTGTTTGTACCATACTGCGTCACTGAACTGCAGCTAAATGCTTGTAAAGTTCATGAGCAATATTGAGGGATCATTGATCTTTGTAGTTTGTGAGTGAACAATAACACATGTTTCTAATTTCCAATATTCCCAGACTTCATTTCTAAAGATTGAGAAGATGATTCTTTTTCTACAGAAGAGTCACACCCTACAAAGCTGTTTGGTGGTTGTAAAATGATTTTTTTTTCCTAATACCCATTCCTGTCCATAATGAATATTGGGGAGTTTATTGAAAGTATGTAATTGATCAAATAAAAAAAAACACCTTTTGATGATAAATGGCAGTTTGGTGTTTGCTGCTCAGTGCTTGGACCCTTCTTCTAAAACATGGTTGATTAGTGATAAAAAAAGTTGGCATTCGGTGTGCATGTATCCATTTTTACAGGCTTGACTAACATTTCAGAGAATTGGTAATTTTTGAGTACTAGCCTGTATATCACCAGGTAATTTTTCAGCTTTTAGTGCTGGGATAGTTTGACAATTACTTGGTCATGCAACACTGTCACCAAATTTTTATATTTTTGAGGCACAGTTTACTTTGTAGGTATTTAAAGCCAAAAATGGAACTTCCGCTTTAACCACTCCTCGCCCCCTTACATGCCACATTTGGCATGTCATTTTTTTTTTTTTTTGGGGGGGGGGGGGTTGGGGGCTTCGGTAGAAGTGGGACTTCCTGTCCCACTTCCACCCAGGGACCGATTAGATGAATCGTCATATCGCCTAAGGCGGCCCCTCCCTGTAGGCGATCACCTGGGACACGTAACAGGTCCCAGGCGATCGCTTGTCCACTCCTAGAGCGCAGCGTGACTCGCGCATGCGCAGTGAGTGCCTGGCCGTGAAGCCGAAAGCTGTCACGGCCGGGTGCCCACAGTTTGAATGGAGGCGCCAGTGGAAAGGGGGGGGGGGGTGAGGAGCGACGCTCCTGGCGGCTGCATCGCTGGACGGTGGAGCAGGTAAATGTCTGTTTATTGAAAGCCAGCAGCTACACTTTTTGTAGCTGCTGACTTTTAATAAACATAAAAAGGCTGGAACTCCCCTTTAATAACTGCTATTTTTTTACTGTATAAAAGAATCAAAAAAATGGTGGAAAAAAATGGTTTCCCCCTTACTGCCATGAAACATCAGATAAAAATGCCGGGAAAGTACTAAACCCCCCAAAATAACCCGCAATTTGTAAAAAAAAAAAAAAAAAAAGGGAAACATGTTAATATTATTATTGGTATTAAAATTGGTAATTGGTGCACTAGATACAGCACATTATGTGTACAGGTCATTCACAGGGGGTGGAGGAGGTCAGAGGGTGAATGTGTAACATAAGGGAGGTGGAACATACAGATCACATACTGAGACAGGCTACGAGATGTACAGGCGAGTAGGGGAGTGAAAGACTTTCCAGCGCCACCACTGGATGTTTCTCCTCCTTATATCCAAAAGTGGAAAGCCGAACTGGGACACGGTCTTTCTCACAGACCACAAAAGACAAAATCATCTGCTTTGTTCATAAAGCGTCTGTAATTGGTTGTTACATACTTACACCTAAGCTTTTCCCTGTGTGGTCCTCACTGTGCTGAAGGTGCAGAGAAACACGCGGTATGCTTCTCCATATTTTCTGAGAGTGCCCTCTTCAGAGACACTTCTGGACCAAGGTAAAGTTGATTACAGACCTTACCGGAATAGATTTATAATCCAGTTGAAATTCTGTTAAATTGTAACTATTTGTCACGCCATGTATACATCTGCTCTCTACTTACCCACCCAGTGAATGCAGCACGCGCCTGCATCCCATTGTACTTGAAACTGGTATGGTAACTCTTCCTCCACTCTTTGGCTGTAATTTAAGAAACCTATGTAAGATTTAACTTCCTCCTGTATACTATCGTGAAGAGCTGGGTACACATGGTCTGACTATCGGCTGGTATCTGCCAATTCAACAGGAACTGGCCGACATTCCGTCCAGTGTGTACAGCTGTTTTTGCAACAGAAGTCGGGCCATGCTTGGCAAACCAGCATCGGATCAGCGATTGGCCAGTGTGTTTTGGGGGGTGGGGGGAGAGAGATCCCCTGTTAGAACTCAAAGGCACAGCAGGGTTCATCACTGTACTAACATTGCTTGTGTTGGTACAGCAATCTGTCAGTTTTATTGTTCAGCCCGCTGGGTTGAACAAAAAAAAAAACGTTGCTTGTGTACCAGGCTTAAAGTGGTTGTAAACACTATTACACCACTTGTACCTGCAGGTAAACCTATAATAAGGCTTACCTGTAGGTACTGTGAGTATCTCCTAAACTTGCACTGTTTAGGAGATCTTCAGAGTGCATGCAGTCGATGGCATCATCTGTGCTTGCGCTCTGAAGGTCCAGCCTACAGTGTCAGACCTTCAGAGCCCGTGCCTGAAACGGTGGAGTAATGTAATCGTGGCTCTGGCCACTCACAGCGCCGGAGCCCACGGACCCGGAAGAGACCCTGGGGGAAGATGTTGACCATCTCAGCGGTGGGCAGGCACCGCTGGAAGAGCTTTGTTCTCAGGTATTTCATGACGTGCTAGTATGCGGGCAGCGGCTGCAGCATTGGGAACATGTTACATGATCCCAAAGGTGAACTTATTCTTTAACTACATCCAGTTACCAGAATACAATACTTCTCACGCATAGCGGTCCTTTAAAGTGATATCAAACTCTCACCACACTACATATGCAGTCCTGAATTCTCATATACAGGTAGACAACCTTTCTGCTTGCTAGTACAACAAAAATATAAAAAATCCGAAACGCATTCGGTGTTGTACGTCGGTCATGTGACGACTTATCCCTGCTCCTGACCACATGGATCGAGGATGAGCATACACAACGGTAGATATGCCCTTCCAGTCCATGTACAGTGTGTATGTGGGAGGAGCAGGGTGGGGACCCACTATGCATGGAGCAAGAGAGAGGGGGTGTAAATCTTTGATCTGAAGTCACCCCTAAGCCTAGTACACATGATAATATTATCAGACGAATGATAGTCCGTTTTTTTTTTGGATGCTAAATGTCGTTTAAATGTTACAAAGAATATAACAGGATATGTAAAAAGGAAATCAAGGATGCAAAAATTCAAAATGAACGACAGATTGCAAAAGATAGTAAGACCAACCCCAAAAAAATCTTCAAATATATTAATAGTAAAAAAGTCAAGTCTGAGCATGTAGGCCCTTTACAAAATAATCTAGAGTGGGTGACTGGGGACAAAGAGAGGGCTAATTTATTAAATACTTTCTTCAGCTCTGTGTATACACTGGAACATGGGGGGAGCGTATGTCCATAATGGGGGTGGTGGTGACACAGCCCCAAATCCACAATGGTTTAAAAGTGATATGGTCCAGAAATATTTAGACAGAATAAAGGTGGATAAAGCACCTGGACCAGATGGCATACACCCACGGATCCTAAAAGAATTGAGCTCTGTAATTTCAAAGCCATTGTATTTAATTTTTAGGGACTCATTAATGACAGGAATAGTACCACTGGATTGGCGCAGGGCCAATGTGGTGCCTATATTTAAAAAGGGAATTAAGTCTTTACCAAGTAACTATAGACCTGTTAGTTTAACTTCTATAGTTGGGAAGATACTGGAGAGATTAATAAAAGACCACATAGATGAGTTCTTGCTGGAAAAAAACTATTTAAGCAACAGACAGCATGGATTCATGAAAGACAGAAGTTGACGGACAAACCTGATTTCTTTTTATGAAGAGGTAAGTAAAACCTTGGACAGAGGGGTGGCTGTGGACGTGGTATACTTGGATTTTGCAAAAGCGTTTTGATACAGTTCCCCACACACGGCTCATGTGCAAGGTAAAGTCTACAGGATTGGAAATATCAGTTTGTAAATGGATAGAAAACTGGCTAAAAGACAGAATTCAGAGAGTTTAAGGAGGGAATCCATCAGACATAGGGTAGTGGTTGCTAAGGCCATCTTCCCCTAATAGTCACTCAGGGTTAAAGGTTTGGTGGACTTTCTCAGGCACTGATACGACAACATACAAATATTACATAAAAAATATATTTATTAATGTGTATCAACGAAGGAAACAATAATATTTAAAAACAAAGACCAAACCCCACAGTATAGGACAGCATGAGTCGGTGACAAAACAGCCGTATACAATCTATTAAAGTGGAGCAGGCCAAGCCTCAACCGGTTTCGCGGCAGAAAAACCGCTTCTTCAGGAGGGTCTGTGCAAAACATAATATACATAATAAATACTCTAGCAATGTATTAATACAAATATAGAACGTATTTAATATCAACAATATAATCAAAAAGTCAAGGTCTGTGGACTGCTCACCGTAAAAACGTTCAGAGGTGCAGCGACTGCCCAGGTAAACCCCCCGCGGCGGATGAGGGGGAATAAACGTATATGGTGCAGATTGATACAATCTAATAATAATGATTAGAATAATATTGGGTTAGATAATTTTATATTTGAGCCAATTTGACATGGGACACCCAGTGCTGATAGTGGGAAGGGGGAAAGGGGGGAGGGAAGGAGAGGGAGGGAGGGGGAAAGGGAAGAAAAAGGGAAAGGAAGTGGGGAAGGAAGGGGAAAGCGGAGGAAAGGAAGGGGGAGGGGGGCAAAAGGAAGGGGGGAGGGGGAAAGGTGGTGGAACGTGGGGAGAGGGGGGAGGGGAAGAGGTTGTTAAGGAGGGGGAGACGATTGAGAGGGGGGGTGAAGGGAGAAGGGAGGGGCGACAAAGAAAAAGGAAGAAGGGGAGGGACAAAAAGGGGGGGGGGAAGGAGACGAGGGAGGGAGGGGAATAAAAAAGATGGGAGTAGGGGGGGGGGTGAGGGAGAGAGGTAGAAGGGGAAGATAGAAGAGAAGGAAAAAAAGTTTCTAATAAGGGAAGAGCCGACCTCGACCCCCAATGTACTGGAAACACCAACAGACACCAAGCCACTGTGCCCAGCAGATGCAAACCAGGGAGGAAGGGGAAACAGACCAAGGAACCCAGAGGGGAAGGGGAAGGAGGGGGGGGGGGGGAAGGGCGGTTGGGGTAAAGACTGGACTATATAGCCAGCACATGTAATTGGCTCTTACCAGTATTAAAACATGTTGCAGTAATAAGGAAAACCTGAGGAGGATCTAGACAGCCAGAGGGTTATGATAAACCAGATTTGGAGCCCAATGTCCGGCGCGGTAGAGGGACAAGGTTATAAGCTGTATATGGAGCCAAAAAGTTGCATATAAAAAACAGCAGTTTTAAACAAATTGAAAGGCGACTAGGCGCCCTGTTGCTATATAGAGCACTCACCTCGGCGTGTCTGTTCCTCACATATGGTTTTCCAAGGAGAGTGTGCATGCACCACTCACACTAAGGGCTTGCGAACAAGCCGCTTATGTGTGTTCCCCGACCCCGCCGTCAGTCACGCCGCAAGTGACGTGCGGCGCGTGACGTCACGGGGGTCATCCCTTCCGCACTATGCAAACCTGACGTGCAAGTGCGCGTCAATTAACCCAAGGCCGTGGGGCCAGGTCAATCGACGCAAGTACGGGATGACATAGTCAACCCGACCAGGAAGAGAACTCATCCGCCAATGGGGTGAAAATAGGAAGCCGCCGCATCACATGTAACGTCAGCAGCCAGAGACCAAAACAATAGAGATGTAATGCAGTAACAATGTACATGTAATGGCAGTATAAGGCTTTTAATATATGATTAATGGTACCTATCAATAACAATATGTTTGACAGAAATCACCAATATACAATTTAAGGGATTGGAAAGAAAAATAGCACATTTACAGGAATGTGTCACATTGGTGGCAAGTTAGGTTGGATATAGACTTATAAATAGGCCATATTTGGGAAGGGAGGGGGAAGGGGGAGGAAAAAATAATAAATAATAACTTATAAAAAGGATTTATAGGAGTTCATCTCGTTAATTCCAGGGGGAATTGTGGCATTGAGGTGTTCTATCCACAGGGTTTCCCTCTGTAGGATAGTTCTATCCCAATCGCCACCCCTGGGGCTCGGTTTAACAACTTCCAAGACGAAAAAACGCACGGCAGACAGGTCATAACGGTGGTATAGACCTATGTGTCGTCCAATGGTGGTCAGTTTCCCATTGCCAGAATAGTATATATGATCTCCTATACGTTGTCTGAGCTCTCTGATGGTTTTACCCACGTAAAATGCCTTGCAAGAGCACACCATGAGGTAAATAACCCCCTTGGTGCCACAGTTGGCATATGCAGAGGAGCGGAAATGCTCTCCATTAGGGTGAGTAAAGTTCCGGCCCTCCAGGACCCAAGGGCAACGGGGACATTCTCCACATTGATAGGTGCCGTTGGGTCCCTGTTGTGGGACACTATAGGGAATGTAGTGACTCTGAGTTAGGCGGTCCCGTAAAGAGTGAGCTCTGCGGAACACCAATTCTGGATAAGGTCTAAGGTGTTTTTGCAAGGTAATATGTTCGGTGAGCAAATGCCAGTGTTCGTTGAGAATATTTCGAAGTGTGCGATGATGGACCGAAAAGGTAGTAACAAATCTGACTGATTCTTGAATAGGTTTCAGTCTAGGGGGGGGGGGGGGGGTGTGTAAAGCAGAGACTGCCTGGAGCGAAGGCGGGCCTTATTATAGGCCTTTCTCAGGTTGGAGCGAGAGTAACCTCTTAGTAATAAACGTTCACGTAAAGCGTTGGCTTGAATTTTAAAGTCACTTTCTGAAGCACAATTTCTACGTATACGTAGATATTGCGCAAATGGAATGCTGCGTATCAATGGCTTTGGATGGGCGCTGGTGGCGTAAAGTGTTACCGGCAGTCGGTTTACGATAAAGGTTGGTACTTAACGTGCCGTCTGGTTGTTTCATGATAGTCAGGTCCAAGAATGGGACCTGAGTATCATCAAAATGTACTGTAAAGGTCAAGTTGAAATCATTACAATTTAGTAAATCCATAAATTGTTCTAATTGTATACTGGTCCCCGTCCAGACCAGAAAAAGATCGTCAATATAACGATGCCAAACCAACGCATGCTCAAGCATTTCCGTGTATTGTTCATCTGCATTGATAAAGCGCTCCCACCCACCCAAATAAAGATTGGCGTAGGCGGGGGCGCAAGAAGTCCCCATTGCGACTCCCTGTGTTTGTAAGAAAAGTTGATCATTAAAGAGAAAATTAATTTTTAGTCAAAATAAAATACAACAGATCAAGAATGAACTCATTGAGTGGCCAAGAAGTCCGCTCCTGTTCGTGTAAAAAAGAATCGGCCACCCGGACGCCCCGCTCGTGGGGGATGCTCGAGTATAATGCCTCGACATCTACAGCCACGAGCAGGGCGTCCGGGGAGACCCGGATACCCTCAATGTGACGCAGCAAGTCAGAAGTGTCCTTGATGTAAGAAGGCAAGCTGCTGACGTGCGGCATCAAAAAAGCGTCAACGAACTTACTGGCATTGTCAGTAAGGGATCCAATTCCAGAGACAATAGGGCGGCCTGGGGGGTTGCTTATATTTTTGTGGGTTTTAGGCAAGGCATAGAAGGTGGGTATGCGGGGAAATTTGGGGAGAAGAAATTCTAAACTATCCTTCTCAATGAGGCCCAAGTGGAAGGCCTCAGTGCAAAGGGTATGCAGTTGTGTAGAAAAGGAAGAAATGGCAGCATGGGAAATGGGACAGTACTAATTGACATTTTGGAGAATTGAGAGACACATGTTCTGGTAGAACTCGTGTGTCATTAGAACAATGTTCCCTCCTTTGTCTGAGTTTTTTATTACCAGATCTGGAGATTTCTGTAACATTTTCAAGGCTTTGGTCTGCCCCTGCGTAAGGTTAGAAGGTATAGTCTGCCATTTCTGTCTTTTAAGATCACGAATAGTGGCCTGTACAAATGCCCAGATGGCGGGACATGTCATTAAGTCTGGAAATTTCCGCGAACGGAGTCTAAAAGGTTTGAGTGGATGTAAGGTAGTGGAGGTTGGGAGTGGGGGGGGTGATAGTGGATGTCGGTGACTGGGAGTCTTCCATACCACCTTCATCATAGAGGAGCATAAGGTCGCGGAGCGCACGGAACGCCTCCATAGAGAAATGCTTTGTGCGCTCAGCCAACTCCCGCTCTAGATTAATCTTGGCGCGATCATTATCATAAATGAATTTAAAAGTGAGGTTACGAGCAAAGAGGTATAAGTCCTTGATTGTGTCTGACTTTTAAAGAGTCCAGAGGACAGAAACCCAAACCCAATTGTAGAACTGAAAACTCATCCTCAGATAATCTATGAGGAGTGAGGTTAATGATATTCAGATGGGTATTGTGTTGGGAGTTGTTTGTGGTGGTAAGGGAAAGGGAAGTGGTTGTGTGTTCTTGTGAACAAATGTGTCTAAATTTCCCTGCTGTTTTTTCAGGGCTAAAAAAAATGGCGTCCTCGTTGACTTTAGTATATTTGTTGGACATAGAACTAAGCACTTTAGGGATTGCCCCATGTAATGAAGTGGACGTGGCAGCTCCACCGGTAGCCAGACCAGTGGGATTAGTCACGTCCTGTAATGGCGGCCCACGTATTTTGGGTCCAGTATGTCCCTTTTTGCCTTTCTTGGGGCCAGTGGGAGGTGTACCGCCTCCGTATCTTAATCTCTTATGGGATGAATAGACTGCTGGTGTTGTGGTGGGGTGTGTAGAATTTTGTGAAAAGTTAGATGAGGCTGATGAATCAGATTCAGCCTCTGTAGTGGGATTTCGAGCAAAATTTGCACGTTGAAATCCCCTCTTGGTAGGTACACCACCTGACCATTTATATGCATGTCCCTCTGCAAAGACAGCCTTATCTTTATTAAATTTGGTTTGTTTTTTGATGATTTCTTTATTGATGATCTCCTAGACGTTCTTTTAATTCCTTCCACTTGGCGGCAAACGTAATGTTGCCAACCAGATGGAGGTATTGTACATTGAGGTTATCGATTTCTTGGTCTAGATTGATCATGTCCTTAGAATATTGTACGACCAAAGACTTCATCAATTCAGAGCTGCAGTTTAAGAGGGAACTTTCCCATATTTTTTTTTAAATCTACTGAGGGGTCTTTGATGGTAGGAAAAATTTGGACTCTAAGTCCAATTGGACAAATGTTCTCTGCTAAATAATACCTAAAATATTCGATTTGCCAGTGAAGGTGTGATTTACGCTTTAAGAGTGAAAACATTTTCGAAAAAAACAATTTAAGGTCATCTTCAATTTTATGGTCATTCATACAAGAAGTGTGAATTTTAGACATTAACCCAGTCCAATCAGTGCCTAGAACATCCATGGTTATGGCTAGTCGATCTTTTCCCAAAAATTGTTGGTGAAATGGTATAAATAACAAGAAAAAGAAAGCAATATAGCTTTAATAATAAGGTAGAGGCACTCAAAATAGTTTTCGTATGGATCACTTGGTGATATCCATCGAAAAAGAGAAACGGGTGTTTTATCCACCCTATAGAATGAAGAGAAGGATTGAGTATAGCCTCAATTATAAAAAATAAACTAACAGTATATTGTGCCCTCATCCGTAGTAATGTTTAAGGAGGGAATCCATCAGACATAGGGTAGTGGTTGCTAAGGCCATCTTCCCCTAATAGTCACTCAGGGTTAAAGGTTTGGTGGACTTTAACCCTGAGTGACTATTAGGGGAAGATGGCCTTAGCAACCACTACCCTATGTCTGATGGATTCCCTCCTTAAACATTACTACGGATGAGGGCACAATATACTGTTAGTTTATTTTTTATAATTGAGGCTATACTCAATCCTTCTCAGAATTCAGAGAGTAGTGGTTAATGATTCTTACTCTGAATGATCCAAGGTTATCAGTGGTGTACCCCAAGGTTCAGTGCTGGGACCCTTCCTTTTTAATATCTTTATAAATGATATTGGGTCTGAGATCAAAAGTAACATTTCTGTCTTTGCAGATGACACCAAGCTATGCAGTGGAATAACGTCCTTACAGGATGTCGCCAATTTACAAGCCAACCTCAATGCTCTGTCTAATTGGGCGACTATGTGGCAGATGAGGTTTAATGTTGATAAATGTAAAGTTATGCACTTGGGGGCTAAGAATATGAATGCATCATACATACTAGGGGGAGTAAAACCGGGGGGATCCGTAGTGGAGGAGGATCTGGGGGTTTTGGTAGATCATAAGCTCAATAATGGCATGCAATGCCAAGCTGCGGTTTCCAAAGCGAGCAAAGTCCTTTCTTGTATTAAGAGAGGTATGGTTTCCAGAGAGAGAGATATCATTTTGCCCCTGTTCAAATCATTAGTAAGACCTCATCTGGAATATGCAGTTCAGTTTTGGGCACCAGTTCTCAAAAAGGATATCGGGGAACTGGAGAAAGTGCAGAGAAGGGCAACCAAACTGATAAGAGGCATGGAGGAACTCAGCTATGAGGAAAGATTAGAGGAACTGAATTTATTCACTCTTGAGAAGAGGAGAATAAGGGGGGATATGATTAACATGTACAAATATATAAGGGGTCCATATAGTGAACTTGGTGTTGAGTTATTCACTTTACGGTCAACACAAAAGACAAGGGGACACTCTTTACGTCTAGAGGAAAAGAGATTTCACCTCCAAATACGGAAATGTTTTTTCACAGTAAGAGCTGTGAAAATGTGGAACAGACTCCCTCCAGAGGTGGTTCTGGCCAGCTCAGTAGATTGTTTTAAGAAAGGCCTGGATACTTTCCTAAATGTACATAATATAACTGAGTACTAACATTTATAGGTAAAGTTGATCCAGGGTAAATCCGATTGCCTCTCGGGGGATCAGGAAGGAATTTTTTCCCCTGCAGTAGCAAATTGTATCGTTCTCTGCTGAGGTTTTTTGCCTTCCTCCTGGATCAACTGTGGGTATAGAATTGGGTATATGGGATTGTACGATATATTTTATTTTATTTATTTATTTTTTATGGTTGAACTGGATGGACTTTGTCTTTTTTCAACCTGACTAACTATGTATAACTATGTAACTATATCGATAACAAATCGGTTACTAAAGTACGAAAATTCTTGTATGACAGAATAAAAATTTGGAAGTGATGTAATGTGTTGTATTGTATTTGGGGTATTGTATTTTCAGGCGAAAATTGTACTGATTAGCTGAAAACCGTACGTGGAATATTTTCGCGATTGTCACTTCGGAAAATTTTCGGGCGACAGCTGTGTACTAACGATCAGATTATCGTACGATCGCATTGAAAGACAATTTTTTGTACGATATTCTGATCATGTGTACGGAGCTTTAAAGGTGATGAAATAGCCAGGGGGTGTGGATAGAATCAGACAAGATCGGAAGTGAACAACTTCCCAGTGTCCTAAAAGGAGCATGCGCAGTACAGGCGGCAACGGTAAAGCTCTAGGATCTGATGCTGCAGTGGTGGTACCGAGAACAAGGAAGTGAAACTGAATGGAAGGATTAACAAGGTTTTTATTAGTCTATACTGCCTTTCTCAACCAGGGTTCCTCCAGTGCTTGCAAGGAGTTCCTTCCCATTAACCATCACTGTACTGTGAGCCATAGATAAAATCATTTTTAGCAGGGCTTCCCTGAATTCAGTTATTTCAATAATTCCTCAGTGTTAAAAAGGTTGAGAGAAGCTGGTCTATACAAATTGAATATAATAATGCATTATTTAATCTGTATAAAAAATTTAAGATAAATGCATTAAAACAGTTTTGGGCTCAATAGCACTTGAATGTTTTGCAAGGTTGCTCTGAGATACTCTTCTACATTGACCTGTGCTTAAAGTGGTTGTAAAACCTTGCATATACCCAGTGAAATGGCTGGCCAGGTGATACACGGAGATGAAAAGTCCAGAATTTATGATGCTTGTCTGAGTTGTCAGAAAACAGGACAGGGAGCTAAAATTACACACTGCTGAGCTGATTAGAGGGAACACACACACACACACCTGATGCTGTCAATCAGCTGGAGATCCCTCCCCCGTCACCTTTTTTTTTCTTGATGTCAGGAAAACCCGTCAGAAGTGATTTATGCTAATAATAGAGGATGGAAGCAGCAGACAGAAATGACACCTAGTGCTCTGGACTGAGATGAGTACACACTATAGATGGATATGCTTTGTCCATATTTCATGTCTGAGGTTTACAACCATTTTAATCCGCAGTACAGCCTTTTGTAAAGATAACAGGCTCATGTTTATGCTCCAACTTTTGTTTAGTTCTCTTTTGTTTATGTTTTTAAATAAACCTGTGATAATTTACACTCGGTTTCAGTGGGAATGCAAATTTATTCTTTAGGGTCCTTTCACACGGGGCGGATCCGTGCAGATCCGCCCCGTGAAGCTCCGCTTGCTCAGCGGGGATCGCTCCGTTGATCCCCGCTGAGCCGACGGATGACTGGGCGGTCCCCGCACACTGTGCAGGGACCGCCCTGTCAGAGCGCCGCTCTCCCCTATGGGGAATCGGATGATGACGGACCGTAGAGTCCGTTGTCATCCGATCCGCTCCGCCGACGGAAGGAAAAATAGGGTTTTCCTCCGTCACACTTTGGCGGAGCGGATGTCAGCGGACATGTCTCCGCTGACATCCGTGCCTCCATAGGGGTACATGGAGGATCCGTTTCAGGTCCGCCTAAAAAACTGACAGGCGGACCTGAACGGACCTCCGTGTGAAAGAGCCCTTAGTGTGTGTGTGTGTGTGTGTGTGTGTGTTTTTTATATATAATATAATGTAGGGCCGAAACAACTAATCGATTAATCGACAACTAATCGATTATGAAATTAATCAATTACCATTTTCATCGATTTATCGGCCAGTAACATAATGTGGTTAAAAAATAACTAAAATTAGCCCTTTATAGTACAAAAAGAGCAAATCGCTACTGTAAATATTACTTTCACTGACCCACAGTAAAAAAATTAACCCCTTACAGTAGCGATTATTTGCTCTTTGTACTAATTTTAGTTTTTTTAACCCCATTATGTTACTAAACATCTCAGGCCTGGGTCACACTTCTGCGTTTTTTGGTGCTTTTTGCAGAAACACACTCCAGTCCATTTACATGGTTTCCTATGGGACACGTTCTCATCCATGATTTTTTCAGCTGCTGCGTATTTGGAAAGGGCAAGGACTTTTTTTAAATGCAAAACGGTGCTATTTCATTTTTTTGGTTCAATATACTTCAATGGAGAAGCTGCTGAAAAGCATGTAATGCGTTTTTGCGGCAATTTGTTTTTTTTAATCTGCCCAACAACAAATTGGCCAAAAAAAAAGAAAAAATGCAAATCGCAGCAAATTTTTTATTTTAAAGGCTATTGACCGATTAATCGAAACAATAATCGGCCAACTAATCGATTATGAAAATAATCGTTAGTTGCAGCCCTGTGTGTGTGTGTGTGTGTGTGTGTTCAAGTATTCAGAAGTTTTTTTTTTTTTTTTTTTCTTACATGTTTATTTCCTCTTTATGCAGGAATCTAAGTAACAATAGAATTATCACTTTGGAAGCTGGGTCCTTTGACAACTTGTCTGGGTCTTTAATAGTTTTAAAACTGAACAGGAACAAAATCGGTTTGATTCAACCAAAAAGCTTGAAGCTCCCTCATTTGCAGTTCCTGTAAGTATTTTACTCTCCACCTTCTGTCTGGATTGTCTAAAGAATGTGGCAATAGCAATGAAAGCCAGATGATTACAGCTCATAAGGTTATGTAAATTGACACACTTCATTCTTGCAGTGAATTGAGGCGTAACCGAATTCAAATTGTGGAGAGCCTGACTTTTCAAGGGCTGGATTCGCTGAAATCTTTAAAACTGCAACGGAATGGTATCGGCAAACTCATGGATGGGGCGTTTTTTGGACTAGACAACATGGAGCAGTTGTAAGTGTTCTCTGATTGCATTTCCGAATAGTTGTGTGTCTGCATAGGAACTGATAATGTGTAAAATTAATAGTAATCCTATTCCAATGAATGGATAATGCAGGCTTGATTAAAGCTCTGTATCCAGGTGATTGAGTTCCTGTGTGGCTTTAAATGCTGGGGTATGTTCTTGCCACTCATAAGAGCCTGAGAAAGCCACTTAACCACATAAGGACCGCCGCACGACGATATACGTTGACAGAATGGCACGGCTGGACACAAGGGCGTACAGGTACGTCCCCTTTAAGATCCCAGCTGTGGGTCACGCGCCGCCGCAGGCGCACTCGCGTCCCGGTTCTGAAGCTCCATGTACGCGCCCGCGGGACCGGCGGACCCGATCGCCGCCCGTGTCCCACGATCAGGTCACAGAGCTGAAGAACAGGGAGAGGTAAGTGTAAACAAACCTTTCCCAGTTCTTCCTAGTGGCATGTCAGTGATCGTCTGTTCCCTGTCATTGGGAACGACGATCAGTGATGTCACATGCCAAGCCACGCCCCCAACAGTAAGAATCACTCACTAGGGCACACTTAACCACTACAGCGCCACCTAGAGGTTAACCCCTTCACTGCCAGTGTCATTTTTGTTCACAGCGCAAAAAATAAAAACCGCACAGGTGATCAAATGCCACCAAAAGAAAGCTCTCTTTGTGGGGAAAAAAAGGACGTAAATTTTGTTTGGGAGCCACGTCGCACGACCGCGCAATTGTCAGTTAAATCGACACAGTGACGAATCGCAAAAAGGGCCTGGTCCTTTAGCAACAAAATGGTCCGGGGCTTAAGTGGTTAAATGAGTGTTAACACATCTTAACCCCTTCCCATCGACCACACACATATATGCGGCCTCACGGAAATATGCATATATGTGGCCCCACTAAAAAAAGCCTATCTCCCTTTGTGCTGGGAGCTCGCTGCACAGCGCACTCCCAGCACAGAGATCTGGGTCTCACTGAGAGCCCCAAGTCTTGTACTAAAGATCGGGACCTGGAACTGTTGGTTCCAGGTCACCTGATCACTGTGATGGCCTCTGATTGGCTATCACATTGATCAGTTACTGTGAGCCCACCCCTGTGTTTACCTTCTATTCTGAATGAAGAGAAAGATACATTGTATACAAACAAACTGTGTATATACATTGGAGAATAAAAAACTGTGTTATTGTATAAACGTATCCAGGAGCAACTATAAATGTTATACAACACCAAAAGAATATGCAAGAAGAAAAAGCTGCGCTATGTGAACCTGTGTTTGCATTAACCAACCACACTGATATTGAAAAGAAGGTGATTTACTGTGATAAATACATAAGCAAAAATATTATAAATAAATAAACATATCATAACTCTATAACTATGAACATGGATTTAAAGCTAATGGCAACTAATATAACGGTGCCACTGAGCATCAATAATCTGCCACCAGGAGAAATATTAATCACCAGTGAAGGATAATCGGAGAAGAAAAAAACAGTGAATAATAAATATATTAGTCCATATAAAAATTATATAAGGGGAGGGAATAATATCTTCAGTAATCACAATGGCAACGGTACTAGTGAATACAAAAAAAATAAGTAGAAAAATAGTCCATATAGATGATAGTGAAGTATCCACGGTGACCAATAATCCACAACACCCGAGAGGAAGTGAGGATAGGAAAGTGCCTCCACCTAAGAACACACTGCTGCTTACCGGATGGGTATGATCTCTTGTTACAGGAGATCGAGGAGCGCTTATGGCTTATAACTCAGCCTGGGGTCTCTGTGCCGTGCAATAAACGTCTCGGCTTCAGTGGTGATGGTTCTCATACAGATATAACCGGTTCAAAAATGTGTCCAGTTGCAAAGTTTAAAAACGGCATAAAAGGAAAAATCGAGCCGGCCGGCTCTCGATAGCAGCCCGTATACTTCCGGGACTGGCGCACACGCGGTGACGTCAGAACATCGTTCCTCCCACCGTTTCGTCACTAGAGGGACGTACGTGGTCACTGTGTATGCTTCAGATCATATATTTTTTCTCTTATAAAGGTACATAGTATCTTCCTCTTCTTGCAGGAGCGAAAATGTAAACAAACCAAAATGTGTAAAAAAAACGAACATTAAATTAATGACGATTAAGATCAAGGTTTGCCAGTGTTAGGCCTCGTACACACGACCGAGTTTCTCGGCAAGAACCAGCAAGAAACTTGCTGGCAGAGATGTCTTGCCGAGAAACTCGTTAGTGTGTATGGTTTCTCGTCAAGAAAACCGACAAGTAATCGCGACGAGAAAATAGAGAACCTGCTCTCTATTTTCTCGTCGAGATTCTCGTCGGCATGTTTCTCGACGAGAAAAGTGAGTGTGTGTACACTTACCTGTCCTCCCGGAAGCCCGCGCATGTTCGAAATGAATTCGACGCATGCGCGGTAGCTTCCTAGGCATAGGTAGGGTATACCAAGATGGCGGCGACGGCATCGAATGTGACGAGCGCATGCTCGTCGTAGTCGATGACGTCACCGCGTACGCTCCATTCAAAGAACCGCGGGTTCTTTGAATCGAGCGTGTGTACACTCGAGCGGGACAATTTTCTTGTCCAAGAATCTCGTCGAAAAAAACGGGCACCTAAACCCCCTTCCTAACCATACCAATTTTCAGCTTTCGGTGCCCTCACATTTTGAATGACAATTAGTCATGCAACCCATATGAAATTATTGTCCTTTTTTCACACAAATAGAGCTTTCTTTTGGTGGTATTTAATCACACCTGGTGTGTTTTGTTTTTTCCGGTATGAATGAAAAAAAACGAAAATTCTGTAAAAAAAAAAAAAAATTGTTTTTTTTTATTTGTTTCTTTATAACATTTTGCAAATTTTGTAAAAAAAATTCTTCCAAATTTTTGGGCAAAATTTATACTGCTACATATCTTTGGTAAAAACAACCCAAATCAGTGTAAATTATTTGGTCTGTGTCAAAGTTATAGTCTACAAGCTATGGTGCCAATCACTGAAAATTGATCTCACCTGATGTACTGACGTCCTATGTCATTTCTTGAGACACTAAGCCCAGGTTCACACTGGGCTGCGGGAGTGAAGCCGTGCAAGTTCAGTTGAACTCGCACGATTTCACTCTCGCTGGCAGTCCCGATTTCAGCTGCGATTACAAAGACATCTGTGCGGGTTTCAGCTCAGATATCAATGTAAATCGCGGCCGAAATCGCAAAAAGTAGTACAGAAACTACTTTTTGAAATCGGTGCAGCGCCGCAGATGCGGCGTCGCACCGATTAGGACGGTGCCATTGCCGGCAATTTGCGGCAAATATCACAGTTTTGACATGCGATTTGACATGCCAAATCGCATGTCAAAACGCACCAGTGTGAACCAGGGCCAATACAAGCTAAGAAAGTACAAATACCCCCCAAATGACCCCTTTTTGGAAAGTAGTCATTCCAAGGTATTTAGTGAGAGGCGTGGTGATTTTTTCCGAGCAAAATTAGGATTTTTTAAAAAAAAATTTTACAAAATTTTCATATTGGCAGGTTATTTCTCACACATACACTTTATATGCAAACCACAAATTACACCCCAAAACACATTCTACTATTCCTCCTGAGTATGGCGATACCACATGTGTGAGACTTTTTTTTTTACAGCATGGCCACATACAGAGGCCCAACATGCAGGGAGCACCATCGGGTGTTCTAGGGGCAAATATTTCATATGTAATTTGACTACCTATTATACTTTTGTGAGGCACTGTAGTGGCATGGATGAGCCGTGGATGGGGATGGCTGAGCATGGTTGAGCCATGAATGTGGATGACTGAGTATGTATGACTGAGTATGTATGACTGAGTATGTATGACTGAGTATGTATGACTGAGTATGTATGACTGAGTATGTATGACTGAGTATGTATGACTGAGTATGTATGACTGAGTATGGCTGTATATGGTTGAATATGGATGACATGCATGGGATCGGGATGACTGAGCATGGATGGATGAGTTCCTGAATTGGGAACAGAGCAGCGCTGTGGGCACTACAGATCCATCCCACAGCGCTGCTGCACCCGATCTCTCCGCTCGCACTGTATCGATCGATCGGACATGACGCCGGTTTGTTTACAAGTGATGGAGCGGACACGTGGTAAACGGCCACTGTCTCAGATATTCCCAGGTGCCTGGGGCGTGCGAGAGCGCGATTCTCGGAGGACATCATAGTACACCCTCCCAGGGTTAGTGAGCCTTTTATTTGTTGCTGTCATTTGGCTATAGTGCAGTTGTTAAGTGGTTAAAATAAATGTTTTTGTGTGTTTTTGTTCTTCTTCTTTTTTTTTTTTTTTTTTTTTTTTTTTACTCTTTTTTTTATTATTTTTCCTTTAAATAATAAAAAAAAAAATCATGAGATGTGCAATTTACCACCAAAAGAAAGCCCAATTTTCTTTCTCGTACATCACGGGACACAGAGCGACATAGTCATAACTATGTGGGTTATATAGATACCTTCAGGTGCTGGCACTGGCAACTTCCAAAACCGGAAGTACCCTCCCCTATATAAGCCCCTCCCATCCAGGAGTACCTCAGTTTTTTGCCAGTGTCTAAGGTGTTGGCCAAAGAGTAACATGTGTTTTCACTGGGCTTGCGTACAGGTTCTTTTATGGGCCTCAGTAAGCTGTTCCGGATCCGACCAAAAAAGCTTCATAGTTAAACGGTCGGTACCCGGGCCTTGCAAGAGAAGAGCAAGGTTTTGCCTGTAATGCCTCTCTTAGGAGGGCTGGGATCCAGAGCTCTGGTCATACCCACGACCAAGATGTTTTCTGTGCAGGGTGCTATACAGGTCCAGGGGAGTGGAATCCTTGGGAACCCGGTCCCTGAAGGTTTAATTACAATGCCTGCCGTGATAGGTGAAGTTTGGGCTTCTGTGGACCAAACAGAGTCCTGCGGCGAGGAAAAGGTAAGTGGGGGCCCTCAGGAACTTGGTTCTATTGGGGGACCCCCAAGCCTAATTTGTCTTTCTGCCTGTTACCTAAGGTATTCCCGCTAATATTCTGTGCATGCCTGTTACTACTAAGAAAATGTAAAAAAATTTAATAGTAGGCAAGAAAAAAAGAAAAAATGGTAAGACCGCAGTACCTGTGTTAATCACTAGAGGCCGCTGTGGTTCTTTTTCTTGTAATGTGGATTTTTTTCTTCCAAAGTCAAATCCAGGCAGTTGGTAAGTTCTCTGCTGGGAAGCTGTTTCCTCTGCCCTGTTGCTGCGCTCATCCATCCCCGGGCCCTGCGGCAAACAGGGACCCTGGCTCCCATCTAGTTCCCTAATTTTAAAAAAAGCGCCGAAGGCGCACGTGCCCGCACGCGAGCACGTGCCTCTATATATAGAGGCGACCTGAAAAAAGGGGCGGAGCTGGTGGATGACGCTCGGTGCGCGCCGCGGCGCTTCTGCGCATGTGCGGGCGTCCAGCGTGTTTAAAGGCACAATCACAGGTGTCAGCTGGCTATTAAAGTGCACAGACAGAGCTAGCAACAGTAAAATAAGGCACACAGAGGCGGTTGATGCAGGCATCCCCTAGAAAGGCACTTTAGTAGACACCAACTGTTATATAGCAGCTATTGTGCTAGACTATTATCAGTAAAAGTGGTGTATTACGGCTGGAATACCTCAGCTTTGGGCTTAGGAATATGCCATCCAGAGGCTCCGGAACTAAATCTTCCAGGAAGCGAAGGGGGTCTCCATCGGGCTCTGAGGATCTTGGGCATGCTTCTAAAGCACCAGTCTCCCCTGAAAATTCAGAGGTTAGTGACCGTAGAGACCCCGCAGGAGTACCTGGTACTGTGGCTGTCCTCAGTTCACCTGCTCCTGTGTATGTAACAGAGGAGGTTTTTTCCTCAGCTCTGGGAGGATTGGAAGAGAGATTGACAACATTGATCGCTGCCTCCCTGTCACAGGGAAAGCGCGCCCGATCTCCGTCTCCTCCTTCAGAGTACCTGTTAGCGGAGCAACAGTCCCATACAGGGATCGACCTGCCTGAAGGGGATCAGGATGAGGTTGATTCTGTTATAGAGGAATCAACAGTGGAGGAACCTTTCTCAGCATCTCAAGCTGAAAGATTATGGGTTCTGTCCCTGACTAACATGGTCAGATCAGCATTTAAAATGCACCTTGCGGAGCCATCAACCACGACTGTCTCCTCGTTGGGGTCGCTAAAAGCTCCCCAGACTGTTTGTTCCTTTCCACTTCACCCTTTACTGGAAGGGCTCATTTACCAGGATTGGGAACATCCTGATAAAATATTTACTTCCCCCAAGAGATTTCCGGTGGTCTATCCCATGGAGGATAAGTTCATCAAAAAATGGAGGGTCCCTACAGTGGACGCAGCCATCTCTTGTGTGAATAAATCACTGACATGTCCAGTAGATAATGTCCAAATGTTCAAGGACCCAATAGATAAGAAATTGGAGTCCTTATTAAAAGCTGCTTTCTCTACAGCAGGCTTGGTGACACAACCAGCAGTGGCAGCTATTGGGGTCTGCCAAGCAGTGAAGGATCAGTTGAAACAGGTCTTAAGGGACTTGCCAGATCAGCAGGCTCTTGCCTTAGCTGATCTACCTAGAGCCTTATGCTTTGCGGTTGACGCCATAAAGGATTCAATCCATCAGGCCTCCCGCTTTACGCTGTCTGTAGTACATATGCGCAGGCTTCTATGGCTCAAAAACTGGTCTGCTGAAGCTCCCTGTAAAAAAATTGCTGGTTAGCTTCCCATTTCATGGTGAACGCTTATTCGGGGAAGACCTGGACAAATATATCCAGAAAATTTCCAGCGGTAAAAGTACACTCTTGCCGGTTAAAAACAGAGTTAGAGGTCCCTCTTTTAAGAGGCCTGCTTCTCCAGTCCCTGGGGCATCGGCTGTGAAACAGTTCCGACGGCCTCCTCGGTCAAATCCCGGGGGTAAAAATCAGAGACAATCGCAGGGTAATAAGAAACCCTGGGTCAGGAGAGGTACAAAACCTCCCCCAAAGTCAAATTCATGAAGGGGTTGCCCCCACTCAATCGGGTGGGGGGAAGACTCCAGTTGTTCGCAGAGACCTGGTGGGACACGATCAGAGACAGATGGGTGCTCTCCGCAGTAAGTCTGGGATACAGATTGGAGTTAAAAGACTCTCCTCCTTCCCATTTTATGAGGTCAAACGTGCCAAGGGATCCCCGGAAGAGAGAATCCCTCCTGTTGGCACTAGAACAACTATTGCTCCAAGGAGTAATTATGGAGGTTCCCCTGGAAGAATGGGGGTTCGGGTTTTACTCAAACCTCTTTACAGTCCCGAAGCCAAACGGGGACGTGAGGCCCATATTAAATCTAAAAGGGCTAAACAAATTCCTGCATATCAGGACTTTCCGGATGGAGTCGATCCGATCGGTGGCCACTGCCCTACAAGGGGAGGAATGGTTAGCCTCGTGCTTATTTGCACATTCCCATCTTTCCAGTCCACCAAAAACTTCTACGCTTTGCAGTAGAAGGGCGCCATTTTCAGTTCAGAGCCTTACCCTTCGGTCTGGCCACAGCACCACGAGTGTTTACAAAAATTCTGGCCCCATTATTGGCCAATCTAAGAACACAAGGTGTAACGATCATGGCATATCTAGACGGCTTCTTGCTGATAGACCATTAAGTGGAAAATCTAGAAGTGGTCGTTCACAAGACAATCAAGTATCTGGAATCTCACGGTTGGATTATCAACCGAGACAAGTCAGCCCTAAAACCAGTCAAAAGTCTGGAATACTTGGGGCTAAGGCTGGATTCAGACCAGAGAAAAAATTTCTTGCCGCAAGAAAAGGGGTCGTCTTTGAGAGATTTGATCCACCTAGTGGATACAAAAAGACACCCGTCCATACGCCTGTGCATGAGGCTGCTGGGAAAAATGGTGGCATCTTTCGAAGCAGTACCCTACGGTCAATTCCATTCAAGGAATTTGCAAAGGGCCATACTGTCAGCCTGGAACAAAAAAGTCCAGGCCCTGAACTTATCAATGTCCTTGTCCCCTTCCGTTCGCAAGAGCCTCCGTTGGTGGTTGGTTCCCCAGAATCTGGAAAAAGGAAAATCCTTCAGTCCGATTTCTTGGAAGGTGGTCACTACAGATGCCAGCCTTATAGGCTGGGGAGCAGTACTGGAGCAATGGTCTCTCCAGGGCAGATGGTCAGATGCAGAAAATGCCCTGCCCATCAATCTCTTAGAGATACGAGCAGCCCGGTATGCCCTAGTAGCATGGACATCCAATCTCCAAGGGTCCCCTGTCAGAATTCAATCAGACAATGCCACGGTAGAGGCATATATCAATCATCAGGGTGGCACCAGGAGTCGTGCAGCCCAGAGGGAAGTAAATTACATCCTGAAATGGGCAGAGAGATATGTCCCAGCCATATCCGCGGTATTCATTCCAGGAGTGGAGAATTGGAAGGTGGACTTTCTAAGTCGCCAACAATTATGCCCAGGGGAATGGTCCCTTCACCCCGAGGTTTTCCGGACAATATGTCAGCGGTGGGGAACACCGGATGTAGATCTGCTAGCATCCAGATTCAACGCAAAGGTGGACAGGTTTGTCTCTCGGACAAGGGATTCCCTAGCTTGCGGCTCGGATGCCCTAGTGTTCCCTTGGGATCAGTTCAAGCTGATATATGCATTCCCACCGCCACAATTGTTACCTCGATTACTCCGCAGAATCAGGGTAGAAAAGAAACCAGTGATTCTGGTGGCCCCGAAGAGCATGGTACGCGGAGATTGTAAAAATGTCTGTGGGGAGTCCTTGGACTCTCCCACATCGTCCGGACCTGCTTTCGCAAGGACCGATATACCACCCTTCCTTACCAGCCCTAGGTTTGACGGCCTGGCTATTGAAGCCCACATTCTAAAAAAAGAGAGGGCTCTCTAATCCTGTGGTATCTACCATGATCAATGCTAGGAAGCCGGTATCCAGGCAGATCTACTATAGAATCTGGAAGGCGTACATCGCCTGGTGTGAGGCCAAGAAATGGCATCCACGTAAGTACGTAATAGGTAGGATTCTGGACTTCCTACAGTGGGCTGTAGATAGGAAGCTTGCCTTGAGTACTATCAAGGGTCAGATTTCGGCCTTGTCAATATTTTTACAAAGGCCCTTGGCTTCGCATTCACTAGTCAAAGCTTTTATACAAGGAGTGATGCGTATTAGCCCTCCGGTTAATATTCCCATATGTCCATGGGACTTAAACCTGGTTCTGTCGGTTCTACAGAAACAACCATTTGAACCATTACAGCACATTTCCTTGGTTCTTCTCACCAGGAAATTGATTTTTCTAGTAGCCATTTGTTCGGCTAAAAGAGTGTCGGAATTAGCCGCTATGTCCTGTAAAGAGCCATATCTGGTTATCCATAAGGACAGAGTAGTGTTACGTCCTCATCCAGCCTTTCTTCCTAAGGTGGTATCGAGGTTTCATTTGAACCAAGATGTGGTTCTTCCTTCCTTTCCCCAAACCTAGTTCGGTAGAGGAAAAATTATTGCATTCTTTGGATGTAGTAAGAGCAGTTAAATCTTATCTAAAAGCCACTGCTCAGATTCGCAGAACGGATACTTTGTTTATTCTGCCGGAAGGCCCCAGAAAGGGTCAGGCAGCGTCAAAATCTACTTTAGCCAAGTGGATTCGACAGGTCATAATACAAGCCTATAGCTTGAGAAGGAGACCGCCTCCGTTCAAAGTTAGGGCGCACTCCACGAGAGCAGTTGGAACTTCATGGGCAGTGCATCACCAGGCCTCCCTGGCTCAGATCTGTAAGGCCGCAACATGGTCTTCAGTACACACGTTTACTAGGTTCTACCAGGTGGACGTTAGAAGTCAGGAGGATGTCGCCTTTGGGCGCAGTGTGTTGCAGGCCGCAAAAGATCCTCGTGCCTGATGGCGCCCAGCTTATACATGGTGTATCCCCCCCCTCATTTGGCATTGCTTTGGGACGTCCCACATAGTTATGACTATGTCGCTCTGTGTCCCGTGATGTACGAGAAAGAAAATAGGATTTTTATAACAGCTTACCTGTAAAATCCTTTTCTTGGAGTACATCACGGGACACAGAGCTCCCACCCCTCTTTTGGGGACACTTATTGCTTTGCTACAAAACTGAGGTACTCCCGGATGGGAGGGGCTTATATAGGGGAGGGTACTTCCGGTTTTGGAAGTTGCCAGTGCCAGCACCTGAAGGTATCTATATAACCCACATAGTTATGACTATGTCGCTCTGTGTCCCGTGATGTACTCCAAGAAAAGGATTTTACAGGTAAGCTGTTATAAAAATCCTATTTTCCTGAAAAAGAATCAAAGTATAATCCACCTGGATACACTAAATAGTTATGATATGTACAGTTTTATTAAAACATATCAAAGTCGCAAAATTGTGCTTAGTCATTTAGATTTGTTTTACCCTTAGGCGTGAAGGGTTAAACATCACATGGCCAGTTTGTTAAATGACAATACCTACTATTAGATACTCATTTTCTTTGGTTCTTTTAATAGTTCCTCACTGAACTGACTTAATGCCACAATATTTATTAATTTCTGTCTGAAGGTTTGTCTGGGTCATAATATACGAACAGTGATAGGTCTCATTCAACTGGATTTGTTCTGCTTATCCAAGCAGATTCTTCAGTCCTAATGATCAGTTCTTTAGAACTGAAAAAGCTGCTTGGATAAGCAAAGACATGTCTTCAATGTTACAGAACAAGTCCAACTGAATGTGATTAACTTCTCTATGCATAACTATTCTTTCTACCTAACATAATCTAATTCATAAGCTCTCATCAATCTATATCTATCTCTCTATCTCTACTTTGCTACAATGTAAAGTAGTGAGTGTACAGCTTGTATAACAGTTTAAATTTGCTGTCCCCTTAAAATAACTCAACACACAGCCAATAATGTTTAAACTGCTGGCTACAAAAATGAGTACACCCCTAAGTGAAAATGTCCAAATTGGGCCCAAAGTGTTAATATTTTGTGTGGCCACCATTATTTTCCAGCACTGCCTTAACCCTCTTGGACATGGAGTTCACCAGAGCTTCACAGGTTGCCACTGGAATCCTCTTCCACTCCTCCATGACGACATCACGGAGCTGGTGGATGTTAGAGACCTTGCGCTCCTCCACCTTCCGTTTGAGGATGCCCCACAGATGCTCAATAGGGTTTAGGTATTTTCCTAAAAGTAATTTCTTGTAGGTAGGGGGCTGTGATAGGAAATCAACAATGCTGTTGCTATTTGGGAGGCAGTGGTTTAGGGCTTGTTCGTATCATGTCTGTTGAGCTGCGTTTTACTGGCAGGATCACAGGTGAGAAACTTTGCAACAGATTCACGAAAAGCAATTTTGTTAATAAAAAAATTGTATACATTGAAACATGATGCCAAACATACTAAAAAATTGATTTAGGGTTTACATATACTTTTAAAGTGATAATTATTTATTTTTTTTAAATAACAAATATGTCATACTTACCTGCTCTGTGCAATGGTTTTGCAAAGAGTAGCCCTGATCCTCCTCTTCTCGGGTACCTCGCCAGCACTCCTGGCTCCTCCCTCCTGTCAAGTGGCCCTACAGCAAGCAGCTTGCTATGGGGTCACCCATGCAGGCTTGCTCCTAATCCGCTGCTCTGCGTGTCCATTCACACAAGGAGTGGAGCCGTGGCTTGGCCCCAGCCCCTCTCTCTCTTCATTGGCTCACTGACTGTCTCAGCCAATGAGGAGGGAGAGTCCCTGGCAAACCAAGGTTCTTATGCACATCGCTGAATCACAATTAGGCCCAAGTAACTAATACAGGGGCATGGGGAGGGGCCTGCTGCACACAGGTTTTTTACCTGCATGAAGGTAAAAAAACCTTGAGCCTTTACAACCACTTTAAGTTTTAAATAGCAAATTCATGCATTAAAATAAAATGATGGAAAAGGGAGAAGAATATCACGTCGAGCCTAGATTAGTTGCACCACCTGTAGTTATGCTCTAGCTTAAGCCTGTTCCTGAATGATTTTTTTAGCTGGAAAGATGTGTTGTTCCCCCTGTCTTCCTGCAGAGAATTGGAATATAATAATGTCTCGGACATAAATAAAGGTTGGCTCTATGGATTGCGATCTCTACAGCAGCTTATCATGAACCAGAATGCTATTCACAGGATCAGTCCAGATGCATGGGAGTTCTGCCAGAATCTGTTGGATCTGTAAGTAGTCAAGTGCATTTGTGAAGACGTTGAGCTCTGCTCTAGTTTTTCTTTCTCCGTTCTTTTCTTAATAATGATAGATAGCATGAGTTTAACGGTTCCACTGGGTAATCGTTGAGGGGGGGTGGAGACATTTCCAATTTCCACTGATGAGTAATCCCCTTTTTAGAATTTAATTTACCAGACCAATTTTTTCTTCTCAGTAGATGTATTACTGTTTTTTAAATATACAGAAAGTATATTTTAACCCCTTCCTTCCCAGTTGCAGCATCCTTTTAATTGGGCTATGATCAGATGTGATTGGCTGTCGCAATGATCACGTGATTGGGAGCTAGTCTCGCGGACTCCTGATCGTTACTAGGGACCGGGAATTGTCTTTTACAGCTTTGTCCCAGTGCTGTGGGTGTGCTTCCAGCATAAAAACCTCTGCTGCCCATGGACACATTTGTGTGGCTTGTGGGAGTTAAAGCTGACCCTTTTAGCTGCCACACATACAGTGCCTTGAAAGGGTATTCATACCCCTTGAAATGTTTCACATTTTTCTCATGTTACAATCAAAAATGTCAATGCATGTTATTGGGATTGTATGTGATAGACCAACACAAAGTGGCACATAATTGTGAAGTGGAAGGAAAATGATAAATGGCTTTCAATTTTTTTTACAAATTAATATCTGAAAAAGGTGGCGTGCATTTGTATTCAGCCCCCCTGAGTCAATACTTTGTAGAACCACCTTTTGCTGCAATTACAGCTGTAAGTCTTTTTGGGGATGCCTCTAACACATCCAGAGAGTGACATTTTTGCCCATTCTTCTTTGCAAAATAGCTCAACCTCTGTCAGATTGGATGGAGAGCGTCTGTGATCAGCGATTTTCAAGTCTTGCCACAGATTCTCAATTGAATTTAGGTCTGGACTTTGACTGGGCCACTCTAACACATGCTTTGATCTAAACCATTTCATTGTAGCTCTGGCTGTATGTTTACGGTCGTTGTCCTGCTGGAATGTGAACTCTCTGCCCCAGTCTCAAGTCTCTTGCAGAATCTAACAGGTTTTCTTCTAAGATTGCCCTGTATTTGGCTCCATCCATCTTCTCTGACCAGCTTCCCTGTCCCTGCTGAAGAAAAGCACCCCCACAACATGATGCTGCCACCAGCATGTTTCACGGTGTGGATGGTGTGTTCAGGACGATGTGCAGTGTTAGTTTTCTGCCACACATAGCCTTTTGCTTGTAGGCCAAAAAGTAAAATTTTGGTCTCATCTGACCAGAGTACCTTATTCCACATGTTTGCTGTGTTCCCCACAGGGCTTCTCGCAAACTGCTTTCTTTCCACAATGTCTTTCCTCTTACCACTCTTCCATAAAGGGCAGATTTGTGGAGTGCACGACTAATAGTTGTTCTGTGGACAGATTCTCCCACCTGAGCTGTGGATCTCTGCAGCTCCTCCAGAGTTACCATGGGCCTCTTGGCTGCTTCTCTGATTAATGCTCTACTTGCCCAGCCTGTCGGTTTAGGTGGGCGGAAATGTCTTGTCAGGTTTGCAGTTGTGCCATACTCTTTCCATTTTCAGATGATGGATTGATCGGTGCTCCAAAAGCTGTTCAAAAGTTGGGATATTTTTTTTATAACCTAACCCTGATTTAAACATCTCCAACTTTATCCCTGACCTGTCTGGTGTGTTCTTTGGCCTTTATGATGCTATTTGTTCACAAAGGTTCTCTAACAAATCCCTGAGGGCTTCACAGAACGGCTGTATTAATACTGAGATTAAATTACACACAGGTTGACTCTATTTACTATTTAGGTGACTTCTGAAGGCAATGAGTTCCACTAGATTTTAGTTAGGGGTATCAGAGTAATGGGGGCCGAATATAAATGCATGCCATACTTTTCACATATTTCTTTGTAAAAAAAAATTGTAAAAACCTTTATCATTTTCCTTCCGCTTCACAATTTTATGTGCCGATTTGTGCTGATCTATCACAAAATAAATAAATAAAATAAATGTGGAAAATTTCAAGGGGTATGAATACTTTTTCAAGGAACTGTTACTGTTTTATAAGCACTCTGCCAAGGGTAGTGGTTAGTAACCTAAGGAAACCAACTATTTAACTTTTAGCAGTTTGATCTTGTTAAAGTTGACAAAGTAGATATTTGATTGGTTCATGCTACTATAGACTGCTTAGTACTGTAGACTGTTTAGTATTTGTCATTTTATTTAAGTATAAAAACAAGTTGCAGACATGTACCAATCTATTAAGGCCTCATGCCCACTGGCGTTTTTACAGCTGCGTTTTTGAGCGTTTTTTACAGCTTAAAAACGCCTGTCCATGTTATTGTAAATATTTTTTTTTTTTTTGAAAAAAAAAAAAAAAAAAAAAACGTCGGAGCTAAAAACGCGACCGCGCGTTAGTGCGCGTTTTTTGCGCGTTTTTTGACGCTCGCGTTTTTTCCTGCCTAGTTCTGACGCTGAGGAACGCACTGGTCCTGGGTTTTTTTTACAGCTTACAAACGCCTATGCTCTTTACAGCTCAAAAACGCCTAGGTGGGCATGAAGCTATAGACTAACATGGACAGGCGTTTTTAAGCTGTAAAAAACGCTCAAAAACGCGGCTGAAAAAACGCCCGTGGGCATGAGGCCTAAATGTTTAGATACTGGATTTTCTGCTTGATTTTTTTTTTCATGCAGTATGTAAAAATGTAGCCTCAGGTTGTAAAGGCAAGTAAAAAAAAAAAGTGGTAATATTTTTCCAGCTTGTTCTGCTTTTCTGACCGTCTGCATATTTTCCTGTAACCCCCTCCCCCCCCCCTCTAGGGATGTGTCATACAACCAGCTGAACCGTTTGGATGAATTTGCATTTGTTGGGCTGAGCTCACTGGAAAAACTGAACCTAGGCGATAACCGGATAAATCACGTTGCTGAAGGTGTTTTTAAGGGTCTTTCCAACCTTGTGACATTGTAAGTGGCATGAATTTTCTTGTACTTTGTTACATGAGCTGAATTTGGACAATAAAGTAGAACTCTAGGCAAATCGTAAAAACACAAATTAATGTAGTTCTGTGTTCAATAATGCACCATTAAGTATATGCAGGGCTTTTTTTCTCAGACAATAGGTGCAGGAACTCCCCGGACTTTTCCGAGTCACTTGTTTTCTCCGCACATACCCACCTGCAATGTCCCTTGGTTTCCTCCCCTACCCACCTCCCAGTACCGCCCCTTTTAGACAATACAGAACCAAGTATCATTTTTTTGTGTTAAGTAATTTGTATGGAATTTGGTTTCCCCTTCAGCCAGCAACAATAGATCCCCCTAACAATTTACCACCCACAACAAAATCCCCCCCCAGCAACAATAGACTACCGGCAACATCAACAGATCTCCGCACAGCCAGCATTAATAGACTGTCTGGCAGCCATCAACAATAGATCCCTCCCCCAACAGTAGATCTCCTTCAGCAACAATAGACCCACCTGCAAAAATAGATCCCCTCCAGCTAGAATAGATCCGCCAGCAGTGAGCATCAATACCCTGCAGCACACCCCAGCACCCCTTGACATTACATACAGTCAGTCTAGGAGGTGCCGGAACTGCGTTCCCGCTGAAAAAATGCCCTGAGTATATGTTTTAAATGCAAGCAGTGTACATACCTGAATTTGACCGGCTATCGGCCTCTTACAGTCTCTCTATATATAGCAGGAGTGTGAGGGGAATAAGCAGTGAAAGGTGCCAATAAGTTCATGTTCTGACATAAAGCATTGTAATAGGAAGAGAAAGCAGAGGAAAAGAGCTTATTATTCTCCAGTTTCTCAGTTTACTGTGCAGTCACAGGGTGGAACAGGTCCAGGACGACCTGAGCTCAGAAAAGTTTATTAATGCTCTCCATCAGACCGAGGAGAGTTGGTGGTAGAGAAAAGTACTTCAGGGAAAATCTCTGGATTGAAAGTGAATTTACAGCAACAGCTAGTTTTGTTATTTTATCCTTTTGATTTGTAATCTAAAATAGAACTCTAGCAGAGACCCTCTTTGTGGGTTGAGCTTCCTTTTAATAGTGTTAATTACAGTGACAAGAAGAAGTATGTGAACCACTGGGAAAACCTGGTTTTCTGCAGTAATTTGCCATAAAATGTGATCTGATCCTCATCTAGGTCACAACAATGGACACACGCGGTGTGCTTAAGCTGATAACACACAAACAATTCAAATTTCTTGTGTCTTTATTGAACATACCCATTAAACACTCACGGTGCTGGGGAAAAAAGTAAGTGAACGCTTCTAGTTAATAGCTGGTCGAGCAAATTTGGTAGATCTGGATTTGTGACCATTCCTCTCTACAAAACTGCTTCAGCTCAGACACGTTTTTTGTAGGATGTCTGGTGTGAACTGCTCTCTTGAGCAACATCTCTATGGGCTTAAGGCCTGGGCTCAGACTGGGCCACTCCAAAAGGCACATTTTCTTTTTCTGAAGTCAGTCTCTGGTGGATTTACTTTAATGCTTAGGGTTGCTGTCCTGCTGCATCTTTCTACTAAGCTTTAGCTGGTGGACAGCCACTCTGTAGGATATTTTGGTAAATTTGAACTTTAATTTTCCCCTCGATGATGGCAGATGGTCCAGGCCCTGTGGGAGCAAAACAAGCTTAAATCATGATATTCCCTCCACCATAGCTGTGCCCTTTTTGCGCCATATGCAGTGCCAAATATTCTTCTTAAACAATACAACTTTTGTTTAATCAGTCCACAAAACATTTTCCCAATAGCGTTGCAGTTTACCAAGCTGCTCTTTGGTAAACGTCAGGCAATTTATTTCAATTTTTTGGGTAGCAGCGGCTTCCTTTGTGGTGTCCTGCCTATTCAAAGACTTGCATATGGTAAACTCATGAACAGGGATGTTTGCGAGTTCAATGATGTCTTCAAGCCTTTAGCTGTTACTTGTGCATTCTTTATCATATTGAGCATTCTACATTGTGCCTTGGGAGTCATATTGGCTGGGTGCTACTTCTAGTCAAACTTGTTCGAGTTTAAACATAACAAAAGCAAATCAGATACAGCCAATAATACATAAAGGAGTATACATTTACACTGGCATAAAACAGGACAGAACAATTAAGGAACATGAGTTGAGATAAAATATTTTGCTGTCTGGTAAGAGCCGGTTCACACTGGGGCGGCATGACTTTGGGGGCGACTCGGCAAGGCGATCTCAAGACGACTTGAGAGGTGATTTACAAAATGACGTCTGTATTGAAGTCAATGCAAGTCGCCCCCAAAGTCGTACAAGAACCTTTTTCTAAGTCGGAGCGACTTGCGTCGCTCCTATTAGAACGGTTCCATTTTATAGAGCGGAGCGCGACTTGTCAAGCGGCTGAGTCGCCTGACGAGTTGCCCCTATGTGAACCGGCTCTTAGGCTAGCAAAAGGCTGATGGATGCCTAAACACTTTGTGATTGCCTTGTATCCTTTTACAACCTTATGCAGACCAACTACTCTTGATTGAATGTTTTCAGGGAGCTCTTTTTTGCAAGATATGGTTCACATTAGCTTATGCTTCTTATGAACACCATTCTTAAAATATTTGAGACTTTTATCTAAGTAGCTCCAAACCACAACTCCAAACTTATTTCATTAATTGGACTCCAGGTGTGCAAACTACGGACTCTAATTGGCTTTTGTTGAAGTAATTAGTTTATGGGTTTGCTTACTTTTTCCTCCATCACTGTAAATGTTTAATGGATGTATTTAATAAAGAGAAATTAGAATTGTTTGTGTTAGTAGCTTAAGCACATTGTATTAGTCTAGTGTTGTGACTTACATGAGGATAAGATCAAATTGTATGGCAAATTACTGCAGAAAACCAGCTAAAGTGGTTGTAGAGGCACAAGGTTTTTTTATCTTAATGTATTCTTTGTATTAAGATAAAAAGCCTTCTTTGTGCATCAGCCACCTAATACTTACCTGAGCCACATCTCGATCCAGCGATGTTGCACAAGAGACTTGGCTTTCCGGGACTCCCTCCTCATTAGCTGAGACAGCAGCGTGGCGCCATTGGCTCCCACTGCTGTCAATCAAAGTCAGTGAGCCAATGAGGAGAGAAAAGGTGCAGGGCTAGGCCATGGCTCAGTGTCTGAATAGACACAGGGAGCTTCGGCTCGGTGCCCCCATGGCAAACTGCCTGCTGTGTGGGCACTCGACAGGAGGGAAGGGCCAGGAGCACCGAAGAGGTGGATCTGAGGCTCTGGGCAAAACCACTGCACAGGACAGGTAAGTATAACATGTTTGTTTTTGTTTTTTTATTTGTTAAAAATAACAGACTTCAGTATCACTTTTAAAGGAGAAGTCCAGCCTAAGCTCGTTTGGCTGGGCTTCTATGGATCACAGGTGTGCAGTTCATTTTGTACTCCTGTGACCCGGTTTCAGCAGAGAGTCGACTGTAGTCCGCTCTCTGCTGACGTCACAGAAGTCATCCCGACCAATGGAAGTCTGGGTCAACCAGGTACCTGGACTGAGAGCCTGAGACCGCTCGATCCGCCCCCTCCACAGCTCAGCGCTTCAGTGCGTGAGGAGGGAGAAGAGCAGAGAGCCTGTGACTGACAGTCTGCAGCTCTTTGCTCACCGAGCTCTGAAGCATCTGATTTTTTGCATTTATACTGCATTTTTGTAAATCCGTGTTTAAATTGGGCTTGCTTACTGGAGTTAAAAAACTGGTCTATTATGCTTAGACTGCAATTGTAGATGGCTTTATAATGCAGCAAAAATGACACACTGCACGTTAACTTCATTTGACCTAAATTAAATCTTCTCCCTACTTGCATCATTTTGTTTGAAGCTGCTTCTGCATTTACATTGACTTGTATGGCGAAGTTTTGACACAAATGCAAGCCTGTAAGAAAAAGCGAATCAACATAGGCACTATTATTACAGGAGGCATTGGAGGCCCTAAAAATTCAATCTACACACAGTTCTACCAGTTAACAAGATGAGCTTTCAAAATTATTTGTCTAAAGTAGCAAAAAATCTTCACTATGTAAAATTGCAAAGTTTTGCATAAGTAGCGCACAAGGTGGAGCTAAATGTAAAAAAAAAAAATTGGCAAAAGGTAGGCCTTTTACTGCAGATAAAGTACACCCACCTGCCTATTCACAATCCTCTGTGGTATTGGAGCAGAATGTGAAGTGAGCTGCTCATCTACAGCTCAGTGTACATTCCAGTGTGCTGGGATGACTGCACCCCCGCACAAGCACCGGAGTGATGTCATCCTGTGCTTGCCAATCAAAACAGCCAAAGACTGTAAGAAGCTGGTGAAGGACCTTATGGGCATTGAGCTGTTGGAACTACAGTAAGTAAGTGCTTTTAGTTCCACTTTAAATAATGCTAGGGTGGTCTGGTTCTGAACTAGAGGTGCTCCAGCTTTTGAACAGCTAAAGAAATGATGGCAGGCACCATGTCTCATGTATTTGCCAAATATGCGTAGGACAACCGCAGTCTAATTGACGTCTTCAGTGTATCTAAAATAAGTGTGAGCTATGAACTTAGCAGAAGAGGAAAAAATGGTTACTGGAAGGATTAAGCAGTGTATTTAGTTAGAATTAATTTTTTTCCAGCTAGAGGATTCTTAACTTATTTTATATCTACCGTATTTTCCGCCGTATAAGGCGACTGGGCGTATAAGACGACCCCCTAATTTTCCAGATAAAATTTGGGTTTTGGGATATACTCGCCGTATAAGACGACCCCCTTCCGACTAGCCATACCTCACCATGCCTCACTATACCTCACTGTTCCCCTGCATGCCTCACTGTTCCCCCCGCATGCCTCACTGTTCCCCCCGCATGCCTCACTGTTCCCCCCGCATGCCTCACTGTTCCCCCCGCATGCCTCACTGTTCCCCCCGCATGCCTCACTGTTCCCCCCGCATGCCTCACTGTGCCCCCTCGACGATCACATACCTTATCCCTGATGTAGAATCTCCAGTCAGACCGCGGCCGTCCATTTTTCAAAAGCCGCGCCGCCTCCTCATGCTGTTCCGTGATAGGCGGAACACTCGGCTTCCCAGCAAACACTGTGTTCAGTGTTCCGCCTATCACAGATGCCCTCTCATCCGAGGATGAGAGGGCATCCGTGATAGGCGGAACACTAAACAGAGGCTCTGCTGGGAAGCTGAGTGTTCCGCCTATCACGAAACAGCATGAGGAGAAGGCGCGGCTTTTGAAAATGGACGGCCGCGGTCTGAGATTATAAGGTAAGGTCAGGTACCGGCGTATAAGACGACCCCCGACTTTTGAGAGGATTTTTAGAGGTTAAAAAGTCGTCTTATACGCCGGAAAATACGGTATATATTTTTATCAATAGCAAACCAAATATTATATGCCGTATATTCTTTTTAGGGCCAGTTCACACCAGACGCAGTCCCATACAGTTTTGTGCGCATTTTTTCTGCACTAAAAATGCATGCACAGTGTTTTCCATGTATTCCAATGGCTCTTGTTGGCTCTAGTTCACACCATGCAGTCAGTTTCCGGGGCAACAAGAGAAAACACTGTGCATGCATTTTGTGCAGAAAAAAAGCACACGGAACTGCGTCTGGTGTGAACTGGCCCTTAATCTGTAATTCTGAACTAGTACTCTGACCACAGTTGAAAAAAATGTTATAAAACTTTAACCATAAATTCCTCTTTGGATTGACCGTACAATTTTGTCACATGGTACTATTTAGTTAGCTGTTCTTGAGTATAGGTTTTGATGGTGAAGTTTCTGAAAAGCCTCTGAAAGTGAGCTGGGGAGACTTTTTTATTGTTGGTTTGGGTGGGATGGGTGTATAAAGTAGTTATGTCATGGTCTCTAAATAGGGACTCTGACTAATCGTACACGTTTTTGACTGAGTGCAGTTAGATAACTGTAAGGCCCCTTTCACACTGAGGCGTTGAAAAAACGCTCAAAAATTATGGGATTTTGTACCTCTATTTTACCGGTTCGCGGTAAAAATAGCGCTAACGCGTGTGCGGTTTTACCGTGTTCGCGCTAAAAACGCATACGCGTTAGCGCTATTTTTTAAAATAACGCTTATGCCTATGCGTTTTTACCGCGGTTCCCATTCATTTCATTGGGGATAGGCGTTTTTACAGCGCTATTTTATGCGCCCTAAAGTTTCTCTAAAAAAGCGGTTTGCAGGATTTTTTCCAACGCCCAGCCAGCATAACGCCTCAGTGAGAATGCTGGGGCAGGATTATTTCAGGCGTTATTACAGCGCTATTTTTAGCGCGAAAACGCGGTAAAAACGCCTGAGTGTGAAAGGGGCCTAAATGTCTGAAGTGACACAAAAAAATCTATGCAAGTGTCTATTCTGAATTCAAAAATTGTACAGTCTATGTTCCTCCAAATTCCTGTGTTTTTTTATTTTTTATTTTATTTGTTCTAAACCAACTTTCTGCTAGACGTTGCCTTCATTTCCGGAAATGTCGGTTTCCCAGCAGACTTCAGGGAAGGTTTCTTCATCAATAGAATTGTGTTCAGTAGTGCGTGTAGCAAGAGACAGAAGTATTTACACTCTCTTGCAAGAACAAAGGTACATTTTCATGACCAGGTCAACAAAGAGAGCATTTTACAAGAATACATGTCTCAATGCTTGATTAAAACATAAAATTACCGGGCCTGCATAAATAGAAGTTAGAGCATACATATTAATAGGGGGGAATAAATTTACTCCGTCCTGAAAATCAGATTTTATGAATGGAATTTGATGTTCAGGGTCAGTTCACACATTGAGAAACGTGTTATACTTGCCTGTTCTGTGCAATGGTTTTTCATATAGCAGCCCCAATTCTCCTCCTTCTCAGTCCCCCACCAGCACTCCTGGCTTTGTTCACCACCCCCCAAGCCAATATGTCCCTGAATGTGAGTACTGAGCCCTTATACACCTTGGGAGTTCCTAATGAGAGAACATGCCATTGGTAAAATCTAGGGCTGCAACTAAGGATTGTTTATATAATCGATTAGCTGTTTGATGTATTGTTTTGATCAGTTAATCGTATAAAAACCTAAAAAAAAGTGTGGTGTGTATATATGTAAAGTTAAAAAAAAATTTTTTTATATGTAGTGATAAATCTAAATAACCAGCTATATGGTTGGAGAAGAAGATATTTAAAGCGGAGTTACACCCATTTAAAAGTCAGCAGCTACAAAAAGTGTAGCTGTTGACTTTTGATAACCAGACACTCGCCTGTCCCACGGTCCAGCGATGCGGCCGCCTGAAGCCTCGCTTCTCTCCCCCTCCTCTCTGCGACTCCGGCATTGCAAGTGTGGCTTCGAAGCCGGGGACGCATTAAACAATGCGCGAGCCATGCTGCGTGTTATGAATGACAGGCAATCTTCTCGGACGTGTCCCAGAAGATTGTAGGGAGGGGGGAGAGGTGAACTTCCGTGCGGCGCCAGGAGAGGAAGTAGAGCTGGTACCTGTAACTAAGTATCTGCGCCCCCCCCCAGAAACAAAATTGCATGCAAAATGTGGCATGTCAGGTGGTCACAAATACTTAAAGCGGAAGTTCTCCTTTTGGGTGAGAAAAATAGAATAGAATATAAAGTGCTATATGTAAAATAAATAATTGATTTAGAAATATACAACATCAAATGATATGTGCATCACAACAATACCAATGGTGCTCCAAGGGACACTTTTTTTTTTTTTTAATAAAGGGTCAAAAACTCTTTCTTGTGGTTACTTTCTTTCTCGTACATCACGGGACACAGAGCGGCATAGTCATTACTATGTGGGTTATATAGTTTACCTTCAGGTGCTGGCACTGGCAACTTCCAAACCGGAAGTACCCTCCCCTATATAAGCCCCTCCCATCCGGGAGTACCTCAGTTTTTTGCCAGTGTCTAAGGTGTTGGCCAAGAAGTAACATGTGTTTTTCACTGAGCTTGCGTACAGGTTCTTTTGGGCCTCAGTAAGCTTTTCCGGATCCGACCAAAAAAAGCTTCATAGCTAAACGGTCGGTACCCGGGCCTTGCAGAGAAGAGCAAGGTTTTGCCTGTAATGCTTCTCTTAGGAGAGCTGGACCCTGGGATCCAGAGCTCTGGTCATACCCACGACCAAGATGTTTTCTGTGCAGGGTGCTATACAGGTCCAGGAGAGTGGAATCCTTGGGAACCCGGTCCCTGAAGGTTTAATTACAATGCCTGCCGTGATAGGTGAAGTTTGGGCTTCTGTGGACCAAACAGAGTCCTGCGGCGGGGAAAAGGTAAGTGGGGGCCCCTCAGGAACTTGGTTCTATTGAGGGGACCCCCAAGCCTAATATGTCTTTCTGCCTGTTACCTAACGGTATTCCCGCTAAATATTTATGCATGCCTGTAACTACTAAAAAATTTAATATTTTTAATAGTGGTCAAGAAAAAAAAAAAAAATAGACTGCGGTACCTGTGTTAATCCACTAGAGGCCGCTGTGGAACGTTTCTTGTCATGTGGACTAGTTTCTTTTCATCAGAGCAAGTCCAGGCAGATGGTGAGTTCTCTTGTGGGAAACTGCTTCCTCTGCCATGTTGCAATGCTCGTCCATCCCCCGGCCTGCGGCAAAGGGCCCTGTCTCCTGTCCCTAGTTTCCCTTTTCAAAAAAGAGCGCCGAAGGCGCACGTGCCCGCGCGCGAGCACGCGCCTCTATATATAGAGGTGAGCTGGGAAAGGGGCGGAGCTTGGGGGATGACGCTCTGTGCGTGCCGCAGCGCTTCTGCGCATGTGCGGGCGTCACAGCATGTTAAAAGGCACAATTATGTGTTGTGAGCTGGCTATGGAGTGCAGAGACAGAGCTGGCAACATTTAAAAAAGGCATACAGCAAGCGGTTGATGCAGGCATCCCCATAGAAAGGCACATTAGTAGACACCAACTGTTTTTATAGCAGCAATTGTGCTAGACTATTGTCAGTAAGTGGTGTATTTCGGCTGGAATACCTCAGCTTTGGGCTTAGGAATATGCCGTCTAAAAACTCCGGGGCTAAAAATCCCAGGAAGCATAGGGGGTCTCCATCGGGCTCTGAGGATCTTGGGCATGCTTCGGCTGCACCAATCTCCCCTGAAGAATCAGAGGTTAGTGACCGTAGAGCACCCTCAGGAGTACCTCGTACTGTGGCTGTCCTCAGTTCACCTGCTCCTGTGTATGTAACAGAGGAGGTTTTTTCCTCAGCTCTGGGAGGGCTGGAAGAGAGGTTGTCAACATTGATCGCTGCTTCCCTGTCACAGGGAAAGAGCGCTCGATCTCCGTCTCCTCCCTCAGAGTTCCTGTTAGCAGAGCAACAGTCCCATACAGGGATCGACCTACCTGAAGGGGATCAGGATGAGGTCGATTCTGTTGTAGAGGAATCAACAGTGGAAGAGCCATTCTCAGCATCACATGCTGAAAGATTATGGGTTCAGTCCCTGACTAACATGGTCCGATCAGCATTTAAAATGCCCCTTGCGGAGCCATCATCCACTTCTGTCTCCTCGTTGGGGTCGCTAAAAGCTCCCCAGACTGTTTGTTCCTTTCCGATCCATCCTTTACTGGAAGGGCTCATTTACCAGGATTGGGAGCATCCTGATAAAATATTTACTCCTCCCAAGAGATTTCAGGTGGTCTATCCCATGGAGGATAAGTTTGTCAAAAAATTGAGGGTCCCTACAGTGGACGCAGCCATCTCTTGTGTGAATAAATCACTGACATGTCCAGTAGATAATGTCCAAATGTTCAAGGACCCAATAGATAAGAAATTGGAGTCCTTATTAAAATCTGCTTTTGCTACAGCAGGCTTGGTGACACAACCAGCAGTGGCAGCTATTGGGGTCTGCCAAGCAGTGAAGGATCAGTTGAAACAGGTCTTAAGAGACTTGCCAGATCAGCAGGCTCTTGCCCTAGCTGATCTACCTAGAGCCTTATGCTTTGCGGTTGATGCTATAAAGGATTCAATCCATCAGGCCTCCCGCCTTACGCTGTCTGTAGTACATATGCGCAGGCTTCTGTGGCTCAAAAACTGGTCTGCTGAAGCTCCCTGTAAAAAATTGCTGGTCAGCTTCCCATTTCATGGTGAACGCTTATTCGGGGAAGACCTGGACAAATATATCCAGAAAATTTCCAGCGGTAAAAGTACACTTTTGCCGGTTAAAAACAGAGTTAGAAGTCCCTCTTTTAAGAGGCCTGCTTCTCCAGTCCCTAGGACATCGGCTGTGAAACAGTTCCGACGGCCTCCTCGGTCAAATCCCGGGGGTAAAAATCAGGGACAATTGCAGGGTAACAAGAAACCCTGGATCAGGAGAGGTACAAAACCTCCCCCAAAGTCAAATGCATGAAGGGTTGCCCCCACTCAATCGGGTGGGGGGAAGACTTCAGTTGTTCGCAGAGACCTGGCGGGACACGATCAGAGACAGATGGGTGCTCTCCGCAGTAAGTCTGGGATACAAATTGGAGTTAAGACTCCCCTCCTTCCCATTTTATAAGGTCAAACGTGCCAAGGGATACCCAGAAGAGAGGATCCCTCCTGTTGGCACTAGAAAAATTATTGCTCCAAGCAGTAATTATAGAGGTTCCCCTGGAAGAATGGGGGTTCGGGTTTTACTCAAACCTCTTTACAGTCCCGAAGCCAAACGGGGACGTGAGGCCCATATTAAATCTAAAAGGGCTAAACAAATTCCTACATATCAGGACTTTCCGGATGGAGTCGATCCGATCGGTGGCCACTGCCTTACAGGGGGAGGAATGGTTAGCCTCGATCGACATCAAAGATGCTTATTTGCACATTCCCATCTTTCCAGTCCACCAAAAATTTCTACGCTTTGCGGTAGAAGGGCGCCATTTTCAGTTCAGAGCCTTACCCTTCGGTCTGGCCACAGCACCACGAGTGTTCACACAAATTCTGGCCCCATTATTGGCCAATCTAAGAACGCGAGGTGTAACGATAATGGCATATCTAGACGACTTGTTGCTGATAGACCACTCAGTGGAAAAACTAGAAGTGGTTGTTCACGAGACAATCGAGTATCTGGAATATCACGGTTGGATTATCAACCGAGACAAGTCAGCCCTAAAACCAGTCAAAAGTCTGGAATACTTGGGGCTAAGGCTGGATTCAGACCAGAGAAAAATTTTCTTGCCTCAAGAAAAGGTGTCGTCTTTGAGAGATTTGATCCACCTAGTGGGTACAAAAAGAAAGCCATCCATACGCCTGTGCATGAGGCTGCTGGGAAAAATGGTGGCATCATTCGAAGCAGTACCCTACGGTCAATTCCATTCAAGGAATTTGCAAAGGGCCATACTGTCAGCCTGGAACAAAAGAGTTCAGACCCTAGACTTACCAATGTCCTTGTCCCCTTCCGTTCGCAAAACCCTCCGTTGGTGGTTGGTTCCCCAGAATCTGGAAAAAGGAAAATCCTTCAGTCCGATTTCTTGGAAGGTGGTCACTACAGATGCCAGCCTTATAGGCTGGGGATCAGTACTGGAGCAATGGTCTCTCCAGGGCAGATGGTCGGATGCAGAAAAGGCCCTGCCCATCAATCTCTTAGAGATACGAGCACCCCGGTATGCCCTAGTAGCATGGACATCCAAACTCCAAGGGTCCCCTGTCAGAATTCAATCGGACAATGCCACGGCAGTGGCATATATCAATCATCAGGGTGGCACCAGGAGTCGTGCAGCCCAGAGGGAAGTAAATTGCATCCTGAAATGGGCAGAAAGATATGTCCCAGCCATATCTGCGGTATTCATTCCAGGAGTGGAGAATTGGAAGGCGGACTTTCTAAGTTGCCAACAATTATGCCCAGGGGAATGGTCCCTTCATCCCGAGGTTTTCCGGACAATATGTCAGCGGTGGGAAACACCGGATGTAGATCTGCTAGCATCCAGATTCAACGCAAAAGTGGACAGGTTTTTCTCTTGGACAAGGGATCCCCTAGCTTGCGGCTCGGATGCCCTAGTGTTCCCTTGGGATCAGTTCAAGCTGATATATGCATTCCCACCGCCACAATTGTTACCTCGAATGGTACGCGGAGATTGTAAAGATGTCTGTGGGGAGTCCTTGGACCCTCCCACATCGTCCGGACCTGCTTTCGCAAGGACCGATATACCACCCTTCCTTACCAGCCCTAGGTTTGACAGCCTGGCTATTGAAGCCCACATTCTAAAAAAGAGAGGTCTCTCTAATCCTGTGGCATCTACCACGATCAATGCCAGGAAGCCGGTATCCAGGCAGATCTACTATAGAATCTGGAAGGCGTACATCGCCTGGTGTGAAGCCAAGAAATGGCATCCACGTAAGTACGTAATAGGGAGGATTCTGGACTTCCTACAGTGGGCTGTAGATAGGAAGCTTGCCTTGAGTACTATCAAGGGTCAGATTTCGGCCTTGTCAATATTTTTTCAGAGGCCCTTGGCTTCACATTCACTAGTCAAAGCCTTTATACAAGGAGTGATGCGTATTAGCCCTCCGGTTAATATTACCATATGTCCATGTGACTTAAACCTGGTTCTGTCGGTTCTACAGAAACAACCATTTGAACCATTACAGCATATTTCCCTGGTTCTTCTCACCAGGAAATTGATTTTTCTAGTAGCCATTTGTTCGGCTAAAAGAGTGTCGGAATTAGCCGCTATGTCCTGTAGGGAGCCATATCTGGTTATCCATAAGGACAGAGTAGTCTTACGTCCTCATCCAGCCTTTCTTCCTAAGGTGGTATCGAGGTTTCATTTGAACCAAGATGTGGTTCTTCCTTCTTTTTTCCCCAAGCCTAGTTCGGTAGAGGAAAAGTTATTACATTCTTTGGATGTAGTAAGAGCAGTTAAAGCTTATCTAAAAGCCACTGCTCAGATTCGCAGAACGGATACTTTGTTTATTCTGCCGGAAGGCCCCAGAAAGGGTCAGGCAGCGTCAAAATCTACTTTAGCCAAGTGGATTCGACAGGTCATTATGCAAGCCTATGGCTTGAGAAGGAGACCGCCTCCGTTCAAAGTTAGGGCGCACTCCACGAGAGCAGTTGGAACTTAATGGGCAGTGCATCACCAGGCCTCCCTGGCTCAAATCTGTAAGGCCGCAACATGGTCTTCAGTACACACGTTTACTAGGTTCTACCAGGTGGACGTTAGAAGTCAGGAGGATGTCGCCTTTGGGCGCAGTGTGTTGCAGGCCGCAAAAGATCCCGGGGCGGAGTTCACGGGGGGCGTGGTCTGAGAATGGCGGTGTGAGGAGCTGCTCTCCCTGAATTCCCAGCCCTCCCCGCTGGATGTAGCGTTACGATTGCCCTATAGCTAGGTATGAGCCCGGCTAAGCTAAGGAAAACGCAGGCCTCTGTTCTTAACCTGGAGAAGACAGAGAAGACAGGACGGACGGAGATAAAGGACTACTTTACTGGCGTCCAGACCCGCAGCGCCCGAATAGATAACATCAACTCAAGAGGCAGGGAGACCTCACGGCAAGCGGAAAGGATGAGCACGGGGGGACAGTCTGAGCTCCAGGGTAGCGATCTTGTGAATACCGCACCTCTTTTACCTTTGACGCCGAGCGGTGCAGGAGTGGAGACCCAGACGGGATGCACTGCAGCTGGACGTGAAGATACAGGTACAAGCGAGCTCAGTGAGTTCAGCAAGATTAGGGACCTGCTGCGGGCGATGCCGACCAGGGCAGACATAGAAGCGTTACCTACTAGGAAGGACATAGAGGTTATGATTTCCCAGGTGTCTGAGATCCATCAGCGGGAAATACAGGAGGTGCGGTCGGACGTGCAACAGCTGAGTCAGCGGGTTGCAGAGAGGGAAGCTTCAGCTGACGGAGTAGAGGGGAGGCTGGTAAAGATGGAACAGGAGCTGGCTAGTTATAATGAACATGCATTGAATTTGCAATTACATATAGAGGAAATGGAGGACCGAGGCAGACGAGGGAATGTGCGGTTACGAGGTATCCCTGAATCTGTGGGTCATGAAAATCTCAGAGAAACGGTGGTCGCTATATTTAAAAAGATACTGGAGCCTAACCCACCAGAAATATTTGAAATAGACCGGGTGCACAGAGCTCTGGGTCCCAAACGGAGGGAAGAGGACAGGCCTCGCGACATTATCTGTCGAATACATAGATATGCGTATAAAGAGGACATTGTACGGAAGGCATGGAGTGTGGGGGTCTTAGATGTTAATGGAGCCAATGTTAAGATAATACCAGATCTTTCCTATGCGACCTTACAGCGTCGAGCTTTACTAAGACCTCTACTAGACCAGTTGAGGGAGATGGGTTTAACATATAGGTGGAGATTTCCGTTCGCATTGACTATACGGAAAGAGGAGACTTCTTTTACTCTGAATAGGATGACGGACTCCGCCGATCTTTTTGTATTCCTGGGGATCCCTACCTTCCCATTACCAAACTGGCTGAGACCATTACAATTCCCCGGACAACGGGGGAACCAGTCCCAACAGACAGGGGAGCAGCCCCGGACTAATAGATGGAGGCGAAGGACACAGGAAAATATAGAGCAGGAGGCTAAGCAGGGATAGAGCTGCACAGCTTACCGTATTACTCACAGCACTTTTCACATTTCTTTCACCCTTTTTTTTTTTTTTGCTGTTCCTCCTCTGCATTCTCGAGGTGCCCATGAGACACCCCTGTGGCACCTATGGAAAGAAGAAGGAGACTGAAAATGGACATGGACTAATTCCAGGTACTCTCACCTCCTTTCCCGTTCCCCCTCCCCCTTTTTCTCTCGTGTTGAGGAGGAGTGGGAAAACCCTGCATAAGGGTATATAAAGGATATATAAAGAAGAGAGGGAGGAAGAGAAGATCCCTCATATCATTTTTTTGGGGGTTTTTTTCTCTCCCTCTCCCTCCCCCCCCCCCCCCCCTTGTTTGGGGAAGACTTCCTCTCCTTGGTGGTTGTGTGTTATGTTTTAAAAAGCATACATAAATATATATATATATATATATATATTTTTTTTTTTCTTTTGATGTGGATGATACCCTGGAATAGACAAATATAATAGACTGAAATAAGGGGGAGGGAGGTTGATAATGATAATGAGATGGGTAATGCCTAATATAATCTGGGTGTGGAGCGTATGGGGCTATTGTGATTATATTTGGTTATGCTTTGGGGGGAGGGAAGGGGGACCTTTAGGGTGAAAAAGGGAGGAAAGGGGGGGGGTGAAAAGGGGGGGGCGGGATGGTATATGAGATTTGGAGGGGGGGGTATGGGGTATTGGGTAGGGAGGGGGGGGGTTGTAAAACACATTGTAAAACACATTTTTGTAATAGCTTATATAAAAGGGGGAATGTTTGGGGGAAATATCATCTCTAACAGAGGGTACAAGAGAGAGGTAAGCACTATAGAGATATGTAATGTACGGTAAAGGGGTACGGTACTCGTAATCACAGTTGGGTTTGTTTTTTGGTTTTTTTGGGGAGTAGGATGAGGGGAGGATAGTAAGAGAAAGTAAGGGGGGTCACTTAGAACTCACTATTAAGGGGGAGGGGAAGGGGTGGGGGTTGTTTTTGTTTTCTTTGCTTTGTGTTTTTTTTTTTTTTTCTTCTTTGTATGTAGGGAGGAGGAATCACATAAAGGGTCCTCCCGAACTCCCAGTAACCTAATTAGAGAGACATACAGAAGCTTAGCCCCCGCTCAATCCCTGTTCCCCCTTAAGAATTCCCTAATCCGGGATTTAAATTACCAATTAGATAAGCAATCTTAGCGTTGGGGTTTATGCTTTTAACCATGGCAATGGTCGTGGGAATTGAATGGATTGGATCTTATTTTATTTTTTTTGGGTATAATATATTTTATGTTGAAGGAAGGGAGAGGGAGAGGATGGAGAGGAGGGGAGGGGAGAGGAGGGAGGGAGGAGGGGAGGGGAGAGGAAGGAGGGAGGAGGGGGGAAGGGAGAAGGGAGGGAGTGAAACTTTTGTTTGTTTATGACTTAAAATATATATATATATATTTCCCCTTATCTTAGGGGACATAATATGGTTACAATTTGGTTAATATATGGTTAATATCGGATGCAGAGGGGAAACTGAAAAAAAAAAGTCTAATAGTACTGATGTATATATATACCGGAATATAAGCTGTTTGTAATAGGGCAGACAATAAGAATAGTGTTGATGCGATCGGCGGGGAGGGAAGGGGAAGGGAGGGGGGAGGGACCTCAACCGCATATTCTTGACTGAACCCCCACCTAGGTAAGTACTCACTTAAGCGGTAAACCCAAAGTGAGTACAAAATAGTAACTTTTAATTTGAATCCCTCTACTTCTTAAAGGGGGATACGGGGGTGCTCTTACCCACCGTAACACATTAGGGTTGTTAGAACCCTTTTGCTTTTTGCTTTTTTTTTTTTTTTTTTCTCCTCTCGGCTCGGTAGGGGAGATGGAGGAGCTGAGAGTTATCTCTCTAAACTCTAAGGGGCTTAATACCCCAGAAAAAAGGAGGATGCTCCTTCAAGACTTGAAACGATTAAAATCGGATGTGGCATATATTCAAGAAACACACTTTAGAGAAGGCAGAGCACCAATTCTGAAAAATAATCTTTTTCCATTGGTATACCACGCCTTTAATAGGGCAAGTAAATCTCGAGGAGTATCTATATTAATAGCAAGACAAGTACATTGGAAATTAATAGATCAAAGAATAGACACAGAGGGCAGATTCTTGTTTCTTAAAGGCATGATTGAGGGTAATAAAGTGACTTTGGCTACGATATATGCACCTAATACTAATCAAGATCAATTCATTTGTGCCACCCTTAATAAACTTATGAAATTTACAGAAGGGAAATTACTCCTGGGAGGAAACTTTAATCTCCCCCTAGATCCTAAAATGGATACCTCAGCAGGAAGATCCTCGGTAGCTAAAGGCCTTCGTAAGAGGGTCTTACAGACCTTCCATAATTTTCAACTCACCGATGCCTGGAGAGCGTATCACCCAGATGAAAAGGACTATACCTTTTATTCAACTCCACATAAGGGTTACTCTCGGATCGATTTATTTATAGTCCCACACAATATGGTAATGGAGAGCAAAGAAATAGAGATAGGGAGTATCACATGGTCTTACCATGCTCCGATTACCATGACAATGAGTTTGAATAAACAGTCGGAGGGAAAGATGAGACAGTGGCGACTGAATGAGAACCTGCTTGAGGATGAGGTAACGGTTCAAGAGGTAATGAGAGAAATTGAATACTATTTTCAATATAATCTTATACCAGAGATAGATGCAGGGATAACATGGGAGGCGCATAAAACTGTAATAAGAGGGATTCTTATTAAGCATGGCTCTAGGATAAAGAAGGATAGGGAAAAGCAACTGAATAAATTACTTAGACATACAAGTACTGGAGACCAAACATAAACAAGACCCGAGAGGAACAGGAGAGAGGGAACTTTTAGCCCTACGTAGACAAGTGACAGATCTATTGCATTATAGAGCTAAGGCAGCAGTACAGAGATGCCGGAGATATTATTATGAATCAGGAGACAAATATGGTCGAACATTGGCTAGGGCTATACAAGAACAGAAAACCCAATCATATATCCCTTATTTGGTGGATTTGAAGGGGAACAAGATATATCTCCCCACTCAGATAGCTATGATTTTTCGTAAGTTTTATCAGACTTTATATAATCTGCCTACTACAATGCAACCCCAAAATAATGAAAACAAGATAGAGGAATATATAGCATCGTCAGGTATCCCCCAATTATTAGAACAGACTAGAGAGGACATGGAAGCGCCTATCACATTAGAGGAACTACAGGAGGCCATTAAGTCAGCTAAACCAGGTAAAGCCCCGGGTCCAGATGGATTTACATATAAATACTATCAGAAATTTTTTCCACTTCTAGGTAAGCAGATGGTACAAATATTTAATGCAATAGGACAAGGGACAAGGTTTACACCAGAAACGCTGAAATCACATATTACTCTTATACCGAAGGAGGACAAGGATCCATCAGCATGTGGCAGTTACCGCCCTATCTCTCTACTCAATGTAGACCTAAAAATTTTCACTAAAATACTGGCCATGCGTATCCAACCATACTTAACAGATTTAATACATCTAGATCAGGTAGGTTTTATACCAAGTCGAGAGGCCCGAGATAATACTATTAAAATCCTGAACCTTATCCATGTAGCCAACCTCTCAAACACGCCCACTGTGTTCTTAGGAACAGATGCCGAAAAGGCATTTGATCGGGTTAGTTGGCCTTTTGTGTTCTCAGTGCTACGATATGTTGGGATGGGGGAGAGGATGGTTGGATGGATATCGAGTGTATATACAAGATTAGAGGCACAAATGAAAGTAAATTGATTCATATCTGATCCTTTTTCTATTTCTAATGGCACCCGACAGGGATGCCCCTTATCACCCCTTCTTTTCGCCCTATCGCTTGAACCCCTACTTTGTACAGTAAGGCAAAACCCCGATATATCGGGGGTAAGAACAGGAGATACGGACTATAAGGTCTCCGCTTATGCGGATGACCTTTTGTTTTCTTTGACGAAACCAATAATATCAATGCCGAATTTGATGGGAGAATTGGATCGATATGGTACCATATCTAACTTCAAAATTAATATGATAAAATCAGAAGCAATGGGGGTATTTATGTCAGTATTACAAACTAGTACCTTGAAAACAAACTTTAAATTTAGATGGTCCTCGACGGCCATTAAATATCTGGGCACCTATATGCCACCCAAATTAGATCAAATTTTTGAATTGAATTTTTTACCCCTATTAAGTAAAATCAAAACCCTATTGGCTAAATGGGACAAGGGTACCTTTTCGTGGTTTGGCAGATGTAACATAATTAAAATGTCAATTATGCCTAAATTAATATACTTATTTCAAACACTGCCAATCCATGTACCTGTAGAATTTTTTAAACGGACGAATGCACTGATAGTAGATTTTGTCTGGGGTCATAAGAGGCCAAGATTACAACGTCGAATACTGACTATGCCTAAACAATTTGGGGGGGTAGCAGTTCCTGACATTCAGAAATACTATCAAGCGGCCCACATGGTGAGAGTAATAGACTGGTGTAGGCATACAAGTTTTAAAATATGGTCAAAGGTTGAGCAATCACAGTGCAGAGTCCCACTGCGTCGAGCGGTTTGGTGCTTTGGAGACCTTAGTTCTGACCTCAAAAAGCACCCAACCTTGGGCCCTACCCTGCGGATTTGCTCTCAAATATGCACCAACACCGGACTATCATCAGTCAACTCCCCCCTGTACCCCATCGTGGGGAACCCACGCTTCCCTATGGGATTACAGGAGGGACCATGGAGAAGACTTTTAGACTTACAGATATTTCAGGCTTCGCATTTCGCGCAAGGAAGGACGATTAATTGGCCCTCACTTAGGGAATTAACTTCACCTAACGATCGCTTTGGCCTTGATTTCTGGAGTGGAGTTCAACTGAGACATTTTTTTAATACCCTACCACCCCTGGAGGGTTTCCTAAGACCATTGACTCCTTTAGAAAAGTTGTGTGAAGAAACAGGCCCTTGTTACCATACACTTTCCAAAATATATGGATTATTGATTGCCCCCCCCCCAGAAGATTATGTTCCCCCATATATAAGGAAGTGGGAAACAATATTAGACGGGACATTTACGCAGGTACAACATAAGCAGATTATAAAGTGGGCGCTAAAATCATCTATATGTACGAGGGCCCAAGAAACGAACTTTAAAATCATGACGAGATGGTATCAAACACCATCACTGCTTAACAAATATTTCCCGGTGATCTCAGATAAATGTTGGAGATGCCAAGAGGAAAGAGGGACATTGCTCCACGTGTTTTGGTCATGCTCGAAGTTAGCACATTTCTGGAGGGAGGTACGTCAGATAGCACAAAAATTTACTGATTATAATATACCAGAAGACCCGGCTTTATTCTTGCTGCATGTTTCTGAAATATCAGGGGAAATATACAGTAGATCAATTGTACGTCATCTTATTAACGGTGCTAGAGCATGTATTGCCCGGCAGTGGAGAGATACGAATCCCCCAACAATCTTTCTATGGTTTAATAGAATTGAAGAAGTAAACAAGATGGAGGACTTGACACTCTCACGTCAAGACCGTCATGAGATTTATTCCAAAACCTGGGCACAATGGAACATATTTAAATACTCGGAAGAAGGGAAGACCCTTTTTTGTAACCCAAGAAGAGGTGGGGGGAGTTAGAGCTCATCTACCTCCCTGTCCGACCCGAGAGAATTTTTTATTTATTTATTTTTTATTATTATATATATTTTTTTTTTTTTTTGTTAAGGTGAGGTAACTAAAGTTTTTTAGAAGGTGGTGGGTAATAGGAGGGGAAGAATCAAAGGAACAGGAATATTCCAATGGAATTAGATTTATGCTCTATTTAAGATCATAAGAATGTGTTAGATGGTTTGGGCCCGTGGGGCATTTATTGGTTTAAACTGAAAGAGAAAAATGTGCTATTTGATTACTTCCCCTGTATGTTGGATAAAATAGATAAATAAAGAAATAAAAAATAAAAATAAAAAAAATAAAAAAGATCCTCATGTCTGATAGCGCTCAGCTTATGTATGGTGTACCCCCCCCCCCCCTCATTGGGCATTGCTTTAGGACATCCCACATAGTAATGACTATGCCGCTCTGTGTCCCGTGATGTACGAGAAAGAAAATAGGATTTTTATAACAGCTTACCTGTAAAATCCTTTTCTTGGAGTACATCACGGGACACAGAGCTCCCACCCCTCTTTTGGGGACACTTATTGCTTTGCTACAAAACTGAGGTGCTCCCGGATGGGAGGGGCTTATATAGGGGAGGGTACTTCCGGTTTGGAAGTTGCCAGTGCCAGCACCTGAAGGTAAACTATATAACCCACATAGTAATGACTATGCCGCTCTGTGTCCCGTGATGTACTCCAAGAAAAGGATTTTACAGGTAAGCTGTTATAAAAATCCTATTTTTTGATACATTTTTGGTGAATGGGTTGGGGCATTCACCTGGGGGGTGGGGGGCAGGGATCTGGGGGCCCTAAAGGGGGCTTCCAGATTCCGATAAGCCCCCTGCCCGCAGACCCTGTTAATCACAGCCCAGGGTTGTCGGGAAGAGACCCTTGTCCTTTTTGTCCTTATCAACATTGGGACATAGTGCTTTGGGGTGGGGGGGAATCAATTTTTGTTTTCTATCACAGTGACGGGAAAATGCAAATTAGCAGAATAGAAAACTTTTGTCGATCAAACCAATGTTTGACCAGTGTTATGTGGTTTTCGTTCAGAAATTACGTTCATTTCAAAATTAAATGTGAAAAAGCGTGAAATTTTTGAATGACATTTGTCCATTCATTGAATGTACAAAGAATTTTGGTACGAATATTCTCATCCAAAAATCAATCATGTATGGCCAGCATGAGAAAATTAGTAGCAGCAGCTTGCTTTTTTTTTTTCTTTTTTTTTTTTGTCATGATGGGGTTAAAAAAAAAAATAGCCTTTTATAATACAAAAAACAGAAGATCACTACTATAAGGGGTTTATTTATACGGTGAAACAGTGAAAGTAATATGTACACTAGAGGTCGACCGATATTTGGTGTTTTTTAATTAATCGGCATCGGGCCAATTGTGCTGGGGAAAAAAAGCCGATTTAAACTTCAGTGCAACTTGCAAATAGCTTCTGTAATAGAAGTCAATGCAAGTTGCCTGAGAAGTTTCCAGTGGAAGCGACTTCTCCCTCCTGGGCAGCCTGCTAAGTGTGAGAAAAGATACAATGTTTAAACTTCAAAGGACTGAACTCTGTTTGTAGAAGTTCTCAGTTTAACCATTTAAAGACTAAATCTTTTTTGACATTTGTTGCTTACAAGTAAAAATCCTGTATTTTCTGCTAGAAAATCACTTGGAACCCCCAAACATTATATATATTTTTTTTAGCAGAGACCCTAGGAAATAAAATAGCGATTGTTGCAATATTTTATGTCTCACGGTATTTGCGCAGCGGTCTTTCAAACGCAATTTTTTGGGAAAAAATACACTAACGAATAAAAAAAAACAACTAAACGGTAAAGTTAGCCCATATTTTTTTTCGTCCAAAAGTTTTGATTACCTGTTTTTGTGTATTTAAGATATATATGTGTGTGTGTGTGTGTTTTTAATCTAATTAATACAAGTGCACTGATTGGAGGCTTGTTGTGTTTAAAATAAATGTTAAAATTTGAAGAAATTTTCTGTATCACTTATTACTTAGCGGAGTAATAATGAAACTTCCGCTTTTCGGAATCCCCCCCCCCCCTCTGGTGTCACATTTGGAACCTTTCAGGGGGAGGAGGGAGCAGATACCTGTATAATCCAGGTATTTGTTCCCTCTTCTGGGCATAGATCACCGCGGTGACTGCGGTGACCTACGCCACATCTGGCGCCTACTCTGCCCCCCCCCCCTCTGACTCAAAAGACAGCATGGACCAGTGGGATCGCGCAGCGCGACTCGCGCATGCACAGTAGGGAACCAGGAAGTGAAGCCGAAAGGCTTCACTTCCTGATTTCCTTAACGAAGATGGCGGCACAGGAACCCGAGGGCGAGATCGGCTTCAGGTGCTGACCTCGCGGGCGCCCAGGACAGGTAAGTGTCCATATATTAAAAGTCAACAGCTGCAGAATTTGTAGCTGCTGACTTTTAAATATTTTTTTCGCGGAACTTCGCTGCTTTCGCACTGGACCGTCATTCTAGAGGCACTATTTGGCTGCCAGCGGGGAGATTATATCCCAGCTAGCGGCCGATGAAGGGGTTAAATGCTGCCGTGTAGCGCCACTGCAGAAGTGCTTTGCAGGCGCTTCGGCAGCAGTGCCAGTTCATTTCAATGGTGGAGGAGCGGTATACACCGCTCCAAAGATGCTACTTGCCTCAGCACTCGGGCTTTCACACTTAGACTGCAGGGGAGCCGTTTTTCAGGCACTTTACAGGCGCCATTTTTAGCCCAAAAGCGCCTGAAAAACGCCCCAGTGTGAAAGGGGGTCTAACTGTTAGATTTTATGAGATGAAGGGGGGAAAAAAATACAAAATCGGCCTAACATATCAGCCCAAAAAAAATCTGCATCATATATCGGCCAATGAGGAAAGATCACCGCTCTGAAGCCTCTGAATCCATGTAATGCTTCCGCCCCACTCCAAGTACACACAGGTGCTGGCTCTGCACAAAATTAGGTGAGGAAAGAAAAAATGCTGGATGGCCGCACTCTGCAAAGGATGCTGGTTTATTAATAAAATCCACAAATACAGCAAAGGCACTCAAAAGTGAACACAGAGATAGGCTAACGCGTTTCACATCGTGAGATGCTTACTCATAGCTATGAGTAAGCATCTCACGATGTGAAACGCGTTAGCCTATCTCTGTGTTCACTTTTGAGTGCCTTTGCTGTATTTGTGGATTTTATTAATAAACCAGCATCCTTTGCAGAGTGCGGCCATCCAGAATTTTTTCTTTCCTCATCATATATCGGCCGCCGCGATTTTTAAATATCGGCATCGGCCAGAGAAAAACCCATATCGGTCGACCTCTAATGTACGCTGCTTAAAAAAAGTAAAGGAACACTTTTTATTCAGAGTATAGCATCAAGTCAATTAAACTCCTGGGATATTGATCTGGTCAGTTAAGTAGGAGAGAGTTGTTAACCAGTTGTTAATCCGTTTCAGCTGCTTTGGTGTTAATGAAATTAACAATGGGTGCACCAGATGGGCAACAATGAGATAACCTTCAAAACAGGAATGGTTTTACTGGTGGAGGCCACTGACATTTTTTCCCCCCCTACTCATCTGACTGTTTTTCACTAGTTTTGCATTTGGCTAGGCTCAGTGTCACTACTGGTAGCATGAGACAATACCTGGGCCCTATAGAGGTTTCACAGGCAGTCCAACTCCTCCAGGATGGCACATCAATATGTGCCATTGCCAGAAGGTATTCTGTGTCTCCCAGCACAGTCTCAAGAGCATGGAGGAGATCTGCTCCTTTGTGCAAGGAGGAACAGGATGACATTGCCAAAGCCTTACAAATAACATCCAGCAGGCCACTGGTGTGACTGTCTCTGACCAAACAATCAGAAACAGACTTCATGAGGGTGGTCTGAGGGCCCGATATCCTCTAGTGGGTCCTGTGCTCACTGCCCGGCACCATGGAGCTCGATTTGGCATTTGCCATTGAACACCAGAATTGGCAGGTCCACCACTGGCACCCTGTGCTTTTCACAGATGAGAGCAGGTTCACCCTGAACATATGTGACAGATGTGAAAGGGTCTGGAGAAGCCGCGGAGAACTTTATGCTGCCTGTAACCTTGTTCAGCATGACCGGTTTGGGGGTGGGTCAGTGATGGTCTGGGGAGGCATATCCATGGAGGGACACACAGACCTCCACAGGCTAGACAATGGCACCCTGACTGCCATTAGGTATAGGGATGAAAACCTTGGACCTGTTGTCGGACCCATACGCCTGTGCAGTGGGTCCTGGGTTCCTCCTGGTGCATGACCATGCCCGGCCTCATGTGGTGAGAGTATGCAGTCAGTTTCTGGAAGATGAAGGAATTGATACCATTGAATGGCCCCCATGTTCACCTGACCTAAATCCAATAGAAAACCTCTGGGACATTATGTTTTGGTCCATCCGGTGCCGCCAGGTTGCATCTCGGTCTGTTCAGGAGCTCAGTGATGCACTGGTCCAGTTTTGGGAGGAAATAAACCAGGACACCATCCGTTGTCTCATTAAGACCATGCCCCGATGTCAGGCATGCCAAGTACATGGGGGCATTTTAAGTTGCTGCAATGCAATTTCAGCAAAATGACTAACCTGCTGCATCATTTTTTCACTTTGATTTTTGGGGAGTCTATCTAATCTAGAAGTAGGATATACGGGGCATTTCAACTGGGAGTCAGACGTGAAGCTATGTGGTAAGGAGGAGGGGGGGGGGGTATAAATATTTTATATTAAAGTAGTACTAAAAGCTGATACATTTTTGCATGTATATACCGTATATACTCGAGTATAAGCCGAGTTTTTTTGCAAATTTTTTTGTGCTGAAAATGCCCCCCTCGGCTTATACTCGAGTCACCTTTTTGCGCCTGATCTCCCGGACTTTGGGGACCCAGTACCGGCCGGCCGTAGGTCCCCTGGACCCCAAACTTGGCACACATGTAGCCCCACTTACTCTACAAGTGTGCAAAGTTTTTTTTGTCCGGAGGACCTACGGCCGGGGAGCGCCGATTTTTAAAGCCGGGCACCCCTTCCATAGACTCCCATGTTAAACTGTCATTTCTCTGGTGACTTTGGGGACCCGGTACCGGTCGGTCGTAACTTGGCACACATGTAGCCCGATTTTCTTCTCTACAAGTGTGCAAAGTTTATTGTCTGGGGGACCTATGGCCGGGGAGCACCAATTTTTCAAAGCCAGGCACCCCTTCCATAGACTCCCATGTTAAACGTCAGTCTAGTCAATGGGCACAGTGAGGCATGCAGATGGACACCCTAGGCTTATACTCGAGTCAATAATAAGTTTTCCCAGTTTTTTGTGGTAAAATTAGGTGCCTCGGCTTATATTCGGGTCGGCTTATTCTTGAGTATATACGGTAATCATTTTAAATATAATGCACAGTATTGCTTAAAGTTTACTTTATATATATTTTATTGTAATGCCTAATAATTACCTCCATTCTTATTGGCCTCCAGCTTCTCTAGGTTCAGATGCTGATCGTCCTGCACAGAGCCCTTAAAGAGGAAGTAAACTCTCCCACTCTGATGCTTCTTTTCATTTAGTCCATTATATTAAGTAATTATCAAGCTAACGCCAATGTAATCCAGCCCAAATCGCATATTACTTACTTTTTTAAAGAAACTTTAAAAAAAATCTTGTTTCCAGGGGTAAGGCAGCACCATCCTATGTATTGTTTTCTGAGTCCACAGTAGAGTGTATTTCCGCACTTACATGGAGCCCTTCCTGTACTGGGCTAAATTTACTGTTTAGTTAAAGTGTATTTTTTCCCTAAAAATTGTGTTTGAAAGACTGCTGCGCAAATACTTTGTGACATAAAATTGCTGCACATCTTCATTGCACCAAATATTGACATACTCCTATTCTGAAACTTTATTTGAGTGCAGATTGTACGACGTTGAGCCCTGGTTCACACACATGCAATTTGTGATGTGTTTTCACAGACATTGATTTGCATGTCAGGCTAAAATCGCATTGTAAACACAATGGTATTCAATCAAACTGAATCACACTAGAAAACTGATTTCAGCACGCATATGCTAAATGTTGCACTTTGATCCCAAAGTGCAACATTTTTATTTTAACATTCACCACTCTAGTCAGATCTTGCTGTTTTGGCGTTCAACTTGAACAATTATTTGATGTATTCCATAAATCGTTTTTGTGTATGCCAGATAGCTGGCGCAGCATCAATAGTTTATCAGGCCCAGTATATTTTCCTCCTTTTCTCATGGGCTGCAAGGATTCTTTTATTTTTATTTTTAATATACACTGCTGCTCACCTTCTTTCCCTTTTTTGCTCCAAGATGTAATTGCTGTATGCTTTTTTAATTAAGCTGGATTTCGACACCTAATATTTAACATTGTTCATACTGTATTCCCATAGACTATAGAGAACATGTGGAAATTGCACAGTTTGTACCCAATTATTCATCCGCCTTTTTTTTCATCCCTAGCTGAGAAAAACGTCTCAATGCATTCATATTCTGTTAGCCTTTGTGCAACCTCCCTAATGCAATAATTAAAACCAATCTGGTAGAGTTAGTGCTGCATGAAAGAGAACAAGAATACATTAATTAGGAGTTTTTTTTGTGGTGCAGGAAGGGCATAAGAACAGATGACAGGCAGACTATGCAGTTCAGGGTCATGAAATGTTCACAAGCAGGAGGGCAGCACTGGTAAATAGGACTCCAATCACTGATGCTTAGCCAAGCATGAGCCAGGAAACTCAGTCAGACAAGGAACTGGCTTTCTCATCTTCCTTTTGCTTTGCGCATCGTCTTGTATTATTAATCAAACTAATGCCAGACTAGAGAAGTATTTCTTCAGTAAATGACTTGTGCTATTTTGCAGGAAAACGCACAGGTATGTCTTATTGAATGCATTTGAAATCTCCTCGATTGTTTCTTTCCCCCTGTCAAAGCTATTTGCGCAGACCTTGGTGTTTCTTAGTGCCTGCTGTTTTTAGCCACTTAAGCCACGAGCCTCTTTCTGAGATTTGGTGTTTACAAGATAAAAACCTTTTTTTTTTTTTTGCTAGAAAATTACTTAGAACCCCCAAACATTATATATATATATTTTTTTTCTAACACCCTAGAAAATAAAATGGCGGTCTTTGCAATACTTTTTGTCACACCGTATTTGCGCAGCGGTCTTAAAAGCGCACTTTTTATTGGAAAAAAACCCCACTTTTTTAAATAAAAAAAATAAAACAGCAAAGTTATCCCAATTCTTTTTATATTGTGAAAGATAATGTTGCCCTGAGTAAATTGATACCCAACATGGCATACTTCAAAGTTGCGCCCGCTCGTGGAATGGCGACAAACTTTTACCCTTAATCTCCATAGGTGACGTTTAAAAATATTCTACAGGTTGCATGTTTTGAGTTACCGAGGAGGTCCAGGGCTAGAATTATTGCCCTCACTCCAACGATAGCGGCTATACCTTGTGTGGTTTGAACACCGTTTTCATATGTGGACGCTGCTCACGTATGCGTTCGCTTCTGCGTGTGAGCTCGTCGGGACGGGGCGCTTTAGGTACATCACTAACCTAGTCTCAAAATGCCAACCAAGCCGCTCTCTTCGATCCTCCTGCTCTCTAGCTCCCTTGTCACCTCCTCCCATTCTCACCTACAGGATTTCTCCAGAGCTTCTCCCATCTATTGCAACTCCCTGCCCCAATCTGTCCGACTGTCCCCTAATCTATCCATCTTTAGACGATCTCTGAAAACTCTTTTCTCTTTAAAGGAGCTTATCCTGCTTCTAACTAATACACTGTTTTACTTTCTCCATCAGCTTATCCCCCACAGCTATTACCTTTTTGTATCAATTGACCCTCCCTTTTTAGATTGTAAGCACTATTGAGCAGGACCCTCTGATTCCTCTTGTACCAAATTGTAATGTAACCGTAATGTCTGCCTTCATTTTGTTAAGTGCTGCACAAACTGTTGACGCTATATAAATCCTGTATAATATAATAACAATTATTTTCATAATCGGTCATTTGGCCGATTTTATTGTTTCGAATAATCGAATAACTTTAAAGCATGGTGTATAATTTTTAATTAATAGGTCGAGTTTAAAAAATAGGCAATTTATTCTTAAATATCTATGTGCAGTGGTAAATATAAATAACCAACTATATGGTTAGGGAGAAAAATCTATATTCCACTCTGAGAATAACAGACAGAACAGATATACTGTCTATAAGAGGTTGAATCTTGTAAATATCATCAGACTCAGATCAAATTTTTTATTTAAAGAAAAAAAAATTAGACTGTTTTGCTGATTTTTCATACAGGACTGTAATAAATTATGTATATAAAAAACAGTCTTCCTTGAAAAAAAATTGAATTTTAAGAACGTTTGTTTTTTCTAATCGTTTGTGGGGTTCGAATCGACATTCATTTTCGACCACAGTGACGGGAAACTTCAAAGGAGCAGAATAGAAAACTTCTTGGTCAAAGGAATTTTCAGACCGTGTATGTGGTTTTCCTTCAGAAAAATACATTCATTTTAAATCTGAATGTTAAAAGGAAGAGACATTTTCAAACAACAAAATTTTTCTTATGAATATTCTCGTCCGAAAATCAGTACTTGTATGGCCAGCATAAGGCTCGATTCACCTGCCATAATGGGGTTAAAAAAACTAAAATTAGTCCTTTATAGTACAAAAAGAGCAGATAATCGCTACTATAAGGGGTTTATGTATACTGTCAAACAGCGAAAGTACCGTATTTTTCGCTCCATAAGACGCACAAGGAGAAAAAAAGAAAAAAATATTCTGCAGTGGGTGGCTGGGCTGGCACCTGGTCCCTGCAGTGGGTGGCTGGGCTGGCACCTGGTCCCTGCAGTGGGTGGCTGGGCTGGCACCTAGTAGAGCTGCATGATTCTGGCTAAAATGAGAACCACAATTTCTTTCTCGTACATCACGGGACACAGAGCGGCATAGTCATTACTATGTGGGTTATATAGAATTACCTTCAGGTGCTGGCACTGGCAACTTCCAAAACAGGAAGTACCCTCCCCTATATAAGCCCCTCCCATCCAGGAGTACCTCAGTTTTTTGCCAGTGTCTAAGGTGTTGGCCAAGGTTAACATGTATTCATCTGGGCTTGTGTACAGGTTCTCTGGGCCTTAGCAAGCTATTCCGGATCCGACCAAAAAAAAGCTTCATAGCTAAACGGTCGGTACCCGGGCCTTGCAGAGAAGAGCAAGGTTTTGCCTGTAATGCCTCTCTTAGGAGGGCTGGACCCTGGGACCCAGAGCTCTGGTCATACCCAAAACCAAGAGGCTATCTGTGCAGGGTGCTATACAGGTCCAGGGGAGTGGAATCCTTGGGAACCCGGTCCCTGAAGGTCTAGTACAATGCCTGCCGTGAGAGGTGAAGTTTGGGCTTCTGTGGACCAAACAAAGTCCTGCGGCAGGGAAAAGGTAAGTGGGGGCCCCTCAGGAACTTGGTTCTATTGAGGGGACCCCCAAGCCTAATATGTCTTTCTGCCTGTTACCTAAAGGTATTCCCGCTAATAGCTGTATATGCCTAAAAAATCCTAGAAATGTCTTTTCATAAAGGAAGTTTTAAAAAAAAAAAAAAACTAAACCTGGAAATGTTTTTCATAAAGGAGGTTTTGAAAAAAAAAAAGACAAAAGTGCGGTACCTGTGTTTGTCCACTGGAGGCCGCTGTGGAATGTCTTTTTTTCTTGGGACTATTCCTTCCATGGTGAAAGTCCAGGCAGATGAGTGAGCTCTCTATCAGGGAAGCTGCATTCCTCTGTCATGCTGCCAAGTAGTTTCTTTCCATCCCCGGGTCCTGGTGAAACAAGGACCCTGGCTCCTCTCCCTACATAGCGCCAAGAGCGCACACGTGCACGCGTGCGCGCACACGCTTTCTCTTAAAGATTTAGCTTCAAAAAGGGGGCGGAGCCTGGCGGATGACGCGCTCTGTGTGCCAAGCGCTTCTGCGCATGTGCGGGCGTCCCAGCAAGATAAAAGGACTCAGTCCACGCTGCTTGCTATGAACACAGAGCATAAAAAGGAGCTGGTAGCATGGTATAGGGGCTTACAGCGGGTGGTTGATACAGGCAACCCCAGAATGACGCATTGGTAGACACCCACTGATGTACATAGCAGCAAATTGCATTAGACTATTTCAGTAAAAGGGTGTATTGCGGCTGGAATACCTCAGCTTTGAACTAAGGAATATGCCGCCTAAAAAACTCCGGGATATACCTCTCAGGAAGTGTAGGGGGTCTCCATCGGGCTCTGAGAATCTTGAGCAGTCGTCTGCACCTTCCTCCCCTGAAAAATCAGAGGTTAATGCCCATAAGGAACCCCCGGGAGTGCCAGGTACTGCGGCTGTCCTCAGTCCACCTGCTCCTGCATATATAACAGAGGAGGTTTTTGCCTCAACTCTGGAGGGATTGGAGCAGAGATTGGCAGCATTAATCGCTTCTTCTCTACAGGAAAGAAAGCGCGCCAGATCTCCATCACCTCCATCAGAGTGCCTGTTGGCAGAGCAACAGTCCCAGGAAGGGATTGACCTACCTGAAGGGGATCAGGAGGAGGTTAACTCTGTTTTTGAGGAATCGACAGTAGATGAACCATTTTCAGCATCACAGACTGAAAGATTGTGGGTTCAGACCCTAACTGACATGGTTTGATCTGCATTTAAAATGCCTCTTGTTGAACCATCAACTACTGCTGTCTCCTCATTGGGGTCGCTAAAAGCTCCCCAGATTAATTGCTCCTTTCCAATTCATCCATTATTGGAAGGACTTATATACCAGGTCTGGGAACATCCTGATAAACTATTTGTTCCACCTAAGAAATTTCAGGTGATCTATCCCATGGAGGAAAAGTTCACCCAGAGATGGAATGTTCCTACGGTGGACGCAGCCATCTCTTCTGTGAACAAATCACTGACATGTCCAGTAGATAATGTTCAAATGTTCAAGGATCCAGTAGATAAAAAATTGGAATCTTTACTAAAATCTGCTTTTTCCACAGCAGGGGCTGTTACACAGCCAGCAGTGGCAGCTATTGGGGTCTGCCAAGCTTTAAAGGATCAAATGAAAATGGTCCTGAGGGATTTGCCAGACCAGCAGGCCCAGGCTCTGGCTGATCTGCCTAGAGCATTATGCTTTGCGGTTGACGCCATCAAGGATTCCATCCATCAGGCCTCACGCTGTCTTTGGTACATATGCGTAGGCTTCTGTGGCTCAAGAACTGGTCTGCTGAGGCTCCCTGTAAGAAGCTCTTAGTTAGCTTCCCATATCATGGGGAACTCCTTTTTGGCGAAGACCTGGATAAGTATATCCAGAAGATTTCCAGTGGTAAAAGTACTCTCTTACCAATTAAAAAGAGGTTTAGGGGTCCATCTTTTAAGAGGACTACCTCTCCTATCCCTGGGACGTCTGCTACTAAGCAGTTCCGACGGCCTCCTCGGTCAAACTCAGGGGGTAAAAATCAGGGACAGTCACAGGGTAACAAGAAACCCTGGATCCGAAGAGGTACTAAACCAGCTTCCAAGTCAAGCCTATGAAGGGCTGCCCCCACTCAAACGGGTGGGGGGAAGACTTCAGTTGTTCGCAGAGACCTGGCGGGAGACGATCAGAGACAGATGGGTGCTCTCCGCAGTAACTCTGGGATACAAGTTGGAGTTAAAAGAGTCTCCTCCTTCCCATTTTATGTGGTCAGGCATGCCAAAAGACCCTCTGAAAAGAGGGTCTCTCCTAGTGGCATTAGAACAACTATTGCTCCAAGGAGTAATTATGGAGGTTCCTATGGAAGAGTGGGGGTTGGGTTTCTACTCAAACCTTTTCACAGTCCCGAAACCAAACGGGGACATAAGACCCATATTGGACCTAAAGAGTCTAAACAAATTTCTAAACATCCGGTCCTTCCGGATGGAGTCGATCCGATCGGTCACCGCTGCCCTACAGGGGGAGGAATGGTTAGCCTCGATCGACATCAAAGATGCTTACTTGCATGTTCCCATCTTTCCAGGTCATCAAAAGTTTCTACGCTTTGCAGTAGAAGGTTCGCCATTTTCAGTTCAGAGCCTTACCATTCGGTCTGGCCACAGCACCACGAGTGTTCACAAAAATTCTGGCCCCACTGTTGGCCGATCTAAGAACACGAGGTGTAACGATAATGGCATACCTAGACGACCTGTTGTTGATGGACCACTCAGTTGCCAAGCTAGAAGTGGTAATTGTCGATACAATCAAGTATCTAGAATCTCACGGTTGGGTCATCAACCTGGACAAGTCAGCCCTACAGCCAGTAAAAAGCCTGGTATATCTAGGGCTACGGCTGGATTCAGACCAGAGGAAGATTTTCTTACCTCCTAGACAAGGTATCCTCTTTGAGGGGCTTGGTCCGTCTGCTTTGTGCAAAAAGACAGCCGTCCATACGCCTGTGCATGAGGCTGCTAGGAAAGATGGTAGCATCATTCGAAGCTGTGCCATACGCCCAATTCCACTCAAGGAATTTGCAGAGGGCCATATTGTCAGCCTGGAACGGAAAAATTCAGGCTCTAGACTTCCCGATGGCTTTGTCCCCTTCCGTTCGGAAGAGTCTCTGCTGGTGGTTGATCCCCCAGAATCTCCAGAAGGGAAAACCCTTCAGTCCGATATCCTGGAAGGTGGTCACTACAGATGGCAGCCTTATAGGCTGGGGGGCAGTACTGGAGCAATGGTCTCTCCAGGGCAGATGGTCAAATGTAGTGAAAACCCTGCCCATCAATCTCTTAGAGATACGAGCAGCCCGGTATGCCCTAGTGGCCTGGACATCCAAACTCCAAGGGTCCCCTGTCAGAATTCAATCAGACAATGCCACAGCAGTGGCATATATCAATCATCAGGGAGGCACCAGGAGTCGTGCAGCCCAGAGGGAAGTAAGTCACATCCTGGAATGGGCAGAAAAACATGTCCCATGTATATCAGCTGTCTTCATTCCAGGGGTGGAGAATTGGAAGGCGGACTTTCTGAGTCGCCAACAGTTATGCCCAGGGGAATGGTCCCTTCATCCCGAGGTCTTCCGAGCAATATGTCAGCGGTGGGGAACACCGGATGTAGATCTGCTAGCATCCAGATTCAACGCAAAGGTGGACAGATTTGTCTCTTGGACAAGGGATCCCCTCGCTTGCGGCTCGGATGCTCTGGTGTTCCCTTGGGATCAGTTCAGACTGATATATGCATTCCCTCCGCTACAATTGTTGCCTCGACTCCTTCGCAGAGTCAGGTTGGAAAAAAAAGCCGGTGATCCTGGTGGCTCCAGCGTGGCCCCGAAGGGCCTGGTACGCGGAGATCATAAAAATGTCTGTGGGGAGTCCTTGGACCCTTCCACGTCGTCCGGACCTGCTTTCGCAAGGACCGATATACCACCCTTCCTTACTAACTAAGTTAACGGCCTGGCTATTGAATCCCACATCCTAAAGAAGAGAGGTCTCTCTAACTCTGTGGTATCAACTATAATCAATGCCAGGAAGCCTGTATCCAGGCAGATCTACTATAGAGTTTGGAAGGCGTACATCACTTGGTGCGAGGCCAGAAAATGGCATCCACGTAAGTACGTTATAGGCAGAGTTCTGGACTTCCTACAGTGGGCTGTAGACAGGAAGTTTGCCTTAAGTACTATCAGGGGTCAGGTTTCGGCCTTATCAATACTATTTCAAAGGCCTCTGGCTATGCATTCACTTGTCAAATCCTTTATGCAAGGGGTGACTCGTATTATTCCACCGATTAAAGCTCCCATATGCCCATGGGATCTAAATTTGGTTCTGTCGGTTCTGCAGAAGCAGCCATTTGAACCTTTGCGGCACATTTCCTTGGTTCTACTCACCAGAAAATTGATATTTTTAGTAGCCATATGCTCGGCTAGAAGAGTGTCGGAATTAGCCACCATGTCCTGTAAAGAGCCATATCTGGTTATTCATAAGGACAGAGTAGTATTACGTCCTCACCCAGCCTTTCTTCCTAAGGTGGTATCGAGGTTTCATTTGAACCAGGATGTGGTTCTTCCTTTTTTCCCCAAACCGAGCTCGGTAGAGGAAAAGTTATTGCATTCTTTGGATGTAGTAAGAGCAGTTAAAACTTATGTAAAAGCCACTGCTCAGATTCGTAGAACGGATTCTTTGTTTGTACTGCCGGAAGGCCCTAGAAAGGGTCAGGCAGCATCAAAATCTACTTTAGCCAAGTGGATTCGACAGGTCATAATACAAGCCTATGGCTTGAGAAGTAGACCGCCTCCGTTCAAAGTTAGGGCGCACTCCACGAGAGCAGTTGGAACTTCATGGGCAGTGCATCACCAGGCCTCCCTGGCTCAAATTTGTAAGGCCGCAACATGGTCTTCAGTACACACGTTTACTAGGTTCTACCAGGTAGACATTAGAAGTCAGGAGGATATCGCCTTTGGGCGCAGTGTGTTGCAGGCCGCAAAAGATCCTCATGCCTGATGGCGCCCAGCTTATGTATGGTGTATCCCCCCCCCCTCATTTGGCATTGCTTTGGGACGTCCCACATAGTAATGACTATGCCGCTCTGTGTCCCGTGATGTACGAGAAAGAAAATAGGATTTTTATAACCGCTTACCTGTAAAATCCTTTTCTTGGAGTACATCACGGGACACAGAGCTCCCACCCCTCTTTTGGGGACACGTATTGCTTTGCTACAAAACTGAGGTACTCCCGGATGGGAGGGGCTTATATAGGGGAGGGTACTTCCTGTTTTGGAAGTTGCCAGTGCCAGCACCTGAAGGTAATTCTATATAACCCACATAGTAATGACTATGCCGCTCTGTGTCCCGTGATGTACTCCAAGAACAGGATTTTACAGGTAAGCTGTTATAAAAATCCTATTTTTTTTGCTTAGAATAAAGATCAGGATTCTCGTGGTGTAACATCTTCTTTCACATTATACAAAAAAATTGGGCTAACTTTGCTGTTTAGGTTTTTTTTGTAATTCATTACAGTGTATTTTTTCTAAAAAAAAATGCGTTTGAAAAGCCGTTGCGCAAATACGGTGTGACATAAAATATTGCAACAACCGCCATTTTATTCTCTAGGGTCTCTGCTAAAAAAAAAAAAAAATATCTCATGTCTGGTTGTTCCAAGTAATTTTCTAGCAGGAAATTATTTTTTACTTGTAAGCAACAAATGTCAAAAGTTTGGTCTTTAAATGGTTAAACTTCCTACACGCCAGAGTTCTTTCCATTGATAAAAGAATGAAAAGCTACTTTGATTCCACTTATTAGTGTGTTATAAAACTTGGCAGGCTGCCTGGATTTTGTTTATCCAGCTGTGAGAACTCTGCACTTGTTAGAAAGAACCGTGACATGCTGTTTTGATGATCGGGAAAAAGATTGTGATTTCGATTCCTCATGATTAATCGTGCAGCTCTAGCACCTAGTCCCTGCAGTGGGTGGCTGGGCTGGTACCTGTTGTGGCTTGCTGGTGTATCCTCTGACTCCTTTTCTCTTCCGCCCTTTCGGGCAGGCACTGTTTGGTGAGGGACTGGATAGGACTCTGAGGGAGGCGGCGACCTATCTGGGTACACTTTAAGGTTTACAGCAGCAGGTGAGTAGGCTGTGGGCAGAGCAACACATAATGTCGTGTGAGCTTGCTGCGCGCCTCCGTGCACTGGGCCTGCTCATCTGCTGCAAAGCTTCCTGGGCCAGGCTTCTACCTGGGTCGGGCTTCTCCCACATTATGCACGCTGCTAGGGCCCGGCAAGGCCCAAAATATGGTCACCGTGCAGTATTGTCCACGGCCGGCCCAGTATTTGTCAATATTCGCTCCATAAGACGCACAGACATTTCCCCCTATTTTTTTCCGGGGGGGGGGGTGCATCTTATGGAGAGTGAAAATACGGAGATAGATAGATAGATCGATCTATTCCACTCCATAAGACGCACTTTTGTCTCCCCAAAAAATAGGGGGGAAATGATTGTGCGTTTTTATATGGAGCGATTATTGACCAATACCGTGCAGTGACTATCTTTTTTTTTTTTTTTATAAAATATATATATATATATATATAGATATATAGATATATATAGATATATATATATATATATATATATATATATATATATATATATATAGATCTAGATATATATATATATATATATATATATATATATAGATCTAGATATATATATATATATATATATATATATAGATATATATATAGATCTAGATATATATATATATATATATATATATATATATATAGATCTATATATATTGATATAAATCTTATACTAAAATGGTACTAAAAGCTGAGACTTTTTTTTATTTTTATAGATATGATCGTTTTAAATATAATGCACAATACTGGTAAACATTTACCTTAAATGTAATTTTAGTGCCTTCTATTACCTCCAGTCTATCAGCCTCCACCTTCTCTGGGTTCATATTCTGATCTTCCCTGCACAGAATCTTTAAAGTGATTCTTTTTTTTTGAAAACAACAAACATAATATACTTACCTGCTCCGTAATGGTTTTGCGCAGAGCTCCCCTGATTCTCCTCTTCTGGGGTCCCCCACCAACGCTTTGGCTCCCCCTGCCTTCAGAGTGCACCAATGGCAAGCTGCAAAGTATAGTATAGAGTGCCCCTATAGCAGTGATGATGGCAAGCCTTGGCACCCCAGATGTTTTGGAACTACATTTCCCATGATGTTCAACTACACTGCAGAGCGCATGAGCATCATGGGAAATGTAGTTCCAAAACATCTGGGGTGCCAAGGTTCACCATCACTATTCTATAGCAAGGTAAAAAAAAAACTTCTGCCTTTGGAACCACTCACTTCCTGCCCAGGACTACATGTCCCATGAGGCCTTTCTCCTCACACATTCACAAGTTCTCAGACACTGACATGTATGAACAGTGTACTGAGCTGTATGTGTGCTGCACTATATTTCCTGATATGTAAATAAATAATGCATTCTGTATGCAGGACAATTGCCTGACCATCTAATCGATTATGAAAATAGTTGACAACTATTTTCATAATCGATTTGTTGTTTCGACCCTAATATCATATAAATAGTTCTATCTGAGCAACACACTTTGTGAAAAAAGAGGTTGCCAAAATAATTTCTCTGCCAAATACGGTATATTTATGTTATGATGTTGTTAAATGAAGATCATCTTCTATATGAACCCAGCTTTGCTTCATTAGCCACTTAAATTATTGAAGTTTGGAAATCCTTATAAAGGCAGCTCCCCCCCACACCACACACAATACCTGATTCTTTTGGTTATATCCTTTTGTCTAGTTGTATATGAAACATATCAGTTTTCTAGTACACATTTGAAAAAAAAAAGATCAGCTTTTAATTATATTTTAATTTTTCATTCTTTTAAGAAAAAAAATCCCTTTTTAAATGCTACCAATATTTAATTGTCAAAATGATTTGTTTAACCTAGGGACCTTCTAAATAATGAGATCTCCTGGGCTATTGAAGACTCTAATGAAGCATTTGCTGGACTGGTCAAGCTGAATACACTGTAAGTACACCATATTGTAAAATGCTGCTTTTAGTGTGGCACTTGTAAGCAAATCGCAACTACTCGCTGCCTGACATTCTGATAAATGGATAATTACAAATGGTGTCTTAAAAGAAAAGACTAAGTCCACTTTTCTGAGCATGTTTCATGTTACACCCATACTCAAGCGTTGCACCCATGATCGAATAATGGCGGTTACAGTGCTTTCCCGACTTCTATGCAAATTAAATAAATGCATTTTCATTCATTAACCACTTGGCAACCGCCCGCCTGCAATGTACTGTAGGCAAGCGGACGCTGTAGACAAAGTGACGTACTGGTACGACCCGGCCAATGATTCACGGCCAGGACCTGCTGATCTACTTGGTAAACCACACAGAGCTCTGTACAGAGGGAGTTATCTGTACGTTTCTGAGATGAGATACTAAGAGATATGTTGGTAAAAGCAGCACACTTTACACACATTACTCATAATTAGGCACAAATTTAACCCCTAGATGGTAACCCCTTCCCAGCCAGTGTCATTAGTACAGTGACCACGTATAGTATTATCACTGGTGATGTCAGTGGCAGTTAGTCAGTTCCCCCTCAGTGCAGTTTGCATCAGACTGCCCGCCGCACTATTGCAGTCCCATTATAAGTTGCTGATCGGCGCCATTAGTAGTACAAGTTCCAGTGTGTATATATACAAACACACACACACACCACAGTTTGTAGGCACTATAACGTTATTCCTTATTAATCAATATACACTTAAAGGGACACTAAAGGTTACTTTTTTTTTTTTTTAAATAACAAACATGTCATTCTTGCCTCCACTGTGCAGCTCGTTTTGCACAGCGTGGTCCCGAACATCCTCTTCTGAGGTCGCTCGGCGGCTCTTGTGGCTCCTCCCCGCATTAGATAAGCCCCTTGGAGAAGAGCTCTCCCGAGGGGGTTACCTTGCAGGCGCGCTCCCGAGTCATACACTCGGCGCCTATAGACGCCGAGTGTATGACTCGGCCCCGGCGCCCGCGTCATTGGATTTGAATGACAGCGGCAGCAGCCAATGGCTGCGCTGCTATCAATCTATCCAATTAACGCCAGGACTCTGTGGAGAAGAGGACGCTGGGGACACGCCGAGCAGGTGAACTGGCTCAGGTGGGTAAAACGAGGGGGCTGGGGGGCCAGTGATTGCCAGGTGTTTTTTCACCTTAATGCATAGGATGCATTAAGGTGAAAAAACACGAACCTTTACAACCCCTTTTAAGATTTTTGGGGGTTTTTTTGTAGCAGAATACATTCCGGTCAAAATTTATGAATTTTTTTTTATTTTTGTTATTTTTTTGTTGGCTATGTTTTATAGCAGAAATTAAAAAATATCGTTTTTGTTTTTTTCAAAATTTTCAGTCTTTTTAAATTTATATCACAAAAATAAAAAACCCAATGGTGGTCAAATACCACAAAAAGAGAGCTCTATTTGTGTGAAAAAAATCATATAAATCTTGTTTGGGTAGAGTGTTGCATGACTGCGCAATCAGCAGTTAAAGTAACACAGTGTTGAATGGTAAAAAATGGCCTGGTCATGAAGTAGACAAAACATTCGGGAGCTCAAGTGGGTTTATATTGGTGAATGTATTGTGTTTTTATAAAAAGTGGACTTAACCATCAATAGCAGATTTAACTCTCTTAATAGACTTTACATGTTGCAGAGGCAGTTGTATTTTGATATTCTTCAAATATAGGAGTATTTACTTACAGTGGACATATTGATAACGTTTTTTTTTTGGTGATGCAGACTTAAAAAGAAATGTATCTTGGAGCTTTACATAATTAAAACTTATATTATACCTGTAACTTGTTTTACAATATGTTGTTTCTGTTAGTGATACAACTCAATCTAATGAAGGGTTGATATCTGTTCACTGTTTGTTCATAGAATTGCAGCTCTGTAACATAATCTTAAAATTAAGATTTCAGAAAATCTTACAGTAAAGTACAGCCCACAGATAGGAAGAAGGCATGGCTATGATTACCGAGCCACAGCTAGTCTGTTATTTCAGGGCCAGTTCACACCACATGCAGTCCAGTACTTTTTTTTTCTGCATCAAAAACACATGGAAAGTAAGTTTTATATGGTTTTCAATGGCATAGTTCACACCAGTGCTTGCAGTTCCAGTGCATTCCAGTTCCTGACGAAAAAGTAGAACACGCTGCATTTTTCCTGCACTGGATTGTACTGGAACGCTGTAAAACACATCAAAAAAGCCCTGGAACATACATGTCCTTATTTAAGGTTAAGAAAAAAGAGGGGGGAAACAATGCACCAGGCTGCATCAAAAATGCATCAAAAACTCACTGAAACGCATCAAAAATGCACTTGCAGAGAAGCATCTGGAACGCATCCGGACTGCGTTTCTATGGTGTGAGCTGGTCCTTATGCCACGTACACACGATCATTTTTCCCATCGGGAAAAAATTTAATTTTTTCCTTTGGACGAGAAAAACGATCGTCTGTGGGCTTTTTGTCATTTTTCCCGATGGGAAAAACGGCATTAATCACAACGAGAAAAATTAGAACATGCTCTAATTTTTCTCGTCGTGACTCCTGTCATTTTGTTCCGCGGCAGTTTTCCCATAGGGAAACACTGCTGCGGAGCCTACACACGGTCGTTTTTCTCGCCAAGAGAAAAAATGACGGGAAAAATGACCGTGTGTGGTGGAACAAGCCGTTCCCTCGTTTTTCCTGTCGTGATTCACGGCGGTGTTTTCACCGCCGTGAATCACGATCGTGTGTACGCGGCATAAGTCTTCTGACAGTTTTCTCTCGACTCCTAGGTGACCACCATCCATGTAATTCAGATGCCTGGTAGGCATTCTACAGACATGTGTATGATATAGTAGGTGGTCTACTGGCGGGCACACAATGTTATAGTAACGACAAAGCTCACTCTGGGATTGGTAGGCAACTACTCATGTCATTCAAGTGCCTAGTAAGCAATCTATAGGCAGGCGCATGAGATAGTGGGTGGTCTACAGGCAGGCGCATGAGATAGTGGATGGTCTACAGCAGGGCTCAAAATTTCAAGTCCTGAGCTACTAGCCAGTTCTCAAGGGTTACTCGCCACCAGTTGCTCCACCCAACCCCTTCCCTGTCCCGCCCCTAAACACGCCCACATAAATTATCCCATGAAATGACACTTAAATGTTTTATGCAGAATTAAGTTATAAAAATAAATATTAACAACAACTTCACCTGTGCCCATCAGTGCGGCTTTGCCTGTGCCCATCAGTGCGGCTTTGCCTGTGCCCATCAGTGCGGCTTTGCCTGTGCCCATCAGTGCGGCTTCGCCTGTGCCCATCAGTGCGGCTTCGCCTGTGCCCATCAGTGCGGCCTTGCCTGTGCCCATCAGTGCGGCCTTGCCTGTGCCCATCAATGCAGCCTCACCTGTGCCCGGGAAGAGAGGAGAGGCAGAGGATTGCCAGCTGGATCATCAGAGCGCTGAGGAACATCACTGCAACCGCTTTCCGTTGCAGTGTGTTCCCCACACTCGCCGACGCATACAGCCCCGCCTCCTGGCCCGGGGACTTTGATATACGTCACACATCCCGGGATTGGACGGTGATCTGTCTATTAAAGTATCTGGGCCAGGAGACTAGGCTGTATCTGACAGCGAGTGTGGGGACACACAGCAATTGAAATGAAAGCGGTTAGAGCAATGTTCCACGCTCTCATGATCCAGCCAGCTCTCTCCTGGCGGTGCTCGTCCCCCACTCCCAGGCAGCTCAAGCTTGCCAGACCTCATTTTCCACTCGTGGAATGTGAGTAGGCGAGTGAAAAATTTGAGGGCTGGTCTACAGGCAGGCGCTGGAAATAGTGGGTGGTCTACAGGCAGGCGCTGGAAATAGTGGGTGGTCTACAGGCAGGCGCTGGATATAGCGGGTGGTCTACAAGCAGGTGCAGGATATAGTGGGTGGTCTACAAGCAGGTGCAGGATATAGTGGGTGGTCTACAGGCAGGCACACAACATTATAGTAATGACAAAGCTCACTCTGGGATTGCTAGACAACTACGGTCTTTCAAGTGACTGGTAGATGGTCCTGAGGCACAGATATGAGACAGGGGACATGTTGATGCCCTGTGTGCTGTCACACCCACTGTGTGACAATGTGTGCGACAATGTTGCATCTCCATAGAGTCCATGGACGGATAAAGGGTTTTCACCAGAACAGGGGAAGGTTGGCTACACACTTGTAAATTATTTTGATACTTTGGTGTCACAGGAAAAGGGAAAGTGTCGGCAATGTTTCTTCTGGACATTAAGGTATGGGGTGTTTTTTTTTTTTTTTCCTGAGCAGGTTAGGATATGCTTTAAATGTAGGGATAACTTGTATTTGGCATCTTTCAAGTCTCTCTCCATCATTATGAAAGAGAAGTTGGCCTATTTAGTAAAGAACTGAGATTTAAGTACAGGCGGTCCCAGGGTTACAAACATCCGACATAAAAACGACTCCTCCAGAGGGAGACAACAGGAAGTGAGAGGAAATTTTACCCCTAGGAAGGGAAACTCACTCCTGTAATGCCGTGTACACATGATCGATTTTCTCGACGGTGAAAACACCGCCGAGAAATTCGACATGAAAAACGAGGACCGGCTTGTTCCCCTACACACGGCCGGTTTTCATGACATTTTTTCTCTTGGTCGAGAAAAACGACCGTGTGTAGTCTCCCTGGCAGTGTTTCCCTATGGGAAAACTGCAGCGGGAAAAAATGCCGTGAATCACGACGAGAAAAATTAGAGCGTGTTCTAATTTTTCTCATCGTGATTCTTGCCATTTTTCTCGTCGGGGGAAAAATGCTGGAAAGCCCACACACGGGCGTTTTTCTCGTCAAAGAGAAAAAAAAAAAAATTCCAGACGAGAAAAATGGTCATGTGTCATAAGAGTTATCATGGGAAAAAGGTGTCTCTTCACTGAAGCTTTTTCACCAACCCTTGGTTCCACAACAACCCAAAATATTCAAAATCCAATTATCACAGGGACAAAGGGAGGTTAAGCCTTCTGAACAGGGGCACAGACAGCAACACAAACATTACAGGGGTGTTACCCCTTCACTATGCTATCCAAAAAACGTAAAAATGATTTTTTGGGCTGGAACTACACTATGACTTACAAATTCAACTTAAGAACAAACCTTTAGTCCCTATCTTGTTTGTAACCCGGGGACTGACTGTATTGTAATTTCATGTGATCTAGTGGTGTAAAGATCTGTGTTTTTACTTGGCTGTTAATGCTTTTGTTTCAGCATTTTGCAAGGGAACAAGATTAAATCCATTACTAAGAAAGCTTTCACTGGCCTGGATTCCCTGCAGCATCTGTAAGTATTTTCTGTTTCTATTTTTCTCAAGGTAAAATCATATTGTAAAAATCTTGTATGAAGAATGTGGCAATGTTCCATCTCTCCTGATTATATTGACATGGAAAACAGACACACTCAAGATTTTGCAATAGCTTTGAGTACAACACAACTGACATGGGGTGGGACATATTTAAAGAAGCGAAGCACTTGGAACTATCATTTGTTGTTAGGGCAGCTGAAATGTCAAGGTGACACTCAAATGGTAAGATCATCCAGTGATTTCCTTTCTCCATGCCCCTCTTGTGCCTTTCAGTATGTCAGAAAATATACCCAGAAAATCATTTGGGCTGACCTACAACCTAACGGATAAAAGTAAGCCCAATCGGCAAATGAAAATGTATAGAAAACCTAATGGTGTTATCTTCACAAAAAACACTTTAAATTTGGGTATTACACAACAGCACACAAATGCAAAATGATATCCCTTGCTTACATCAAATTCAAATAGAGCATTGAGAGAAGTGATAAAGTAAACGCATTGCTATGTCCCTAAATGTTGCATACAACTACTGGTTAGGTCTTTCTGCCAAGTATTATCATCTACAAATAAGTGTATGTGGAAGTTTTCATCTCCTCGGAATATACCCTTCCTATGCTTCCTTTCACTTTTCCATATTTGCTCCTTTGTGGATCTCTAGATGTAGGCCATTTTTTAGTTATGCCAGTCAACACTGTCCATTCTAACCAACTGGAACTTGGTAATGTTGGGATACCATCTTAAATAAACTAAGGACCAGGTAATTGTTTAAATGTGACTTTTTATGAATGTTTTTGGAAGTTTTTTTTTTTTTTTATGTTCATTAATGGTATCTAAATCAGCTATCATGCTCTCTTATGTGAGCAATACATTGATATCACACTCAGTGGAATGAACCTGGTCATGCGATTAGCATCAGACACTCAGCTTTTCTAAAGTAATGTACTAGTTGATGAATCCAGATTTTTAAATGCAGCTATAATCACTGTGCAAAAATCACTGTTTTCTCTCTCCCCCCCCCCCCCCCCCAGGAGAACACAATGGCTCAGTGGGAGGGATTGCCACTGTCTGTGTTGATGGGAGAGTTGAGTGGTTGCAGGAAAGAAATTTGCTCTCTGGCCGGCCATATGCAGAGTACATTGGCCGAATTCAGAATGATTTGTTGATCGAAAATCGATCAGCGTTTTGTAATCTGATGGTGCCATCATTGATTTCGAAATTCGACCAGCCTAGCCTTTAGTTTCACCTCATGTTGTTGCAAAAAATTAAAATTCTTGGCCAGGAATCTTCTTTGCTTTTCAGGTCACAGCTCATGCGCATTTCTTTTTCGATGACATTTCTCGAACGATTCTCCCATCATTGATTGATTAGAAATTATTTCATTGTTCAAAAAATTTCCAACATACCTGATTACTCAAATTTGATGGCTGCACGAAAATCGCCGGTTGCTGCAGCCCCACTGATGGTCGAAAATCAAACAATTATTCAAAGGTGCAATTTTTCAAATCGTTTGTAATTCGACATGTGTATGGCAAGCATTAGTCTCCAGCAAGAATACAGCAGCACGGTAGTGATTCCCCCCCACTTAACGCATGAGACTAGCAGCCAGCAGCAAATGTGCCTTAGAAATTACACTGCAGACAAACCGCTATGAAGTTCAAGTCACGGGAGTGCCTACGAACTGGAACCGGAAATTTTTTATTTATTTTTTCTGGAAAAACTCAAAATGAAAAGTAAATGTTTTTAAGGTTGCTAGTTTGACTCAATTAACATTTCTAGATGCACTCTATAACATAGCAAATCTTTTACTTGTTCAGCTCCACTTAAATTTCTGGTTTTGTGCAGAGTCATAAGATACTATTTGGTTCTCTGTGGTAACATACTGTTGTTAAAATGAATACGTTTAGGTGAATATTGCATTTGGCAAGACACTGCTGAATGATAGTACCGTATTTATCGGCGTATAACACGCACTTTTTTCCCCTTAAAATCAGGGGAAAATCGTGGGTGCGTGTTATACGCCGATACTCCGTCGAATTCCCCTGCTGAAAACGAGCGAGAGGAGCGAGCGGAGCCGAAGCCGAAGTACAATCGGCTTTACTCGGCTCCTCTCACAGTCCCGCCCATCTCTGACTGTGCCGCTGACATAGAGAAAGCCGAGTGTACTTCGCCTAGTCTCGGCTCCTCTCGCAGTCCTGCCTGTGACTGTGAGCAGACACGAGTCTAGCCGAAGTACACTCGGCTTTCTCCGTCAGCGGCAGTGGAGATGGGCGGAACTGCGAGAGGAGCCGAGTCCAGCCGAAGTACACTCGGCCCCGCTCGCTCCTCTCCACAGAAATCGGCGCCAAATTTTAAAAACCGCCGGGACTGACACGATCGCAAAGGCACTGGGCAAGGCTGCAGATGGACAGATGAACACTGGGCACGGCTGCAGATGGACAGATGGACACGGCTGCAGATGGACAGATGGACACTGGGCAAGGCTACAGATGGACACTGGGCACGGCTGCAGATGGACAGATGGACACTGGGCAAGGCTGCATGCTGCATTTAAATGTAAGTTTTTTTTCCTTGAATTTCCCTCCTAAAAGTTTTTTTCCTTAAAATTCCCTCCTAAACTTGGGGTGCGTGTTATACGCCGGTGCGTGTTATACGCCGATAAATACGGTATATGGGAGTTTCCAGAAGGAGATGCTTAATAGAAAGCAGATGCACCTTATAGAAGAAAAGCCTTCAGATTTGCTTGGGAAAGATGCGACACCCCAGCTTCAGTCAGTCTGTGCTATTAGCATTTTCTATTCTAATTACTGTGCTAATCCACTCTATAATACTGTACTAAGCTGTCATTTGTTTGTCCCTGAAATGCACTGCATGTGACACTAGTATTTTTGGTTGCTGTTCTCTCCTCAATGCATAATCAATAGAGCTGCTCCACTTAAAGCGGAGATCCAGCATTTTTTATGTTTATTAAAAGTCAGCAGCTACAAAAAGTGTAGCTGCTGGCTTTTAATAAACAGACACTTACCTGTTCCACTCAGGGGCGGATCCAGAGTCTTTTCTCGGGAGGGGCACTGCCAAAAAATATTTTTATTTTTTTGGGGAAATGGCTGGTGTAGGCGCTTCAATCATCCCGGCACCATGGTTGTTATGGTGTCAGGATGATTGAAGCGCATTATTTCTATTATTACATTGTAATATAAAATTAAATAGTTCAATGCAGAATCAGTGGGAGCCCCGAGTGCGTCACTTGCCACCGTCGCCTGCAATTAGTGGGAGCCCTGAGCGTGTCACTTGCCACACGTTGCAGATTGTCACTTGCCACACCTTGTGGATTGTCACTTGCCACATCACCTGCCACACCTTGCGGATTGTCACTTGCCACGTCGCCTGCCACACCTTGCGGATTGTCACTAACTTGCCTGCTAAGGTGTCGTTTTGGTTGTCTCTTGCTGTGTCCCAGACTCCCAGAGTCAGGCAGCAGAGAGATAATGTAATCTCTCTGCTGCCTGCACAGTGAGGGCAGAAGTCACTGCAGGAATGCAGGGCAGGCACGGGTGGTGAGAGATGATCTCATCTCTCTGCTCCCCCGCTCCCGGCTAGCTGATTGGCCAGCTGCCACACTGAGCCTGCTCTCTCTCTCTCTCACCTGCGCTGCCAACACACTGAGCAGCACGGTCTGCCCACAAACCGCGCCGCCCGCCCACAAACCGCACCGCAAGCGGAGCCGCCCACTTTCTTACCCGTCTGTGGAGCCGCACGCTATCGCACCTGCCTGCAGAGCGGCCCGACGTGACTCACTGACGTCACTCATTGCTAGACGCCAAGCGGCCCAGGCGTTAGCAACGAGTGCAGGGAAGAGGCTCCACCCACCTCCTCCTCCGCTCCTGGTATCGTGTCAGTGCGCCGCGTAACTACATTAGTCAAGTCTCTCTCTCGGCGCCGCTGATCGGCTGATGTGAGAAACTGAAAGAGACTCAGAGAAGCAGCGGCAGCCGCAGAACAAGTACTGTATATACTCGAGTATAAGCCGACCCAAATATAAGCCGAGGCACCTAATTTTACCACAAAAAACCTGGGAAACTTATTGACCCGAGTATAAGCCGAGGGTGTCCATCTGCATGCCTCACTGTGCCTCACTGTGCCTCACTTTGCCTCACTGTGCCCATGCTTCACTGTGCCCATGACTAGACTGATGTTTAACATAGGAGTCTATGGAAGGAGTGCCCGGCTTTGAAAAATCGGTTCTCCCCCGCCGTAGGTCTCCCAGACACCAAACTTTGCACACTTATAGAGAAGACATGGCGCTACATGTGTGCCAAGTTTGGGGTCCAGGGGACCTACGACTGACCAGTACCGGGTCCACAAAGTCACCGGAGAAATTACCGTTTAACAATGGAGTCAATGGAAGGGGTGCCCGGCTTGAAAAAAATAACTGCTCCCCGGCCGTAGGTCTCCCAGACACCAAACTTTTCACACTTATAAAGGAGACATGGGGCTACATGTGAACCAAGACTGGGGTCCAGGGGACCTAGGACCGGCCGGTACCGGGTCCGAAAACTTACCAGAGAAATTACCGTTTAACATTGGAGTCTATGAAAGGGGTGCCCGGCTTTAAAAAATCAGTGCTCCCCAGCCGTAGGTCCCCCAGACACCAAACTTTGCTCACTTGTAGAGGAGTCATGGGGCTACATGTGTGCCACGTTTTGGGTCCAGGGGACCTATGGCCGGCCGGTACCGGGTCCCCAAAGTTCGGATGATCAGGCGCAAAAAAAAACAGAGCAAGCAAGTGAGTGTGACAGATGGTCTCGGGGGGGGGGCAATTGCCCTGTTGCCCCCCCCTGGATCCGCCCCTGGTTCCACTGTCCAGCGACGCGACCGAACTGAGCTTCGCTCCGAGCCCACCCCTCCGCCGGCGCCTCCATTCTAACTGCGGGCACCCAGCCATGACGGCTTTCGGCTTCACGGCCGGGCACTCACTGCGCATGTGCGAGTGGAGCTGCGCAATTTGAGTGGACAGGCGATCGCCTGGGACCTGTCACGTGTCCCAGGTGATCGCCTACAGCAGTGGTTCTCAACCTGGGGGTCGGGACCCCCTTGGGGGTCAAATGACAATTTGCCAGGGGTCACCGAATCTTGGGCTGTTCCTGAAGCCTGCACCGCTCTCCCAGCCTTTTTGCGGCCGCCCAGCAGGGCTGTCCCTGGAGCCAGCAGCCGCCCATTCAGTTGACGGCATGGCTGGGAGGCAGAGACTAGAAGTCAGCTGACTGGTGAGGAATGTGAAGTTGTGGGGGCTGGAGGAGACCCTATCTCCTGATTTCGGCTACGAGACACCACAAAGTCAGAGACACAATGAATCCGGAGACACAGCGAGTAACACTACCTGTGATTAGAGTTACCATTAAAAGTCCCCACTACAGTTCTCAGATCAGCAGATGACCTTGATCAAGAGCACTTAAGTTGGCTGATCAGAACTCCCCCCAGCACTGCCACTCATCCCATCCCCCCACTAGTACTGCCACTTATACCAACTCCCTGCCAGCACCGCCAATCATCCCATTCCCGCCAAGGAGTAAGAGAAGGAATAAAAATAGAGAATACATGGAAGGGAGAGGAAAAGAGGGGGAGAAACCAAGAAAAAGGGAGAGAAAGAACAAGAAAGACAGCTAGAGAGGGATGGGGGAAAAAACAAGAGATTATAATAGAGAGATATAAAAGGGAAAGAAAGGAGAACAAAGAGAGAGTGGCACATCCTAAAATGTACCATAAGGGGTTTTAATACTGTACAAGTGGAAGAGACTCAGGGAGCGCGAAATGTCCATGGGTTAGGGGCGTAAAATTACTTGTGAGTGCTGACAACTCACGCCAATGAAAATAAAATTTACTGCTGTGGGTCCCCACAACTTGGGAAATTTCATCAAGGGGTCACGGCACTAGAAGGTTGAGAACCACTGGCCTACAGGGAGGGGCCGCCTTAGACGATATGACGTGTCGCCTAAGCGGTCCCTGGGCGGAAGGAGGAAGTGGGACAGGAAGTCCCACTCCTACTGAAGCCCCCACTCCCCCCCCAAAAGAATTGCATGCCAAATGTGGCATGTAAAGGGGCGAGGAGTGGTTTAAGCGGAAGTTCCACTTTTGGGTGGAACTCCGCTTTAATAAACTTCAAATATCGATTATTTCACATCCGATGCAGTTCTGTTTGCAATTGATTATTTTTCTGAAATTTTCTAAATTTTGTTTTACAGTGACTTGAGCAACAATGGGGTCATGTCTGTGCAAGAGAATGCCTTTGCTCATGTTAAACTTCAGGAATTGTAAGTAGTGAAATCTTGTATGCATGACCAGCAAATACAATTGTATGTTTGAGTTGCCATATTTTAATATTATTATTGTTCAAGATTTAATATACTGTATATAGTGCCAACAATTTGTGCGACACTTCACGTTATTAAGAGAGACAGCACAGTTTCAATACGAGAATTAGTACGGTCCTGCTCCGGAGAACTTACAATCTAATAAATAAAAAATTACTGTATTTATTGGCGTATAACACTCACCTTTTTACCCTGAAAATAGAGGGTAAACTGTGCCTGCGTGTTATACGCAGGGGGCTGTGGAAAGTTTTTTTTCCTGAAACTTCCCTCTTAAAGTTAGGGTGCGTGTTATACGCCGATAAATACAGTATATAATATTTTTTTAGCTTTAGGGAAATAGACGGTTTAATAGCTGCTAGAGATGTGGTGAACAAAGCCATGGGAGAGGCAAAAGGAGCCGCTGATGTCCACAGTCGGATCGGGAGCTGGAGCTGATGGAACCGGTCATGAAGGGAGGTTTCCCCGCTCCTGTGTGAACTCAGGCACAAAATCACTAAGACAAGCCTGGATTCACACAGGAGCGGTGTGGGAAACCATATGCAATTCAGACAGGAATTGCACCGCATTCCTGTTCAAATTGCATGCAGTTCTCTTTGCAGTGTAATTTGCGCCCATTAATTTTGTATGTAAGCAAATTGCACCGCAAAGTATCGGTACTCTCTATCGGCGAGTACTTGACTGAATGTATCTGTACTTGTGCTCTCTGGTAAAAAAAAAAAAAAAAAAAGAGGGGGTATAGGTGCAGCCCTAATTTAAAATATTTGAATGTTCACTGCTTCTACCTGCAATGTTTTAAGTTAGTGACAGGGTATCTTTAACCTCCTGTCCTGCTGTATAGACAAATGACAGCGGGCTTGATCCCCCTCTTATTTTGGGGTGACGTCGTGTGACGTTGCCCCAGACTAGCCACACTTGCGTGCCACGCGATGATCGTGGGAGCGCTGTGTCCCACATGACGCGGCTCTTTACCCATGTGATCGCCTGTGTCCAATCACAGCCGATCACATGTACACATGAAAGTGACGTTTATCGGCTCTCCTCGCCTCCCACTGACCAGCTGCATCTCCTCACAGGGGAAACCTGTACAGATCAATCAGGTCACTGATCATCAGTGCCTTGATTATCTGTGCAGCCCCAACTGTGCCCATCAGAAATACCAGTCAGTGCTGCCTTTCAGTGCCCATCAGTGCTGCATATTACTACCTCCTCATCAGTGCCCATAAGTGCCACCTATCTCTGTCGCCTATCAGTGCTGCGTATTACTGCCTCCTCATCGGCGCCCATAAGTGCTGCCTCATCGGCGCCCATAAGTGCTGCCTCATCGGCGCCCATAAGGGCTGCCTCATCGGCGCCCATAAGGGCTGCCTCATCGGCGCCCATAAGGGCTGCCTCATCGGCGCCCATAAGGGCTGCCTCATCGGCGCCCATAAGGGCTGCCTCATCGGCGCCCATAAGGGCTGCCTCATCGGCGCCCATAAGGGCTGCCTCATCGGCGCCCATAAGGGCTGCCTCATCGGCGCCCATAAGGGCGGCCTCATCGGCGCCCATAAGGGCGGCCTCATCGGCGCCCATAAGGGCGGCCTCATCGGCGCCCATAAGGGCGGCCTCATCGGCGCCCATAAGGGCGGCCTCATCGGCGCCCATAAGGGCGGCCTCATCGGCGCCCATAAGGGCTGCCTTATCGGCGCCCATAAGGGCTGCCTTATCTCAGTGCATATCAGTGAAGGAGAAACAATATTTATTTAGAAAATTTTCTGACAGAAACTAAGGAAACTTTTTTTTTTTTGGGCAAAAAATAAAAAACCCAGCAGTGATTAAATAACACCAAAAGAAAGCGCTATTTGTATGACAGCGCTGAAAATTGGCCTGGGCAGGAAGCAGGTAAAATTGCCCTGTATTGAAGCGGTTAAGCTTATTTAGTATAAAATCAAAACTTCAGATGTGTTGCAATTTTTCCACGTGTTTCAGATACTTTGACTTATTATTAATACTTCAGTCAAGATTGGTGTATTTTTAGGTTACTTGTTGGTTTGCTCTGTCCATTTATTGTCGCATTGATATTTATATACATGTTTATATATGACTATTCTTTCTTTGATAACTTACTATGTGAATCTGCTTGCAGAAACCTAAACACAAGCAGTTTGCTTTGTGACTGCCAGCTAAAATGGTTCCCTCAGTGGCTTATTGACAATGGTTTTCAGCATTCTGTGAATGTGAGTTGCGCTCATCCTGATTGGCTCTCCGGACGTTCTCTACTCAGTGTGGATGCAGGAGATTTTATCTGCGGTTAGTATTTTATTTAATTGCTGCTTTTGCAAGGTTTGGGGACTTTCATTATTTTCCTCCTGCTAACGTTTTTTAAAAGAAGAACCTATTTTTCTTTTTCCTTTACAAAGGCATGTAAGTTCTGTATGGTCAGGACTCGGTTTGCAAAGAATATAACTTTGTGTGGGACACAATAATAAAACTTAAGGTCTCAACAGCTGTGGATTTAAAAAACCCAACTGCAATATTGAAAAGACTAGAGTTATCTCTTAAAAAGTACTTTCTTTTGTATTGGATGTTTGATTTTCTGTTTCTGTATCTTTTTATTCTTGTCCTTAAAAAAAATCATCAAAATCTGACCCTTTTTGCTAGTAGGTAACGCCATAGGGTGTCGGCACATGTTACCGCTTTAAACCACTTCAGCCCCGAAAGAATTGGCTGGTCAATGACCAGGCCATTTTTTGCGATACGGCACTGTCGATTTAACTGACAATTGCGTGGTCGTGTGACGCTGTACCCAAACAAAATTGACGTCCTTTTTCCCCCACAAATGGAGCTTTCTTTTGGTGGCATTTGATCACGTCTGCGGTTTTTAGTTTTTGCGCTATAAACAAAAAAATAGCGACAATTTCGAAAAAATCACAATTTTGTACTGTTTGCTGAAATGGCCCCAATTTGTTTTTAAAAATTTTTTTTTTTCCTCAGTTTAGGCCGATATGTATTCGTCTACATATTTTTGGTAGTAAAAAATCGCAATAAGCATATATTGATTGGCTTGCAAAAAGTTATAGCGTCTACAAAATAGGGGATAGATTTATGGCATTTTTATTATTATTATTTTTTTTACTAGTAATGGCGGCGATCTGCGATTTTTATCAGGACTGCGACATTATGGCAGACCTATCGGACACTTGACACATTTTTGGGACCATTGGCATTTATACAGCAATCAGTGCTATAAAAATGCACTGATTACTGGGTAAATGTCACTGGCAGGGAAGGGGTTAACACTAGGGGCGCTCAAGGGGTTAACTGTGTTTCCTATGTGTGTTCTAACTGTGGGGTGATGGGACTGACTATAGGAGATGAGAGACTGTGGTTCCCAGCTCGTAGGAACTTACGATCTCTCTCTCTCCTCTCCTAACAGAACACACACCCGTCCCGCCTCTCGTTCCCGCGATCACGTGTCGCCGGCGGTCATCGCGGCCACGAACATCGGCACCCCCGCTGTGCAGTGCCTGCTATCTCGCTTAAAGGGACCGACGTACAGCTACGATGGTTCACGGGATCGTGCCGACCTGCCACAGTATAATGACGGCGGCTGGCCGGCAAGCGGTTAAAATTATTTCCTTCATATCCTAGGGGCCTTGGAATAGAAGTGTCCTCCTCCCAGATATCAGTGACATGAAGGCTGGCCATATATTGTACCATTTTCATGGTACAACATTCCTTTAGATTTACCAAACCATATAATATGAGGTCAAACTTAAACGCTTTTTTAATTTGTATCTAGTCAGGCAGGCCCTTGCACTACATAAGAAAAGATGGTTCCCAACTCCTTGCTTGCTCTTTAAAATCTTCAAAATTAATTGATTCTCCATAAAAGACACAGACAGCAGATGTTAACGCGTTTCAGCCTTGCACTACATAGTTGAAGGTAAATCTCTAAAGGAAATTGAATAAGAAAATTGTATATCGTATGGCCAGCTTTACACTCAACCCCACAATGCAAGTGCTTCAGTTGTCTGTAGAAATATACGATTGATTAAGATAAATGCCCAGACTCGGGTGCCATAAGCTCACGTTGTGAGGTTGATAAAAGCCTTCTACTGGAGTTCTACAGAATTTCTGGTACCAAAATGGCTTTACTAGTCATTAATCCTTTTGCTGCCACTGACATAAGCCATAGGTCAGCAGCAATGGGGGTATTCTCACACACACACACACACCCACCTGTAATGCCATTCCATCATTTCCACAACCAGAAAGTGCCCCTCATCCCCTTTGTGATGGCAATAAAGTTAAGTAAAAAAATAAATGGAACTTCCGCTTTAAGTACTGGTGACACCCTGACATGCCACATTTGGCCTGTCATTTTTTTGGGGGGGAGCGGGTACCCAGTTTTGACAGGCACCCAGCTTCAGCTTCCTCCCCTGGCACCGGAAGGAAGTTCACCTCTCCCCCCTCCCTCCAATCTTCGCGGACACTTTACAGGACCCAGAAGATTGCCCGGCCATTCACAACTCGCAGCGTGGCTTGCGCATTCGCAGTGCGCGCCCGGCTGTGAACTCACAAGTGGGCGCACCCAGAGTTATAATGCCGGCACCCCGAAGAGGCAGGGGAGAGGAGCGAGGCTTCGTGCACCCACATAGCTGGACCGTGGTACAGGTGAGTGTCTGTCTATTAAAAGTCAGCAGCTACACTTTACTTTTAAATGGGTGGAACTCCGCTTTAAGATTCGTCACCATTTGTGACCTTCCATTTTCAATCTCCTAACCCTTAAAGTGGAAGTCCAGGCTAAAACTAAAATTCCTGCCTCTATAGCCACCAACATTCTAACACTAACCTATCTAGCCCTGAAAAGAAAAAATCTCTATACATACCTTTTTCTACAGGCGATCCGACCCGATCTCCAGTGGCAGAAGCTCTGCAGAGGACACGGCCAACAACGGCTGTGAAATGAATGGGAAGTGACGTCAACCATAGACTTACTATGGGGCTTCCGTTGACGGATGTGTCCTCTGCACCCGCCTCCACAGCAAAGCCGCGGCTGACAGCTCAGCATGGGATCAGAGATTCTGCCCCTGGAGATCGGGTTGGATCGTCTGCAGAAAAGGTATGTATATGTAGCGAATTTTTTTTTTTTCAGGGCTAGATAGGTTAGTGTAAGAATGTTGGTGACTATAGATGCAGGGATTTTAGTTTTAGCCCGGACTTCCACTTTAACTGATACATACCAATTTGGAAAATCTATTACATTAGGCAGCAGATAGTCCTGAAGTGTCGTGTCATCCTCTATACAAAGCCAGATATGGTAGCTTTTACTTCTATATTGTACTACTTTTCAATTCAAGTATTGCAGATATGTGATTTTTTTTAAATAATTTTTTGCTGATTTTAAATGTGTATTTTTTTTTGCCAGATAACTTTCCTAAACCGCAAATCAAATTACATCCTGAGACAACTGTGGCATTGAAAGGAATGAATGTGACGCTCATCTGTTCTGCAGGCAGTAGCAGTGATTCTGCCATGTATACGACATGGAGAAAAGACAGTGAAATCCTGTATGATGCCAAAGTAGAAACCTTTGCCAGATATTATAAAAATGGACTGGAGCTCATAGAGTACACTACAGTTTTGCATCTGTTTAATGTGAACTTTACAGATGAAGGGAAATACCAGTGTGTCATCACCAACCATTTTGGATCTAATTACTCCAGTAAAGCTAAGCTCACAGTCAATGGTATGTGTTTTTTTTTTTTTCAATTTTAGTAATGCAAAGTCTTATGTAAAAAAAATTGTATATGATAAAACTATTTGTGTCTAGGTTGTAAATGTATTATTCTAAGCATCTTTTACAAAATACAGTATGTTCCCATCATAAGGAGGTTTCAACTGCCTAGACAGAAAATAAGGGTAAATGAGAATGCCATTGTTTTTGGTTTGGGCTGTGTGAGTTTTCTTTCAGCCCCTGCTTCTTTCAATAAGAATGATTCCCTTTTTTGTCATCCCGGATGGGCCCAGAAAAGGTACCCCAGCTTCTATTTTCACCACCCCTAGGTATAACCATTGTTCAGGCTTCTAGCCTTGGGGGAAGCTCGGCCTCACCCTTTTCTTGTGTAAGTTCACTCCATCAGGGCTGTGAGTGCCTCTTGGGTTTTTCGGTATCAGGCCTCAGGTTCACAGATATGCAGCTGGTCTTCTGTGCACACATTCTTCAAGTTCTATTAAATGAATGCTACTACATCTTGCGCCAGAGTCAGGCATAGGGTCCTTCAGACAGCTTTGAGGTGAGGACAGTCACTAATTGTTTGTTGGTCCTGTTATGTGTTGTGTTGCCCACCACTTAGACTGCTTTTGGACATCCCGAAGGCTTAGGACTTCCTGTGTCCGTCGATGAATAAATTTTTTTTTTTTTTTTGTACACACCATAAAATCGGTATCACCCCTTTTGTGTTATAAACTCTTGGTGCTGCCTTGCTACAGACCTAGGCTAGGTTCACACATGTCTGGCACGAATTTCCCCTCCGATTTTACAGCAAATTTCCAAAGCAGCTGTTCAGCTGCGATTTAGATGTGGTTCAGATGCAAATTTTTGGAGCCGACAGTCACTGTTGTCTTTAACAATAGCCAATTGTTAAGGAGTGGGCCGGAAAGCCGCCCGCCACGTCTTTAAAAGCGAATGACTTATCAGGGAAACCCGCTGACAGCTGATTGTAAAATAACCATTGCTGGTGTTCTATCGAATAGTGCCCTCCGCCGAAAAGTTCCCGCGCATGCGCAGTACGCAAGGGCACTCCAGCTGATTTCCCGATCAGCTGCTGTGACGTCACCATAGCGCATGCGCACATCGTAGGAGCCAATTTTTGATGGGAGATACCATTTGACAGGCAGAATTGAAAGCTATGCAAACAGCGGAGGGAGACCATAGTTGTCAGATTGTGCCTCACTCTTGCAGGACGGGTTTTGGCTGTGTTGAATGGTGGGTTTTGGCTGTGTTGCAACACGCCCTTACACACAGGAAAAACCCGCCATTCAACACACCAAACCCGTCCTGCAACACAGACGAAACCTGACCTTGAGCACACTATAAACTCGGCCTGCAACAGCGAGACACAATCTGACAACTATGGTCTCCCTCCGCTGCTTGCATAGCTTTCAATTCTGCCCGTCAAATGGTATCTCCCGTCGAAAAATGCCTCTTGCGATGTACGCATGCGTTATGGTGACGTCACGCCAACTGATTGAGAAATCAGCTGGAGTGCCCTTCCATACTTCGCAGGCACTTTTTGACAGAGGGCACTATTCGATAGAACACCGACAATATTTAGTTGAAAAAACACGTGTTGAGGATTTTGATGGGAACCCCACACCAAAATGAAAGAAAGAAAAGGCGTGGGGTCCTCCCCAAAGTCCATACCAAACCCTTATCCGAGCATGCAGCCTGGCAGGCCAGGAAAGGAGGTGGGGCGAGTAGCATTCATCATGATTTGCGCTAGGGGGCTACCAGGTTACAAGACCCCCTGCCTGCCTGCAGCACTCCACAACCACTGGCCAGGGAAGAGGCCTTGTCCCCATGCCCCAAAGAACGCCCCCATGTTGAGGGCATGTTGCATGGTATGGTTTAGGAGGTGGGTTGCTCGCTCCCCCCCCCCTTTCATGCATGCTCTGATAAGGATCTGGTATGAATTTTGGGGAGGAGGGGGGCCCACACCATTTGTAAAAAATAAAATAAATTGGTGTTGGGGATTCCCCATCAAAATCCATATCAGACCAGAAAGGGCCGGGTATTGATTTGGGGGGACCCCCCCCCCCCTGTACTTTTTTTCTCATTGAGTTTGTGTTCAAAACTGATGTCAGATGCCTTGCTATAGAAGGCAGTGAGCCTGGAATTTGCATCTGAATTAAACCGCAGTGCTCAGACAACGCATAGGACTCTTTTCAAATTCACAGTGAATTCGGACTGCCGCTTGACCACCTATATGTGAACCGGCTCCATTGAAAGACAGTTCGGTTCACGTCATGCGAATCAGATGCGGTTTAAAACGCATCCAATTTGCGTATGTGTGAACGGAGCCTTAAGGCATGCTGGTAGTAGGAGGTGTTATAACCAGGGCCGGCCTACATTTTGTCTTTTTCCTGGGTTCAGGCCCCCTGTAGGGGGAAGTGTAACCCAAAGGTTTAAGACTTCCTGTTCTCAATGGACTCCTACTTAAATGGGTTGTAAAGGGAAAAAAAGTTTTTTCACCCTAATGCATCCTATGCATTAAGGTGAAAAAACATCCGACAATACCGCCCTCCCAGCCCCCCCGTTTTACTTACCTGACCGGTCAAAAGTCCCACGCTTGCCCCCGACATCCTCTTCGCCTCTCAGCCTGGCCGTTGATTGGTTACAGTGGATGCGTTGAAAGCAGCGCAGCCATTGGCTTGCGCTGCTGTCAATCACATCCAATGACACGGCGCGTCGGGGGGCGGGGCCGAGTGATACAGTGAGCGGCAATAGCCGCTGGCTGTATCACAGGAGCGCGCCCGCAATCACTCACCACCATGCAAGCTCACTCGCATATAGGTGGTGAGTGATTGCAGGTAGGAGCTGAGACAGCCGCAGAGGGACCCCAGAAGACATGGCCTGGGCCACTCTGTGCAAAACCAGCTGCACAGTGGAGGCAAGTATAACATGTTTGTTGTTTAAAAAATAAAATAATAAAAAAAAATTCTTTAGTGTTCCTTTAAGGCTTTTACAGCAGTTACAAATGGCCTATTAATCTTGCATCACAGGACACAGAGGACTTGATATTCATGACTACTTTTTCTTCAGCCTTCAGTTGAATAAACACAGGCCAAAAAAAGGCAGAAATCCCCGCCCTGGCATAACCCCTCCCAGACCAGCTAAGTCTGTTTTTAGCTAATGTCATTAGGAAATTCAACCTCCGGGAAGGTGTACCATTGTAAATAGTAAGCTTTTTTGGCCTGGTGTGAGGCTTATAACTTTAATCTTTGACAGTATTTTGTGGGTTGCATTTTGACTCTTCTCTGGTCTGGTGTGGAGATGTCTCTGGCTTTCAAGGGACAGATTCTGGTCTTTTCTATTTTAGTTTCAGAGACCTATTGCATCTCATTCCTTGATTTACAGCCTTTGTGCAGTGTGTCACACAGATTATTCCTCTCGTGCAGCCCCACCCTCCATGTCTCTGTGGGACCTTAATTTAATTCTGTCTTTTTTCAAGGCTCCTCTTTTTTTAAACTTTTGGTGGTCGATATCTCTTGCCTTTCCTACAATGAACCTTACTACTTAAAGTGGATGTGAACTCGGATTCATGAAATGTGTGCTGGGCACATATATCTGCAGTGTTTTCTTCTCTCTTCAAAGCACTAAGTCCCGTAGCTGTCTCTTGCTCCGTTCTTCTGTTATCAGCCTGATAACTTCTGACAAGTTCTCTGTCACATATGATAAAAGCACCCTGAGTGTTGGGGATGATGCTATAAATAGATTAGCAGAGTGCTGAACGATTCAACAAACAGAGCTGAAAGTCTCTACCTATGAGGAGATGGGAGGGTGTGTGCCTTTCCTCTCCTGTCTTTGCTGTATGCCCAAGCTTCACTGCAGTGCTAACCAGGAAGAGAAAATCTCCTAACACGATGGGCAATTTCTAAACAGTATATAAAGATGAAGACAGCAGATATACATGTAAAACTTATGTAGGGAGATTTGTTTCATCTCTGTGTATCGTCTGAGGCTGTTCACTTCACTGGGTATATGTGAGGGTTTGCATCCACTTTAATATGGTTTCTTAGATGGTTACAGCTTACATTTTTAAAGATCCTCTATCTTCCACTCTCCAGGAAGGAAAAATCCTACTACAGTAGTTTTTTTTATAAGGGGGCTGGGTAGCTGTTTTGCCATTACTAGCCCTGTCTGTAAATGCTCCTGTTCTTTGAAAGCTGCTGGTCTCATTCCAGCATCCTGGTTTTGGCTATGATGCATCCCTGTCTGTCAGTCCACCTGCAGGGTTTCTAGCCTCTGGGTGGAGACCAAACCTGATTTTATCCAGCCACGCCTGCAGTCTCATGCTTGTGATGTTGTGTTTGTTATATGTGCTCCAGGCTCCCTGTTTGTCTGCCCTGCTCTGCTAGATTGGATTCCCTCATTGAGGACCTTGTATCTGATATCATGTACTCTGAACTCTGCCTGCCCTTTGACTACGGATTTGACCCTGATTACTCTGAACCTTGCCTGCCTTGTACCTGGACTGTCATTGAACCACTCTGCCTGTTTGCCAACCACAAGCACCTGTTTGCTCAGTTCGTGCCTGCCTCGGCATGGTAGCCAGGCACTATAGCATTGTATATAAGTCCTGAGGGCTCATGAGTACCGCTAGGCCTGCTTGCCTTATAGGAGAGGGGACTGCTATATGTGAGGAATACTCTCGGACTTTCACAGCAGCAGGAGCCAATAACGCCACTGCTGTGTCTCAGCCAATCAGGAGGGAGAGTCCCGGACAGCCGAGGCACTCGTGCACATCGCTGGACAGAGAGGGGGCTCGGGTAAGTTTTTTAGGGGGGCTGAGGGGCGCTGCTGCACACAGGTTTTTTATCCTAATGCATAAAATGCATTAAGATAAAAAACCTTCTGCCTTTACAACCCCTTTTAAGCCTCTTGTATATATGTGCAATAGTTATTGGGCAGTGCTGTATAAAAATTTCTTCAATTCACTGATTGGTTTAAAGTGGTTGTAAACCCTTTACAACAACTTTATGCTACAGGTAAGCCTATATTAAGGCTTACCCACCCAGGATATCTCCTAAACCTGCCAGGAAAAGAAGGGGAGAGGTCCCAGTGCTCACTATGTATATACACTCACACTATGCCTGAAAAATAACAGACGCACAGTGTGACGTTTAGATGGCGGACTCACCAAGTCAGGTGCGGTCTCTGTGGCCTATAGATAGATATATAAAGAAAAACCCACCAGGGAGAAACCTAGAGAGTTGGACTCCCCCTGGATAAAGAAGCCACAGGTGGACCACGCCGCTTATGAAAACAGATAACTTTTAATGGTACAAAAAAAAATTTTTAAATAGAAAAATCAATACACAAATTACTGATGCTCAAAAAAACCCACACCAGCACCCACAGACAATTAAAATTAATATGATGACGTCATCAATATTAAAACCACAAACTACTTAAATGCGGACGCATGCATGCATTAGAGCAGGGTAATCAACTGGAAAATTGGTCCAGGTAATGGCCCTGTGTATAATAGGGCCAGTCAATAGGGCTAGACCAGTTCCAAAGGAACATGAAAAATGCAGATATAGCTGTGCAATGAAAAGCTGAAACTGGGATAAAAAAGTGACACCATGCAAAAAATACGGTTCTAATTGAGTATTTTGGTATGAAATAGCAATGATGAATGAAAATTGGATAGGTCACATTATATCAATCTATTCACTGGTTGAAGCAAGCAAAAAGCAGAAAAAGCAAAAATAGAAAAACGCAGGTCAATGCAGGGCAGCAAATTGGCAGCAGACAGCAAAAAAACACTGAGTGTGGATAAGACAGGCAGTTGTGATCATCAAGTGGCTAGATGAAACAGCAGCATGAACAGCGGCCTGAATAAAGTGACATTGCTTGGACCGAAGGTCCCCTCACCCAGCCTGGGAGCAGCAGACACTCGTCCTGTGTTGCAGGGTTTGTCTTCTCTGTATCAATAGGAGGCATTCACAGCAGATAATACGACCGTAATTGGCATGTTCACCCCGTGCGGGGGTCAAAGGTGCAGATTCTCCTAGATAAGAGGAATATTAGTGCCTTGTATAAGTCTTCCAGGCGTCAGTCATCCAGGATCGGACAGAGAGCTAAAAGTCCCGCTCCCACATTTAAGTAGTTTGTGGTTTTAATATTGATGACGTCATCATATTAATTTTAATTGTCTGTGGGTGCTGGTGTGGGTTTTTTTGAGCATCAGTAATTTGTGTATTGATTTTTCTATTTAAAAAATTTTTTTGTACCATTAAAAGTTATCTGTTTTCATAAGCTGCGTGGTCCACCTGTGGCTTCTTTATCCAGGGGGAGTCCAACTCTCTAGGTTTCTCCCTGGTGGGTTTATCTCCTAAACCTGAACTGTTTAGGAGATGTCCCCTGCATGTGCCGATGACATCGGCACATGCACAATAAACCAAACTGAAGCAATGGCACCTATGCGCTGTTGCTTCAGTCTGTGTGCCGTTACCGGCGGCTCCCGCGCGCTTGTAAAGACTTTTCTTGCAAAGTGAATAAGCTGCTAAGGTATTCATTTGGCATGTAGTACCTTTTGACATTTCCTTGTCTTTTATTACAGAAATGCCTTCATTCCTGAAAACTCCAATGGATCTGACCATCCGCACTGGTGCCATGGCACGTTTGGAATGTGCAGCAGAAGGTCACCCACCTCCCCAAATTGCATGGCAGAAAGATGGGGGAACAGATTTTCCTGCAGCCCGAGAACGTCGTATGCACGTTATGCCCGAAGATGAAGTTCTATTCATCGTCAATGTTAAAATTGAAGACATGGGCCTTTATAGCTGTATGGCTCAAAATGCTGCAGGAAGTATATCAACCAATGTCACACTGACTGTGTTAGGTAAGAATCCTTTATAATGGAACTGCTGAATGCTAGGACATACAGTGGGTACGGAACGTATTCAGACCCCCATAAATTTTTCACGCTGTTATATTGCAGCCATTTGCTAAAATCATTTAAGTTCATTTTTTTCCTCATTAATGTACACCAGCACCCCATAGTGACAGAAAAAAGACAGAATTGTTGACATTTTTGCAGATTTATTAAAAAAGAAAAACTGAAATATCACATGGTCCTAAGTATTCAAACCCTTTGCTGTGACATTCATATATTTAACTCAGGTGCTGTCCATTTTTTCTGATCATCCTTGAGATGGTTCTACACCTTCATTTGAGTCCAGCTGTGTTTGATTATACTGATTGGACTTGATTAGGAAAGCCACACACCTGTCTATAGAAGACCTTAAAGCTCACAGTGCATGTCAGAGCAAATGAGAATCATGAGGTCAAAGGAACTGCCTGAAGAGCTCAGAAACAGAATTGTGGCAAGGCACAGATCTGGCCAAGGTTAAAAAAAAATTCTGCTGCACTTAAAGCGGAGCTCCGCCGAAAAAAAAATATTAAAAGCCAGCAGCTACAAATACTGCAGCTGCTGACTTTTATTATATGGACACTTACCTGTCCTGGAGTCCAGCGACGTCCGCAGCAGAGGACGAGCAATCGCTCGTCACTCTGCTGCCCCAACCGCCATCCTCGGTGAGGGAACCGGGAAGTGAAGCCTTGCGGCTTCACTGCCCGGTTCCCTACGGCGCATGCGCAAGTCGCGCTGCGCCGTTCTGACCGGTCCCCCTGTGTTCTGGGAGCCGAGTGTCTCCCAGAACACTACGGGTATTCTGCGGAAAGTGACGTGCTTCCCGCAGATTTCCCGCAGAGAGGACTCCCGGAAGTGGGTGCAGATACCTGTCTTAGACAGGTATCTGCACCCCCCTCCCCCCACAAAGGTGTCAATTGTGACACCGAAGGGGGGGTTCCGATTAGCAGGAAGTTCCACTTTAGGGTGGAGCTCCGCTTTAAGGTTCCTAAGAGCACAGTGGCCTCCATAATCCTTAAATGGAAGACGTTTGGGACGACCAGAACCCTTCCTAGAGCTGTCCGTCTGGCCAAACTGAGCTATCGGGGGAGAAGAGCCTTGGTGAGAGAGATAAAGAAGAACCCAAATATCACTGGCTGAGCTCTAGAGATGCAGTCGGGAGATGGGAGAAAGTCAACTATCACTGCAGCCCTCCACCAGTCGGGGCTTTATGGCAGAGTGGCCAAACGGAAGCCTCTCCTCAGTGCAAGACACATGAAAGCCCACTTGGAGTTTGGTAAAAAACACCTGAAGGACTCTAAGATGGTGAGAAATAAGATTCTCTGGTCTAATGAGACCAAGATAGAACTTTTTGGCCTTAATTCTAAGCGGTATGTGTGGAGAAAACCAGGCACTGCTCATCACCTGTCCAATACAGTCCCAGCAGTGAAGCATGGTGGTGGCAGCATCATGCTGTGGGGGTGTTTCTCTTACCATCCATGGACTGACACGGTGTCTCTTTACACTTTACACGTGGGTTATGTCCCTGCTTGCAGGAGAAGACCTAGGCAGAATGTGAGATGTTATACATGCATTCTAAAAGCCAGAGCTGAACAGCCCCACCCAGGGGGCGGTCCCTCCGGACATAACCCTCCCACTACAGTCAGCAGACTTCATTTTTTTTCTGCCTAGCAGAAGGAGAAGACGTGGCTCTCTCAGGAGCCAGTCTCCTGACCTATTTTTATTCCTTTTCTGGAATTCTTTTGTTATTTTATTTTTGAGAATCTTCTATCAACTGTCGGCTGGGCAACAGGTTGGGTACAAGATATCCTCGTAGTCTTCCCTGTCCGACCATCGAGCGTGCTGATCCTCGCCTTGTGTGCGTGAGACTCAGTTCACGACAGGCCCCATGACTCCAGGGGTGGCCGGGTTTGCTTTCATGCTCCCACGGTCCTCTCAAGACTGAACAGTTCCTGACTGACTGTATCTTTTGCGGTGGACCGGGCCGACAGCTACTCAGTACTGCACTGTGATAGTCCTGTCAGAAACACACCAGTGGGTCCCTCAGGGGATGGGTAAGTAGTCTCTCCTGCCTGCAGGTGAGTACAAAAGGCTGTGTGTTTCTCTGTGGGGGATTTTCCCGGTCTCCCCCTGTATTTCATTGTCACTCTCTGTCACCATTGCTGGCGCTGTGCTGTGTGGGGTGCCTGGGGGTCACACTGTTCTTGGAGGGGCTAATGCTGGTCTGCAGATATGCTTGGGGCCTTTGTTTGTGTGTTTTGGGGCCTGAGCGCCGAGTGGCGCTGTGTGTGTGCTGTTTTTTTCACTTTTGCTGAGTCATGGCGGCCATCTTGCCGCGGATCGCCACAGTGAAGTGCGGCGGCCATTTTCTTGTAGCCCGCACGCTCTTCAGCACTAGTTTTGGCCTCTAGCGCTGCTGTAACAGCGCAAATCTCCTCACAATCTCCTCACAGCTTACCAGCGCTGACACAGCGCGGTACAGACAGCGGAACTGAGCGGTCCCTGGTCCGGTTTGGTGAGTCCCCTGGGCGCCCCCTCCTCAGTCAGCACAGCCTGTGGGTGGACTTTTTATCTGAGGAGTCTGAGGGGGGCAATATGGAGTCTCTGTCACCAGCTTCCCCTAAATGTCAGTGGACAACAGGCAGTGCTTCAGCACCTGCGGTCCCTAGGGACCAGTTGTGGGTAGTCCTGGGATCATTTCTGACCAGGATGGGAGCTGTGTGCAAGCGCAAGGGAGCAAAAAAGCACCCTCTCCCCACTTTACTTCATGAGGGCAGTGCGCTGATTCAGATATGGGCCTAGCCACTACCGCTCAGGACCCTAGTTCTGAATGTATTGGATGGTTTTGAACAGGACATTCCTTATGAGGAAAACTCCAGTTCTGAGTCAGTAAATGACAGGGCGCTTGTTAGTGTACTCATGACTGCGGTGAGGGACACTCTCAAGCTAAAATGCTGCGGATGCAGAACCTCAGGCGGATACAGTCTTGTTTTGGTTCTTTTAAGGCCAGGCCTTCTAAAGAGGTTTTTCCATATGTACTTTCTTTGACCAGCTCATTGATAAGGTCTGGGAAAAGCCGCAGATGAATTTTATTATGGTCCCGCGGCGTTTGTCTATCAGATACCCCTTGAAGATGCCCTACTTAAAAAGTGGGCTTCTCTCCCAGGGTCAACCCTCCAGTCGCCCGGTTGAACAAGGCCATCACTCTCCCGATGGAGGGGACTCCTGCATTTGAGGACCCCACTGACAGGAGGTCAGAAGTGGTGAGCAGAGCCATGTTTGCCTTGTTGGGATCCGCCCTACGGCCTGTGGTAGCGGCGACCCTTGTGTCTTAAACACTTACAGGTTGGGCAAAAATGTTGCAGCTAGCTGTACAGGAGCATAATCTTCCTCCAGACACAGTTGCTTTGGCCCACCAACTGGTTCAGGGCCTGGTTTATGTGTGCGACGCCACGTTGGACGCGGCCCCTTTAATATCCAGGGCCTCTGTCTCGGCGGTGGTATTGCGTCGTCTTATCTGGTTGAAGTGCTGGTCTGCTGACCTAGCCTTAGGAAGCTCCTGACGGATCTACCATTTAAAGGTGGTAGACCTTTCGGTGCGGCTCTGGATGACATTGTCATGGATGTCATGGGAGGTAAAAGCACTCTTCTTCCTTAGACTAGCAAGGGTGAGGAGGCCCGCCGCAAACAGGGTCCTTCCTTTCCTGCAAAATGGGGTTTTTTCGTCAGTCAGAGTCCAGGGGTAGGCCCTCTCAGACTGACGGCAGTGCGGCTGGTGGGCACAAGTGCCTCTGGGTGCGTAAGCCGAACAAGCGGCTCCCAAGCCCGCCTCTGCGTGAAGTCTTGCCTCCGCCCGACTCTGGGGTGGGGGGATGACTTCGCAGGTCACGAATCGGTGGTCCTCCCGAATCTCCGACTGGTGGGTGTGCGAGGTGGTCACCTCAGGATACAGGATAGTATTCCGATCCTGGCCCTTAGACAGATTCTTTCCCTAAAATCTTCTTCTCCTTCCTACCTGTCGGGCAGCCCTCTTGGGGGCTGTACAGGATTTGATCAGGTCCGGAGTGATTGTGCCGGTTCCGTCACAGGAGAGTTTTCAGGGATTCTACTCGAATCTGTTTGTCGTCCCAAAAATAGGACGTGGTTCGACCTATCCTGGACCTCAAGGCCCTGAATGCCTTTGAGAAGGTGCAGAAATTCCGCATGGAATCCATTCGCACGGTGATCGCTACACTCCACCAAAGGGATTTTCTTCTGGCGTCCTTGGACTTCAAGGACGCCTACTTGCATGTTCCGATCTGCGCAAGTCACCAGAAGTTTCTGCGCTTTGCGATCAGCGAAGTCCACTATCGATTGTGGCTCTTCCTTTCGACCTAGCCTCGGCACCAAGGGTGTTCACCAAGGTGCTTGCTCCGGTTCTAGCCTTCTGTTACAGCGAGGTATTGCTGTTGTGGGCTATCTGGACGATCTTCTGCTAAGAGCAGAAAGTGGATCAGACTTAGAGGAAAGGTGACTATCGTCAATTAGACCCTCAGGGACTTCGGGTGGTTCCTGAACATTCAGGAGTCAGTCCTGGTCCCGACTCAATGTCTGGAGTATCTAGTTCTGATTCTGGACTCCTTGGAGGCAAAGGTATCCTACCTCTGGAGAAGTTGCTGACACTTCAGTCTGCGGTGCGGGTGCTGACATCCCAAAAATGGTTGTCAATCCGTTTTTTGCATGAGAGTCCCGAGACTCGTGGTGGCCTCCTTCGCGGCCGTTTCGTATGCCCAATCACACACCAGGGCATTGCAGAAGGAGATCTTGTCCACCTGGGACAAATCCCCGTTGTCCTTGGATCTTCAGATCCAGGTGATTCACCTGGTCAGGGCCCCCCTGACATGGTGGTTGAGATCCTCGGCTCTTCGGTCCGGAAAGTCGTTCCCCTCCCATGCAATGGACGGTACTCACGACGGACACCAGCCTGACGGGCTGGGGTGGAGTCTGGGGAGTCCTGTTGGCTCAGGCCTTGGACTCCGGACGAGCCTGTTTACCAATCACTGTTCTGGAAATAAGGGCCATCGGACTGTGTCTCTCCTCAGGTCGGAGAGAGTACGGGGTCGCTCCATCAGGAGCTAGTCGGACACCGCCACGGCGGTGGCGTATGTAAACCATCAAGGGGGAACTCGGAGCTCCGCTGCGGCTTCCGAGGTAGTCCGTATCCTGAAGTGGGCCCGGAAGAAACGTGCCGGCTCTGTAGGCCATTTTACATTCTGGGCATAGACAATGGGCAGGCGGACTATCTGAGTCGCCAATCGCCAGACACCGGACCAAGAAGAGTGGTCCTTGCATATTTCAACTCCTTTACCGACGGTGGGGCACGCCGGATGTGGACCTGATGGTCTCTCGACTCAATCGCAAGGGTCGAGGTTGTGGCCAGATCCAGGGATCCTTGGGCGATGCCTCGGATGCGTTGGTGGCCCCATAGGGTCCTTATCGCCTGATATAAACTCCGGCGATCCTAATTGTTCCGGATTGGCCTCAGCATCACTGGTACGCTGATCTGGTACGTCTCGTTGCGGACGTTCCCTGGCGGTTGCCGATGAGGGAGGACCTTCAGTCTCAAGGTCCTATGTTTCATCCGGCTTACAGTCTCTGGCTTTAACGGCAGGGCTGTTAAAAGCCAGGTGTTGAGGGACCGAGGTCTCTCGGACTCGGTCATTTTGACCATGTTAAGGACACGGAAGTCTTCCTCGCGGCAGATCTATCACCGTGCCTGGAAAGCTTATATCGCCATGTGCGAAGCGCTGGACTGGTGTCCTCGGACGTATTCCGTCGCCAGAATCCTGCGTCCTCTGCAGTGTGGAGTGACCCAAAAGCTTGCTTTGAGTACCATCAAGGATCAGATTTCGGCCTTGGCCGTCTTCTTTCAGCGACCTCTAGCGGGTCATTTTCTTGGTTAGCACCTTGTGTTGGGGGTTCGCCATGTGCTCCCTCCTGTCAAGCCTCCTCTCCCACCGTGGGATCTGAATTTGGTGCTCTTGGTCCTCCAGGAACCTCCTTTTGGGAATATCCGGGATATTCCCCTCTTGTCTTGTCTCAGAAGGTGGCCTTTTTAGTGGCAATCATTTCTGTTTGACGAGTGTCTGAGTTGGCGACTTTGTCCTGCAAGTCGCCATATTTAGTCATCCATAAGGATAAGGCGGTGTTGCATCCGCGACCTTCCTTTTTTGCCAAAGGTGGTGTCGACCCTTCACCTACATGAGGACATTGCCCTCCCGTCCTTGTGTCCTCACCCATCGCATCCCAGAGAGTTTGCGCTGCACATATTGGAGGTGGTACGAGCCTTACGGGTGTACCTGTCTGCTACTGCTTCTATTCGGAAGTCCGACTCACTGTTTGTGACTGTCTCTGGTCCATAACAGGGCCAAGCGGTTTCGTCTGCCATAATTTTTAGGGGAATCAGACAAACCGTCATTCAAGCCTATGCTCTCAAAGGGCGGGCGCCTCCCTTTCCGGTTACGGCGCATTCCACCAGGGCAATTGGTGCTTCCTGGGTTTCCCGACATCAAGCGTCGGTTGCACAAGTGTGAAAGGCGGCGACCTGGTCGTCTGTTCATGCCTTTTAAGTTTTATAAGGTTAATGTGGCTGCATCTTCGGATGCTTCCTTCGGCCGCAGGGTGCTGCAGGCCGCTGTTTAAAGTTGCGACTCCTCCGTTGAGGAGCTCTGCCTTTTATTGGAGTGAAGTTTTGGTTTTTCCATTTATACTGCTCCCATCCCTCTTGACACTGCTTTGGGACATCCCACGTGTAAAGTGTAAAGAGACACCGTGTCAGTCCATGGATGGTAAGAGAAAATAGGATTTTTTGTACTCACCGTAAAATCCTTTTCTCTAACATCCATGGACTGACACGGCACCCACCCTTCCTTTTACGTTTGTACTGGTTTGTTACGAACTGAAGTCTGCTGACTGTAGTGGGAGGGTTGTGTCCGGAGGGACCGCCCCCTGGGTGGGGCTGTTCAGCTCTGGCTTTTAGAATGTATGTATAACATTTCACATTCTGCCTAGGTCTTCTCCTGCAAGCAGGGACATAACCCACGTGTAAAGTGTAAAGAGACACAGTGTCAGTCCATGGATGTTAGAGAAAAGGATTTTACGGTGAGTACAAAAAATCCTATTTTTTCAGCTGCAGGGACAGGACGACTGGTTGCAATCGAGGGAAAGATGAATGCAGCCAAGTACAGGGATATCCTGGACGAAAACCTTCTCCGGAGTGCTCAGGACCTCAGACTGGGCCGAAGGTTTACCTTCCAACAAGACAATGACCCTAAGCACACAGCTAAAATAACGAAGGATTGGCTTCACAACAACTCCGTGACTGTTCTTGAATGGCCCAGCCAGAGCCCTGACTTAAACCCAATTGAGCATCTCTGGAGAGACCTAAAAATGTCTGTCCACCAACGTTTACCATCCAACCTGACAGAACCGGAGAGGATCTGCAAGGAGGAATGGCAGAGGATCCCCAAATCCAGGTGTGAAAAACTTGTTGCATCTTTCCCAAAAAGACTCATGGCTGTATTAGATCAAAAGGGTGCTTCTACTAAATACTAAGCAAAGGGTCTGAATACTTAGGACCATGTGATATTTCAGTTTTTCTTTTTTAACCACTTAAGCCCTGGACCATTTTGTTGCCAAAGGACCAGGCCCCTTACTCTTTCGTCCATGGACCGACACAGCTTCTCTATTGACAAAGTGGGTATTATCCGTTAATTAGGAGTGACTAGGCAGAAAAACTTGTAAAAAGTGTTGCATCACACCTTTTACAGTACCGCCCAGGGGGCGGACCCTCTGGGTATAACCTCTCAGTCTGCATCTCGCAGATCAGTTTTTTTCTGTCTAGCAAGGAGTAGGACATGGCTCCCTTCGGGCCCATTGGTCCGGGGGAAAAAAAATAAAAAAAATATATATACATTTTTTTTTTTTCATTTGTTGTTTCCTGAGATCTTCGATCAACTGCCGACTGGGTGACAGGCTGGATCCTCGATCCTTGTAGTCTCCCCAGTTGCGGCCATCGAGCGTGTGCCGACCTTAGCTACGCGCTGGGTTTTCCACGACATGCCCGTCGCTCCACGGGTGGCCGGTGAGCCTACGCTCCAGGGCCTGCATCGGACCGCTCAGCTTCGGCTGACCTTACGGCCGAGTCGCAGCAGCCTGGCCGGTGAGCCTACGCTCCAAGGCTTGCATCGGACCGCTCAGCTTCGGCTGACCTTACGGCCGAGTCGCAGCAGCCTGTCCGGTGAGCGTCACGCTCCCAGGGCATACATATGATCGTCCCTTTTGGGTCCAATCACAGCATGCCTGGCCAACAGTCACCTTCCGTGCGCGGACGATGATCTGTTTGGAATGTCTTCCAGCATAATACATGCAGGATAGGTAAGTAAAACTCCCCTGCCTCGGCTGGGTGATTTAGCTGGACATTCCTGGAGAGATCAAGTAAGTGGTTGTGGCCCCTTTCTCCCCTCTCTCCCTGCCTTTCCCTCCTCCCTGGGCTTCTAGCTAAAGGTTGCTGGGTGCTGGGGGTCACCTAAGGGGTCCCACTGGAGCGGGGCTGGCTGTAACTAACATTTTAAAAGAAATGTCATTTCTGCATACCTGTGTGTGTGTGTGTGTGTGTGTGTGTCCTTCCTCCTCCATGCTGTCGGTGGCCATTTTGAGGTGGTCCATGCAAAGTTTGGCCCCTTGTGACTGCCCGGCGGCCATCTTCCTGTGGTTCGGCCACACCCACTGGCCCCTATCAGGTGATCGGCGGCCATGTTTGTCCACCCTGTATGTATAGATTGCCATTCGGCGGCCATCTTTTTGTGGGCTACGGCTGCTTGACCTCTATCTTCGGCTCCGCGGCCATTTTCTTGGAGCCCACATTATCTTCTATACAGAAGTTTTTGGCAGCCATTTTGCGAGAGCCTCCGGCCTCTAGGGTGCATTACACTGGCGCGAAAATTCACACAGGAAGTGCTGATAAAAGAAGCAGACTGACACAGCAGCAGTGGGACAGCATCACAGGCGCAGCACACGGCAGCATAGCAGTACCTATCCAGGGTGGTGAGTCCTCTGGGTGACCCAGCCTCTCTGCAGCACAGGAGGGTGGCCTATTGATATCTTGCCTGGAGCCCTGTGAGTGTCAGCGTGTGGTCAGCATGGCATCTGAGCCAGATGTCTTCTCCCCTGAAACACCAGATTTAGCAGCTGGTGTCCCTGAGGTGTCTATGGACGCTATGACGGCAATCCTAGAGGCGTTTGCTGCTAGGGTGGAAGCAGCACACGGGAATACAGGGGGTAATAAACGCCCCCGTCCCCTGCAATCTTCTGGGGATATTTCTGAGACAGAACCAGGTCCAGCTACGGCTCATGGCCCAGATTCTGATGCATCAGAGACTGCAGACTGTGACCAATCGGACAGTGAGGAGGACTCCAAGTCCAGGTCAGTACGCGATACGGCTTTGGTATCTGACCTTATTACTGCAGTGCGGGATACGTTTAAGTTGGAAAATACTGCATAAGTAGCAGATACTCCAGTCCCCTTTGGGTTTCGTAAACCTGCCCGCACTGCTAAGGTGTTCCCTTGTGTGTCTTATTTTGACAAACTCTTATACAAGGAATGGGAGAACCCACTGAGGGTCTTTACAGCCCCAAAGAGGTTTGCAGTACGGTACCCCTTTGAGGAGAGTTTTCTGAAGATATGGACCTCTCCCCCTATAGTGGACCCTTCGGTGTCCAGACTTAATAGAGCCACCACTATTCCAGTAGAAGGGGCTCCGGTTTTCAAGGACCCTGTGGATAAGAAGGCTGAAGCACTCGGTCGCTACCTATACTCTGTGGTAGGCTCGGCAGTACGCCCGGCATTGGCGGGGGCCCTAGTGTCTCAGACACTTACTGAATGGGCAAAATTGCTACTCCAGGGGTTAAAGGAGCGAGATGCTCCTCCTAATGAGATAACTTTGGCCGACCAGTTGGTCCAGGGCCTTTAAGTTTGTCTGCGAGTCAGACATGGATACTATTCCCCTGCTGTCAAGAGCTTCGGTTTATGCAGTAGCAATACGCCGCCTGATCTGGCTAAAGGGCTGGTCTGCGGACCAGACTTCCAAGAAAGCCCTGTTGGATCTGCCTTTTAAGGGCGACAGACTTTTTGGGGCTTCTCTGGATGACATCATCAAGGATGCCACAGGAGGTAAAAGCACTTTGCTTCCCCAAACTAGCAAGGGTAAGGGGCCACGCCAAGGGCCCTCCTTTACTGCACGCAAGCGTTTTTTCGCCCCCTTAAGGCGACAGGGAAAAGACCCCAGGCCGATAAAGCGCCTGCCCAAGGACAAAAGCGTCCTTGGTCCCGCAGACCCAACAAGCCTGCTGACAAATCTGCGTCCACATGAAGGTCCGCCCCCACCCAGCTCTCGGGTGGGGGGACGTCTTCGCAAATTCGCGACTCAGTGGACTGCTCTAGTCTCCGACAGGTGGGTTTGCAAAGTAATCTCCTCAGGCTACAAGATAGAATTTCTCTCTTGTCCACCGGACAGATTCATCACCTCCAATCTCCAGCTACTACCGACCCGTCGGGAGGCCCTGTATGGGGCGGTCCAGGGTCTACTGGAACGCGGGGTAGTTATTCCAGTTCCAGAACAGGAACGGGGTCAGGGTTTTTACTCAAATCTGTTCATTGTGCCGAAGGAGGGGGTTCGGCCAATCTTGGATCTCAGAGCCCTCAATTGCTTTGTGAAAGTACAAAGATTTCGGATGGAGTCGGTTCGATCTGTAGTCTCGGCTCTCCATCCGGGGGACTTTCTGGCCTCCTTGGACATCAAGGACGCATACCTGCATGTCCCCATATACTCCAGACACCAGAGGTTTCTGCGATTTGCTATCGGGAAGAACCACTACCAGTTTGTGGCCCTCCCGTTTGGCCTTGCCTCAGCACCCAGGACGTTCACCAAGGTGCTCGCTCCGATTCTGGCACTTCTAAGACAGCGGGGTATCGCTATCACAGGTTACTTGGACGACCTTCTGCTGAAGGCCCCTTCAAGCTCAGAATTAGAGGTAAGCGTGTCCATTACCTGTCAGACCCTTCGAGACTGTGGTTGGATACTAAACACGCAAAAGTCAGTATTGGTGCCCACTCAACGCCTAGTGTACCTGGGGTTGATTCTGGATTCCTCAGAGGCAAAGGTATTCCTCCCTGTGGAGAAGTTGCAGACCCTCCGGGCTGCAGTACGGCAGCTGACTTCCAGGAATTGGTCGTCACTCCGTTTTTGCATGCAAGTGTTGGGCCTCATGGTAGCCTCCTTCGAGGCGGTCCCATATGCTTAATACCACACTCGAGTGTTACAGAAGGAAGTTCTGTCCAGATGGAACAGATGCCCTTCATCTCTGGATTATCAAATCCGAGTGAGCCACCTAGTCAGGAGATCCCTGGTATGGTGGCTGACAGCACCGGCTCTAAGGGCCGGGAAGTCATTTCTTCCGGTTTACTGGATAGTGATCACGACGGACGCCAGCCTTACAGGTTGGGGGGAGTCTGGGGTGTCCAGTCGACGCAAGGTCGCTGGACCCCAGAGGAAGCCCTCCTGCCGATCAATGTCCTGGAGATCCGGGCGATCAAGCTGTGCCTCTTCAAATGGTCTCAGAGACTGCAAGGGCGTCCAGTCAGGATCCAGTCAGACAACGCCACAGCGGTGGTATATGTCAATCATCAAGGAGGAACAAAAAGCTCAGCTGCAGCATCGGAGGTTGCTCGCATCCTGAAGTGGGCAGAGAAGAGCGTACCGGCACTATCGGCCGTGTACATTCCGGGTGTGGAAAACTGGCAGGCGGACTACCTGAGCCGCCAGATGCTGGACCAGGGAGAATGGTCCTTACACCCGGAGGTGTTCCAACTCCTCTGCCAAAGATGGGGCACACCAGACGTAGATCTTCTGGCTTCCCGACTCAATCGGAAGGTATTGAGATTTGTGGCCCGGTCAAGAGACCCATGGGCAGACGCTCCGGACGCGTTGGTAGCATCGTGGGGTCAGTATCGGCTAATCTATGCCTTCCCTCCCTTAAGGCTTCTTCCTCTTCTGCTCCGCAGAGTGGAGGCAGAGGGAATTCCAATGATCCTAATCGCTCCAGATTGGCCTCAGCGTCCTTGGTACGCCGATCTAGTAAGTCTGGTAGCAGACGTCCCCTGGCACCTACCACTACGGAAGGACCTGCTATCGCAAGGTCCCATATTCCATCCTGCTTTACAGTCATTGGCTTTAACGGCATAGCTGTTGAGGACCAGGTACTGAGAGACCGGGGGCCTGTCAGACTCAGTAATCTCTACTATGAGAAGTGCTCGAAAACCGTCCTCTAGGAAGGTTTATCACCGCACTTGGAGGGCCTACATCTCCATGTGTGAGGAAATGAAATGGCATCTGCGTACCTATTTGGTTTCCAGAATCCTGCTGTTTTTACAGCATGGGGTGGACCAAAGGCTGCCCTAAGTACGATTAAGGGTCAGATATCTGCCCTGGCTGTCTTTTTTCAGAGACCCCTGGCGACTCACTCTCTCGTGAGTACATTTGTGCAGGGGGTTCGACATGTGGCCCCTCCGGTCCGTCCCCCGTTACCTCCGTGGGACTTGAACCTGGTCCTCTCGGTGCTTCAGAAGGCAGTGTTTGAGAATATTAGAGATATTCCCCTGTTGACACTTTCTCAGTGGTCTTTTTGGTGGCTGTTACGTCAGTTAGACGAGTCTCTGAGCTGGCAGCCTTGTCCTGCAAGGCTCCCTATTTGATTTTCCACAAGGATAAGGTGGTGCTGCGGCCGCAGCCTTCCTTTCTTCCGAAAGTTGTTTCGGCTTTTCATCTCAACGAAGACATTGTACTTCCATCCTTGTGTCCTCATCCGTCGAATCCTAAAGAGTCGGCGTTGCATTCCTTGGACGTTGTCCGAGCTTTGAGAGTATACCTATCTGCTACTTCCCTGTTCCGGAAGTCAGACTCACTGTTTGTTTCGGTGGCTGGTCCCAAGAAGGGCCAAGCAGTCTCATCGGCCACCATCTCTAGGTGGATCCGACAGATAGTAATCCAGGCTTACGCCTTAAAGGGTCAGGCGCCCCCCTTTCCTGTCACGGCACATTCGACCAGGGCAATAGGTGCCTCTTGGGCTTTCCGACATCAAGCGTCTGTTTCCCAACTATGTAAAGCGGCGACTTGGTCGTCCGCTCACACTTTCACAAAATTCTACAAAGTTGATGTAGGTGCATCTTCGGATGCCTCTTTCGGCCGCAAGGTTTTGCAAGCGGCTGTTTAGAGTTGCAACTCCTCCGTTGGAAGAGTGCTGTTTTGTGTTTGGGGTGAAGTTTGTTTTTATGCCGTTACCACCCCTCGTTTTTTCTCTGACACTGCTTTGGGACGTCCCACTTTGTCAATAGAGAAGCTGTGTCGGTCCATGGACGAAAGAGTAAATAGGATTTTTTACTCACCGTAAAATCCTTTTCTCTGAGTCCATGGACCGACACAGCACCCACCCCTCCTTTTTAAGTTTGTACTGCTTTTTGACGAACTGATCTGTGAGATGCAGACTGAGAGGTTATACCCAGAGGGTCCGCCCCCCTGGGCGGTACTGTAGAAGGTGTGATGCAACACTTTTTACAAGTTTTTCTGCCTAGTCACTCCTAATTAACGGATAATATCCACTTTGTCAATAGAGAAGCTGTGTCGGTCCATGGACTCAGAGAAAAGGATTTTACGGTGAGTAAAAAATCCTATTTTTGCGATTCGGCACTGCGTCGCTTTAACTGACAATTGTCATGTGACGTGGCTCCCAAACAAAATTGACGTCCTTTTTTTCCCACAAATAGACCTTTCTTTTGGTGGTATTTGATCGGTTTTTATTTTTTGCGCTATAAACAAAAATAGAGCGTCAATTTTGAAAAAAATTCAATATTTTTTACTTTTTGCTATAATATCCCCCAAAAATATATATAAAAAAAAACGTATTATTCTACATATTTTTGGTAAAAAAATTGCAATAAGCGTTTGATTGGTTTGCACAAAAGTTAGAGCAACTACAAAATAGGGGATAGTTTTATGGCATTTTTATTAATATATATTTTTCTTTCTCGTACATCACGGGACACAGAGCGGCATAGTCATTACTATGTGGGTTGTATAGATACCTTCAGGTGCTGGCACTGGCAACTTCCAAAACCGGAAGTACCCTCCCCTATATAAGCCCCTCCCATCCGGGAGTACCTCAGTTTTTTGCCAGTGTCTAAGGTGTTGGCCAAGAAGTAACATGTGTTTTTCACTGAGCTTGCGTACAGGTTCTTTTGGGCCTCAGTAAGCTATTCCGGATCCGACCAAAAAAGCTTCATAGCTAAACGATCGGTACCCGGGCCTTGCAAAAGAGAAGAGCAAGGTTTTGCCTGTAATGCCTCTCTTAGGAGGGCTGGACCCTGGGATCCAGAGCTCTGGTCATACCCACGACCAAGATGTTTTCTGTGCAGGGTGCTATACAGGTCCAGGGGAGTGGAATCCTTGGGAACCCGGTCCCTGAAGGTTTAATTACAATGCCTGCCGTGATAGATGAAGTTTGGGCTTCTGTGGACCAAACAGTCCTGCGGCGAGGAAAAGGTAAGTGGGGGCCCTCAGGAACTTGGTTCTATTGGGGGACCCCCAAACCTATTTTGTCTTTCTGCCTGTTACCTAAGGTATTCCCGCTAATATTCTGTGCATGCCTGTTACTACTGAGAAAATGTAAAAATTTTAATAGTAGGCAAGAAAAAAAAAAAATGTAAGACCGCGGTACCTGTGTTAAACACTAGAGGCCGCTATGGTTCTTTTTCTTGTAAAGTGGATTTTTTTCTTCCGAAGTCAAATCCAGGCAGTTGGTAAGTTCTCTTTGGGAAGCTGTCTCCTCTGCCCTGTTGCTGCGCTCATCCATCCCCGGGCCCTGCGGCAGGGACCCTGGCTCCCATCTAGCTCCTTATTTTTTCAAAAAAGGCGCGCGCGCGTGCACGCGCCTCTCTATATAGAGGCGATCTGGAAAAAGGGGCGGAGCGGGTGGATGACGCTCGGTGTGCGCCGTGGCGCTACTGCGCATGTGCGGGCGTCCAGCATGTTTAAAGGCAATCACAGCTGGCTATTGAAGTGCACAGACAGAGCTAGCAACAGTAAAAAGGCACACAGAGGCGGTTGATGCAGGCATCCCCCTAGAAAGGCACTTTAGTAGACACCAACTGTTATATAGCAGCAATTGTGCTAGACTATTCTCAGTAAAAGGGGTGTATTACGGCTGGAATACCTCAGCTTTGGGCTTAGGAATATGCCGTCCAGAAGCTCCGGAACTAAATCTTCCAGAAAGCGAAAGGGGTCTCCATCGGGCTCTGGGGATCTTGGGCATGCTTCTGCTGCACCAGTCTCCCCTGAAAATTCAGAGGTTAGTGACCATAGAGACCCCGCAGGAGTACCTGGTACTGTGGTTGTCCTCAGTTCACCTGCTCCTGTGTATGTAACAGATGAGGTTTTTTCCTCAGCTCTGGGAGGATTAGAAGAGAGATTGTCAACATTAATCGCTGCCTCCCTGTCACAGGGAAAGCACGCCCGATCTCCGTCTCCTCCTTCAGAGTACCTGTTAGCGGAGCAACAGTCCCATACAGGGATCGACCTGCCTGAAGGGGATCAGGAGGAGGTTGATTCTGTTATAGAGGAATCAACTGTGGAGGAACCTTTCTCAGCATCTCAAGCTGAAAGATTATGGGTTCAGTCTTTGACTAACATGGTCCGATCAGCATTTAAAATGCACCTTGCGGAACCATCAACCACTACTGTCTCCTCTCTGGGGTCGCTAAAAGCTCCCCAGACTGTCTGTTCCTTTCCACTTCACCCTTTATTGGAAGGGCTCATGTACCAGGATTGGGAACATCCTGATAAAATATTTACTCCCCCCAAGAGATTTCCGGTGGTCTATCCCATGGAGGATAAGTTCATCAAAAAATGGAGGGTCCCTACAGTGGACGCAGCCATCTCTTGTGTGAATAAATCACTGACATGTCCAGTGGATAATGTCCAAATGTTCAAGGACCCAATAGATAAAAAATTGGAGTCCTTATTAAAATCTGCTTTTTCTACAGCAGGCTTGGTGACACAACCAGCAGTGGCAGCTTTTGGGGTCTGCCAAGCAGTGAAGGATCAGTTGAAACAGGTCTTAAGGGACTTGCCAGATCAGCAGGCCCTTGCCCTAGCTGATCTACCTAGAGCCTTATGCTTTGCGGTTGACGCCATAAAGGATTCAATCCATCAGGCCTCCCGCCTTACGCTGTCTGTAGTACATATGCGCAGGCTTCTATGGCTCAAAAACTGGTCTGCTGAAGCTCCCTGTAAAAAATTGCTGGTTAGCTTCCCATTTCATGGTGAACGCTTATTCGGGGAAGACCTGGACAAATATATCCAGAAAATTTCCAACGGTAAAAGTACACTCTTGCCGGTTAAAAACAGAGTTAGAGGTCCCTCTTTTAAGAGGCCTGCTTCTCCAGTCCCTGGGGCATCGGCTGTGAAACAGTTCCGACGGCCTCCTCGGTCAAATCCCGGGGGTAAAAATCAGGGACAATCGCAGGGTAATAAAAAACCCTGGGTCAGGAGAGGTACAAAACCTCCCCCGAAGTCAAATGCATGAAGGGTTGCCCCCACTCAATCGGGTGGGGGGAAGACTCCAGTTGTTCGCAGAGACCTGGCGGGACACGATCAGAGACAGATGGGTGCTCTCCGCAGTAAGTCTGGGATACAGATTGGAGTTAAAAGACTCTCCTCCTTCCCATTTTATGAGGTCAAACGTGCCAAGGGATCCCCGGAAGAGAGAGTCCCTCCTGTTGGCACTAGAACAACTATTGCTCCAAGGAGTAATTATGGAGGTTCCCCTGGAAGAATGGGGGTTCGGGTTTTACTCGAACCTCTTTACAGTCCCGAAGCCAAACGGGGACGTGAGGCCCATATTAAATCTAAAAGGGCTAAACAAATTCCTGCATATCAGGACTTTCCGGATGGAGTCGATCCGATCGGTGGCCACTGCCCTACAAGGGGAGGAATGGTTAGCCTCGATCGACATCAAAGATGCTTATTTGCACATTCCCATCTTTCCAGTCCACCAAAAATTTCTACGCTTTGCAGTAGAAGGGCGCCATTTTCAGTTCAGAGCCTTACCCTTCGGTCTGGCCACAGCACCACGAGTGTTCACAAAAATTCTGGCCCCATTATTGGCCAATCTAAGAACGCAAGGTGTAACGATAATGGCATATCTAGACGACTTGTTGCTGATAGACCACTCAGTGAAAAAACTAGAAGTGGTCGCTCACAAGACAATCAAGTATCTGGAATCTCACGGTTGGATTATCAACCGAGACAAGTCGGCCCTAAAACCAGTCAAAAGTCTGGAATACTTGGGGCTAAGGCTAGATTCAGGCCAGAGGAAAATATTCTTGCCTCGAAAAAAGGTGTTGTCTTTGAGAGATTTGATCCACTTAGTGGGTACAAAAAGACAGCCGTCCATACGCCTGTGTATGAGGCTGCTGGGAAAAATGGTGGCATCATTCGAAGCAGTACCCTACGGTCAATTCCATTCAAGGAATTTGCAAAGGGCCATACTGTCAGCCTGGAACAAGAAAGTTCAGGCCCTAGACTTACCAATGTCCTTGTCCCCTTCCGTTCGCAAGAGCCTCCGTTGGTGGTTGGTTCCCCAGAATCTGGAAAAAGGGAAATCCTTCAGTCCGATTTCTTGGAAGGTGGTCACTACAGATGCCAGCCTTATAGGCTGGGGAGCAGTACTGGAGCAATGGTCTCTCCAGGGCAGATGGTCGGATGCGGAAAAGGCCCTGCCCATCAATCTCTTAGAGATACGAGCAGCCCGGTATGCCCTAGTAGCATGGACATCCAAACTCCAAGGGTCCCCTGTCAGAATTCAATCAGACAATGCCACGGCAATGGCATATATCAATCATCAGGGTGGCACCAGGAGTCGTGCAGCCCAGAGGGAAGTAAATTGCATCCTGAAATGGGCAGAAAGATATGTCCCAGCCATATCCGCGGTATTCATTCCAGGAGTGGAGAATTGGAAGGCGGACTTTCTAAGTCGCCAACAATTATGCCCAGGGGAATGGTCCCTTCACCCCGAGGTTTTTCGGGCAATATGTCAGCGGTGGGGAACACCGGATGTAGATCTGCTAGCATCCAGATTCAACGCAAAGGTGGACAGGTTTGTCTCTTGGACAAGGGATCCCCTAGCTTGCGGCTCGGATGCCCTAGTGTTCCCTTGGGATCAGTTCAAGCTGATGTATGCATTCCCACCGCCACAATTGTTACCTCGATTACTCCGCAGAATCAGGGTAGAAAAGAAACCAGTGATTCTGGTGGCTCCAGCGTGGCCCCGAAGAGCATGGTACGCGGAGATTGTAAAAATGTCAGTGGGGAGTCCTTGGACTCTCCCACATCGTCCGGACCTGCTTTCGCAAGGACCGATATACCACCCTTCCTTACCAGCCCTAGGTTTGACGGCCTGGCTATTGAAGCCCACATTCTAAAAAAGAGAGGGCTCTCTAATCCTGTGGTATCTACCATGATCAATGCCAGGAAGCCGGTATCCAGGCAGATCTACTATAGAATCTGGAAGGCGTACATCGCGTGGTGTGAGGCCAAGAAATGGCATCCACGAAAGTACGTAATAGGTAGGATTCTGGACTTCCTACAGTGGGCTGTAGATAGGAAGCTTGCCTTGAGTACTATCAAGGGTCAGATTTCGGCCTTGTCAATATTTTTTCAAAGGCCCTTGGCTTCGCATTCACTAGTCAAAGCCTTTATACAAGGAGTGATGCGTATTAGTCCTCCGGTTAATATTCCCATATGTCCATGGGATCTAAACCTGGTTCTGTCGGTTCTACAGAAACAACCATTTGAACCATTACAGCATATTTCCTTGGTTCTTCTCACCAGGAAATTGATTTTTCTAGTAGCCATTTGTTCGGCTAAAAGAGTGTCGGAATTAGCAGCTATGTCCTGTAAAGTGCCATATCTGGTTATCCATAAGGACAGAGTAGTGTTACGTCCTCATCCAGCCTTTCTTCCTAAAGTGGTATCGAGGTTTCATTTGAACCAAGATGTGGTTCTTCCTTCTTTTTTCCCCAAACCTAGTTCGGTAGAGGAAACGTTATTGCATTCTTTGGATGTAGTAAGAGCAGTTAAAGCTTATCTAAAAGCCACTGCTCAGATTCGCAGAACGGATACTTTGTTTATTCTGCCGGAAGGCCCCAGAAAGGGTCAGGCAGCGTCAAAATCTACTTTAGCCAAGTGGATTCGACAGGTCATAATGCAAGCCTATGGCTTGAGAAGGAGACCGCCTCCGTTAAAAGTTAGGGCGCACTCCACGAGAGCAGTTGGAACTTCATGGGCAGTGCATCACCAGGCCTCCCTGGCTCAAATCTATAAGGCCGCAACATGGTCTTCAGTACACACGTTTACTAGGTTCTACCAGGTGGACGTTAGAAGTCAGGAGGATGTCGCCTTTGGGCGCAGTGTGTTGCAGGCCGCAAAAGATCCTCATGCCTGATAGCGCTCAGCTTATGTATGGTGTATCTCCCCCCTCATTGGGCATTGCTTTAGGACATCCCACATGGTAATGACTATGCCGCTCTGTGTCCCGTGATGTACGAGAAAGAAAATAGGATTTTTATAACAGCTTACCTGTAAAATCCTTTTCTTGGAGTACATCACGGGACACAGAGCTCCCACCCCTCTTTTGGGGACACTTATTGCTTTGCTACAAAACTGAGGTACTCCCAGATGGGAGGGGCTTATATAGGGGAGGGTACTTCCGGTTTTGGAAGTTGCCAGTGCCAGCACCTGAAGGTATCTATATAACCCACATAGTAATGACTATGCCGCTCTGTGTCCCGTGATGTACTCCAAGAAAAGGATTTTACAGGTAAGCTGTTATAAAAATCCTATTTTTTATTACTAATGGCAGTGATCAGCAATTTTTATCGTGACTGCGACACATCGGACACTTTTGACACATTTTTGGGACCATTGTAATTTTTACAGCGAGCAGTGCTAAAAAAATGCACTGATTACTGTGAAAATTACATTGGCAGTGAAGGGGTTAACCTCTAGGTGGCAGTGTAGGGGTTAAGTGTGCCCTAGTGAGTGATTCTTACTGTAGGGAGGCGTCACTGATCGCTGTTTCCTATGACAGGGAACAGACGATCACTGACATGCCACTAGGAAGAACGGGGAAAGGTTTGTTTACACTACCTCTCCCCGTTCTTCAGCTCTGTGACCCGATTGCGGGACACCGGCGGCGATTGGGTCCGCGGGTCCGGTCATGGAGCTCCGGATCGCGAGCTTGGTGCGTGCGCGACCCACGGCTGGGATCTTAAAGGGGACGTACCTGTACGCCCTTGTGCCCAGCCGTGCCATTCTGTCGACGTATATCGTTGTGCGGCGGTCCTTAATTGGTTAATCTGCAAAAATGTCACATTCTGTTGTTTTTCTGTCAATATGGGGTGCTGTTTGTACATTAACCACTTGCCGACCGGCGCACGCTGGCAGAATGGCACGGGCAGGCAGATTGGCGTTCAGGTACGTCCCTTTAAATCTGCCGCCGCGGGTCCCAGGAACTCGATGTTCCCGGGAGTCCCGCGATTGCGGTCGGCAAGAGCAGAACAGGGGAATGCCTTTTGTAAACAAGGCATTCCCCTATTCTGCCTAGTGACACTGTCACTGATGACCGTTCCCCGTGATCGGGAACGGTCATCAGTGACGTGTCACGTGTAGCCACGCCCCCTCACAGTAACAATCACTTCCTAGGAAACACTTAACCCCTGCAGCGCCACCTAGTGGTTAACACCTTCACTGCCAGTGTAATTTTTACAGTAATCCTTGCATTTTTATAGCACTGATCTATGTAAAAATGGTGTCAAAAGTGTCCGATGTGTCTGCCATAATGTCGCAGTCACGATAAAAATCGCTGATCGCCGCCATAACTAGTAAATATAAAATTAGTAATAAAAATGACATAATACCCCTATTTTGTAGAAGCTATGACTTTTGCATAAACCAATCAATAAACGCTTATTGCGATTTTTTTTTTTTTAACCAAAAATATGTAGAAGAATACGTATCGGCCTAAACTGTGGATTTTTTTTTTATATATATATTTTTTGGGGATATTTATTATAGCAAAAAGTAAAAAATATTGCATTTGTTTCAAAATTGTCACTCTATTTTTGTTTATAGCGCAAAAAATAAAAACCACAGAGGTGATCAAATACCACCAAAAGAAAGCTCTATGTGTGGGAAAAAAAGGACGCCAATTTTGTTTGAGAGCCACGTCGCATGACCGCGCAATTGTCAGTTAAAGCGGCGCAGTGCCGAATCGCAAAAAGGGGCCTGGTCCTTTAGCTACAAAATGGTCCAGGGCTGAAGTGGTTAATGAGGAAAAAAAATTAACTTAAAGTGGAGGTCCACCCGATTTGTTTTTAATATTTTTTTTTTTAAAAGCCAGCAGCTACAAATACTGCAGCTGCTGACTTAAAAATAATGGACACTTACCTGTCCCGCTCGCCCCGCAAGGTCAGCAGACGAGGCTGAGCAATTGCTCAGTCCTCGGATGTTTCCGCCGCCATCCTCGGTGAGGGAATCAGGAAGTGAAACCTTGCGGCTTCATTACCCGGTTCCCTACTTCGCATGCGTGAGTATCGCGGCGCGCCGTCACTGGTCCCCGCTCTCTCCTGGGAACAGTGTGTTTTCCAGAAGACAGCAGGGGTTGGCGCGAAAGGGCGGGACTCGCGCGGTAGTCAGAACCCGGAAGTGGTGTAAATACCTGTTTTATACAGGTATCTGCACCCCCCTCCCCCTGAAAGGTGCCAAATGTGACACCGGAGGGGGGGGGGGGGGGGAGGGTTCCGAAAAACCGAAGTTCACTTTTTGTGTGAACCTCCGCTTTAAATGATTTTAGCAAATGACTGCAATATAACAGAGTGAAAAATGTAAGGGAGTCTGAATATTTCCCGTACCCACTGTACATATAATTGTGTATACATGAATTTGGCCATAACGGAGCACGCGATTGTTGCAGGGCCCAGCAGCATATGGGACAAAGCACTGTTGGGTTGCAAAAATACTTGGTAAACAATTTTAGATGAGATAAAATTGATCATTATTATGTTGTGAAAAGTGTTTTAGTTTTCAGTTTTTAATTTTTAAAATGGAAACCCCAAGGCCCTTATTTATTATTAAACCCCAACATGCATGGTTTACAGGTGTCTTAAAGAATGTGTTACCCCAACATTTCATATTCCTGATGTGTGCCTGCTGTACCATGTACTTGTATGGAAAATTATCCTGTTCTCTTCGTATTGCTTCCTTTGTGTGAAATCCTGTGTGTTCCTATCAGCCCCCAAACTGACCACACTAGGCATGAGAGCACAGCATGGTCATTTTTATTGCTGTGCTGGGAACTCGGCCTGCTCTCCTCCAATCAATAGAATTGTCCTGACACCCCATCCCCGTTTCCCTGCCCGGCCATTTACTGGGAAAAAGCCAGTGTGCTGCTATTTCTCCTCCCTCAACTCTCTGAGCTTCTTATGCAACTGAGAACAGAGAGGGCATGTGATCACTTATAGAAAAAAGAAAAGGTATTTAAAATGTTTTTTTTTTTGTTTTTGTTTTTTATATTCACAAATGCTTTGACTTTCATTTCCATTTTAAACTGAATGGGTTGTTTTACAAGGTGAGGATTCACAAGTACTTTAATCAAAGGTGAATATTTCCATATATGAAGTAAAAACCTTACTATTTTGTTCAGTTGTGGATCATTTTCTAGCATGGGAATGAGGCTGATTTGGGTCATGTAATAATTCAGTTGCAAATTCTTAGTATATTTAATGATTTATGGTGAATATGTTTCTACATATCCTCTTTCATTCCTTATTCAAGCTGCTATGATCCTGAGTTTGTCAGTCTGCTCAGTGTGTCTTCTCCATGGAAAACTCCCAAATGCACTAAAAACAGCCCTTACTATATAATTCTCACAGCTAGCTGATTTTTCTTTGTAAAGCAAATCCAGTGTTTTTTATATATAGATAGAGATATATAGTCAGTATGTACATATCACTACCTAGTGGCAACCTCTTTCTATTGTATTTACTCACTTTTTCCCACCCACGTTTTGAGGTGTTTAGCTCCTCCTGTTGTATTTTCACATCATGCGCATTGGGGTGTACTACAGATGTGTAGTAAATTTTGTTATGGGGTTTCCATTTCTGCAGTAAAGGGTGTCTTGTCGCAGTGCACTAGGTGTGAACAACACCATGCTAAGGGGCACATTTTTATATGAACATAGTAGTATCCTTATGCATAAAGTATTGCTACTTGTACTTTAAATTATTTCATTTTGTGACTTAAGGACTTGTGCTCCATTCACATCTGGGTGTTTGGGGATAGCGTCAGATCTGCTGAGATTATGCCCATGATCTCAAAGCACACTACAGTTGCAAAACTCAGGAAGCTCCTGCACCTTTTTGGGCGACCAGCTTCATGTGATTTACCACGTTCACCACGCAGTAAATCGCGCGACAATCCTGGTAAAACTGCACCTCATTTTAGGTGCCATTAAAAATGACACTGGGACTATTTATAAAAAAAAAAAAAAAAATGGTTTCAAACCTTCATCGTAGCATTATTGGCTCCATTTAGTCGCCTTGATCTGGTATTTTCTGAAATACCCCAATCAGAAAAATGCGGCATTATAGCCACTGGCGATCCAGGGAAATAAACGTATTTGGCAAATTACAGTAAACATTTGTGATGACTGTGTGAATAGTCGAAAGCCTTAAAGCAGATCTTCACCCTGAAAAATGTCATCCCTCTGGTCCCTCCATTTCTTTTTTTTTACTGAATTTGTTCAGACCTGCCCCCCAGTGCACGTCATGCGCCTAGGCAAATGCCATGCACCGTGCTCCCTTTGCCTGCTGAGATATGCATGTCACATATTCCAGGAGGCATAGCCCTTCATTTAGGAAAGGAGGAAGAGGCAGGCCTGTCGGCGCATCATCTGGAGGTGTAACAGCTGGCAGCCTCTCGATGTCACGCCCAAACATGGCAGCGTGGGATTGAGCTCTGACAGAAGAGGTTCTATATGCACTGGGTGGGTGAGTATCTAACATGCAGAACTCACCTCAAGATGAGCAGGGGTTGAAAAAAAGATGTGAAGTGGGGGGGGGGGGGGGGAGGAGTGAATGTCCGCTTTAATGTTAGGGTCGTGCTTTTATCTATGACAAGTAGGGATGAGCTCCGGCGTGTTCGCATTGCACACGTGCAGAGCCCGCTGCACTAATGACAGGCAGAGAGACATTTCCCGATGCTCGGCTGCTGCAGAGATCGGGAAATGTCTCCCTGGCTGTGATTAGCGCAGCGTGGTGCCGACTTCCTGGCGGGCTCTGCACGTGTTCAATGCGAACACGCCGGAGCTCATCCCTAATGACAAGTATTGTGTATAGGCTTTTTGGAGTTGATAATGAGAGCTGTAATCTCTCATGTGACTCCATATGCATCATCATTTTTTGCACTTGTTATAAATAAAGCTTTAGCGTGCAACAAGTATCTTGATATGGTGTAATGTAGGATTTTTTTTTTTCTTCCAATTTTTGTATGCATTGTGATCATATGTTTCCATTGCTTCTGTTTCAGAAACACCATCATTCATAAGACCCCTAGAAGACAGAACAGTTGCCCGTGGGGAGACTGCTGTACTGCAGTGTATAGCTGGGGGAAGCCCAGCTCCACGTTTGAATTGGACTAAAGATGATGGTCCTCTGGTGGTCACTGAGCGGCATTTCTTTGCTGCTGCAAATCAGCTGCTTATCATTGTGGATACAGGACCTGAAGATGCAGGGAAATACACATGTAGCATGTCCAATACCCTTGGAACAGAAAGAGGTCACATTAACCTTTACGTACTGTCATCCCCGAATTGCGACTCTTCCCAGAATGTCATAGGCTTTGAAGAAGATGGTTGGACTACTGTGGGCATTGTTATAATCGTTGTCGTCTGTTGCGTGGTGGGGACATCTTTGGTCTGGGTTATTGTCATATACCATATGCGGAGGAAAAATGAAGACTACAGCATAACCAGCACCGGTGAATATTCAGTTTTACATTACTTTAGTTTGCTTACGGTCTTGCCAGAACCTTGTTTTATTAGCAAAGATAAGTGGGGATACTGGATTTCAACTATAGTGACTAGATATGCTTTGGCTCAGTGAAGTAGGAGAGGTCTAACTAAACACAATGTTCTATTGTGTATTTAGGGGCAAACACTTATTTAATTGAGGTGACATCGTTGAAATATAAGAGAAGCTGACACTCTAATTATCAACCTTCAGTATCTCATGCTACCTCGGCTCCCGCCCCTACAGTGCTGTAGTGATGTAGGAGCGAAACAGGGTGATCATATTTTAACATTAATAAAAAACTGGGCTTTGATATGCCAAAGTAATACTAAACAATATCCTTATCCTTATTCTCTAAAAATAACCCATACACATCACTTTCTCATCACGTTTCTTACTGTTTTTCTGCCTCCCTGTAATGTCCTCCGTGAATTTCCAAACCTCCCACAAATCAGAATGTACTTTTTGGAGTTAAGAATACTTAGATTTTTTTTTTTTTAAGCTACATTTTAGTGTCACCTGTCACTAAGGAGGTTTTGTGGCGATACACAAACCGTTCAGATTTCTGCATCAGTAGTAGGCAGTTGAGATAGATTTTAGTCATGTGTATAAATCTACTTCTCTGATGGCCTAATCTTCATTTGGATGGCGCTTCAGTGACGCCTCCTCACCGCTTGTTTTAGCCCCATTATTGTGTGAAAGTTTGTTTTGCGGCTTTCCCAGTTTGCCCAAAAATCTCACAATTGGTACACTTGCTGCCCGCCAATCACTAATTTCAAGTAGATTTAGCCATGGGTGCAAAGCCAAGCATTACAACGGCGGAATGTAAACACACTCGTCCGCTGCCTCTTGCAGCTTAAGGGGGAGCGGTTGGGAGGTGGTGAAAACGAGGCTCAACCGCACATTTTTATCGTCCCTCAACCAAATGTCTAAACTTAGCCTTAGAAGCACGTACTGTAGGTGAAATGACCATTAAAGCTCAGCATGATGTAGTACACTTTTATTTTTGGAAGAGAGATCATACAGGGTCTTTATCTTATCATTTTATATACATTAAAATGCATTTTGAAGATTCTTCAGTTTTGTAAAGAAGATTAACCATGTTTTAGTTTACTGATCAAATCAGTCTGAGATGTGAATGTAGTTTGTACACCTTAGACATGAAATATGAACAAAGCACATCCCTCTATGGTGTGTACTGGTCTCAATTAAGAGCACTAAGGGCTCTTTTACACATGCTTGTCCGTTTTCACGGACACCGCTTGCTCAGCAGAGATCGATCCATTGATCCCCGCTGAGCTGGCGGATTACAGGCCCGTCTCCGCTCACTGGGCAGAGACGGACCAGTCAGCCCCACTCTCCTCTATTGGGGATCGGAAGAAAACGGACAGCCTGTCCATTTTCATGCGATCCGCCAGAAGAATTGAAAATGGGGTTTCCATCTGTCTGGATTTAGCAGAGCGGATCAGATGTCAGCGGACATGTCACTGCTGACATTCGTCGCTCCATAGATGTGCATGGAGCGTCCATTCAGGTCTGCCCGAAAAAAAGGTGGACCTGAACGGTCCGCATGTGTGAAAGGGGCCTAAGTGTAATTTCTGTCTGCTTCATTCCTCTGCTGTCAGCATGAATCACTTCTGAAAAGTTTGGGCACCATGAGTAAAATGGTGATAGGGGAGGGACCTCCAGCTGATTGACAGCCTCCGCTATATTCCTTTTGTGCTTTGTAAAGAGGGGTTTGTCCCTTTCCTCCAATCAGCTCTCAAAGCTCTCCTACTGAGCTCTACAGAGTGTAACTTAAAGTGGAGTTCCACCCAAAAATGGAACTTCCACTTTTTGGAAAAAAAAACCACCCCCCGCCCACCACTGGTGTCACATTTGGCACCTTTCAGGAGCAGGGACCAGTGAGGACGCGCATGCGCAGTAGGGAACCAGGAAGTGAAGCCGCAAGGCTTCACTTCCTGATTCCCTTACCGAAGATGGCGACGCCTCCACCCGAGGGACAGAAAGGTAAGTGTCCATATATTAAAAGTCAGCAGCTGCAGTATTTGTAGCTGCTGACTTTTAATATTTTTTCAGCGGAACACCACTTTAAGCTCCCCACACCCTGCTTTTCAGAACTGAGAGATCCTGTGCAAATTGTGCACTTTGAATAGCTGAAGAGAAGACTGTAGATAAAAAGGTACATCTTATGTAGGAGGATTTATTTAATCTCTGTGCATGGCCTGAGGCCAGTCACTTCACTGGATAATATGTAAGGGTTTACAACCACTTAACATCCGCCCCATTGCAGTTTTATTTCTACAGGGTGGCTCTCCTGTGCAGAATCGCGCGCGCGCGTGTGTGTGTATATATTGGCCCTCAAATTTTCCACTCGCATTTTGCAAGTGGAAAGTTAGGTCTGGCGAGGAGCTGGGCTGCCTGGGAGAGGGGAGGGGCGAGCACCGCCGACGGGCGGTGTTGATCGGGAGACGTTCTCCCAGCGCGATGTGGAAGAGAGCATATAGGAAGAGGAAAGCCGCAGGATCGCAGAGCAGTATTACACGCTGTAACAGCTGACATTGTCTCCGCTCTGTTTACTCTCGCACAGTCCCGCCTCCTCCTGACCCCGCGCTTGTAATAGACAGAACGCGGGTCCAATGCTGGGATGTATTCTGTCTCACAGGCCCGGGGTCAGGAGGAGGCAGGGCTGTGTGAGAGTGAGCAGAGCGGAGACAATGTCAGCTGTTACAGTGTGTTTTACTGCTCTGGGATCCCGCAGCTTTCCTCTTTCTATAAGCTCTCTTCCACAGGGGCGATCGCGCTGGGAGAACGTCTCCCGTAGCTCTAATCTTCCTCCAGTCATGTCCTGGCCGCCCTCTCACTTCCTCTACCCTGGCGAGGCTGCAACTTGGGGCCCAGTGAGGCTGCAACTTGGGGCCCAGTGAGGCTGCAACTTGGGGCCCAGTGAGGCTGCAACTTGGGGCCCAGTGAGGCTGCAACTTGGGGCCCAGTGAGGCTGCAACTTGGGGCCCAGTGAGGCTGCATCTTGGGGCCCAGTGAGGCTGCATCTTGGGGCCCAGTGAGGCTGCAACGTGGGGCCCAGTGAGGCTGCAATGATGGGCACAGGTCATGTTGCATTGATGGGCACAGGTGAGCCTGCATTCAGAGGAACTGATAAAGTTGTTGTTAATATTTATTTTTGTAATGTAATTCTGCATAAAACATTTAAGTGTCATTTCTTGAGATAATTTATGAGGGCGTGATTAGGGGCGGGGCCGGGTAGGGGTTGGGGGGGGCAACTGGTGGCGAGTAACCCTTGAGGCCTGGCTAGTAGCTCAGGACTAGAAATTTTGAGCCCTGATATATAGATAGATGGATGGATAGATAGATATATCTATCTATCTATTTTATGAATAATGTGTTTGTGATTCTGCACTTCCGCCTGCAGGGGGCACGCCACTTTTGCTGTGAATTGTTCACAGCAAAAGCCAATCTGCGGGTGCTGGGCACTCACTGTCCTCCGGGCACCCAACGATTGTCGGCAATACACAGAGAACTGCGATCTCCTTATGTAAACAAGGCAGATTTCACTCCTGATCGTGGGGAAGTATGTATTCTATCTCTCTACAAAGCAGGGACTAGAAGCCATCTCTTCCCCTAATAAAAATAGGATTTTTATAACAGCTTACCTGTAAAATCCTTTTCTTGGAGTACATCACGGGACACAGAGCGACATAGTCATTACTAATGGGTTATATAGATACCGTCAGGTGCTGGCACTGGCAACTTCCAAAACCGGAAGTACCCTCCCCTATATAAGCCCCTCCCATCCGGGAGCACCTCAGTTTTGTAGCAAAGCAATAAGTGTCCCTAAAGAGGGGCGGGAGCTCTGTGTCCCGTGATGTACTCCAAGAAAAGGATTTTACAGGTAAGCTGTTATAAAAATCCTATTTTCTTTCTCGTACATCACGGGACACAGAGCGACATAGTCATTACTAATGGGATGTCCTAAAGCAATGCCAAATGAGGGGGGGGATACACCATATATAAGCTGAGCGCTATCAGACATGAGGATCTTTTGCGGCCTGCAACACACTGCGCCCAAAGGCGACATCCTCCTGACTTCTAACGTCCACCTGGTAGAACCTAGTAAACGTGTGTACCGAAGACCATGTTGCGGCCTTACAGATTTGAGCCAGGGAGGCCTGGTGATGCACTGCCCATGAAGTTCCAACTGCTCTCGTGGAGTGCGCCCTAACTTTGAACGGAGGCGGTCTACTTCTCAAGCCATAGGCTTGTATTATGACCTGTCGAATCCACTTGGCTAAAGTAGATTTTGACGCTGCCTGACCCTTTCTGGGGCCTTCCGGCAGAATAAACAAAGTATCTGTTCTGCGAATCTGAGCAGTGGCTTTTAGATAAGCTTTAACTGCTCTTACTACATCCAAAGAATGCAATAACTTTTCCTCTACCGAAGTAGGTTTGGGGAAAAAAGAAGGAAGAACCACATCTTGGTTCAAATGAAACCTCGATACCACCTTAGGAAGAAAGGCTGGATGAGGACGTAACACTACTCTGTCCTTATGGATAACCAGATATGGCTCCTTACAGGACATAGCTGCTAATTCCGATACTCTTTTAGCCGAACAAATGGCTACTAGAAAAATCAATTTCCTGGTGAGAAGCACCAAGGAAATATGCTGTAATGGTTCAAATGGTTGTTTCTGTAGAACCGACAGAACCAAGTTTAGATCCCATGGACATATGGGAATATTAACCGGAGGACTAATACGCATCACTCCTTGTATAAAGGCTTTGACTAGTGAATGCGAAGCCAAGGGCCTTTGAAAAAATATTGACAAGGCCGAAATCTGACCCTTGATAGTACTCAAGGCAAGCTTCCTATCTACAGCCCACTGTAGGAAGTCCAGAATCCTACCTATTACGTACTTATGTGGATGCCATTTCTTGGCCTCACACCACGCGATGTACGCCTTCCAGATTCTATAGTAGATCTGCCTGGATACCGGCTTCCTGGCATTGATCATGGTAGATACCACAGCATTAGAGAGCCCTCTCTTTTTTAGAATGTGGGCTTCAATAGCCAGGCCGTCAAACCTAGGGCTGGTAAGGAAGGGTGGTATATCGGTCCTTGCGAAAGCAGGTCCGGACGACGTGGGACAATCTCCGCGTACCACGCTCTTCGGGGCCACGCTGGAGCCACCGGAATCACTGGTTTCTTTTCTACCCTGATTCTGCGGAGTAATCGAGGTAACCATTGTGGCGGTGTGAATGCACATATCAGCTTGAACTGATCCCAAGGGAACACTAGGGCATCCGAGCCGCAAGCTAGGGGATCCCTTGTCCGAGAGACAAACCTGTCCCCCTTTGCGTTGAATCTGGATGCTAGAAGATCTACATCTGATGTTCCCCACCGCTGACATATTGTCCAGAAAACCTCGGGGTGAATGGACCCTTCCTCTGGGCCTAATTGCTGGCGACTTAGAAAGTCCGCCTTCCAATTCTCCACTCCTGGAATGAATACCGCAGATATGGCTGGGACATATTTTTCTGCCCATTTCAGGATGTAATTTACTTCCCTCTGGGCTGCACGACTCCTGGTGCCCCCCTGATGATTGATATATGCCACTGCTGTGGCATTGTCTGATTGAATTCTGACAGGGGACCCTTGGAGTTTGGATGTCCATGCTACTAGGGCATACCGGGCTGCTCGTATCTCTAAGAGATTGATGGGCAGGGCCTTTTCTGCCTCCGACCATCTGCCCTGGAGAGACTATTGCTCCAGTACTGCTCCCCAGCCTATAAGGCTGGCATCTGTAGTGACCACCTTCCAAGAAATCGGACTGAAGGATTTCCTTTTTTCCAGATTCTGGGGAACCAACCACCAACGGAGGCTCTTGCGAACGGAAGGGGACAAGGACATTGTAAGTCTAGGGCCTGAACTTTTTTGTTCCAGGCTGACAGTATGGCCCCTTGCAAATTCCTTGAATGGAATTGACCGTAGGGTACTGCTTCGAATGATGCCACCATTTTTCCCAGCAGCCTCATATACAGGCGTATGGACGGCTGTCTTTTTTTTTTTTTTTTTGTACCCACTAAGTGGATCAAATCTTTCAAAGACAACACCTTTCCTCGAGGCAAGAATATTTTTCTCTGGCCTGAATCCAACCTTAGCCCCAAGTATTCCAGACTTTTGACTGGTTTTTAGGGCTGACTTGTCTCGGTTGATAATCCAACCGTGAGATTCCAGATACTTGATTGTTTTGTGAACGACCACGTCTAGTTTTTTCACTGAGTGGTCTATCAGCAACAAGTCATCCAGATATGCCATTATCATTACACCTTGTGTTCTTAGATTGGCCAATAAAGGGCCAGAATTTTTGTAAACACTCGTGGTGCTGTGGCCAAACCGAAGAGTAAGGCTCTGAACTGAAAATGGCGCCCTTCTACTGCAAAGCGTAGAAATTTTTGGTGGACTGGAAAGATGGGAATGTGCAAATAAGCATCTTTGATGTCGATCGCGGCTAACCAATCCTCCCCTTGTAGGGCAGTGGCCACCGATCGGATCGACTCCATCGGAAAGTCCTGATATACAGGAATTTGTATAGCCCTTTTAGAATTAATATGGGCCTCCCGTCCGCGTTTGCTTCGGGACTGTAAAGAGGTTTGAGTAAAACCCGAACCCTCATTCTTCCAGGGGAACCTCCATAATTACTCCTTGGAGCAATAGTTGTTCTAGTGCCAACAGGAGGGACTCTCTCTTCCGGGGATCCCTTGGCACGTTTGACCTCAAAAATGGGAAGGAGGAGAGTCTTTTAACTCCAAACTGTATCCCAAACCTACTGCGGAGAGCACCTATCTGTCTTGATCGTGTCCCGCCAGGTCTCTTGCGAACAACTGGAGTCCTCCCCCCACCCGACTGAGTGGGGGCTTCAATGAATTTAACTTTGGGGGAGGTTTTGTACCTCCCCTGACCCAGGGTTTCTCATTACCCTGCTACTGTCCCTGTTTTTTACCCCCGGGAATTGACCGAGGAGGCCGTCGGAACTGTTACACAGCCGGTGCCCCAGGGACTGGAGAAGCAGGCCTCTTAAAGAGGGACCTCTAACTCTGTTTTTAACCGGCAAGAGCGTATTTTTACCGCTGGAAATTTTCTGGATATATTTGTCCAGGTTTTCCCTGAATAAGCGTTCACCATGAAATGGGACGCTAACCAGCCATTCTTTACAGGGAGCTTCAGCAGACCAGTTTTTGAGCCATAGGAGCCTACGCATATGTACTATAGACAGCGTAAGGCGGGAGGCCTGATGGACTGAATCCTCTATGGCGTCAACCGCAAAGCCTAAGGCTCTAGGTAGATCAGCTAGGGCAAAGCCTGCTGATCTGTCAAGTCCCTCAAGACCTGTTTCAACTGATCCTTCACTGCTTAGCAGACCCCAATAGCTGCTACTGCTGGTTGTATCACCAAGCAGATTTTCATAAGGACTCCAATCTTTTATCTATTGGGTTCTTGAACATTTGGACATTATCCACTGGACATGTCAGTGATTTATACATACAAGAGATGGCTGCGTCCCTGTAGGGACCTTCCATTTTTTTTTTTTTTGATGAACTTATCCTCCATGGGATAGACCACCGGAAATCTCTTGGGGGAATAAATATTTTCTCAGGACGTTCCCAATCCTGGTAAATGAGCCCTTTCAGTAAAGGGTGAAGTGGAAAAGAACAAACAGTCTGGGGGTTTCTAGCGACCCCAACGAGGATACAGTAGTGGTTGATGGTTCCGCAAGGTGCATTTTTAAATGCTGATCGGACCATGTTAGTCAGAGACTGAACCCATAATCTTTCAGCTTGAGATGCTGAGAAAAGGTTCCCCCACTGTTGATTCCTCTATAACAGAATCAACCTCATCCTGATCCCCTTCAGGCAGGTCGATCCCTGTATGGGACTGTTGCTCTGCTAACAGGCACTCTGAAGGAGGAGACGGAGATCGGGCGTGCTTTCCCTGACAGGGAGGCAGCGATAAATGTTGACAATCTCTCTCTAATCCTCCCAGAGCTGAGGAAAAAACCTCCTCTGTTACATACACAGGAGCAGGTGAACTGAGGACAGCCACAGTACCAAGTACCCCTGCGGGGTCTCTACGGTCACTTACCTCTGAACTTCAGGGGAGACTGGTGCAGCAGAAGTATGCCCAAGATCCTCCGAGCCCGATGAGACCCCCTTCGCTTCCTGGAAGATTCAGTTCCGGAGCTTCTGGACGGCATATTCCTAAGCCTAAAGCGGAGGTATTCCAGCCGTAATACACCACTTTTACTGAGAATAGTCTAGCACAATTGCTGCTATATCACAGTTGGTGTCTACTAATGTGCCTTTCTAGGGGATGCCTGTATCAACCGCTTGCTGTATGCCTTTAAATGTTGCCAGCTCTGTCTCTGTACTTCATAGCCAGCTCACTACAATATTGTGGTTTTTAACCTGCTGGGACGCCCGCACATGCGCAGAAGCGCTGCGGCGCGCACAGAGCGTCATCCCCCAGGCTCCGCCCCCCTTTCCCGGCTCACCTCTATATATAGAGGCGCGTGCACGCGCACGCGCGCGGCCAAGTGCGCCTTCGGCGCTAATTTCAAAAAACGGAAACAAGGGACAGGAGCCAGGGCCCCTCTTTGCCGCAGGCCGGGGGATGGACGAGCACTGCAACATGGCAGAGGAAGCAGTTTCCTATAAGAGAACTCACCATCTGCCTGGACTTTGCTCTCTGAGAAGAAACTAGTCCACATGACAAGAAACATTCCACAGCGGCCTCTAGTGGACAAACACAGGTACCGCAGTCTAATATATTAAATATATATATAAAAATTTTTTTTTTTTTTTTTCTTGACCACCATTAAAAATTATTACATTTTTTTAGTAGTTACAGGCATGCACAGAATTTTGCGGGAATACCATTAGGTAACAGACAGACAAATTAGGCTTGGGGGTCCCCCAATAGAACCAAGTTCCTGGGGGCCCCCACTTACCTGTTCCCCGCCGCAGGACTTTGTTTGGTCCACAAAAGCCCAAACTTCACCTATCACGGCAGGCATTGTAATCAAACCTTCAGGGACCGGGTTCCCAAGGATTCCACTCCCCTGGACCTGTATAGCACCCTGCACAGAAAACATCTTGGTCGTGGGTATGACCAGAGCTCTGGATCCCAGGGTCCAGCTCTCCTAAGAGAAGCATTACAGGCAAAACCTTGCTCTTCTCTGCAAGGCCCGGGTACCGACCGTTTAGCTATGAAGCTTTTTTGGTCGGATCCGGAATAGCTTACTGAGGCCCAAAAGAACCTGTACGCAAGCTCAGTGAAAAACACATGTTTCTTCTTGGCCAACACCTTAGACACTGGCAAAAAAACTGAGGTGCTCCCGGATGGGAGGGGCTTATATAGGGGAGGGTACTTCCGGTTTTGGAAGTTGCCAGTGCCAGCACCTGACGGTATCTATATAACCCATTAGTAATGACTATGTCGCTCTGTGTCCCGTGATGTACGAGAAAGAAAGCAGCACACTGTGTACACACAAACACTGGCTAGGCACACAGTTAACCCTTTGATTTGCTCTAGATGTTTAGCCCCTTCTCAACCAATGTCATTAGTACAGCGACAGTGCATATTTTTAGCACTGTATCAGTGTCACTGGTTCCTGCAACGTGTCAGTGTCCAATTGTCCGCCGCAATATCACAGTCCCGCCATAAGCCGCTGATCGTCGCCATTACTAGCTTAAAATATTTAATAAATATTCCATAAATATATCCCATAGTTCTCGTAAACCAATCAATATACGCTTATTGGGATTTTTTTTTTTTTTTTTACCAAAAACTTAGCATGTTGGCTTAAATTTATGAAGAAAGTTGATATTTTTTGGGGATATGTTTCATAGCCCATAGTAAAAAATATTTGTAATGACACCCCGAGTATGAAAGGGGTTAGAGTCGTTTAGGACATTCCCTTCCCGAACACAAAGGCAGCTACCGAACACTCCAGTCAGCCGAACAAGAAACCCATACGAATAATTCTCCCCCAAATACAAGACGAAGCTCCGTCTTGAGGGTCAAGCAGGACTAACAATCTTTATTAAGGAATACAGTCTTATATACAGTAAAAAAGGAGGTTCCTACAACCTGCTCATATTACTCTAGCTAATTAACTAATCCCTTACAGCAGCCAAAGCGACTCCCTCACTACAATACACATTATCATACATATCAACACAGAACTCCTTCATACAGTTGCAGGATCAATTGGCACAGGCGACAATGGCTGAAAGAGAAGCCACACTAGGCTCATTTGCATTATAACAGACAGACAGGTGGCTGGAGTTGACATTGGCACCTCCTAACAGTATTAATCAGTCATTCTTTGTAATATGGCTTGAGAGATATTGTTAATGACAATTACTGTCCCATGTGAAGTAATCCAATCATATTCTTAATGTCCATTATTTTCTTTCTCACCCCGTGCCCCTAATAGACACAGGGTGATTTAGACATAAGAGGTGCATGGGGAGCTTAAACAAGGGTATCCCATACTTTCCAAGGGATTCTGGGTTCCACCGGCCCTCCAGTCCCTTTCGGGAGGAGACCAACACAGGAGGAGACCCCAGACGGGTTGACGCCGAAGTTAGTCAGTAGTTCCAGTCCCCCAATGCCGGTATCCACACAGTACCCCAAATTGTCCCAAACAGAGCATTACTCACCCAGCCAACCTCTGCCTCTCTGAGAACATACCCACTGCTGGGGAGAGGCCTGGACTGGCCCTTCTCCCTGGAGTTCTTTCAGCCGCTGGAGAGAAGACAGGGTGACTGGGCTCACTCTGGCATGCTGTTGGGCATCTGGACCGACTGCCCAGCATCCCTGGGGTATACAGGTGGGGACTGAAGTCCCATCCACTTGTGGTGGATGCAAATCCCCCAGTGCTTGCAAAGCAAGGCTGACATCCTCCTGTCTAAGTGTCACACCATTTTCTGGGGTTGTGTCAGTAAAGACCGAAGTCCCATCCACTACCACAGGAACTCCCTCTTCTGTTAGTTGAGGGCAGAGGCCAGCAGCACTCTGCTCTTTTGCCAACTCTTCTGCTGGGTTGCTGTGAGTGGAGAGTTGTGTGCAGAGGGCAGTAGCATTCTACCCTGCTGCCAGTGATTCAGCTGGGAGTAAAAACTTTACTACCTCAGCTTGTCCCTGGAGAGAGGGTCCAACTGCCCCGGCTCCCTGGAACTCCACAGTTGTTGCCTGTGCTGGGCAGAGGTTGGTAGCACTCTGCCCTGTTGCCAGCACTTCTGCTGGGGACTCATCAGGTTGTTCTTCCTCAGCAGAACAGTCTATCAATTCCTCTGTCCCTGCAACTGGTATCTGGGGATAGAGGTTCACCATCTCCTGTCCATGGAACCCAGAAGATGTTATCATGGCTGGGCAGAGGTTAGCAGAACTCTGCCATGTTGTCAGCACTTCAGCTTTGGGGATGGCAATCTCCAGATTTTCCACTGCCGATTCTTCAGCCAGGATTTCAGAGTTGTCAACTGGTATTTCCTGATAGTCCCCGTCAAAGGGAGCCCCACCCTGCTGCTGAGCAGAGTCTAGCAGCTGTCTGTAGGCAATCTTCAGCTCCCATTCCTGAACGACTAGAAACTCCAAATCTTCCTGTGCCCTTCCGAGACATTCAGTCTTCGCTCTCTGTGCTGCATTATTTCCTCCAAATGCCACTCCCGATCACTCCCAAAGTCAGGGTCCCTGGGCAGCCTCCAATACAACAATCCCAGGCCATCATAGTCAAAGCCTTCCATGGGGCTGTCATCCGCTGACCATGGGCACTCTTGGGCTACATACCACCGGAGGGCTCTGTAGCTCTCGTCCAACCGCATCTCTGCCCGGATCAGCCTGCTTAACTCAGCTGTCCACTCCTGCTTCGGTTGTTCCCCAATAACAGCATTCGTACATCAAACTGCGACCAGTACCTTGCATAGATGGAGGGGAGAACTTTTCCCTGATGTTGCTGCTCGAGAGCTAGTGCTTTCTTCCAGAGTTCACAGCGGATAGAACCAGACCATCCCAGCAGGACCTGCTCTGATGCTGGTCCTCTATTCTGTATCTGCATCTCTCGCAACCTCCTTCTGAATTCCTCTTCCATGGCGGCTGGTATCTGTACCTCTCCTCTCCTTTCAGTTGGTGCTGCTGTGACTTCTGCTGCTGCAGCACCTCTTTGCTGTAGCCAATTTGCGTCCACAGCCGCTATAACTAGGTCTATGATCTCCGCTGTAGGGTTAGGACCATAATGTGCCAGTCTTCTGTTAACAGCCCGATCAAAACTTGCCTCTTCGGGTGTACTGTCTGTTACGCTGGGCCTTTCGGTTATGTTGGGTCTTTCAGCTCTATCCATTTCGACTAGTTCTGCGATAATGTCCCTCTTCTTACGGTTGTTGGCCAGTCTGCCCCGGTTCTCCGGTAAGTCCTTGAGGGAGGAGCGCTTTAGCCGTTCATACTGTTCTTCCATTGGCCAGTGTCCTCTTGTAGCTGTCCTTCTGGCTGTGGGAATCATCCTGCTGCTTGCCACCATTGTAACGACACCCCGAGTATGAAAGGGGTTAAAGTCGTTTAGGGCATTCCCTTCCCGAACACTCCAGTCAGCCGAACAAGAAACGCATACGAATAATTCTCCCCCAAATACGAGACAAAGCTCCGTCTTGAGGGGCAAGCAGGACTAACAATCTCCATTGAGGAATACAGTCTTATATACAGTAAAAGAGGAGGTTCCTACAACCTGCTCATATTACTCTAGCAATACACAGAAACATAAAATTAACATGAGCTAATTAACTAATCCCTTACAGCAGGCGGAGTGACTCCCTCACTACAATACACATTATCATACCTATCAACACAGAACTCCTTCATACAATTGCAGGATCAATTAGCACAGACGACAATGGCTGAAAGAGAAGCCACACTAGGCTCATTTACATTATAACAGACAGGTGGCTGGAGTTGATATCTGCACCTCCAAACTGTATGAATCAGTCTTTCTAATATGGCTTGAGAGATATTTTACAGCCGCGTTTTTGAGCGTTTTTTACAGCTTAAAAACGCCTGTCCATGTTGGTCTATAGCTTCATGCCCACCTAGACGTTTTTGAGCTGCAAATAGCATAGACGTTTTTAAGCTGTAAAAAAAACCCAGGACCAGTGCGTTCCTCAGCGTCGGAGTTAGGCAGAAAAAAATGTGAGCGTCAAACGCGCACTAACGCGCGGTCGCGTTTTTTTAGCTCCAACGTTTTTTTTTTCTAATAAAAAATAATTTGCAATAACATGGACAGGCGTTTTTAAGCTGTAAAAAACGCAGCTGTAAAAACGTCAGTGGGCATGAAGCCTTACTGTCCCATTTGAAGTAATCCAATCATATTCTTAAAGCGGAATTCCACCCGGAAAAAAAATTTTTGCGAAAAAATATTTTTTTACTCACCAGAAATACCGGTTGCTATGCGGAAGTCCCTAATCTGCCTCTTCCTTATCCGCGGCTGGTCTTCTTCCGCATCCTTTTTGCGTTGTCTTCTGGTGAATGGGGCGCGCTGCCTTCTGGGAACTGTGTGTATCCCAGAGAGCAAGCCGCCCATTCAGAAAACAATGCGAGACTCGCGCATGCCCAGTAGGAAACGGGCAGTGAAGCCGCACGGCTTCACTGCCTGTTTCCCTTACTGATCCCGGCGACGCCGGGAGCTGCCAGGATCGAGGGATCGGGCTTGGGGGTGCTGACATCGCGGGCGAGTAGGACAGGTAAGTTCCCTTATTAAAAGTCAGCAGCTACATTGTTTGTAGCTGCTGACTTTTAAAAAATAAATAAATTGCGGGTGGAACCCCTCTTTATTGTCCATTATTTTCTTTCTCACCCCGTGCCCCTAATAATAGACACAGGGTGATTTAGACATAAGAGGTGCATAGGGAGCTTAAACAAGGGTATCCCATACTTTCCAAGGGATTCTGGGTTCCACAGGCCCTCCCGTCACAATATTTTCGGAATTTGTTTTGTTTATAGTGCAAAAAAACGCAATGGTGATCAAATACCACCAAAAGAAAGCTCTATTTGTGGGGGACCGCGCAATTGTCTACGTGACTAAGTGCTGTATAGCAAAGAATGGCCTGGTCATGAAGGGGGGTAAACCTTCTGGAGGTCAAGTGGTTAAGCACTAGATGTTAATTGTACAGGCTTACCACATAGCGGGCTGGAAAGAGACTTGGGAATGGAATGCATTAAAAATATCTGATAAAGCAAAACACTTTATGTAAGCTATTGCCATTTTTTTATATGGGGTTTCCAGGGATTAGACTTTGAATTCATTGAATTAATGGCCTTTAAATAGCTTGTTTGTGGCGATTTTCTTATTCTCAGCGCTTTTTCAATGCTATTTGCCAGTGGGATAATATATTCTTCAAATACTGTCTGAAAATTATTTTTAAAAAAAAGTGTTGGTTGCAATTGTGGCTACATATTCTAGTTATTCATTCCATATTCCTATTATTTATACCATAGCCAGAAAATAGAATTCTAGGTTCTTGGAGATCTTTCAGGTTAAAGACACACTTTTTTAATACATATTTTTGCTCATTTTGTACTTAATCTTGAAATTTAGAAGATCATATGTATTTTAGCTAAGGCTGGTTACTGCCGTACATATGAAGTTGACATATTTTTCTGACTCTCTTCACAGAGGACATGAATTTACCAGCTGATATTCCAAGCTACCTTTCTTCCCAGGGAACACTGTCAGAGCCACCAGAAGGATACAGTAATTCTGAAGCTGGCAGTCACCAGCAGCTCATGCCTACTGCCAGCGGCTGCGTTCACAAAGGAACCGATGGTATATAGCTTTAGATGATACTTTATTCAACCTGAACACACTTTTATTGCTTGCCTTATTAAAAACAAAATAATATGTACTGGGTGGATTGCTGACTTAGGAGCCTTGTCGGATTTTTATCTAGATAGTGAGCCAGCTGTGTAAGACAAGGTAATTTTAACAAAAGGAAAGATTCCCCAGAACATAGTGTATCGGATTAATGATGAGAATAGCATAGTAAAACTGTATTACTCTTTCGTCCATGGACCGACACAGCTTCTCTATTGACAAAGTGGGTATTATCCGTTAATTAGGAGTGACTAGGCAGAAAAACTTGTAAAAAGTGTTGCATCACACCTTCTACAGTCCCGCCCAGGGGGCGGACCCCCCGGGTATATCCTCTCAGTCTGCATATCGCAGATCAGTTTTTTTCTGTCTAGCAAGGAGTAGGACATGGCTCCCTTCGGGCCCATTGGTCCGGGGGAAAAAAGATATATATATATATATATATATATATATATATATATTTATTTTGCTACATTTGTTGTTTCCTGCGATCTTCGATCAACTGCCGACTGGGTGACAGGCTGGATCCTCGATCCTTGTAGTCTCCCCAGTTTCGGCCATCGAGCGTGTGCCGACCCTAGCTACGCGCTGGGTTTTCCACGACATGCCCGTCGCTCCACGGGTGGCCGGTGAGCCTACGCTCCAGGGCCTGCATCGGACCGCTCAGCTTCGGCTGACCTTACGGCCCAGTCGCAGCAGCCTGGCCGGTGAGCTTACGCTCCAAGGCTTGCATCGGACCGCTCGGCTTCGGCTGACCTTACGGCCGAGTCGCAGCAGCCTGTCCGGTGAGCGTCACGCTCCAGGGCATACATATGATCGTCCCTTTTGGGTCCAATCACAGCATGCCTGGCCAACAGTCACCTTCCGTGCGCGGACGATGATCTGTTTGGAATGTCTTCCAGCATAATACATGCAGGATAGGTAAGTAAAACTCCCCTGCCTCGGCTGGGTGATTTAGCTGGACATTCCTGGAGAGATCAAGTAAGTGGTTGTGGCCCCTTTCTCCCCTCTCTCCCTGCCTTTCCCTCCTCCCTGGGCTTCTAGCTAAAGGTTGCTGGGTGCTGGGGGTCACCTAAGGGGTTCCACTGGAGCGGGGCTGGCTGTAACTAACATTTAAAAGAAATGTCATTTCTGCTTACCTGTGTGTGTGTGCTTCCTCCTCCATGCTGTCGGCGGCCATTTTGAGGTGGTCCATGCCGAGTTCGGCCTCTTGTGACTGCCCGGCGGCCATCTTCCTGTGGTTCGGCCACACCCACTGGCCCCTATCAGCTGATCGGCGGCCATGTTTGTCCACCCTGTATGTATATATTGCCGTTCGGCGGCCATCTTTTTGTGGGCTACGGCTGCTTGACCTCTGTCTTCGGTCAGCGGCCATTTTCTTAGAGCCCACATTATCTTCCATGCAGACGTTTTTGGCAACCATTTTGCGAGAGCCTCCGGCCTCTAGGGTGCATTACACTGGCGCGAAAATTCACACAGGAAGTGCTGATAAAAGAAGCAGACTGACACAGCAGCAGTGGGACAGCATCACAGGCGCAGCACACGGCAGCATAGCAGTACCGGTCCAGGGTGGTGAGTCCTCTGGGTAACCCAGCCTCTCTGCAGCGCAGGAGGGTGGCCTATTGATATCTTGCCTGGAGCCCTGTGAGTGTCAGCGTGTGGTCAGCATGGCATCTGAGCCAGATGTCTTCTCCCCTGAAACACCAGATTTAGCAGCTGGTGCCCCTGAGGTGTCTATGAACGCTATGACGGCAATCCTAGAGGGGTTTGCTGCCAGGGTGGAAGCAGCACACGGGAATACAGGGGGCAGTAAACGCCCCGTCCCCTGCAAGCTTCTGGGGATAATTCTGATGCAGAACCAGGTCCAGCTACGGCTCAGGGCCCAGATTCTGACACATCAGAGACTGCAGACCGTGACCGGACAGTGAGGATGACTCCAAGTGCAGGTCAGTACGCGAGACGGCTTTGGTATCTGACCTTATTACTGCAGTGTGGGATACGCTAAAGTTGGAAAATGCTGCAGAAGCAGCAGAGACTCCGGTCCACTTGGGTTTCATAGACCTGCCCGCACTGCTAAGGTGTTCCCTTGTGTGTCTTTTGATAAACTCTTATACAAGGAATGGGAGAACCCACTGAGGGTCTTTACAGCCCCAAAGAGGTTTACGGTACGGTAACCCTTTCAGGAGAGTTTTCTGAAGAAATGGACCTCTCCCCCTATAGTGGACCCTCCGGTGTCCAGACTTAATAGAGCCACCACAATTCCTGTAGAAGGGGCTCCTGGTTTCAAGGACCCTGTGGATAAGAAGGCTGAAGCACTCGCTTGTTACCTATACTCAGTGGTAGGCTCGGCAGTACGCCCGGCATTGGCGGGGGCCCTAGTGTCTCACACACTGAATGGGCAAGATTGCTACTCCAGGGGTTAAGGAGCGAGATGCTCCTCCTTATGAGATAACATTGGCCGACCTGTTGGTCCAGGGCCTTATGTTTGTCTGCGAGTCAAACATGGATACTATTCCCCTGCTGTCTAAAGCTTTGGCTTATGCAGTAGCAATACGCCGCCTGATCTGGCTAAAAGGCTGGTCTGCGGACCAGACTTCCAAGAAAGCCCTGTTGGATCTGCCTTTTAAGGGCGACAGACTTTTTGGGGCTTCTCTGGATGACATCATCAAGGATGCCACAGGAGGTAAAAGCACTTTGCTTCCCCAAATTAGCAAGGGTATGGGGCCACGCCAAGGGCAAGGGCCGTCCTTTACTGCACGCAAGCGTTTTGTTCGTCCCCCTAGGGCGACAGGGAAAAGACCCCAGGCCGATAAAGCGCCTGACCAAGGACAAAAGCGTCCTTGGTCCCGCATACCCAATAAGCCTGCGGACAAATTTGCGTCCGCATGAAGGTCCTCCCCCACCCAGCTCGGGTGGGGGGACGTCTTCGCAAATTTGCGACTCAGTGGACAGCTCTAATCTCCGACAGGTGGGTTTGCGAAGTAATCTCCTCAGGCTACAAGATAGAGTTTCTCTCTTGTCCACTGGACAGATTCAACACCTCCGATCTCCAGCTACTACCGACCCCTTCGGGAGGCCCTGTATGGGGCGGTCCAGGGTCTACTGGAACGCGGGGTAGTTATTCCAGTTCCAGAACTGGAACAGGGTTTTTACTCAAATCTGTTCATTGTGCCGAAGAAGGAGGGGGTTCGTCCAAGCTTGGATCTCAGAGCCCTCAATTGCTTTGTGAAGGTACAAAGATTTCGGATGGAGTCGGTTCAATCTGTAGTCACGGCTCTCCATCCGGGGGACTTTCTGGCCTCCTTGGACATCAAGGACGCATACCTGCATGTCCCCATATACTCCAGACACCAGAGGTTTCTGTGATTTGCTATCGGGAAGGACCACTACCAGTTTGTGGCCCTCCCGTTTGGCCTTGCCTCAGCACCCAGGACGTTCACAAAGGTGCTCGCTCCGATTCTAACACTTCTAAGACAGCGGGGTATCGCTATCACAGGCTACTTGGACGACCTTCTGCTGAAGGCCCCTTCAAGCTCAGAATTAGAGGTAAGCGTGTCCATTACCTGTTAGACTCTTCGAGACTGTGGTTGGATACTAAACACGCAAAAGTCAGTATTGGTGCCCACTCAACGCCTAGTGTACCTGGGGTTGATTCTGGATTCCTCAGAGGCAAAGGTATTCCTCCCTGTGGAGAAGTTGCAGACCCTCCGGGCTGCAGTACGGCAGCTGACTTCCAGGAATTGGTCGTCACTCTGTTTTTGCATGCGAGTGTTGGGCCTCATGGTAGCCTCCTTCGAGGCGGTCCCATATGCTCAATACCACACTCGAGTGTTACAGAAGGAAGTTCTGTCCAGATGGAACAGATGCCCTTCATCTCTGGATTATCAAATCCGAGTGAGCCACCTAGTCAGGAGATCCCTGGTATGGTGGCTGACAGCACCGGCTCTAATGGCCGGGAAGTTATTTCTTCCGGTTTACTGGATAGTGATCACGACGGACGCCAGCCTTACAGGTTGGGGGGGAGTCTGGGGTGTTCAGTCGGCGCAAGGTCGCTGGACCCCAGAGGAAGCCCTCCTGTCGATCAATGTCCTGGAAATCCGGGCGATCAGGCTGTGCCTCTTCAAATGGTCTCAGAGGCTGCAAGGGCGTCCAGTCAGGATCCAGTCAGACAACGCCACAGCGGTGGCATATGTCAATCATCAAGGAGGAACAAGAAGCTCAGCTGCAGCATCGGAGGTTGCTCGCATCCTGAAGTGGGCAGAGAAGAGCGTACCGGCACTGTCGGCCGTGTACATTCCGGGTGTGGAAAACTGGCAGGCGGACTACCTGAGCCGCCAGATGCTGGACCAGGGAGAATGGTCCTTACACCCGGAGGTGTTCCAACTCCTCTGCCAAAGATGGGGCACACCAGACGTAGATCTTCTGGCTTCCCGACTCAATCGGAAGGTATTGAGGTTTGTGGCCCGGTCAAGAGACCCATGGGCAGACGCAACGGACGCGTTGGTGACATCGTGGGGTCAGTATCGGCTAATCTATGCCTTCCCTCCCTTAAGGCTTCTTCCTCTTCTGCTCCGCAGAGTGGAGGCAGAGGGAATTCCAATGATCCTAATCGCTCCAGATTGGCCTCAGCGTCCTTGGTACGCCGATCTAGTATGTCTGGTAGCAGACGTCCCCTGGCGCCTACCACTACGGAAGGATCTGCTATCGCAAGGTCCCATACTCCAGAATCCTGCTGTTTTTACAGCATGGGGTGGACCAAAGGCTTGCCCTAAGTACGATTAAGGGACAGATATCTGCCCTGGCTGTCTTTTTTTCAGCGACCCCTGGCGACTCACTCTCTCGTGAGTACATTTGTGCAGGGGGTTTGACATGTGGCCCCTCCGGTCCGTCCCCCGTTACCTCCGTGGGACTTGAACCTGGTCCTCTCGGTGCTTCAGAAGGCACTGTTTGAGAATATTAGAGATATTTCCCTGTTGACACTTTCTCAGAAAGTGGTCTTTTTGGTGGCTGTTACGTCAGTTAGACGAGTCTCTGAGCTGGCAGCCTTGTCCTGCAAGGCTCCCTATTTGGTTTTCCACAAGGATAAGGTGGTGCTGCGGCTGCAGCCTTCCTTTCAAAAGTCGTTTCGGCTTTTCATCTCAATGAAGACATTGTACTTCCATCCTTGTGTCCTCAGCCGTCGAATCCTAAGGAGTCGGCGTTGCATTCCTTGGACGTTGTCCGAGCTTTCAGAGTATCCCTATCTGCTACTTCCCTATTCCAGGAAATCAGATTCACTGTTTGTTTCGGTGGCTGGTCCCAAGAAGGGCCAAGCAGTCTCGTCGGCCACCATCTCTAGGTGGATCCGACAGAGAGTAATCCAGGCTTACGCCTTAAAGGGTCAAGCGCCCCCCTTTCGGTCACGGCGCATTCGACCAGGGCAAGCGTCTGTTTCCCAATTATGTAAAGCGGCGACTTGGTCGTCCGCTCACACTTGCACAAAATTCTACAAAGTTGATGTAGGTGCATCTTCGGATGCCTCTTTTCGGCCGCAAGGTGTTACAAGCGGCTGTTTAGAGTTGCAGCTCCTCCATTGGAGGAGTGCTGTTTTGTGTTTTGGGGTGAAGTTTATTTTATGCTGTTACCACCCCTCGTTTTTTCTCTGACACTGCTTTGGGACGTCCCACTTTGTCAATAGAGAAGCTGTGTCGGTCCATGGACGAAAGAGTAAATAGGATTTTTTACTCACCGTAAAATCCTTTTCTCTGAGTCCATGGACCGACACAGCACCCACCCCCTCCTTTTAAGTTTGCACTGCTTTTTGACAAACTGATCTGCGATATGCAGACTGAGAGGATATACCCGGGGGGTCCGCCCCCTGGGCGGGACTGTAGAAGGTGTGATGCAACACTTTTTACAAGTTTTTCTGCCTAGTCACTCCTAATTAACGGATAATACCCACTTTGTCAATAGAGAAGCTGTGTCGGTCCATGGACTCAGAGAAAAGGATTTTACGGTGAGTAAAAAATCCTATTTTATATCTGTTGAGTGTAATGATTTTGGTTGTCTGTAGACATGTGCACTGCCAAAAAATTTGCTTGTTTTCGTTTTATTCATGTTTTAGTTTTTTTCGGAAATTCGAAAATAAGAAGGGAAAATCAGAAAATTCTAAATGACTTTTAAATTATAGGTATTGAAATTTCCTTTCAAATTTGTCAGTGAACGTAACGAATACAAATTTAACTGAAGTTACGAATTATCTGAAATAAACAGTGCCGCATCTAAACAAATGGAACAAAACTAAATAATAATAATAAGTTTTTATTATTTGTTACGTTCCATTCACTTAGATTTGACATTCGTTATTCAGATTTTTGTTCTTGTTTTCAGATTTTCGTCCTTTAGAACTTTCGGATTTTCAAATTTCCAGTTTTCCCAATCTTCGAATTTCCGAAATTTCGGATTTTCGAATATTTGTAAAAATTAGAAAATTCGGATATTTCCGAATTAACAAATTTTGTCTAAATTTTGTTAAAAAAAAATTTTTGGACAGCTAGCTCCACCAACTGTCCAAATACCCAAACAGTGCCAGCAATTGATTGCATGCAACCACTGTTCAGCCAACATTTTTTTTTTTATCCAGTTCCTTTGATTTTTCAATAAGAGGAATTTCGTCTGGAAGGTGGGCAGTGGGGGTGACCCACTGAATGAATTTTTAGCCTGCTCATTAGGAATTCATAGACAGGTAGAAAAGTAATGGCAGGAAAAAGACCAAGTAGTCCATCAGGTCTGCTGTTTTTATATATATATATATATATAGAGAGAGAGATAGAGATAGAGAGAGATATCTCTATATAAACATTCACTTACTTTATGGCTTGTTTAAATCTGCCTGCTTTATCGTCAATCTGGTGGGCCACCATTTATAGACAAATAAGCAAAAAATTCATGTGTATTTTCTTTCCGCTATATATGAAGTGCTTCATATATCTACAAAATATGTCTGCCTTTTGATAAAAAATGTTATTGGCTTCCTTATCCCATAATTGTACCTACATCTTATTACATCACTCCTGTATTTTACATGAACGCTGAGCCAGAATTCCTGAATTTTACTGCAGTGCCACCTACTTTTGTGATTGGGTATTGCACCTGAGCCATGAAATCCAATCTTTTTCTTGAGAATGTTTGCAGTGTCACAGTTTGCCAAGTAAAGGAACAGGAATCCCAGGGTTCACAAGGGATTGTGGGAAATAGGGGGATTTTTTTTGACTACAGGGCAGAAGCCTAGACAAATGGGGCTGTTTTTTTTTTTTTTTTAACACAGGCAATGATGTTTAAAGCAGTATTATACCGAAAAGCAAACATTTATTATGTATTTGTTTCCTTTTTTAGTCTTTCTGTTCTCATCTGGTGGCCATTAAGTCTTGTTTTTCAAAAGAACAAGCTCTCTTGCAATTGCAGGGATGAGACAAACCATTTACCACTGACAGGGGTGCTTAAAATGATCAGCTTTTATTTATGGAACACCTTTATCCCAAAACGAAAAAACTGTTTGCTGTAACGGATATATAGTATTAGATGGTGTTCAGCTTCAATTGGTTAACGTATTTAAATCTGCTAGTACATCTAAGAGCCCCCTCCCCCCAGACTGACAATGCTACTGTCCAAATGTGCCCCCTATGCGCCTTCATTTAGAGTGGGGACACTCAATACAGGATATGTGTTACTGGCCAGATCACCAGGTGCAAACAGAGCAGAAAAGCCTACAAAAAGAAAACGAATGCAGCCACCACATCTGATTGGCAAGCTGCAATATGTTCTATTTTTCCACACGGGGACGGATCCATCAGCGGCGTCCGCCAGCTCAGCGGGAGATCTCTCGGTTGATCTCCGCTGAGCCGGCGGATGACAGGTCCCTCTCTGATCACTGAGCTGGGAGGGGCTTGTCGAGCGCCGCTGCTTGCTATGGAAAGATCGGACAAAAATGGACAGCATGTCCGTTTTCATCAGATCTCACCCGATCCACCAGGACGGATGGCGACGTACCGCCATCCGTCTGATTTTAGCGGATCGGATGTCAGCGGACACGTCACCGCTGACATCAGACGCTCCATTGACAAGCATGGAGCGGCCGTTCAGGTCCGCCAGATAACCTGACAGGCGGACCTGAACGGTCCGCCCATGTGAAAGGGGCCTAATACTGCTTTAGGATTTAATTGCACATATATTTTTTTAGTATTCATCACTTTTAAATGTGTCGTAAATCAGACATGTACATTTTCTCCAAAGGATTATATGTAGATACTGGAAGTGAGGCAGATGCAGAAATCCTGAATACCCCATTTGCACCAAATATGCAGAATAGCCGAATTCCCCCATTATATGGAGTTCGTGGAGGCATTCACCCAGGGGAGATGCGTGACAGTCATCCAGTACCAGGTGAGATGTCACTTGCACAAACAATGGTTGGTGGTTGTATTTACTATTTGTATGGCTATTGGTTCATCTTAATACTACAGGTCACAGGCTGGGTTTTAGACCCAAGGTCTATGATTTACAGTCCTGTACTGTACTGCAAGATATGGAGTTTACAGGTAAGTCAAAATTCCTCTCTTCCACAGCTTGCTTAATTTGTTAAAATATCTCATTTGGATAGTGTTTGCATAAAGTATAAACAATTACATTTTCAGAGGTTTCTTTAACGTTTTATCCAGTGAAATTTTAATTTCACATCTGTGATTATGTTGCTGATCTGAATGTATTATATTTGTAGGTGCTGGACAACATATGATCTGCTCAGATTGCTATGATAATGCTAATATCTACTCACGGACTAGAGAATATTGTCCATATACATACATGACAGAGGAGGACCCAATGGATCAAACTTTGTCTAGCTTTATGGCACAAGTTCCAAAGGAGACTTTCCTGTCTCTCTCTAATGAAGTGGGAGCATCTGCTGCTAAAAGGGATATGTCTCCATTCCTCAACAACTATGACAGAAAGGAGGGCGCAAAACCCAGCTGTGGTAAGCAATCTGTGTTTTCTTTTACTTCAGTGATTGTAAATCTTGATGTTTTTATGGAAGATAGAGTTTTTGTAGTATCCAGCTCTTTAAACTGAGCACTAAAATAACCACAGCTGTGTATCCTTATTTGCTCCATCTCTCAACAGGGATAATATTCTCGCAAGCCATACCAAATGAACTGCTATATTCTACACAAATAATCTATTATAGCTAATCCTATAGGCATTTAACTTTGTATTTCTTTCTACTTTTTTTTTTTTTGTAGATTCCAGTATAGACTATGCTTGTTTTATCCATTATACAAAGCTTCAGAGTAAAATTTCCCACATTTAATTCTCAAAAAAAGGGTGCAAACAACCCTTTCTGCTATTATATATTTTTATTGTATATCTATGTATGTGTCTTCACACATACATATTATATTGTTTATGACATTGCTGCTATTCACATGTAACATCTGTACAGAAATGCAATAGTGTTTGGTATAGCTTTGCAGAGATAAAAGCTATGTCTTACTGGTAAGACCTAGATTGACTTCATTACTTATTACTCAAAAAAAAGGACAAGATTAATGTAGACTGGGTAAAACTTGGCCCAGTGTAGATATTTGCCAGCACACCGCAGATCTTCAAGTTGAGCCCAAATGGCTTTATTGAAATATGACGACATCACAAAAAAGAGTGCAACATTTTGGAGTCATGCAGGACCCCTTCACCAGGCATGTGATAATTGAACAGCAATTGTGAAAAATATTTAAATAAACATCCACAAATCATAACCAATGATTGGTGGATGTTTAACTATTTTGCACAATTGCTGTACAATTCTCACATGCCTGACGATGGGGTCCTGCATGATTTCGAAACATTGCACTCTCTTGTTTGTGATGTGATCGTACTTGTTACGGAGATATACGTCTCGCTTAAATGCTTAAAATAAGTGATTAACCACTTAACGACCGCCCACCGCCGATTTACGTCGGCAGAATGGCACGGACAGGCAGAATCACGTAGATCTACGTGATCGCCTTTGTGCAGTTGGGGGGTCCATCCGGACCCCCCTTCACTGCAGTGAGCGGCCGTTAAGTGTTCGGGAGCGATCAGGCATGAGGGGGCGGCCGCTCGATTCCGCCCCCCCCCCCCCCCTCGCGATCGCTCCCGGCCAATGAAATTGCTTCCTCCGCCATGTGATGTAAACACAGGCTGGAGGAAGTGATGTCATCTCCCTCGCCGCGGTCTTTTCGTTCCCGGCGCCGAGGAGTGAAGACAGAGGTTAGTGCTCCAACAGTCCACTGACACGTAGGTACACATAGGCACACAAATCACCCCCCAGTCACCCCCAGATCACCCCCCAGGTCACCCCAAAGCCCCCAATCACAGTGTCACTGATTGCAGTGATCATTTATTTTACTGATCACTGCATTTAGTGTCATCTGTGATTGTAAAAAGTTGCAGGGCAGTTAGGATTAGGCCCCTTTAGGTCCAGGGTAGCCCCCTAACCCCCCCTAATAAAGGTTTAACCCCTTGATCACCCCCCAGGTAACCCTTTCACCCCCTAACTTCAGCGTCACTAAGCGATTGTTTTTCCGATCGCTGTATTCGTGTCGCTGGTGTTTTAGATAGGCAGTTATTTTTTTTTTTAGGTTCGCCGCAGGTTTTTATTGGTGTCAGGTACCCCCATATATTATTTTAACCCCCTGATTGCCCCTAGAGTTAACCCTTTCACCAGTGATCGCTGTATAAGCGTCACTGGTGTCACTGGTTAGCCAGTAAGTTATTTAGTTATTTAGGTTACCCGTCAGGTTTTTATATAGTGTCAGGTACCCCCATATTTAACCTAATAAAGGTTTTAACCCCCTGATTGCCCCTAGTTAACCCTTTCACCAGTGATCACCATATAAAGGTTACGGGTGACGCTGGTTGATTAGTTTGCTTTTTATAGCATCAGGGCACCCGCCGTATATAACCCAATAAAGGTTTAACCCCCCTGATCGCCCGGCGGGTGAGATCAATTAGGTTTTAGCGCCAGAGAGGGTCTGCGTCGCCCCAGGCAGTGTTAGGTTAGTGCCAGTAACGCTAACACCCACGCGCAAAGCATACACCCCCCTTAGTGGTATAGTATCTGATCAGATCTATACTAGCATCCCCAGCGGTTTAGGGTTCCCAAAAACGCAGTGTTAGCGGGATCAGCCCAGATACCTGCTAGCGCCTGCGTTTAGCCCCTCCGCCCAGCCCAGCCCACCCCAGCCCACCCAAGTGCAGTATCGATCGATCACTGTCACTTACCAAACACAACACACATAACTGCAGCGTTCGCAGAGACAGGCCTGATCCCTGCGATCGCTAACATTTTTTTTGTAGCGTTTGATATATTTGCTGACGACAGTCAGGTGCTTTTTTTCCTGTGAATCTTACTAGTGTACCCCTAAATTTAGAGCCCAAAATGGCAAGACGAAGGTACACTAGTAAAGAGGCCTACGAGATTCTGAGCATGACAGATAGTGAAGAGGAGGTCACGTATCTGTCAGATTCAGGCTCAGAATATCTTCCCGTAGAAGACAGTGACGTCAGCGGCCCCACGTCAGATAGCTCTGACAACGAAGTTGAGGTCCCTGCTAAGGTCAGGCGTACCCGATCCCGATCTTCTGAGGTTGTTGAGGAGCAAGAACCGCAGGTCTCTCGTATCATGGAGCAGAGTAGTACTAGCGCCGCTATTCCTTCTGGTGAACTGGCAAGCACCAGCGGCCTAGTACAGCCTGGACGTACATCCAGCACTGCAGTAACACTTGGTGACGTGGCGAGTCCCATAAGTGCAGTTCAAGCTGGCGAGGTGGCAAGCACAAGTAGTGTCCCGCTGCCACCAAGAAGACAAAGGCAGGCCCGTCGTGCCCATACTGCCCTTCCTGCAGAATTCGCCTATCCTGATTGGGTCCCCACCACTTCTGCAGAACCCGTACTTCCCCCATTCACTGCCCAACCCGGTATTCAGGTGGAAACAGCTGATTTTATTCCAATTGATTTTTATTTGCTGTTTTTCACGGAAGATCTCTATAGATCTATTGTGGACCAGAGTAATTTATATGCTGGTCAATTTATCGCCGCTAACCCCCAGTTGCCTAAAATTGCCAGATATTGGAAACCAATTACGGTTTCCGAATTTAAGACCTTTCTGGGCCTTTCCCTCAACATGGGCACACATAAATTTCCGTCATTGCGTGCTTATTGGTCCACGCACCCAATTGACCACATGCCGTGTTCTCTACCTCCATGTCCAGGGCACGATACGAGCAGATTTTGCGGTTCATGCACTTCAACGACAATGAACTTTGTCGTCCACGTGGGGACCCTGAATACGACCGGCTCTATAAAATTCGGCCCCTCATAAACCACTTCAACGAACGTTTTGCAGCCTTGTTTACTCCCGATCAAGTTGTCTGCGTTGATGAGTCCCTGATTAAATTTTCTGGCCGCTTGTCTTTCAAGCAGTACCTTCCCAGCAAGCGTGCCAGATACGGGGTCAAGCTCTACAAGTTCTGTGACAGGGCAACAGGCTATGTAGTGAACTTTACGGTTTATGAGGGAAAAGACAGTCAGATTGAGTCGGTCAACTGCCCGGATTACATAGGGAGCGCTGGCAAGATAGTGTGGAACTTGGTGTCACCCTTATTCGGAAAGGGGTACCATTTGTATGTGGACAATTATTACACGAGCGTGCCACTGTTTAGTCACTTGTTTGATCATAAGATTGGAGCATGTGGCACTGTGCGACCTAATCGCCGGGGCTTTCCCCAGCGGCTTGTAGATGCCCGTCTTAGGCTGGGGGAGAGAGCCTGCTTGAAGTGTAATAACTTGCTCGCTATGAAGTGGAGGGACAATAAGAATGTTTTCCTTCTTACCTCCCTTCATGCAGACACGACAGTCCAAATTCGTACGGCGACTGGTGTTGTGGAGAAACCCCTCTGTGTCCACGAATATAACCAAAATATGGGAGGGGTGGACCTCAACGACCAGTTGATGGCGCCGTATCTAATTGACCGTAAGGCGAGACGCTGGTACAAAAAAGTGTCTCTATCATTATTCCAATTGGCTTTGCTGAACACTCATGTGCTATACAGCGCTTCAGGCGGGACGTTATCTCTTCTAAAATTCCAGAATGAGATAGTCACAGAACTCCTGTATCCAGGCGGTTCTGCACCTCACCATCCCCAACCAAATGCAGTAAGCCGGCTGCATGAGAGGCATTATTCGTATGTCCTCCCGAGTACCCCTACCCAAAGCCACCCCCAAAAAAGATGTCGTGTCTGTAGCAAGCGCGGATTTAGGCGTGACACCCGTAGTTTTTGTCCACTCTGTCCTGACAAGCCTGGTCTTTGCCAAGGTGAATGTTTTGAACGCTACCACTCAAAAGTGAAGTTTTAGCGTAGGGTACAGCATTTCACAGACAAGGACACACTTACACAGGGTCTCCCAAGATGCCATTACATTTTGAGAGACCCGAACCATTACAGTTGTAAAGTTACAAAAAAAAGTGTAAAAAAGAAAAAAAAAACGTAAAAAACAAAACACAAAAAAAAATATAAAATAAAAAAACCAAAAATAGTTGTCGTTTTATTGTTCTCTCTCTCTCTATTTTCTCTCTATTGTTCTGCTCTTTTTTACTGTATTCTATTCTGCAATGTTTTATCATGCTTGCTTTTCAGGTATGTAATTTTTTGTTTTCAGGTGCGCCATTCAACTGCAGCGCGGAATTATTTATCTTGACAGCAACAGCGTTTGCTCCCACGATACATAAAGCCGTGACTCCAGTGCTGTAGGAGGTGATTTCACCACCACAGTTAAAAAAAAGAGCATATATGCCGAAGCATGGGGGCAGCAGGGGCGGAGGAGCGATTTTGCTCCTAATGCCGCGTGCATACGGTCGAAATTCCGACGGAGGCCTGCCCGTGGAAAATTCCGACCGTGTGTACGCGGCATAACTTTTTTGCGGGAGGATGCCCCCATGCTTCGGCATATATATATTTTAGGCACAGGTTGCGTTAAAACATTTTTTGATTTTTTACTAGGTTTTGTTTTGGTATTTGCTTTGCAGGTATGGCATGGTAAGGTCTTACTGTTGTACTGTAATGTTACTTTGTTTTAATGTTAACCACCATTTGCTTAGCAGGTACGCCATTCAGTTGCAGCGCGGATCTATTTATCTTGACAGCAACAGCGTTTGCTCCCACGATACATAAAGCCGTGACTACAACGCTGTAGGAGGTGATTTCACCACCACAGTTAAAAAAAAGAGCATATATGCCGAAGCATGGGGGCAGCAGGGGCGGAGGAGCGATTTTGCTCCTAATGCCGCGTACATACGGTCGAAATTCCGACGGAGGCCTGCCCGTGGAAAATTCCGACCGTGTGTACGCGGCATAACTTTTTTGCGGGAGGATGCCCCCATGCTTCGGCATATATATATTTTAGGCACAGGTTGCGTTAAAACATTTTTTTTTTTTTTACTAGGTTTTGTTTTGGTATTTGCTTTGCAGGTATGGCATGGTAAGGTCTTACTGTTGTACTGTAATGTTACTTTGTTTTAATGTTAACCACCATTTGCTTAGCAGGTACGCCATTCAGTTGCAGCGCGGATCTATTTATCTTGACAGCAACAGCGTTTGCTCCCACGATACATACGATACGGTCGAAATTCCAACGGAGGCTTGCCCGTGGAAAAGTCCGACCGTGTGTACGCGGCATAACCTTTTATGCCGCGTACATACGGTCGAAATTCCGACGAAGGCTTGACCGTGTGTACGCGGCATAACTTTTTTGCGGGAGGATGCCCCCATGCTTCGGCATATATGCCCATCATTAGAAGTGGGTGGATGAAGGGAGGTATTCTAATGGTGGGCATACCCACCAATCAATCTCTTTTTTTCGTTCAGCCAATAGGCTGTATGAAAAAAAAGATTACAATACATGTCCAACAAGGACCAGCAACGTACTGGTATGTTGCTGGACTTTGAATGTTTATACCAGAATGATGCCTGCGGGTTTAGGTATCATCTTGGTATCATTCTTTTCAGCCAGCAGCCGGCTTTCATGTAAAAGCAATTCTAGCAGATAATTAGCCTCTAGACTGCTTTTACAAGCAGTGGGAGGGAATGTCCCCCCCCCCCCCGGATATAAAAAGCGCCATTGGGAAATTGGGAAAGCATTTTATCACACCGATCTTGGTGTGGTCAGATGCTTTGAGGGCAGAGGAAAGATCTAGGGTCTAACCCCCCAATTTTTTTCAAAAAAAGAGTACCTGTCACTACCTATTGCTATCATAGGGGATATTTACATTCCCTGAGATAACGATAAAAATGGTAAAAAAATAAAATATGGAAGGCACAGTTTAAAAATAAAATAAAAAAGCCAAATAAATAATAAAAAAAAATAAAAATAAAAAAGCACCGCTGTCCCCCCCTGCTATTGCGCAAAGGCGAACGCAAGCGTCGGTCTAGCGTCATATGTAAACAGCAATTGCATCATGCATGTGAGGTATCACCGCGAAGGTCAGATCGAGGGCAGTCATTTTAGCAGTAGACCTCCTCTGTAAATCTAACGTGGTAACCTGTAAAGGCTTTTAAATGCTTTTAAAAATGAATGTAGTTTGTCGCCGCTGCGCGTTTGTGCGCAATTTTAAAGCATGTCGTGTTTGGTATCCATGTACTCGGCCTATGATCATCTTTTTTATTTCATCAAACATTTGGGCAATATAGTGTTTTTTAGTGCATTAAAAATAAAAAAAGTGTGTTTTTCCCCCTAAAAATGCGTTTGAAAAATCGCTGCGCAAATACTGTGTGGAAAAAAAAAATGCAACACCCACTATTTTAATCTGTAGGGCCTTTGCTTTAAAAAAATATATAATGTTTGGGGGTTCAACATAATTTTCTTGCAAAAAAATTTTTTTTTCATGTAAACAAAAAGTGTCAGAAAGGGCTTTGTCTTCAAGTGGTTAGAAGAGTGGATGATGTGTGACATAAGCTTCCTGATGTTGTGCATAAAATGCCAGGACAGTTCAAAACCCCCCCAAATGACCCCATTTTGTAAAGTAGACACCTCAAGCTATTTGCTGAGAGGCATGTTGAGCCCATTGAATATTTTTTTTTTTTGTCCCAAGTGATTGAATAATGACCAAAAAAAAAAAAAAATGTACAAAAAGTTGTCACTAAATTATATATTGCTCAAACATGCCATGGGCATATGTGGAATTACACCCCAAAATACATTCTGTTGCTTCTCCTGAGTACGGGGATACCACATGTGTGGGACTTTTTGGGAGCCTAGTCGCGTACGGGACCCCAAAAACCAAGCACCGCCTTCAGGATTTCTATGGGTGTAAATTTTTGATTTCACTCCTCACTGCCTATCACAGTTTCGGAGGCCATGGAATGCCCAGATGGCACAAAACCCCCCCAAATGACCCCATTTTGGAAAGTAGACACCCCAAGCTATTTGCTGAGAGGTATGTTGAGTATTTTGCAGATCTCGCTTTTTGTCACAAAGTTTTGAAAATGTAAAAAAAGAAAAGAAAAAAGAAAAAAAATGTCTTTCTTAATTTTCAAAAACAAATGAGAGCTGTAAAATACTCACCATGCCTCTCAGCAAATAGCTTGGGGTGTCTACTTTCCAAAATGGGGTCATTTGTGGGGGTTTTGGGCTATTTTGACATTTTATGGCCTTCAAAACTGTGATAGGTAGTGAGGAGTGAAATCAAAAATTTATGCCCTTAGAAACCTTGAAGGCGGTGCTTGGTTTTTGGGGTCCCGTACGCGGCTAGGCTCCCAAAAAGTCCCACACATGTGGTATCCCCGTACTCAGGAGAAGCAGCAGAATGTATTTTGGGGTGTAATTTCACATATAACCATGGCATGTGTGAGCAATATATCATTTAGTGACAACTTTTTGTACATTTTTTTTTTCTTTTTGTCATTATTCAATCATTTGGGACAAAAAAAAAAAATATTCAATGGGGTCAACATGCCTCTCAGCAAATAGCTTGGGGTGTCTACTTTCCAAAATGGGGTCATTTGGGGGGGTTTTGTGCTATTTTGGCATTTTATGGCCTTCGAAACTGTGATAGGTAGTGAGGAGTGAAATCAAAAATTTACGCCCTTAGAAATCCTGAAGGCGGTGCTTGGTTTTTGGGGCCCTGTACGCGGCTAGGCTCCCAAAAAGTCCCACACATGTGGTATCCCCGTACTCAGGAAAAGCAGCAGAATGTATTTTGGGGTGCAATTCCACATATAACCATGGCATGTGTGAGCAATATATCATTTAGTGACAACTTTTTGTACATTTTTTTTTTTTTTTTCTTTTTGTCATTATTCAATCATTTGGGACAAAAAAAAAAATATTCAATGGGGTCAACATGCCTCTCAGCAAATAGCTTGGGGTGTCTACTTTCCAAAATGGGGTCATTTGGGGGGGGGTTTTGTGCTATTTTGGCATTTTATGGCCTTCGAAACTGTGATAGGTAGTGAGGAGTGAAATCAAAAATTTGCGCCCTTAGAAATCCTGAAGGCGGTGCTTTGTTTCCGGGGTCCCGTACGTGGCTAGGCTCCTAAAAAGTCCCACACATGTGGTATCCCCGTACTCAGGAGAAGCAGCAGAATGTATTTTGGGGTGCAATTCCACATATAACCATGGCATGTGTGAGCAATATATCATTTAGTGACAACTTTTTGTAATTTTTTTTTTTTTTGTCATTATTCAATCACTTGGGACAAAAAAAAAAAATATTCAATGGGCTCAACATGCCTCTCAGCAATTTCCTTGGGGTGTCTACTTTCCAAAATGGGGTCATTTGGGGGGGTTTTGTACTGCCCTGCCATTTTAGCACCTCAAGAAATGAGATAGGCAGTCATAAATTTAAAGCTGTGTAAATTTCAGAAAATGTACCCTAGTTTGTAAACGCTATAACTTTTGCGCAAACCAATAAATATACGCTTATTGACATTTTTTTTACTAAAGACATGTGGCTGAATACATTTTGGCCTAAATGTATGACTAAAATTGAGTTTATTCGATTTTTCTTATAACAAAAAGTAGAAAATATCATTTTTTTTCAAAATTTTCGGTCTTTTTCTGTTTATATCGCAAAAAATAAAAATCGCAGAGGCAATCAAATACCATTAAAAGAAAGCTCTATTTGTGGGAAGAAAAGGACGCAAATTTCATTTGGGTACAACATTGCATGTCCGCACAATTTACAGTTAAAGCAGCGCAGTGCCGAATCCCAAAAACAGGCTTGGTCCTAATGGCCCGAAATGGTCCGGGGCTTAAGTGGTTAAAAACCTTTTGTCTATATAAAATGAAATCAAACGATAGCGGTGGGAAAAGAGAAAACAATGACATTTATTTATACAGAAACTATACCACCTAATAGCAAGGTGATACCAATGTTACACGATACATAATAGGAATATTGCTATGACAAACATGATAATACCTATGATGAAGATGATACCAATGTTACATGATAATACCAATAGTAACAAGAGAGCAAAAGAGAAGCAGCGGCACCCTTATGGGAGGGAGAGAGAGAGGGAGAGAGCTTATTACGTCACCATGTCGTCTGCGTCAGATCTTCATTCTAAGAGACTCTAGCCATGAGTGTACCTGACTTTTATACCCCCTATGCCAACCAGAACCCAAAATCCTGTGGTCTCATTGGTTTAAAGCTGACCACCTGATTGGTTGAAATCTCAAACCTTTCTGCTTTTATCAGATAGAGGTGTGTTCCTTTGATGCTCAGTTCAACAAGTTTCTCACATTAGCAAGCATGCTAAGGGCCCCTGCGGTGACCGGCCCCCCCAAGACAAAGGACACTTAAGTTTCACCTGAAACCTAATCCATGTTCCCACCCAACAGGAGATGATACGTCCTTTGTTTACAGTATGGGGGGGAGCTCTCTCTCAAAGAAGATATATTTCAGTAAATTCATAAACAGATTTTACCCGTCCCCCTACATATATATATATATATATATATATATATATATATATATATATATATACATACATACACATACAGCGTCCTGTTCCCAATGATTGGACGCTATTAAACCAGCAGCTCCTACAAGGGTAGTGTTTCATAAATACATATATACATGTGTCCGTTGGGGGGCATGGTGGTTTATTTAGAGTACAGGATATGAAAAAGAATTAGAATCAAAATATCCACCACAGTACCCCCTCAAGTTCATTATTGAACTTATGACCTCCTTCAATGATCTTGTATCCACCCACAACGGCCCAGAAGCCCCCCGACCCTTTCCCCACCACCACTGCGGCCTTTTCCTTTCTTGAACCCGCCGTAACCCATCAAGGTAGACTTGAGACAGTCCTGGTGCCTTTGAGACTTCACTTCACATCCGACCCATGAGAGTCTGTACTGCAATGCTTCATCGCCCCTCTGCATTGGAAGAGCGAAATTCAAACATTAATGGCGGGATCCTTTCATATTTAGTCCTGTAGCTTGGAAATATGGTGTTATGATTGTCACGATTGGATCGGACCGCGAGACAGCACTTTTCAGCATGGTGAAGGAAAGTTTCAGAAGAGTCTTATTCGTGGCACGTTTTTCTTAAGAGATGCGTTGCTTCTTCAGGTGGTGGATGGGCGGGCCTCCGGACAGTGGTGCATGAATACAAAAAAACAAGAAAAAAAGGAGAACGTCAGACCGGAGTTATTGGCGGAATGTCAGACACGAGCAGTGGCGTGGCCATTAAGACTAAATACCTATGAGGGGTACAATGTGTACGAGTAAGGTGGGATCCCCACAGGGTACTGAGACCGAGCCACGGCCAGTATCATCCATTGCCCTTGATGGTAGCGATAGTCAACACTGCCTGCTATTGTTAGGTCCCTGGGTTCACCACACCTGCTCACGGGGCTCAGGTTAAAGCAGTGGGCAGATTAGGGGAGGTAAAATTACATTAAGACATGGGACCTGGATGTCCAGGGATACTTTGTGAAATATGGTATTTGTATGTTTCAGGAACCCATTCTATGGAACCCACTGGACTCTTAAAAAAAATGGAGTCAGGCAGAGACGGTAAACCCTTACAATTCTCAACTCATCTCTGATATTCAAACAAAAGTTCCAGAAGATGAATACATTTATTTTCCAAGATAAAGCAGAATATGAACCATAGAAAGTAGGAAAGAGAAAAGAAAGAGAGAGAGAAAAAAAAAATACAATAAGCAACAAAACATACAGGTTCAATGCTGCTTCGACCCGAACCGTTTGTCACCCATTTCCCTTTATGTCAAAGAGCACTGACTCTGCATTCATAAAAACAAACAAACAATATATAACTGTCCTGAAACAGTGCCTCGAAAAATAATATATTGTGGCTGTTGCAGCAGCAGCTTGGCAGAAAAAATAAAAATAAAATAAAGGAGGAAAAAATAAAAATAGATAACTCTTCTCCCCTATTAGTGATCAACAGGTGAACAGGATCACTGTCACTAACAATTTACAAGTCGGGTAGAAAAACAAAAAAAATAAAAATATTTTAAAAAGGAGAGGCTAAACCAATGGTTGCCAAAAAAACTTTTTTAGAATTTAGTCACCCCGACTGTCCTTTAATATTACAGATTGAACAGGCTTATCCCTAGAACAAAAACAAGAAAAATATAGTTCTAGGGTCCTCTCTTAAATGCGCAAGCTACTCTAAATCGGTCTCTTACTAGTGACCCGCATTGGGACCGCAACAGGGTGGAGTTTACTAAAGTTTTTGGCCCCAGAACATCCTGATTTCCATCTCCCTTGTTACCTCCTCCCATGCTCCACCTCAGGACTGCTCCAGAACCTCTGGAACTCCCCACCTTTAAACCCATACGCCCAGCCAGGCGCTCCCCTTTCCACACCTAGGTGTCCCTAAATACTCTTTTATTCCAGGAAGCCTACCCCGCCTCCACCTAAAATGTTACCTCAGCCCGCTCCATATCAGATAATTCCCAGAGGCTATTATTTTTGTTCCACCCCCTCCTCTTAGATTATCAACCCCTAGAGAAGGGCCTTTTTATTCACGCCTTGCCCAAACTGTTGGCACCAATTAAATCCTGTTGCCCAAAGTTTAACTACCCATCTTTTAACTCCTCCCCGAATGCCAACGGAAGTTTCACTAAGTGTAAGGGGATGTCAGGTTTTATAAAAAAAACTTTCTTTCGGGGCTGTAGGGGTGAAACCCGGGGTTCCTTCTATATCCCTCCCAAGGACAAGAGTGTAGGTACAATAGACTCCCCGAGGTAGTGTACCCTGCTGAGTACAATTCAACCTGATGCTGAAAACAGTGTATCATTAGCCATGTGATGTCAGCATCAGTACCCCAGCATCCGGTATTGAGTCTAACACCTACACCATCGAAGCAATGACAAAAACCCACAAAATTCTATCCCAGTGACCATGCCCAGGGTATATCATGCACCCCTACCTACTGTTAGGTTCAAGAAACACCCTTGTTCCATGCCTAACGCCACATCAGTATCCTCTAGGTCAAATGACCAAACTCGCCTATATCCCAAATAATACCCAGGTGCTTCCTTCCCAGCAATGATCTCCCCATCCAGAACACAGCGTGAAATACATTCACCACTGTGTATTGGCCGTGCAAGGGACATTGTGTTCACACCTCTGACAGAGGGAAATATCTACCTGCCCCCAGCTTCCGTACCCTCTGATCACAGGTGGGTTCCTTAGCCACAAATGCAACAAGATAGAATCCCCAGTCAGTAAGCCACTGGTGCCCTCAACTCTACAGACTGAGTCTGCATTTCTGTAACACCTTTCACAATCCAAACCAGTACAGCCCATCCAGGCATTCGACTACCACTTTGAATTAGTGTAGGCGACGTGTTTTGGCACAGTCTCACTGAGTGGTGATGCTAACTCATCAGGCCACTGCCCCTCATAGAGAGATTTGTACAATCAGCTTGATGCTGGCTGATAACTCCACCTGCCCATGTGTGCACACCAGAGCCAATGACATATATCTGCCCTGTACCATCTCACACTCTCTACCAACCTCTCACCATGGTTGATGAAATCTTGAGCCACTTTACACTGTGGTTCTCTTTCCCCCCCATATAGTGCTGAACACATCCCTCCTCTTCCGGTTATTCCTCCGAGATAAGCGTCCTGTACTCTGTGTCCGCACATCTCTGGGAGCAAGCCACTGGTACCATGACCGCGCTTGATTCAGTGTGTATTCAGTACATATAGGATAATAGGTTTTCATCAACCATTATAAGATGCTGGAGCGCCATGTGGTGATGGAATACTGTAGATACCTGCACCATATTCAGTGTCCCACCTGTCCCCCAAAAAACATTTCCTCCTTTCCCTGATATGTAGCCCAGGACCTCCCAATGTGTTCCTGATTATCTCCAGCTCCATAGTGTTTATGGTACCCAGTGACCTGCCTCCCGCTCCAAAGACAGTCGCCATCAAGCCTCTCTTTTTTATATGGGATATGGTCTGGATACCCGGATTGAAAACCACCTGCCACCAGGTACACCCAATCCCTCATATAGATTGCATACCTTCTCCCTCCTCTTTCAATTCGGTATTCAGACAATGTTATCCTTCACCCCTACAACACAAGCTGCCTACACTATTCCGACAGGACTCACATGAATGACAGGAGCCTAGTGCCACACTGGGGCACTGGTCTTCTTGGCCTGCAAGACACAGACAACTAGTTAAGGTACACAAGGACTCTAGGACAGGAAGGACACCTATGGGTGTAAACTGAGGAGAATACGGCATGCCCACACATACCTCGGACTTGAGGGCTCTTGGAACAGCCAAGCGCTGGTAACACCCCATCCAACCTTCCTGCACAATTTTTTTTTTTTTTTTCCCAGACTCAACCAAAACTATACAATATGAGGCGAGACCTATACCCTCTCAACTTGTATGCAAGCAGGCAGGCCCTCATACCACACATCTGCAGGTAAATCTAAAATAAATGGGAAAACAAAATTGCATAATGTGTATCCAGCTTGAGAAACTGCTGCTACCAGACACACCTGACCAGCAGACTAAGACTAATCCCTTGCAGCACTGAGGCGCTGGGACCACTGAACAGTAGGGGGTACCCGAGCCGACCGGTGTGCCTTGAAACACACAGATATTTATTAGGCAATTGGTAACAAATAGCCACATAAACAGTCCCAGCAGGAAACTATGAGAAGTGTTGGTTTCCCCTATTTCAGAGAGATGGGATTGCTTGGTGACACGGTAGGAAAACAGGTTTGAACTACATTTGGGGACACACAGATAGCTAGGGACATTAGCATACCTTAGATTCAGGCAATGAGCCAAACTTGTACAGCCAGGTATGGTTGGGCGTGTACCTAATTACAATGACAGCGAGGGGGGGGGTGTAAGCAGTCCTACTCCTGAACACAAGTTCGCCCAAAGTAACATCAGACCATTACCCTTTTACCACTAAGTGCAGCACCCCTGGCAGAGATTTATAATGCTCCTTAGCCTCACATATGAGTAAGACTGCCAATACTTTTACTTTATAACAACTAATATGCAGACTTCAGTTAATTGGTTCTGCTACTCAGTAGATCAGAACATACAACACACACTGGGTGGTCCAAAACACAACCGAATGGGCTGACAACTAGACATTCCAACTAGATAATGGTGGCGACAACCTAAAACATTTACATGTGAACCCCGACCAACCAGGAAAAAATACTTTTCTCTTATCATCCATGGACTGACACGGTGTCTCTTTACACTTTACACGTGGGTTATGTCCCTGCTTGCAGGAGAAGACCTAGGCAGAATGTGAGATGTTATACATACATTCTAAAAGCCAGAGCTGAACAGCCCCACCCAGGGGGCGGTCCCTCCGGGCATAACCCTCCCACTACAGTCAGCAGACTTCAGTTTTTTTCTGCCTAGCAGAAGGAGAAGACGTGGCTCCCTCAGGAGCCAGTCTCCTGACCTATTTTATTCCTTTTTGGGATTCTTTTTTATTTTATTTTTGAGAATCTTCTATCAACTGTCGGCTGGGCAACAGGTTGGGTACAAGATATCCTCGTAGTCTTCCCTGTCCGACCATCGAGCGTGCTGATCCTCGCCTTCTGTGCGTGAGACTCAGTTCACGACAGGCCCCACGACTCCAGGGGTGGCCGGGTTTTCTTTCATGCTCCCACGGTCCTCTCAAGACTGAACAGCTCATGACTGACTGTATCTTTCGCGGTGGACCGGGCCGACAGCTACTCAGTACTGCACTGTGATAGTCCTGTCAGAAACACCAGTGTGTCCCTCAGGGGACGGGTAAGTAGTCTCTCCTGCCTGCAGGTGAGTACAAAGGGCTGTGTGTTTCTCTGTGGGGGATTTTCCCTGTCTCCCCCTGTATTTTATTGTCGCTCTCTGTCACCATTACTGGCGCTGACTGTGTGGGGTGCTTGGGGGTCACACTGTTCTTGGGGGGCTCATGCTGGTCTGCAATGTATGCCTTGGGGCTTTTTTGTGGGGTTTTTTTTTTTTTTTTTGGGGCCTGAGCGCCGAGTGGCGCTGTGCGTGTGTGCTGTTTCATTTTAACTGCGTCATGGCGGCCATCTTGCCGCGGATCGCCTCAGTGAAGTGCGGCGGCCATTTTCTTGTAGCCCGTGCACTTTTCAGCACTAGTTTGGCCTCTAGCGCTGCTATAGCAGCGCGAATCTCCTCACAGTCTCCTCACAGCTTACCAGCGCTGACACAGCGCGGTACAGACAGCGGAACTAAGCGGTCCCTGGTCCGGTTTGGTGAGTCCCCTGGGCGCCCCCTCCTCAGTCAGCACAGCCTGTGGGTGGACTTTTTATCTGAGAGAGTCTCAGAGAGGGACAATATGGAGTCTGTGTCACCAGCTTCCCCTAAAAATGTCAGTGGCAACAGGCAGTGCTTCAGCACTGCGGTCCCTATGGACCTGTTGTGGGCAGCCCTGGAATCAATTTCTGACCAGGATGGGAGCTGTGTGCAAGCGCAAGGTGCAAAAAGGCGCCCTCTCCCCACTTTATCTACTCGAGGGCAGTGCGCTGATTCAGATATGGGCCTAGCCACTATCGCTCAGGACCCTAGTTCTGAATGTATGGATGGTTTTGAACAGGACATTCCTTATGAGGGAAACTCCAGTTCTGAGTCAGTAAATGACAGGGCGCTTGTTAGTGTGCTCATGACTGCGGTGAGGGACACTCTCAAGCTCAAATGCTGCGGATGCAGAACCTCAGGCGGATACTGTCTCCTTTGGTTCTTTTAAGGCCAGGCCTTCTAAAGGGGTTTTTTCCATTGTACTTTCTTTGACCAGCTCATTGATAAGGTCTGGGAAAAGCCGCAGAAGAATTTTTTTATGGTCCCGCGGCGTTTGTCTATCAGGTACCCCTTGAAGGTGCCCTACTTAAAAAGTGGGCTTCTCCCCCAGTGGTCGACCCTCCAGTCGCCCGGTTGAACAAGGCCATCACTCTCCCGATGGAGGGGACTCCTGCATTTGAGGACCCCACTGACAGGAGGTCAGAAGTGGTGAGCAGAACCATGTTTGCCTTGTTGGGATCCGCCCTACGACCTGTGGTAGCGGCGACCCTTGTGTCTAAAACACTTACAGGTTGGGCAAAAATGTTGCACCTAGCTGTACAGGAGCATATTCTTCCTCCAGACACAGTTGCTCTGGCCCACCAACTGGTTCAGGGCCTGGTTTCTGTGTGCGACGCCACGCTGAACGCGGCCCCTTTAATATCCAGGGCCTCTGTCTCGGCGGTGGTATTGCGTCGTCTTATCTGGTTGAAATGCTGGTCTGCTGACCTAGCCTTAGGAAGCTCCTGACGGATCTACTATTTTAAAGGCGGTAGACCTTTCGGTGCTGCTCTGGATGACATCGTCATGGATGTCACGGGAGGTAAACGCACTCTTCTTCCTTAGACTAGCAAGGGTGAGGAGGCCCGCCGCAAACAGGGGCCTTCCTTTCCAGCAAAACAGGGGTTTTTTCGTCAGTCAGAGTCCACAGGTAGGCCCTCTCAGACTGACGGCAGTGCGGCTGGTGGGCACAAGTGCCCCTGGGTGCGTAAGCCAAACAAGCGGCTCCCAAGCCCGCCTCCGCGTGAAGTCTTGCCTCCGCCCGACTCTGGGGTGGGGGGACGACTTCGCAGGTTCACGGATCGGTGGACCTCCCGAATCTCCGACTGGTGGGTGTGCGAGGTGGTCACCTCAGGTTATAGGATAGTATTCCGATCCTGGCCCCCACACAGATTCTTTCCCTTGAATCTTCCTCTCCTTCCTACCTGTCGGGCAGCCCTCTTGGGGGCTGTACAGGATTTGATCAGGTCCGGAGTGATTGTGCCGGTTCCGTCACAGGAGAGTTTTCAGGGATTCTGCTCGAATCTGTTTGTCGTCCCAAAAATAGGACGTGGTTCGACCTATCCTGGACCTCAAGGCCCTGAATGCCTTCGAGAAGGTGCAGAAATTCCGCATAGGATCCATTCGCACGGTGATCGCTACACTCCACCAAAGGGATTTTCTTCTGCATGTTCCGATCTGCGCAAGTCACCAGAAGTTTCTGCGCCTTGCGATCAGCGAAGTCCACTCTCTATTGTGGCTCTTCCTTTCGGCCTTGCCTCGGCACCAAGGGTGTTCACCAAGGTGCTTGCTCCGGTTCTAGCCTTCTGTTACAGCGAGGTATTGCTGTCGTGGGCTATCTGGACGGTCTTCTGCTATGAGCAGAAAGTGGCTCAGACTTAGAGGAAAGGTGACTATCGTCAATTAGACCCTCAGGGACTTCGGGTGGTTCCTGAACATTCAGGAGTCAGTCCTGGTCCCGACTCAGTGTCTGGAGTCTCTAGTTCTGGTTCTGGACTCCTTGGAGGCAAAGGTATCCTACCTCTGGAGAAGTTGCTGACACTTCAGTCTGTGGTGCGGGTGCTGACATCCCGAACATGGTTGTCAATCCGTTGTTTGCATGAGAGTCCCGGGACTCCTGGTGGCCTCCTTCGCGGCCATTCCGTATGCCCAATCACACACCAGGGCATTGCAGAAGGAGATCTTGTCCACCTGGGACAAATCCCCGTTGTCCTTGGATCTTCGGATCCAGGTGATTCACCTGGTCAGGGCATCCCTGACAGGGTGGTTGGGACCCTCGGCTCTTCGGTCCGGAAACTCGTTCCCCTCCCATCCAATGGACGGTACTCACGACGGACGCCAGCCTGACGGGCTGGGGTGGAGTCTGGGGAGTCCTGTCGGCTCAGGGCCTTGGACTCCGGACGAGCCCGTTTACCAATCACTGTTCTGGAAATGCGGGCCATCAGACTGTGTCTCTCCTCAGGTCGGAGAGAGTACGGGGTCGCTCCATCAGGAGCCAGTCGGACAACGCCACGGCGGTGGCGTATGTAAACCATCACGGGGGGACTCGGAGCTCAGCTGCGGCTTCCGAGGTAATCCGTATCCTGAAGTGGGCCGGAAGAAACGTGCCGGCTCTGTAGGGGCGGACTATCTGAGTCGCCAATCGCCAGACGCCGGACCAGGAAGAGTGGTCCTTGCATATTTCAACTCCTTTGCCGACGGGGGGGCACGTCGGATGTGGACCTGATGGCCTCTCGACTCAGTCGCAAGGGTCGAGGTTGTGGCCAGATCCAGGGATCCTTGGGCGATGACTCGGATGCGTTGGTGGCCCCATAGGGTCCTTATCGCCTGATATAAACTCCGGTGATCCTAATTGTTCCGGATTGGCCTCAGCGTCACTGGTACGCTGATCTGGTACGTCTCGTTGCGGACGTTCCCTGGCGGTTGCCGATGAGGGAGGACCTTCAGTCTCAAGGTCCTATGTTTCATCCGGCTTACAGTCTCTGGCTTTAATGGCAGAGCTGTTAAAAGCCAGGTGTTGAGGAACCGAGGTCTCTCGGACTCTGTCATTTTGACCATGTTAAGGACACGGAAGTCTTCCTCCAGGCAGATCTATCACCGTGCCTGGAAAGCTTATATCGCCATATGCAAAGCGCTGGACTGGCGTCCTCGGACGTATTCCGTCCCCAGAATCCTGCGTCCTCTACAGTGTGGAGTGACCCAAAAGCTTGCTTTGAGTACCATCAAGGATCAGATTTCGGCCTTGGCCGTCTTCTTTCAGCGACCTCTAGCGGGTCATTTCTTAGTTAGCACCTTGTGTTGGGGGTTCGCCATGTGCTCCCTCCTGTCAAGCCTTCTCTCCCACCGTGGGATCTGAATTTGGTGCTCTAGGTCCTCCAGGAACCTCCTTTTTGGGAATATCCGGGATATTCCTCTCTTGTCTTGTCTCAGAAGGTGGCCTTTTAGTGGCAATCACTTCTGTTTGACGAGTGTCTGAGTTGGCGGCTTTGTCCTGCAAGTCACCATATTTAGTCATCCATAAGGATAAGGCGGTGTTGCATCCGCGACCTTCCCTTTTGCCAAAGGTGGTGTCTACCTTTCACCTACATGAGGACATTGTCCTCCCGTCCTTGTGTCCTCACCCATCGCATCCCAGAGAGTTTGCGCTGCACATATTGGATGTGGTACGAGCCTTACGGGTGTACCTGTCTGCTACTGCTTCTATTCGGAAGTCCGACTCACTGTTTGTGACTGTCTCTGGTCCATAACAGGGCCAAGCGGTTTCGTCTGCCATCATTTTTAGGGGAATCAGACAAACCGTCATTCAAGCCTATGCTCTCAAAGGGCGGGCGCCTCCCTTTCCGGTTACGGCGCATTCCACCAGGGCAATTGGTGCTTCCTGGGTTTTCCGACATCAAGCGTCGGTTGCACAAGTGTGCAAGGCGGCGACCTGGTCGTCTGTTCATGCCTTTTAAGTTTTTTATAAGGTTGATGTGGCTGCATCTTCGGATGCTTCCTTCGGCCGCAGGGTGCTGCAGGCCGATGTTTAAAGTTGCGACTCCTCCGTTGAGGAGATCTGCCTTCGTGGAGTGAAAGTTTTTGGTTTTTCCATTTATACTGCTCCCATCCCTCTTGACACTGCTTTGGGACATCCCACGTGTAAAGTGTAAAGAGACACCGTGTCAGTCCATGGATGATAAGAGAAAATAGGATTTTTTGTACTCACCGTAAAATCCTTTTCTCTGACATCCATGGACTGACACGGCACCCACCCTTCCTTTTTAAGTTTGTACTGCTTTGTTACGAACTGAAGTCTGCTGACTGTAGTGGGAGGGTTATGCCCGGAGGGACCGCCCCCTGGGTGGGGCTGTTCAGCTCTGGCTTTTAGAATGTATGTATAACATCTCACATTCTGCCTAGGTCTTCTGCAAGCAGGGACATAACCCACGTGTAAAGTGTAAAGAGACACCGTGTCAGTCCATGGATGTCGGAGAAAAGGATTTTACGGTGAGTACAAAAAATCCTATTTTTTTTATCACGTTGTTCTCTGGAGGCTACGATTTCCTCTTGTTCTGAAAGCCAGAAAACCCAATTATCGACTCTGAGGGATAAAATTCCAATAAAAGTTAGTGATAAACATTCCATTTTTCGCAATTTACAAAAAACAATTCCAGTAACAAGACATTAGCATGTGAAACACAAATATACATTACTTTACATTACATAAACCGTGCACTTTTTTTTAAAATACCAAAAATTGTTGAGCTCAACTTTTAATTAATATGTATTACATGATACACATTAATACCACATGGTTTGTGTTTTATACCAGTAATCCCCCCCAAAAAATTATTCACCATGGTGAGAAAAAAAATTTGCAAACTTTTTAACAGTACCATTTATCAACCAATCATAATACTTCACCACAAAATCCCTTGCTGAATCGTCTTCTGTAACACAAACACAGTTTAGTAAAAGCACTTTCACAAAAAAACATTACAGCCTGGCTCAGGTCATTTGCATGTCAATACAATTCGTTTTACATTCTCACAGATCTGGTTGGAAAGAAAGGGGGGTCATTTCGGGCTGTCAGCAGCTGAGAACATAATGTCACAGATCCGCACTACACCTCTCGCATAGTCTCCACACACACACATATTCACACACTTGGTCAAAGATGACCTCGACATCACACAAATCAGAATCTTTTCTATCATAACCTGTACTTCTTAAACCCATAACATCTGTTTGGTCAGGTTCCTCCTTGTCCCCCTGTTCATCATTATTCTACCATCCATGCACAATAATAGGATTTTTATAACAGCTTACCTGTAAAATCCTTTTCTTGGAGTACATCACGGGACACAGAGCGACATAGTCATTACTAATGGGTTATATAGATACCGTCAGGTGCTGGCACTGGCAACTTCCAAAACCGGAAGTACCCTCCCCTATATAAGCCCCTCCCATCCGGGAGCACCTCAGTTTTGTAGCAAAGCAATAAGTGTCCCCAAAGAGGGGCGGGAGCTCTGTGTCCCGTGATGTACTCCAAGAAAAGGATTTTACAGGTAAGCTGTTATAAAAATCCTATTTTCTTTCTCGTACATCACGGGACACAGAGCGACATAGTCATTACTAATGGGATGTCCTAAAGCAATGCCAAATGAGGGGGGGGATACACCATAATAAGCTGAGCGCTATCAGACATGAGGATCTTTTGCGGCCTGCAACACACTGCGCCCAAAGGCGACATCCTCCTGACTTCTAACGTCCACCTGGTAGAACCTAGTAAACGTGTGTACTGAAGACCATGTTGCGGCCTTACAGATTTGAGCCAGGGAGGCCTGGTGATGCACTGCCCATGAAGTTCCAACTGCTCTCGTGGAGTGCGCTCTAACTTTGAACGGAGGCGGTCTCCTTCTCAAGCCATAGGCTTGTATTATGACCTGTCGAATCCACTTGGCTAAAGTAGATTTTGACGCTGCCTGACCCTTTCTGGGGCCTTCCGGCAGAATAAACAAAGTATCCGTTCTGCGAATCTGAGCAGTGGCTTTTAGATAAGCTTTAACTGCTCTTACTACATCCAAAGAATGCAATAACTTTTCCTCTACCGAAGTAGGTTTGGGGAAAAAAGAAGGAAGAACCACATCTTGGTTCAAATGAAACCTCGATACCACCTTAGGAAGAAAGGCTGGATGAGGACGTAACACTACTCTGTCCTTATGCATAACCAGATATGGCTCCTTACAGGACATAGCTGCTAATTCCGATACTCTTTTAGCCGAACAAATGGCTACTAGAAAAATCAATTCCCTGGAGAGAAGCACCAAGGAAATATGCTGTAATGGTTCAAATGGTTGTTTCTGTAGACCCGACAGAACCAAGTTTAGATCCCATGGACATATGGGAATATTAACCGGAGGACTAATACGCATCACTCCTTGTATAAAGGCTTTGACTAGTGAATGCGAAGCCAAGGGCCTTTGAAAAAATATTGACAAGGCCGAAATCTGACCCTTGATAGTACTCAAGGCAAGCTTCCTATCTACAGCCCACTGTAGGAAGTCTAGAATCCTACCTATTACGTACTTATGTGGATGCCATTTCTTGGCCTCACACCACGCGATGTACGCCCTCCAGATTCTATAGTAGATCTGCCTGGATACCGGCTTCCTGGCATTGATCATGGTAGATACCACAGCATTAGAGAGCCCTCTCTTTTTTAGAATGTGGGCTTCAATAGCCAGGCCGTCAAACCTAGGGCTGGTAAGGAAGGGTGGTATATCGGTCCTTGCGAAAGCAGGTCCGGACGACGTGGGAGAGTCCAAGGACTCCCCACTGAAATTTTACAATCTCCGCGTACCACGCTCTTCGGGGCCACGCTGGAGCCACCGGAATCACTGTTTCTTTTCTACCCTGATTCTGCGGAGTAATCGAGGTAACCATTGTGGCGGTGTGAATGCATATATCAGCTTGAACTGATCCCAAGGGAACACTAGGGCATCCGAGCCGCAAGCTAGGGGATCCCTTGTCCGAGAGACAAATCTGTCCCCCTTTGCGTTGAATCTGGATGCTAGAAGATCTACATCCGATGTTCCCCACCGCTGACATATTGTCCAGAAAACCTCGGGGTGAAGGGACCCTTCCTCTGGGCCTAATTGCTGGCGACTTAGAAAGTCCGCCTTCCAATTCTCCACTCCTGGAATGAATACCGCAGATATGGCTGGGACATATTTTTCTGCCCATTTCAGGATGTAATTTACTTCCCTCTGGGCTGCACGACTCCTGGTGCCCCCCTGATGATTGATATATGCCACTGCTGTGGCATTGTCTGATTGAATTCTGACAGGGGACCCTTGGAGTTTGGATGTCCATGCTACTAGGGCATACCGGGCTGCTCGTTTCTCTAAGAGATTGATGGGCAGGGCCTTTTCTGCATCCGACCATCTGCCCTGGAGAGACTATTGCTCCAGTACTGCTCCCCAGCCTATAAGGCTGGCATCTGTAGTGACCACCTTCCAAGAAATCGGACTGAAGGATTTCCTTTTCTAGATTCTGGGGAACCAACCACCAACGGAGGCTCTTGCGAACGGAAGGGGACAAGGACATTGTAAGTCTAGGGCCTGAACTTTTTTGTTCCAGGCTGACAGTATGGCCCCTTGCAAATTCCTTGAATGGAATTGACCGTAGGGTACTGCTTCGAATGATGCCACCATTTTTCCCAGCAGCCTCATATACAGGCGTATGGACGGCTGTCTTTTTTGTACCCACTAAGTGGATCAAATCTTTCAAAGACAACACCTTTCCTCGAGGCAAGAATATTTTTCTCTGGCCTGAATCCAACCTTAGCCCCAAGTATTCCAGACTTTTGACTGGTTTTTAGGGCTGACTTGTCTCGGTTGATAATCCAACCGTGAGATTCCAGATACTTGATTGTCTTGTGAACGACCACGTCTAGTTTTTTCACTGAGTGGTCTATCAGCAACAAGTCATCCAGATATGCCATTATCATTACACCTTGTGTTCTTAGATTGGCCAATAAAGGGCCAGAATTTTTGTAAACACTCGTGGTGCTGTGGCCAAACCGAAGGGTAAGGCTCTGAACTGAAAATGGCGCCCTTCTACTGCAAAGCGTAGAAATTTTTGGTGGACTGGAAAGATGGGAATGTGCAAATAAGCATCCTTGATGTCGATCGCGGCTAACCAATCCTCCCCTTGTAGGGCAGTGGCCACCGATCGGATCGACTCCATCGGAAAGTCCTGATATACAGGAATTTGTATAGCCCTTTTAGAATTAATATGGGCCTCCCGTCCGCGTTTGCTTCGGGACTGTAAAGAGGTTTGAGTAAAACCCGAACCCTCATTCTTCCAGGGGAACCTCCATAATTACTCCTTGGAGCAATAGTTGTTCTAGTGCCAACAGGAGGGACTCTCTCTTCCGGGGATCCCCTGGCACGTTTGACCTCAAAAATGGGAAGGAGGGGAGTCTTTTAACTCCAAACTGTATCCCAAACCTACTGCGGAGAGCACCTATCTGTCTTGATCGTGTCCCGCCAGGTCTCTTGCGAACAACTGGAGTCCTCCCCCCACCCGACTGAGTGGGGGCTTCAATGAATTTAACTTTGGGGGAGGTTTTGTACCTCCCCTGACCCAGGGTTTCTCATTACCCTGCTACTGTCCCTGTTTTTTACCCCCGGGAATTGACCGAGGAGGCCGTCGGAACTGTTACACGGCCGATGCCCCAGGGACTGGAGAAGCAGGCCTCTTAAAGAGGGACCTCTAACTCTGCTTTTAACCGGCAAGAGCGTATTTTTACCGCTGGAAATTTTCTGAATATATTTGTCCAGGTTTTCCCTGAATAAGCGTTCACCATGAAATGGGACGCTAACCAGCCATTCTTTACAGGGAGCTTCAGCAGAACAGTTTTTGAGCCATAGGAGCCTACGCATATGTACTATAGACAGCATAAGGCGGGAGGCCTGATGGAGTGAATCCTCTATGGCGTCAACCGCAAAGCCTAAGGCTCTAGGTAGATCAGCTAGGGCAACGCCTGCTGATCTGTCAAGTCCCTCAAGACCTGTTTCAACTGATCCTTCACTGCTTAGCAGACCCCAATAGCTGCTACTGCTGGTTGTATCACCAAGCAGATTTTCATAAGGACTCCAATCTTTTATCTATTGGGTTCTTGAACATTTGGACATTATCCACTGGACATGTCAGTGATTTATACATACAAGAGATCTCTTGAGGGAATAAATATTTTCTCAGGACGTTCCCAATCCTGGTAAATGAGCCCTTTCAGTAAAGGGTGAAGTGGAAAAGAACAAACAGTCTGGGGGCTTCTAGCGACCCCAACGAGGATACAGTAGTGGTTGATGGTTCCGCAAGGTGCATTTTTAAATGCTGATCGGACCATGTTAGTCAGAGACTGAACCCATAATCTTTCAGCTTGAGATGCTGAGAAAAGGTTCCCCCACTGTTGATTCCTCTATAACAGAATCAACCTCATCCTGATCCCCTTCAGGCAGGTCGATCCCTGTATGGGACTGTTGCTCTGCTAACAGGCACTCTGAAGGAGGAGACGGAGATCGGGCGTGCTTTCCCTGACAGGGAGGCAGCGATTAATGTTGACAATCTCTCTCTAATCCTCCCAGAGCTGAGGAAAAAAACCTCCTCTGTTACATACACAGGAGCAGGTGAACTGAGGACAGCCACAGTACCAAGTACCCCTGCGGGGTCTCTACGGTCACTTACCTCTGAACTTCAGGGGAGACTGGTGCAGCAGGAGTATGCCCAAGATCCTCCGAGCCCGATGAGACCCCCTTCGCTTCCTGGAAGATTCAGTTCCGGAGCTTCTGGACGGCATATTCCTAAGCCTAAAGCTGAGGTATTCCAGCCGTAATACACCACTTTTACTGAGAATAGTCTAGCACAATTGCTGCTATATCACAGTTGGTGTCTACTAATGTGCCTTTCTAGGGGATGCCTGTATCAACCGCTTGCTGTATGCCTTTAAATGTTGCCAGCTCTGTCTCTGTACTTCATAGCCAGCTCACTACAACATTGTGTTTTTTTTTTTTTTTAAACTGCTGGGACGCCCGCACATGCGCAGAAGCGCTGCGGCGCGCACAGAGCGTCATCCCCCAGGCTCCGCCCCCTTTCCTGGCTCACCTCTATATATAGAGGCGCGTGCACGCGCACGCGCGCGGCCACGTGCGCCTTCGGCGCTAATTTCAAAAAATGGTAACAAGGGACAGGAGCCAGGGCCCCTCTTTGCCGCAGGCCGGGGGATGGACGAGCACTGCAACATGGCAGAGGAAGCAGTTTCCTATAAGAGAACTCACCATCTGCCTGGACTTTGCTCTGCTGAGAAGAAGCTAGTCCACATGACAAGAAAACATTCCACAGCGGCCTCTAGTGGACAAACACAGGTACCGCAGTCTAATATATTAAATATATATATAAAAATTTTTTTTTTTTTTTTTTTTTCTTGACCACCATTAAAAATTATTACATTTTTTTAGTAGTTACAGGCATGCACAGAATTTTGCGGGAATACCATTAGGTAACAGACAGAAAGACAAATTAGGCTTGGGGGTCCCCCAATAGAACCAAGTTCCTGGGGGCCCCCACTTACCTGTTCCCCGCCGCAGGACTTTGTTTGGTCCACAAAAGCCCAAACTTCACCTATCACGGCAGGCATTGTAATCAAACCTTCAGAGACCGGGTTCCCAAGGATTCCACTCCCCTGGACCTGTATAGCACCCTGCACAGAAAACATCTTGATCGTCGGTATGACCAGAGCTCTGGATCCCAGGGTCCAGCTCTCCTAAGAGAAGCATTACAGGCAAAACCTTGCTCTTCTCTGCAAGGCCCGGGTACCGACCGTTTAGCTATGAAGCTTTTTTGGTCGGATCCGGAATAGCTTACTGAGGCCCAAAAGAACCTGTACGCAAGCTCAGTGAAAAACACATGTTTCTTCTTGGCCAACACCTTAGACACTGGCAAAAAACTGAGGTGCTCCCGGATGGGAGGGGCTTATATAGGGGAGGGTACTTCCGGTTTTGGAAGTTGCCAGTGCCAGCACCTGACGGTATCTATATAACCCATTAGTAATGACTATGTCGCTCTGTGTCCCGTGATGTACGAGAAAGAAAAGCATCTCTTTCCCAAGCATTTGGCTTGACCGTACCATTTTTTTTTTTCAAAATACAATTTCCCAGTCCACCATTCCCAACATTGCATATTTCCCAACTCAAGGCCCCTGTATCAATCCTTTCTTCCTTCGGGGTCAAGTGGTAAGGTTCCCCACGGTTAGACTCCCTCTTTGAAGCGATTTTATTACCCATCCTTTACGGACAAAAGACCTTGAACTGTTTTTTACCCATCCTTTACGGACGAACTGATAGGTTGCTTTTTCCCAGAGTTAGCTACTCTCTGACCAATGATTGGGTCGACAGGTACCGCCCCTGTCGCCGTTGCGAACCTTTTTTCACTACTCTGCCAGAACAACCACTGCTCTGACTATAGTCCTTCAAAAAATAAGCCTGGAAATCTTCCCAACTAAATAAATAGTTTAATCTCCCCGTGGACTTCTCCAAAGTATTCAAAAAAAAAAATGACTGTATCACAGGGCTTCCCAAGCGTTAAGCTTGATTAGACCCTCTGATTGCTTGTAGTGCAGGAGGCAGTTTTGTTTGCTAACCTGGAACTTCCCATCTCAAACTCTAAACGCCTCTCAAGATGGCCGACAAGCCAAGCCACCACAAAATGGTGGATGACCACAGCACATCTCATGGACCATGACAAAATGGTGGATGATGCCCAATTTTTCCCGCCAAAACCAGCTTGGCACATACCACATGGGTTCCCACACACACAGGAAAACAAAAAATAGTCTCCATCAGATTGCAACACCGAAAAAAAACGCACTACTCCATTCGCACCAAACATCAAAATCTGCCCCAAAAGCTTACAATCCCCCCGTTAGTAGTTTACACAGAAAGATAGATTCGCATACATCCAGCTAATTCAGTGTGATTTAGTCTCCGTTTCCACTGATGCAATTCGCCATGCGACCTTGGTCACAAAGTCGCATTACAAATCGCTTACCATTGATTTCAATAGCACCCATTCCAATCTATGTGACTCGAAGCTGCAGTGACTCTATCAAAATCGCATTCAACACCACACCACAGTCGCACTAAAGCTGCATTTCAACGTCACACGACATTGGAGTTGCGCCAGTGGAAACGCAGCCCTATTCGCACAGGTTTGTTTCAATCCCAAAGATTGGCCTAATCTTATTCAAAGGGTCAACTGAAATTGATTCCAAACAGAGCCCTTATTATTCATACCGATACCCTGCTGCAATTTCATTCTATATACATACATTATTCAAAAATCAGTCTCATCAAAATATTCGCCTAGACAAAAAGGTAAAAAGTTAAGTTCTGAGAAGTTTTTGTTAGGTATTCAGACAGGTTAAAAAGACATAAGAAAACACTTAGTATTTCTGGCGTTTGAACCAGCTCTGTCTACCATACGAGAAATAATACTCACCTAAATTTAAACTTCCTCACACGCCGGGCAACATCTGTTATGGAGATATTCCTAACCTCGCTTAAATGCTTACTATAAGTGATTAAACCTTTGTCTATATAAAATGAAATCAAACGATAGCGGTGCAAAAAGAGAAAACAATTACATTTATTTATACAGAAACGATACCACCTAATAGCAAGGTGATACCAATGTTACACGATACATAATAGGAATATTGCTATGACAAACATGATAATACCTATGATGAAGATGATACCAATGTTACATGATAATACCAATAGTAACAAGAGAGCAAAAGAGAAGCAGCGGCACCCTTATGGGAGGGAGAGAGAGAGAGTGAGAGAGAGAGAGAGGGAGAGAGCTTATTACGTCACCATGTCGTCTGCGTCAGATCTTCATTCTAACAGACTCTAGCCATGAGTGTACCTGACTTTTATACCCCCTATGCCAACCAGAACCCAAAATCCTGTGGTCTCATTGGTTTAAAGCTGACCACCTGATTGGTTGAAATCTCAAACCTCTTTCTGCTTTTATCAGATAGAGGTGTGTTCCTTTGATGCTCAGTTCAACAAGTTTCTCACATTAGCAAGCATGCTAAGGGCCCCTGCGGTGACCGGCCCCCCCAAGACAAAGGACACTTAAGGTTCACCTGAAACCTAATCCATGTTCCCACCCAACAGGAGATGATACGTCCTTTGTTTACAGTATGGTGGGGAGCTCTCTCTCAAAGAAGATATATTTCAGTAAATTCATAAACAGATTTTACCCGTCCCCCTACACATATATATATATATATATATATATATATATATATATATATATACAGCGTCCTGTTCCCAATGATTGGACGCTATTAAACCAGCAGCTCCTACAAGGGTAGTGTTTCATAAATACATATATACATGTGTCCGTTGGGGGGCATGGTGGTTTATTTAGAGTACAGGATATGAAAAAGAATTAGAATCAAAATATCCACCACATACTTCAATAAAACCATTTGGACTCAACTTGAAGATATGTGGTGTGCTGGCAAATATCTACACTGGGTCATTTAGGATCCAATCTGCAGCTGCTGGTTGCTGCAGCACCCAGTATGCTAAAGTCTATTCTAAGAGTATGTGCTATGGGAATATGGATGGTTATGGGTAAGAACTTGGAGCACCACTCAAAGCTAAAGAGAATTGTCATCTCTGGGTGTGCAGAAACAGGATGCCGGTGTGTCTGTATGCTTATCCAGACAGTGCCCAAGTGTAAATAGAGGAGACGCCGCTCTTCCAACCAGCCCATGCAGGGTGAGAGTAAATGTCAAACCACGCCTCACTGATCCGTTTTGCCCCACCCTCATTTCCTATGACTAAGCCCCCAATGGGCGGGACAAAACGTGTCAGAGGGCATGGTTTGACAGAGGGCATGGTTTGACAGAGGGCAAGGAACCTGAGGCCGTTCTTTACTCTCATAAATGTAGACTGATTTGGGGTATATTTGAGTTGGGGCCTGTGTCGAATGGCTTTGGGCGTCTCTTCATTAGCAAATGCTTATTTTTTCCAAGTGTTTTTGAGATTAGTTTGAGAGGTTCAGAGTTCATTGACAGATGCATTTAGCCTCATTTAAAGCTACCTCAACCTGCTTCAAGCTTCTTTTTTGTTTTCCTACTGACTTGCGTGAGTGAGAAACAATTCTGACTGTACAAGGATGAGTGTCTGACAAAAGCCTTTTGACACTGACCCTTTGTATAATACAGTTTGCATGTGTGATAAATTCATGTCTGTCTAGGTTGGGGAAATTGCTATGAAAGTTAAAGTGGAAGTTCAGCCTAAACCTACTCTGACACATTCTAAGCCTAATCAATCTAGCCCTGTAAAGAAAAAAAAATCACTACACTTACCTGTTCTGCAGCCGCTCCGGTCTGGTCCCACGCTTGGCTGTCAGCGGTGGCTTCAGTGTGTGTAAATGTGCAGGAGAGGAAGTCGACAAAGGAAGCCCCATAGTAAGTCTGTGGGTGATGTCATGTCTCAGATATTTCCCAGCCATTGTCCGTTCTCTCCTGCACACAGCAGCCACCACTGGAGACCAAACTGGATCGGCTTCAGAAAAGGTAACTATAGCCATTTTCTTTTTTTTAGATAGGTTAGAAATGTGGCTTAGAGTAGGTTTAGCATTAGATTAGGTTTTGGCTGTACTTCCACTTTAAGTAACACTTTCAATGTACATCTAATATTAAAATGTCTATTTTATTCTGTAACACGCTATAGTGGAACAGGGTCTCATTTTTATTTTTATTTTTTTTACACTTACAGATTCATGTTCTTGTCCAAATTGGCCCATAAAGAAAGATGGCAACTTGCCAGCAGCACCACACCCTCCCTTATGCCACCATTCTGTTGGTCATGAAAAAACCTTATTCAGAAATGAAGGACCATCTTCAGTCAAGGCAGAAGAGCATCCCCTGCCAAGACCTTGCTTGAGATCTTATGACCAAGACTGTGACCTAAGCAGGACTCTATTTATTGGCGATTACAAGGAAACAACCTAATCATACCAAACGAATCTGCAAGTCAGCTGACTTTGTGTGGACTACCTCAGAATTTACTCCATGGCCAAAAAGTGCTATAATAGGCTTGTTTACAAATGTTGAGTGGACCAATGCAAACAAAAAAATGCCACTGCATTGAAGTGCAGAGAGGTAAATACTATGTAGCTTGGATTGGTCAAAACATGAGCACTTGTCGCTTCTACAGTTATATGCTTCAAAGATCGAGTCAGTTGGGACATTGGTTGTGACCATAGTGGCTTATTATGTGATCTCCTGAACTACAGATGGACATTTGTAACATGTTCCATTGTCACAGGCTCGCAGTAAAGTGGATTTACTCATTGCGATGTGTGCAATGTCAGCATATGCTCAATGAACACATGCCTAAGCATATACCTTCACATCTGGTACTAGCAGTCTTATGCAAGTGGTACTAGTCGGAAATGCATACAAGTACTGCGATAATCAGTAAAGCTTTTGAACGTTACTGCAATTAACATTAAAGCAGTAGCTATGATTTTATGTTATTTATACCAGCTATATCAAGTGAATTTACAGTCTAAGATTACAGAAACCTAGAATTAAATAAGAAAACATTCCATGGAAAGGCAAGTTGTGTGATATTGCTTTTGCTGCTTTCAAGAGCTTTAACATATGTGAAATCAAATGTTGGCATTATTCTAAAATTGCTGCTCTGGTAACTGCTTAAAAGTGCTGTGACCTATAGTATATTTACATTCCTATGTTGTATTGGAAAGAAAAATCCTGAGTCTGGATGCTTTAAGTTACAGTATTTTATGCAGCTGCTTGTTGCACCAGGGATAAAAAAAACAAAAACAATCCCTAGTCTATTTTAATTTGAGTTCTGATTACTGCGTTAACCAATGGTTATATTCTTCATAACCAAGTGTTTTGCCTTTCGTTACAGCATTTCAAGAGCTAAAAATTAAAGTGGATCTCCAGGCAACATGGTTATTTCACAGTCTGATTTATACATGGTTCTATAGACTTATAGCTGTCAGCGTTCTCTGTCTGCAGAGGTAAACGCTATTCCTCCCCCTTAAAATCATGTCTATGGCCTTCGTTTGGTGACCAAAGATTAAAACTGTTTCTGAAGTTCTGCTTCTTAGTCCATTCTTCTCCCTCAACCTGTCAATGGGATTGTTAAGAAGCGGTACCACACTCATATCTCGCCTCTTCCCCCTTCCAGTAAGCACGTATGCAGAGTTAAAGGGACAATACTGTGTAAAGCAGTACATCCTGATTGGGTAAAGAGCTGTGCTCTCCAAGTCTGTCGTTTAGTACATTGTAGAAGTCTGATATCAAAACCGATTTAGACAAAATTACTATCTGCTAATTTGTAAAAAAAAAAAAAATGCAGAACTGGATTACATGTTAAAAATATTTGCCTGGATTTCAGCTAGGTGGGGTTGATTTAAAAAAAAAACCAATTGATAACCAATTTTCGGTTGTGATATATAAAACTTTTCTCTGCTTGTTATTTCATTGCTTTTCACCCCTCAGTATGCACCTTCATGGTTTGATCAGGTTGGGATCAATTTATTTTGCAAACAGGACTTTGCATGGTTTTCATTTTTTTCATGAGATTTTTTTGCTTGTCAACAGTGGCTCAGATTTTTTTTCCATCCGGTCAATAATATAGAGTACAGACAGTCCCCAAGTTATAAAGATCTACCTTGCATATGACTCGTACTTAAGAACAGAGACAGCGTGACGTCACGCAGGTCCCGGAAATCGCAAGGCGGTCATCTTGCTGCTCACTGCATGCTGCCACCTACTGTCTGGTGGACCTGTCGGCAATCACACATCACGATATGGCCAATTAATCCTTCAGTTAATTAAATCTTGTAACCTGGGGACTGCCTGTATACCAACAATTGTATAGTATAAGGGTGCATTAATGAGGTAGCCTGATTCTCTACTATTGTAAATGTTTTTCTGAAATGTCTTGCTATGACCACATTCATACAATTTATTTCTTGTTATGCAGTGCTTTGGTAATGAATATCTTCTACAAAGCCTGGATATTTGTTACAGTGTACAATGGTACAGTAGAATAGAATAGGCTGTTATTAGTAGACAAATTGCAAATAGTTGGCTACAGATGCATGTTGAAACCAAATTCCACCTGCAGATTAACATCAGAATAATGAAGGTAATGGGTACTTTTAAACAAAGTGCATTTATGCTTTTTGCCCCCTATCCCTAACTTAAAGCGGAATTCTACTCAAAAGTGGAACTTTCACTTAACCGTCCTCCCCCTGGTGCCACATTTGGCACCCTTCAGGAGGGAATAGGTAGGGTACCTGTTTTAAAAAAAGTACACTTCCCCACTTCTAGGAGACCAGGCTGCGGCCTGGTCTTCCAGGAAGTTTGGCCGCCTCCTCCTTTTTCCACCACCAGACCAATTATAAAACGCAGCGCGCTTCGCGCATACGCACTAGGGAACCGGCTGTGAAGCTGAAAGGCTTCAATGCTGGGTTCCCTTTACCAGGAATGGCTGCACCCGATCCGAAGATCGGCGGGGGTGCCGACATCGCACCCTTTCTGGACAGGTACGTGTCCATATTTTAAAAGTCGTCAGCTGTAGTATGTGTAGCTGCTGACTTTAAATTTTTCGTGGGGGGCTGAACTTCCTCTTTAAACCATCTCTCCCCCTCTTCAGGTACATACTTACCTTACTTTGACAGCCAGGATTCCGCTGTTTGTTTCAATTAATAGAAGCTGTGAACATTCTATGAATGGAGGGGCATACCTTTTAAATCAACTGCCTGTCCTCCATTCATAGAAGCTGTAGTTTGGCTTCCATAAATGGAGTAGCTGTGTGGAAAGGATGGGTTTAGTTGGGCAATCTTGATAAGAGCCTGTGACAGGTCCCTCTGTTCTCTTAACCCCTGCCACATCGGACGATTACAGGGTTAGGGAGCATGAACGGAGGAGGATTTCAGCCAACAGAAAAGGCATCAGCACAAAGGACATATCATACTGAATGTAAGTTATGTCCCTTGTGCTGATATTTTTTTCTCTCATTTCTGCTGCACTAAGGCTTTAAGGATAAACCGTATGTTTTTTGTTTTGCTGCTCATTACCCTGTCTTAGTTGCACATTGCATTCTCAAACCTGAATTCCAGCAATTAGCTTGTATGTATGTGTGTATCGATAGATCTATCTATCTGTATATCTCTAGCTATCTCTTTCTTTCTAGCTATCTCTTTCTGTCTGGCTATCTCTTTCTGTCTGGCTATCTCTTTCTGTCTGGCTATCTCTTTCTTTCTGTCTGGCTATCTCTTTCTTTCTGTCTGGCTATTTCTTTCTTTCTGTCTGGCTATCTCTTTCTTTCTGTCTGGCTATCTATATACACACATGCACCCCTACCCTGGGAAAAAAAATGTTTCTGCTTTTATTTTAACATTTATCTGAGGTTTTGTACTATGAACCTGTAAAGAAAAAGAGGTCATATAATTATTCCGTAGTCTTTTGTATATTGACAATTAGGAGGAGTCCGGTGGAGTCCACTTCAACAGTGATTGACATTTTGCTGATATCAAGCCTATCTAATCTAATACACACAGCTTTGCCTAAATGTGAACAGTACGAGACACTAAACCACATGCTGTGTGTTGCTCACGTTTGTTTCCAGGTTACAGTGCACAGAATAAAGCATGCCATAGACTGTGCAAATCTATTTTCTGCAACTACGGGTTGCAGGAAATAAATTTGCATGATTCCTCCAACACAAACAGTGCTGACAGGGGAATCCCTCCTGCCGAGACTTTGTATTCTCCCGGCTGGGGGGAAGCTGTCCCTGCTGGGAGAAGACAGTGATTATTACTAGTGGCTGTAGCAGCCGCTAGTGATAATCGCAAGTAAATCCGGCAGGCTGGTTGTACCCAAGTTGATCAAACCTGCTGAACCAGCTGCGATTTGAACCGTCTATGGCCTGCCTAAGGCTGGATACACACCTATGCATTTTTAGTGCATTTTGCAGATTTGTACAACAGAACGTGTTCCGTAGGAAACCATGTTAAATGGGCTGTAGTGCAAATCTGCAAAATGCAAACGGCACTAAAACTGCATAGGTGTGAATCCAGCCTTAGATACAAGGCTGAGCTACTCTTCCTTAGACTTTATTGCTTTTTTATGAGTGGATATTACAGCAGTTGTACTCACTGAGAAACAACTACATTACAAATTGAGAGCAACACATGAGTATACAATGCACTGTCAGCTACAGGGGTGTTCCTTCAGTGTGCAAATAAAGGGGGGCAGAGTCTTTCTCATCTAGATGAAACGGGCTCTATGGTTCTGTGCACCATATAGGACACGGCAGCAGTGAGTAACACATTGGCTTTTTTGCCCGTTTGTCATTTTCACTGGCTCCAACCTTCACTTTAGTTCACAGCAGCAGGTAGTAACACCCTGCATAGACAATGGACAGAAAGTGTGCCTGCTGCAATACTGTTAAATGACAGGGGGCACACAGTGGGAATACATTTTAACTTTTATTCTTTGCATTTTTTACACCAAATTTTTTAGATCACATTGACCACATTCATTTCCGCTAAAGAAATGACAATGTGACCGGACACTATATAACAAAGCGATAATGATATTGATCTTTAAAGCAGTATTTAGTATGGTTGAGTAACCATCCAGAAAATAAAAATGCTAAATTAAAATTTTGCAATCCGCAACCTATATCCAAAATTCATTAAAAAAAAAAGAAATGAGACATGGCAAATATATCAGAAATGAATATAATGTGCAGCATATGCCACTTGAGCTCATGATAGGCTTGCCCATTCCAACATTGTAACTTAGGTTATTAACCATAAGAATTCCCTTTCATAATTCATGTTTTATGGTCTTTTTATTTGGTACTTATACTAATGACCCGAAATCCAAGATTGGTTTATTTTAATCTGTCCTACAACCTCTTCATTTTTCCAGTGCACTTTATTAAACAGAAATTACACTTCTCTCTGTAGTTTGACTATGTTACTAAAATCCATTATATATGATAGTTGAAGGTAAATTTCAAGTTCTAAAAAACATGTTATAGCAATCATTCTTTGTATGAAGATGCAGAGCTCCAGTACTGTCTTGACAAGAGTAGTTATGGACAATCAAGTGTAAAGTCTTTCTTTCAATGTTTCCATGAATCCTAAAGCTCAACATATACTTTAAAATCTCCTTTATATTGATCAGTAATGATGTAGTACAAGACTGGCCTGATTGTATTGATTAGGTAGGTCCTCGTTTTAAACTGTTTTGGTTAATTAAAAAGAGATTGTACAGACTGTAATGTGTATGACCAGTTTGAGGTTACCTGTTCTTTCTTGGCATGTTCTGCACCTTGGTTTGGGAAAAACAAATTCCCCCAAATAATTCATTATGTTATTTTTTTCTGTTGCATGCTTTTTTGTGTTTTTCTGCTTGAAAATAATTTTGCAGTATAGTAGCGGCCATTTCATGCCAAACAATATTGCTGGTTTGCACAGGGTTTCTATTCATGCTTATCTTTGTTATTGTTTTGATTGGACTTTTGCTACTATAAAGCCTATTAAACACTAGTAGTTTCTTTTTCTTCAGCTCTGAAAAAAAACAACTGATGGCTCCGGAGGAGCCGCTGTACTAACCATGCAATGTTGGTACAGCCACTTCCCCTTCTATGCTATTGTGTTCTGACAGGGGGGGCAACCCCTGCTAGAACACTCCGGTCAGCGCTCTCAGCCATTGGCTGAGAGCACTAATCGAGAGTTGATCAGCAGACCTTTTTCAGTCATGCCCGATCAACAGAAGCCAGCCGAATGTCAAGCTTCTGTTGGACTGGCTGCAGTACACACAGGCCGAATGTGCCACCCGACATTCAGCCCGTGTGTAGTAGGCTTAAGGCGGAATCTTGTCTCAGGCAGTTCGGTAGATGGAATCTTTGCTTCTTGGTCAGTTAAGCTAACCGTACACCTTTTAGATTTAAATAAATCAATTGATTCCCCCATCCACACTCCAACTGCATGGATGGAGGAATCTCCCTTGCCTTCTATTGTATTAAGACAGCCACTGCACCAGTGACTTTCTGAATACCTGAATAGTGACTTCATCTGATAAGTTGCTATTTGGATGATATTTTACCACCCAGCTCCTTTGATTTTTCAACCAACTTTTGTAAAGCAGGGTGGTGTCGCCACTGCTCGAATTTTGGCCTATTCAGCAGAATTCGTCAAATTCGAGCCACGCTTTAGTTGCCTTGCAATCCTGTATTATACTAAAGCTGAGGGGCAGGGACTGGAGGCTCCTGGGGCAACTAAACATTGCTATCTGCTTACCTTACAGCTGCATTTGTTTAGAGATTCGATGATTCAGTTAATCTCTGGGTTCGTGAGTTTAGTATATCTATTGCTCATTTTTAAAAATGTCAGGATGCTGCTTTGTGATTCAAGATCCATTTAATGAAATGTACATAATTTTTTTTTTTAAGATTTTCTGACTTAGATTATGGTCAGGACTATGCTATTTTTTATTGTTTTAATGTGAATAGTTTTATATTTACCACTAGCATGTTTCAAGCTAAAAAAAAGTACTTTATCCAGGCTTTCCTTGTAAAGTGGCCCCTGGTCCAGAGTTGGCCATACACCAGTAGAGTCTTGTTGGGAAAAAATAGTTTTCGCAACATTTATCCCATATATATTTTTCTCAAGAGAGAATTTAGTCAATGTGATTTTTGATTGGGAAAAAGCATACTTATTGTAATGCACTTGTGCATTCCGAAATCAAAACCAGAATTCAAAACATTTGGCTTTGTATTTGAACAAAACTTTTCAGTATTTTTATACAAAATGTGTTGCGTTCTTAATGGTACTATCAAATGCTCAGAATTTATTTTCAGAATTTCTATACGAACGTTTGACGATAGTTCTATTGGTGTATGGTTACCTTTAGGAACACTTCTCAGGTACCCGTTGTGTGCTTGCCTAGGGATCTCCAGCACCCAATGTGCTCAATTTTGCAATTTTTTTTTTAAGCCAGAGCTTTACATTTTCTGTTTAAATTTTCTGTAGAACGTAGTGCTATTAAACTTGCCCTTCTAATAATTGCATTACAGTGTATCTTTGGAAAGATAAAGATATGAGCCCATGATGGACCAATTTGAAGGGCTGTGTAAGCCAGCACATATTCTCAAGCCCTGTACACACGATCGGATTGCCTATGGTTTTTTAACCTATGGATTTTTCCATTGGAAAACCGATGAAGCTGACTTTCATCAGTCTTGCCTACACACCATCAGTCAAAAAACCGACCGTTCCAAACGCGGTGACGTAAAACACTCCGATGAGCCGAGAAAAATAAAGTTAATGCTTCTGAGCATGCGTCGACTTGATTCTGAGCATGCGTGGGTTTTTTATCCAATGGAGTTCCCCACAGACGATAGTAATTTGCAATCGTTTTTTTTTTCCCATCGGATAAATTTAAAACATATTCTATTTTTAAACACCGATGGAAAAAAGACCGATGGGGGCCATACACGATCGGTTTGTCCGATGAAAAAAGTCCATCGGACTGTTTTCATCGGTTAAACCTATCGTGTATGCAAGGCTTCACATATTATTAACACAAATAAAAAATGTTGGATTTTCCTTCTCTGTCCATTTTAAATATACTAAACTAAGGCTGGCCATACACTGCAAATTTCTTTCCTGCAATCACAAGAAATTCGCACAATTCCCCCATCAACACACAGTGTTGACAGGGGTGTCGGCAATTGCCTTTTCCCGGCGGGGAAAGCAGTCCCTGCCAGGAGAAGACAGTGATTATTGCTAGCAGCTTTAGCAGATGCTAGAGATTATCGCAAGAGAATCCAGCTGGCTGTTTGTACCCAAGTTGATCGATCAACTTGGTTCATTCAGCTTGCCCATTAACGGTTCGAATGTCGGCCGATTCCTGCTGAATTGGCCAAGATTTGAACCGTGTCTGGCCAGCCTTACACTCACTAGATGTGAGTCTAGTCCTTACTTACAAGCACAGCTATGTGGTAATGCCATGTCATATACATATTAAAGCAGTCATTTTGAAATCTGAACCAGTTTTAAGTGATTCTGTTTCCATTATAGTCACCTAACAGCCGCCATCTTGAATGCCATTAGTTGATAATTGATAACCTCACCCAGGCATTGACAGTTTGTATTATTAGTCTGGTAAATTGATATTCCATTCGCGTCTCACAAAAAAATGTAGGACGAATGAGCACTAGTGTTGCAAATGGTCATCAGATAAACAATATTGTAAATTAGAAGCAATAGCCACCATTCTTCATAACTTTCTATAAATGTTTATTCTAGACTCAATGGCATGCAAAACTTTATTTCTTTCATTCTTCATATACTACACTACAATGTCTGTAAACTTTCATAGCAAATGTTTTTTATGCACTATAAATCTGATACATGTTTGCCAAATATGGCAGCCAAAGATGATAGCTTCTTGTTATATATGTAAATATACCTGCAATGATAAAAATATTTTTGTACACATTGCACATACCTGTTTGTCAGATCCTTGTAAATCTGTTCCGTTTTTTTGTTTTTCCTTTGTTATTTTATGCCAAATGTTATATTATTCTATGTTAATCAGTCTGTTATCTTACTCTAAGATGTTTGAAATGTTATTTTTTATTAACATCCTCAATGCAGATGTGTGTGGGTCAACTCTTTTTAGATATGAAGCTATTTTGATGTTATTGCCTCGGCGCTAGTCTTTGAAATGGCTCTTTAATGGTTAATCTTCCATGAAATGAAACCACATAAATTGTTTAGAGATGGCAAAGGACAAAAAGGTTTTATGGTCTCTGCAGAATATTAGGAATGATGATGAATAGCTAAGATAAGTGTGTAGTCACTTGCCCTGCTGCCTTTTATATTACACCTGTTTTGGATGCGGCAGCTAGGGTGTCACATGCTGCTACAATGAATTTATATGGCTTCTGGCAGAAGTGGAACGGTTTTATAACTAGCCCAGTGGGTTGCTTGATCTCTGAAAATGTAAGCTATGACCTTCAAAAATGAAACGTGTTCTAGGCATTCGCCGTAAAACAGAAGAACCGCTTAAGAGATGAAAATGTAAAATGTGCTACACTTGCAAAATTGTTTCAATATCTGTGATTGTAATTTGTACCAAAAAAAAAACCTAGTATATTGTAAAAGATGACAGCACTGCAGCTTGTGGGTGATACAGAAATGGGTAACTTGTCTTTGTACACTCCATGTAACAGAAATTGTCTTTTTATTATATCTGTACACTTCATTTCACATGCTTTGTCTAGTCCTTTATAATGCCATTATGTTTTCAGAAAAGTGGGATACTCAGCCTTTGAAAGATTCTGCAAAGGTTTTTGCATGCTAAATTATGTACCTATACTGTGTCCGTTCATTTGGGTAAAAAAAATAAAATCATAGTAGCAAAGAAGGTATTTTGCTTATATCTCAGATATAAAGTTAGATAAGGGCATAATCATATTACAGGGGGTCCCCGGGTTACGAACAAGATAGGGACTGTAGGTTTGTTCTTAAGTCGAATTTGTTTGTAAGTCGGGACAGTACCTTTTCTAAGTGCTCCACATAGGCAGATGACATGAGCTCATGCTGGGACACAGGGATAGAATGTACTGTACATTCTATCCCTGTGTTCCAGCATGAGCTCATATCTGCCTATGTGGAGCTCTCATTCAATCGTGTGTGGTACAGTACTGTACAGGGCATATACTGTAGTAGTGGGCACAGAACAGTACAGTATGTAATCTCACCAGCTTTCAGGGCGCTTCTGATGCAGTCCTGTACTGTATGTGGGGCGTGGAGAACATCTGCAGTCCAGTGAGGGTGGCTGGCTGGGAGAACCAGGCAGGGAAGGCCCAGAGTGCTGCAAGACAGGCAGAAGGATGTAAAGATGCTGGGCTCCAGGACACCTCGACCAGCCCACACAGGCAGTCTCCGCTGGGCAGCTCACCAGATCACAGCAGGGAGATGGATGGCAGGTGAGAGCAGCAGTGTCCGCACATCCGAGGCCGGGCCGGCTGCGGTGCACCTCCGTGGGGCAGCAGCACAGGAAAGACCGGGGATCTGCAGGCTTCACTAGGCTGGACCAGGCCGCGGCCGCAATACAGGCACAGGACACAGCAGGGTATGGAGAGGAACAGGTAGGCATGTAATTAGGTTGTTTTTAAGTGTTTATGTGCACGGATGGCTAAGGATGGAGTGCAGGACCCCGTTCGTAAGTAGGAGTCGTTCGCAACTCGGGGTCCCCTTGTAAACTTAGAGGAAATTTACTTTTAAATATAGTAGCATTTTCCTTGAAGACATTTTTAGTCCTTGTATATACAGGCTTTGGTATGTAAAAGAGCAAGGCAAGCTTTAACGTGATACTAAAGTCTCTTTTTTTTTTTTTTACATTTTCTTGTTAAAAATAACCAACATGTCATACTTACCTGCTCTGTTGCAGTGGTTTTGCACTGGGCAGCCCAAATCCTCCTATTCTCAGGTCCTTCTTTGGTGCTCCTCATTCCAGTTGAGTGCCCACACAGCAAGCAGCTTGCTATGGGGGCACCCGAGCCAAGCAGGAGCCATTGTGTTCTTCCAGGTTCTCTCGCTGGAAGAACACAATGGCTCCACAGGAGGGATTCCCCCATCAACACTGACTGTGTTTATGGGGGAATCGAGCAATCTCTCCTGTCTATGGCCGACTTAAAGCCTTCCAGTAGCTTGTTTGAAGTGCCAGCTGGTACTCCCATTACAATTGTCTCATTTTACATAACTAAATGGTGTTTCAGCAAAATAGCTTGAGCTTGGTTGCACACTTTGTTGTGTTGTACACATACAGAAGCCTGCATGTTTCAAAGGCCCTAATAAGATAACAGCTCAGGGCTTATGGGCTGTGGTCGATATCTAAAGGTGCTTGTAGGGACCATTTGACGCCTGCATAGTAGTGCTGTTGCTTTCAGTACCTGCAATGGTGGCTCTATGTACCATAGGTACAGTTTAATATTGTTCATTGTTAGCATTACAAAAAGTAGTACTGTCATGAAGGATTGAGGCCTACTTGATTGCAAGGACACTATGGCCTTTGGATGCCTATATGTGCTCTAGCTATAAAATGCAATTACCTTTTTCAATTTCAGATAGTTGGGAAACTGCACACTACACTGTTAATACTATCCAAAACACATGATACAGAACAGAATTTTGTATACCTTCGCCTTCATGTGCATCCAGTGCAACTAACCAAAGAGACTGAGGGGAGAAGCTAGGAGTACAGGGCTATTGGGGGCATTACAGCAGGAAAGTGGCACATGGCATCACAATATGGACCTTCCTGGAACTTAAAATCATAAGTGAACTTGGTTGGGAAGACCTAATGACATATACAAGCTGGAAAAGGGAAGATATTCCCAAAAGTACTGACATTAGGTACATAGAAATTGGGTTGTATAGGATATTTTAGCAATGACTGGATAGAAAAAAAAATGGTTAGGACTTTTGTTTTACTGTTAACTGACCTTTCATGATCGGTAAACCATTTACCAGGTTTGTTTTCTTTAGAGCCATGTTGTAATTATTCTCCCTTCCTTGATGATCGATAGTCTTTGCTGTGGAATATCTGACAAAGGCTGAGATCCCATGGAAACTTTTACATTCCCATGTTTAGTAAGAGCTACAGTAGATGTTAATATTAATCTGCCATTGCTCTGTACGCTTGCAGCACAGGTCATCAATCAGTGCATGCCATTTTTAACAGTGATGGGGTTAACAGCAGATAACTATATTCTTGTACTTGTAACTCGATAATTGGAAGCTGATGTTCCTGGTACTGTTATGTATTCACACAATATAATCTGTTCAAAAACAACTTGTGTGCGTCTGTTTTTCTTTTTATAAATTAACAATTCATTCTGTGACCTTTGGGTGGTGGTAGCAGATTCTCTTTTAATGCCAAATGCACTCTGTACAAGTACATGAAGATGGAATATCACATAAATTTTACATTGCACTTGGCGGAAGAAGCTCATTATCTTGTGAAAAGCTCTGCTGCAACTGCCATGTTGGAAGTGTGGACGTTTTCTTTACTCATCGGGTAGAGCTACCACGCTTATGTTTTCATGCTGGCTTTGGACCTAACGTACCCTAACTCTTTATATTTGCCATATTATGGCTAGAGCTGTGTGGGTGATATTATTTTTCGGCTTAGAGATTTAAAGCCCAAATCCAAGACAGAACAAAGAACAAAAAAAAAAAAAACACTTGCAGTGCTGGGGGGTGGAGGACTTCAAAGGAAGAGGCTGAATTCCTAGCTCCAGCACACTGGTCTCCATGTAAGTTTGGGCTATGTACAATCCTTTACTGTCATCAGGTGCAATGCAAGACTTTTAGTCCTGCATTGTATGTGAGGAGGTAAGCATGAGATTCTTTAGAGAGGAGGCTTGAGGGGACTGGTTGCACAGATGACTGAAACTTTCAGGAGCAAAAAATATGAAATCTTATTCCTATGATGTGCATTAGTGAGGGGGGTAGTTGGTCTTTAACCATTTACTGACAGACAGCCAAAAAGCTTAGAGCTAAACAGGAAATTTTCAGTAGCTCACTTGTGCAAGTAACTAGTGATTAAAGTGGTAGTAAACTCTGTGCTACCGCTTGTACCTACAGGTAAGGCTTACCTGTAGGTACTGTGAATATCTCCTAAACTTGCACTGTTTAGGAGATATTCAGAGTGCATGCAACCAATGTCATCATCTGTGCATGTGCTCTAAAGGTCTGGCTTACCGTGCCGGACCTTCAGAGCCCGTTCTGGAAACCGCGGCTCCCGTGCACGGGAGTGACTTCATCGTGGCTCTAGCCAATCACATAGCTGGAGCTCGCACACCCAGAAGACAGATGGGGGGAACATTTCAGCCCTCTCAGCGGTGACTTTACAGCGCTGGAGAGCTTCGTTCCAAGGTGTTTATTTCATAATGTGCTAGTATGAAGTGCATACTGGAACATTATGCCATTGCCTTGTAGGGTTATTTTGTGTTGAAAACCGGCGGTTTACAACTGCTTTTATTGCCTAGGTGTAGCAAATGATTGGTAAACAGATGGTAAATGGCATATATGGAGGAAAGTACACTAGTAGCATCTTGTAGCGATCAGTCATACAAAAATGAATCATTGTGCAATAATTCGAGATCGCTTACTACTGCATGATACCTTTTTGTAGCAGTTTTAAGCCCCACGAAAGTGTAGCTTTAGCCTAATTGAGTGACAGCCAGTAAGTGGTAAAATTCACGGTATCAAGAGATTAAAACCACCAATGTAGCTTTGCCCGAATGCTGTTAACTTCTTAGTGGCATGAGATTTGTATTCCAAAAGGCTCTATCAAGAATCCCAAAATTAGAAATAGTTCAGCGCTCCCTAAAAAAAGAAAATATACCATCAAGATAGTATCTACTCACAACACACCTTTGAATAAATCTCTAATGATAAGGTTGTGCAAATATTTCCATACACACGTATCAAGTGTATACAAATGAACATATAACATAAGTGATAATATCGTAAATCTCCTTAAGAGCCAAATAATAACAGTTCAACAGAAAAGTATTCACAACATCCAATCAAAGAAAAAAATTCCTTGGTAAATCACATGCAAATTCTACATAAAATAATAATGTAACCAGTTCACAATATCTACAATTGTAATACTGTGTAAAACGTATGTGTGTGTGTGTGTGTGTATGTGTGTATATATATATATATATATATATATATTTATTGGGGCTGTGGAAATTAACTATTAATTCCTCGATTAATCGATTAATTGTTTGGATCGATCAAAATTCTTTGGGCTTGCCGTGTCCATCTGAAGAGCTCCTTTGCTGTGCCTTCATATCTGCATGCCGGCGGGACCTTACTATCTGCCACACGCAAGGGCTGTTACACTTCCCTCTATCACTTCCCTCTATCAACCTGGGATTCTACAGCCATCCACTGGGAGTTGTGATCGTTCCCTTCATGGGACATCTACATGCCGACGGACTGATGTTAGCCCCTTCTCATCTGGATTCAGCAGTGGTATCGTTGTACACATTTTTATACCAGTATCATACTTAGTTACATGTTTTTATGACTGCTTTTGCTACCGTTTGGTATTACTCGCACCATTTTTACAGTTTATGTAGCTACATCGATTTTATCTCCAGTGCAATATTTATTTTGTTACCTACTTGAAGACTATAAAAGTTTTAATGCTATTCCCATCGAGCGCTGCCTTTGTGTGTTTTTTGTATCCTGCTATCCATTTTTCCAGTGGTTGGTAGCTGCACTGGGAATCAGCCTGCAAGGAGATCAGCTAAAAGTAGTTGGATCTGTATGTGCGTTATAATTAATCGAAATTGGTCAATTAATCGATTAAAAAAAAATCGATTAATCAAACACAAAAATTTTAATCAGTAACAGCCCTAATATATATATATATATATTGCAATCCTTAATGTTAGTAGGGAGAGTCCGTTCATAATTGCCTTGCTGGCAATCGCTACCAATCCACAGTGTGCTTCTTAAAGTGCTCAATTATTTTTAAGCTGGTGAAATGCCTCACTCCCGCTCCCCTTTGGGTGTATTCTCACCTGAATGCCAGTGACCGCCACAATTCAGTTTGGTCAGAACACGCGCTCTAGTCCTTTCCGGACTAAAGTGTATACCGGTAGATGTCCTTATCTCCTTATGCCTCCTCCTTAGTGTCGCTGTCTTACATCATCCTCAACCCCCGTGTATATATAAAAAAAAAAGTTATAAGCACTATTGGAGATATATATTATATATACACAGAGTATATATATACATATACACACACACACATATATCGTAAAAACCAGGGGATATGTATTAAAGTGCAACAAATTGGCTACTTACGTTTTCTGGGTGCTTGAAGCGCACCACACTGACATTGCTTAAAATCATTCAGTCTGTTGTCTCCGTGACACAGCACTAGCCGCTGGTATACAGGTTGCCTTCCTATTGCCCCTCCCCCTACGTGTTGCGCCACAGTGACACGCAGCTTTTTCAGGGGGAAATAGAAGCGTGGCACATTGATTGGATTTTGTTATTGCTTTTCACATTGTATGGGAATGTGAGAAGTGCTTGTGGCTGACATTGTAGCTTTTATTTTATTTCTTCTAGGATTGCTCTCAATTTTTTTTGATTTATTTATGAACTTGAAGTGAAACTTTCTTGTCTTTTCATGCAAGCTTCATGAATCACCAGCACTGTATCGACAAACACAACAACCAGGTGTGTTCTTCAAAGTGCGCTCACCTGCTTTGATGGACCTTGGTGTAATACAAGAAAAAGCTCCATACTGCACACTGGTTTTTTAATTTTGCTTATTAAAAACCGGCCAAAAATTATTTAACTCCCTTTTAAAACATAAGCATGCATCCCAACATGAACGATCCGGGTCAATAGTGTTACTAGATCGTCAAATCCTCTGTGCAGCCCCGAGCCCGGCCAGCGTGGTGGCTTCCAACTTACGCATTGTGTCCGTCTGTACTTTTTCAAAGGTGCTGAAAGAGAACATATGTGATATTAAAAGTGAATTACTCTTTCGTCCATGGACCGACACAGCTTCTCTATTGACAAAGTGGGTATTATCCGTTAATTAGGAGTGACTAGGCAGAAAACTTGTAGAAAGTGTTGCATCACACCTTGTACAGTACCGCTCAGGGGGCAGACCCTCTGGGTATATCCCCTCAGTCTGCATCTCGCAGATCAGTTTTTTTCTGTCTAGCAAGGAGTAGGACATGGCTCCCTTCGGGCCTCTTGGTCCGGGGAAAAAAGATATATTTTTTTTTGTTTCCTGCGATCTTCGATCAACTGCCGATTGGGTGACAGGCTGGATCCTCGATCCTTGTAGTCTCCCCAGTTTTGGCCATCGAGCGTGTGCCGACCCTAGCTACGCGCTGGGTTTTCCACGACATGCCGTTCGCAGCAGCCTGGCCGGTGAGCTTACGCTCCAAGGCTTGCATCGGCCCGCTCAGCTTCGGCTGACCTTACGGCCGAGTCGCAGCAGCCTGTCCAGTGAGCGTCGCGCTTCAGGGCATACATATGATCGTCCCCTTGGGTCCAATCACAGCATGCCTGGCCAACAGTCACCTTCCGTGCGCGAACGATGATCTGTTTGGAATGTCTTCCAGCATGATACATGCAGGATAGGTAAGTAAACTCCCCTGCCTCGGCTGGGTGATTTGGCTGAACATTTCTGGAGAGATCAAGTAAGTGGTTGTGGCCCCTTTCTTCCCTCTCTCCCTGCCTTTCCCTCCTCCCTGGGCTTCTAGCTAAAGGTTGCTGGGTGCTGGGGGTCACCTAAGGGGTTCCACTGGAGCCGGGTTGGCTGTAACTAACATTTAAAAGAAATGTCATTTCTGCTTACCTGTGTGTGTGTGCTTCCTCCTCCATGCTGTCGGCGGCTATTTTGCGGTGGTCCATGCTGGGTTCGGCCTCTAGTGACTTCCCGGCGGCCATCTTCCTGTGGTTTCAGCACCATTTTTTTGTAGTTCCACACCCACTGGCCTCTATCGACTGATCAGCGGCCATGTTTCTTATGATCCACGCTGTATGCATATATTGCCGTTCGGCGGCCATCTTTTTGTGGCTACGGCTGCTTTGGCCTCTATCGTCTCGGCGGCCATTTTCTTAGAGCCCACATTATCTTCCATACAGACGCTTTGGCGACCATTTTGCGAGAGTCTCCGGCCTCTAGGGTGCATTACACTGGCGCGAAAAATTCACACAGGAAGCGCTGATAAAAGAAGCAGACTGACACAAAAGCAGTGGGACAGCTTCACAGGCGCAGCACACAGCAGCATAGCAGTACCGGTCCAGGGTGGTGAGTCCTCTGGGTGATCCAGCATCTCTGCAGCACAGGAGGGTGGCCTATTGATATGGAGCCCTGTGGTTGTCAGCGTGTGGTCAGCATGGCATCTGAGCCAGATGTCTTCTCCCCTGAAACACCAGATTTAGCAGCTGGTGCCCCTGAGGTGTCTATGGACACTATGTCGGCAATCCTAGAGGCGTTTGCTGCCAGGGTAGAAGCAGCACATGGGAATACAGGGGGTAGTAAACACCCCGTCCCCTGCAATCTTCTGGGGATATTTCTGAGACAGAACCAGGTCCAGCTACGGCTCATGGCCCAGATTCTGACGCATCAGAGACTGCAGACCATGACCGTTCGGACAGTGAGGATGACTCCAAGTCCAGGTCAGTACGCGAGACGGCTTTGGTATCTGACCTTATTACTGCAGTGCGGGATACGCTAAATTTGGAAAATACTGCAGAAGCAGCAGAGACTCCGATCCCCTTTGGGTTTCGTAAACCTGCCCGCACTGCTAAGGTGTTCCCTTGTGTGTCTTATTTTGATAAACTCTTATACAAGGAATGGGAGAACCCATTTACAGTCCCAAAGAGGTTTGAGGAGAGTTTTCTGAAGAAATGGACCTCTCCCCCTATAGTGGACCCTCTGGTGTCCAGACTTAATAGAGCTACCACTATTCCAGTAGAAGGGGCTCCTGTGTATAAGAAGGCTGAAGCGCTCGCTACCTATACTCAGTGGTAGGCTCAGCAGTACGCCCGGCATTGGCGGGGGCCCTAGTGTCTCAAGACACTTACTGAATGGGCAAAATTGCTTAAAGGAGCGAGATGCTCCTCCTAATGAGATAACTTTGGCCGACCAGTTGGCCCAGGGCCTTAAGTTTGTCTGCGAGTCAGACATGGATACTATTCCCCTGCTGTCTAAAGCTTCGGTTTATGCAGTAGCAATACGCTGCCTGATCTGGCTAAAGGGCTGGTCTGCAGACCAGACTTCCAAGAAAGCCCTGTTGGATCTGCCTTTTAAGGGCGACAGACTTTTTGGGGCTTCTCTGGATGACATCATCAAGGATGCCACAGGAGGTAAAAGCACTTTGCTTCCCCAAACTAGCAAGGGTAAGGGGCCACGCCAAGGGCAAGGGCCCTCCTTTACTGCACGCAAGCGTTTTTTTCGTCCCCTTAGGGCGACAGGGAAAAGACCCCAGGCCGACAAGGCGCCTGCCCAAGGACAAAAGCGTCCTTGGTCCCGCAGACCCAACAATCCTGCGGACAAATCTGTGTCCGCATGAAGGTCCGCCCCCACCCAGCTCTCGGGTGGCGGGACGTCTTCGCAAATTTGCGGCTCAGTGGACAGCTCTAGTCTCTGACAGGTGGGTTTGCGAAGTAATCTCCTCAGGCTACAAGATAGAATTTCTCTCTCGTCCACTGGACAGATTCGTCACCTCCAATCTCCAGCTACTACCGACCCCTTCGGGAGGCCCTGTATGGGGCGGTCCAGGGTCTACTGGAACGCGGGGTAGTTATTCCAGTTCCAGAACAGGAACGGGGTCAGGGTTTTACTCAAATCTGTTCATTGTGCGAAAGAAGGAGGGGGTTCGTCCAATCTTGGATCTCAGAGCCCTCAATTGCTTTGTGAAGGTACAAAGATTTTGGATGGAGTCGGTTCGATCTGTAGTCACGGCTCTCTATCCGGGGGACTTTCTGGCCTTCTTGGACATCAAGGACGCATACCTGCATGTCCCCATATACTCCAGACACCAGAGGTTTCTGCAATTTGCTATCGGGAAGAACCACTACCAGTTTGTGGCCCTCCCGTTTTGGCCTTGCCTCAGCACCCAGGACGTTCACCAAGGTGCTCGCTCCGATTCTGGCACTTCTAAGACAGCGGGGTATCGCTATCATGGGCTACTTGGACGACCTTCTACTGAAGGCCCCTTCAAGCTCAGAATTAGAGGTAAGCGTGTCTATTACCTGTCAGACTCTTCGAGACTGTGGTTGGATACTAAACACGCAAAAGTCAGTATTGGTGCCCACTCAACGCCTAGTGTACCTGGGGTTGATTCTGGATTCCTCAGAGGCAAAGGTATTCCTCCCTGTGGAGAAGTTGCAGACCCTCCGGGCTGCAGTACGGCAGCTGACTTCCAGGAATTGGTCGTCACTCCGTTTTTGCATGCGAGTGTTGGGCCTCATGGTAGCCTCCTTCGAGGCGGTCCCATATGCTCAATACCACACTCGAGTGTTACAGAAGGAAGTTCTGTCCAGATGGAACAGATGCCCATCATCTCTGGATTATCAAATCCGAGTGAGCCACCTAGTCAGGAGATCCCTGGTATGGTGGCTGACAGCACCAGCTCTAATGGCCGGGAAGTCATTTTTCTTTACTGGAGAGTGATCACGACGGACGCCAGCCTTACAGGTTGGGGGGGAGTCTGGGGTGTTCAGTCGGCGCAAGGTCGCTGGACCCCAGAGGGAAGCCCTCCTGTCGATCAATGTCCTGGAGATCCGGGCGATCAGGCTGTGCCTCTTCAAATGGTCTCAGAGGCTGCAGGGGCGTCCAGTCAGGATCCAGTCAGACAACGCCACAGCAGTGGCATATGTCAATCATCAAGGAGGAACAAGAAGCTCAGCCGAAGCATCGGAGGTCGCTCGCATCCTGAAGTGGGCAGAGAGGAGCGTACCGGCACTGTCGGTCGTGTACATTCCGGGTGTGGAAAACTGGCAGGCGGACTACTTGAGCCGCCAGATGCTGGACCAGGGAGAATGGTCCTTACACCCGGAGGTGTTCCAACTCCTCTGCCAAAGCTGGGGCACACCAGACGTAGATCTTCTGGCTTCCCGACTCAATCGGAAGATATTGAGGTTTGTGGCCCGGTCAAGAGACCCATGGCCAGACGCGTTGGTGGCATCGTGGGGTCAGTATCGGCTAATCTATGCCTTCCCTCCCTTAAGGCTTCTTCCTCTTCTGCTCCGCAGAGTGGAGGCAGAGGGAATTCCAATGATCCTAATCGCTCCAGATTGGCCTCAGAGTCCTTGGTACGCCGATCTAGTACGTCTGGTAAAAAACAAAGGTATGCAGCGCTGAAATAAGATCTCCAAAATTAAGTTAGGAGAACATAAAATGGGTTAATAATCAACTAAATAATTAAACACAAAATATAAAGTGAATTAAAAATAAGTGCAGTAGTGAACCACAAAAAATTATTAAATAAGTAAATGTTGACAGTATAAGTAATGTTAATAATTAATCCGTGGAGAAGTTCATAAACAAAGTCCATCAAAGGAAACCTCCTTAGTGCAAAAATCAACAACAATCCAATGTGAAGTGAAGTGTTCCAAAAAAAGAAGAAAGCTTGCTCCCAAACGTGAAGTAATGGATACAATGGTGACACCCGGGTGAGAAAGATATATATCCTGCTTACCAGATGCCCATGACTGCATCCAACAATCTCACCCAGCACAGGGAAATTAGGCTTCCCCCACAGCCTTTAGATTTCAATGGTGTAGATTCCTCGTCCAACCTTAAACTCAGGCATGAAAAAAGAATTCCATAGGGTAGTTACTTTACCAATTTCAATTGCTTCTCCAGCACAACGTTAGTCCTAGGGCTTTTTTCCTTTCTAGTATGTCTGGTAGCAGACGTCCCCTGGTGCCTACCACTACGGAATGACCTGCTATCGCAAGGTCCCATACTCCATCCTGCTTTACGGTCACTGGCTTTATCGCCGTGGCTATTGAGAGCCAGGTACTGAGAGACCGGGGCCTATCAGATTCAGTAATCTCTACTATGAGAAGTGCTCGGAAACTCCTCTAGGAAGGTTTATCACCGCACTTGGAAGGCCTACATCTCCATGTGTGAGGAAATGAAATGGCATGCGCGTACTTATTTGGTTTCCAGAATCCTACTGTTTTTACAGCGTGGGGTGGACCAAAGGCTTGCCTTAAGTACGATTAAGGGACAGATATCTGCCCTGGCTGTCTTTTTTCAGTGACCCCTGGCGACTCACTCTCTCGTGAGTACATTTGTGCAGGGGGTTCGACATGTGGCCCCTCCGGTCCGTCCCCCGCTACCTCCGTGAGACTTGAACCTGGTCCTCTGTGCTTCAGAAGGCACCATTCGAGAATTTTATTGATATTCCCCTGTTGATCTCAGAAAGTGGTCTTTTTGGTGGCTGTCACGTCAGTTAGACGAGTCTCTGAACTGGCAGCCTTGTCCTGCAAGGTTCCCTATTTTATTTTCCACAAGGATAAGGTGGTGCTGCGGCCGCAGCCTCCCTTTCTTCCGAAAGTCGTTTTGGCTTTTCATCTCAACAAAGACATTATACTTCCATCCTTGTGTCCTCATCCGTCGAATCCTAAGGAGTTGGCGTTTCATTCCTTGGACGTTGTCCGAGCTTTGAGAGTATACCTATCTGCTACTTCCGGAAGTCAGACTCACTGTTTGTTTCGGTGGCTGGCCCCAAGAAGGGCCAAGCAGTCTCGTCGGCCACCATCTCTAGGTGGATCCGACAGATAGTAATCCAGGCTTACGCCTTAAAGGGTCAAGCGCCCCCCTTCCCGGTCACGGCGCATTCGACCAGGGCAATAGGTGCCTCTTGGGCTTTCCGACATCAAGCGTCTGTTTCCCAATTATGTAAAGCGGCGACTTGGTCGTCCGCTCACACTTTAACAAAATTCTACAAAGTTGATGTAGGTGCATCTTCGGATGCCTCTTTCGGCTGCAAAGTTTTGCAGGCGGCTGTTTAGAGTTGCAACTCCTCCGTTGGTGCAGTGCTGTTTTGTGTTTGGGGTGAAGTTTTTATTTTTATGCTGTTACCACCCCTCGTTTTTTCTCTGACACTGCTTTGGGACGTCCCACTTTGTCAATAGAGAAGCTGTGTCGGTCCATGGATGAAAGCGTAAATAGGATTTTTTACTCACCGTAAAATCCTTTTCTCTGAGTCCATGGACCTACACAGCACCCACCCCTGCTTTTAAGTTTGTACTGCTTTTTGACGAACTGATCTGCGAGATGCAAACTGAGGGGATATACCCAGAGGGTCTGCCCCCCTGGGCGGTACTGTAGAAGGTGTGATGCCACACTTTTTACAAGTTTTCTGCCTAGTCACTCCTAATTAACGGATAATACCCACTTTGTCAATAGAGAAGCTGTGTCGGTCCATGGACTCAGAGAAAAGGATTTTACGTTGAGTAAAAAATCCTATATTTTGAAACATAGGGGTCGACTTACTAAAACTGGAGAGTGCAAAATCTAGTGCAGCTCTGCATCGAAGAAAATCAGCTTCCAGGGTTTTTTTTATTTATTTATTTATTGTGTTAAAGCCTAAATAGAAATGCTGAAGTTAGAAGCTGATTGACTATCATGCAGAGCTGCATCAAATTTTTGCACTCTCCAGTTTTAGTAAATCAACCTCATAGGGGGTTATTTACGAAAGGCAAATCCCACTTTGCACTACAAGTGCAAACTACACTTGAAATTGCACCTGGAAGTGCAGTCGCTGTAAATCTGAGGGGTAGAGCTGAAATGAGGGGAAGCTCTGCTGATTTTATCATCCGATCATGTGCAAGCTAAAATGCTGTTTTTTTTTTTATTTGCCTTGCATGTCCCCCTCAGATCTACAGCGACTGCACTTTCAGTGCAATTTCAAGTGCACTTTGCACTTGTAGTGCAAAGTGGGTTTGCCTTTAGTAAATAACCCCCATAGTGTCTGAAAACATTTTTTACTTTCATCCTCTCTATCTGTCCTGGTGACCGTCTTCACCGAAAGTGAATCTCCCTAATGGGGACACGGCAATAAAGACCTGACAGGTTTTCTAATCCATCTTCACTCTATCCAAAACTAAAAAGAAAGTCATTGGCGACTTCCATGTCTCTGTACTTATGGTTTGATATTATGCTGTTGCGGCTATAGCAACCCAGCCACAGTAGAGATGGAGGCATACGTAGAAAACTGGCATCCCTACCAATAGGAAGTCATTCCAAGTCAGCATGAAAGCCTTTCAAAACATATAACATGACTACAGTTTTTCATAATATATATATATATGTATGTTCTCGTTCAAGTACTACTATGCAATTTTTACAACTTCACCCCAGAGCTGTACTTGGTTTTTCCTCTTCAGTGACTTACAAATTAACTGATTGCTGTCCATCCCATAGAAGTTTTACTGCTACAGGGCAGCAGCTGTGTGCTGGATCACATATATAACTATATACCGTATATACTTGAGTATAAGCCGAGTTTTTAAGCACAATTTTTTGTGCTGAAAATGCCCCCCTCGGCTTATACTCGAGTCACCTTTTTACGCCTGATCTCCCGGACTTTGGGGAGCCGGTACCGGCCAGCCGTAGGTCCTCTGGACCCCAAACTTGGCACACATGTAGCCCCACTCTTTATTTATAAGTGCGCAAAGTTTTTTGTTCGGGGGACCTACGGCCGGGGAGCACCGATTTTTCAAAGCCGGGCACCCCTTCCATAGACTCCCATGTTAAACGGTAATTTCTCTGGTGACTTTGGGGACCTGGTACCGGCCGGTCGTAGGTCCTCTGGACCCCAAACTTGGCACACATGCAGCCCCACTTTTTCTCTACAGGTTTGCAAAGTTTCTTGTCCGGGGGACCTACGGCCGGGCAGCACTGATTTTTCAAAGCCGGGCACCCCTTCCATAGACTCCCATGTTAAACGTCAGTCTAGTCATGGACACAGTGAGGCATGGACAAAGTGAGGCACACCCTAGGCTTATACTCGAGTCAATACGTTTTCCCAGTTTTTGTGGTAAAATTAGGTGCCTCGGCTTATATTCGGGTCGGCTTATACTCTGGTATATACGGTATGTGATTTTAGCCTTCTGTCTGCAGGGGACATCACAGCAGAAACCGATCTGCAGGCATCGGGCACTTGATGTCTGCCGACACCTGCTGATCATCTGTAAACAACACAGAACGAGGATCTGCCTATATAAACAAGGTAGATTGCTGTTTTGACAGGGGGGGGGTGAATGATTATCTGTTCCTGCTGTAATAAAAGCAGCACACAGTTAACGCACAAACACTGGTTAGGCACACAGTTAACCCCCTCGATTCCAGCCAGTGTCCTTAATACAGTGACTGCATATTTTTAGCATTGATCACTGTATTGGTGTCACTGGTTCCAGGCAAAGTGTCAGAATGTCTGCAGCTAAATCACAGCCCCACTATAAGTTGCTGATCGCCGCCATTACTAGTATAAAAAATAAATAAAGATTCCATAAATACAGGTTCATCTCATAAAATTAGAATATGCAAATTTTTCAGTAATTAAATTCAAAAAGTGAAACTTGTATATTTTATATAGATGCGTTACACACAGAGTGATACATTTTATTTTGATGATTATGGCTTACAGCTTGTAAAACCCCAAGATTCAGTATCTCAGAAAATTAGAATGTTACAAAAGACCAATAAATACAGAGATGTTGGCTTACTGCAAAGTATGTCCATGAACAGTATAGTATGCACTCAATACTTGGTCAGGGCTCCTTTTTGGTGAATTACTGCAGCAATGTGGCATGGAAGTGATCACCCTGTGGCTCTGCTGAGGTGTCATTGAAGCCCAGGTTGCTTTAATAGCGGCCTTCAGCTCGTCTACATTGTTGGGTCTGGGCAGTGGCGTCACTAGGGTTGGTGTCACCTGGTGCGAAAAAAAAATGGTGTCACCCCCCAAGAACTATAGTCCCCCTCAGTACAGACCCCCCTCCACTAACTACAGACCCCCCTCCCACAGTATAGATCCCCTCCCTCAGTACAAACCCGCTCCACTAACTACAGACTCCCCGCCATCAATATAGACCCGCCTCCCTCAGTATGAACCTCCCCCTCAGTACAAACACCCCCACCTCAGTGCAGACCCCCCAGCAGTGCAGACACCCCCTCAGTTACAGATCCCCCTCAGTACCAGACACCCCCCTCAGTACCAGACACCCCCCTCAGTACCAGACACCCCCCTCAGTACCAGACACCCCTCAGTACAGACACCCCTGTGTCCAGTTCACACTGGACCTCATGCAACTTGGATTCTGTGCCTCTCCACTCTTCCTCCAGACTCTCGTACCTATATTTCCAAATTAAATGCTAAATTTTCCACAGTCCGTGATGACTTAGGGAGACATGTCATCTGCTGGTGTATTTAGGTTTTGTGCTGCCCTAGGCCTGACTAAACTCTTGCACTCTCTAATTTAAATATGACCCACACCTTCCTGTTTAAGACTCACCCTGTCATCTTCAAGGGACACTGTGGGAGGAGGACAGAGGGACGTGGCATCTTTTGATTTGGAGGAGAGGAGGGGTAAGGGGATATGTGCTGGGGGGTGCTTGGGATTGGAGAGGATTTGTGCTAGTGGGGGAAGGAGTCTTTCTGAAGAAGCTGTATAGAGAGGCATAACGCGTACAGGTAGGCGGAGCTGTGACCCAGGACGTTTGCATTTGTGTATCAGCGTGATGAGCTGGTGATATGCTTGTTGTTTATTTTTCTATGTGAGTGTTTTTAATCCCAGTGTTTGGTTTTTAATAAACGATTTGTAGCAGAAAGCACTATGGTTTTCCATTTAGTTTTTATGGTCATTCATGGATAATTGAGTTCTTAGAAGTGGAATAACATGGTTCAAAGGCAGTCTCTGCAGGAGTGTTCCAACATCATCTTAAAAGACATCGTATGAGGTCATTTTGACTCTGTAAAAATGGGGTTATAGCCAGGAGGTGAGCGGGCATTTTGTCTATAGGTGGTGGCCACTGAATGCACTGGATTATTAATTTGAACTGTCATGTGGAGTTACCACATAGGAGGAATAGACATCCACAGTGGGGACTGTTTATGACTGCGATGCACATTGGACTTATGTTTTGAGTTACTATTATAAATTAACTCATTTTATTACGATATATTCATGGTTGTGCTGCACTTATATTGTGTTATAAGTTTGTGTAATTATACATCTGACTCTAATTCTACAAAATCTCTGACTTTATGCAATTGTAAAGCCCTGTACACACGATCGTATTTCCTATGGATTCTAATTCGATGGATTTTTCCATCGGAAATCCGATGAAGCTGACTTCCATCAGTCTTGCCCACACACCATCAGTCAAAAATCTGACCGTCCCAAACGCCGTGACGTAAAACACTCTGACAAGCCGAGAAAAATTAAGTTCAATGCTTCTGAGCATGCGTCAACTTGATTCTTAGCATGCGTGGGTTTTTTGTCCGATGGAGTTCCACACAGACGATCGGAATTTGCTATCGCTTTTTTTTCCCATCGGATAAATTTAAAATATGTTCTATTTTTTCTCACTGATGGAAAAAAGACCGATGGGGCCCATCACGATCGGTTTGTCCGATGAGAAAAGTCCATCAGACTGTTTTCATCGGTAAAACCGATCGTGTGTACACGGCATAAGAGTTTATGCTAGTTTGAAGCCAAAGAATAGTACCACCATATATTGATTTGATTTGGATTTTTCTTCTGCTCACTCACTTTGCATTTTGAAAGTTGATAAAAATAAATAATTAAAATATATATATATATTTGAAAGCATTTTTACTTTACAGCATTTCTTTACACCTACCTAAAACTTACACATTACTGTGTGTGTGTGTACACACACAGTATATACACTTTGCACCAGATTAAAGTGTTTTCTTTCAACTTTTGCAGCCAAATATGAAAAGCATCCACTTTATTTGGTGCATGTTCTTATTCACATAGCATGACTGTAAAAAATTTTTTTTTTAATATTGCTCCTTACCTTTTACGTTACTAAAAATCTTATTTAGCTCTCCCCTTCTATGTAATTCTAAACTGGAGCTGGGAAGTTAAGTATGCTATAATTAACCCTGTTTGTACTGTGCTGGCAGATCTCCATTATCAGTTGTAAACTAGACAGGTCTGTCTGCCCTAACAAAGGGGTTAAAGATCCCAGGGAGGTAGTACATTGTATATTATGGCGCTTTAGAAAAAAAAAAAAAACTCCCTCCCGTTTGTCCCTTATCTTTACATTGCCATCAATTCTAAGTGACAGAAGCTGCCTATAGTGTCCCGTGTGCAGTATAAACCTACTCCAAAGAAACATCTAGAAAGGTACAAATTTTTATTTTTATTTTTTTATATATTTTATGTGTGATGTGCGAATGGGAACTCATAACAAATACCGTATTTTTTGCACCATAAGATGCACTTTTACCCCCCCCCCCCAAAAAAAATAGGGAAAAGTGTCCCTGCGTCTTATGGAGCGAATACTGAGCAAGCTCCGCCCCCCATCGCCGCCGCCGTGTCAGAATACAGACACTTGGCTTCTCTGTGGAGGAGAGATGACAGGATGTGAGGCATATCCTTGCTGGGGCATACCAAGGGGGAGCGGGGGGAGACGGTCTGCCCCAGGTGCCAAAACATGGGGGTTGTCAGTGTTGTTGCTATAATGGTGCACTCCGCACCCAGGTAAGTTGACACCCACCATATGTGACCCCATCCTGCAAACGACAAGAGCCCTGGATGGCTTTTTTTTTCAGCTGGAACACCCCCGGTGCCGTGGTCTGGTCCAGTCTCACTTCCTGCGTCTCTCCACTTGCCACTGCTGCAAATTATGTCCTCAGTCCTCCTTCCTAGCTGCTGCCCGGGTGTATCTGATGCTGAGAGCCAGCCAGAGGGGGTTGTGGATTGTAATGGCAGTGTCCTCCACTGCCTGAGGTGAGTGATAAGGGGGTGGGAGGTGTGGGATGGTATCCAATGTTCATCACCTGAGCTGTTATATGAGAGGCTGAAGGGGTGTTTGTGTCTGCCCTGCCACCCTGAGCTGATCTGGGAAGAGGGTGGGGGGGGGGAGGTTGCTGTGTGACCACCACCACCCAGGTATAGTGTAGCTGAGCTGATTTGATAGGGGGGCTGGTATTGCTGTGTGTCCACCACCCACCTATAGTAGTAATATAATATTAAATATTTTAGTACATCATTTGGTTCAGTATTTTTTTTTTCTTGTTTTTCTCCTCTAAAACCTGGGTGCGTCTTATGGTCAGGTGCGTCTTATGGAGCGAAAAATACGGTATATAGTGGGGGCTTCTCAGATTTGACTGCAAAGGTGGGACTACACTTTAAAGAGGAACTTCAGGTTTTTTTTTTTCCTGTAGCTGCTGATTTTCAAAAATCAGATACTTACCAGTGTCTGGAGTCCAGCACTGTCGTTCCTCAGCCAGTTCTTAATGCTGTGTGGGTCCTTGGCACCACCATCTTGGATATGAGAGCTGGCTGTGGCTTCCTGAAGAAGCACAGCTGGCTCCCCACTGCACCTGTGTGAGCTTGTATGGCGAGATCTGTAAATGGTCCTGCAGCCTACTGGGAGATGTGACATGTCTCAATAGGCTGCGGGAGCAAAGGGGACAGGGCAAGGGGAGTCATCCTTGCTTAGGAGAGAAATACGGAAGTGGGAGCAGGTACCGAAAAAAAATATTTCTAAAAGAGCATCTTTCATTGTAATAGTTTGAAAGCGGTCCTACTTCCATCTGCGTCATACTTACCAACACGAAAGCGAACAATTCCCAAATTAGCAAACTTCACTACTATTACTTTCAGCTTGCCCATTAACCTATTGACATTGTGGTTTTCTGACTGTGGAAAGTGTACCGTAATAAAAAAAAAAAAATGTGTTCACCCTAACAAGCCAGTATGTCGCCTCCTGTTTCATATGACCAATTCTACTGGGGCTTGTGGGAAAATGTTAAAGTGCATCATTGTTACATCGATAATTGGGCAAGAAAAAACTTCCCAGTTTCCTTAGATTTGAATATAACCAATACTTTGACCAAGGAAATAAAATGAAATGTAATGCCTGCAAGACTGTTTATCCTAAGATGTTCTTGGAATTAAAATGAACACTTTTATAAAGGAGCTTTGCTGCTATAGCTTTGAAACAAATGGCAGCCACAGTTTGGAACACTGAATATTTAATATTCCCATTTACCCAGTAGTATTTAAATATTTAAATTACAGGCTTGCACAAGCGAGATGAATAATCTTCGTTTCCCTTGGAGAAACAGAGAAACAGATGCATCCTTACAATTGCCTTATACATTTGTCCTGTTTTCCAATCCCCCATTGTCCTACTAATTCTTAACTAATCTTCCTATGGATAAATGAGCAGTGCCAGTGTATGAGAGCTGTTTTTTTTTTTTATTCCCCTTCCTTTTCATTTAAGTAGGACAGCATGAACGCTGAAGATAGTTTAAAGGACTTTGATTATATCCTGTAGCTTATAATTACAGCTGAAATATAAGGGATGTGGTAGTACGTAATTCTGTTTGTTTCTGTTATTTTTGTGTGCATCCTTAAAGCGGAGTTCCACCCAAAAGTGGAACTTCAGCTTAAACCACTCCTCGCCCCCTTGCATGCCACATTTGGCATGTAATTTTTTTGGGGGGGGAGTGGGGTCTTCAGTAGGAGTGGGACTTCCTGTCCCACTTCCTCCTTCCGCTCAGGGACCGCCTAGACGACTCGTCATATCGCCTTTTCGCGGCCCCTCCCTGTAGGCGATCACCTGGGACACGTGACAGGTCCCAGGCGATCGCCTGTCCACTCAGGGAGCGCAGCGCCACTCGCGCATGCGCAGTGAGTGCCCGGCCGTGAAGCCGAAAGCTGTCACGGCCGGGTGCCCACAGTTAGAATGGAGGCGCCGGCAGAGAGGGCGGGAGAGTAGCGAAGCTCCGGGCGGCCACGTCGCTGGACAGTGGAAACAGGTAAGTGTCTGTTTATTATTATGTAGCTGCTGACTTTTAATAAACATAAAAAAGGCTGGAACTACCCTTTAAAACATTAATTTGTTACATTCTGTAGATATAGGGTTCCCCTCTTTGTTTTGGGGTCCATTTGTGCTTTACTGTTTCATTGTCTACCTAGATATTTTCTATAATCCCCAAAAATTTATTTTTGGTTGCTGTTTCCATTCCCTCCCACCACTGTATGTCTTGTGGGTTGCTTAAGCTGGCCATACATTATACAATTTTCTTATTCAATTTTCTTTAGATTTACCTTCAACTATGTAGCGCAAGGGCCTGATTGTATACAAATTGAGAGTGTTTAGGTTACAGGGTAAACTTATAGTGGGGCTGATTACTTTGCTGGTGTATTCTCCTTTTTCAAGGGATTTTTCCCTTTGCTTTAGTGAAAGTGGTGAAAATTCACTTTTCTAAGAATACTCAACCAATACTCAAAATTTTTAAAGAAGCACTAACCTAAAGGAAAATTCCCTTGCAAAGAGAACAGCTTATTCACTTTAATAAAACAACCCCATATTTTCTAATGGATAAGTTAGCGTCTTCTTCAACCTATAAATATTATAACATAGTTACATAGTCAGGTTGAAAAAAGACACAAGTCCATCTAGTTCAACCCAAAAAAATTAAAAAAAATTAAATCCCATATACACAATCCTTCACCCACAGTTGATCCAGAGAAAGGCGAAAAACCCCAACAAAGCATGCTCCAATTTGCTGTAGCAGGGGAAAAAATTCCTTCCCGTTCCCCTGAGAGACACTCGGATTTTCCCTTGATCAACTTTACCTATAAGGCCCCTTTCACACATGCGGACCGTTCAGATCCGCCTGTCAGTTTTTTAGGCTGAACCTGAACAGACGCTCCATGCAGGTCTATGAAGCAACGGATGTCAGCGGAGATATGTCCGCTGACATCCGATCCACTCTGATCCACTGAATTCAAATGGATGGAAACCCTATTTTCTCACCCGATTCCCCATGGAGGAGAGCAGAGCTCTGACAGGTCCATTTCTGCACAGTGAGCAGAGATGGACCTGTCATCCGCTGGCTCTGCGGGGGTCAACGGAGCGATCCCCGCTGAGCAAACAGAGTCTGTCAAAAACTGACATTATGTGTATCTTAGTACCCAGTTATATTATGTACATTTAGGAAAGAATCCAGGCCTTTTTTTAAAGCAATTTACTGAGTTTGCCAGAACCACCTCTGCAGGGAGTCTAATCCACATTTTCACAGCACTTACTGGATATGAAATCTTTTTTCCTCTAGATGTAAAGAGTGCCCCCTTGTCCTCTGTGATGACCTTAAAGTGAATAACTCAACGCCAAGTTAACTATATGGACCACTTATATATTTGTTGATCATATCCCCCCTTAATCTCCTCTTCTCAAGAGGAAAAAGATTTAGTTCCTATAACCTTTCCTCATACATGAGCTCCTCCATACCTCTTATCAGTTTGGTTGCCCTTCTCTGCACTTTCTCCAGTTCCCAGATATCCTTTTTGATAACTGGTGCCCAAAGCTGAACCACATATTCCAGATGAGGTCTTACTAATGAATTGTACAGAGGTAAACATATCTCTCTCTCTCTCTGGAGTCCATACCTCTCTTATTACAAGAAAGGACTTTGCTTGCTTTGGAAACCACAGCTTGACATTGCATGCTATTATTGAGTTTATGATCTACCAAAAACCACAGATCCTTCTCTACCATTGATTCCCCCAGTTGTACTCCTCCTAGTATGTATGATGCATGCATATTGTTAGCCCCCAAGTGCATAACTTTACATTTATCAACATTAAACCTCATTTGCCACTTAGTTGCCCAATTAGACAGTGCAATGAGGTTGGCTTGTAAATTGGAGACATCCTGTAAGAACCTTATTCCACTGCATAGCTTAGTGTCATCTGCAAAGACAGAAATGTTACTTTCCATCCCAGACCCTATATCAATTATAAAGATAATAAAAAGTAAGGGTCCCAGCGCTGAACCTTGGGGTACACCACTGATAACCTTAGACCATTCAGATTAAGAGTCATTAACCACTACTCTCTGAATTTTGCTTTTAGCCAGTTTTCTATCCATTTACAAACTGATATTTCCAATCCTGTAGACTTTTACCTTACACATGAGCTGTGTGTGGGGAACTGTGTCAAACGCTTTTGCAAAATCCATGTATACCACGTCCCCAGCACCCCTCTGTTCAAGGTTTTACTTACCTCCTCATATAAGCTAATTATATTGGCTGAACTTAACATACAGCTGTCATGAGGAGAAATATGTAGACTCCAGCTGTTGGCCTTCTTCTGGAAATGCTAGATGTCTGGCTTTAATACTAATGAGACACATGATACAACAAATGAAAGTCAAGGAAATGTCAGAATTCCTTCTCTTTATACTTGGTCTAGATCAGTGACTGTGGATGGGCTTTTAATATACAACAAAAACATGATATTTGAGGGGGCTGTTCATGACATGAGTATGGCAGGGCCGTAAAGCCAGACATACATGGATCACAATTCGGCCAGTTCAGCAGGGGCTGGCTGAATTTGGATCCATGTGTGGGCAGTACCCAAGTTGATCCATCGATCAATTTGGCTACAACCAGCCTGTTGAATTCTTCTACATTTGATTACTGCCAGGTGGAAAGAAAGAAAATCATATCATCTATGGCCTGCTTAAGTCATAGTGCTTTGTTATTTTTGTATTATTTCTTATATGTAATTCAGAATGTAAAATCCATAAATCAATGCTCCATCATGCCATCTAGCACTCTCATCCCACCACACATATATAACCCCAGGTCTTTTCCCATTATGCCTTCTATGACATTTGTAATATTAACTTTAGCTGTCAGTGGTCTCTGGGAGAAAATTAAACAAGCTAAACTGCTAGATGATATGTAGAGGAAAACTCTAGTCATAGGGGTAGATTTACTAAAACTGGTGCACTCAGAATCTGGTGCAGCTGTACATGGCAGCCAGCTTCTAACTTCAGCTTGTTCAATTAGGCTTTGGCAAAAAAACCTTGAAGCTGATTGGTTTCTTTGCAGAGTTGCACCAGGTTTTGCACTCTCCAGCTTTAGTAAATTACCCCCATAGTGTGGCATATCAAGGGACTCACATTACCTGCAACAAGGTCCCTAATTTTTGGAGGGGCCAATTATGCCACATATTCCCAATACTCATAGGTTTTTAATGACCCAGGCAGATATATATTTCTAAACGGTACTATGTCAAATTGGTTTCTATTAATATTGACACGGTGCACTCCTCCCCTACTCCCCAGTAATTATTAAAAAAAGGAGCCAGATTTCTATTTCAGCACCCCTTCAATGCCTTTCTCGTGATAGACTTTGAAGATGTTTGAAAGCTGGCAAATGAAAATATGTTCTAAGAGGGTCATAGATATTTTTCTTGGGTGTGTTCAGTCTGAGGCAACACAGGGGAAACAATCAGGTGGCACCTGCAGCAAATTTAATACACTGTGTAGACAAGAAGTTCGGTGGATCTTCCTATTAGACACTAGACGCCCCACAGGGTTAAATTATGAATGGGATGCATCACATTTTTACTAAATTACCTGTGGAGATGCATCCCATATGGATAGCATATAAGTCACCATGATAATTTGCCTCATTGCTATAACAATCTACTTATTCCAGTTGCGAAATCATGCATCATTGCATTCGCATTTTGCACTTTTCATGGCCCACACATGCATATTTTTGGGCACATAGTTTTGATCCTTTTTGCCCATAATTTGCTTTCAAGTCTCTCGCACAGAGGACCTCTTGTGAAGTTGTGCTCTATTGCATTGGAATCTTGCAAATTTAATATATATCTTGTCCTTTGGTGCGTTAGACTTGAAACATGAGCCATTCAAGTGCCTGGTTATATTGTCTGTGTCTGCACAGTGTCCTGTCCCTTTTCTTCATGAGCATCAGTGGTGTTTTTCTTGTCCTCTATATAGAGGAATTTTGGAGATCTATCATTGTGAGGCTAAGCACCACTGTATTTGTTTTTTACCTTTGTTCACATCTACTCTTTCTTTGTGTATACATATTTGCACATATTTTTTCAAACCAATGATAGCCAATTACTTCATTTATTTGTCGCTGTGTTTGCATGGGCATAACTTCAATGTTATATATTTATATATCCTTCTATAGGACAACAAAGTCTTTTTTGGATTTTTTGATCTTTTAGACTATATATTTTTATATTTTTGTTTTTACAAATGCCCATAGACCACGACGACAACCTTTGAGCTATCGTCAACAACTAGCCCTCTGACCAACAGTAATCCTGTTTTCCTATTTTCAACATATTTGAAATTCCGTGACTATGAGTATCGGCTTCTAGTACTCAGGTACCATAGTGTCTATGCACATGTTCGGTCACCATGTACACTTTTTATATGTTCATATATTATTTAATTTTTAATTTTGGATAAGTGCGGTGATTGACATGTGCATACACGCTATTTTAACAGATTCCTTTGACAATGAAGGTTAATATCATGATATTATCATTATTAGAATATTGGGTTTACATCTTAAACCGCAAAGATGAAGGTACTTTCATGCAAAGATGTACATTCGTCATCTTGCTAGATAGTATTGTGTGTGGTTAATACCATGTCTTAACATGGACTTGAACACATGAATTTCCTTACACACACTTTCATGTACCCCCTTGCATGATTTTATATTTTATTTTTATTGTATATTATTGTGTATATCTTTGTACATTCTTATGTTCATTCATTACATATTTTTCATTTATGTTTTATGTTTAAAGTTGAAAGTTCAAGGTTCATGTGAGCATACAGGAGAGTAATATGTCTTCGGTTAATGCATATATTCACACATGAACTTTGTTGAATTTTATTGATTTATCCATGTTTATTTTGTTTTATGACACATTGTATTATATCCATAGACCCATTACAAGGTGGATTATATCATGTTATATAGCACATTTATAGACATTTATACATGGACATTTCTTTACACTTTACACATATATATACATATATTTTTTCATGATCACATATAATTTATTTATTCACATTTACTATTCTTCACACCTTCTTACGTTGTTGTCCTATAGTCTGTTTGGCAGTAGCACTCAATGTGCATATTTTTGTACATTTAAATCTTATTAATTTATTTATTATTATAGTTTTTGGAGTATTTGATAATCACCATTATTTTAATTTACACGAATATCACATAATAAGTTTTCTTTTTCTTTTTGTTCATGTTTTTTATATTGAACACAATCAATTGATATTCATATTTACCACCGTCACATTTATTCACTTCACATAAACATATACATACACTTTTGTGCGCCCATATTTAAGTACTAAGTGTTTAGTTTATAATTTATACATATTTTGTATTTCTATAGATGGTTTTCAAATGAGTGCTCTTCCCCTTTTTTTCCCCCTCTCCTTTCTTGGGAGTGTCAGAATCAATTATAAACCTATCCCGGTCAGCTGTGTTTTCAGCACTGATTAGTGTGAAGTCATTTTATTTCCTACTTATACTTCTATTGATTCCCATACACCCTAGCTATGAGTAAGCGTCAATTCGTGACGTGAAACGCGTTAGCCATCCTTCCCTGCATGCATACTACCTGCATTTGTTGTTTTTGATTTATTTTGAATTTGGATTTTTTACCTGATATTTTGGAATAAATAACTGTCTATACAGAGTGCGGCAGTCCAGGGTTTCTTTTTCTTCCCTGGCACCTGCAGCACACCGCAATTAATTTTCAGTGCAGCAAAATTGTTCCGACAGTAAATGGGGCTTAAAACATGAGTGAGCCTACTCACTATGTATATGGTAACATATGGCACAGTGCTTGAACCCAAAAGTATTTGTGAATGACTGTGCCATAAGCAAGAGTCTAACAGGGGTCAGAGGAGTGTAACACATGGAATGCAGGGGGCAGGAGCGCATAATGTACAGTACAGGTCAGTAGACAAAGTACAACAAAAAATGACCTCCCTCCCCAAGCCCAAATTTCTCAGAGAACACATATTTTCTCCTCCTAGTACAGATTCCCTCAATACAAAGATCCCTCCAGTACGGATATCTCTCCACCCCAGTACCGCTTCCCCCAGTACAAATCCTCCCCCTTCTCCCAGAGCAGCTACTCTCCTTATCCACTCACCAAACTAGGCAGTTCAGAGTTAGCTCAGGGAAGGAAGTCCTCCATCCATGTGACATGTGACAGGAGAGAAGCTAAACAGAGCCTCCCTCTCTCTGAATTGTCACTGCCTGTCTCTGAGTTACAACAGATGACAGTTGCTGGGGGTGGCACCCAGTTTCAGTGCTAGCTGTGTTGCCTCAGACATTTTGGGGGAGGGTTATAACCCCCACCTCAATCCCCCCCTTATCTACACCCCTGTGTCATAAACCACCTCCTCTAATGTAACAATCCCCAGACCTATCCTATATGCTTCTGGATCCCTGATACTGTATGTTCAGACTATTGAGTCCTGATGTCTAGCAATATTTATGCATAGACCTTGAATTTGCATATAGGATTTTAATGACCTTTACTTGCTTACCCCTATGGCATTATGATAATAAAAAATAATAATTGGGCAGCTACTCTGTGTTTACTATTAACTGCTTCAAATCCAAACGTATTTGCTATAGACCCTTTACAAATATTCTTCCTTTCCACCATGCTAACTTTAGTGGACCACACAGTTCTTATTTTTGGGAATCATTTGACAATAGTTAGAAGTTAAAGGGGTTGTAAAGGTTTGCTTTTTATTTTCTAAATAGGTTCCTTTAAGCTAGTGCATTGTTGGTTCACTTACCTTTTCCTTCGATTTACCTTCTAAATGTTTTTTTTCTTTGTCTGAATTTCTCACTTCCTGTTTCTCCTCAGTAAACTTCTCACCATCATCCGAGCGGTGGTTAGTCAGCCAGAACAGCTTACTGAACAGCTTACTGAGGAGGAACAGGAAGTGAGAAATTCAGGCAAAGAAAACAAAGAAAAAAAACATTTAGAAGGCAAATCGAAGGAAAAGGCAAGTGAACCAACAATGCACTAGCTTAAAGGAACCTATTTAGAAAATAAAAAACTAACCTTTACAACCCCTTTAACATATACCTTTTCTTGGATTCTCCAAGTTCACATGTAAAAAGCTAGCTTTTGCTCACCCAGGGAGCTTGTGAAATTGCTGTATGAGCCTCTGAAAAGATGCAGAATAGCAAAAAATTATCAAGCATTATTCATTCAGACAATTAGGCTTACACTTCTACTTCTTAGGAATACTGGAATCCATTCTGATTTGGTACTCGACTCCCTGGACTCCCCCCCCCCCCCCAGTTCATTACCAGGCCGTCTGGGTCTGGTATAAATATTAAGGGGAACCCCGAACCCAAAAAAATAAAAAATTGCGTGGAGGTCCCCCCCAAATTCCATACCAGGCCCTTCAGGTCTGGAATGGTTATTAAGGGGAACCCTGCGCCAATTTTTTTTAAAAATGCCGTAGCGCTCCCCCTCAAAATCCATACCAGACCTTTATCCGAGCACGCAACCTGGCAGGCCGCAGGAAAAGAGGGGGGGGACAAGAGAGCGCCCCCCTCTTGAACCGTACCAGGCCACATGCCCTCAACATGGGGAGGATGCTTTGGGGGTCTGTGACCCCCAAAGCACCTTGTCCCCATGTTGATGGGGACAAGGGCCTCATCCCCACAACCCTTGCCCGGTGGTTGTGGGGGTCTGCGGGCGGGGGGCTTATCGGAATCTGGAAGCCCCCTTTAACAAGGGGACCCCCAGATCCCGGCTCCCCCCTATGTGAATTGGTAACGGGGTACATTGTACCCCTACCATTTCACCCAAAAAAGTGTCAAAAATGAAAAAAAAAACAAGAGCCAGCTTGGGACAAGTCCTTTATTAAAAAAGAAAGTCCAGCGATGTAGCTCCGACGATACCGAAAAAATAAATAAAAGCCGCTACTGATAGGAGGTTCCCATCGAGTGACGCTACTCCCGCCATGACAGCTCTTATATAGCTGAGGGCGGGGCCACCCGGTGACTACACGGGTGACCCCGCCCCCCTCTGATGCCTAGGGGGTTTCCTGCGTTTTCCCCGTGGCATCAGATGGGGGCGGGGTCACCCATGACGTACATCAGTTTTAAATGACTTTTTTTTTTTCTTTAGAAATTTAATTTTGCTGCAGGGAACATGGGAAAAATGCGCCACTTTACAGGCATACTATAGACACCCCCCCAGGTACGAAATATAAAGGAATATTTCACTTTTATTGTTTCACTTTAAGCATTATTAAAATCACTGCTCCCGAAAAAAAAATGTTTACGTTTTTAAAACTTTTTGTTGCATTGATACATGTCCCCTTGGGCAAGACCCGGGTCCCCAAACACTTTTTTATGATAATAACTTGCATATAAGCCTTTAAAATTAGCACTTTTGGTTTTTCATGTTAGTGTCCCTTAGACTTTAACGGGGTTCCGCGGCTTTCAAATTTTTCCCCGAACTCAGCATATTGTTCAATGTTCACCAGAACATCCAAACAACCAAAGTTCGGCCCAAACTTAAGCTCGGGCCGAACCGTTCGCCCAGCCCTACTGGCCAGGAATATATTTAGTCGTGTTTAAAAATAATAGCAGTGTGTTTAAAAAATTAAAGCTCAAAATCCTTATAATAGCTTTTTATTTCCATACACGCAAATGCATTGGGAACACTGCACAGTCTATTCCAAATCAAAACATTAAGAGAAATGTTTCACATTTGTTATTACTTTACAGAAAGTGAAGAAAAGGGAATATTAGGCTTTTCCAAAAAATAGCAGTGTTTGCCTTTTTTCCTTACAAACTCAGACATTTACTGTATTGCACTAGATACCACAATTCCTCTGCATTTTTTGTTTTTACCTCAGAAACAACATTTTTTATGTCACGTCACAAGTTTTCTATTGGATTAAGGTGTGGAGATTGGGCTGGCCACTCCATAACGTTAATCTTGTTGGTCTTGAACAAAAATACTGCTTGCTTACTAGTAGGGATGAGCTTCGAGTTCGAGTCGAACTCATGTTCGACTCGAACATTGCCTGTTCGCCTGTTCGCCGAACAGCGAACAAATTGGGGTGTTCGCAGCAAATTCGAAAAGTCTATGGGAGAAATCTAAAGTGCTAATTATAAAGCCTAATATGCAAGTTATTGTCCTAAAAAGTGTTTGGGGACCCGGGTCCTGCCCCAGGGGACATGTATCAATGCCAATTTTTTTTTTAAAACGGCCGTTCTTTCGGGAGCAGTGATTTTAATAATGCTTAAAGTGAAACCATAAAAGTGAAATATTCCTTTAAATTTTGTACCTGGGGGGTGTGTATGATATGCATGTAAAGTGGCGCATGTTTCCCGTGCTTAGAACTGTCCCTGCAAAAAGTGTAATTTTTGAAGGAAAAAAAGTCATTTAAAACTCACTCGCGGCTATTAATGAATTGTCGGCTCCCGGCAATACATACAAAAGTCATTGATAAAAAAAATAAAAACAAAAGCGTGGGGGTCCCCCAGAATTCAATTACCAGGCCCTTCAGGTCTGGAATGGATATTAACGGGAACCCCGCCGCAAATTTAAAAAAAAATGGCGTGGGGTTCCCCCAAATATCCATACCAGGCCCTAAAGATCTGGCATGGATTTTAAAGGGAACTCCACCCCAAATTAAAAAAAAAATGGCGTGGAGTCCCCCCAAAAATCCATACCAGACCCTTATCCGAGCACGCAACCTGGCCGGCCGCAGGGGAAGAGGGGGGGGGGGGCGAGAGAGCGGCCCCCCCTCCCTCCTGAACCGTACCAGGCCACATGCCCTCAACATGGGGAGAATGTCCCCATGTTGATGGGGACAAGGGCCTCATCCCCACAACCCTTGCCCGGTGGTTGTGGGGGTCTGCGGGCGGGGGGCTTATCGGAATCTGGAAGACCCCTTTAACAAAGGGGACCCCCAGATCCCGCCCCCCTATGTGAATTGGTAAGGGGTACATTGTACCCCTACCATTTCACGAAGAAAGTGTCAAAAAATGTAAAAAAAAAAAACACACAAACACCTTAAAAAAGTCCTTTATTAAAAAAAAAAACAAAAAAAACATTCCAGTGATGAAATCCAGTGTCCCGCGGCGATTCCGATGTCCAGCGCCGTCCATCATTGGTTTTGCATGAGCGGATCTGATGGGGAAATTCCTCCTCAGTGTTTTAAATGTATAGACCCGCCCCTTCTAAAGTTCCCCATCAGGTCCGCTCAGCGGACCAGATGCGGAACATGAGAAGGGGCGGGTCTATACATGTATTACCAAAGTGAGAGAAGTTCCCCATCAGGTCCGCCCCCTCAGTATGTCGGACCCGCCTACGTCATTGGCCTGAGCGGGGAACTTCCTTCACTGTGTAATTTAAATTTACACAGTGAAGGAAGTTTCCCGCTCAGGCCAATGACATAGGCGGGGTCCGACATACCGAGGGGGCGGACCTGATGGGGAACTTCCTTCACTGCGTAATACATGTATAGACCCGCCCCTTATCATGTTCCGCATCTGGTCCGCTGAGTGTTATACATTTAAAACACTGAGGAGGAAGTTCCCCATCAGGTCCGCTCAGGCAAAACCAATGACGGACGGCGCTGGATATCGGGATTGCCGCGGGACACTGGATTTCATCGCTGGAATGTTTTTTTTTTTTTAATAAAGGACTTTTTCAAGGTGTTTGTGTGTTTTTTTTTTTTTTTTACGCTTTCTTCGTGAAATGGTAGGGGTACAATGTACCCCTTACCAATTCACATAGGGGGGGTGGGATCTGGGGGTCCCCTTTGTTAAAGGGGTCCTCCAGATTCCGATAAGCCCCCCCGCCCACAGACCCCCACAACCACCGGTCAAGGGTTGTGGGGATGAGGCCCTTGTCCCCATCAACATGGGGACATCCTCCCCATGTTGAGGGCATGTGGCCTGGTACGGTTCAGGAGGGAGGGGGGGCCGCTCTCTCGTCCCCCCCTCTTCCCCTGCGGCTGGCCAGGTTACGTGCTCGGATAAGGGTCTGGTATGGATTTTTGGGGGGACTCCACGCCATTTTTTTTTTATTTGGGGTGGAGTTCCCCTTAAAATCCATGCCAGATCTGAAGGGCCTGGTATGGATATTTGGGGGAACCCCACGCCATTTTTTTTTTTTTTTTTATCAATGACTTTTAAATGACTTTTTTTCCTTCAAAAATGACATTTTTTGCAGGGACAGTTCTAAGCACGGGAGACATGCGCCACTTTACATGCATATCATACATACCCCCCAGGTACTAAATTTAAAGGAATATTTCACTTTTATTTTTTCATCTTAAGCATTATTAAAATCAGCGCTCCCGAAAAAACGTCAGTTTTTAAAACTTTTTTTTGCATTGATACATGTCCCCAAACGCTTTTTAGGACAATAACCTGCATATAAGCCTTTATAATTAGCACTTTAGATTTCGAACGTTCGAGTCCATTGTATTTAATAGGGTTCTAAAGTTCACACGAACATTTTGTCTGTTCGCAGGTTCTGGTGCGAACCGAACAGGGGGGTGTTCGGCTCATCCCTGCTTACTAGTGTGTTTGGGGTCATTGTCTTGTTGAAACACCCATTTCAAGGGCATTTCCTCTTTGGCATAAGGCAACATAACCTCTTCAAGTATTTTGATCCCTAGTATGCGATAAATAGGCCCAACACCATAGTGTGAGAAACATCCCCATATCTTGATGCTTGCCCCACCATGCTTCACTGTCTTCACAGTGTACTGTGGCTTGAATTCAGTGTTTGAGGGTTGTCTGACAAACTGTCTGTGGCACTTAGACTCAAAAAGAACAATCTTGCTTTCATCCGTCCACAAAATGTTGTGCCATTTCTTTGCAGGCCAGTCAATGTGGTCTTTGGCAAATTGTAACCTCTTCAGTACATGTTGCTTTTCAACAATGGGACTTTGGGGGGCTCCTTGGTGATAGCTTGGCTTCACATAGGCATCTTCTAATTGTTACAGTACTCGCAGGTAACGTTAGACCTTCTTTGATGGAGCTATATATTGGCTTTGCCATTTTAGCTATTCTTCAATCCATTGGAATGATAGTTTTCCGTTTTCTTCCACGTCTTTCTGGTTATGGTTGCCATTTTAAAGCTATTGAGATCATTTTAGCTGAACAGACTATCAGTTTCTGCACTTTTTTTATATGTTTTCCCCTCTCCAATCAACGTTTTAATTAAAGTATGCTATTCCTCTGAACAATGGAACGACCCATTTTACTCAGATTTTTACAGAAAAATGCACTATACCCCGCATGTACAATATTTGCTGCCTTTGTCCTTAAAAAGGGACCACCTGTTTGACACCTGTTTTTTTACAGACTGAATGACCTCACTAATTGAACTCTGCTATTATTTTGAACACGCCCCTTTCAATAATGATTCAATTACACAGAATCAGCAGCATACATATCATGACTGCTGGGTCTATTGGAGTTCTTTTACACTACTAGTAAATTATTTGCCATGTAGAAATACAATTTATACCAAAAACAGTGATTAGTGATGTTGGACTGCTATTATTCTGAACACAACTGTAGTCTATTACTTACAATGAGGGCTATGCAAAATGGTAAAAAAACTAGTTTGAGCATGGAATAAAAGTTTACATACTTTATATACTAAGCAGTGGGAAGCACACCTAGGGACCCCCCACAACTTACATTTTTCGTAGAACTTTTTTTACGCACAGAAGGTTTATGAGAATCCAATCTTCTGGAACATCAGTCTGCCTTAAATGTATGGCACCTGACCCTTCTATTTATCACCTTATTTAGGGTTGCCAATGCATTCAAGTGTTGGCAATGCAATCTGGATGCTCTGACAGGACAGAAAGTGATGTGAAATCTCTTCAATAGGGACACAAAGAAACATATTTTAATCAAATGCAGAAGAGTTATAACCTCATTAGGGATGAGCTTCGAGTTCGAGTCGAACTCATGTTCGACTCGAACATTGCCTGTTCGCCCGTTCGCCGAACAGCGAACAAATTGGGGTGTTCGCGGCAAATTCGAAAAATCTATGGGAGAAATCTAAAGTGCTAATTATAAAGGCTTATATGCAAGTTATTGTCCTAAAAAGTGTTTGGGGACCGGGGTCCTGCCCCAGGGGACATGTATCAATGCAAAAAGAAGTTTTAAAAATAGCCGTTTTTTCGGGAGCAGTGATTTTAATAATGCTTAAAATGAAAAAATAAAAGTGAAATATTCCTTTAAATTTCGTACCTGGGGGGTGTGTATGATATGCATGTAAAGTGGCGCATGTTTCCCGTGCTTAGAACTGTCCCTGCAAAAAATGACATTTTTGAAAGAAAAAAAGTCTTTTAAAACTGACTCGCGGCTATTAATGAATTGTCGGCTCCCGGCAATACATACAAAAGTCATTGATAAAAAAAAAAAAAAGCGTGGGGGTTCCCCAGAATTCAATTACCAGGCCCTTCAGGTCTGGAATGGATATTAAGGGGAACCCCGCCACAAATTTAAAAAAATTTTGACGTGGGGTTCCCCCAAATATCAATTCCAGGCCCTTCAGATCTGGCATGGATTTTAAGGGGAACTCCACCCCCTAAAAATCCATACCAGACCCCTTATCCGAGCACGCAACCTGGCCGGCCGCAGGGGAAAAGGGGGGGACGAGAGCGGCCCCCCCTCCCTCCTGAACCGTACCAGGCCACATGCCCTCAACATGGGGAGGATGTCCCCATGTTGATGGGGACAAGGGCCTCATCCCCACAACCCTTGCCCGGTGGTACGAAATTTAAAGGAATATTTCACTTTTATTTTTTCATTTTAAGCATTATTAAAATCACTGCTCCCGAAAAAACGGCCGTTTTTAAAACTTCTTTTTGCATTGATACATGTCCCCTGGGGCAGGACCCCGGTCCCCAAACACTTTTTAGGACAATAACTTGCATATCAGCCTTTATAATTAACACTTTAGATTTCGAACGTTTGAGTCCATTGTATTTAATAGGGTTCTAAAGTTTACACGAACATTTTGTCTGTTCGCAGGTTCTGGTGCGAACCGAACAGGGGGGTGTTCGGCTCATCCCTGAACCTCATACAAGTAATTATTACACCACTCTCATGAAAACCCTCTGCTGCTAGACTGATACACTCTACTAACCGATCCATGACTGCTGCTCCTCTTTGCCAATCCCTTCACTGGCTACCCCTACCCCTCCGTATAAAATTAAAAATGCTAATCACAACATACAAGGCCATCCACAACATCGCCCCTAGCTACATCAGCAACCTCATCTTCAGAAATCACCCAAACCGTCTTGCATGCAGTTCCCATTATCCAGAAACTTATCAGGCCACTAAAATAAAAAATAAAAGCTGTGTGGTCCCCTTTAAAATTGTTAACATTCCATTTTTCTGCATAAGGGTCTGGTATGGATTTTAAGGAGGACCCCCACAAAAAAACAACAAAAAAAAATGATATGAAGTTTTCCTCAAAATCTATACCAGACCCTTATTCTTCATGAAAGTCTGGTATAGATTGTAGGGGGTCCCCCTAAAAATCCACACACAAGCATTATCCAGGCAGGTAGCCTGGCTGGCCAGGCCTCCTCTCAAACCATACCAGGCAATGTGCCCTCAAATATGGGAGAGTACTTTGCCAGGGAGGGGGGGAGGTGGCAGTGGCAAGAAACTTTGTCCCCATGTTGATGGAAACAATGGCCTTATCTCCCCATACATGCAACACTTATGGAAATCTGGAAACCCACTTTAGACATAAGGGTCTCTCAAATAGCAACCTCCACTCCACCTTCTATGTGAATGAGTCAGAGGTAAATAGTCCCCTTTGCTACTCATTCACAAACAAAAAATTGACAAAGTAAGTAAACATTCAAATACCATGGAAAAAGTCTTATATTAAAAAAAATAAACAATTTCTACAATTTGTAGAATTAATAAAGCCAGAGTTTCAGCTTAACAGGAGTTACCTTAGGTCAGTGATGGCAGTACTTTTCCCAGGACAAGTTTCCTTTAACCACTTCAATACAGGGCACTTTCCCCCCTTCCTGCCCAAGCCAATTTTTAGCTTTTAATGCTGTCGCTTTTTAAAATGACAATTGCACGGTCATGCTACACTGCACCCAAACAAAGTTTTTATAATTTTGTTCTCACAAATAGAGCTTTCTTTTGGTGGTATTTCATCCCCACTGGGGTTTTTTTTTTTTTTGCTAAACAAATAATAATACATTTGTTTCTGTTAGAAAATTTTGTAAATAAGTAAGTTTTCGCCTTCACTGATGGGCACTTATGAGGCTTCACTTATGGGCACTGATGAGGTGGCACCAATGAGGTGGCACTGATGGGCACTGATAGGTGGCACTGATGGGCACTCATAGATGGCACTGATATGCAGCACTGATGGGCACTCATAGGCGGCACAGGTGGGCACTCATAGGTGGCACTGAAAGGCTTCACTGATGAGTACTTATGGGTGGCATGGATGGACACTGATAGGCGGCACCGATGGGCATGGATGGACACTGATGGGTGGCACTGATAGATGGCACTGATGGGCATCACTGACATGGAGGCACTGGCAGCCATTGCTGGTGGGCACTGATTGGCATCCCTGGTGGCTATGGGTGGCATACCTGGTGGTCATCAGTGGTGGGCATTCCTGGTGGCATCCCTGGTGGTCCTGGGTGGGCATACTCGGGGGGGGGGGGGTTGCGCTGATAATTAATCAACGCAGACCCCCCTGTCAGGAGTGCCACCGATTGGTTCTCCTCTACTCGCATCTGTCAGACGCGAGTGAGGAAAAGCCGATACATGGTTTTTCCTGTTTACATCACGTTCAGCCGTGATTGAACACAGCTGATCACATGGTAAAGAGCCTCCGTCAGAAGCTCTTTACTGAGATCAGTGTTGCGGTGTGTCAGACTGACACACTGCAACACCGATCGCTGCACTGCGTGCCCTCTTGTTATCCTGATCACGTCATATGACGTCCGGTCAGGATAACACAACCACTTTGCGCACGTCATATTGCTATATGGCAGGCGGGAAATGGTTAAAAAAGGCAGTGTGCCAAAATTTAGAGTATTATGCTCTTGCTGAATTATGTCTAGTTTCAATTTCCTAAAACTGCCTATTCCAAATAACATTCATTATAAAATCTGAACACCGCCCCCATCACTAAATGGAGGTAGATATCATTGGGGGTGACTGATTCCTACAACCCCAATTCCAAAATAGTAAAAACAGAATGCAATGATTTAAAAATCTCATAAACCAATATTTTATTCACAATAGAAAATTTATAAACTAAGAAAATGTACCAGTTTAAGAAAAAATAAATAAGGTAATTTTGATATTGATGGCAGCAACAGGGCTCAGAAGTTGGGACAGGGCAACAAAAAGCTGGCAAAGTAATTGGTACTAACAATGAACAGCAATGAAAAAAATCATCTTAGAGAGTCAGAGTGTCTCAGAAATAGCGATGGGCAGAGACACCAATCTGGCAAAAGCTGCGTCTAAAAATTGTCGTACAATTTTAAAATATTGTTCCTCATTGTAAAATTGAAAAGACTTTAAATATTAAAAAATATACCGTATTTATCGGCGTATAACACGCACAGGCGTATAACATGCAATCAACTTTAAGATGGAAGTTTCAGGAAAAAAACTTTACACAGCCCCCTGCGTAAAACACGCAGGCACAGTTTACCCTCTATTTTCAGGGTAAAAAAGTGAGTGTTATACGCCAATAAATATAGTATATAATATAAAATATATATCATCATCTTCAGCAGCCTTTCCCAACCAGAGTGCCATCTGTGGTCATCAGGGGTGTTGTGGCATCCTGGTAGAGAAAGGATTTGGGATCCAAAAGAGCTCCTACTTCTCCGCCAAACATTGGTACATTGGAAGCTCGATTAGCACAGGTATGTGCAGAGCAGAGGAAGGCTTCTTCCAAAGTCCTGAGTTCTCCGCCTCACCCTACAGGGCAATACCCAACAATGCAGTACCCGGCAGCGAGTGCAGGTACAGTACTGCAGATTTTTAAAAAGGCTGAGTGTGTGTGCATGCATGCATACATACATGTATGTATGTTTGTGTGTATTTATATGTTTATATGCATGTGCTTATGTTACTGATAATATTTACCCCTAAACCTGAACAATCAGAACAGTTTTTTTAGGGCTTGTTCACATTAGCAGCAAGGACTGCTGCTTCTCTGAAAAATGATCCATGCATGGATTGCTTTTCAGGGGCATTTGACAGTTGTTTAGGGGCAATGTGTACTCAACGTTGTCAACATTTTATTAGTAGAGTATTTTTAATAGTGTACTCTGGGGGGAGGGGGGGGTTATCCCACCAGCATGGTGGTATCTCACCCCTAGTGCTATTTTCATATTATTGTATTGTTTAATAAAGGTTGTTTTTCTATATACGGTATATATTTTTTGGCTATACCGTGGTTGACCCCCCGTTATTGCTATTCTTTGGGAGACATCTGGGGGTATACTTTCTGTTATAGCCACAACATGTGTATGACCTCTGCAGCTAATAGGGGAGCAGTTGAGGGTGATAAAAACCACATAGTTTTACTGTTTCCCAACCTCATATGTGAACAAACCCTTGGTTCATATTTGTGCAGTTGCATGATGCGTGTAGGGCAGCTTGTTTATTTAAATGGGTTGCCCTACCTTGAAAAATGCAGGGAAAGAGGGTTTATTTTTGAAAATTGTGCCATACCAAAAATGAACTGCATTTGCCAATGTGTAGGGATAATATTAAGAATTATTGGCACCCCTGTGCATTTGTCTGTGTGTTGGGGACGTGCACATTTGTGCATGTTCCTGACACACAGTATTGTGAATAAAGCCATAGACTGGGATGCCTTTGAGCCTGAAAGCTGAAAATTGTATACTTACCTTTCCGTAATCTTCCTTTCCTGGTGCCTACCCATGGCAGCATACCTATGGTTGTGACTCCGCCCCCAACCAACCCACAGGACCAATTACAACTCTATAAAAGAAAGAGTCAATCCCCTCATACACCATTCTTGTAACTAGACTCAAACATTTAAGGACTATAGAAAAGGAAGGGTGTATGCAGCCATGGGTAGGCACCAGGAAAGGAAAATTACGGAAAGGTAAGTATACAATTTTCCTGGTGCCTTCCATGGCAGCATACCTATGGTTAATAACTCGCTTACAGGGAGGGTTGCTGCAAAAATATTTTAATCTCGATTACAGAGTTGACGGCTGAAAAGCCTCTCTTTCCCCCTCTTTTTTTTTTTTGAAGATGCTATGAGCAAACACAGACTTCCATGGGCCATGAATGTGGTGCAGGATGACCGGTTTGTCGTATGACAGAGAGCTTCTGGACAGATTTGCGTCAACGCTGCCCAGGGAGATGCCATTCAAAGTTGTCTTCGATGCCGACAGTTTCCTTTCTTTCTCCTTTCTCTCTTCTTCTTTTAAAAAGAAGCATGTTAGTATCACGAGAAGTTTGTGTCAGACCAATGAAATTACTGAGAGAACCTGCCCTATCTAGCTCGTGCAGTCCGGAGTTGTTGGAACATTCCGCAGAAGCTGGAGGTATCTATTCCTGGTTAAGGTGGTTTGTAGAAGAAACTCTAGGTATGAACTGGCGAGACCACCTTGCCAAAAAAAAAGGAACGTAATACAGGGGACTTCCTTAAGAGACAGTGTTTAGGAACAAGAAAAAACTGTTTTGATAGTAATATCTTATAGAGAAGATTCTTGCGTGCATGTGAGTGGAGGAGCTGCGAGTGCACTGAGTGCCTGAAGGCAGATCTCACTTTGAACATAGTGAATCCCTTGGATTGCTCTTGTGATACACATTCTAATAGCGGAACCCAGATCCATCTGATGTTTTGACAGGGTTAAAGAAAAAACAAAAAAGGCTCAAGCCTGAACCTCTTGGGCGCTAAGCCCCATATCTGAAGTTAGCTAAGATCTACAGGCCCGAGACATCTAGTTTTCATGAATAAAACCTTCTTCCCCACCCTGTCATAGGTGCCAAAGACTTTCTGGCCCGAAGCCAAATTCAATCCGTGGGCGCAACTCCACTTTTCTAATTACCTCTGCTCAATATTTTTGTGCGATCAACTCCAGGGACTCTGAATGTGGATGGAAGAGGGCTTCCCAGGACATGCGATTTTGCATAACTAGAAACACTAAAGGACCGTAAAAAGGACAGTTTGATTGGCAGAGTGAACCAAGATCTTCTTGACTAATCAAGGCACTGTAGCCGTGAAAGCAACTCGCTCTACTGTCAGGTGTTGGCATCTAGTTGGATAAGAGGGTATCCATCCGTGTCAATGAAGGAACAAGGTGCCTCAATATTTGAGAGGAGATGCACCAAAAGGAGAAAAAGACTATCAGAGGACTGCCCCATGAGGACAGACCCATCGGAAAATCTGCTGGATTAAGGCCTGATCGTTGCTACTGGTACTTTCCTTGATAGGCGATCTGACAGATGATTCTTTAGAGCTGAACTAAAAGATGTTTTGAGGTTGGTGAAAAAAAAACCTCTGACCTGGAGTATCATCGGGATGATTTTGATGGACGATGACCTGTTGTGTGTGTTCCCCCTTAGCTCTGGACACAGGTTAAGGCCGACTTGTTGCCTACTTGTAACAAGGATGGGCTCGCCTCTTCAGAGAGGATGCTTAGGCAGAATCTTGCCATGCGAGAAGGCCCTGACTTGCGAATGTTGGATATTAAACTCTTTGTATATAATTGCCAGCTGTCCTGAGTTAACGAATTATCTAAGTGAGCGCTCTAATCCAGATGACCTGTATCTGATGCAAGAATAGACCAAGGGATGAGGTCCACCTAGAAGTGATTCCCCCGGCTGAGAGGACTTGTGTACCACTACATTAAAAAATATCACTGCCTCTGTGAATAGAATCTTCTGAGATCTTCCTTAGAAAGAAATCCACCGTAAACATGTGCAGGGATGTAACTGCTCCTCACTGTACAGTTGGGGTGTAGAATGACCCAGGGTGATCCAGACATTCTGTTGCTAATATGGCTCTGTTTCTATAGCCCTTCCTCCTCAGGCTATGGTTAGAGGGGTTTTCTGTAAAGGATCTGGGTCTAACGTGATTAAAAGTAGACTTTGATACTGTAGATCTGGTTCCCCAATGCCTTGGGACGTAGAGAGCGTTGGACAATAGGAACCAATTGTTCCAGACTTTGGAGCCGATATTCCTGATGTATCAACTTCTGTACAAGCTGGAACAGGATTTTCCATTTTATCCTTGGATTTGAGGGTCTTGGTGTGCAGAAAAACGAGGTACAGGCCGGATGCGCTAGGATCTCCAGGAGAGGCCAATGGAAATGAATTGCGCAAGGTTTTCCGCCCAACTAGAGCGGCAGCTCTGAGCCGAGCCCTTCCCACTGGCCCAGCCTGGATGGACGGGAAGTCAAAAGGGCATTTGATTCCCGGGAGAACTAGATGTATCCTCCCATTTGCCTTCGTTTAAGAGGGTAGCCTGGGGATCCCTTCGGCTTTGCCTATAATCCCTGGCAGTTACTGTATGCAGTAGGGCTCAAGCGGAACATTTCAATGTATCAGCGGCTGCCTCGGTCATAGAGTCTGAAGTCAACTTTAATTCCTCCAGCGACTTGATGATATCATCTGGCTCGACCCCCGTCTCAAGGCTATTTCAAAATCGATAGACCATGCCTTTGTCGTCTTGGAGACCGAAGCTAAAGTGGCTGCTAGTTTACATGCCCCATCAGCTGCCTGATAAACACTTTTGGTTGGAATCCATCCTGCGATCCAGTATATCTTCTAAAACTGCTGCATCCTTTGTGGGGAGTGTCACATTTTTTGCTAATTCACTGGCAGAGGCGACCCCTGATGGTGAGGAAACAAATGGCTGTGCGTTTGGATCAGCTGGAGGGTATAGCTTGCGAGGACGGTTATAGGCGACCGGCCCTCCTTCCACCTTCTGCTTTATTGTGGCAAAACATAGATCAGGTAACCCAGAACAAAAGGAGGGGCCTCGTTCTACCGATACGTCTCTGGTTTCATCCACACTGATCCGTGCGTTTGCTTGCCGGACTGGGTTTTCCACGGAACCGCCACTCGATGAAAGGGTAGCAGGATCTCGGGAACAAGCTAACTCATGGATTGAGTCCCTTATCAGCTTTTTAAAAGTGGCTAATGATTCCTGCTCCTCCTTTTCTTTATCTCTGGCTGCTTCTATTAAACAGGAACTGCAGACCAACTTTTTGGCAAGTGCATAATTTCCGCAGACCCAGCAGGCTCTGCCTTTGGGGTGGGCGGGACGATGTGGAGAGGGAGATTTTCTAGCCGAATGCAAAGACCTGCGGCTATGAGGTGGGTGGGCTGAAGAAGAGTGTATTCTCTTTGAGGCATCGTGAGCCTTGGACCTCTTATCCTGCGCCTCTCTGTGTTCTGATTGATGCTGTGGGCTGTAAGAAAGGAAAGACAGAGTATTGTTTTTCCCCAAACAGGATACCCAAGTGCTCTTTTATTTGAACTTACCTGGCAGTTGCAGCCACTTACCTAGTAATATGTTTAGGATCTTTTTGTAATACTGGACTGCGGGGAACGTCTGTCAGAAAGAAAAACCAAAAGGGGTTAACCTTATTATGTTTCCATTGGGGTTTTTTTTTTTTTTAATTGACCAGAATGACAGAAAAAAAAATGTATACCTGCATACATATATGTAAGCATAATACGCATACTCCCAAATATACCCATATCAAACAAATACCAAAATCTATAAGCTGACACTTGGATAAAAATAAAAAACACTTTCTGTCAATTATTCACAAAAATAACTGCATATTTTACCTTTAACTGGCTTCATAATGAGAATGTGACCAGAAGGACTCTCCCCTAAGCTGAAGGAGATGTTTCCTTGATGAGAGCTGCTGCCATAATGAAGGCATTCAGCTTCATCTATACAGAAGGGCTTTCTGGGTGAACCAAGATGGCTGCCAACGGCTTCACGAGTCTACCGCGCATGCGCCGAATGACGTCATGCCTCCACTACATGGCTCCGCCTCCGGAGAGGCCAAGCCAAACACGGAGGACACATACGAAGCGCCACAGATACTATCCAGCATGGGTAAGCGCAGCAGCTGCCATATCCCCATATGGCCGGGACCAGGCTCAACCCTGAGGGGGGAGAAAAACGAGCGACATGGCTGTATGAAAGTGACCTGGATTGCGGGGAGCGGAGCTCAGAAAACCAAGGGGAAAAATAGTGAGTGCCATACCTAACAAAAAACACCATAAACCCATGCAGCAAACCTCTAATAACAGAAAGCAAGTAGGCATAGAAATATCCCTGCATTAAAAGCCAGACCCCAGTGCTACCTGATGCACAACTCTCAGCGCTGTACACATCTGTGGGAGGCAGTCTTTATTTGGATCCGTTTTTTTAAAAGATGGAGGAAATACCTGAACTCCAGACCCAGAAAAGATCCACAGAAATATGGGTTCCCAAACTTTTTTGGCGCCTTTAGCAGCCCAAGTTATTGGACTCCATATACAGGAGAGCATGAACCTCTAATGGTGGTGCCATATAGCGGCACAGTAAGGTCTGATTCCAGGTGATCCACGATCCTGCGGGTTTGAGGACAGAAAAAAGAATGGTGTATGAGGGGACTGACTCTTTCTTTTATAGAGTAATTGGTCCTGTGGGTTGGTTGGTGGCGAAGTCACAAACATAGGTATGCTGCCATGGAAGGCACCAGGAAAATACTTTTCAAGAGTGCTCTGACTGGAAAAAGGTTGAGAAATACTGATCTACAGTACATAATATCATCAAGCGATTTTGAGAATTTGGGGAAATCTCTGTGTTTGCCAAAACACAATATTTGTTGCCTGTAATCTTCGAACCCTCAGACGGCACTGCATTAAAAACAGGCATGATCTTGTGATGGAGATCACTGCCTGGGCTCACGAATATTTTCAAAAGTCACTGTCTGTGATGAGCACAGTTTACCATACCAGCCAAAAATGCAAGGCAAAGCTCTATCATGCTAAGAAGAAGCCATATTTGAACATGATCCAGAAACGCAGCCGTCTTCTCTGGGTCAAAGCTTATTTAAAATGGTCTGCTGTGGAAAACTATTCAGACATATTGAAATTTGACATTCTTTTTGGCATATGCTCCCATCCAGATTGGAGAAAGCCTTGCATATTTTAGCAAGACAATGCTAAATTGCATACTGCATCTATGGACAACAGCATGGCTGCGTACTAGAGTCCAGGTGGCTAACGGGCCTGCCTGCAGACCAGACCTTGCACCATCTGAAAATATTTGGCAGATCTTAAAATGAAAAATACAAAAAAGTGGACCTAGGACTGTAGAGCAGTTAGAATCCCATATCAGGCATATCAGGACAACATTCCTCTCTCAAAACTCCATCAATTGGTCTCGGTTCTCAGACATTTACATAGTGTTGTTAAAAGAAGAGGGGATGCTACATCATGGTAAACATGGTCCTGTCCCAATTTTTATGAGACATGTTGCTGCCATCAATTTCAGAATTACCTTATTTTTTCTTAAACACTTAAAAACCACCTATTGCATATATATTGCGCAAAATCACATACCTGTATGTCATTTCATGCAATAGATACTGTGGGTGGCTACTCACGCCCATTGGACAGAGGGGGAGCCAACGAGCGGGTCTGCTGGCCACCCGCGATTGCTCCCCAAAACAAGGCAGATCGCCCTTCTGTCAACAGAGGACACAGAGATCTTCTGTTCCTGCTAAGCAGGAACACAGATCTCTGTGTTTCCCCCAGTCCATACATCCCCCACACACTTAGCAAGCACCCACTAAGGACACACTTTGATCACCCCTAATGTTAACCCCTTCCCTGCCAGTGTCATAAGTACAGTAACAGTGCATATTTTTTATTCAAACGTGACAAGTGAGCGCTCAGTGCAAAACCAATACTGATAATCAAGCCGCTAGCACTAAAAAGGTGAATATACAATCCTCAGACACAATGTAAAAGAAATAACAATGCAGCGCTAGAAAACTTATAATATGTGAATGTCCAAATATGCTTATATATATATAATATGCTTGTTTTTTACTGGCCATATTGTACATGTAGTCATGTACTACTTTTGGAATCCAATAAATACTACACCATATTAGCTTCTCCACTGCTTCTGGTGAGCTTTTTTTACACAGTACTTACCCCACCGGGGGTAATGACGATGGATTTACTTCCTGATGGATTAACTTCCTAATTCCATGTCCATGTCATTTGGACACATGATACCCATGCAAGGTTGGTTTATATCCAGTTTCTGGTGAGTGCACTGTATACTGGTGGCAGATATTCACCGCAAAGTTTTACTACATCGCACAGAGTGGTGGAATATTTTTCCTCTAAAGAGGAGGTTTAAGTTCTATTGTGTGCAGGGGCGGGCTGGGCCGGGGGGCAGGGATGCAATTTCCCCCTGGGCTGCTCTGATATGCTGTGCAAAGGCCACTGTGTCACCAGCTCAGAACCGCACATGCGCAGTTCTTGAGCTGGCCGAGTGCGGAAGCTCCATCCAGTACTGTGAGCCAGCATGTCTTCTCTGTCACAGGGCTGAGCTGACAGTCTGTGTTACAGAGCGCAGCACAGCCCCGCCCAGCCCCTCCCTCCTCCACACGAATGGCTGGCAGAAGCTGGACCTGCTCTCTTTCCCCGCCCACACTCCGGGCAGCCTGTGTGCTGTCTGTGAAGAGGATGTGTGGGTGGAAAGTTCAATCTGAGCAGTCGGCTCGAATCCAGGGAGTCTCCTGGGAGGTTGGGACTGTCCAAGTAAGTGAACTTCTCCTCCCTCCCCCTCTCTGCAGCTAAAGAGTTTTTTTTTCTAGCAGCCTGCAAAACTACCTTGACCTAGGTGTTATGATGTGGGCTCACACTGGCATGCTGCGGTTTGGCTTCAGTGCGGTTGTCCTGGCAGTCTTCCTGCATGTTGCCCCTGGTTCCATAGAGGTTGCATGTTCTGAAAGTGCACAAAACGTCCTGCATGCTGCATCTTTGGTGCACTTTCAGAAAATGCAGCAAAAATGTGCAACCTAAAAGTCTGAGGGACTGCGGTTAAGAAAACTTGCCAGTACACCAGCACTACAGCCAAACAGAAGCACACCAGTGTGAGCCCAAAGGCTTGTATTCACTTGCAGCAGGCACTGCCACTTCTCTGAAAAGTGATCCATGCTCAGGTCAGTTTTCAACGGCATTTGATAGGCAGTGAGTTGATATTATATTTCCTTCTTGCCTGTTTTAACCCCCTAAATGCCAATCCCTCCAGGTAATGGCATGGTTCACTTTGAACTCCATATTTCCATTACTCTCTGTAAGTATTAGATGTGCTCTCACCTTATTGTTTGCACATCTAATACCTAAGGGTACTTTCACACTGAGGCGGTAGCGGTAAAGCTATGATAAAGCTAGTTTTAGCGGCGCTTTACCGTCGGGTTAAAACTGCCCGTGTTGCATTAATTTCAATGGGCAGGACGGTTTGGGAGGGGTGTATACAGCACTCCCAAACTGCCACAAAGATGCTGCTTGCAGGACTTTTCAGAACGTCCTGCAAGCGCACCGCCCCAGTGTGAAAGCACTCAGGGTTTCACACTGGGCTGGCATGAGAGGCAGTTTACATGCACTATTTTTAGCGCTAAGACGCCTGTAAAGCACCTTTAGTGTGGAAGCACCCTAAAGAGAGTTCTGGAAATAAAATGGAGTTCAAACTGAATTTCTACACCTAGGTGGAGCACCCCTTTCAGAAGATTTGAGGATATTATTAAACCCAGAGACTGGTGGACTTAGGCCACCATACACAGATTCAAATTCTGCCAGTTCAGCAGAAATTTCAATCTATCTATGTGCAGACTGGTTGTACAGAATTTGATCTATCAACTGACTTCAGTACAACCAGCGTGTCTCTTTTTTTTGGCGATCACTGCTGGCTGCTATAGCTGCCAGCAGTGATCACTGTATTCCGCTGACATGAAAACTTTCATCTAAGAGCACACACCGACACAAGGCTCTTACGGAAGCTTGGTAAATCAAATGCCAGGCTTCCCTAGCATTACACCTGTGGGGCTGTGACCAAGTCTGGGCACAAGCCAGCACAGTCTCCTGGAAACACAGGAGAGTGGCCATTAAGAGGAGAGCTGGGCTATGACATTACTTACCTCATATCCCTGCCACTCCTAAACCTGGTCCACTGCAGTACCAGGCCCACAATGCTCTTAATCTGGCCAGGGCACCGGCAATATGCCTGCATGTGCTTTTCTCACTACCTGCAATTGACACAGGAGGAGCCTGCAGCCTGGGGAATCTGGTGGTCAAGCCGGAGAGACAGCAGGACTTGCGTGTTTAGCCTGCTGCGCTTACTGTGACTCTCAGCTACTCTGCTTGCTTGGCTTGCCCAGTGGTGTGGGGCTCACTCACCAGAGAAGCTCCAGACTCCACAGGTAGTACTTAGTGTGGCAGCACAGTCTTTAGTCTTCATCTTTCTGCAGTCTCATTGGCCTGTGTACTGGGTGTGGGGAATGTGCAAGCTCTTTGTCTCAGTCTCTCTGGGGGTAATCATGCAGTCTCTCTCTGAGAGACTGCTCCACAATGAATGCCCCACAGAGAGTGACAGCTTCACACTGCCCCCACAGAAAGTGACCGCCTCTCTGTGCAGGCAGTGTCAAGCGGTCTCTCTTTCTCTGTGCAGGCAGTGTCATGCGGTCTCTGAATCTCTCTGTGCAGGCAGTGTCAAGCGGTCTCTCTCTGTGCAGGCAGTGTCAAGTGGTCTCTCTCTCTCTGTACAGATAGTTTCAAGTGGTCTCCCTCTCTCTGTGCAGACATTGTCAAGCGGTCTCTCTCTCTCTGTGCAGGCAGTGTCAAGCGGTCTCTCTCTGTGCAGGCAGTGTCAAGTGGTATCTCTCTCTCTGTGCTGGCAGTGTCAAGCAGTCTCTCTCCCTGTGCAGACAGTGTCAAGCGGTCTTTCTCTCTCTCTGTGCAGGCAGTGTCAAGCAGTCTTTCTGTGCAGGCAGTGTGAAGCGGTCTCTCTCTTTCTCTGTGCAGACAGTGTCAAGCGGTCTCTCTCTCTCTCTGTGCAGGCAGTGTCAAGCAGTCTCTCTCTCTCTGTGCAGGCAGTGTCAAGCAGTCTCTTTCTCTCTCTGTGCAGGCAGTGTCAATCGGTCTCTCTCTTTCTCTGTGCAGGCAGTGTCAAGCGGTCTCCCACTCTCTCTCTCTGTGGCAATGTGGAGCAGTCTCCCTCCCTCTCTCTCTGTGCGGGGAATGTGGTGTAGATGGATGATGAGCCGATTCGGTGGTTCAATGGGCCACTTGACTGGACTTGTCCCCCAGGCTTAAGGCTGGCAGCCCTCCCCTGATTGTGGGTCACCATATGTCCTGACACCTTCTATATCTGGATAAAGAACTATTTGAAGTGATTCACCCAGCGTATCTACAAGCTATTTTTTTTCACTAATTGTTGACTGCTTTTGTTGAATTAGTTTTTTGGATTTTTGGACATTCACATATTATAAGTTTTCTTGCGCTGCACTGTTATATCTTTTACAGTGCATATCTTTAGCACTGATCACTATAGTCCCAAAAAAGTGTCAAAAATATCAGTTAGGTGTCTGATTTGTCTGCCGCAATGTTGCAGTCTCGCTAAAAATTGCTGAGACGCCGTCATTACTAGTAAAATAAATAAGTAAATAAAAATGCTATAAAAATATCCCATAGTTTGTAGCCGCTATAACTTTTGCGCAAACCAATCAATATACGCTTATTCTGATTTTTTTTTTACCAAAAATATGTAGCAGAATACATATTTGCCTAAATTGATGAAGAAATTTGATTTTTTACATTTTTTATTGGATGTGTTTTATAGCAGAAAATAAACAATATTTTTTTCTCTCTAAATTGTCACTCTTTGTTTATACGCAAAAAATAAAAACCGCAGAGGTGATCAAATACCACCAATGGAAAGCTCTATTTTTGGGAAAAAGGTCATTAATTTTGTTTGGGTACAATGTCGCACGACTGTGCAATTGTCAATTAAAGTGACGGCGTTTTACTGCGGCAGGTTGGCTACCCTGGGTTCGCCTTTTGACCACTAGGGGCGCGCGCGGCTGTAGCTCGCCAGTGCGAGTGCTCGGTGGGCGCGATGACCTCCGGGCACCAGCGATCGCTCGTGACAGAGCGAGAACCGAAATCTGTGTGTGTAAACACACAGATTCTGGTTTTCTCAGGGGAGAGGAGACAGATCGTGTGTTCATACTAAGTATGAACACCGATCTCTCTCTCCTCCTAGTCAGTCCCACCCCCACACAGTTAGAACACACCCAGGGAACACTGTTAACCTCTTGATCGCCCCCTAGTGTTAACCCCTTCCCTGCCAGTGACATTTATACAGTAATCAGTGCATCTTTATAGCACTGATTGCTGTATAATTGTCACTGGTCCCAAACATGTGTCAAAAGTGTCCGATCTGTCCGCCGCAATATCGCAGTCCCGATAAAAATTGCTGATCACCGGCATTACTAGTAAAAAAAAATAATGATAATAAAAATGCCATAAATCTATCCCCTATTTTCTAGACGCTATAACTTTTGCTCAAACCAATCAATATACGCTTATTGCAATTTATTTTACTAAAAATATGTAGAAGAATACAAATCGGCCTAAACTGAGAAAAAAATTATAAAAAAAAAATTGTGATATTTATTATAGCAAAAAGTAAAAGATATTGTGTTTTTTCAAAATTTATGTCTTCTTTTGTTTATAGCGCAAAAAATAAAAACCGCAGAAGGTGATCAAATACCACCAAAAGAAAGCTCTATTTGTGGGAAAAAAGGACATCAATTTTGTTTGGGTACAGCTTTGCACGACTGCGCAATTGTCAGTTAAAGCGACGCAGTGCCGTTTCGCAAAAAATGGCCTGGTCATTGTGCAGCAAAATCTTCCGGGGCTAATCCTTCCGGGGCTTAAGTGGTTAAGGGGGTAAAACCTTTCGAAGCTGAAGTGGTTAAAATGGTACATTTTCTCAGTTAAAACATTTGATATGTTTTCTGTTTTCTGTTGTTAATAAAATATTTGTTTTTACACATGTAGATTATACACAGCGTTACAACTTTTTTGGGCATTGTGGTTGTTCATGACTTGGATCTACTTTCGATGTTATACTCCATGTACACTCTTTTGCAGTGGTTTTTAATTTGTACTTTAGTGTGCTATTATCATTATTACTAACAAACTAATTCAGCCTTTCATCTTTGTAATCACATCATTAACTACTTCCGTACCGCCCACCGCACATATACTGCAGCAGGGCGACCCGGCTGCGCGAAACAACGTACCTGTACATTGCTTGCGACTTCCGGGTCTGGGGAACGCGTGTGCACTGCTGGTGACCTACTCCCGCTGTGATTGAACAAAGCGGGAGCCAATCAGCGGGTCTGGCAGCCGCCCGCGATCATTCAGAGGAGAGACAGAACGGCAGTCTGCCTATGTAAACAAAGCAGACCATTGTTCTGTCACAGAGAGAAAGATCTTGTGTTTCTGCTAATCAGGAACACAGATGTCTCTCTTCATCTAGTCAGTCCATCTCCCACACAGTTAGAAATCACTCCCTAGGAGCACACTTAACCTTTTGATCATCCCTGATGTTAACCCCTCACCTGCTAGTGTCATTTATACAGGGACAGTGCATTTCTTTTAGCACTGATTACTTGGATTGGTGTCACTGGTCCCCAAAAAGTGTCACTTAGTGTCCGATTTGTCCGCCTGCTAAAAATTGCCGATCGCCGCCATTACTAGTAAAAATAAAAATGGCATAAAAATATTCTATAGTTTGTAGACGTGATAAATTTTGTGTAAACCAATCAATATTTGCTAATTGGGATTTATTTTTTTTACCAAAAATATGTATCAGAATACATATTGGCCTAAATTGATGAAGAAATTTGCTTTTTTACATCTTTATGTTGGGTATGTTTTATAGCAGAAAGTAAAAAATAATAATTATAATTTTTTTCAAAATTGTAGCTTTTTTTTTTTCGTTTATAGCGCAAAAAATAAAAAGTGCAGAGGTGATCAAATACCACCAAAAGAAAGCTCTATTTGTGGGGAAAAAAGGACTTCAATTTTGTTTGGATACGTCGCACAGCAGCGCAATTGTCAGTTAAAGTAATGCAGTGGTGTATCGCCAAGAATGGCCTGGTCAGTAAGGGGGTAAAACCTTCCGGGGCTGAAGTGGTTAAAGAAAGAAAATAGTAATTTTATCCCAACAGCAGTTATGATTATTGCATTATTCTTTTTTTACCTTTAGAGGGCAGTGGAAGACTGGCCACTAATACATCTTATATGAAATGCAAAGCAAGTCTCCACAACAATATTAGGAAACCCTAAAGTCTGGAGTAATGCAGCATGCAGGAAAACATCACGTTTGATGGGTTTCTTAGTGACAAGCATAGGTGTGCGCAGCCTATTGCATTAGGGTGTGCACCCCAAAGCTCAAACACATGTGTGTGTGTGTGTGTGTATGTGTGTATGTGTGTCTACATATATATGGCCCTGGCACATTGATCTCCCTGCCGGTACAGTAAAAGAGAAGTGCATAAGCACTTCTCTAATGCCGCGTACACACAGCCGTTTTTCTCGTCGAGAAAAACAAAAATTTTTCCTTTCGACGAGAAAAACGATCGTCTGTGGGCTTTATGTCGTTTTTCTCGACGAGAAAAAACGGCATTAAAAACGACGAGAAAAATTAGAACATGTTCTAATTTTTCTCGTCGTTTTTGTCCGACATTTTTTCCGCTGCAGTTTTCCCATAGGGAAACACTGCCGCGGAGCCCACAGACGGTCGTTTTTCTCGACAAGAGAAAAAAACGACGTGAAAAACGACCGTGTGTGGGGAACAAGCCGTTCCCTCATTTTTAATGACATTATTCACAGCGTTTTTTTAACCGCCGGGAATAATGATCGTGTGTACGCGGCATAATAGCAGAGTCAGTAAGAGGGAGATCTTTCCCATCTCCCCGCTGCTACACAAAGTGATGATGCTAATGTGCACTAGGTGATTAGGGTGTGCCCAAGCACACCTATGGTGACAAGCATGTCCACATTGGTTCCTGGGATAAACAAACAGTATTTACGTATACATCCAATAACTGATGAGTGAATATATCTTACCTAGAGTTACTTAGACTTCTTTTAATGGGAATAGTTATAAAGTAGTGAACATGACATTCACCAAACATTGAACGCAGGTGTATATTTCTGGTGCATGAGTTTTGAATTACAGTGATTGATTTACAGTGAATGTTTGGTGAAATGCATATTTACTGATCTACAAAATATGCCCTAATGTATATCGACCCAATCAGGTGAATAAGGCTGTGCTGCAACCATGTGTAATGCACATGGTTGTGGGGCATTGGACGTTACTTTTCAGGGTTAAAATAGGTGTGAAGAAGTGATAGATCGCCTCCCAGCTGCCTGTCAACTGCCCCCTGAAAAGCAATCCACCACAAATACATTTTCAGAGGGGTGGCAAAGGCTGCTCTAAGTGTGAACAAGCCCTTATAGCTCAGAAACTTGCCATAAGAGACATACAAGGGATTCTTTTGCTAGTGTCCTTCTGAAAATGTTTGTGTGGGTTTTATTCTGATCCTGTGGCTTACTTATTTTCTAAGTGACTGACTCGGAGCAATTATGCAGGGAAGTCTTACAAAAGTCTGTCCCTATCTGCATAAGTATTCTGGGTCAATGAATTTACCTAGTAAAGCAAGACGGCAGTTAAAGCCTAAGTGCAGTCAAAATAAAAAACACAAATATCAGCACAAGGGACATAACTGAAATCAGTAGTTTGTGTTCCTTGTGCTTCTGCCTCTTCTGTTAGGTGAAATCATTCTTCATTGATAACCCCTATACCATAATCTTCTGATGTGGCGGCAGGGCCGTACTGGCCTACCGGGATATCGGGAGATTTCCCGGTAGGCTGCCTGTCCTGGGGCCGGTTTCAGTTGCTGCAGTGCTCCCTGTCCCCTCTCTCCTGCTCCTGTGCATTACAGAGCTGGCTGAGTCTGTGTGTTTTCGGCGGCGGGCGGCACTGTAACGCGGTCCCCCCCCCCCCCTAGACTGTCGCGTGTGATAGGCTGAACACTAATTCTATCTACTATCACACGAGCCGGTCTAGGGGGGGCGGGACCGCATTACAGTGCCGCCCGCCGCCGAACACACACAGACTCAGCCAGCTCTGAGGAGATGCCCGCCGTACAGCCCGCCCAATGTGGAGGATCGGATTCGGCAGGGTGGCCGCATATAGAGGAATTGAGCTTTCTACTGTCCTCCATGCAGCCGCTAAATGCTTGCAGGAGGGAGAGGAGGAGAATCAAGCATTCCGCGGCTGTATGGAGGACAATAGAAAGCTTAATTCCTCTATATGTAGCCGCCCTGCTTCTCCTCCTATCCAACTTCTTTTGCTGCCCCCCCCAGTGCTCTCCCCCCACCACACTCTCCAGCCCCCCCCCACAGTTCTCTCCACCCCTGTTCTTCCCCCCTAGTGCTCTCCACCCCTGTTCTCCCCTCCCCAGTGCTCTCCACCCCTGTTCTTCCCCCCCCCAGTGCTCTCCACCCCTGTTCTTCCCCCCCCAGTGCTCTCCACCCCTGTTCTTCCCCCCCCAGTGCTCTCCACCCCTGTTCTTCCCCCCCCAGTGCTCTCCACCCCTGTTCTTTCACCCCCCCAGTGCTCTCCACCCCTGTTCTTTCCCCTCCCCAGTGCTCTCCACCCCTGTTCTTTCCCCTCCCCAGTGCTCTCCACCCCTGTTCTTTCTCCCCCCAGTGCTCTCCAGCTCTCCCCATCACTCCCAGCCCCCTCCTCAGTGCTCTCCGCCCCCCAAAGTGCTCTCCAGCCCCCCGTACTCCCCAACCCTGTTCTTTCTGACCCCCCAGTGCTCTCAAGCTCCACCCATCGCCCTCCAGCTCCCGCCCGTGCTCTCCACCCCTGTTCTTTTTGGCTCCCCCTCCATTGCTCTCAAGCTCCCCCCCAGCACTCTCCGCTCCCCACCCCTGTACTACTCTCCACTCCCCCCTGCATTTTGCCCCCACCCACATGCTCTCCAACCCCCACCAGTGCTCTCTCCGCTCCCCCCTGCATTTTGCCGCACCCATGTGCTCTCCAACCCCGCCAGTGCTCTCCGCCCACCATAGTGCTCTCCAGCCCCCCATACTTTCCACCCCTGTTTTTTCTGGCCCCCACTGGTGCTCTCAAGCTCCACCCATTGCTCTCCACCCCCAGTGCTCTCCACTCCCCCCCAAGTGCTTTCCCCTCCCCCCTGCTCTTTGTACCCCCCAGTGCTCTCCAGCCCCTGTGCTCTCCACCCCTGTTCTTTCTGCCCCCCGTGCTCTCAAGATCCCCCCCAGTGATCTTTACCCCCCACACTCTTAGCCCCTTCAGTGCTCTCCAGCCCCCCTCTCAGCCTCCCATGCTCTCCACCCCTGTTCTTTTTGGCTCCCTCCCAGTGCTCTCAAGCCCCCCCCCCAGCGCTCTCCGCTCCCCCCTGCATTTTGCCCCACCCATGTGCTCTCCAACCCCGCCAGTGCTCTCCGCCCACCATAGTGCTCTCCAGCCCCCCGTACTTTCCACCCCTGTTTTTTCTGGCCCCCACTGGTGCTCTCAAGCTCCCCCCATTGCTCTCCACCCCCCAGTGCTCTCCACTCCCCCCCCAGTGCTTTCCCCTCCCCCTGCTCTTTGTACCCCACAGTACTCTCCAGCCCCCGTGCTCTCTACCCCTGTTCTTTCTGCCCCCCGTTCTCTCAAGATCCCCCCCAGTGATCTTAACCCCCCACACTCTTAGCCCCTTCAGTGCTCTCCAGCCCCCCCTCTCAGCCTCCCATGCTCTCCACCCCTGTTCTTTTTGGCTCCCCCCAGTGCTCTCAAGCCCCCACCAGCGCTCTCCGCTCCCCACTCCTGTGATCTCCACTCCCCCTGCTCTTTGCCCCCACCCATGTGCTCTCCAACCCCGCCAGTGCTCTCCGCTCCCCCTTCTCTCCAGCTCCCACCCAGTGCTCTCACTTCCCCAGGACCAGAGGACAGGCTGTCTGGGGGCAGAAAATGAGGACGGCTGATGGTGCAGGTGGCCAGGGACCACTCCATCTCACAGCAAACAGATCCTCTGGAAGGAGCACTGTCCCCATCCAAAACTAGAACAGACCCTGCCTGCTGATGGCAATCATGGATATCCTGCTGGCATAGAAGGTACCGTACCGAGCATCAACAACACACCTTCCCACTAGGGATGAGCTTCGTGTTCGAGTCGAACATACGTTCGACTCGAACATCGGCTGTTCGATCGTTCGACGAAGATCGACCGATTTGGGCCGTTCGCGCCAAATTCGAGTGACGCGAACGGCCCACAATGCACTACGCCATCGCAGTGTCATCCAGGCGCTGTGATTGGCCAAGCATGCACTGTGACCCCGCATGCTTGGCCAATCACAGCGCCGGCAGCGAGGAGAGCAATGATTGGCCACAGGCAGGATGCCTGTGGCCAATTATTGCTGAGGGTGTTTAGTACACGCCCCACACTATAAAAGGCCGCCAGCACGGCGGCCTAGTGTAGTGTGTTCCGGAGCAGGGAAAGAGCAGCATAGGCAGGGACAGTGACATTTATTTCTTTCTTGCTTAACCTGGATTCCTTTAGTTTAGGGAAAGAGAAGGATAGGTAGGGAGAGTGTCAGTGTGTTTTGTGCTTGTGCTATAGTGTGCTTTAAAAAAACATTTTTTCTAGGGACAGAAAACTCTAGGTAGGGAGAGTGTCAGTTTCTTTCACTGTGCGAGTCCTTGTTTCTAGGGACAAAGAAGGAAAGTGAGGGGAATTCTCCTTGTGCTATAGTGTGCTAAAGCATTCCTCATCAACCATCTTTGAAATCCTTGTTTTTTGGACAGTCAGGGAAATTGTCGTTGTGCTATTCTGTGCAAAAGCAATCATCCTCAACCATATTTAGAAATCCTTAAGTAAAGGGACAGAGAAGGACACCTGAAGGTAGCCCTTATTGCTTTTTTCCCATCTCCCTGCAGGCCATCTATTAGAATGTCTGGAAGGCAAACAAGGAGAGGCAGACAGTCAGGAGGCAATAAAAGAGGGCAAGCAGGCTCTGTGTCTGGGGGCAACAGTGCTGGTCGTGGACGCGGTGCATTGTCATCAGCACATGGCCATGGGACACGCTTGTCCTTTTTTTCGGCAGCTGGACATGTTGAGCCACATCATGCCGAAGACTTGGTAGAGTGGATGACCAAGCCCTCCTCCTCCTCCTCCTCCTCCTCCTCTCTCACCCAGGCTCAGGGTACTGGCAAAGCAGCTGCCAAAGCATCCTCTTCCCTGGTATCAATGTCAGACTCATCATCAGTCACTCCTTCCCTAGACCCACCATGTCCTCCTCCTGAGGAGTCCCCCGAACTGTTTGAGCACAGTGTTGGGTACATGCTCCAGGAGGATGCCCAGCGTTTCGAAGGGTCTGATGATGAAACCCAGCTACAGGAAGGCAGTAGGGTGAGAGCAGACAGAGGGGATGCTCAAGAAGGACACCAATCTGGCAGTCATGTTCCAGCAGCTGCAGCATACTGCCAGATTGGCTCCAGTGATGAGGAGGGAGGGGATGATGAGGTCACTGACTCCACGTGGGTGCCTAATAGGAGAGAGGAGGAGGAGGAGGAGGAGGATGAGGAGGAGGCACATCTCCAACGAGGCAGGATGCCCTTTGGTGGCCAGCGTAAGGGCAGTACACCGACGGAATCACACCGCAGAGCTCCGCCTGTGCAGGGCGCTGCCTCTGCCCGTCATTCAAAAAGTTCCTTGGTGTGGGCCTTTTTTGAGGCTAGTGCATCAGATCGCACAGCTGCTGTTTGCAACATATGTCTCAAGCGTATATCGCGTGGCCAAAACATCAGCCGCTTGGGTACCACATGCCTGACCAGACATATGTTGACCTGCCATGCAGCTCGTTGGCAAGCCTACCTCAAAGACCCACACCAAAGAACAAAGCGGACCTCTCCTTGCACCGCATCAGCTGGGATCTCCAACCCCACTATAACTTCAGTCCTCTCTGAAACATGCACTGAGAGGAATGAAGGTGTAGAATTAGGTGTGTCACAGCCAAGTACTTGCGGCCACTCTGCTAGCAGTACACCGACGTCCGATTCTAGCAGGCAAATTTCCCTGCCCCAGCTGCTGGACCGTCGAAAGAAGTTCACTCCCAGCCATCCACATGCCCAGCGGTTGAATGCTAGCTTGGCTAAATTGCTAGCGCTTCAACTGCTGCCTTTTCAGTTGGTAGACTCGGCCCCCTTCCGTGAGTTTGTGCAATGTGCGGTTCCTCAGTGGCAGGTTCCCAAACGCCACTTTTTCTCACGGAAGGCTATTCCGGCTCTCTACCGGCATGTGGAAGGCAATGTCTTGGCCTCGCTGGACAGGGCGGTCAGCGGTAAGGTGCATATTACCGCTGACTCATGGTCCAGCAGGCATGGACAGGGACGTTACCTTTCTTTCACGGCCCATTGGGTCACTCTTTTGGCAGCTGGGAAGGATGCAGGACAAGGTGCAGTAGTGTTGGAGGTTGTCCCACCGCCACGCCTCCAAAATGCTACTACTGGTTGTGACACACCTCTCTCCTCCACCCCCTCCTCTTCTTCTTCCTCCATGGCCTCTTCCTGTGGTTTGTCCTATGAACCAGCGGTGCTCCGTAGCCGTTCACGGGGCTACGCAAGTACGCAGGCAAAAAGATGCCATGCCGTGCTTGCGCTGGTGTGTTTGGGGGACAGAAGCCACACTGGGGCAGAGGTCCTGTCTGCTCTGCAGGGCCAGGCCGAGAGGTGGTTGACGCCACGCCAGCTTAAGCCAGGAATGGTGGTTTGCGACAATGGCACCAACCTCCTCTCCGCCCTTCGACAGGGACAACTGACCCATGTGCCCTGTGTGGCTCACGTCCTTAACCTGGTGGTGCAGCGGTTCTTGGGCAGGTACCCGGGCTTACAGGATGTCCTGAGGCAGGCCAGGAAAGTCTGTGTGCATTTCTGCAGATCTTATAATGCCAGTGCTCGCCTGGCTGAGCTGCAAAAGGAGTTGAACCTGCCCAAGAACCGCCTTATATGTGACATGCCCACCAGGTGGAACTCAACGTTGGCCATGCTGCAGCGGCTGCACACGCAGCAGAGGGCCATCAATGAGTACCTGTGCGACTACGGCACCAGGACAGGGTCAGGGGAGCTTGGTTTTTTTTCTCCACGCCAGTGGGGCATGATCAGGGATGCATGCACTGTCCTGGCACCATTTGAGGAGGCCACGAGGATGGTGAGCAGTGACAGTGCATGCATCAGTGACACTGTACCTCTTGTCCACCTGTTGGAGCACACGCTGCGTGGAATAATGGACAGGGCACTTGAGGCAGAACAGAGGCAGGAAGAGGAGGACTTCCTTGCCTCTCAAGGCCCCCTTTACCCAGACAGTGTTCCTTCTGTCCCACCCATCGCACAGGAAGAGGAGGAGGAGGAGGAGGAGGAGGAGGAGGAGGAGGAGGAGGATTGTGTCAGCATGGAGGTGGAGGCTGGCACTCAGCATCATCAGCAGCAGTCTTTTAGGGATGATTTACAGTCCCAAGAAACCAGTGGACTTGTACGTGGCTGGGAGGAGGTGACTGCGGATCATGTCGTCCTTAGTGACCCAGAGGACTCCGGAGCGAATGCCTCAGCAAACCTACGCTGCATGGCCTCCCTGATCCTGCAAAGTCTGCGGAAGGATCCTCGTATTCTTCGGATCAAGGAGAGGGACCATTACTGGCTGGCCACTCTCCTTGATCCACGGTACAAGGGTAAGGTTGCGGACCTTATGTTACCGTCGCAGAGGGAGCAGAGGATGAGACAACTCCGGGAGGCCTTGCAGAAAGGTCTGTGCAACGCGTTCCCAGAGACTGGGAGGTTACAAACTCCTGGTCCTGGACAACGAGTTGCTGAGGCTTCGGCCAGTCAAAGAAGGAGCGGTGGGGAAGGTGGCCGTCTGACCGATGCGTTCAGACAATTCTTTAGTCCGCAGCCCCAAAGTATGATCGGTTCCAGCAACCATCGCCAGCGTCTGATAAACATGGTGCAGGAATATCTAGGGGCAAGGTCAGACTTGGACACCTTCCCCACCGAAAATCCTCTGGCTTACTGGGTCTTGAGGATGGATCACTGGCCAGAGCTTGCACAGTATGCAATTGAGCTACTGGCCTGTCCTGCATCCAGCGTTCTTTCGGAACGCACATTCAGTGCTGCTGGAGGACTTGTCACGGATCACAGGGTGCGCCTGTCCACCGACTCGGTTGATCGACTGACTTTCATCAAGATGAACCAGTCTTGGATCACCACCAGCTACCACACACCTGATGCTGATATAACAGACTAATTGATTTTAACATGTCACATCCCTTCAAGACTGATGCTGATGCTGAGTGCCTGTGCTGTTATGTTGACTGGCTATCCTCCTCCTCCGAGTCCTCAATGATACGATTGATGATGATAGCTTGGAAGATCATTTTTGTTTATGGGTGCCGCCACCAGTGGCTAAGGCCCAATTTTTCAGCCCCTGTTTTACAGGGGCGTGTACTTACAATTTTTTTAGCAATAATTTGCCATAGGGCTCATTGCTGTGCTCCAAGTACAGTATCTGTGAGGGGTTGGAGTGTTGTGGCACCAGTGCCTAAGGCCCAATTTTTCAGCCCCTGTTTAACAGGGGCGTGTCATTACAATTTTTGAAGCAATACTTTGCAACAGGGCTCATTGCTGTGCTCAAAGTACAGTATCTGTGAGGGGTTGTAGTGTTGTGCCACCAGTGCCTAAGGCCCAATTTTCAGCCCCTGTTTAACAGGGGCGTGTCATTACAATTTTTGAAGCAATACTTTGCAACAGGGCTCATTGCTGTGCTCCAAGTACAGTATCTGTGAGGGGTTGTAGTGTTGTGCCACCAGTGCCTAAGGCCCAATTTTTCAGCCCCTGTTCAACAGGGGCATGCAATTACAATTCTTGATCTAATAATTCACAGCAGGGCCCATTGCTGCACCCACCAAGAGTAACTCTGAGGGCTTACAGTGTTGTGGCAACGCCACCACCACCACCACCACCACGAAAGGCCCAATTTTTAAGCCCCTGTTCAAAAGGGGCATGTAATTACAATTCTTGATCTAATAATTCACAGCAGGGCCCATTGCTGCACCCACCAAGAGTAACTCTGAGGGCTTACAGTGTTGTGGCAACGCCACCACCACCACCACCACCACGAAAGGCCCAATTTTTCAGCCCCTGTTCAAAAGGGGCATGTAATTACAATTCTTGATCTAATAATTCACAGCAGGGCCCATTCCTGCACCCACCAAGAGTAACTCTGAGGGCTTACAGTGTTGTGGCAACACCACCACCACCACCACCACCACCACCACCACGAAAGGCCCAATTTTTCAGCCCCTGTTCAACAGGGGCATGCAATTACAATTCTTGATCTAATAATTCACAGCAGGGCCCATTGCTGCACCCACCAAGAGTAACTGTCAGGGCTTACAGTGTTGTGGCACCAGCACCACCATCAAAGCCCCAATTTTTACTACCACTGTTCAACAATTATATGTAATTAAAATTCCTGATATAATAGTTGACAGCAGGGCGTTCCAGCACCAACCAAGAGTAACTGTGAGTGCTTACAGTGTTGTGCCAACACCAACAACTAAGGGGCCTATTTCTGCAGAGTATATACGGCAGGTCCCTACTTTCAAACATCCAACTTACAAACGACTCCTACTTGCAAACGCAAGAAGACAACAGGAAGTGAGAGGAAATCTACCCCTAGGAAGGAAAATTCTCTCCTGTAAGAATAAATATAGGAGAAAGGTGTCTCCTCTGTACTGATGCTTTATCAGCAATCCTTGTTTCAAGAAAAACACCACATTTCAAAAACAGTTGTCATTGGGACGGAAAGTGAGGTGAAATGTTCTGAACAGGGGCACAGACAGCAAAACAAATGTTACAGGGGTGATAACCCTTACCTATGTTTTCCAAAAAGTTTAAAAATAGATTTTTGGGCTGGAGCTACACTTCAACAATGTACCTGTTCAAAATTACAAACAGATTCTACATAAGAACAAACCTACAGTCCCTGTCTTGTATGCACCGCCTGTATACGGCTGTTCAGAGTATATAGGGCCTTTTTTATTTTATGTGCGGGGTTCCCCTTAATATCCATACAAGACCCAAAGGGGCTGGTAATGGGCTGGGGTAGGGGGGGGGGTCATGGGGTAGCTATGCCATTTTTCTTAAAGATTTTCATCCATATTACCGGGACCAGACATTACATTAAAGCCGCAAGCAGTTTTAAATGGCTTTTTTTTCCTTTAGAAGTGTCATTTTGTGCAGGGACAGTTCTAAACACGGGAAACACGTGGCACTTCACAGGCATACTTTAGACACCCCCCAGGTACGATATTTAAAGGAATATTTGACTTTTTTTTTTCACTTTATGCATCATTAAAATGACTGCTCCCGAAAAACGACCGTTTTTAAAACTTCTTTTTGCATTGATACATGTCCCCTGGTGCAGAACCCGGGTTCCCAAACCCTTTTTAGGACAATAACATGCATAATAGTTGTTATAATTAGCACTTTAGAATTCGAACGTTCGCATCCATTGTATTTAATAGGGTTCTAATGTTCGTACGAACTTTCGGACCGTTCGCGGGTTCTGGTGCGAACCGAACCCGGGGGTGTTCGGCTCATCACTACTTCCCACAGACAGGGACTGCAGACTGGGACATGGGGCATAGGAGAGACTGCAATGATGGGTGCAGTGAGGCTGAATTTGTGGGTACAGTGAGACTGCATTCATGGGCACAGTAAAGCTGCATTTGATGGGCACAGTGATACTGCATTGATGGGCACAGTGAGGCTGCAATGGTGGGTACAGTGAGGCTGCATTCATGGACACAGTAAAGCTGCATTTGATGAGCACAGTAGGCTGCATTTATGGGCACAGTGAGGCTGCATTTATGGGCACAGTGAGGCTGCAATGATGGGCACACTGAGGCTGCAATGATTGGCACAGTGAGGCTGCATTCATGAGCACAGTGAGGCTGCATTTATGGGCACAGTGAGGCTGCAATGGTGGGCACAGTGAGGCTGCAATGGTGGGCACAGTAAGGCTGCATTAATGGGCACAGTGAGGCTGCAACTATGGGCACAGTGAGGCTGCATTGCTGGGCACAGTAAGGCTGCATTGATGGGCACAGTGAGGCTGCATTTGATGGGCACCGATGAGGCTGCATTTGATGGGCACTGGTGAGGCTGCATTGAGCTCTTGTGTCTGCAGCCTCTGACCATCTCCTGTATCATGTCTGCAGTCTCTGAGGGAGTCTGGAGAGGAGTCAAGAGTGGGAGCACCGCCGGGATGGGGGTCATGGGAGAAGTCAGGTATGTGCGGACTGTAGAGACTATATAGGATAAAACCAGAGCCACCGAGCTGGAGCCGACTGACTGAGCCATGCATGGCGCACCTGAGAGGGGGTTAGTGACAGCACCGCTAGGCACGGTGCACCTGAGGGGGGTCACTGATGTAAGGGGGGAGTGAATACGATAATGTAAGGGGCACTTGATGATTGACCACTTTTAACTGGAATTTTCGTTCATATATATAAAGCCCTATGGGATTTCATATCTGTCTTCTCTATATATAATACACTCTTCAAATGTGCTTTAAAATGTATGGTTTTCCCTTTCATGAACAAGAAAATTATGACGTTATGCTGTTACGCTGGTATTAAAATGCTGTGGGGCTGGTATGAAATGGAGAGGGTGGGGGGTGATGATTGAAGGGTTGATTGCTTTTCATTTAAAGAAGCTGTAGTACCAGAGCTGAGCAGAAAGGACATAAATGAAGGGGGGGTTTTAGCTAATAGAAGAGGCATCAGCACAAGCGACACATCTTGCTGCCTGTTGGTTATGTCCCTTGTACTAATTTCTGTATCTTTATTTTGACTGCACTTATTCTTTAAAGTGATTGTAAAGGCTGCTGTTTTTTTTTTTTTTTTTAAAAACAACAAACACTATACTATACAAATGCAATAAATAAAGCTGCGCAAAAACTGTGAAAAAAAAGCACTTCTCTGGTAAGAAAAAATGCCCAGAGCTCAGTCTCTACAATAAAGGCGAACAACTGGTTAAAAAAATATTCGGAATGATGCCAGACTAATGATTCACCAATGTTATAGAAAAAAGTCCTGTTAATAAAAACAAAAAACTGAATCCTCAAGAAAATGTCCAACAAAGTAATATAAATATAAGTCTCCTAGATCACTGTCGGTGACTTCAAACTTCCGAACACCCAATAGAAAAGTGCTGTTACTCTGATAGACAAAGGTTCCACCACCATTAGAGTTTACTGCCGCTTACTGGAACAACTGATCCCTTCAGAGATCAGTAAAAGCAGATAGCTGTTATCCCTTGCCAGGGTCTCTGAATGGGTCTGTCAATCTGAACTCCTCCACTAGATTACACGCCAGTCCTCTCTATATAGCCCGGATTTCACAGTGCCAATGGAAAAGAAAGCCACCATAGCGTAATCCAGTTTAAAATGACATTTAATAAAAAATAAAATTACACTTACAATTCTTCATAAGTATAAAGGCGTGTGGTACAATATCGTAGCCGGCCGGCTAAAAGCAGCCCATTCCTTCCGGACTCTTGGTATGTCTGTGATGTCAGCACGCTGCTCCTCCCTACGTCGTTTCGTCACAGATGACGTCGTCCTGGGGCACGGGCGGCGTGCTGACCCACCACCATATATACTGTGCATACAACAGAAACGCCCAGATCTGATCTCCCAGCATCGCTGCCGAATAAGTCGCCATTTTAGCAGTGGGCAACATTGCCCATAAGTATGATAGTCCATACTCTGCTATTCTGGCTCATTATCTTCGCCAATTATTGAACTTACAAAGATCAGAAAGTTGTCATAAAATAAATGAATAAGAAAAAAAAAAACTACGTCAAAAATGGAAATTTGCGTCTTGCGGATTGGTGGTGCCTCGCGTCGCCTCCATTTTCAACATAAAAATATTTGGTTTAGGAAGTCCAAAAACCTTGATTCCTGTGTTGGTGCATGGAAATCATAATGGGGCCATATTTCACTTTAAAAGTACATGTGTGTCACTAATTATATGATACTCCTATTTACCACTATATTGAAATAATACTAGAGACCCCTACTGGATATGTCCAGTACTGCATTTAGACAGCCAAATGGACAAATTATGTGATATAAAAATGTCAGCTAATTGAATAAAATATGTAAGGAAGAAAAATCCCTGCTACAAACAATATTGTTAGGCTGGTAAGGAACACATATTCTTGGAAATCCGTGAACAATGCCATGCTCACGGGGATTAACGGGGAATCTACCCCCTTGGTGGAAGAATCCCATCAAGCGTAGCAAAGCCACCAAAGTCCTGATACATGTAAAGATGGTTGAACCTCACGATTACATCTCACCGATTGCTACAGCAATGCAATCCCATGAGGTTTCTAACAACCTTATAAAAAGAAAGAAAAGGGTATATAAAGGAAAAAGCCAGTAACTCTCCCCAATGACAATATATGGGGAGGGAGAAAGTTATTGAACTCCCATTCCAAAAATGTCATTAAAGATTGTGGTTTTTAATACCAAATCTACTCCCTCTATATTTATATATACTAGCCCTATGGTGAAACCTGGGAACATATTCTCAAAAACAAGTGGTCAGAACTAACCCCAAGCAGCGACTGGGAAATCAGATCTAGTTCACAAGTCACCTATTGAACTACCAAGAATAGCGACATGAAGAATATGGAACCATAAGAATGCTCTAAGCGTTATCTATAAATGCGTTCACATCTATATCTATGTTGAGGCCATAGGGAGTATAACAACGCACCCTATGTATCCATGCCATTTCCATCCTAGATATTTCCCTTACTAGAGAGCCACCCCTCCAATGAGGACTATACCTATCAATCCCCAGAAACACTGTGCCTGCTGGGTTACGCTGATGATATAGATCATAGTGCCTTGACACTGAGTGGTCTTTGAATCCACTTTTAATGTTGGCAATATGCTCACCCAAACGTACTTGCATGGATCTTTTTGTTCTGCCTATGTATTGTATCCCACAGGGACTATACTATACAACACTATACAACAAATACTATACTATTGCACAGAGCGGCCTCAAACCTCCTCTTCTGGAGTCCCCTGCTGGTGCTTCTGGCTCCCCTCTTCTCTGAGTGCACCCATAGCAAGAGACCACTCGTGCAGGCTTGTGAGCTTCTTTGTTTTTTTTCTTTTGCAATATTACAATGCTTTTTCTTTAAAAGTTTTTCTTAAACGTTTAACAAAATGTCAATCCAGTGCACACAAAAAACACATTAAAGCCACAACTCTGCATTCCCTGAACCTCCTCCCATCTCCATATCCCCAATTATTACCAAAATATTCAAAATATAGACTTCAGGTTTGTCTTTGTCCAGTGGCTGGACAGCATATGAGTAGATTGATTAGGCCACATTATAAGAGGGAGAGACAAGACAGGTTTTAAGAAACAACCAGAATTAGGTCCTTCTGGAAAAGGATGTTCAACCTGATCCAAAAGGTGACAGATCTCCAGGTCCCAAAAACCCCTGATGTAGCCCTCCTTAACGCTACTATCCCAAAGGCTCACAAACCCAACCGCACATTGATCCGTTTCATCTTACTAGGCGCCAAGCTTACGATAGCCAAGGCTTGGAAACAGCCCAGGGTCTCCTTTATGGCTGCCAAACGTAAAATATCAAGGATTATGTCTCAGGAGAAGTTGACCAGCATATTACTGGACTCAAAAGTTCAGTTCAAATCTACCTGGGAACCCTGTGCCCATCATATGGGTATTGCACTTACCCCTGAGGTACAGACATAACAAATACGCTTCTCTACTTCACATTCAGCTGACATCCTGTTGATTGGCTTCTCACCCTTCTCCCCTCTTTTCCATTCTCCTCTCTGTCACCCCCCCTGTATAAGACTAAGTACCTCCAGGTCCTTAGGTCAAAGGGCCCTCCCCTCGGGGCATATAGGCTAGGCACCTATTTCATCCTACTATAACTGATACTCATAGTCTGCCTATGGTGACAGACTTACTCTGGGTTCTCGGGGATGGCTTTCCGGGCACAGTATGCTCCCCTTAGGGGTGCCGGGTGAGCCTCCCCGAACCCCGGGTACAGGTATCCTAGTAGTGTGAGTGAACTGCGGAAATTTTAGTATCGCCTTAGACCTTCTTGCCTAAACATATGTTAACTGCTTTTTGTATCTGTAAAATGTAGGCTCTTTCAATGCCTCGTAAAAATTCTGTATTTCTTATATGACTGTTTTGCTTTTTAAACAAATAAAAAATCTTTGAAAGTAAAAAAAAAAATAAGAAACATGTCTATACTTACCTGCTCTGTGCAATAGAATTGCACAGAGCAGCCGCGAACCTTCTGTTTTCAGGTCTCCTGACGGCGCTCCTGGCCCTTCCCCTCGGTCCAGTGCCCTCATGGGAAGCCGCTTGACATAGTTGGAAAAAGAGACCAAAAACTCTCGATCCCGAAAGATATCGCACAGGAATTTGGGGAGTATTACTCCTCATTGTAAAATTTAGCACCTCCCTCTTTGCCTCACTCGTCTCTAGATGAATATCTAGCCTCCTCACAACTAGCCCGATTACCATCTCCGGCTCGAATAAAATTAGAAGCACCCATTACATCCGAGGAAATATTTACAGCAATACAAACGATAAAACACGGAAAGGCTCCTGGACTAGACGGTTTTTCTATACAATACTTTAAAAGTTTCTATCCTTTATTAAGCCCATACATGACCAAATTATTTAATGCGATTGGACAGGAATCTACCTTTACACCAGATACATTAAGAGCACACATCACGATTCTGCTAAAGGAAGGTAAAGACCTGATGTGCTGTAGTAGTTACCGACCGATATCTTTATTGAACACAGATTTAAAGATATTTACAAAGACTCTAGCCATTCGATTACAACCCCATGTGTCTCAGTTAGTACACTTAGATCAAGTGGGATTTATTCCCAAACGTGAAGCAAGCAAGAGATAGTACCATTAAAGTACTAAATTTAATTCAACAAGCAAACCAATTAAAAAACCCTAGTGTGTTTATAAACACGGATGCGGAAAAAGCTTTTGATAGGGTGAATTGGAGATTTATGTTAGGAGTACTGAGACACATGGGGCTTGGGAATCGGATGTTACAGTGGATAACTGAACTGTATTCGAAACCACAAGCTACGGTTAAGGAAATTGAGTATACTCTAAAATATTCCCGATTTCAAATGGGACCCGCCAGGGGTGTCCCTTATCGCCACTCCTATTTGCTCTGACACTAGAACCCTTATTGAATAGGACCAGACAGAACCCTGACATTGTGGGAATAAGAATAGGAGGAGAAGAATATAAGGTATCAGCTTATGCTGATGACTTACTGTTTTCTTTAGCCTCTCCACAAATATCATTGCCCAATCTGCTGAAAGAAATAGAACATCACGGAGCTCTGTCTGGCTTCAGGATAAATTATAGTAAGTCGGAGGCTATTGGAGTGGCGATGCAGGGACACCTAAGTAGAAACCTTCAATACAACTTTAAATTTAGATGGACGACGGCGCGTGCGCGGCTTTCTGGCATGGCGGACATGTTCTGAGTGAGCTCCGGGTCCCCGCCGCTCTTCGTGACCCCCGCACAGTTACATTAGCTTCAAATCGATTCGGGGGTAAGCCTGATACTTCACCCAACTCCCTGGGTGCCCCATGGGAAAGATTGGCCAGCAGCAGCGCAACTACAATCCGCTGTTTGGGCCGCGAACTGGGTCGGAGATGGACCGCTTCATTACTAGGCCGCAATCCGCGGCCTCGATTTCGCAAGCAGATCCCTTTCCTGCGATGGATCCGTTCATGGACACGGAGAAAGCGGGACTCCCTGGGCCTACGAATGCACCGATAGTGAGCCCCGCCACACAGACACCTCAGGAGATCCTCACTCCTGACATTTTGGACGAAAAATTAGATTCCAAGCTGCAGCTCCTGCTCCTACAAATCACCCGGAACATTGCGGCGGAGGTAAGCATAATCTCAGCGGAACTGAGGGGGGAAATCACTCAAATTGGGGAACGTACTGCTGCCCTGGAACATAAGTTTGACGAAATGGTGAACTATGTGCAGGCCATTGAGGAAGAAAACTACAATCTCAAACACTCTGTCTCCCAATTGCAGCTTCAGCAGGAAGATTTAGAGAACAGGGAGAGGCGCCAAAACCTTCGCTTCCGTGGTATCCCCGAGACGGTGGGGGATTCCTCCCTGCGCCCATATCTCTTGGGGCTCTTTAATGTTCTAGCTCCCTCAGTAGTAGATGTGGATTGGCGTCTAGACAGGGCCCATCGCTCCCTAGGCCCAAAACCCCAGACGGGTGCCAGACCCAGAGATGTAATCGTGAGGTTTCATTATTATGACAGTAAAGAGGCCCTGACCTTGGCCACACGTAACAAATCTCAACTTACGTACAAGGGGGCGAAGCTACAGATCTTCAGTGATCTTTCCCCCATTACTCTGGCAAAGAGGAGAAACTTGCGTCCGATTACAACTCATCTGCAGTTACACAAGGTCCTCTACTACTGGGGCTTCCCCTTCCGCCTCATTGTGTCTAAGGATGGTGTCCAGCATAGTCTGCGTGACCTACAAGAGGGTGAAGCATTTATAAAAAGCCTTGGCCTCCCACCTCTGCCTGAAGAAGACCCTCACCTTGCTCCTGCTCAAGCTCGTCCTTTCCCGTCCACACCCAGTCGCCCTTGGACCCCTGTGAGGGGCCAATCGAGGAAACATCTCTCCACCCCTCAACGCCCAAGATCCTCCAGACAACCTCCTTGATTTACTTTATGGGGATCCCCATTTACTGCTCTTGTTTCTCCTTGTTTAGTCCTTGGAAGGTTTTCCGCTGCAAACTGGACTCTAGTTTTGGAAAATTACCCCCCCCCACCTATGTGGGGGGGGGGTTCTTGGTATCTGTCCCACGGGGCAATAATGTTCTGACGTTTTTTCTTCTCCTTTTTGGTTCATGTTTTTTTTTTTTAGCAACATTTTTTCAGACTTGATGCTCTTGTGAAGAACTTTCTTTTTCCTAAGAAGATGCGGCGGGCCCAACCCTGTTCCAAGACTTTCATGCTGGAGGCCCCCGTGCGCCCCTACTGGCCCCTTGACATTGTTCAGGGCCCCCTGAGTTGTCAAAACATCTCAGGCTCTCAATTAATGTTTTTTCTTTTTTTTCTGTTGTTCATATACTTTTTCATCTGGTTTTGCCTTATTGAATATACGCTCATATGTCAGTTCTGTTGGTCGAGGTCCTTTTTTTCCTGGTTTTTCCTTTTTTTCCTTTTTTATGTTTTTTTTATTTTGCCTAAGGTATACTGGTACTTCCTAAGGTATCAAAAGATCATGGAACTTTATTATACTTCTGTATGTTCACCAATTCTTTTTCCAGGTTGTCCAAGAAAATGTCCTTGTAACTTCTATTTGCAAACACAGGCTGCTTTGTTACGAATATATCTATGTCTCTGAGAATTATGTCCTATAACGTAAAGGGCCTGAACTCTGTTCGAAAACGCTGGGTTGCTTTGAAGGAGTTCAGATCCTCAGGGGCTGATATAGTCATGCTCCAGGAGACCCATTTTAAGGCTAGTGGATCCCTAAAATTTGCTTCTAAGTTTTATCCTAACTCCTTCCTTGCCTCTGATTCCACTGGCAAGGCAGGAGTTGCTATCCTGATTAAAAAATAATGTCCCATCAGGGTCAAGAATACACATTCTGACCCCCATGGAAGGTTCCTTATCTTGGATTGTGACTATATGTTCTCCTCTTTTACCTTAGCCAACATTTATGCCCCTATCACCGGTCAGGTTGACTTTCTGACTAAGGTTTTTGATCTACCTCAGTGTCGCCCCCAACCCTTCATGATAGTGGGGGGAGATTTCAATCTCGTCATGTCCCCTACTAGAGACAGGAAAACTGTTCTTCATGGTACGCTGTCAAGAAAGATAGTTTCCACAGCTAGGTCCTTTCGTAGATGTATTAGATCCCACCAATTATTTGACTCATGGAGGATTAAACACCCTTCCGCTAAACAGTTTACTTTCTATTCCATGGCCCATAAAATGTTCTTTCGTTTAGATCATTTCTTTGTCTCAGCCCCACTCATCCCCCACATTATTGAATCTGACATATCCCCCATTACTTGGTCTGATCATGCCCCTATCACTATAGATGTTAAGCTGTCTCAAACCCCTTCTAGGTCTTGTCACTGGCGGTTGAACGATCAGCTCCTTCAATCTGAACTTTCCCGCACAACATTAGCAGCCGCCCTGAAGGAGTTTTTCCTACTTAATTTAGGATCAGTTGAGGATTTTTCCACGCTGTGAGAAGCTCACAAAGCGGTCTTCCGTGGTGTGTGCATCGCGGAGGGTACTCGCCTGAAAAGGGACAGGAACAGCCTCCTGAAATCTTTGACGGCTACCCTTGGGTCAGCCGAACGTAAGCTTCTGTGCAAACCCACAGTGTCGAAACTACGCAATGTTGTGTCTCTTAGGGAACAAATTAAATCATTACATCTGGGTAAGGCAGCTAGATCTTTCCTATGGACTAAACAAAAGTTTTATGAATTCTCCAACAAACCTCACAGGATGTTGGTCAACAAGCTTAGGCCACGCCCATTCCATTCATTTCCAGATTTTCTCCTCTGAGCTGATGGAACTAGGACCCATTGCCCTCTCGAGATGTCTAAGATCTTTGGTAGCTTCTACCGGAAGGTTTACAATTGTCTTACATCCGAAAATCACTTCAATTTCACGCTGGAAAAATTCAAAGATTTCTTTACAGACCTTAAACTCCCCAAAATTTCCACATCAAATCTAGCTGAACTGAATACTCCCATAACTACTGAGGAACTTCATAATATTCTTAAGGAACTCCCACTTCATAAATCTCCAGGCCCTGATGGACTCCCCTATTCCTATTATAAAACTTTTGAAGATATCTTGTCTCCTCATTTACTGTCCCTCTATGGACAACCCCCACACTCTCAGTTTTCACACTCCTATATCTCTGTAATACCTAAGCCGGGTAAGGATTCCTCTTCCCCTGACAATTATAGGCCTATAGCACTTTTAAACTCAGATTACAAGATTTTCACCAAAATCCTTGCGTCTAGATTATCCAAATTTATCCCCAAATTGATCAATAGGGATCAAGTGGGTTTTGTCTCAGCTAGACACGCTGGTGACAATACTCGCCGCACTGTAGATTTGATTGATCTTTTGAACAGATCCTCACATCAAGCATTAGTTCTCAGCCTAGATGCGCAAAAAGCGTTTGACAGACTGAGCTGGCCCCATATGTTCTCGACACTCCTGGTTTATGGTTTCAAAGGTCCTTTTTTAAATGCATTACATGCGTTATACTCTCAAGTTTCGGCACAGGTTCAAATGTCTTCTTTCCTGTCGCCTTGCTTCCCCATGACCAATGGTACTCGCCAGGGCTGCCCTCTATCCCCATTGTTTTTTATATTATGCTTGGAGCCCTTGGCTGAGGCCATTCGTTCTCATTCGGACATTCGTGGGGTTGTGATGCGACAGAGGGAATACAAACTTTCGCTATTTGCTGATGACATTCTGCTTACTATCACCCACCCATTGCTATCCCTCCCATCTCTGCATAACCTCCTTGACTCCTTCGGTGCTATTTCTGGTTATAAAGTTAACACTACGAAAACTGAGGCCCTTCCTATCCACATCCCTCCCACGTTATTGTCCCAACTTATGACCTCTTATCGTTATAAGTGGTGTTCCACCTCCCTTAAATATTTAGGGGTTCATCTCACTCCTACGTATTCCACTCTATATTCAGTAAATTTTCCTCCCTTATTTTCATACATCTATAAATCACTACAAAATTGGGCCAAATATCCTATCTCCCTTCTAGGGAGAATCAATGTATTGAAAATGTCCATTTTGCCACGGCTATTATATTATTTTGAGACATTGCCAGTCGCTATACCCTTGTCTCAACTTAAATCTCTCCACAGATCCTTTTCAAATTTCATTTGGAATGGCAGGGCTCACCGCATTCCCAATTCCGTGGTTTTGGCACCGAGATCCAGGGGGGGCCTGGGGGCTCCAGATATTCTTAAATTTTATTATGCCACCCACCTTAGGACGATAGCTTCCTGGTCTACCCTACACGCCCATAGCCATTGGTCTGATATAGAGAAAGGAGTGCTTTACCCGGTTCATCCTTGTTCCTTGATTTGGTCTCTTTCCCCTCACATAGACCCCATTTATAGACATCAGTGTACGGCCCCTATGAACTTCACTCTATCGATATGGAATAAATGCCTTAACCACTTAACGACCGCCCACTGTAAATATTCGTCGGCAGAATGGCACCGACAGGCAGAATCACGTACATATACGTGATTGCCTTTGTATAGTTGGGGGGTCCGATTGGACCCCCCTTCTTTACAGTGGGTGGTCGTTTTACCTTCGGGAGCGATCCGGCATGAGGGGACGGCCGTTCGATTCCGGCCCCCCCCCTCTCGATCGCTCCCGGCGAATGAGAGAGCTTCCCCTGCCTGTGTACTGTTTACACAGGCAGGAGGAAGTGATGTCATCTCTCCTGCGGCGCTCACATATACCGAGCGCCGTACAGGAGAAGATGCAAGTTAGTGCACAAAACAGCACACTGACACCAGGACACATAGGCACATAAATCGCCTCCCCCAGGCCCCCCCAGACACCCCAGATCACCCCTCAGCCCCCAGTCACAGTGTCACTGATTGCAGTGACCATTTATTTAGTGATCACTGCAATCAGTGACATTTGTGACTGTAAAAGTGTCACTACTGTGACAGCAGGAAGGTAAAGTCACCTGGTTGCATCCAGGGGGGTAGATATATTTCTCCCAGATTCAGGCTTTATGCCGACTTATACAACTAGGGAGGGAGTTGATGAAGCCCAGCTGAGGCTAGTGGGCTCATGGATGATTCATACCTCTAGGGAGAGTGCTGGGCGTCGTGCAGGCAGGGAGTTGATGAGACCAGCTGAAGCTTGTCAGCTCGTTTAAGGCCTCTATAAAAACTCCCAGCTTCATTAGGTGTTTGCTCATGCCTGGAACCAGACCTGTGTGGACTGTCTAGGGAGAGTGAACCCCTGTGCGTTGAGACAAAGCCTGTGTGGCTATTTGTTTGGACATTTACTAAACCAGGGACTTAGGGACTAGGACAGCACCAGGCTGATCCCAGTTGTTAGTTAGGAAACCTGCATGTTTAGTCAGAGGTCAAGCTGACCAGGGTTTATTTTGTTTATGTTTCTTTTTGCTTTGCTGTGTTTTTTTGTCACTGTAAATAGAGAAATAAACCGCACCTTTTTGATCTTGAAAACCACAACCTCCGTCTGCTGGGCCTGTTTTTGTGTGGGGAGCCCATCCAGGGGATCACACACACCCGCTGCCGAGCTAACCCCTCCACAGTTGGTGGAGAACCAGTGGCAGTTTTTTTTAAGCCAGCATGGAGGAGATACTGAAACAGCTGGCTCTAGCAAATGCCAATCAACAGCAGACAAATGCAGGTTTGCAAAAGAGCCTTGCAGCTCAACAACAGAGCTTCGCAGCCCAGCAGCAAGCTCATCAACAGAGCCTTGCAGCCCAGCAGCAATCTGAGGCCCGCTTCATAGACCTGTTACAGAAGCAAGAGCAGAGACTACAACAAATGGAAGCAGTAATGCAGCAACGTCCGCAGACCAGTGAGGAAAGCCGTCCCACTAATACCGCGTCCTTTGGGGTGAGTCGTTTATTGACAAAAATGACTGGAGAGGATGATCCAGAGGTATTTTTGACCACATTTGAAAGGACTGCTGAAAGAGAAAAGTGGCCTGAGGAGCAGTGGGCTGGACTGGTGGCTCCTCTGTTAACTGGTGAATCGCAGAAGGCTTACTATGACCTAGAGCCTGACCAAGCAAAAGACTATGTGATGCTAAAAGCTGAAATATTGGCAAGGCTGGGTGTCACCCAGGCTGTCCGGGCTCAGCGTGTGCATAACTGGACTTTCCAGCTTGGAAAACCCCCCAGGTCTCAAATGTATGATCTCATTCACCTGAGCAGGAAGTGGCTACAGCCAGAGACTTTGTCCGCACCAGAGATTGTGGAACGTGTTGTAATGGATCGGTTTTTGAGAGCTCTTCCTACTGCCATCCAAAAGTGGGTAAGCCATGGAGACCCAGAGACGGCCGGTGGTCTTGTGGATCGTGTAGAGAAATACTTGGCTACAGAGAACCTGACGGCCTCTTCCAGAGACTCTCGGACTTTCCACCCTAAGACCAGACCATCCCCAGGGGCGGATAAGAGGATTCCAAGGGGTGAGGGTGGAGAGAGTGAGAGGGTGGGAGCTCTACCCAAAGTTTGGCGAGAACAGCCTGGGAAGTCAGGGGCTCAAGAGGCAGCCAAATGGATTGTTTGCTACCGCTGCCGGCAAGCGGGACATATTGCAGCAAATTGCCCGGTTGTGGAGGAACCCATGCACTGTGACTTTCTGACGGACAGACGTCAGTCGCTGTGTGCGACAGTCGCATGCACTGCCATTCGGGGAACTGAGAAACATTTATGCAAAATGTGTATTAATGGTAGAAATGTTGTGGTATTACTGGATTCAGGTAGCCTTGTGACCCTGATAAAGGCTGAATTAGTTAAAACAGAGGTCTCTGGGAATAGCAAGGTAGCTGTTATTTGTGTGCATGGGGACACCCGAGAGTATCCAGTGACTACAGTGTGTTTCAAGACCCCCAAAGGTACCCTCTCTCATCCAGTGGGGTTAGTATCTCAATTACCGCATGATGCCATTGTGGGAAGGGATTTTCCGAAGTTCTGGGAACTGTGGGATGATCCTGAGCCCCCCACTGGTGCCCCTATGTACCAGGAAGGTGATAGCCAGAACTCCTCTGAGAGTGGTGAGGACTCTCCAGAATTTCCCTTGTCAGTATTGGCAGGCGAGACTCAAGAAACTGGAGAGGAGCCCACCTCCTCAGACGAAAACCTACCGTCTGTGGAGTTTTCTGATCTTGAGGTTGACAGGGAAAATTTTGCCACAGAACAGTTAAAAGACCCCACCCTAATAAAGGCACGGGAAAACGTAGTGGAAATAGATGGCGAGTTAGTGAACCCAGATAATACCTGCACTTACCCATACTTCAGCGTAGAGAAGGACCTACTGTATCGGGTGGCAAAAAGGGCAGAAGAAACCGTTGAGCAGCTTGTGGTGCCCAAACCTTACAGGAAGTTGGTGTTGGAGTTGGCCCATGGGCACATTCTTGGAGGTCATCTGGGGACAGAGAAAACCCGAGAGAGGGTATTACAGAGATTCTATTGGCCTGGGGTGATGAAGGACATAGAAAATTATTGTTCCTCCTGCCCTGTGTGTCAGAGGTCGGCCCCGATGCCACATTTCCGTAGCCCGCTGGTCCCTCTACCCATCATTGAGGTCCCGTTTGAGAGGATCGCAATGGATTTGGTAGGTCCTATAATCAAGTCCGCTAGGGGGCACCAGTACATATTAGTTATAATGGACTATGCCACCCGTTATCCAGAAGCGATCCCTCTCCGAAATACCTCGGCCAAAACCATAGCCAAAGAGCTATCTCTTGTTTTTAGCCGGGTGGGTATTTGTAAAGAACTGCTTACGGACCAAGGTACACCCTTTATGTCCCGGGTTATGAAAGAGCTGTGTAAATTGTTCAAAGTGACGCAATTGCGTACGTCTGTGTATCACCCCCAAACCGATGGGCTGGTTGAAAGATTCAACAAAACCCTAAAACAAATGTTGAAGAAAGTGGTGGATAGAGATGGAAAGGATTGGGACTGTCTACTTCCTTATTTGATGTTTGCTATTAGGGAGGTGCCCCAATCCTCTACGGGATTCTCCCCCTTTGAGTTACTGTATGGGAGACACCCAAGAGGGCTGTTGGATATTGCCAAGGAAACTTGGGAAAGTGAGAGTTCTCCCCACAGGAGTGTGATTGAGCATGTCGCCCTGATGCAAGATCGAATTGCACAGGTAATGCCCATCGTGAAGGAACATTTGGCCCAAGCGCAGTTGGCACAGCAGAGAGTGTACAACCGTGGAGCCAAGACCCGTACCTTTTCCCCGGGGGATAGGATATTGGTACTTGTCCCTACGGTTGAAAGTAAATTCCTTGCCAAATGGCAAGGCCCCTACGAGATAATGGAAAAAGTGAGCGAAGTGAATTACAAGGTCAGACAACCAGGAAGGCGAAAGCCCGAACAGATCCATCACGTTAATCTGTTGAAAGCCTGGAGGGATAGAGAGTCCCTAGTCGCAGAAACTTGGTCACCAGCTCAAACTGGTTGCGTGATTCCGGAGGTTGGAATAGCAGCCACCTTGTCACAACCCCAACAACAGGAGGTTAAGGAGTTTGTGCTTCGCAACAAGGAGGTGTTCTCTGAGCTGCCGGGACAAACATCTGGGGTAGAGCATGATATTATTACCCCGCCCGGTGAAAGGGTGAAGTTAAAACCCTATCGGATCCCAGAGGCCCGACGGGAGGCAATACGGGAGGAAGTACAGAAAATGCTGAACTTAGGGGTGATAGAGGAGTCCCAAAGTGATTGGTCTAGTCCCATTGTGTTGGTGCCTAAACCGGATGGGAGCTGGCGATTTTGTAACGATTTTCGTCAGTTGAACAAAGTTACAAAATTTGACACCTACCCCATGCCACGTATAGATGAGTTGATCGACCGGCTGGGAACAGCCCGATACATGACGACTCTTGACCTCACAAAAGGGTATTGGCAAATTCCCCTGGCCAAGTCGGCCAAAGAGAAAACCGCATTTGTAACCCCAGACGGGGCGTTCCAATATAAGAGAATGCCGTTCGGGTTACAGAATGCGCCGGCCACATTCCAGCGGAAAATGGACCAGATACTGAGGCCCCATCGGAAGTATGCTGCGGCTTACCTGGATGACGTAATTGTCCATAGCACAGATTGGGCCTCACATCTGCCAAAAGTGCAAGCAGTCCTAGACTCTATCCGGGAAGCGGGGTTTACGGCTAACCCCAAGAAGTGTACCATTGGGCAGGAGGAGGCCAAATATCTTGGGTACACCATTGGCAGGGGAGTAATAAAACCCCAACTCAACAAAGTCGAGGCCATCCAGAGTTGGCCACGTCCCAACAGCAAGAAGCAGGTACGAGCCTTTCTGGGAATCGCGGGTTATTATCGGCGCTTCATTCCCCACTTTGCTTCTAAGGCTGTGCCCCTAACCAACCTGACGAAAGGGAAAGGGTCGGTCATGATTAAATGGACCCCCGAGGCTGAGGCAGCATTCCAATTCTTGAAACAAGCCTTATGTAGCCAGCCAGTGTTGTACTCACCCGACTTCTCTAAAGACTTTGTCGTACAAAGTGATGCGTCAGATGTGGGGTTAGGAGCAGTATTGTCCCAGGTCTGGAACGGGGAAGAGCACCCAGTCATTTACCTCAGCAGGAAGTTGAAGTCCCATGAGGTAAATTACGCCACGGTTGAAAAGGAGTGTTTAGCGGTGAAGTGGGCTCTAGATTCCCTTCGGTACTACCTGCTAGGTAGGCACTTTGACATGGTTACGGATCACGCTCCGTTAAAGTGGATGGCTCAAAACAAGGAGACAAATAGAAGAGTGAATAGGTGGTTCCTGGCCCTACAGGAATTCAACTTCACAGTAAAGCATCGCCCTGGCGTTCAAATGGGGAATGTGGATGCTTTGTCTCGAGTACATGAATGCCTGATTGCTGGTGTTCCAACCCCAAGGTTAAAACAAGAGGGGGGGGTATGTGACAGCAGGAAGGTAAAGTCACCTGGTTGCATCCAGGGGGGTAGATATATTTCTCCCAGATTCAGGCTTTATGCCGACTTATACAACTAGGGAGGGAGTTGATGAAGCCCAGCTGAGGCTAGTGGGCTCATGGATGATTCATACCTCTAGGGAGAGTGCTGGGCGTCGTGCAGGCAGGGAGTTGATGAGACCAGCTGAAGCTTGTCAGCTCGTTTAAGGCCTCTATAAAAACTCCCAGCTTCATTAGGTGTTTGCTCATGCCTGGAACCAGACCTGTGTGGACTGTCTAGGGAGAGTGAACCCCTGTGCGGTGAGACAAAGCCTGTGTGGCTATTTGTTTGGACATTTACTAAACCAGGGACTTAGGGACTAGGACAGCACCAGGCTGATCCCAGTTGTTAGTTAGGAAACCTGCATGTTTAGTCAGAGGTCAAGCTTACCAGGGTTTATTTTGTTTATGTTTCTTTTTGCTTTGCTGTGTTTTTTTGTCACTGTAAATAGAGAAATAAACCGCACCTTTTTGATCTTGAAAACCACAACCTCCGTCTGCTGGGCCTGTTTTTGTGTGGGGAGCCCATCCAGGGGATCACACACACCCGCTGCCGAGCTAACCCCTCCACACTACATTTAGTTTTAGGTCCAGTGTAGCCCCCTAACCCCCCCCCCCTAATAAAGGTTTAACCCCCTGATCACCCCCCAGATAACCCTTTCACCCCCTAGCACCGCCGTCGCTAAGCGATCATTTTTCTGATCGATGTCTTAGCGTCGGTGATGCTGATCGGTAGCCAGTAATTTTTTTTAGGTTCGCCGCAGGTTTTTATAGCGTCGGGTACCCCCATATATTGCCTAATAAAGGTTTAACCCCCTTGATCACCCCCCAGGTAACCCTTTCACCCCCTAGCACCGCCGTCGCTAAGCGATCATTTTTCTGATCGATGTCTTAGCGTCGGTGATGCTGATCGGTAGCCAGTAATTTTTTTTAGGTTCGCCGCAGGTTTTTATAGCGTTGGGTACCCCGATATATTACCTAATAAAGGTTTAACCCCCTTGATCGCCCCCCAGGTAACCCTTTCACCCCTATCACCACTGTCGCTAAGCGATCATTTTTCTGATCGCTGTCTTAGCGTCGGTGATGCAGATCGGTAGCCAGTAATTTTTTTTAGGTTCGCCGCAGGTTTTTATAGCGTCAGGTACCCCCATATATTATCTAATAAAGGTTTAACCCCCTGATCGCCCCCCAGGTAACCCTTTCACCCCCTATCACCACTGTCGCTAAGCGATCGTTTTTATGTTCGTTGTCTTAGTGTCGGTGATGCTGATAGGTAGCCAGTAATTTTTTTTTAGGTTCGTTTTTAGGTTTTTATATAGCGTCAGGTACCCCCATATATTACCTAATAAAGGTTTTAATCCCCTAATTGCCCCTAGTTAACCCTTTCACCAGTAATCACCATATAAGTGTTACGGGTGACGCTGGTTAGTTAGTTTGCTTTTTATAGTGTCAGGGCACCCGCCGTATATAACCCAATAAAGGTTTAACCCCCTGATCGCCCGGCGGGTGATATCAATTAGGTTTTAGCGTCAGAGAGGGTCTGCGTCACACCCCAGGCAGCGTCAGGTTAGTGCCAGTAGCGCTAACACCCACGCGTTAAGCATACACCCCCCTTAGTGGTATAGTATCTGAACAGATCAATATCTGATCTGATCAGATCTATACTAGCGTCCCCAGCAGTTTAGGGTTCCCAAAAACGCAGTGTTAGCGGGATCAGCCCAGATACCTGCTAGCACCTGCGTTTTGCCCCTCCGTCCAGCCCAGGCCACCCAAGTGCAGTATCGATCGATCACTGTCACTTGCAAAACACAACACACATAACTGCAGCGTTCGTAGAGACAGGCCTGATCCCTGCGACTCCAGTGCTGTAGGAGGTGATTTCACCACCACAGTTAAAAAAAAAAAAGCATATATGCCGAAGCATTGGGGCAGCAGGGGCGGAGGAGCGATTTTGCTCCTAATGCTGCGTCCATACGGTCGAAATTCTGACGGAGGCTTGCCCGTGGAAAAGTCTGACCATGTGTACGCGGCATAACTTTTGCGGGAAGATGCCCCCATGCTTCGGCATATATAAATGGTGCATGTATGCCCATCATTAGAAGTGGGTGGATGAAGGGCGGTATTCTAATGGTGGGCATACCCACCGATCAATCTTTTTTTTTCGTTCAGCCAACAGGCTGCATGAAAAAAAAGATTACAATACATGTCCAACAAGGACCAGCAACGTACTGGTATGTTGCTGGACTTTGAATGTTTATACCAGAATGATGCCTGTGGGTTTAGGTATCATCTTGGTATCATTCTTTTCAGCCAGCGGCCGGCTTTCATGTAAAAGCAATCCTAGTGGCTAATTAGCCTCTGGACTGCTTTTACAAGCAGTGGGAGGGAATGTCCCCCCCCCCGGATATAAAAAGCGCCATTGGGAAAGCATTTTATCACACCGATCTTGGTGTGGTCAGATGCTTTGAGGGCAGAGGAAAGATCTAGGGTCCAATAGACCCCAGTTTTTTCAAAAAAGAGTACCTGTCATTACCTATAGCTATCATAGGGGATATTTACATTCCCTGAGATAACAATAAAAATGATAAAAATAAATAAATATGGAAGCAACAGTTTAAAAATAAAATAAAAAAGCAAAATTAATAAAAAAAAAAAAAAAAAAAAAAAAGCACCCCTGTCCTGCCCTGCTCTTGCCCAATGGCGAACGCAAGCGTCGGTCTGGCGTCATATGTAAACAGAAATTGCACCATGCATGTGAGGTATCACCGCGAAGGTCAGATCGAGGGCAGTAATTTTAGCAGTAGACCTCCTCTGTAAATCTAACGGCGTAACCTGTAAAGGCTTTTAAAGGCTTTTAAAAATGTATGTAGTTTGTCGCCAATGCGCGTTTGTGCGAAATTTTAAAGCTTGTCGAGTTTGGTATCTATGTACTCGGCCTAAGATCATCTTTTTTATTTCATCAAACATTTGGGCAATATAGTGTGTTTTAGTGCATTAAAATTAAAAAAAGTGTATTTTTTCCCCAAAAAATGCGTTTGAAAAATCGCTGCGCAAATACTGTGTAGAAAAAAAAATTGCAACACCCATCATTTTAATCTGTAGGGCCTTTGCTTTAAAAATATATATATAATGTTCGGGGGTTCAACATAATTTTCTTGCAAAAAAAAAAAAATGTTTTCATGTAAACAAAAAGTGTGAAAAAGGGCTTTGCCTTCAAGTGGTTAGAAGAGTGGATGTAAGCTTCCTAATGTTGTGTATAAAATGCCAGAACAGTTCAAAACCCCCCCAAATGACCCCATTTTGGAAAGTAGACACCCCAAGCTATATACTGAGAGGCATGTCGAGTCCATGGAATATTTTATATGTTGAGACAAGTTGCGGAAAATAGACAATTTATTTTTTTATTTTTTATTTTTTGCACAAAGTTGTCACTAAATGATATATTGCTCAAACATGTCATGGGCATATGTGGAATTACACCCCAAAATACATTCTGTTGCTTCTCCTGAGTACGGGAATACCACATGTGTGAGACTTTTTGGGAGCCCAGCCGCGTACGGGACCCCAAAAACCAATCACCGCCTTCAGGCTTTCTAAGGGTGTAAATTTTTGATTTCACTTCTCACTGCCTATCACAGTTTCGGAGGGCATGGAATGCCCAGATGGCACAAACCCCCCCCCCCCAAATGACCCCATTTTGGAAAGTAGACACCCCAAGCTATTTGCTGAGAGGTATGGTGAGTATTTTGCAGATCTCGCTTTTTGTCACAAAGTTTTGAAAATTTAAAAAAAAATATATATTTTTTTTTTCTTCATTTTCAAAAACAAATGAGAGCTGTAAAATACTCACCATGCATCTCAGCAAATAGCTTGGGGTGTCTACTTTCCAAAATGGGGTCATTTGGGGGGGTCTTGTGCTATTTTGGCATTTTATGGCCTTCGAAACTGTGATAGGTAGTGAGGAGTGAAATCAAAAATTTGTGCCTAGAAATCCTGAAGGCGGTGCTTGGTTTTCGGGGTCCCGTACGCGGCTAGGCTCCCAAAAAGTCCCACACATGTGGTATCCCCGTACTCAGGAGAAGCAGCAAAATGTATTTTGGGGTGTAATTCCATATATAACCATGGCATGTGTGAGCAATATATCATTTAGTGACAACTTTTTGTAATTTTTTTTTTTTGTCATTATTCAATCACTTGGGACAAAAAAAAAAAAAAATATTCAATGGGCTCAACAGGCCTCTCAGCAATTTCCTTGGGGTGTCTACTTTCTAAAATGGGGTCATTTGGGGGGGTTTTGTGCTATTTTGGCATTTTATGGCCTTCGAAACTGTGATAGGTAGTGAGGAGTGAAATCAAAAATTTGCGCCCTTAGAAATCCTGAAGGCGGTGCTTGGTTTTCGGGGGCCCGTACGCGGCTAGGCTCCCAAAAAGTCCCACACATGTGGTATCCCCGTACTCAGGAGCAGCAGCAAAATGTATTTTGGGGTGCAATTCCACATATATCCATGGCATGTGTGAGCAATATATCATTTAGTGACAACTTTTTGTAATTTTTTTTTTTTTTTTTGTCATTATTCAATCACTTGCGACAAAAAAAAAAAAATATTCAATGGGCTCAACATGCCTCTCAGCAATTTCCTTGGGGTGTCTACTTTCCAAAATTGCGTAATTTGGGGGGGTTTTGTACTGCCCTGCCATTTTAGCACCTCAAGAAATGAGATAGGCAGTCATAAATTAAAAGCTGTGTAAATTCCAGAAAATGTACCCTAGTTTGTAGACGCTATAACTTTTGCGCAAACCAATAAATATACGCTTATTGACATTTTTTTTACTAAAGACATGTGGCTGAATACATTTTGGCCTAAATGTATGACTAAAATTGAGTTTATTCGATTTTTCTTATAACAAAAAGTAGAAAATATCATTTTTTTTCAAAATTTTCGGTCTTTTTCCGTTTATATCGCAAAAAATAAAAATCGCAGAGGCAATCAAATACCATTAAAAGAAAGCTCTATTTGTGGGAAGAAAAGGACGCAAATTTCGTTTCGGTACAACATTGCATGTCCGCACAATTTCCAGTTAAAGCAGCGCAGTGCAAAATTCTGAAAACAGCTCTGGTCCTTTAGCTACAAAATGGTCCGGGGCTTAAGTGGTTAAATCAAACCCCCTCATGTCATCTTGCCCCCCCCTTATTAATGTTTTATTCAATCCATCCATCCCTGACAGTTTATCACTAGGTCGGATCTTTCCCTGGGTCGATGCCTCTTTGTTTCAGCTCCGCAATTTAGTACATCCTTTAACTCGTAGGCTACACCCATTTGATTTTTTCCAAGAAAAGTTCCATATTCCTTCTCAACTTTTCTATTTCTATCTGCAGATCAGGAATTTCCTTCACTCTAGATCTCCATCCTTGTCTTTGACCACCCCTACTCCCTTTGAGTACCTGTGTGCCCTAGGTCCCCATCAACTCCACTTGGTTTCCTCTATCCATCGTATCCTCCATGAGTCATTTACCCTTACTGAGGACACTCATCTGTATATGAAAAAATGGGCTCAACTGCTGCACAGACCCATAAGTCCTCAAATGTGGGACAGGATATGGTCTTCCGTCTTTAAATCTTCTAGATGTGTTATTCAAAGGGAGAACTCAGTGAAGATCCTCATGTTCTGGTATAGGACCCCTGAACTTATACATAAGTACGACCCCTCTATATCGAGGAATTGTTGGCGATGTAACAAAGAAATAGGGTCAATGTTCCATATTTTTTGGCAATGCTCTTTGATCCAGCTCCTCTGGTTGGATGTCATGAAGCTGATCCAGAGGGTGGTGGATGTCTCTTTGCCGCTTGACCCTATACATTATTTGTTGGGTCTCCCCTTTAAGGGCATAACTAAACACGGGAATAGATTGATATCCTATATTCTGTTAGCTGCCAAGAGATTGATTCCCCTTTGCTGGCTATCTAACTCCACCCCCTCTTTGGTCCAGATTCCTCCAACTAGTTGCTGAGATACGTAGGATGGAATATATGACAGCCTCTGTACATGACACATTGCCCCAATTTGACAAGATCTGGGACCTGTGGGATACCTCGGAATATGGAATGCACCCTTTGGCTAATGAGTCATGATTTGCCCTTTCCCCCCCCTCCCCTTTCTCGTCTAATATACCCGGTACTGCCTCACTTAGATTATTGTCCTTGTACTGGTACTACCTTGTTTTTCGTTGATTTTCATTGTTTTTCGCCTTTTTAACTATGACCTCTGTTACCTTTTTATTTTCTTTGTTATGCATATGAGTCAGTTCTCCAATTTCTTTTGCTATACAGTTCACCCTTGTGTTCTGTATATTTGGACACTTCGGCAGAAGTGTCCTGTTTGTTATGTACATTCTGGCTTGCTTGAATTGCTTTGTGATTATTGTCATTCCACTGAAAATTTTCAATAAAAATACAATTACAAAAAAATTTTAGATGGACGACAACGGCATTGAATTACTTAGGGACACAGATCCCCTCAAATTTAACAAAGATCTTTGACCTGAACTTCCGACCATTATTAATGACTGTCAAAATACTTCTAAAAAAATGGAACAAGGGCATGCGCTCCTGGTTCGGGAGGTGTAACATCTTAAAGATGAATATAGTTCCTAGGTTTCTGTATCTTTTTCAGGCATTACCTATATATATATCCCCAGGTCCTATTTTAACCAGATAGGGACAGAGTTTTCAAAATGTATTTGGGTCTGCAGACGACCTAGGATCAATAGAAGCTTATTAACAATACCGAAGGAGCGGGGTGGAATTGCAGCCTCAGATATGTGTCAGGTCACCTGTGGCCAGGTGACAGATGCACACCATAGGGGGACAGGAATGCACCGCAAGGTAGTGAACCCAATGGCTGACTGCTGCGGATAGGAAACTGGGTGGTTGTGGAAAGCGGGACCAGAGGAGCACAACCGGGATCCTATGGGAAGCTAGAGCCAAGATTCCCCAGGGCGCGGAGTCTAAGACCCAGCAGGTCTTCTCCAGAGCCTCTAGTGGTGAGGATGTTATGCTGCAGGCTGGGTCCAGGTCAGGGCCCCTAGAGTTTCCTAGCTCACGCCCCGTAGGATAAGGGGACAAGAGGGGAAGGAGCAGCACGAGATATAAGAGTAACGAATAACAAGCTGAAAGTCAAGGGCCACAAGCAGACAAGGATAACGAAAGACAAGCCGAAGGTCAAGGGTCACGAGCAGACAGGGATAGTCGGGGACAAGCCAATAACATAACAGAGAGACAGACGTAGCACACGGCAGGCAGGAACCCAAACACACAATGCCTAACAAACACGTTGATCAGCAAAGCAGGCTTGCAGTGCACAGGTTAATATAGTGTTCTGTGATAGGGCCTGGGGTGGAGTCAGGCTGGGAGGAGATTATAAAGGAAGCCAGGTGAAAGGGTTCTGGCCTCTAAGATGAACACATGGGAAGGAAGGTAAGCTGACAGACAAACACTACTGCATATCCATGACAATATGTAGTATTATCAGGCAGCTCAGTTAGGTAGGATTATTGACTGGTGCAGGCATACAGAATATAAATTATGGATCAGAATTGAACAACAAATAAGTAATATTTCATTGAGCAGAGCCATTTGGTGTTATACATCTCTACCTTCCTTATTGAAAACGCACCCTATAATAGGCCCTACATTACAAGTGGGATATAAGATAAGTCGGAACCCTAGAATATCTACAGAACAGTCATCTTTGACACCAATCCTGGGAAATCCAGCATTTCCACCAGGATTGGAGGTAAGAGGCTTTCAGGGACTTAGAGATAGAGGATTATATCAAGTATCACACTTTACGAATTTAGATAACTGGCCATCTATAGAATATATGACCCAACAGGGTGGCCAATTTGAAATGTCGGCCTGGCAGGCACGACAAGTGCGACATTTTCTGATATCCCTAGGCCCAATGGAGAAATATTGTAGACCATGCACAAGATTTGAGACATACTGTGAAGAAAAGGAACCAATCTCCCATGTTTTATCCAAAATATATGCTCTCCTAGTAACACCTCCATAGGAGTATAAAATAAGAAGTTTGAGTAAATGGGAGAGAGATCTGAATCAAAGGTTCTCCTCAATACAGAGTAAGAAAATAGAACAATTGGTACTGAGCACCTCTAGATGTACCAAAATACAGGAATCTAATTATAAATTGTTAACACGATGGTACTATACCCCAGTAGTTTTAAATACATTTTTTCCAGAAGAGTCAGATAGATGTTGGAGGAACTGTGGTGAACGGGGGACTATTTTTCATATTTTTTGGCAATGCCCAGTGATTAGACGGTTTTGGTTGGAAGTTCAGAGGATAACGCAAATGTTTACGGAATATCAGGTTCCGGATGATCCAGCCTTCTTCCTGCTACAAAGTTCCCAAATTCCGATGAAAAGATATAAAAACTCAATAATATGTCACATGGTGAATGCAGCCAAAAGCTGCATATCTATGTGTTGGATGGAAATCCGAACACCCCCTATTTCTATGTGGCTGGAAAAAATTTGACGAATTTGGATAATGGAAAATTTATGGCCCATTGCTATGGGAAGAATGGAACAAATTAATGAGATATGGGCACCGTGGGGAGAATTTGTAAAATCGGAAGAGGGAAAAAAATTATTTGGAGAAGATAGAGAATAGGGGCTAGAAGCTCCTGAGGGGATGTCATTCCCATCAACTGGGGCCAGCAGGCAAGGGAGGGGAATTGTATTTCTCTTACATGTAATCTTTTTTTTTTTTTTTTAACCTTTGGAGTTAAAGAGGATAGGCGCAGATGACTGCGATACATAGAACGGAGGGAGGGGTAAGTAAAGAAATAGACAATCAATACTTTTTCTTGTTTTTTTTTAATTTATTATTGCTAAGATAACATAACTGATTGATAATGTGTAAAATGCTTCTTATTATGGTTTCTATTATGTTGTTGACATTGTCTATAGGAAAAAAAATACAGAAATAAAGAATAAAAAAATAAATAAAAAAAATACATAGTTACATGGTTCCATAGTAGGTGAAGTTTAAAAAAGACACAAGTCCATCAAGTCCAACCTATGTGTGTGATTATATGTCAGTATTACATTGTATATCCCTGTATGTTGCGGCCATTCAGGTGCTTATCTAATAGTTTTTTGAAACTATCGATGCTCCCCGCTGAAACCACCGCCTTTGGAAGGAAATTCCACATCCTTGCCGCTCCTACAGTAAAGAACCCTCTATGCAGTTTAATATTAAACCTCTTTTCTTCTAATTCTAATGAGTGGCCATTGTCTTATTAAACTGCCTTCCGCGAAAAAGTTTTACCTTTATTGTGTGGTCACCAGTATGGTATTTGTAAATTGAAATCATATCCCCTCTCAAGCGTCTCTTCTCCAGAGAGAATAAGTTCAGTGCTTGCAACCTTTCCTCATAACTAATATTCTCCATACCCTTTATTAGCTTTGTTGCCCCTCTTTGTACTCACTCCATTTCCAGTACAACCTTCCTGAAGACTGGTGCCCAGAACTGTACAGCATACTCTTGTAGAGTGGGAGAATTATCGCTTTACCCCTGTAGTTAATCCCCTTTTTAATGCATGCCAATATTCTGTTTGCTTTGCTAGCAGCAGCTTGGCATTGCATGCCATTGCTGAGCCTATCATCTACTAGGACCCTGTCAGGGAATTAGTTGACCAGACTGTGTGGACTGCACAGAGAGAACCAAAAACTCATGTAAAGTGAATTATAATGATGTTTATTAAGATAGGTGATATATAAATAAATACAAACAGTGCAAAACCAACCAAACAACCCACAAACAACAAATAGTATATACAGCAAAGGGCAGTACCAGAATTTTGAACGTAAGCCAGGCCAGGGTCATACACAGCAGATCAGGAGATTGTCAAAGGGGTGTTCCAGAAGCATAAATGTAGCCAGGCCAAGGTCATACACGGGGAGTCAGCAGATGAGGATAGGGAACAAACAAGACAGGGAGAGGACGGATGGATAGGCTGCAGGGCAGGGATCCAAGGAAATCAGGTATGCAAGGTAATCAGGGGGGCAGGTCCAGGATAGGCTCAGGATGGGGATCAGATCAGGTCAGGTGAGGTACAGGCTCAGGGTCAGAATACAGGCAGCGAGGTCAGGGCTTAAGGAGAGAGATACCAGGGCAAGGTGTGTTTGTACTTGCTGGGTATAAATAGGAGGCTTGTAATTGGCTTCAAGTCACACCTGAGCGCAGGAAGAGCAGTTTGCTCCACACTGCCAGGATCCATCCGCTGGTGGAGACCAGTACTGCGTCCAAAGGATAATATAATACCAGCAGGGAGAAATACTCCTGACAGTTCCACACTGCCAGGAGACACCTGCTGGTGGACCACAGTACTGCAAGCCAAATAATAAATATCACCAGCGGATGGAACCTTTCCTGACAGTATCCCCCCTCAAAGGAGCGGCCTCCGGACGCTCCAACTAACTGCTGCAGGGGAAAGTTCATGGCAACAAGCTGGGCAAAAGGCAAAGTCACATCCGGGCAGACAGCAGGCACATCCGGGCAGACAGCGGGCACATCCGGGCAGACAGCGGGCACATTCAACTGGAAAGCGGGCACATCCGGGCAGACAGCGGGCACATCGAGGCAGACAGTGGGCACATCCGGGCAGACAGCGGGCACATCAAGCTGGGCAGCAGACAGGGGCAAATCAAGCTTGGCAGCAGACAGGAACAAACAAGGCTGGGCAGCAGGCTCCGGGACATCGAGCTGGGCAGCAGGCTCCGGGACATCGAGCTGGGCAGCAGACAGGGGCAAACCAAGCTGGGCAGCAGGCAGGAACACACCTGGCTGGGCAGCAGGCAGGAACACATCAGGCTGGGCAGCAGGCTCCGGATCATCGAGCTGGGCAGCAGGCTCCGGGTCATCGAGCTGGGCAGCAGGCTCCGGGTCATCCAGCTGGGCAGCAGGCTTCGGGTCATCGAGCTGGGCAGCAGATAGAGGCTCCGCAGGCCAGGAAACGGGCACCACAACCTCATGCCGGGAAAACGGACACCACAACCTCAGGCCGGGAAACGGGCACCAAAACCTCAGGCCGGGAAACGGGCACCACAACCTTAGGCCGGGAAACGGGCACCATAACCTCAGGCCGGGAAACGGGCACCACAACCTCAGGCCGGGAAACGGGCACCACAACCTCAGGCTGGGGAACGGGCATCACAACCTCAGGCCGGGACGCTGCTACTGGTTCTTCAGGCTGGAATGCTGCTACTGGTTCTTCAGGCTGGAAAGCTGGCACCCCGGGCTGAAACACTGACATCTCGGGCTGAAATACTGACATCTCGGGCTGAAACACTGGCACCAGGACATCAGACTGGAAGGCAGGCACCAGGACATCAGACTGGAAGGCAGGCGCCAAGACATCGGACTAGAAGGCAGGTACTGAGACTTCAGGCAGAGACACGGACACCGGATCATCGAGCTGGAACATGCAAAGGAACTTCTGGCTGGCAGACTGGCACAAGAACTTCAGGCTGGGCAAAAGGCACTGGGACGTCAGACTGGGTAAAGGGCACTGGGACGTCAGACTGGGTAAAAGGCATAGGGTTGGCAGATTTAGGTGGATTGTCAGGTTCAACTGGCATGAACGCAGGCTGGAGCAGGTTGGTGGGTGTGGAGGCAGGTTGGGTTACTGGTAGGATTGTGTGGGTCGAAAAGTACTTCCGCTTCTTCTTAGGCTTAGTCACTGCAGATTTGTAAATAACAGGGGGATGTATGAAAAGGATGGAATTGAGTAAGAGGAAGGACTGGAATGCGGCAGAGATACGGGAACAGTGGCTGGAGGAGGTTCTTGTGGATTTGCTACAGGTGGAAGGGAAGAAGCAGGTGGATTGAAGGCAGGGTAGGTGCGACAAGTAGAGACTGGGTAATAATATTTGGTGGGAGGCTGTGCAAACTGGGCTGTAACTGGGGTTGCCATATGCGATGGGCGGATAAATTCTTGGGAAGGCAGGTGATTAATGGCAGGGCTGGATTGTTGTGGCTTGGCTAAATACAGGAGATCAGACCATGCCTGCAGCACAGACTGAACAAAAGTTGGTTCACACACACCCTGCTTAATCAGAGACTGCACTGCACAAATACAATCTTTTAACAACTGTTTGGAACAAGCCGAATAGTGCTCAAAAAAGGATGCAGAGTCATCCTCCAACAGCCATACTAGGGACTCCACCTGATCAACACTGAAAGGGGGAGTGTAATCATCACGGCCCTTTGGAACACAGGACAGGGCTAGCTCAGTACACATTTGAATCAAGGGCTGAACTTCCCCAAATGGCATAAAGCCCTGATCAACCAGGGAGTGAATTAAACGAATACTCCCTAGCAGCTGATCACTGGTCCACTATTTCAATGCCTGGCGACAGTATTCACTACTCTCTGATGCCAGCAGAGCATAATAAACAACCTCATTGGCATTCATGTTTTAGCAAAACAAACTGAACCAAAATGGTTTCTCTGTGCAGCCACTTCTGGTCATGGATTGTCCCTGGTATACTGTCAGGGAATTAGTTGACCAGACTGTGTGGACTGCAGAGAGAACCAAAAACGCATGTAAAGTGAATTATAATGATGTTTATTAAGATAGGTGATATATAAATAAATACAAACAGTGCAAAACCAACCAAACAACCCACAAACAACAAATAGTATATACAGCAAAGGGCAGTACCAGAATCTTGAAAGTAAGCCAGGCCAGGGTCATACACAGCAGATCAGGAGATTGACAAAGGGGTGTTCCAGAAGCATAAATGTAGCCAGGCCAAGGTCATACATGGGGAGTCAGCAGATGAGGATAGAGAACAAAGAAGACAGGGAAAGGACGGATGGATAGGCTGCAGGGCAGGGATCCAAGGAAATCAGGTGTAGTGGCCTCACCCCCTCTTTTTGGTCTAGGGGTTTGTTGTACGTGAGGGTGAGATGCGCTACGGCCCATGTCCTCCCCATTGCAGCAGGTGAAGTGAAAGCCAGTACCAAGTATTCTTCTCGGGCCTCTGTGTTTCTATTCACAACCAAGTGTTGCTGTGCTGACACTCCCCTTCACTCCCATTAACCAGAGTTCCACACACCGATAAGGATCCAACACTTGTTTTATTGTAACACACAATAAACAGTTCTTTGTTAGCCAACTAGTTGAGATCCATAAACAGTTCAATACGGTGGGGTGAGCAGGTCGAGGCACTGTCCTAATGATAAAACTAAACCACTGTGGTTTCACCAGTGGTTGCTATAGCCATTGGCTAGAGAGAGGAACTTGAAACTTATGAGTCTCTACCAGCGACTCTGAAGAACATGAATGGGAGTACCTTCGCTGCGTTGTGGCCCCTGTCAGGGGGAAGATGTCCCTCCAAGGGAGTTACCAGAGGCCCCTCCGTCACCGGGTTGATGCTGCTCCGGACTCTTCAGACGGGTAACCTCTCCGGCCTCCTCACCTCAGACATGGGCCCCATCCACCTCAGGGTCCCTCGGACTCATCCGCCCTTGCGGAGCCCAGTCGAAGTCACTGGGCCCCAGGCCTCCGGTGTAGTACCTCACCCCAGGCTTAAGGTGCCTGAGATGGACGCCAACACTGCTCTGACCAGGCCATGGGCGCCTGGGCTGGAACTCCGGACCGACCGCACCCAGGCCTAAGGTGCCTGGGCGCCCGATGCAGAAGACCTCGTGGCGAGGGCGTCTCTCCCCTTTATCTCCTCCCGTGACGCCACAGCAGGTTCTCCGCCCCCGCTGTACCACCGCCGGAACGGGACAAAAAGGAAAGCACTGCGGCAGTGATTCTACCTCGACCTGTGGGAACACCGCCACCCCAGGCCAAGGAGAATAGTACACCACCAAAGTCCTCCACGACTGAAAGTGGTGTAAATCCTCTATGATTTACACACACCTGGGTCATACTACCACCCAGGTGTATCCCCCCTAAATTTAAACCCCCGCTACACTCTCCCCCTAGTGATTTGACGCTGGTCCCCGGGCGTCTGGTGCAAACCCATGTCTTCCAAAAAGTGGTAACATAAGCCTGACCCCAGAGGCCATCCCTCAAAATTTGAATCCCAATTGTGCCCAGACCTGCTCAAGGGAAGGGGAACATGAAATAGTAACTTTGCAATAAAACCATCTGACCATGTACACATATACAATCCCTCCCATCACTGCCTAAGAACCACCCCATACTCAGCAGCCTTGACAGATGAATCTCCTGCAGAAGGGAAACAAAAACACAACATCCTAACACATTTGTGTTAATTTGGAATGAATGGGTCCATCAGCCGAGGGACCCATTCGCTCCAATGAGTAAGGTGATGCAAATGTAAAAAAAAACAACAAACAGCCGTTGCGCAACACTGCCACCTGGTGACAGTGCCGCGGTAATGACACTTGGCGAAATCTTCCAGGCAACCTTCCCTCTTCCTGCGTCCCTACTCTGATTCTACCCCAAAGTCTGTGTCTCTGATGTATGAAGAAAGAGAGAACAAAACGAAACAGCTCTCATTCCTCCAAAGAGTAGAAAAGCCCAAATAAAAACTAGGGCCCAGTTCTGATATTCTGGTAAAATACTTCCAGAAAGTTCAGCAACAGAAGAACATACAGGAGAGTTTTTTTTTTTTTTTTTCTCCTCACAAATAAAATTTCGGGTGCGGCAAAAACAGGGGCTTCAGATGCTTATCAAAAGTTTCCACTGAATAATCAATGTCCTCTCCATCCTTCCGGCATATAAGCACCTTGTCTGCGTGGATATGACGGCCCCACATCCATTCTGCTCTACAGTCCCTGAATTGTTTGGACACTGATGGTGAACAGGACAAGTACCGGCGGGCATGCAGCACTTTAAGCTTCTCCCAAACAAACTCGTCATACCATCTCTGTCTCAGGACTTCGACCTCAAAAAGTAAGTCCCGAGGCAAGTAAGGATATTCCCATCCGTACTCACGGGCGACCCTCTGGCAGAAGAGCCGCTGCTGTCGGGCCAAAGGAGGCATTGTGGCCCGCTCACCTTCTCTTGGCGGAACAAGGGCCTCTGAATGCCGAGGTACTTTCACTACCTCCGTCGGTTTGAATCTTGGTGCCCGTAGTGATGCGCGCTGTGTCCCCGCCACCGGAACGGGTGATGCTGCAGGTGGTGAAATGACAAGCGAAGGAAGGACTAAGCTTCCTCGTGAGCTCCGGGGCTTCCGCCCGGGGCGTGCTGTCTCCCGTGGACATAAGAAAATCCCGTGGTGCACGTAACACAGGCAATGGCATTTTGTCCCAGCCTTTGCGGTGAAAAAGTTCATCTATTTCACCGTCCTCTCCACAGTCCGACAGCGATTCTAGGTCGGAGGTGTCATACATCTCTGCGGGGAGGTAGTCCCTAATAGACGTGGAACTACCCTCCCTAGCGGGCTCCACCGGCTGTGGACCTCCGACACCTCCAACCACCACCACAGTCCCAGCCCCTGGCTCACCTTGACCTTTCGTAGAACTGGGATGTCCAGGACTCTTCCAACCGGATCCATCCAGGCCCGGCAAGCGACGGGGTGAAGCTCGACCACGACCACAGGACGCCTGTACCAGGCCGACTTTCCTCTTCGGAGGTGGGAGCAGGGAATCTGTGGTGACCGAAGCAGCATCCTCGGATTTTTCTTTCTCAGTCTCTGGTTGGGCAGTCACATCGCCCTGGTCAGTGCGTACGGGGACCTCTGCAAAGGCCTGGATCTCCCCTTCCGGAGTAGCGGTACCTGTGAGGCAGTTGAGGGGAAGGGCCCGGGGCCTTACTGTGGATGGCTCCACCTTGAATAGAAACTGCTTGCATGCCTCGCAACGCCCGAATGGCTTCAGGTTGACCACCAGTCCCGAGCACCCGGGACAGATCACGCCGACGGCCTCCGTGTCTCTGCAAGTGTACAGAGCCAACTGCCCTCGGGGTCTAAGTCTTATCCCCGTGTCTGTAAGGGGAGCAGCAAAAGCAGTCATCTTCGTGGGGTAGGGAACCGGAATCCACGGGGAGCTTGAGGCCATCCCGACTATCTGCTGCTCCATCACGCACTGACCACGCGCCGAAGTCTCCACGTGTATCTCCTCACATGGCCAGACTCCTCCCACAACTTGCACGTTTTCGCAGGCTTCTATCCGTCTCCGCCCACGAACTGCGCAGCTATGGGGTGCCTCATGGCACAGTGCAGTAAAAGCCCCCACATGTAGTACGTCACACGGCTGGACTTCTCCCTCTCCTCGCTCTTCTGCATGGGCCTTTCCCGTCTTGAGGTCATGTCCACGACTTTGAGCAGGGATGCACTCTGACCAATCACATGGCCGACCCACTCGGAACTCCTCCGGGCAGCAAAGTTCAAACACAGCCGTTCTCAGTTCCATGGTTAAAACACACATCATCCCGGACTTACGAGCCCCCACGTGTAGCGGCCTCACCCCCTCTTTTTGGTCTAGGGGTATGTTGTACGTGAGGGTGAGATGCGCTACGGCCCATGTCCTCCCCATTGCAGCAGGTGAGGTGAAAGCCAGTACCAAGTATTCTTCTCGGGCCTGTGTGTTTCTATTCACAACCAAGTCTTGCTGTGCTGACACTCCCCTTCACTCCCATTAACCAGAGTTCCACACACCGATAAGGATCCAACACTTGTTTTATTGTAACACACAATAAACAGTTCTTTGTTAGCCAACTAGTTGAGATCCATAAACAGTTCAATACGGTGGGGTGAGCAGGTTGAGGCACTGTCCTAATGATAAAACGAAACCACTGTGGTTTCACCAGCGGTTGCTATAGCCATTGGCTAGAGAGAGGAACTTGAAACTTATGAGTCTCTACCAGCGACTCTGAAGAACATGAATGGGAGTACCTTCGCTGCATTGTGGCCCCTGTCAGGGGGAAGATGTCCCTCCAAGGGAGTTACCAGAGGCCCCTCCATCACCGGGTTGATGCTGCTCCGGACTCTTCAGACGGGTAACCTCTCCGGCCTCCTCACCTCAGACTTGGGCCCTATCCACCTCAGGGTCCCTCGGACTCATCCGCCCTTGCGGAGCCCAGTCGAAGTCACTGGGCCCCAGGCCTCCGGTGTAGTACCTCACCCCAGGCTTAAGGTGCCTGAGATGGACGCCAACACTGCTCCGACCAGGCCATGGGCGCCTGGGCTGGAACTCCGGACCGACCGCACCCAGGCCTAAGGTGCCTGGGTGCCCGATGCAGAAGACCTCGTGGTGAGGGCGTCTCTCCCCTTTATCTCCTCCCGTGACGCCACAGCAGGTTCTCCGCCCCCGCTGTACCACTGCCGGAATGGGACAAAAAGGACAGCACTGCGGCAGTGATTCTACCTCGACCTGTGGGATCACCGCCACCCCAGGCAGGCCCGGATTTACTCCCTTTGCCGCCCCAAGGCCGGGTCCTTCAATGCCGCCCCCCCACCATCACATAGGGGGGGGCGGGGGGCGACGCGCAGGGGGGGTAATCGATTTTTCGCAGACAATGACTGGTGTTGGTGCTTCAATCATTCCGGCACCATGGTTGTTATGGTGTCAGGATGAAATGCATTGTTTCTATCATTACATTGTAATATAAAAAGAAATAGTTCAACTCACCATAAAGCAGAATGAGTGGGAGCCCTGAGCGTGTCACTTGCCACCGTCGCTTGTCACCAGATGGGAATGTCACTTACCACGCTGCCTGCCACTACATGGGAATGTCACTTGCACTCTCTGCCCCCGTCTCTCACTCTCCATCTGCCTCTGTCTCTCTCTGCCTCTCTCTTTGCCTCTGTCTATTTCTCTCTCTCTTTCTCTCTTTGCCTCTCTCTTTCTCTCTCTCTTTGCCTCTGTCTCTCTCTCTCTCTTTGCCTCTGTCTCTCTCTCTCTCTTTGCCTCTGTCTCTCTCTCTCTTTGCCTCTGTCTCTCTCTCTCTCTCTTTGCCTCTGTCTCTCTCTCTCTCTCTCTTTGCCTGTCTCTCTCTTTGCCTGTCTCTCTCTTTGCCTCTGTCTCTCTCTGCCTCTGTCTCTCTCTGCCTCTGTCTCTCTCTGCCTCTGTCTCTGCCTCTCTCTCGCTCTTTGCCTCTCTCTCGCTCTTTGCCGCTCTCTCGCTCTTTGCCTCTCTCTCGCTCGCTCTTTGCCTCTCTCGCTCGCTCTTTGCCTCTCTCGCTCGCTCTTTGCCTCTCTCGCTCTCTCTTTGCCTCTCTCGCTCTCTCTTTGCCTCTCTCGCTCTCTCTTTGCCTCTCTCGCTCTCTCTTTGCCTCTCTCGCTCTCTCTTTGCCTCTGTCTCTCGCTCTCTCTTTGCCTCTGTCTCTCGCTCTCTCAGTGCCTCTGTCTCTCTCTCTCAGTGCCTCTGTCTCTCTCTCTCAGTGCCTCTGTCTCTCTCTCTCTCAGTGCCTCTGTCTCTCTCTCTCTCAGTGCCTCTGTCTCTCTCTCTCAGTGCCTCTGTCTCTCTCTCTCAGTGCCTCTGTCTCTCTGCCTCACTCTCTCTTTGCCTCTGCCGCTCTGTCTCTGCCTCCGTCTCTCTCCCCAGTCTGTGTTCCTCCTCACCTGCTCTTCCTGCATCATGGACATAGGTCCGGAGGATAGGAGGAGGCGGCCGCCATGTTTGTTCAGTGTCCCGGGCACTGCGATTGGGCGTATGGAGGTCATGTGCAGAGGGGGGAGTTCAGGATCATGGACAGGCCAGGCCCACACCGCACATGACCCCCATGGCCCAATCACAGTGCGCCGGACTTTGAAAATTGGCGGCCGGAGCTTCAGGCGGCCGGGGACACAGTAAATGAATTTTAGGAGGACTTGTCTCCTCCGCGGCGCCGCCCTTTCACACAGTGCCGCCCCGAGGCCTGGCCTTGTTGGCCTTGTGGGAAATCCGGCCCTGACCCCAGGCCAAGGAGAATAGTACACCACCAAAGTCCTCCACGACTGAAAGTGGTGTAAATCCTCTATGATTTACACACACCTGGGTCATACTACCACCCAGGTGTATCCCCCCTAAATTTAGACCCTCGCTACACAGGTATGCAAGCTAATCAGGGGGGCAGGTCCAGGATAGGTTTAGGATGGGGATCAAATCAGTTCAGGTGAGGTACAGGCTCAAGGTCAGAATACATGCAGCGAGGTCAGGGCTCAAGGAGAGAGATACCAGGGCAAGGTGTGTTTGTACTTGCCGGGTATAAATAGGAGGCTTGTAATTGGCTTCAAGTCACACCTGAGCACAGGAAGAGCAGTTCGCTCCACACTGCCAGGATCCACCCGCTGGTGGATACCAGTACTGCATCCAAAGAATAATATAATACCAGCAGGGAGAAATTCTCCTGTCAGTTCCACACTGCCAGGAGACACCTGCTGGTGGACCACAGTACTGCAAGCCAAATAATAAATATCACCAGCAGATGGAACCTTTCCTGACAGACCCCAGGTCCTTTTCCATCCTAGATTCCCCCAGAGGTTCACTCCCTAGTGAGTAGATTGCATTCATATTTTTGCCACCCAAATGCATTATTTTACATTTTTCTGCATTAAACCTCATTTGCCATGCCCACCCCATTCATTTGTTCAGATCTTCTTGCAAAGTTTCCACATCCTGCGGTGAAGTTATTTCCCTGCTTAGCTTAGTGTTATGCTGCTGAACTTTCTGGGGCCCGTTGCTTTTGTGCCCAGAGGAATGAAGGACTGTTCCTGTTGTTCTTCACCTTTCCTATAAGACAGAGGTCGTCAACCCCCGGTCCGCGGCCCAAAGCCGGGCCATACCGCCTCTCTAGCCGGGCCGCAACGCAAATGACACTGTCCGTGCCATACCGCCGCTATAGCCGGGCCATGGAGGAGACCGTCAGCGATGCAGCTGCCCGAGCAGAGAGATGACACCATCTCTCTGCGCTACGCAGAGGCGCGCCGCTGTCCCGCCCTAACATATGGCGCTGCAAGGCTACGCTACGCTACACAGAGGCACGGCCGGCCAATGAGTGAGAGAGAGAGAGAATTACCTCATCTCTCCACCCACCCTCGCTATGTACCGGCTCAATGCATTCCCGCAATCTCTAACGGCTCCCCCTCACTTTCCTGTGTTGAGACTGTAAGTACAGTGGGCACTGCAGAGGGACTTGTATATTTTTTTTACTGGGACATTTAATGATTTTTTTATACTGGGACATTTAATGATGATTTTTTTTTATACTGGGACATTTAATGATGATTTTTTTTATACTGGGACATTAAATGTCCCAGTATAAAAAAAAATTATTAAATGTCCCAGTATAAAAAAATGATTAAATGTCCCAGTATAAAAAAATCATTAAATATTATTTTTATACTGGGACATTTAATAATATTTTTACACTGGGACATTTAGGGCCGGTTCACACTGCAGCAATGTCAGAGTTCGGTTGTGATTCGCACCGCACTGCAGTGCACATCACATGCGATCTCTGTGCGATTTCAGCCATACAAATCGTATGGCTGAATTCGCATCAAACTCGCACAGGACCATTTTTTTTGTCCGCAGCAGAATCGGATCGCATGGGTGTTCACACCCATGCGATCCGATTCCTGTCAGAGTTTGCAGATCGCACTGCGATATACGAACTGATTTGGGGGTGTCGTTAACTTTTAACTGACACTCCCAGCAGTTCACATAGGGCAATGTGAACTGCCACCGGAAAACCTGCGATGCGCAGTGGATTCGCAGGGTTCCCACACCGCAGCAGTGTGAACCGACCCACACATCGTGATTCGTCCCCCCCTACTACCGGGCCTTGGAAAAATATTCTTCCACAAAACCGGTCCTTGGTGCCAAAAAGGTTGGGGACCACTGCTATAAGAGATCATGGACTCTGGGTAGATAGGGCCAAAGAGAAGAGAAAAGTTCCACGAGTGCAGTTACCGCGGTGCTGTCACCAGGTGGCAGTGTTGTGCAACGTTAAACACTTTTCACGCACTCACTCTGGAGAAAAGGGATTTCTTCCAGGAGAAGTTTATTTTCTCTCACACGGATACATGTGTCAGGGTTATGTGTGCTAATCCCTTTTCTTTTCCCTCTGCAGGAGAACATCCCATCAAGACCACTGAGTATGGGGTGGGTCTTAGTCAGGATGGGTGGGAAAAGTAAAATGTGAATATGTGATTCCAAGTTATGGTTTAATGCTGTTGTTTTTCTCTTCTTTCTTTCTTCCCTTTTTTATTACAGGGCTCAGACACAATGTTTCAGTTGGGTAGTTTTTCCTAAAAGTTTTATTTTTGTACAATTGTTAGTCGGTCTCTGGATTGGATTATGTCAGCCGTTGAGGGCATGATTTACTCCAGACACTGGGGACCAGTGTCAAACCACCAGGGGGAGAGTGTAGCGGGTATGTACTTTCCCGGGTGTAATTTGAACTTGGCAGAGACATCAGTGATGTGTAATTCCCTGCAGCCCAGCAGGTGGCACTGTTGCCCTGGGCTGGGGTTGAATCATTGCTGTGTGCCGTGCCTCCTTTTTGTCCTTTCTCGGCAGCGGTATGGTGGGGCGGGGAACCCGCCGTGCTTGCTGGGAGAGGGTATAAAGGGGCCGGCCATCTTTGTCACGGGGTCGAGTCCCAGGCACCTTCAGCCTGTGGGCGGTGGTTCGTGTCGGTCTTCCAGGCGGCCTAGGCCTAGAGGACAGCCGGAGGTCGTGTTCCATCCCAGGCACCTTTAGCCTGGGGTGAGGTACTCGGATGGAGGTCTGGAGCTCAGTGCCCAACACTGAGTTCCGCGAGGGAAGGAGATCCTAGGGTACCCAGGGATTGGGTACCCGAATCCGGAAGGCATATTGGACCGGGGGGAGCTCCTCACTCGAAGACCTGGTGCAGCATATTGCCAGTGACGGGTGAGCCTCTCATCGGAGACCGCCTGGAAGGAAATCCCCCCCGCTCGGAGACCGCAACTCACTTTCAGGGAGGAAAGTGGAGAACACATTGTGTCTGGGCCTACTTGCATCCACACCTCCTTTTCTGTTCTGTTTCTACCAAGGGAGTTCAACTGATTGTGTTCATTCAAGAAGAATAAAGGAGTGTTGGACTTTAATGGTGTGGGGCTCATTTCCTGACAGACATTGTTCAAGGTAACTCTCGGTGGAGGCTACAGGTGCACAGCACTGACCCGAAGGTAAAAGAACTTTGCTTATACCACACTGACACCTGTGGTGAAGGCCAGGTGTGGTGTCCCCGCTCCCTTCCGCTCTGAAGGTACCCCTAGACAAGAGACAGACGAGCTGAAGAAAAAGAGGGGAGTGAGGAGGGCGCTACATATACTTAACCACTTCAATACAAGGCACTTATACACCTTCCTGCCCAAGCCAATTTTGAGCTTTCAGCGCTGTCGCAATTTGAATGATAATTGCGTGGTCATGCAACACTGTACCCAAACAATTTTTTTATAATTTTGTTCCCACAAATAGAGCTCTCTTTCAGTGGTATTTGATTTTTTGCACAACAAATAAAAAAGAGCGGAAATTTTGAAAAAAAATAGGTTTTTCTTTGTTTCTGTTAATTTTTTTGTAAATAAGTACCTTTTCTACTTCAATGACGGGCACTGATAAGGCGGCACTAACGGGCACTGATAAGGCGACACTGATGGGCACCGATGAGGTGGCACCAATGAGGTGGCACTGATGAGGTGGCACTGATGGCCACTGATGATGGGCACTGATAGGTGGCACTGATGGGCACTGATATGTGGCACTGGTATGCGGCACTGATGGGCACTCATAGGCGGCACTGATTGGCACTCATAGGCGGCACTGATGGGCACTTATAGGCAGCACTGATGGATACTTATGGGTGGCACTGATAGGTGGCACAGACGGGCACTGATAGGTGGGCACTTATGGGCAGAGATGGGCACGGATAGGCACTGATAGGTGGCACTGATGGACACTGGTAGGTGGCACTGATGACACTGGTGGCTGGCATTGCTGGGCATCACATGCCATGATGGTGCCATGATGGTGCCAGTCAGTGCCCATTTGTGGGCACTGATTGGCATATGTTTTGTGTGTATTTGTGCATGTGGATGGCCATGGGGGACTTACCTGGCCATCCACATGCTTGGAGCTTCCCTGGTGGTCCTGGGGGGCTTCCCTGGTGGTCCAGTGTGGGTATCTGAGGGGGGGCTGCGCTGATAAACAATCAGCGCGAACCCCCCCTGTCAGGAGAGCCGCCAATCGGCTCTCCTCTACTCGCGTCTGTCAGACGCGAGTGAGGAAGAGCCGATCAACGGCTCTTCCTGTTTACATCGTGATCAGCCGTGATTGGACACGGCTGATCACGTGGTAAAAAGCCTCCGCCAGAGGCTCTTTACCGAGATCAGTGTAGCGGTGTGTCAGACTGACACACCGCTCCACCGATCGCCGCGATGCGCGCCCCCCCGGGTGCGCGGCTGCTGTTATCCTGCAGGACGTCAATAGACGTCCAGTGTGGATAACAGAACCACTTCCCGGACGTCAATCTCCTATTGACTGAGCGGGAAGTGGTTAAAGAATTTCTTGGGATTTTTTTACTCTCCTCCGCTATGTGTCTTTCGTGTTCTATCTTAGCTGCCCTAATTGCACCCTTACATATCTTGTTAGATTCTTTGTAAAGTCTGAATTTTGATGATGATCCCTCAGCCTTGTATTTTTTGAAGGCCTTCTCCTTTCCTTTTATATGCATTTTTACATTGGAGTTAAGCCATCCGGGACTTTTATTCGCTCTTTTAAATTTATTTCCCAGTGGGATGCACTGGCTAATGCCCTTATTTAATGTGCTCTAAAAGCAAAGCCATCTCTCCTCCGTGTTCTTTGTTTCTAAGATTTTATCCCAATTTATATCTTCTAGCAAGATTCGTAGTTTAGGGAAGTTGGCTCTTTTGAAGTTCAGTGTCTTTGTGTTCCCCTTGTGTTTCCAATTTGTGTGATTTATACTGAAGCCAATTGACTTGTGATCGCTGTTTCCTAGATTGCCCCGTATTTCCACATCCGTGATCAGGTCTGTATTGTTGGTAATCAGTAGATCTAGTAACGCCTTGTTTCTAGTTGGTGCGTCTACCATCTGACCCATGAAATTGTCCTGCAAGACATTTAGGAACTGGCGAGCATAGACAGTGGAACTCGACCCTGCCCCCAGCTCTCTCGTCACTAGCTTTGATTGATAGCACTGGGAGCCAATGGCTCCAGGTGTCCCAGCAAAGCTAGCGAGACCTGGAAGTGAGAAGAGCTGCAGACCTGCATGGCGCTGGATGTAAAAAAATGTTTAGGCTTTATTACAACCACTTTAAGTTAAACATTTACCACTTGACGACCGCCGCACGACGATATACGTCGACAGAATGGCACGGCTGGGCATAAGGGAGTACAGGTACGTCCCCTTTAAGATCCCAGCCGTGGGTCGCGCACTCGTGACCCGGTCGGAAGCTCCATGACCGCGCCCGCAGGACCCGTGGACCTGATCACCGCCGGTGTCCCGCGATCGGGTCACAGAGCTGAAGAATGGGGAGAGGTAAGTGTAAACAAACCTTTTCCCCGTTCTTCCTAGTGACACTGTCAGTGATCGTCTGTTCCCTGTCATCGGGAACAGCGATCAGTGACGTGTCACGCCAAGCCACGCCCCCTAACAGTAATAATCACTCCCTAGGTCACACTTAAACCCTTCAGCATCTCCTACAGGTTAACCCCTTCACTGCCAGTGTCTTTTTTACAGTAATCAGTGCATTTTTATAGCACTGATCGCTGTAAAAATGACAATGGTCCCAAAATGGTGTCCGATGTGTCCGCCATAATGTCGCAGTCACGATAAAAATCGCTGATCGCCGCCATTACTAGTAAAAAAAAAAATATTAATAATAATGCCATAAAACTATCCCCTATTTTGTAGACGCTATAAGGTTTGCACAAAAATATGTAGAAGAATACATATCGGCCTTAACTGAGGATTTTTTTTTATTTTTATTTTTATATTTTTTGGGGATATTTATTATAGCAAAAAGTAAAAAATATTGCATTTTTTTCAAAATTGTCGCTCTATTTATGTTTATAGCGCAAAAAATTAAAACCACAGAGGTGATCAAATACCACCAAAAGAAAGCTCTATTTGTGGGAAAAAAAGGACGTCAATTTTGTTAGGGAGCCACGTCGCACAACCGCAAAATTGTCAGTTAAAGTGACGCAGTGCAGAATCGCAAAAAGTGGCATGGTCTTTGACCAGCGAAATGGTCCGGGGCTGAAGTGGTTAAACAATAAACACAATATTCCCAAATATTTTATAGTAGCTGGACAGCATGTAAGCAACGTGGATATGTCATAATATAAGAGGAAGACTCTAATATAAATTATTATTATCTAAAAAAAAATAGCCGCTATTTGTTTTGGAGAACACTGTAATAGGATGCAAAATAATGCAGGTTTTACCCTGCAGCAAACATTAGAATTTTTTTGCAGATGTTTAGCTGTGAAAACATTATGTGGCACTTTTACAGTGCTGGGGCACCAGAATAGGCCAGTAGAGGTGGCAGAAATTGTTAATGGTGCCAGAGGTCAGGTCACTTAAAAGTTTAGTCAGTAGCATAAGCAGCAGGGGTTTTATAACCATTGGTAATTTAAGACTAGTTTATTTTAATGAAAGTGAGCTGGTCTACGCTGTCTGAGGACAGGTTGATTTGCCTCTCGGTATTAAAACGTCCTGTTGCACTGAAGGCCCTTTAAGGCAGCACACTGCCTACAAGTTGTGAACGATGGTCCATCCTAGATACCACCACAGCTGCTCCTCCTGTCAGGAATCAGAATGCTGGAGGCATTTTGGTCATCAGATGGGATCTTGACACCATCTGGATATGTGCAAAAGAGATTTTTATGCAACACCTCCTTTTGGGCTCCCTCTGGCATGATGGCAGTAGATTGGCAATGTTACACTTGTTTGGGGGATTTAATAGGTATAGAGGCAGTAGACAAAGGTTCCTGGTCCTGAGACAGCAGCAAGTCCTCTTCTTCCTCCTGCTGCTGTGCCTCTACTACCCAATTAATCAGGCCATGCAGGGAGTACTTGAAGAAGAATCTGAAAGGGATTCTATCACTATTCTCTACCTTGTCACAGCTCACTATTTTGGTCACCTCTTCAAAAGATGCCAACATTCCCCACACATCCTAAATAATGAGCCATTAATACTGTGAAACGTCTTCCTTAGCCTGTCATCATACCATATTTCATAGGCATGCGCACTAGGTGTGTCGGGTGTGCCTGGGCACACCCTAATCCCCCGTGCAGTGTTAGTGTAGCCCCATGCTCTCCCGAGATCTGCCCGCTGGGCTGCTGTGAAATGCTGCTGTGAATTGCCGTGCTGAGACAGTATCACATTGAGCGGATACTGGGGCTTGTAAGATCCGCTCAGTGTGTAACACTGTCCTCCTGTATTGTAACTGCTTGCAGGGAGACAGAGGATCTATCAGATTTCAGTGTTGACGTTGGGGTGGGCGGGGCCTAGCAGCTATCGAACCCCAGCCAATAGGAGGAGGAATGGGCGTACCGCTACGTATGTGGCCCCGCCCCTTTTCTTAAACAGCCCAATAATGTCTGATGTTCGATAGCTGCTCAGTCCCGCCCACCCCCATATCACTGCAGAATTATGAAGCTCCTCTCTCTCCCTACAAGCAGTTACAATACAGGAGGACAGTGTCACACACTGAGTGAATCTTACAAGCAACAATATCTGCTCAATGTGATACACCCCTCTCCTCTGTCAGTGCTTCCAATCCGTGACACCAGTCAGTGCCAATCAGTGCCACCAGTCAGTGCCAATCAGTGCCAATCAGTGCCACCTGTCAGTGCCAGTGCCGCTTGTCAGTGCCAACCAGTGCCACCAGTCAGTGCCAATCAGTGCCAGTGCCGCTTGTCAGTGCCAATCAGTGCCACCAGTCAGTGCCAATCAGTGCCAGTTCCGCTTGTCAGTGCCAGTCCTGCTTTTCAGTGCCACCAGTCAGTGGCAATCAGTGCCGCCAGTCAGTGACAATCAGTGCCACCTGTCAGTGCCACAGTCAGTGCCACTTGTCAGTGCCACCAGTCAGTGGCAATCAGTGCCACCAGTCAGTACCAATCAGTGCCAGTGCCGCTTGTCAGTGCCGCTTGTCAGTGCCAATCAGTGCCAGTGCTGTTTGTCAGTGCCACCTGTCAGTGCCAGTCAGTGCTTCCAATCAGTGCCACCTTTTAATGCCACATGTCAGTGCCAGTCAGTGCTACCTTTCAGTACCAGTCAGTGACAATTAGTGCCACCTGTCAGTGCCAATCAGTGCTACCTGTCAGTACCACGTGTCAATGCCAGTCAGTGACAATCAGTGCCACCTGTCAGTGCCAATCAATGCCACCTTTTAGTGCCAACCAAAGCCACCTATCAGTGCCCATCAGTGCCAATCAGTGATTCCAATCAGTGCCACCTGTCAGTGCCAAACAGTGCCTCCTATCAGTGACAATCAGTGCAACCTATCAATGCCAATCAGTGCCACCGGTCAGTGCCCATATGTGCCAATTAGTGCTGCCTATAAGTGCCCATCAGTGCTGCCTATCAGTGCCCATCAGTGCTGTCAATCAGTGCTTCCAATCAGTGCCACCTGTCAGTGCCATTCAGTGCTGCCTATCAGTGCTGCCAATCAGTGCTCATCAGTGCTGCCTATCGATGCCCATCAGTGCCACCTATCAGTGCTCATCAGTGTTGACTATCAGTTCTGCCTTTCAGTGCCCATCAGTGCCACTAAATGCTGCCAATCAGTGCTACCTATCAGTGCCAATCAGTGCTGCCTATTAGTTCCAATCAGTGCAGCCTATCAGTGCCAATCAGGGCCCATCAGTGCTGCCTATCAGTGCTGCCAATCAGTGCTGCCAATCAGTGCCCATCAGTGCCACCTATCAATGGCCATCAGTGCTGTCAATCAGTGGTGCCTATCAGTGCCAATCATTGTTGCCAATCAGTGCAAGAGTGCAGGGATGGGGAGATGAACTCAGCAGACAGGCACATTGTCCATGGGTTGCCGGCCTGGTGGGACACAACTGAAATCTGTTGATGTTTATTAATGCCACATGCCGATCTTTAGTATAATAGGTAATCACCACACTACTATTTATAATAATCTACTGGAGGTAAAATAAAAAAGTGTCAGTAAAAGGCCTGCCACTAAGCACTAATATGTGTTCCCACACCACAAAAAAAATCTCAATAAAAGTCAATATTACCACAATACCGGTCTCTGTGATATGTAACAACACATATAGTACACATCACACTGAAAATAAGACATACTGTATAGGGCCCCTTTCACACAGGTGGACCGTTTAGGTCCGCCTGTCAGTTTTTTTGGCGGACCTGAACGGGCGCTCCATCTCCAACGCTATGGAGCGTCGGATGTCAGTGGTGACTGGGATGTCATTAAAGTTCATGTGTGTGTAAAGGCAGGTGTCCCAATACTTTTGACAATATAGTGTGTGTATACATATATATATATATATATACTCACACAAACACAAACGTGTGTTTGAGCTTTGGGTGCACACCCTAATGCAATAGGCTGCGCACACCTATGCCATGTTTGCACAGGTATTTACTGATAGCACACTGCTGCTTGAGCAGCCTCTCCAACATGGCCAACATTGAGTTCCATCCTGTAGGGGTGTCACGGTTGAGGCAGTTGGAACTGCATTTCTGCCAGGAGAACCATAGCATGGTATGACCACCTAAAGTGGCCACAAATACCTCTGGCTTGCTGTAGGACCTTCTGGAAGCCGTGTACTTCATGATGAAATGCTGCTCTGGACGGTAACATACATGTGTGAATTTAACAGGTAAAAGGCAGTCAGAAGGTTAGTACTGTTTTCACATACAACCTTGCCTGGCACATGATGACATGAGGTCAGCCTGGGGAGCTTCCAGCCTGGGATTTTGCATATGCTCAAAGATGCTTGCAGGGAGCTGTCTGTTTCAAGGAGTTGGAAGATTCGGTCAGTGAGGAGGTAAAGGTGACCACTGTTTTCTCCACAATTTTCCTGTGATGTTACCAATCACCATGTGATGTGTCCTCCACTGCCATACAGCAGCTCACCTTAATATTATTACCTACTACCAATTTGATCAAAATGCACTTGTCCCTTTAGGGGTAACAACTCCAATGTGCCAGATCGCCGGAATCCTGTACCACCTCCACCAGATCACATATGCCTTGCCATATATCCAGAGATAAATGCTCCAAAATAAATATTTACAACTTCTTAGTATAAATATAGAAATTGGTTAGTTGGACAGTTTCCAGAAACAGACCATGTTCTCCAGTCCCGAGTATAGAGTTAAAAAGGAGAAAGGAGAGAGACTCAGCTTACTCAGAACGAAATGGGACTGTTAATGGAGATGGAGACACAGAGTATGCGCAGGCGCTATAGGAATAAGTCCGTAAGGCATCAGGAACGGACTATAAAAAGGACGCTGTCATACCGTGCAGCCAATCCCATTGATAAAGTCTCCTATGACGAAACATGTCTGGGCGTGGTCTGCACGGTAACTTTTTGTGAAACTTTGAATGTAGACATCACCACCGAGGTTGATACGAGTCTGGCCAGGGAGGAGAGCGAGCAGTTGGAGGGTGAGATCTGCTAGTTACTTTGTGTCCGCCGTGACCGCAATTTCCAGCACGCCACTGAAAGTCTCCTTTTTTCTTGATTGATACTTTTTGATTTGAAGTGCCTATTTTGAATTGTGAATAATGTGAGTACGTTGGTTGAAGATCTGTGTGCATTTTTTTAAATAAATTGTTCCTAATTACTTCACCATTGGAAGCACTTATTCATTTTTTACATGTGGAGTGGACTATCTTGTAAAATTCCGGTGGATTTGTCTAAATAACCCTGGTGGGTTAGCAAGCGTTTATGCCTAACATGAGAGTGTGAGACATACCTTTCCGGTGAGTTTTTTTCCTTTGGGAGTGGATTCACAAATTCAATTGGAGTGGTGAAGGAGCTTAATTACAATTTCAAGATTAAGAACACACGCTGACAGCATTGGAGTTTTTTATCACTTGAATTTTGTTTTATGGACTCTCATTTATGAATGTCTTTTTCACTCAATTTATATATGTAGTTTTTTTTGCTTGTTTTTTCATCCTGTTTACACAGGACTACTACGTTCATCATTGGTTTAATTTCACGTTCATTATTTGTTCACTTTCACTTGGTGATTTATTATTTATATACACATTTTCATTGATTTGTATATCACTTATTAGGATTGTTTCTACACAAACAAAGCGCTACTATTTTATCACTTAAAATTCAACTACCACAATGGAGATGGTGTGTCTGTTTATAAGGTGAACACTACAACACAATGTGTTATTGAAAATACAAAAATGTATTAATATAATATAAAATGACACAGTCATAGATACAATAGACCATGAAAGAATGCTGGATGCATGGTTATAGATGGTGGATAATGCAGGAAGCCGACATGTTTCCCAGGAATGTGTCGTCAGGGCACCGCATCCATCTAAATTAGCATCTGATTATACAAGACATAAAACATGCCATTAGTATAAAACCAAACACACATTTAATAAAAGCATAACAGCTCTACTCATATTTCATATATATTTACGCAGTATTAGACTGCGCATGCTCACCTGGTCTCAGAGTATTCAAAAGGCTTACATACAGTGCTAACCGGGCATCAAGAGATGGAGAGGCCTAGACCAGTTCACGAGACTGGATAACCGGTGGGAGCCAGACCCACCTGGGTGGTACGTGAGACTGCTGGATCGTGTAAGCAATCGTTAAGGTGCATGCAGTAGGGATCTATAAAATTGAATAACAGAACTAGGGATGAGCTCCGCGTTCGAGTCAAACATACGTTCGACTCGAACATCGTGTGTTCGATCGTTCGACGAAGATCGAACATTTTGGGTCGTTCGCGCCAAATTCGAGTGACGCGAACGGCCCAAAATCCCGGCGCTGTGATTGGCCAAGCATGCACTGTGACCCCGCATGCTTGGCCAATCACAGCGCCGGCAGCGAGGAGAGCCATAATTGGCCACAGGCAGGATGCCTGTGGCCAATTATAGCTCAGGGGGGTTTAGTACACGCCCCACACTATAGAAGGCCGCCAGCGCCGCGGCCTTGTGTAGTGTGTTGGCGTGCAGGGAAAGATGTACATAGGCAGGGACAGTGTTAGAGAAATTGTGCGTAGGGAGAGAGAAGGATAGGTAGGGACAGTGTCAGTGATATTGTGTGTAGGGAGCGAGAAGGATAGGTAGGGACAGTGTCAGTGATATTGTGTGCAGGGAGAGAGAAGGATAGGTAGGGACAGTGTCAGTGATATTGTGTGCAGGGAGAGAGAAGGATAGGTAGGGACAGTGTCAGTGATATTTTTGCTAAGCCTCCTGCACAGTATACACCTGAAGCTAGCCCTTATTGCTGTGATTTCCTGTTGTGTAACACAGGCAGGCATCTGCAGCACTTAAAGCAGGCGTAGTGTGATTCCTGCAAAATATACACCTGAAGCTAGCCCTTATTGCTCGTAGTTTTTTTTCTTTTGTGTTACACTAAGGGCTCTTTCACACAGGACGGATCAGTAATTATCCGCCCCTTGAAGCTCCGCTTGCTCAGCGAGGATCGCTCCGTTGATCCCCGCTGAGCCGGCGGATGACTGGGCGGTTCCCGCACACTGTGCAGGGACCGCCCTGTCAGAGTGCCGCTCTCCCCTATGGGGGGATCGGATGATGACGGACCGTAGAGTCCGTTGTCATCCGATCCGCAGACGGAAGGAAAAATAGGGTTTTCCTCCGTCACACTTTTGCGGATCGGAGTGGGTCGGATGTCAGCGGACATGTCACCGCTGACATCCGTGGCTCCATAGGAGGACATGTAGCATCCGTTCAGGACCTGAACAGACCCTCCGTGTGAAAGAGCCCTAACAGGCATCTGCAGCTCGTAGTTTTTTTTTCTTTTGTGTTACACTAACAGGCATCTGCAGCACTTAAAGCAGGCGTAGTGTGATTCCTGAAAAATATACACCTGAAGCTACCCCTTATTGCTCGTGTTTTTTTTCTTTTGTGTTACACTAACAGGCATCTGCAGGGGCATGTAATTACAATTATTGATCTAATAATTCACAGCAGGGCCCATTCCTGCGCTCACCAAGAGTAACTGTGAGGGCTTAAAGTGTTGTGGCAACACCACCACCACCACCACCAAAAGCCCAATTTTTCAGCCCCTGTTCAACAGGGGCATGCAATTACAATTCTTGATCTAATAATTCACAGCAGGGCCCATTCATGCGCCCACCAAGAGTAACTGTGAGGGCTTACAGTGTTGTGGCACCAGCACCACCACCAAAGGCCCAATTTTTCCTACCACTGTTCAACAATGGCATGTAATTATAATTCCTGATATAATAGTTCACAGCAGGGCGTTCCAGCGCCCACCAAGAGTAACTGTGAGGGCTTACAGTGTTGTGGCAACACCAACATGTAAGGGGCAAATTTCAGCAGAGTATATACGGCAGGCCCCTACTTTCAAACATCCAACTTACAAACGACTCCTACTTGCAAACGGAAGGAGACAACAGGAAGTGAGAGGAAATCTACCCCTAGGAAGGGAAATTCTCTCCTGTAAGAGTTAATATGGGAAAAAGGTGTCTCCTCTCTACTGATGCTTTATCACCAATCCTTGTTTCAATAAAAAACCCACTTTTCAAAAACAGTTGTCATTGGGACGGAAAGTGAGGTGAAATGTTCTGAACAGGGGCACAGACAGCAAAGCAAATGTTACAGGGGTGATAACCCTTCCCTATGTTTTCCAAAAAGCTTAAAAATAGATTTTTTGGCTGGAGCTACACTTAAACAATGTACCTGTTCCAAATTACAAACAGATTCTACTTAAGCAAATACTGATTACAATGGGCCCCCAGGTGGTAATCAACACCTACTAATAGAAATAGTGCCACATCCTAATAGAATTGAACTGGAGATTGTAGAAAGAATGGACTTTAAAGGCACACTTGATATATAGAAAATTTAATAAAAATATTGTTTATTACATGAATACATAGCATAAATTTGACCTACGTCATAAAGACAAAAGTAGGTACATAATTGATGGCATGTAGATAACAACATATACATAAATATACAACTAACAACACATAAACTGTGGACACTTCCCAATAGATACCCCACAATATTGCGATGGTTCCTGGGGTGGAGGTTCACAGGGTGTTGAAAAACTTAAAACTTGATGCTCGACATGTTTCGTGATCTAATCGCTTCCTCAAGAGCTTCTAGATGTATAAAGAAATTTGTTTTAATAATTTTGATACAAAAGACATTTGTCTTGTTATTACATGTAATGCTAATATACACTTGATAAACCAAAAACACTCACCACTAAACAGATAGTGTGGTGAGTGTAGTAGAATTATTGCGACCATCTACGCTCTGCGAGAATTACACATGGAAAAAGGGGATCCAGATGGAAGGACCCCTCCTTCAAAGGGGGAAATGCTGCAGCTAATACCACCAACCACACACCAACACGTGGATAAGAATGGAGATGCTCAAGATAGCTGTAGACACATAATTATATAAATTAGATAATACTAAAGGGGGCTGGAACAGGCAAATATTAAAGGACTACCTGGAAGTAGCGTATGCCACATCCAGGTGTAATGGCCAGAATAATCATAACACAAACATGATGAATAAAAATTATATATATTGTGAGGGGGTTAGCTCGGCAGCGGGTGTGTGTGACCCCCGAGATGGGCTCCCCACACAAAAACAGGCCCAGCAAACGGTGGTTGTGGTTTTCAAAATCAAAAAGGTGCGGTTTATTTTCTATTTACAGTGACAAAACACAGCAAAGCAAAAGAAACTTAAACAAAATAAATCCTGGTCAACTTGACCTCTGACTAAACATACAGGTTTCCTAACTAACAACTGGGATCAGCCTAGTGCTGTCCTAGTCCCTAAGTCCCTAGTTTTAAATGTCCAAGCAAATAGCCACACAGGCTTTGTCTCACCGCACAGGGGTTCACTCTCCCTAGACAGTCCACACAGGTCTGGTTCCAGGCATGAGCTAACACCTAATGAATCTGGGAGTTCTTATAGAGGCCTAAATGAGCTGACAAGCTTCAGCTGGCCTCATCAACTCCCTGTCTGTACGACGCCCCACACTCTCCCTAGAGGTATGAGTCATCCATGAGCCCACTAGCCTTATACAACTCTCCACCTAGTTGTATAAGTCGGCGTAAAGCCTGAATCTGGGCGAAATATATCTACCCCCCTGGATGCAACCAGGTGACTTTACCTTCCTGCTGTCACATACCCCCCCCTCTTGTTTTAACCTCGGGGTTGGAACACCAGCAATCAGGCATTCATGTACTCGAGACAAAGCATCCACATTCCCCATTTGAACGCCAGGGCGATGCTTTACTGTGAAGTTGAATTCCTGGAGGGCCAGGAACCACCTATTCACTCTTCTATTTGTTTCCTTGTTTTGAGCCATCCACTTTAACGGAGCGTGATCCGTAACCATGTCAAAGTGCCTACCTAGCAGGTAGTACCGAAGGGAATCTAGAGCCCACTTCACCGCTAAACACTCCTTTTCAATGGTGGCGTAATTTACCTCATGGGACTTCAACTTCCTGCTGAGGTAAATGACTGGGTGCTCTTCCCCGTTCCAGACCTGGGACAATACTGCTCCTAACCCCACATCTGACGCATCACTTTGTACGACAAAGTCTTTAGAGAAGTCGGGTGAGTACAACACTGGCTGGCTACATAAGGCTTGTTTCAAGAATTGGAATGCTGCCTCAGCCTCGGGGGTCCATTTAATCATGACCGACCCTTTCCCCTTCGTCAGGTTGGTTAGGGGCACAGCCTTAGAAGCAAAGTGGGGAATGAATCGCCGATAATACCCAGCGATTCCCAGAAAGGCTCGTACCTGCTTCTTGCTGTTGGGACGTGGCCAACTCTGGATGGCCTCGACTTTGTTGAGTTGGGGTTTTATTACTCCCCTCCCAATGGTGTACCCAAGATATTTGGCCTCCTCCTGCCCAATGGTACACTTCTTGGGGTTAGCCGTAAACTCCGCTTCCCGAACAGAGTCCAGGACTGCTTGCACTTTTGGCAGATGTGAGGCCCAATCTGTGCTATGGACAATTACGTCATCCAGGTAAGCCGCAGCATACTTCCGATGGGGCCTCAGCATCTGGTCCATTTTCCGCTGGAATGTGGCCGGCGCATTCTGTAACCCGAACGGCATTCTTTTATATTGGAACGCCCCGTCTGGGGTTACAAATGCGGTTTTCTCTTTGGCCGACTTGGCCAGGGGGATTTGCCAATACCCTTTTGTGAGGTCAAGAGTCGTCATGTATCGGGCTGTTCCCAGCCGGTCGATCAACTCATCTATACGTGGCATGGGGTAGGTGTCAAATTTTGTAACTTTGTTCAACTGACGAAAATCGTTACAAAATCGCCAGCTCCCATCCGGTTTAGGCACCAACACAATGGGACTAGACCAATCACTTTGGGACTCCTCTATCACCCCTAAGTTCAGCATTTTCTGTACTTCCTCCCGTATTGCCTCCCGTCGGGCCTCTGGGATCCGATAGGGTTTTAACTTCACCCTTTCACCGGGCGGGGTAATGATGTCATGCTCTACCCCAGATGTTTGTCCCGGCAGCTCAGAGAATACCTCCTTGTTGCGAAGCACAAACTCCTTAACCTCCTGTTGTTGGGGTTGTGACAAGGTGGCTGCTATTCCAACCTCAGGAATCACGCAACCAGTTTGAGCTGGTGACCAAGTGTCTGCGACTAGGGACTCTCTATCCCTCCAGGCTTTCAACAGATTATAGTGATAGATCTGTTCGGGCTTTCGCCTTCCTGGTTGTCTGACCTTGTAATTCACTTCGCTCACTTTTTCCATTATCTCATAGGGGCCTTGCCATTTGGCAAGGAATTTACTTTCAACCGTAGGGACAAGTACCAGTATCCTATCCCCCAGGGAAAAGGTACGGGTCTTGGCTCTACGGTTGTACACTCTCTGCTGTGCTAACTGCGCTTGGGCCAAATGTTCCTTTACGATGGGCATTACCTGTGCAATTCGGTCTTGCATCAGGGCGACATGCTCAATCACACTCCTGTGGGGAGAACTCTCACTTTCCCAAGTTTCCTTGGCAATATCCAACAGCCCTCTTGGGTGTCTCCCATACAGTAACTCAAAGGGGGAGAATCCCGTAGAGGATTGGGGCACCTCCCTGATAGCAAACATCAGATAAGGAAGTAGACAGTCCCAATCCTTTCCATCTCTATCCACCACTTTCTTCAACATTTGTTTTAGGGTTTTGTTGAACCTTTCAACCAGCCCATCGGTTTGGGGGTGATACACAGATGTACGTAATTGCGTCACTTTGAACAATTTACACAGCTCCTTCATAACCCGGGACATAAAGGGTGTACCTTGGTCCATAAGCAGTTCTTTACAAATACCCACCCGGCTAAACACAAGAGATAGCTCTTTGGCTATGGTTTTGGCCGAGGTATTTCGGAGAGGGATCGCTTCTGGATAACGGGTGGCATAGTCCATTATAACTAATATGTACTGGTGCCCCCTAGCGGACTTGATTATAGGACCTACCAAATCCATGGCGATCCTCTCAAACGGGACCTCAATGATGGGTAGAGGGACCAGCGGGCTACGGAAATGTGGCATCGGGGCCGACCTCTGACACACAGGGCAGGAGGAACAATAATTTTCTATGTCCTTCATCACCCCCGGCCAATAGAATCTCTGTAATACCCTCTCTCGGGTTTTCTCTGTCCCCAGATGACCTCCAAGAATGTGCCCATGGGCCAACTCCAACACCAACTTCCTGTAAGGTTTGGGCACCACAAGCTGCTCAACGGTTTCTTCTGCCCTTTTTGCCACCCGATACAGTAGGTCCTTCTCTACGCTGAAGTATGGGTAAGTGCAGGTATTATCTGGGTTCACTAACTCGCCATCTATTTTCACTACGTTTTCCCGTGCCTTTATTAGGGCGGGGTCTTTCAACTGTTCTGTGGCAAAGTTTTCCCTGTGAACCTCAAGATCAGAAAACTCCACAGACGGTAGGTTTTCGTCTGAGGAGGTGGGCTCCTCTCCAGTTTCTTGAGTCTCCCCTGCCAATACTGATAAGGGAAATTCTGGAGAGTCCTCACCACTCTCAGGGGAGTTCTGGCTATCACATTCCTGGTACATAGGGGCACCAGTGGGGGGCTCAGGATCATCCCACAGTTCCCAGAACTTCGGAAAATCCCTTCCCACAATGGCGTCATGCGGTAACTGAGATACTAAGCCCACTGGATGAGAGAGGGTACCTTTGGGGGTCTCGAAACACACTGTAGTCACTGGATACTCTCGGGTGTCCCCATGCACACAAATAACAGCTACCTTGCTATTCCCAGAGACCTCTGTTTTAACTAACTCAGCCTTTATCAGGGTCACAAGGCTACCTGAATCCAGCAATACCACAACATTTCTACCATTAACACACATTTTGCATAAATGTTTCTCAGTTCCTCGAATGGCAGTGCATGCGACTGTCGCACACAGCGACTGACGTCTGCCCGTCAGAAAGTCACACTGCATGGGTTCCTCCACAACCTGGCAATTGGCTGCAATATGTCCCGCTTGCCGGCAGCGGTAGCAAACGATCCTTCTTGCGGCCTCTTGAGCCGCTGATTTCCCAGGCTGTTCTCGCCAAACTTGGGGTAGAGCTCCCACCCTCTCACTCTCTCCACCCTTACCCCTTGGAATCATCTTATCCGCCCCTGGGGATGGTCTGGTCTTAGGGTGGAAAGTCCGAGTGTCTCTGGAAGAGGCCGTCAGGTTCTCTGTAGCCAAGTATTTCTCCACACGATCCACAAGACCATCGGCCGTCTCTGGGTCTCCATGGCTTACCCACTTTTGGATGGCAGTAGGAAGAGCTCTCAAAAACCGATCCATTACAACACGTTCCACAATCTTTGGTGCGGACAAAGTCTCTGGCTGTAGCCACTTTCTGCTCAGGTGAATGAGATCATACATTTGAGACCTGGGGGGTTTTCCAAGCTGGAAAGTCCAGTTATGCACACGCTGAGCCCGGACAGCCAGGGTGACACCCAGCCTTGCCAATATTTCAGCTTTTAGCATCACATAGTCTTTTGCTTGGTCATGCTCTAGGTCATAGTAAGCCTTCTGCGATTCACCAGTTAACAGAGGAGCCACCAGTCCAGCCCACTGCTCCTCAGGCCACTTTTCTCTTTCAGCAGTCCTTTCAAATGTGGTCAAAAATACCTCTGGATCATCCTCTCCAGTCATTTTTGTCAATAAACGACTCACCCCAAAGGACGCGGTATTAGTGGGACGGCTTCCCTCACTGGTCTGCGGACGTTGCTGCACTACTGCTTCCATTTGTTGTAGTCTCTGCTCTTGCTTCTGTAACAGGTCTATGAAGCGGGCCTCAGATTGCTGCAGGGCTTGTTGCTGAGCTTCCAGACTCTGTTGGTGAGCTTGCTGCTGGGCTGCAAGGCTCTGTTGATGAGCTTGCTGCTGGGCTGCAAGGCTCCTTTGCAAACCTGCATTTGTCTGCTGTTGATTGGCATTTGCTAGAGCCAGCTGTTTCAGTATCTCCTCCATGCTGGCTTAAAAAAAAACTGCCACTGGTTCTCCACCAACTGTGAGGGGGTTAGCTCGGCAGCGGGTGTGTGTGACCCCCGAGATGGGCTCCCCACACAAAAACTGGCCCAGCAAACGGTGGTTGTGGTTTTCAAAATCAAAAAGGTGCGGTTTATTTTCTATTTACAGTGACAAAACACAGCAAAGCAAAAGAAACTTAAACAAAATAAATCCTGGTCAACTTGACCTCTGACTAAACATACAGGTTTCCTAACTAACAACTGGGATCAGCCTAGTGCTGTCCTAGTCCCTAAGTCCCTAGTTTTAAATGTCCAAGCAAATAGCCACACAGGCTTTGTCTCACCGCACAGGGGTTCACTCTCCCTAGACAGTCCACACAGGTCTGGTTCCAGGCATGAGCTAACACCTAATGAATCTGGGAGTTCTTATAGAGGCCTAAATGAGCTGACAAGCTTCAGCTGGCCTCATCAACTCCCTGTCTGTACGACGCCCCACACTCTCCCTAGAGGTATGAGTCATCCATGAGCCCACTAGCCTTATACAACTCTCCACCTAGTTGTATAAGTCGGCGTAAAGCCTGAATCTGGGCGAAATATATCTACCCCCCTGGATGCAACCAGGTGACTTTACCTTCCTGCTGTCACAATATATATATATATATATATATATATATAGATGTAGGTATGTTGCAAGGCCACCTACTTTTCAGAAAATGTCCGAAAAGCTATTGGACTGGACCAGAACTGGACAGATAGTGTGGAACCTAGACTGGAACCTAGAATAGCAACCACAAGGCAACAAAGAGTTATATATCATTTAGATGTAAAAATAGCCCAAAGCAATAGAAATCAAAACAAGATGAGAAGTTAGAAAATTACCTTAAAAGGTTTTTTGTGGTAGGCTAACCCAGATGGATAGTGGTAATATTTCCCAAAAATTATTTTGGAGTAGTCAGCATAAAAGATCATATACAATTCCCAGCTGATGTAGTGCTTCAATAACGAACTCTGTGGACACATATATATTTAGGAGGTAATTGCTATAACTAAATGTTACTAGCACTTATAAGTACCAATACTCCAGGTGTAGAAGGGAATATATACGGTACTGGTGCTAGAACCACACCACAACATAATGCCTTGCTACACATGTATATGGTATTTAAAAAATAAATGAATACCTGTGAGCAGGGAGCCTGGGAGTGGGAAACCTCACCCACCGCCGTCCGGAAGGTAAGCAAACAGGTACTATGTGAGAGGGAACAAGTCCCTCACACCACAGAGTGAAGCGGCACTAAAGGAAACAAAAGGCATCTATAACATGGTGCATAAAAAATGCGATGATAAAAAAGGAAGGGAGATATTGGTCCCAACACCATGGAATAATGAAGTATAACATACCACTGACGCTCCAAGACTATCTACCGTTCCGTCCGGTCAGACCCCTACTATGGAGGCTACCACCCACTTCAGCAACCTGTTGCTGAGTGGTGGTGCTTGCTCCCATATATGAGCAACTCGCTCATGACGGCGCTGCACAACGCACAGCGTCATCACGGCCGGCCAATTAGCGTGCGCTCGCACCGTCAAGGCAATACGCATGCACAATGGGTGAATAGGGACGAAGCGCGTGAGGGCAGATACGCCACACCACGCACATCGCGTCCTCGCCAATCACCCCCAACAAACTATTGCCGTCAAGTAAGCGCGTGCGTGCCAGGCCCTAAGGTCCGGCAATTGAGGGCGGAAGTGCCGCTAAGAGACGCCAATGAATTGGCATCTCGGTTGCCATTATTAAAGACGCTACTCAGACATAGCCGAACAGTATCAGCAATGGCTTGGGTGGCCACACACTAGCCACATAGCCACATAGCCAGTGCTAGATGGTGAATAAGCCGCAGCATCTCTATCCATGTGTACCCCGCAGAGCCCAGAGCAAAACCTGGCCGCAAACATGAAAAACAGGCCATGGCTGACTGGAAAGCTGACAGCCATAGCCGCATATTATTAGATATTTAAAATATTTACCAGAAACCGGTCCAATAGGACTGAAAAAGCCCGTCCCAGCACTCGGCTGTATGGGGTCATTTAATGAAATGATGTTATACAAACATAACACAATATGCAAAAAAAATATATGAATGAACAAAATGCATTGCATCAAATTGACATAATGCACATGCAACTATAGTCTACCCAACAAACACAGCCCATATAATCCTGTAATGAGGGCAAAATATGGGTCCCCAGAGTACCTTTATACTTGGAAACAGATCCAGTAAACTAAATAAGAATAACCTGCTAAAAAAGAGAGGGAAGGCAAGGGGGGGGGGGAGGGAAAAGTTGGGAAAGGGAAACAAAAGAGGGATTGGGGGAACAGAATGGGACAGGGGAGAGGATATGGAGGGGAAGGAAGGCAGGGGGAGGGAAGATGGAATGGACAATGGAACCAATCAAAAAGATATATACACAACCCCAAACTTATTGAATGTGAAGATTGGTAATGGGAACATATCATTGGGGTATGTGGGGGCCACAATGCCTCTCTGCCCGTCCCTTACAAGAAGGGACGGTAGGAGAGAACCTCGTTGATCCCAGGAGGGTGAGTGGCCTCCAACCGCTCAATCCACAATGTCTCCTTCTGGAGGATACGCTTGTCCCAGTTACCTCCCCGAGGATCTCGGGGAACCACTTCCAAAACCATAAATTTAACCACCGATGTGTCGAACTTATGATATAAACCTAAATGACGGCTCACCGGGGTGAGCATTTTAGCATACTGCGAGTAATAAATATGATCATAAATCCTTTTCTTAAATGGACGAAATGTCTTGCCTACGTAAAACGCTTTACATTTACAAGTCATTAAATAAATGACTCCCTCAGTATCACATGATGCATGAAAGCGGGGAGAAAATTTCTCCCCATTGGGTAGTACAAACTTTGTACCGGTGTTCACCCATGGGCAGTAAGTGCATTGGCCACAAGTGTATATCCCTCGTGCTAGAGTTGAGTGATCCAATTGTGGTCTATAATTACTAGCTGTCAATTGATTTCCTATTGAGGTACTTTTACGAAATACTATTTCTGGTGACTCTCTGACATATTTGGACAGGATTGGATCTTCACTGATAAGATGCCAATGTTTTTGCATCCCCGCACGGAGCATGCTGTGTTGAGCCGAATATCTGGTAATGAATTTAGTAGTCATTTGAGTGAGGTCTTGTTTTGGCCTAGTATAGAGCAAATTTGTTCGTTCCCTGCCTATTGCTTTATTATAAGCTTTTCTGAGAAGGCTTTTGGTATAACCCTGTTTTCGTAAACGGTCACGTAGTTCATTTGCCTGGAGCTTGCATTCAGCTTCATGTGTGCAGTTTCTGCGTAACCTGACATATTGAGCATAAGGTATACTGTGTACTAGTGCTTGGGGATGTCCGCTGTTCGCATGTAGAAGCGTGTTACCCGACGTTTTTTTCCAAAAAAGTTTGGTGGCTATATTATCGTCAAGGTCACGATAAATGGAAAGATCCAAAAAAGAAATACACTCTTGATGCCACTCGAATGTAAAGCCAAGATTGAACTGGTTAATATTCAACTTGGCAATAAATTCATTAGGGGAAGCAACCGTTCCCGTCCAAATCGCGAAAATATCGTCAATGTACCTGAACCAGCACAAGGTCTGGTCCAGGTACTGACGAAACTCCGGATCGGAAAAAATCTCTCGCTCCCACCCCCCCAGGTACAGGTTGGCGTACGCCGGGGCACAACAGGTGCCCATGGTGACGCCCTGTACCTGGAGGTAGTGGGAGCCGAGAAAAGTAAAACAGTTGTGTTCAAGAATAAATGATAATAGCTGCAATATGAGACCTTGGAATTTCCATTCACGATGATCATGTTCCATAAGGAATCGTTTTACCACTTCTATACCAAGTTTGTGTGGAATACTTGAATACAATGCTTCTACGTCAATGGTGACAAACAGCGCTCCAGGGGGAATGCCTAGGCCATCTAGATGTTTAAGCAAATCTGATGTATCTCTAATGTAAGATGGTAAACTTTTCACATGTGGCATAAGGAAGAAGTCCACAAATCTGCTTGCATGTTCAGTAATGGACCCAATGCCGGAGATGATCGGCCTGCCTGGGGGGTTGTTTGGATTTTTATGGATTTTAGGTATGGAGTAAAAAATCGCTTCTCGTGGAAAAGCAATGTTGAGGTAATCGTAAGTAGATTTATCAATAAGGGCGTCGGAGTAGGCGGCATACAGTAGCATCTTGAATTCTAGTTTAAATTTCGCTGTAATCTCTGGGGTAATGGCTTGATACCAAGCCTTGTTGTTAAGGATATCGAAACACATTGTTTCGTATTGTTTGCAAGTTAGAAGCACTATATTGCCCCCTTTATCCGACGCCTTTATGACTGTATCCCTACGAGATTGCAAATTAATCAAAGCTTGAGGTTGGGTACGTGTAAGATTTGATGGAATATTGGACACTTCCATATGTTTAATCTCGCTAACCATAGCAATGAGGAATGCTGAAATATGAGGGTTGATATTAAGGTCTGGGAATTGATCTGATTTGTTTTTAAACTGAGGTTTAGATATCTGGAGAGAAGGGGAAGTGGAACTACTGGCAGTAGGGAGAGACTGATCAATATCTTGGTTTTCGTCCAACAGGATCATAAGATCCCGAAGGGCTCGAAATTCCTTCATGGTGTATTTCTTGATTTGTTCCGACAGCTCCTTTTCAGCTATACGTCTCTTTTTGTCAGGATCAAACAGATATTTGTAAGTGAGTTTCCTCGCAAAGAGATATAAGTCTTTAACCACTTAACGACCGCTCACTGTATATATACGTCGGCAGAATGGCACCGACAGGCACAATCACGTAGAGCATACGTGATTGCCTTTGTACAGTTGGGGGGTCCAATCGGACCCCCCTCCTATACAGTGAGCGGTGGCTAAGTGTCCGGGAGCGTTCCGGGATGAGGGGGCAGCCATTCGTTTCTGGCCACCCCCTCGCGATCGCTCCCGGCGAATGGAAATGCCCCCTCTGTCTGTGTCAGACAGAGGGAGCAGGAGGAAGTGATGTCATCTCTGGTGCGGCGCTCACATATACCGAGCGCCGTACAAGAGAAGATATCAGGTCAGTGCACACAACACTACACTGACACCAGGACACATAGGGACATAAATCGCCCCCCCCAGGCCCCCCCAGACACCCCAGATCACCCCCCAGATCACCCCCCCAGCCCCCAGTCACAGTGTCACTGATTGCAGTGACCATTTATTTAGTGATCACTGCAATCAGTGACATTTGTGACTGTAAAAGTGTCACCAAAGTTTAGTCTTAGGTCCAGTGTAGCCCCCTAACCCCCCCTAATAAAGGTTTAACCCCCTGATCACCCCCCAGATAACCCTTTCACCGCCTATCACCACTGTCGCTTAGCGATCATTTTTCTGATCGCTGTCTTAGCGTCAGTGATGCCGATCGGCAGCCAGTAATTTTTTTTAGGTTCGCCGCAGGTTTTTATAGCGTCAGGTACCCCAATATATTATCTAATAAAGGTTTAACCCCCTTGATCGCCCCCCAGGTAACCCTTTCACCCCCTATCACCACTGTCACTAAGCGATCGTTTTTCTAAACGCTGTCTTAGTGTCTGTGATGCAGATCGGTAGCCGGTAATTTTTTTAGGTTCGCCGCAGGTTTTTATAGCGTCAGGTACCCCAATATATTATCTAATAAAGGTTTAACCCCCTTGATCGCCCCCCAGGTAACCCTTTCACCCCCTATCACCACTGTCGCTAAGCAATTGTTTTTCTAAACGCTGTCTTAGTGTCGGTGATGCAGATCGTAGCCAGTAATTTTTTTTAGGTTCGCCGCAGGTTTTTATAGCGACAGGTACCCCAATATATTATCTAATAAAGGTTTAACCCCCTTGATCGCCCCCCAGGTAACCCTTTCACCCCCTATCACCACTGTCACTAAGCGATCGTTTTTCTAAACGCTGTCTTAGTGTCTGTGATGCAGATCGGTAGCCGGTAATTTTTTTTAGGTTCGCCGCAGGTTTTTATAGCGTCAGGTACCCCAATATATTATCTAATAAAGGTTTAACCCCCTTGATCGCCCCCCAGGTAACCCTTTCACCCCCTATCACCACTGTCGCTAAGCAATTGTTTTTCTAAACGCTGTCTTAGTGTCGGTGATGCAGATCGTAGCCAGTAATTTTTTTAGGTTCGCCGCATGTTTTTATAGCGTCAGGTACCCCAATATATTATCTAATAAAGGTTTAACCCCCTTGATCGCCCCCCCAGGTAACCCTTTCACCCCCATCACCACTGTCGCTAAGCAATCGTTTTTCTAAACGCTGTCTTAGTGTCGGTGATGCAGATCGGTAGCTGGTAATTTTTTTTAGGTTCGCCGCAGGTTTTTATAGCGTCAGGTACCCCCATATATTATCTAATAAAGGTTTTAACCCCCTGATTGCCCCTAGTTAACCCTTTCACCAGTGATCACCATATAAGTGTTACGGGTGACGCTGGTTAGTTAGTTTGCTTTTTATAGTGTCAGGGCACCCGCCGTGTATATAACCCAATAAAGGTTTAACCCCCTGATCGCCCGGCGGGTGATATCAATTAGGTTTTAGCGTCAGAGAGGGTCTGCGTCACACCCCAGGCAGCGTCAGGTTAGTGCCAGTAACGCTAACATCCACGCGTGAAGCATACACCCCCCTTAGTGGTATAGTATCTGAACAGATCAATATCTGATCTGATCAGATCTATACTAGCGTCCCCAGCAGTTTAGGGTTCCCAAAAACGCAGTGTTAGCGGGATCAGCCCAGATACCTGCTGGCACCTGCGTTTTGCCCCTCCGTCCAGCCCAGGCCACCCAAGTGCAGTATCGATCGATCACTGTCACTTACAAAACAAAAACACACATAACTGCAGCGTTCGCAGAGACAGGCCTGATCCCTGCGACTCCAGTGCTGTAGGAGGTGATTTCACCACCACAGTTAAAAAAAAAAGCAAATATGCCGAAGCATTGGGGCAGCAGGGGCGGAGGAGCGATTTTGCTCCTAATGCCGCGTACATACGGTCGAAATTCCGACGGAGGCTTGCCCGTGGAAAAGTCCGACCATGTGTGTGCGGCATAACTTTTTTGCGGGAGGATGCCCCCATGCTTCGGCATATATAAATGGTGCGTGTATGCCCATCATTGGAAGTGGGTGGATGAAGAGCGGTATTCTAATGGTGGGCATACCCACCGATCAATCTCTTTTTTCGTTCAGCCAACTGGCTGCATGAAATAAAAAGATTACAATACATGTCCAACAAGGACCAGCAACGTACTGGTATGTTGCTGGACTTTGAATGTTTATACCAGAATGATGCCTGCGGGTTTAGGTATCATCTTGGTATCATTCTTTTCAGCCTGCGGCCAGCTTTCATGTAAAAGCAATCCTAGCGGCTAATTAGCCTCTGGACTGCTTTTACAAGCAGTGGGAGGGAATGCCCCCCCGGATATAAAAAGCGCCATTGGGAAATTGGGAAAGCATTTTATCACACCGATCTTGGTGTGGTCAGATGCTTTGAGGGCAGAGGAAAAATCTAGGGTCTAGAAGACCCCAGTTTTTTCAAAAAAAGAGTACCTGTCACTACCTATTGCTATCATAGGGGATATTTACATTCCCTGAGATAACAATAAAAATGATAAAAAAAAAAAATACTTGGAAGGAACAATTTAAAAATAAAATAAAAAAGCAAAATTAATAATAAAAAAAAAGCAAAAAAAAAAAGCACCCTGTACTGCCCTGCTCTTGCCCAATGGCGAACGCAAGCGTCGGTCTGGCATCATATGTAAACAGCAATTGCACCATGCATGTGAGGTATCACCGCAAAGGTAAGATCGAGGGCAATAATTTTAGCAGTAGACCTCCTCTGTAAATCTACTGGGGTAACCTGTAAAGGCTTTTAAAGGCTTTTAAAAATGTATGTAGTTTGTCGCCAATGCGCGTTTGTGCAAAATTTTAAAGCATGTCGTGTTTGGTATCTATGTACTCGGCCTAAGATCATCTTTTTTATTTCATCAAACATTTGGGCAATATAGTGTGTTTTAGTGCATTAAAATAAAAAAAGTGTATTTTTTCCCCAAAAAATGCGTTTGAAAAATCGCTGCGCAAATACTGTGTAGAAAAAAAAAATGCAACACCCACCATTTTAATCTGTAGGGCCTTTGCTTTAAAAATAAATATAATGTTTGGGGGTTCAACATAATTTTCTTGCAAAAAAAAAAATGTTTTCATGTAAACAAAAAGTGTCAAAAAGGGCTTTGTCTTCAAGTGGTTAGAAGAGTGGATGTAAGCTTCCTAATGTTGTGTATAAAATGCCAGAACAGTTCAAAACCCCCCCAAATGACCCCATTTTGGAAAGTAGACACCCCAAGCTATATACTGAGAGGCATGTCGAGTCCATGGAATATTTTATATGTTGACACAAGTTGCGGAAAAACGAATTTTTTTTTTTTTTTTGCACAAAGTTGTCACTAAATGATATATTGCTCAAACATGCCATGGGCATATGTGGAATTACACCCCAAAATACATTCTGTTGCTTCTCCTGAGTACGGGGATACCACATGTGTGAGACTTTTTGGGAGCCTAGCCACGTACGGGACCCCAAAAACCAAGCACCGCCTTCAGGCTTTCTAAGGGTGTAAATTTTTGATTTCACTTCTCACTGCCTATCACAGTTTCGGAGGCCATGGAATGCCCAGATAGCACAAAACCCCCCCAAATGACCCCATTTTGGAAAGTAGACACCCAAAGCTATTTGCTGAGAGGTATTGTGAGTATTTTGCAGATCTCGCTTTTTGTCACAAAGTTTTGAAAATTGAAAAAAAAAAAAAAAATATATATATATTTTCTTTCTTCATTTTCAAAAACAAATGAGAGCTGTAAAATACTCGCCATTCCTCTCAGCAAATAGCTTGGGGTGTCTATATTCCAAAATGGGGTCATTTGGGGGGGTTTTGTGCGATTTTGGCATTTTATGGCCTTCGAAACTGTGATAGGTAGTGAGGAGTGAAATCAAAAATTTGTGCCTAGAAATCCTGAAGGCGGTGCTTGGTTTTCGGGGTCCCGTACGCGGCTAGGCTCCTAAAAAGTCCCACACATGTGGTATCCCCGTACTCAGGAGAAGTAGAAAAATGTATTTTGGGGTGTAATTCCACATATAACCATGGCATGTGTGAGCAATATATCATTTAGTGACAACTTTTTGTAATTTTTTTTTTTGTCATTATTCAATCAGTTGGGACAAAAAAATATATATTCAATGGGCTCAACAGGCCTCTCAGCAATTTCCTTGGGGTGTCTACTTCCTAAAATGGGGTCATTTGGGGGGGTTTTATACTGCCCTGTCATTTTAGCACCTCAAGAAATGAGATAGGCAGTCATAAATTTAAAGCTGTGTAAATTTCAGAAAATGTACCCTAGTTTGTAAACTCTATAACTTTTGCGCAAACCAATAAATATACGCTTATTGACATTTTTTTTACTAAAAACATGTGGCTGAATACATTTTGGCCTAAATGTATGACTACAATTGAGTTTATTCGATTTTTCTTATAACAAAAAGTAGAAAATATAATTTTTTTTCAAAATTTTCGGTCTTTTTCCGTTTATATCGCAAAAAATAAAAATCGCAGAGGCAATCAAATACCATTAAAAGAAAGCTCTATTTGTGGGAAGAAAAGGACGCAAATTTCGTTTGGGTACAACATTGCATGTCCGCACAATTTACAGTTAAAGCAGCGCAGTGCAAAATTCTGAATTCACCTCTGGTCCTCTAGCTACCAAATGGTCCGGGGCTTAAGTGGTTAATGACTTCATATTTGTCAATCATAGTGTTTGGGCAAAAGCTGAGACCTAGTTTAAGGACTGTCATTTCATCATCAGAAAGTGGGTGGGGTGTAAGATTGATAACACTCAATTCCTCAGCATGGTCGACTCGCCTAAAGGGATGTCATGTTGTATTATATGTGTATTAGGATTTCTTGACTGTTTAGCTAGGTCCTTGGTCTGTGTCGAGTTGGATCCAGATGGAACACTAAGGGTACTGGGGCCTAAGTTGCCACCCTCGGCCCCACGAGGGGTGCCAGGGGGGGCAACCAGGGAGTGGCTCGGCTGAGACATTTGTTGTGTGTGCAATTGATGCACTGCTTGTGCTGCTATTGGTCCCATATAGGCATATTGAGACAGGTCACAGCTATGTGGTTTCCCATCACCTCTACTCTGTCCACCACTAGATTGTGTTTGGGAGGGTACAAAATCTTTTGTATTAACTGTTTTTTTCTTGGTACTGTAATTGACGATATTCCCACCACCAAAATGACCCCTCTTACGTGATCCACCTGACGATTGAGCAGTAGATTGACCAGAGCGAGCCTGAAAAGAAGATGAAGAAATAGATGAGTCAGATTCACCCTCCTCCTCTGAGGCTGAAACATTGTGACGGTAATTTTGATGTCGATTATAGTGGCTAGGTCCTCTGGGTTTGATGGAACTATCCCATTTATAAGCATATCCTTCCTTGAAAGCTATTCTATCCTTGGTGATCTTGGCCTCTTTTTTCGAAATAGTTTTATTAAGTCTATCCAAAAACAATTTTAACTCCTGGCTTTTTTCTAGAAATTTAGGGTGGGATTGGATTTGCTCATAATGAGAATTAAGTGTAGCTAATTCTTGATCTAGTAGATCACTGTCAAGTTGGTATTGAGCTAGCAATAATTGCATACAATCACTGCTACAGAGATTAAGTACTCTTTCCCAGGATTTTTTTAATTCTGAGGATGTTTGTTTAACTGTGGGAAACATTTGTATTCTCAATCCCATAGGACTGATGTTTTCTCTAATATAAATTTTAAAGAATTCCATATGCCAGTATAGGTTCGACTTTTTTTTCAGTAGTTGTTTGAGTCTCTCAAAGTAAAGCTTGAGGTCATCACCTTCCTTGTTACACCCAGTGTATGACGTATGGAATTCTTGCATCAAACCTGTCCATTATTTTCACTATCACCCCAGAACAGGGCCTCGGGAAGATTATTTGGAAGCAATGAAATGAGGGTAACTATAGTTGCGTGACAATTAATAAAGAACGGTTATTTGTATATAGATTAATTCTGGATAAAAAACAATTACAAAATTTGTATAAAGGATAAGATTTTTAAAAAAATATATAAGGGGCAACCACCTGTGATAAACACGGGTGGATAATGGTGCTTCCACCTACTAATATGCAAATACTGATTACAATGGGCCCCCAGGTGGTAATCAACACCTACTAATAGAAATAGTGCCACATCCTAATAGAATTCTATTTAAAGTGGAGCTCCACCCTAAATAGCAACTTTTGCTATTTGGAACCCTCCCCCCCCTCCGGTGTCACAATTGACACCTTTCAGGGGGGAGGGGGGTGAAGATACCTGTCTAAGACAGGTATTTTCACCCACATCCGGGAGTCCTGTCTCCGGGAATCTGCGGGAGTTACGTCACTTCCCGCAGACTTCCCTTGGTGTTCTGGGAGACACTCGGCACCCAGAACACAGGAGCACCAATCAGAACGGCGCAGCGCGACTCGCGCATGCGCCGGAGGGAACCGGGCATGAAGCCACAGGGCTTCACTTCCTGGTTCCCTCAGCGAGGATGGCGGAGGGAGCAGCAGAGCGACGAGCGGTCGCTCGTCCTCTGCTGCGGACGTCGCTGGACTCCAGGACAGGTAAGTGTCCAAATATTAAAAGCCAGCAGCTGCTGTAGCTGTAGCTGCTGGCTTTTAATATTTTTTTTTCCGGCGGAGCTCCGCTTTAAGAACAAACCTACAGTCCGTGTCTTGTATGCACCGCCTGTATACGGCTGTTCAGAGTATATAGGGCCTTTTTTATTTTGTGTGCGGGGTTCCCCTTAATATCCATACAAGACCCAAAGGGGCTGGTAATGGGCTGGGGTGGGGGGGGGGGAGGTAATGGGGTAGCTATGACATTTTTCTCAAAGATTTTCATCCATATTACCGGGACCAGACATGACATTAAAGCCGCAAGCAGTTTTAAATGGCTTTTTTTTTCCTTTAGAAATGTCATTTTGTGCAGGGACAGTTCTAAACACGGGAAACACGTGGCACTTCTCAGGCATACTTTAGACACCCCCCAGGTACGATATTTAAAGGAATATTTGACTTTTTTTTTTTCATTTTATGCATCATTAAAATGACTGCTCCCGAAAAACGGCCGTTTTTAAAACTTCTTTTTGCATTGATACATGTCCCCTGGTGCAGAACCCGGGTTCCCAAAACCTTTTTAGGACAATAACATGCATATTAGTTGTTATAATTAGCACTTTAGATTTCGAACGTTCGCATCCATTGTATTTAATAGGGTTCTAACGTTCTGGTGCGAACCGAACCCGGGGGTGTTTGGCTCATCACTAAACAGAACCATAATCGCCGGGGAAATTGAAAAAGTACTCAATAGATAACTGATAAGAGGATATGTAAAGAGTAGTATATAAATGCAATTGCTCGAAAGCAAGCATCCTACTTAACCCATCCTCAATAAATAAAAATTGTAGTTCAAACAGAGCCTAGAGTAAAAATGAATGTATATGTATATTATTATATTTTTTCTCACTCTATTTTTCTTTATTTTCTTTATTTTGTTTAATTATTATTTTCTTAAATTTCTTAATTTCTCTTTTGTTTTTCTTTTTATTCTTTTGCATCTGTATAACCGTAATTGCCCTGTGTGTAATATTGTAATATAGTTACTACATTGGGTTATATAGTTGTAAATATTTTATATTTTGGATTACAGATGTGCCTTGTATATGCCTTGGGGTAAATATATCCACTTCCATTGATGTATGTTGTTTTCTTGTTTTTTCTGCTACGTGACATACTGCTGCCATCTAGTGGACATTTTAATGTCGGATGGCAGGCAAATAAGGTTCTTCACACTGGGAACTGGTTTAGCATATTAGTTAATTAACACTAATTGATTCTTTCTACAATCTGTAAATACTGAGATCATTAAGGTTCTTATTGTTATTGTTTATATAAACTCTATATTAGTATTAAAGCATTATTTATTTAATTATCAGTGGTGTGTCGTTGAGGGATATGTATTATCCCTGGTCCTACTTACCTTTGAAGAAACCGGTGGAGATAGCAATGGTGCAATAAAACAACTATAACAGCAGGTATATATTCATTTTTGCTCTGGGCTCTGGGCTCTGTTTGAACTACAATTTTTATTTATTGAGGATGGGTTAAGTAGGATGCTTGCTTTCGAGCAATTGCATTTATATACTACTCTTTACATATCCTCTTATCAGTTATCTATTGAGTACTTTTTCAATTTCCCCAGAGATTATGGTTCTGTTATTCAATTTTATAGATCCCTACTGCATGCACCTTAACGATTGCTTACACGATCCAGCAGTCTCACGTACCACCCAGGTGGGTCTGGCTCCCACCAGTTATCCAGTCTCGTGAACTGGTCTAGGCCTCTCCATCTCTTGATGCCCGGTTAGCACTGTATGTAAGCCTTTTGAATACTCTGAGACCAGGTGAGCATGCACAGTCTAATACTGCGTAAATATATATGTAATATGAGTAGAGCTTATATGCTTTTATTAAATGTATGTTTGGTTTTATACTAATGGCATGTTTTATGTCTTGTATAATCAGATGCTAATTTAGATGGATGCGGTGCCCTGACGACGCATTATCCACCATCTATTTACAAAAATAAAGGCAGTATGGAAAGAAATGCTAAAATACTACAACCCCACCCACTTGGGTTGTAGTATTTTAGCATTTCTTTCCATACTGCCTTTATTTTTGTGTGCTGTGACTTGTTGTCTCATTGATGGTCGCAGCACATAAATAGCACCACAGCTGCAGTACTTTGTTAGGCCTTTTGAAGGAGCAGACAGCTCCGAGCGCTTAGCCTGGTTTCTCAGTGGTGTGCTGAACACCTGTCTCTCCTCCGGTGATCTCATCATCCGCGTTCCACGCTGGTTCTGGACGGCTTCCTGGTGGCCACAGGATGGAAATTCTACACTGCTCTGCCTACCCATGAGCCTGGATGCACCCGAGACCGGACCGCACCGCAAATTACACACACAGATGAGCCCATTTTTTACATTTGTTTGTAAGTGCATTTCCTTTGCCTCCAATAAATTGTGACTAAAATATTGCACTTAGGTGACGCTTCCTGTTTTGTTCCCCTGTCTACCCCTTGCAGAGCCGACTTTCTCTGAGGACAGCTGCCGCCCACCATCTTTTCATCGCTCCCTCTTCCCCCTCTTTTTACAGGGTTGGTTATCACATACCAGTAAATGGACTAAAAAGAACTGTGACTGGACTTTTTTAGATCTATTCTTTGGCCATTTGTTATTCACTAGTCTTTTGCGCTAACAGTTTACTCCATTGTTTTTAGTGCTGTCATTAGAGACTGCAGCCAATAATACAGTATTTTATGCACCCACAAACTGCAGCTGTCAGTGCTGTCCATGCTGATCCTGGGACTGAGCTAAAGAAAGATGCAATACATGGGTCTAACACACAGAGTACTGTCTAGTGGAAGTTAATGTGTTTTTGCTAAGGATTACATTATTGTTGCATTGCTTAAAGCGAAACTTTACCCATTACAACTTGATAACAAATAATGTTATTTAGCAACATACATTCCATATTAAGAATTATACTACCAAAATTAATTGAGTGCAGTAAATTGCCTCCAGAATTGTTCCTGTTACTTCTTGCTGAAGGCTGCATTTTGCAGAAGCCCAAAACCCCAACAGTAAATCATAAAGCAGAACTAAATCCATCAATTCAAAAAACAGATACATTCCTGGAATGCTGGAAATGCAAACTGTCACATTTAAATGTGTCCTCCATCAAACTGTCAAACCATCAAATGGCTGGAGTCATAACTGATCACATGTGCAGGACCATAGTAGTTTCAGATCAAACAGAAGCAGCTTTCTTGGCTGTAATGGATAGGAGGGTTTAAATTCTCTTTAAGGCTGTCAGAAGATCAGCCTCTACAATCTCGGCAGTGCCTAAAAATGCCTAAGATGTGTATTATTGGATTTTAAACAGTATAGACACTTATTTGTAATGTTTTACTATACCTGCAAAAGGGTTTTAGCTATACCTGCAAAAGGGGTCAGCCTGAAGTGATCTAGCAGGACTTAATTGTCTGACTAAATTTCAACTTTAAGTCAGTCATTCAGCCAGGAGACGGGTGGCTGGCAGGGGTGATGATTCCTCTGGTATTGGAGGGGGCTAAGTGCTTGGCACCTCCAATAGGGGTTCCCCACTCATTTGGAACCAGACCCACTCAGAGTGCCTAGTGACCCAGCCTGGAGTCACGGAAGAGGGTGTGTGGAGGGGCCCCTGGAAGAGAGAGCAACCATGGAGGTTGGAGAGAGATAGAAAGAGAGCATTTCATGTATCCCATAGCAAACATTAGATATGTCACTGGGAGAGAGGTGACATAAACTGCTTGATTGGTGGAGCCCAGTACAGGCTCAGAGGTACTGGCCTCAAAATGCTGCACACCTGAGAGTGGTGTCCCCTATACAAAGGTGTGCTTAAAGTGTTACTAAACCCAGTAATATGAAAATAGTTAATCCGCCCCCACAGTGCCCACAGCTTATATATCTTCTTTTTACATTAAAATACTGCCACTATATACCTTTTTGAATGATCTGTATACCACGGTTACATGATAAACTGCACAGTCTCTTCAGTGCTGAGAGTTCAGGAAGGTGGAGATTTTCAGCCTGTATACATGCCCACATGTGTGATATCAATATCATGTGACTTGGCTATCTCTGAGAACAAGAAACTGTTCTCTCCAGCATAAAAGACACAACTGAGCATGGGCAGGTTGAGGTTGGCTACCTTGCCTGTTCTTTCCAAGGTAGACATTGCAGGAGGTGGAGGATCTATGCATAGAGGATAAAACAGCCTTTTTACACCATGCAGAGGATTAACCCAAAAATTTCCACAGTGAGTATAACAAGCATGCTATTCTGCATATACAGACAGATTTTACTGTTGTCGGTTTAGAAACACTTTAAGTGTCATCAGTGTAATGGAGTTAGCACTGAGAGCAAGGAGCATTAGCGAGCGCAGTTCCACTTGTCCCCACAAGGACGCATAAACCCCGCCCACAAGAGGGTGATTTCAGGAGCTGGAATATGAGAAGTTGCAAAGCCAGCAGTTTTGCCAAGCATGCATTATAATGCTGCGCGTGATTTGGGGACTTTTTTCTTTCAGTCCACTGCCTGTGGAAAAAACACCTGCCTTAGGAAGGATGCCACTTGGGACATCAGGGATGACGTAGGAGAATTCTGCAGACATTCAAGCCTATGCTTGACTCTATTCAAAGTTAAGTTAAATTTCCCTAATGAGACATGGGTGGACAAAACTAACCAGACAGCAGTTCATGTCTCCCCCATTGTATTAACAATATTTAAAAGAACAGGTGATTTGGAATGAGTGTAATTGTCTAAAATTGTAAAGTTATACACCGTTGGTTTGATTTACTAAAGGCAAATAGACGTGCACTTTGCAAAAGTAGGCTCCAGAGCCTAGTAAATTAGATCAAGCTTCCCTCATTTACTAAGCTGTGGCGCAACTGCACTTGCAAAGCACACAGCCTATTTACCTCTAGTAAATCAACCCCCAGGTGCCACAAGTAACATCATTTGAGTAATGTTTATCACTTAAACACTATTTTTTAAGAAGCAGAATAGAAAATGTTTTTTTTTGTGATCTAAATTGTCTCTCTAACCTATATAACTATAATTTTATTAAGGATCTTATTAATATTGATTTTTTTACAGCAGCTCTGTCCATGATGGCAGAAGAGTCATCATTGATAGTGGAAACAGTGTAAGAAAAACAACCTTCTTTTTTAGTGGAAATTTAAAACAAATGACATCATCATCCTTCAGCACTTTCATTTGTCTTTTGACTTGCAGTCCTATTTTTCTAATCTGATTAATTTCATTGCAAATAATTTTATATTAGTATTGTATAATAGATTATTTAAAATCTTAGTGTATTTACTTAGAACATCTCTAAAGAACATGATCCTGAGACAAGCATATTATATGAGGAGATTTCAGCTACTTCTAACTCTGAGGTCAGTACGCTTGATAATTAGTTTAGAAATATCTTCAATGGTCTAAATTACTTTAAAATTCCAATTTGTGATTTACATAATTACTTAATTTAAGTGCAAATTCCCTTTCTCTGTAGGTCCCACTTTTTTTTAAATATAATTATCTCTCATGACACATAGTCAGGGTGTAGCTTTTCAATGTTTTCGCAAATTTATTTTTAAAAACCCTCTGTAAAATCCTCTGTATTTGATAATCAACATTATAATTGTAGCGGGTACTTGCTTTCCCGGGGTTATTTTTTTGAATTTTTCAGTGACACGAGTGGTGTGTTCTCGGCGGCCCACCGGGTGGCGCTGTCACCATGGTTTGACGGATGGATACCGCTGTGTGCTGAGCCTCCTTTTTGTCCTCTCTCGGCAGCGGTATGGTGGGGCCTCCTCCCACCGTGCTTGCTGGGAGGGGGTATAAAGGGGGCCGGCCATCTTGGTCACGGGGTCTTAGTCCCAGGCACCTTCAGCCTGCGGACGGTGGTTCGTGTCCATCCTCTAGGCCGCCTAGGCCTAGAGGACCACCGGAGATCGTGTTCCACCTCAGGCACCTTTAGTCCTGGGGTGAGGTACTTGGATGGAGGTCCGGAGCTCAGTGCCCAACACTGAGTTCCGCGAGGGAAGGATCCTAAGGCACTCCGGGGATGGATGCCTGAATCCGAGGTGGGCGTAATGGACCGGGAAGAGCTCCTCATCTGAAGACCCGGTGCAGCATACTGCCGGTGACGGGTGAGTCTCTTGTCGGAGACAGTCCGGAAGGAGAATTCCTCTCGTGCGGAGACCATAGCCCACTCTCAGGGAGGAGAGTGGAGGATCGAATTTGTGTCTGGGCCTATTTGCACCCACACCTCCTTTTCTGTTCTATAGCCAAGGGAGTCCATGTTATGTTCTACAATAAAAGTGAGTTGGACGTTAATGGTGTGGGGCTCAATTTCTGGCAGACGAGATTCATGGAGACTCTCGGAGGGAGGATCCAGATGCACAGCACAGACCCGAAGGTAAAAACAACAGAGACATTGCTGATACCACATCACACTTGTGGTGGAAGTCTGGCGTAGCTCACCCTCTCTCTCCCCTATCATACCCCTAGACCAGAGACAGTGCGAGTCGAACTTTAATAGAGGGGACTGGGGAGAGGGTGTCCACTACATAATGATTTTTTTAAATTATTTTTTAATAGCCTTAAAAGCATAAATTCATACAGAATGCAATCAATGCAAATGGAATAAAAACGTATATTGCTGTCTTGCATGATTAAAAATTATATTACATGTGTTGGAAGCAAGATGGGGTAATCTGGAATTTCGCTTTCTGGTTACAGGCAGATGGTCCCAAGTCTGCATAGCAGGGGGTCTGGCTCAAGTGTGTCTAGAACAATAAGATCTACAAGCAAGCTTGAGGACTGCCCTGTGAACAATGATTGGGCCAGAAGCATATGGGTTGGCAATGGGGGGAGTTTGAATGAGTAATGAGTGAGTTTTGTAAAAAGGGTTCATAACACAGAGCTCTTTCTCTTTTACCGAAGACCTCTGATGGTGAGGGCCTCATAGAAGCCGTGCATAATAGCTTGGGCCTAAATTATGAGGCCCAGACTGGCTTGGGCCTAAACACCATGCAGCCCAGGCCTTCTCTATTTAACATCTGAGACCAGCCGATGAAGAATACCTAGGGGATGTGTTAAGTATCTTTAATTATTATTATTATTGTTATAGACTGTATAGATATCTGTTGTTTAGCTTGTAATATTCCTATGTTTAAAGGAAATAAATGTAACTTGCTTACTAAGCAAATGCGTCTGTCTTCATAGTTTACATTGTAGCATTAGGCCTAGCATATTCTGATAGGTTAGATTAGCAAACAAGGGACACTACACATTAATACATAGATGCAATAGCTATATAGGGTACAATATAGTGTATATTATTGCATCGCGCTCCACAATTGGTACCCAGAAAGCATGTTGAATATATTTCAGCATAGAACCTACAAAACCCTAATGTATTTTTGTTCTTGAGTTCCTTTAAGCTAAAAAGTCCTCAACTACACCCAGAACTGAAAATCGTCTCTAGTGCGGACAAAGATTTGCGCTGGTTCGCAAGTTCGGAAGCCCTGCTTTGATGGTCCTGAAAAGTTATGTGAAATATTTCATCAGTGAGCGGACGCGCAAAATCTGGTGAGATTTTTGGCTGATATATATGTTAAACGTTTGTTGTATTGTTAATGTGTGTTAGGCCTGTAGCCAGTCAATTGTACTGGTGAGTGAGGGATTGATCATCCCTGAGTATCTGATATAGCCTGCAGATTGACAGGATAAACCACACATCTTTTCAGAAAAAGTGGGAGAAATATAGATTGTTTTTTTGTTTTTTTAACGTTTTTTTATGACATTTTTAAAAAAAAATCTTTTTTTAAAGTTTTTTTATGAAATTTTTTTACATAATTTTTTTAAAGTTTTTTTTATAAAAAAATTTTAAGCATTTTTTTAATTGTTTTTTTGAAATATTTTTTATAGTTTATTTTATCTTTGGTTTTTATTTTTTAGTTTATTAGTTTTTATTTTATTTATTTTTCTCCACACGTTCCAATAGAAGTTCAATGTGGCCTGCAATCTTAGGGGGCTAAAAATCAGTGGTAATAATCTCCTGGTTTGGAAGAGCATTGGATAGTGTGCTCTGCCTTGTGTGTTGTAGAACAGCAAGTTACAAGCTAGTTTTAAATAGTTTTTTATCAGTTTTTTTTTTTTTGGGTTGCTTCCTGTGTGTATTGTAAACAGCTGTTGTAAAATCAGGCAAAGGTTACCTTCAAACAGCTTTATCTGTGTCTCTGTTTGTTTGTGTGTATTGTCTAAACAGGTTAAAGGATCACTAAAGATAACAATTTTTTTTTTTTTAAATAACAAACATGTTATACTTATCTCCACTGTGCAGCTCGTTTTGCACAGAGTGGCCCCGAACCTGGTCTTCTGGGATCCCTCGGCGGCTGTCTCGGCTCCTCCCCGCAAGAACTAACCACCTTCATGCGAGCTCTCTCGCATGGTGGTTAGTTCTTGCGGGCGCGCTCCCGTGATACAGCCGGCGGCTATAGCCGCTCACTATATCACTCGGTCCCGCCCCCCGGCATGCTGCATCATTGGTTGTGATTGACAGCAGAGCAAGCCAATGGCTGCGCTGCTTTCAATCAACCAATAAATGAGCCGAGAAGCCGGTCGAGATGCCTGTGCGTTCAAGGTGCGGAACTTTCGAGGGGTCAGGTAAGTAAACGGGGGGCTCGGGGGGCCGCTAATCCAGAGATGTTTTTTCACCTTAATGCATAGAATGCATTAAGGTGAAAAAACGTTTGCCTTTACAACCCCTTTAAACAGGTTTTCAGTGTAGCTAGTTGCAGATTTAACATATCAATGGAGTTTATTCAAGGGTTCCTTAAGAAGAATGCCTGCATTCAATTCAATAATATACAAAAGAATGTTTTAAAACACCAATTCAGTGACGTCTTAGAGCAGTGCAATACTCATAATGATGCCATAAGGTTTAAAACGTTTTCCAAAAAAGCCAAGAAAGAGAGGATGGCCAAAAATTTAAGCATGTTATTAAAAATGAAAGATATCGCCGGACAAAAAGAATAAGAATGGTTTGCTAAGAGAAAACAGTTATTGGAAGAAGTACAAAGTGTAACCAAGAATATAGTAATTATGGTTGAAAAGGCCGATGCAGATGCTCGTGATCGAATTGAACAATTAGTGACTGTGAAATGTGTATTGGAACAGAAAGTTAATATGTTAGAGGAAACTTGTAAACAGAGAGAAAGTTGCATTGCCTCTTTGAATCATAGAGAGTCGGAGAATGAGCGTATTATAATACTGCTTAGGAAGGAATTAGCCGAATGTGCAATGGTGGAGGATACCTCCGCACATGCTCAGTGCACAGCAAAGATATAGGTGAAGCAGCATGCAGAAGAACCGTATGCTATGGTTGATGCAAGTGAGATTGCTATGATAGAAATCAATGTTGAACATTTAAATAAAAGTGCGGTAACCGCGTGTGAAAATGATTCTGGTATTGAATCAGTGGAGACTTCTGATGAGTCCATCGCTAGTGATGACTCCTCAGACGATGAAAGTGTAAAGTCTATTCATTTCAATCATAATAATATTATGCAACAATGTGAGTCTCTATTGCCATATGCTCAGAGAAGGGTCCATACAGGGAGGCAGACCCTTAAATGTTTTTTGTGTAAAAGGGGGGGGGGGTCACATCGCCAAATATTGTTGGGCGGCGAATAATAATATCAAAAAAAGATCACATCACCCCAAAACGACCCCAAGGCGTTATTAAGTGTATTCGGTGAGATTGGGTAACGCCAGGCATAGGGTCCATGATACTCAATTAAGACAGGAAAGGCATTACTATGCAAAAAGGGAGGGAGCCACATGTTCATTCAAATATAGCAATGGGGGAAACAATTGTAGCAGCCCTTAGGGAGCTGCAGGGATGGTGAGAATTTTCTGGTTAATGTTTATTTGCTATGAATCAGATGTGAGTTACAGAGATTTGCCCTACATGTTTGGAATAGTATAGAGGACCTTGAAATATATAAATATATATATATATATATATATATATATATATATATTTATTTTTATTTATTTTTTCGAGGATAAGCCTCTGGATCGTTGTTTTTTTAAAATAAAAAAATACTCTTATTTAGATTTTTTTTAATCTAACCTTTAATTTTTTTTTATTATTATTTATTTTTTTAAACAAATTTTGTTGTAATTTTTTTGATGTATTAGATTTTTTTTTTACTTTTCATTTTTTTTTTTTTTATATTTTTTTATTATTTTTTGCAATATTTTTTTATAATTTTTTTTTATTATTCATTTTTTTCTTTCCTTAGTTTTTTGTAATTTTTTTAGTAATTTTTTATTATTATTTTTTTTGTTAATTTTGTATTTTTTTAATTATTTTTTTTCTTTTCCATTTTTTTTTTATTATTATTTTTTTAAATTATTATTTCTATTGTTTCATCTATTTTATTTTTGTTTTGTTCAGGTGGAAAATTGTTAGGTTTAGTACACCTGAAAAGGGGGTCATTAGCAACTGACTAGGTGGTCATTGACTATGTCCTCAATTAGCAGCTGACTACATTTTGTCTAGGACAAGAGTTGGTAGGAAGCCATTTTAGCTGCTGGAATTGTGTTTTTTTTTTTTTTCTTTTCTTCTCTTTTGTTTGTTTTCTTTTCATTCGGGTGGAAAAAGTTCCAAAGGTTTAGGATTTATCCACAGGAAAGGGGGATTAGTGCATAGATCTTAAAGTACAGATAATGCATTGTTTTTTTTAAATGCTTAAAAAAATTTATTTTTGAGAAGCAACATTCACGTTCATTTTTTATTTTAGATTTTTGCTCGTACCATGGGGATCCATTTTAGAGTGGGTTCATCCTAAAGGAATCATGGTTGTTTTGGGAATTTGTTCAGAAGTCAGGAATACAAAATTACTGTGTTAGTAGATATTATGGATAAGAATTTGATTCTGCTCTTGTTTTTTACTTCCAGAATCTTGGTGGAGTGAGATTGGAGAGGATTCTGGAACAGAGATGAAAGATGTTCATCTGGTTGGCAGTTCGTCTGTGCCATACCACACCGAAAATTTGTTCTTATAAACGTTCAGGAGAGAAAAGATTCAGACTAATACTTGAAATATAAGGTTTCTTTTTCTTATGGACAATTTAGCGCTAATACTGAATCTGAAGGACTTTGCCCAACAACGAGACTTGTGAAACATTTAGCCAAAGTCTCTCCTGTCATTTATGGATGCAAACAGACTATGAATACAAATGCAATAGGTTGGAGGTTGGGGAAGGTATATAACCTATCCAATCCTTCAGAACAAGAGATATAAAATATGTTTTTTTTTTATGGGAGGAGGAATTGAAAGAAGGAAATGTTTTTAATGTGTGACATGTATTGACTTAACTGAATAATGGTGCAGGTACCTAGGAGGCTGGCACATATGCGTAAAGGTGTCTGTTGGCCAGACTAGAGGGTACCAGGTGACACATCAGTGGGGTGAAAACTTCCTCGTAGGGGTGGTGTCTCAATCTTAGCAGTCCTATAGAGAAGCTCTCGGTTAGTGGACATGTGGGACACCAGAACTGGACATTAGGGATGAGCCAAACACCCCCCCGGTTCGGTTCCCACCAGAACCTGCGAACGGACCGAAAGTTCGCACAAACTATCGAACCCTGTTAAAGTCTATGGGACTCAAACGTTCGGAATCAAAAGTGCTAATTTTAAAGGCTAATATGCAAGTTATTGTCCTAAAAAGAGTTTGGGGACCCAGGTCCTGCCCCAGGGGACATGTATCAATGCAGAAAAAAGTTTTAAAAACTGCAGTTTTTTCAGGAGCAGTGATCTTAATGATGATTAAAGTGAAAAAAGTGTGAAATATTCCTTTAAATATCGTACCTGGGGGGTGTCTATAGTATGCCTGTGAAGTGGCACGTGTTTCCCGTGTTTAGAACTGTCCCTGCACAAAATGACATTTCTAAAGGAAAAAAATTAATTTAAAACTGCTTGCGGCTTTAATGTAATGTGTGGTCCCGGCAATATGGATGAAAATCATTGAGAAAATCGGCATGGGTACCCCCCCCAGCCCATTTGGGTCTTGTATGGATATTAAGGGGAATACTGCACCCAAATTAAAAAAAGGAAAGGCGTGGGACCCTCAGGCCCTTAGGCCCTATATACTCTGTACAGCAGTATATAGGCGGTGCAAACAAGACAGGGACTGTAGGTTTGTTCTTAAGTAGAATCTGTTTGTAATTTTGAACTGGTACATTTTTAAAGTGTAGCTCCAGCCCAAAAAATCTATTTTTAAGCTTTTTGGAAAACATAGGGAAGGGTTATCACCCCTGTAACATTTGTTTTGCTGTCTATGCACCTGTTCAGAAGATTTCACCTCACTTTCTGTCCCAATGACAATTGGTTTTTGAAAATTTGGGGTTTTTAGTGAAACAAGGATTGGTGATAAAGCATAAGTGGAGAGGAGACACATTTTCCCATATTAACTCTTAGGCCCCTTTCACACTGAGGCGTTTTTACTGCGTTTTCGCTGTAAAAATGCCTGAAATAATCCTGCCCCATCATTCTCAATGTGAAAGCCCTGAGGGCTTTCACACTGAGGCGTTTTGCTGGCTGTGCGTTGGAAAAAATCCTGCAAACAGCTTCTTTGGAGCATCTTTGGGGCGCATAAAATAGCGCTGTAAAAACGCCTATCCCCATTAAAATGAATGAGTACCGCTGTAAAAACGCGGTAAAAACGCGGTAAAAAACATCCAGAAGCTGTGGGAAGGTCACATGACCGCAGTAGAGTGGAGGATTGTGGGATACCAAATAATCCTTTTTACCGCAAAAACGCGGTAAAAACACGGTAAAAACGCATATGTGTTAGCGCAATTTTTACTGCGAAAGCGGTAAAACGCGGTAAAATCGTGTTAAAATTGCGGTAAAAAACTCATTTTTTTTGCGTTTTTTTCAACGCCTCAGAGTGAAAGGGGCCTTACAGGAGAGAATTTCCCTTCCTAGGGGTAGATTTCCTCTCACTTCCTGTTGTCTCCCTCCGTTTGCAAGTAGGGGTCGTTTGTAAGTTGGATGTTTGAAAATAGGGGCCTGCCCTATATACTCTGCAGAAATTTGGGCCTTAGGTGTTGGTGTTGCCACAACACTGTAAAGCCTCACAGTTACTCTTGGTGGGCGCAGGAACGGGCCCTGCTGTGAAATATTAGATCAAGAATTGTAATTACATGCCCCTGTTGAACAGGGGCAGAAAAATTGGGCCTTAGGCACAGGTGCTGGTGCCACAAACCTGCAACCCCTCACAGAAACTCTAGTTGGAGCGCATGAATGAGCCCTGATGCAAATTATTGCATCAAAAATTGTATGTACACGCCCCTGTTAAACAGGGGCAGAAAAATTGGGCCTTAGGCACTGGTGCCACAACACTGCAACCCCTTATAGATACTATAGTTGGAGCGCAGGAATGAGCCCTGCTGCAAAGTATTGCATCAAAAATTGTAATTACACGCCCCTGTTAAACAGGGGCTGAAAAATTGGGCCTTAGGCACTGGTGCTGGTGCCACAACACTGCAACACCTCACAGAAACTCTAGTTGGAGTACAAGAGTGAGCCCTGCTGCAAATTATTGCATCAAAAATTGTAATTACACGCCACTGTTAAACAGGGGCAGAAAAATTGGGCCTTAGGCACTGGTGAAACAACACTGCAACCCCTCATAAATACTATAGTTGGAGCGCAGGAATGAGCCCTGCTGCAAAGTATTGCATCAAAAATTGGAATTACATGCCCCTGTTAAACAGGGGCTCAAAAATTGGGCCTTAGCCACTGGTGGCGGTGCCCAGAACAGAAAATGTTCTTACAAGCTATCAGCATGAACATTGAGGAGGAAGAGGATAGTGACTCAGCATAACAGGATAGTCACTCAGCATTAGCATAGGCAGTCTTGAAGGGATCTCCCATTCAAAATAAATAAATATTCGGTTACATCAGCATCAGGTGCTTGGTAGCTGGTGATCCAAGACTGATTCATTTTTATGAAGGTCAGCCAATCGACCGATTCGGTGGACAGGCACACCCTGTGATCGGTTACAAAGCCTCCAGCAGCATTGAATGTGCATTCCAAAAGAACACTAGATGCAGGATAGGCCAGTAGCTCAATTGCATACTGTGCAAGCTCTGGCCAGTGATCCATCCTCAAGACCCAGTAACCCAGAGGATTTTTGGTGGGAAAGGTGTCCAAGTCTGATCTTGCCCCTAGGTATTCCTGCACCATGTAAAACAGACACTGGCGATGGTTGCTGGAACCGATCATACCTTGGGGCTGCGGACTAGAAAATTGTCTGAATGCATCGGTCAGATGGCCACCTTCTCCGTCGCTTCTTCTTTGACTGACCGAAGCCTCAGCAACACGTTGTCCAGGACCAGGATTTTGTAATCTCCCAGTCTCTGGGAACGCGTTGCACAGACCTTTCTGCAAGGCCTCCCAAAGATGTTTCATCCTCTGCTCCCTCTGCGATGGCAAGATAAGGTCTGCAACCTTACCCTTGTAAAGTGGATCAAGGAGGGTTGCCAGCCAGTAATGATCCCTCTCCTTGATCACACGAATATGAGGATCCTTCCGCAGGCTTTGCAGGATCAGGGAGGCCATGCAGCGTAGGTTTGTTGAGGCATTCGGTCTGGAGTCCTCTGGGTCACTCAGGACGACACGATCCGCAGCCACCTCCTCCCAGCCACGTAAAAGTCCATGGGTTTCTTGGGACTGTAATTTATCCCTTGAAGACTGCTGCTGATGCTGAGTGCTAGGCTCCACCTCCATGCTGACACAATACTCCTCCTCCTCTTCCTGTGTGATAGGCGGGCCAGCAGGAACACTGTCTGGATAAAGGAGGCCTTGAGAGGTAAGGAAGTCCTCCTCTTCCTCCCTCTGTTCTGCCTCAAGTGCCCTGACCATTATTCCACGCAGCGTGTGCTCCAACAGGTGGACAAGAGGGACAGTGTCACTGATGCATGCACTGTCACTGCTCACCATCCTCATGGCCTCCTCAAATGGTGCCAGGACAGTGCATGCATCCCTGATCATGGCCCACTAGCGTGGCAAAAAAAATAAGCTCCCCTGACCCTGTCCTGGTGCCATATTGGCACAGATACTCATTGAAGGCCCTCTGCTGCGAGTGCAACTGCTGCAGCATGGCCAACGTTGAGTTCCATCTAGTGGGCATGTCACCGATTAGGTGGTTCTTGGGCAGGTTGTATTCCTTTTGGAGGTCAGCCAGCCGAGCACTGGCATTATATGACAGGCGGAAATGCACACAGAGTTTCCTGGCCTGCCTCAGGACATCCTGTAAGCCTGGGTACCTGCCCAAGAACCGCTGCACCACCAAGTTAAGGACGTGAGCCAAACAGGGCACATGGGTCAGTTGTCCCTGTCGGAGAGCGGAGAGGAGGTTGGTACCATTGTCGCAAACCACCATTCCTGGCTTAAGCTGGCGTGGCGTCAACCAGCTCTGAGCCTGCCCCTGCAGAGCTGACAGAATCTCTGCCCCAGTGTGGCTCCTGTCTCCCAAGCACACCAGCTCAAGCACCACATTGGCATCTTTTTACCTGCGTACTTGCGTAGCCCCTTGAACGCCTACGGAGCACCGCTGGTTCTGAGGTACAAAGCACAGGAAGAGGCCATGGAGGAAGAAGAGGCGGGGGTGGAGGAGAGAGGTGTGTCATAATCACCAGTAGTAGCATTTTGGAGGCGTGGTGGCGGAACAACCTCCTACACCACTGCACCTTGTCCTTGTCCTTCAATGCCCCCTGCTCTACCTCTGTCAGAGGGAAAACTCTGCCAAATGGAATTTCAGCTCCGGGAAGCAGGTCAATGGGACAATCATAGGCTCGATGTGGTGGTAAGGTCTCTGCTCCTTGTTTACTAAATACGTCAAGAAAGTCATGGTAAGTCTCTGGAATGGATTGACGTATTCCGTCTTCGGTATCCAGGCACAATAGGGTGGAAGGCCCATGGAAATCAGGTGAGCCACAGAACTGCTGGCAGTAAGGTGAGGAGAAGGTAACTACCCCTTTGGCCCAATTGATGGCAGGATTGTGGGCTTGTAACCAAGGCATATCGAGGATTACAGGAAACAAGGGGGAGGAGATAATGTCCATCCGTAGAAATTCTTGGTGGGTACCAGAGATGGTAACGGGTATAGGGGCAGTCTCTTGGACCACAGGTCCAGATTTAATAGCAGACCCATCAGCCAGGTGAACGGACAGTCCGTGAGCTTTGGCAAGAAGAGGAATCTGGTGTTCAGTGGCAAAGGAGGAATCCATAAAACAGCTGCAAGCTCCGGAATCAATAATGGCGGGTATTTGCAAAGTCTTTCCTGGGAGCTGTAGTGAAACAGAGAGAGCGAGATGAGATGCGGACTTGGCTGGAGAGTTGGTATGGTCAGGAGACACGGAAAAACACTTACGGAGCTTCAGCTGGCAATTTCTGACGTAGTGTCCGGGTACCCCGCAGTATAGGCACAGATTATTCATCCGGCGATGTTGACGCTCCTCCTGGGTAAGTGAAGGGCGAAGAACTCCAAGTTGCATGGGCTCGGGTGCATCGGGTGTGGGAGCAGAGGGTGCAGCTGGTGCTGGGTGTAAATGGCTTGGAGCCCTTGGAAGCATCCAGGTCGGGCATGAGAAACCCGTGGCCCTCTCAGTTCTTCGCTCCCTTAGGCGCCGATCGATTTGTATAGTTAAATCGATCAATAGGTTCAGAGTCTGTGGAATACCAACTCTAGCCAGTTCATCCTTCAAAGGATCGGAGAGTCCTATGCGGAACTGATGGCGGAGAGCGGCATCGTTCCAGTTAGTATCTGCGCTCCACCGCCTAAAATCAGCTATGTAGTCCTCTGCCGCTCTGCGTCCCTTCTGAAGGGTACGCAATGCAGTTTCTGTGGTTGCTGAAAGCTGGGTGTCTTCATATAGCTGGGCCATGGCATCAAAGAAGGTGGTGAGGTTGGTCAGTACTGCATCTTTCTGTTCAAGGAAGTGGTGGGCCCAGCTCTGGGGATCTCCAGTAAGCAAGGAAACAACGAAGCCCACCTTGGTGACTTCTAAGGAGAAGGTGCATGGCTGAAGGGCAAAGAATAGTTCACATGAGTTACGGAAGGCCCTGAATCTGCTTCGATCCCCAGAGAATCTTTCAGGTGTAGGGACCCTGGGTTCTGGAGGAAGCATAACAACCGTTGGTGTTGATCCTGCCCCGGCTGTAGAGGTAGAGGCATGGGGCCCCCCTTGGGTTCCAGTGGGGTTAGAGAGGACCTGCACCCGTTCTTCCAGCCGGGTATAGCCTTTCTGAAGATTATTGACTGCTTCAGCCAATCCTGCCAGGTGTCGGCACAGTTCCTCCATAGGAGAGGTTCCCTGCTCGGGCTCAGACATGGCTGTCTGCTACTGTCACGTACCTGATGGTTATGAGCCCGATATTGCAGAGGAGGGCCTCCTTTATGGCTCCCACTTGCGGCCCCTGGTAAAGTAACAGGAGGCACGGAAGTAAGGAGTGGTATGTGTGCCTGGCAGGATCAACAGAGGTGATGGTAGTCCAATGCCCAGGGTGTCTGCAGGAACTAGGAGACCGGAGCTGGAGCAACTAGGAGACTGGACCGGAACCAGGAACAACAGGAAGCTCAGCTGACTGGACAGGAACCAGGAACAACAGGAAGCTTCAGCAGACTGGAATGGTTCAGCAGACTGGACTGGAACTGGGAACCACAGGAAGCTTCAGCAGACTGGGATGGTTGAGCAAACTGGACTGGAACTAGGAACCACAGGAAGCTTCAGCAGACTGGAATGGTTGAGCAAACTGGACTGGAACTAGGAACCACAGGAAGCTTCAGCAGACTGGAATGGTTCAGCAAACTGGACTGGAACTAGGAACCACAGGAAGCTTCAGCAGACTGGAATGGTTCAGCAGACTGGACTGGAACTAGGAACCACAGAAATAATCAGACAGGCCGGATCGGTTAACAGACTGACAGCAAGGTACAGGGGGGACAGGCAAAGGAATAGTCACAACAGGCCAAGGTCAGATGCAGGCAGAAGGTTGGAGTGGTCACAGGCAAGCCGGGTCTTTCACAGGTACAAGTCACGGATCGGGTTTCAGATACACAACGCTGTAGAGCAGACAGCAGAGACTGTGAGAGACAGGCAGGTTTAAATAGGCCGCCCAGCACCAACAGAGGTGCGCGCGCATGCATGGGCGCGCGCGCCCGCGCATGTGCGGTTGCACCCGCGATCGGGAGCTGGTTAGTCTGAGGCGCCTGTTTCTGGCAGGATCTTCATGACAGCCAGATGGTCCCAAGTCTGCATAGCAGGGGGTCTGGCTCATGTGTGTATAGAACAATAAGATCTACAAGCAAGCTTGAGGACTGCCCTGTGAACAATGATTTGGCCAGAAGCATATGGGTTGGCAATGGGGGGAGTTTGATTGAGTAATGAGTGAGTTTTGTAAAAAGGGTTCGTAACAAAGAGCTCTTTCTCTTTTACCGAAGACCTCTGCTGGTGAGGGCCTCATAGAAACCATGCACAAGCCTGATGGCTTGGGCCTAAATTTTGAGGTTCAGACTGGCTTGGGCCTAAACATCATGCGGCCCAGGCCTTCTCTATTTAACACCTGAAACCAGCCGATGAAGAATACCTAGGGGATGTGTTAAGTATCTTTCATTATTATTATTGTTATAGACTGTATAGATATCTGTTGTTTAGCTTGTAATATTCCTATGTTTAAAGGAAATAAATGTAACTTGCTTACTAAGCAAATGCGTCTCTCTTCATAGTTTACATTGTAGCATTAGGCCTAGCATATTCTGATAGGTTAGATTAGCAAATAAGGGACACTACACATTAATACATAGATGCAATAGCTATATAGGGTACAATATAGTGTATATTATTGCATCGCGCTCAACAACATGCAACAAAGACTATAAGGTTATTGTTAGGGACTAGGGATGAGCTCGGTGTTCGAGTCGAACATAAGTTCGACTCGAACATCGGCTGTTCGCAGCGTTCGGCGAACAACGAACGATTTGGGCCGTTCACGCCAAATTCGAGTGACGCGAACGGCCCACAATACACTGCGCCATCGCAGTGTAATCCCGGCGCTGTGATTGGCCAAGCATGCACTGTGACCCTGCATGCTTGGCCAATCACAGCGCCGGCAGCGAGGAGAGCAATGATTGGCCACAGGCAGGATGCCTGTGGCCAATTATAGCTGAGGGGGTTTAGTACACGCCCCACACTATAAAAGGCCGCCAGCGCGGGGGCCTCGTGTAGTGTGTTCCGGAGCAGGGAAAGTGAAGGATAGGCAGGGACAGTGTCAAATCTATTCTTTGCTAAACCTTATGTGTAGGGAGAGAGAAGGAAAGGCAGGGAGAGTGTCAGTGTCATATACTTGATAAACCTTGTGTGCAGGGAGAGAGAAGGATAGGCAGGGGACAGTGTCAGTGTCATATTCTTTGCTAAACCTTGTGTGCAGGGAGAGAGAAGGATAGGCAGGGAGAGTGTCAGTGTCATATACTTTGATAAACCTTGTGTGCAGGGAGAGAGAAGGATAGGCAGGGGACAGTGTCAGTGTCATTGTTGCTAAGCCTCCTGCACATTATACACCTGAAGTTAGCCCGTATTGCTGCTTTTTCCTGGTGTGTTACACCAACAGGCATTTGCGGCACTTACAGCGGGCGGAGTGTGCCTCCTGATCATATTACACCTGAAGTTAGCCTGTATTGCTGCTTTTTCCTGGTGTGTTACACCAACAGGCATTTGCGGCACTTACAGCGGGCGGAGTGTGACTCCTGACCATATTACACCTGAAGTTAGCCTGTATTGCTGCTTTTTCCTGGTGTGTTACACCAACAGGATTTTGCGGCACTTACAGCGGGCGGAGTGTGCCTCCTGATCATATTACACCTGAAGTTAGCCTGTATTGCTGCTTTTTCCTGGTGTGTTACACCAACAGGCATTTGCGGCACTTACAGCGGGCGGAGTGTGCCTCCTGATCATATTACACCTGAAGTTAGCCTGTATTGCTGCTTTTTCCTGGTGTGTTACACCAACAGGCATTTGCGGCACTTACAGCGGGCGGAGTGTGCCTCCTGACCATATTACACCTGAAGTTAGCCTGTATTGCTGCTTTTTCCTGGTGTGTTACACCAACAGGCATTTGCGGCACTTACAGCGGGCGGAGTGTGCCTCCTGATCATATTACACCTGAAGTTAGCCTGTATTGCTGCTTTTTCCTGGTGTGTTACACCAACAGGATTTTGCGGCACTTACAGCGGGTGGAGTGTGCCTCCTGATCATATTACACCTGAAGTTAGCCTGTATTGCTGCTTTTTCCTGGTGTGTTACACCAACAGGATTTTGCGGCACTTACAGCGGGCGGAGTGTGCCTCCTGATCATATTACACCTGAAGTTAGCCTGTATTGCTGCTTTTTCCTGGTGTGTTACACCAACAGGCATTTGCAGCACCTACAGCAGGCGTAGTGTGATTCCTGCAAAATATACTCCTGAAGCTAGGCCTTATTGCTGGTTTTCCCATTTCCCTGCAGGCCATTAGAATGTCTGGAAGGCAAACAAGGAGAGGCAGACAGTCAGGAGCCAATAAAAGAGGGCAAGCAGGCTCTGTGCTAGAGACAACAGTGCTGGTCGTGGACGCGGTGCATCGCCATCAGCACGTGGCCATGGGACACGCTTGTCCTTCTTTTCGGCAGCTGGACGTGTTGAGCCGCATCATGCCGAAGACTTGGTAGAGTGGATGACCAAGCCCTCCTCATCCTCCTCATCCTCTCTCACCCAGGCTCAGGGTACTGGCAAAGCAGCTGCCAAAGCGTCCTCTTCCCTGGTATCAATGTCATCATCAGTCACTCCTTCCCTAGACCAACCATGTCCTCCTGAGGAGTCCCCCGAACTGTTTGAGCACAGTGTTGGGTACATGCTCCAGGAGGATGCCCAGCGTTTCGAAGGGTCTGATGATGATACCCAGCTAGAGGAAGGCAGTAGCGTGAGAGCAGAGAGAGGGGATGCTCAAGAAGGACACCAATCTGGCAGTCATGTTCCAGCAGCTGCAGCATACTGCCAGATTGGCTCCAGTGATGAGGAGGGAGGGGATGATGAGGTCACTGACTCCATGTGGGTGCCTAATAGGAGAGAGGAGGAGGAGGAGGAGGCACATCTCCAATGAGGCAGGATGCCCTTGGGGGCCAGCGTAAGGGCAGCACACCAACGGAATTACACCGCAGAGCTCCGCCTGTGCAGGGCGCTGCCTCTGCCCGTTATTCAAAAAGTTCTTTGGTGTGGGCCTTTTTTGAGTCGAGTGCATCAGATCGCACAGCTGCTGTTTGCAACATATGTCTCAAGCGTATATCGCGTGGCCAAAACATCACCCGCTTGGGCACCACATGCTTGACCAGACATATGTTGACTTGCCATGCAGCTCGTTGGCAAGCCTACCTTAAAGACCCACACCAAAGAACAAAGCGGACCTCTTCTTGCACCGCATCAGCTGGGATCTCCAACCCCACTATACCTTCAGTCCTCTCTGAAACTTGCACTGAGAGGAAGGAAGGTGTAGAATTAGGTGTGTCACAGCCAAGTACTTGCGGACAATCTGCTATCGGTACACTGACGTCCGATTGTACCAGGCAAATTTACGTGCCCCAGCTGCTGCACCGCCAAAAGAAGTTTGCTACCAGCCACCCACATGCCCAGCGGTTGAATGCTAGCTTGGCTAAATTGCTAGCACTTCAACTGCTGCCTTTTCAGTTGGTCGACTGCCCTCTTCCGTGAGTTTGTGGAATGTGCGGTTCCTCAGTGGCAGGTTCCCAAACGCCACTTTTTCTCATGGAAGGCGATTCCGGCTCTCTACCGGCATGTGGAAGGCAATGTCTTGGCCTCGCTGGACAGGGCGGTCAGCGGTAGGGTGCATATTACCGCTGACTCATGGTCCAGCAGGCATGGACAGGGACGTTACCTTTCTTTCACGGCCCATTGGGTCACTCTTTTGGCAGCTGGGAAGGATGCAGGACAAGGTGCAGTAGTGTTGGAGGTTGTTCCACCGCCACGCCTCCAAAATGCTACTACTGGTTGTGACACACCTCTGTCCTCCACCCCCTCCTCTTCTTCTTCCATGGCCTCTTCCTGTGCTTTGTCCTCTGAACCAGCGGTGCTCCGTAGGCGTTCAAGGGGCTACGCAAGTACGCAGGCAAAAAGATGCCATGCCATGCTTGCGCTGGTGTGTTTGGGGGACAGGAGCCACACTGGGGCAGAGGTTCTGTCTGCTCTGCAGGGGCAGGCCGAGAGGTGGTTGACGCCATGCCAGCTTAAGCCAGGAATGGTAGTTTGCGACAATGGCACCAACCTCCTCTCCGCTCTCCGACAGGGACAACTGACCCATGTGCCCTGTGTGGCTCACGTCCTTAACCTGGTGGTGCAGCGGTTCTTGGGCAGGTACCCGGGCTTACAGGATGTCCTGAGGCAGGCCAGGAAAGTCTGTGTGCATTTCCGCAGATCTTATAATGCCAGTGCTCGTCTGGCTGAGCTGCAAAAGGAGTTGAACCTGCCCAAGAACCGCCTTATATGTGACATGCCCACCAGGTGGAACTCAACGTTGGCCATGCTGCAGCGGCTGCACACGCAGCAGAGGGCCATCAATGAGTACCTGTGCGACTACGGCACCAGGACAGGGTCAGGGGAGCTCGGGTTTTTTTCACCACGCCAGTGGGGCATGATCAGGGATGCATGCACTGTCCTGGCACCATTTGAGGAGGCCACGAGGATGGTGAGCCGTGACAGTGCATGCATCAGTGACACTGTACCTCTTGTCCACCTGTTGAAACATACGCTGCGTGGAATAATGGACAGGGCACTTGAGGCAGAACAGAGGCAGAAAGAGGAGGACTTCCTTGCCTCTCAAGGCCCCCTTTATCCAGACAGTGTTCCTTCTGTCCCACCCATCGCACAGGAAGAAGAGGAGGAGGAGGATTGTGTCAGCATGGAGGTGGAGCCTGGCACTCAGCATCATCAGCAGCAGTCTTTTAGGGATGATTTACAGTCCCAAGAAACCAGTGGACTTGTACGTGGCTGGGAGGAGGTGGCTGCGGATCATGTCGTCCTTAGTGACCCAGAGGACTCCGGACCGAATGCCTCAGCTAACCTACGCTGCATGGCCTCCCTGATCCTGCAAAGTCTGCGGAAGGATTCTCGTATTCTTCGTATCAAGGAGAGGGACCATTACTGGCTGGCCACTCTCCTTGATCCACGGTACAAGGGTAAGGTTGCGGACCCTATCTTACCATCGCAGAGGGAGCAGAGGATGAGACAACTCCGGGAGGCCTTGCAGAAAGGTCTGTGCAACGTGTTCCCAGAGACTGGGAGGTTACAAACTCCTGGTCCTGGACAACGAGTTGCTGAGGCTTCGGTCAGTCAAAGAAGGAGTGGTGGGGAAGGTGGCCGTCTGACCGATGCGTTCAGACAATTCTTTAGTCCGCAGCCCCAAGGTATGATCGGTTCCAGCAACCATCGCCAGCGTCTGATATACATGGTGCAGGAATACCTAGGGGCAAGGTCAGACTTGGACACCTTCCCCACCGAAAATCCTCTGGCTTACTGGGTCTTGAGGATGGATCACTGGCCAGAGCTTGCACAGTATGCAATTGAGCTACTGGCCTGTCCTGCATCCAGCGTTCTTTCGGAACGCACATTCAGTGCTGCTGGAGGATTTGTCACGGATCACAGGGTGCGCCTGTCCACCGACTCTGTTGATCGACTGACCTTCATAAAGATGAACCAGTCTTGGATCACCACCAGCTACCAAACACCTGAAGCTGATATAACAGACTAATTTATTTTCAAATGTCACATCCCTTCAAGACTGATGCTGATGCTGAGAGACTGTCCTGTTATGTTGACTGACTATCCTCCTCCTCCTCAATGAACCGATTGATGATGATAGCTTGGAAGAACATTTTTGTTTCTGGGTGCCGCCACCAGTGGCTACGGCCCAATTTTTCAGCCCCTGTTTAACAGGGGCATGTAATTACAATTTTTTATGCAATGCTTTGCAGCAGGGCTCATTTCTGCACTCCAACTAGAGTATCTGGGAGAGGTTGCAGTGTCGTGGCACCAGCACCAGTGGCTAAGGCCCAATTTTTCAGCCCCTGTTTAACAGGGGCGTGTAATTAAAATTTTTGATGCAATACTTTGCAACAGGGCTCATTGCTGTGCTCCAAGTACAGTATTTGTGAGGGGTTGCAGTGTTGTGGCACCAGTGCCTAAGGCCCAATTTTTCTGCCCCTGTTTAACAGGGGCATGTAATTACAATTCTTGATCTAATAATTCACAGCAGGGCCCATTCCTGCGCCCACCAAGAGTAACTGTGAGGCCTTACAGTGTTGTGTCAACACCACCACCACCACCACCAAAGGCCCAATTTTTCAGCCCCTGTTCAACAGGGGCATGCAATTACAATTCTTCATCTAATAATTCACAGCAGGGCCCATTCCTGCGCCCACCAAGAGTAACTGTGAGGCCTTACAGTGTTGTGTCAACACCACCACCCCCACCACCAACGGCCCAATTTTTCAGCCCCTGTTCAACAGGGGCATGCAATTACAATTCTTGATCTAATAATTCACAGCAGGGCCCATTCATGCGCCCACCAAGAGTAACTGTGAGGGCTCACAGTATTGTGGCAACACCAACATGTAAGGGGCAAATTTCAGCTGAGTATATACGGCAGGCCCCTACTTTCAAACATCCAACTTACAAACGACTCCTTGCAAACGGAAGGATACAACAGGAAGTGAGAGGAAATCTACCCCTAGGAAGGCAAATTCTCTCCTGTAAGAGTTAATATGGGAAAAAAAGTGTCTCCTCTCCACTGATGCTTTATCACCAATTCTTGTTTCAATAAAAACCCCAAATTTTCAAAAAACATTTGTCATTAGGACGGAAAGTGAGGTGAACTGTTCTGAACAGGTGCACACTGCACAGACAGCAAAACAAATGTTACAGGGGTGATAACCCTTCCCTATGTTTTCCAAAAAGCTTAAAAATAGATTTTTTGGCTGGAGCTACACTTAAACAATGTACCAGTTCAAAACTACAAACAGATTCTACATAAGAACAAACCTACAGTCCCTGTCTTGTATGCACAGCCTGTATACGGCTGTTCAGAGTATATAGGGCCTTTTTTATTTTGTGTGCGGGGTTCCCCTTAATATCCATACAAGACCCAAAGGGGCTGGTAATGGGCTGGGGTAGGGGGGGGCTGTGATGGGGTAGCTATGCAATTTTTCTTAAAGATTTTCATCCATATTACCGGGACCAGACATTACATTAAAGCCGCAAGCAGTTTTAAATGGCTTTTTTTCCTTTAGAAATGTAATTTTGTGCAGGGACAGTTCTAAACACGGGAAACACGTGGCACTTCACAGGCATACTTTAGACACCCCCCAGGTACGATATTTAAAGGAATATTTGACTTTTTTTTTTCACTTTATGCATCATTAAAATGACTGCTCCCGAAAAACGGACGTTTTTAAAACTTTTTTTTGGATTGATACATGTCCCCTGGTGCAGAACCCGGGTTCCCAAACCCTTTTTAGGACAATAACATTCATAATAGTCGTTATAATTAGCACTTTAGATTTCGAACGTTCGCATCCATTGTATTTAATAGGGTTCTAAAGTTCGTGTGAACTTTCGATCCGTTCGCGGGTTCTGGTGCGAACCGAACCGGGGGGTGTTCGGCTCATCACTATTAGGGACCACACTATGTCACAGCAGTGTGTTTTACTGTTGAGTCGTATATAAGGATGAAGATGCTGAGATCGTGCTGATATAGAAGGAGAGAAAAAATGGGAATGGACCTGAACATGTCAACCATGAGTTAGATTCAATAATTTTTGTGCATCACTGGGCTGTCCAGAGACATGCTTTATTAACTACGTCAACCCTTATTTTTTTTATAAGTTTGTGTAAGTTAGATTCCTTTCTTGAGTGTAAAAGGATAGGTTATTTTTGAATTGCTAGAGTAGAGTGATTTAAACTGATTTTCTGGCCTGCTGATAGAGTTTTAACAGTATCAAAATTAAACTAATTGGCCGCCATATATAAAATAGGAAAACACTGCATGTACAGTATTTAGCAGACTGTCATACTTAAAATTTTGTCTATGCTTCTGTTTCTACATTTTTTACAATTCCCATGTACTGTATTGAAATTGTTATCTGCAGGAAGGGACTAGAGGTCTCCAGAATGGGAATAGAGGATAAACCTATCTAACAGTGCCTACTGCCTAGCATATCAATAAAAACTCAACAAATATTCCCTTTCAAGTCTAATGCCAGAAACACATTTTTCGCTCGACATACATTTTTTAGGCCACTTTCACATGGGCGTCATACTCACCGCTGTTAAAAACAGATGACAGAATATGGATATAAACTGATACATTTACACATGATTGCACACCTATCTTCTGTCCAGTTTCATTTTCATCTGTATATATCCATTTTTGCATCCATTAATATATTTTTCCCATATCTATATTACTTCATATCCCTGTTACCTTATCCCCTTCCCTTACTTGCAACTACAATGTATGTATATAGTAACATAAATAGTGTAGAAAGCACTGCAATGCTATTAAAAGTGCTAATAACTTAATGTGTTAAAAAAAGTAATGAGATGGTTTAATAAAAGGTGAATTAATCAAAATCATAGATACTCCATAATAAATCCAACTAAATTCATCCAAAATCGATACACAGTGTTTAGTGATGATTACAGTTTTTAATATCCACAAAAGTCCAAGCAAAAACTTGGATTTTAAACAGGACTGTTGGTTATTAATACATACTGGGAGCCTATAAGAAGCACCCAATGTTGTATAGCACTTTGTGACTGTATTTCTGAATGCCAGGTGGAGGGCAACACACAAGATTACAAGCACGTGGAAAGACTTCAGAGTTTTTGCTTGGAATTTATTGTGGATATTAGGGAATGTATTAGTCACTAATCACTGTATATCGATTTTGGAATTTAGTTAGATTTTTTATGGAGTACAGTCAACCCTCGAAATTCGCGATGGTTACGTTCTTTGAGCACTGGCGAATTGTGAAAATCCGCAAATTTTGAATGTGTTAATAAACTGTAAGTGCCGGTTCATACAGGGGCGGCTTCAAAGTCTCTCGACTCCCATCCAATTCTGAAGCCACCCCGTACAGCGCGACTTCAGCGCGGCTTGCAAAATGACTTCTGTATAGAAGTCAATGCAAGCTGCTCTGAAGTTGCCCCCAAGTAGTACAGGAACCTTTTTCTAAGTCGTGGCGACTTGAGTTGCATCCGACTTAGAATGGTTCCATTGTACTGTATGGAGGGCAACTTGTCAGGCTGACAAGTCACCTAACAGGTTGCCCCTGTGTGAACAGGCGGCGTTGTTTTTGCGGCACTATTCGGCCGCTAGCGGGGCGCTTTTAACCTCCGCTAACGGCCCAAAAAGGGTTAAAAGATGCAGCTAGCAGGACTGTTTTTACCATCCTGCCAGCGCACCACTCCAGTGTGAAAGCCCTCTGGCTTTCACACTGGAGTGAAAGGAGAGGCTCTTTCAGGGCGCTTTACAGGCGCTATTTTTAGCGCTATAGCGCCTGCAAAGCGCCTCAGTGTGAAAGTAGCCTTAGGGTCCTTTCACACGGACGTGTCTGTGTGCGGGCTCTGCTTTGCTCAGCGAGGATCGCTCCATCGATCCTCGCTGATCAGGCAGATGACAGATCGGTCTCTGCACACTGTGCAGGGACCGACCTGTCAGAGCGCCGCTCTCCAATATGGGGGATTGGATGACGACGGACCGTAGAGTCCGTTGTCATCCGATCCGCCAGAAGGATGGAAACGTAGGGTTTTCATCGGTCACCCTTTGGCGGATCGGAGCGGGTCGGATGTCAGCGGGCATGTCACCGCTGACATCCGTGGCTCCATAGAGGTGCACGGATCGTCCGTTTAGGTCCGCCTAAAAAACTGACAGGCGGACCTGAACGGTCCGTCCGTGTAAAAGGGGCCTTAGTGTTTTTATAAATCAGCCTTAAAGACCAAAACATTTATGTATTTTATACAATGATCTGAATGTGATAAATGATGACCCAGAGATGGGCAGTAGTCATTTTTCTTATGTTCTTTTATGCTGTGTTTATGTAGATTTATTCTGTTTTGTAATTTCTGTCCCGTTTGCCCAAAATAGCATATCTTGTTGCCCTTGATGAATGAGGTACACCACATTACCGGAGGTGCAGCCAGCTGTATGACCTGAATATTTCTAAACTCTGTGATTTTTTCGTGAAATAGTAAAAAAGAAGGAGCACCCAATGTCCAAAAGAAAAAAAAGTTTGATGGTAGATTAAGAGGTGTTTATTGAGAGTAGCAACAACTACATAAAACCAATGTATTTTGGGAGAGAGGGTCTCCCTTATTCAGGGCTGATGCTGCACGCTATTAAAATGGGAATGATTCCCACGCCTGTATATTTGTGAGATTACAGACAAAAGACTGACAGAGTGTCAGCTACGAATGCAGGGGCAGCAACCTGATTCAAGCAGGGTTTGGTGAACTTCAAAGTAGTTTATATGCCGAACCCGAACCCCAATAAAATCAAAATTCTAAGCAGCTGGGATAATTTTTTCAGGCACTGACATTACAAAGGAGGATTTTAAATTGCCATAAAATGATGTCTCCCCTTTTGCTTCTTTTTTTCTTTTGTTAAAGGAAAAAACTTCACACAGACACCAAAGGTCACCAAAATACATAGCAGACCTCTAAAGGTCTGTTATGTATTGTGTGTGACCTTTGGAGGGTTTTGTGTAATTTTTTTTTTTTCCATTAACGAGTTATCATATTGTGGTGCCATTTTAATCTCCATAACAGTACCCATTCACTGAAGATAGATATAATTATCGAAAATGAAATTGTTGTGTTAGAATGAATTCTATGAGCTGTGTAACATCTCAGCACTGTATTTGTGGTTTGTTGAAGTTGATAAGAATCTGTGACATGCAGCAATCCCCTCCTCATTATGGATGTTGCTATACATCCATAGTCACTAGAAATGTTTTTACTGGTAAATGCTGTATATTGGGAAGTTTGTTAAAAAAAAATCAGTTGTATCTTGCAGGAAAATAGCAGTAAATCTAATTATGGACTTTAGTATATTTTTTGCAAGGCTTGAAATATGTTCAGTGAATGTATTCACAACCGTTATGATGGGTTTGCCTGGATTTCATGGCTTGTGGATCTTGGGTAGTATACATAAGTTCCAATTTCTGGATTTTCCTGGAGTTGCACTGGTAAGCTCTGAATGTAGGTGGTTTGATGTTGTTTTAATGAGACCTTTCAGTTGTTGAGAAGCATCATGGGTCCGACTATAATCCATTTCTTTTAAAATAAGTATCATCTCACCATAAGAAATTGCACTTTTTCTTTAAAAATACTCAGGAAAGGAAAACCTTTGATCTAAGAATGGCAATCATGTTTAAAACAAGAGATAATGGGCTGAACGTGGACCTTCGTTTTTTTTTTTTAAATCAGTATCAAAATGTTTATGACTATTCTCTTGGTAAAGTAAATCCTAAGTACAAGATTAGTTGGTCTGGATGAACCAAACTTGCATAAGATTCTATATCCAAAATCTTTTCAGCTTCAGTGTCCTAGATATCACCAACACAGGTAGAAATGGAAAACTCCCAAAAGCAGACATAGACAAAAATGATAACAGACATTTCATTCCTATTCCACTTTATCCAAAAATAAAGAAGCATTTTAGCTGTGGTTGCATTTTGACGTAGATAACGCTTTAAAATCACAAAACTAATCCCAAATTCAATAAACATGTCACGATGAAGGATATGCAGCAGATCACATTATGTAAATGAAACCAATGCTGGTCAAGTGCGATATAGCACAAATCCAAAGGCTGTCCTTCATCTTACATGCTTGACTTTTATTTACTTTCTCTTTTCCCAGCTCAAAATAATTAATCCTCTCCCTTCTTCTTCTGCTTCATATATTATACTGGCTGTCATGCCACAATAATCATTTAGCTTCCTGTGTGGCATGAACACTGATTATTTGAGGAATAGTTACTGAATATACTAATGAAATAAACATTGAAGTCAGCAGCATAAATGATGTCTTGCTGTCACCTCTTGCTACCTATGCATGACACAGGCAGCATCAGCTAGGTTTGTACCATTATCTGCTAGAAAAACATGACTTTAAACACAATTCTGTTCCATTATTTACGTAGAACCAGGCAAACGATTATTACCATAAACAACTTCATACCATGAAAAGTCTGCAAATATAATTTGCGGCAGCAGCAGTGTAAAGCATGAGATATTTAAGCAAATCAATTTCGCTAAACATTGTTTGTCTCCTATACAATAAATATACATATTTGTATAAGTTTTGTATACTTATTTTCCTTGTCAAAAATATTTGATTAAATACAATAAGTTAAATACAATAAATTAAGTACTGTACATTATACAATTCAGAATTATTATATAATATTTATATGTGGTTACAAATATAGCGTTGATTCGGATATAAGTGTGAAAAGTTAAAGCAATTAATTAACAATTATGTGTTCAACCTAAGGAGATGTAGATATCCAAACAGTAAATGATTCTAATAGCTATCAGTAACTGAATAAAGATTTCCTGAGCAAACTTGGGTTAATGGACTGCCTTTCAAAACTGATACTATATTTGTAACCAGGGATGGACTGACCATCGGGACTACCGGGAGTTTCCCGATGGGCCGATGGCTCAGTGGGTCGGCTTCAGTGACAGCGGACTGCCGTCCCACTCCTCTCCTCTGTCTCTCCCTCCCCGCAGCGCTCACCTCCTTTCCTTTACCGCAGCGCTCACCTCCTCTCCCTCCCAGCAGCATTCACCTCCTCTCCCTGGCTAGTTAACTTCAGCGTGACTGAATACAGACATGCTCCTCGGGAGTCGCACTCAGAAGCTCATCATATAATCCGGAAGGACGGCGGCCACACACAGCTGTGACATAAGCTTCCTCAGGACTCGTTCTCCTGGTCTTTCATTCCCCTGCTCTCCAACCTATCTGCTGCCGCAGAGAATCTATATGGAGAGCGGGGGAAGGAAAGACCAGGAGAACGAGTGCCGAGGAAGCTTATGTCACAGCTGTGTGTGGCCGCCGTCCTTCCGGATCGTATGATGAGCTTCTCAGTGCGACTCCCAAGGAGCATGTCTGTATTCAGTAACGCTAAAGTTAACTAGCCAGGGAGAGGAGGTGATAGAGGCACATGGGGGACCAGAGCATCATGGGGGGGGGATAGAGGCGCATGAGGGACCAGAGCATCATGGGGGAGGATAGAGGCGCATGGGGGACCAGAGCATCATGGGGGGGATAGAGGCGCATGGGGGACCAGAGCATCATGGGGGGGACAGAGGCGCATGGGGGACCAGGGCATCATGGGGGGGATAGAGGCGCATGGGGGACCAGAGCATCATGGGGGGGATAGAGGTGCATGGGGGACCAGAGCATCATGGGGGGGATAGAGGCGCATTGGGGACCAGAACATCATGGGGGGGATAGAGGCGCATGGGGGATCAGAGCATCATGGGGGATAGAGGCGCATGGGGGACCAGAGCATCATGGAGGGGGGAGATAGAGCATGGGGGACCAGAGCAGCAAAGGGGGGAATAGAGGAGCACGGGGACCAGAGCAGCATGGGGGGGGAATAGAGGAGCACGGGGGACCAGAGCAGCATGGGGGACCAGAGCAGCATGGGGGGGAATAGAGGAGCATGGGGGGACCAGCAGAGCACATGTAGGACCATAGGAGCAGGTGGGGGACTAGCGGAGCACATGGGGGACCAGAGCAGCATGCGGGGATCAGCGCAGCATGCGAGGGACCAGCGCAGCACATGGGGGACCAGCGCAGCATGTGGGGGAAATAGAGTAGCACGGGGGACCAGAGCAGCATGGGGGGGGATAGAGGAGCACGGGGGGACCAGAAAAGCATGGGGGAACCAGAGAAGCACGGGGGGGCAGAGCAGCAGGGGGGAATAGAAAAGCATGGGGGGGGCCAGAGGAGCACGGTGGGACCAGAGTAGCACGAGGGTACAGATGAGCAGGGGGGGCCAGATGAGCATGGAGGGAACAGAAGATCAGGAGAGGAATGCAGAAGCATGTGGGGTACCAGTGGAGCACAGGGGGGGGACCAGAGTAGCACAAGGGTACAAAGGAGCATGGGGGAACAGAGAAGCAGGAGAGGAACAGAGAAGCATGTCGGGGAACAGAGAAGCATGTCGGGAACAGAGAAGCATGTGGGGAACCAGAAAAGCAGGGGGGTACCAGTGGAGCACAGGGGGGACTAGAGAAGCACAAGGGTACAGAGGAGCATGGGGGGAACAGAGAAGCATGTGGGGGAACAGAGAAGCAGGGGCAGGACCAGAGGAGCAGGGGGGAACAGAGGAGCATGGGGAGGACCAGAAGGCGCATGGGGGAGGGGACAGACAGCTGATTCAACAGCTATGGCCTGGGAGTTTCTCACTTCTGCCTAATCTTGTCCCATTAGGGGGGGCACCGAATTGATTCTTTTCCCCGGGTGAAATAATGTCTAGCTTCCCCACTGGTACTGCCTATACGAGTACCAGTACCAGCCGTTCTACTCTAATAAAGTAGAACGGCTAATGGCTAGTGAAGGGGGAGGGGGGCTTGGATGGCCATCAGGGTTGGCCGGCCGGGGGGGGTGGTTTTTCCGGCCACCATGGGAGAGACCTGTCAAAGTGGGCCGGTCTGGATGAAGTCCAGGGCCAAATTTTTGTCCCAGTCCAGCCCTGTTCGTAATCTATGGAACTTCAAAATCATAAGGTATAAGGAGAGACAGAGTAGAAAAGAAACGTGAAGAGTAAAGAGTAAAGAAGAAGTAGTGGGGTGGGGTCCACCGGGTCGATCCAGAAGTCACAGTCAGACCTGTATGATCAGTATAACTTCAAATCATCTACCATGGCATTAAAACAGAGTCATTAAATGTTGTCGGTAAGAAATGTTCTATCCAAGGTTGCCATAATTTACGGAATTTAGGAATTTGGTTTTGTTCAATAGCCATTTTGGCGTGTATCATAACGTTGTTCATTCTTTGTTTTGTCTCGGCCAACGCCAAAGAGGGAGTTCTGCAAGCTCTCGCCACAGTTTGTTTTGCTGCTGTGAACAAAAATATAAAAAGTTTAAATTGGGCATAAGTCAGACTATCTGGTTTGAGATTAAGTAATGTCGTAGTAGGATTGGGTTGAGGGTTACATTAAACATTTTGAAGGAATATGTATATATTTCTTTCCAAAATGTTTGTACTGTCGGACAGGACCACCAAATGTGTTTGTATGTACCTTCTTCTGTGCAGCCACGGAAACAATGACCAGGATAGTCAGGGGTAAATTTAGCAATTTTGGCTGGTACTAAGTACCATCTAGTTAGTACTTTATAGTTGGTTTCCATAGCTATTACATTAGGGGGAGGAAGATTTAATTGTGGACAAAATTATTAACCATTCTGCCTCATTTTGAATACTTATTTTTAATAGTTTTCTAAGGCCACTAGCTATACCTAATATTCAAGTATAGAACATATGTTGATCAACGACTTTTTAGTACAGTATATATATTTTTTTAAAGAATACAAATATACAAGGTTTGGGGAGGTAAAATTAGTGTCTCCATATCCCCATTAACCATTTGCCTACAGGGCAATTTCGCACCCTTCCTGCCCAGGCCAATTTTCAGCTTTCAGCGCTCTCACACTTTGAATGACAATTACTCAGTTATGCAACACCATACGCATATGAAATTTGCGTCCTTTTTTCACATGAGCTACATATCTTCGGTAAAAATAACCCTAATCAGTGTATATTATTTGGTTATTGTGAAAGTTATAGAGTCTACAAGCTATGGTGCCAATCAATGAAAATTGATCACACTGAAACCGCCCAGGCGTCGGCAGTAAAACGCCGCTATTTTTAGTGGCGATTTACCGTCGTTTTGCGGCACTTTTCGGGCGCTAACGGGGCACTTTTAACCCCCGCTAGCAGCCGAAAAAGAGTTTAAAGCGCCTGCAAAGAGCCACTACAGCGCTGCTTTGCCAGCAGTTTGGTAGCGCTGCCCATTGATTTTAATGGGCAGGGGCGCTTTAGGAGTCGTGTATTCATCGCTCCTAATGCGTTGCAAAGAAGCTGCTGGCAGGACTTTTTATGACGCCCTGCCAGTGCACCGCTCCAGTGTGAAAGCCCTCAGGCTTTCACACTGGAGTGAATGGAGTGGCTCTTTCAGGGCGTTTTGCATGCGCTATTTTTAGCGCTATAGCACTTGCAAAACGCCTCAGTGTGAAAGGGGTCTAAGGCTGGCCATACACTATACAATTTTATTGTACAATTTTTCTTTAGATTTCCCAAAACCATAGAATATGAGGTCAAACATAAATGCTTTAAATTTGTATGCAATCAGGCAGGCCCTTGCACTACATAGTTCACGGTAAATCTAAAGGAAATTGAACAAGAAAATTGTATAATGTATGGCCAGCCTAACAATACCCTCCAAATTACCCCTTTTTGAAAAGTAGACATTCCAAGGTAATTAGAAAGTCGCATGGTGAGTTTTTTGAAGTTTGCAAAATGAAGATTTTTTATTTTATTTACAAAGTTGTCATATTAACAGGTTATTTCTCTCTTTCCCTCCTGAGTATAGCGATACCACATGTGTGAGACTTTTTTACAGCCCAGCCACATACAAAGGCCCAACATGCAGAGAGCACCGTCAGGTGTTCTAGGGACATAAATTGCACATCTAATGTCATGACGACCTATCACACTTTTAAAGGCCCTGGAGCACCAGAACAATGGAAATGCACACAAAATGACCCTATTTTGGAAAGAAAACACCCCGATGTATAATCTATGAGGCATAAGGAGTCTTTTGAACATGTCATTTTTTTTCAGATGTTTTTGGAAAATGTGGATTTCTTTTTTAAAAATGCTTTTTTTTTAACACAAAGTTGGTCATTTATAAGATATTTCCAACACATAGCATGTACATAGCAAAAATGACACCCCAAAATACATTCTGCTACTCCTCCTGAGTATGGCAATACCACATGTGTGAGACTTTTACACAGCCGGGCCATATACAGAGGCCTAACATCCAAGTCAGGCGTTCTAGGAGCATAAATTACACATATAATTTCCTGACAACCTATCGCACCCTTGAAGGCCCTGGAGCACCAGGACAATGGAAATGCCCACACAATGACCCCATTTAGAAAAGAAAACACCCCAACATATAATCTATGAGGCATAATGAGTCTTTTGAACATGTCATTTTTTTCCACAAGTTTTTGGAAAATCAGGAAAGAAAATGAAAACACATTTTTTTTTACACAAATGTGTCAATTTATACAATATTTCTAACACATAGCATGTACATAGCAAAATCTGCACCCCAAAATAGATTCTCCTACAACTCCTGAGTATGGCGATACCACATGTGTGAAACTTTTACACAGCCTGGTCACATAAAGAGGCCCAGCATTCAAATATCACCTTCAGGCATTTTAGGAGCATAAATTACATATATAATTTCCCGACAACCTATGATTTTTGAGGGCCTTTTATATTTCCTTTCAAGAATTGTATTCGTATTTCAAGAAGTACAGAAATAACAACAGAAATATTAACAATATACCTTGGGCCACATACAATTCTCCGAATAGGGGTGAGCGATTCTGACCATATGTAAAAAAAAGAAGATCATAACCAAACTACGGTACCAAAAACCTATCAAGGTGTTCAAGCTGAAAAAAATTGGAAAAGGTCCAGAGGCCGGGGGGGACCATCCCAGCACCCCTGTCGGGAACTAGCTGTGCCCGGACAGCCTCCCCCGAGGTCCCTAAGTGAGACCGGCATCCCAAGTTGGCTAAGAACATTTCCATAAAGACAAATACATGGGTACCTAGCTCGTAAACCTCAATGTGTGGTCCTTATGACTTATTGGCCACAAGAAAAAAAAGCTATAAGTGCAGTCTGAAAACATAAGGTGGCCATGTTACCTACTGAAAAATTAAAAACAAAACACCAAAACCAAAAATTTAAAATTAAAAATTAAAAACTACACAACAAAACCTAGGACAAAAGACAGACACAGGAGGGGGGAGGGGAACAGAGCAGAAAAGAGGAAAGAAAAGAGAAAGGTAAAGCCAGTTGATGGGATAAGAACCTGTCAAGCACAATCGATATGTGACTGTTGGGCTGGTAGACCCGGGCGAAGTGCAACGCCCACATGAATCGCCCATGGATCCCAAATAGATTCAAACCGTTCTGTATCATCTAGCAAAACACTTGTCAGTTTTTCCTGGGTCATGATCCACGAGATCTTATTTTTGGCGGCCAAAAAAGAGACTCTAGGCAGTTTCCAGGCCTTAGCAATCGTCAATTTGGCACCCAACAGAATGAAGTGAATTAATGTGCTATCGAATTTGTTAGTCTTGTGAATGGAGGCGTTAAGGAGTGCCACCGCCGGGGTTCTTGGGATCCGGAGACCTGTTACGGAATGGATCAAATTAAATATCCTCTTCCAGAAGGGCCTAATTTTAGCACATTCCCACCAGACGTGGGCCATAGACCCTACCGTCTCACAACCTCTGAAGCAGAGTGGATTAGCGGAGGGGAACATAAGTGCTAATTTGGCCGGGGTAAGGTACCACCTGGTCAGCACTTTGATGCTGGCCTCAATTAGGGAGATATTTTTAATCCCCTTGTAGGCTCTAGAAAAGGAAGAAAACCAGGTCTCCAGATCCCAATGTATCCGAAGGTCACCCTCCCAAGCCGTCATTAATGTAGCTTTACAATCCCTCTGGGCCAGAGACTGATAAATAATGGAGATTCCACCTCTCTGATCTGTGACCTGACCGCACCATAACTCGTAATCTGTGAAACGAGGTGGAGTGGGTTTTCCTTTCCAAATTTTATAGAGGAAATGTTGAATCTGACTAAACCTGAAGTGTTCTGTAGTTGGGATCTCAAGTTGTCGTTTGCAAAATTTCAGGGTGATTGGGCCTGAGGCCGTGAAAAAGTGTCCAATCCGATACAACCCCTTATCCAGCCACCATTTAAATGATTTGATGTCAGGTCCGGGTGTAAAGTCTGGGTTGTTGAAGATGTGAGCCAGGGGGCGGAATACGGAGGTTAAGGAAGTCTCAGTTCTAAGTCTGTCCCAGAGAGCGAGGGATTGCGAAAGTATAGGGGAGAGTATAGGGGGACGATCCTTAGGGAGGATCCATAGTAAAAAATCTAGGGTGTAAGAAGGGGCAGCTTGTCTCTCTATTTGTATCCAATCCGTTTTTTCCAATTTTGAATATACTGTGGACAGTTGGGCAAGTCTAGCCGCTTGGAAATACCAAAGCAATCTTGGTAAGCCTAACCCACCCTTCTTTTAAGTCTGAAGAGCGTATCGCGGGGTAACCGGTGTCCTGTTCCTCCCCAAATGAACTGCGTCACTTTCCTCTGTAATGACTGGAGGTGGTCTTTTCTGATGTTAATCGGTAATGCTCTAAACAAGTATAACAGTCGGGGAAGGAATGTCATTTTAATGGAGTGTATTCTCCCTAGCCAGGACAAGTCACCCTTGGCCCAGTATTTCAGATCTGATTCCAGCTTCTTGTAAGTGGGTGGAAAGTTAGCTGAGTACAGCTGTTCAATTTTGGAGGTGAGATTAATCCCCAGGTATTCTAAACTTGTATCCTTCCAAGAAAATTCGAAATCATTCTTAAGTGTTGCTACAGTGCTTGGCGGTAGTGAGACGTTAAGGGCATGGGATTTAGAATAATTAACCCTAAGGCCAGAAGCTATCGTGAAGTCTTTTAATGTTTTGCAAAGATTAGGTAGGGACGTGATGGGGGACGTTAAGAAGATCAGCATATCGTCCGCAAAAAGACCGCATTTCTGCGTTTGGGTTCCACAGGAGACGCCCTTGATGTTGGGATTAGAGCGTATAGCTGTTGCCAAAGTCTCGATGGCGATAGCGAAAATTAGAGGGGATAGGGGGCATCCCTGTCTGGTTCCCCTTGAGATGTCAAATATTGAAGAGTAATGTCCTTGAAGGCGAATCATCGCCTTCGGGGTGGAGTATAAGGAGTGGAGAACTCCTAAAAACCTGCTTCCGAAACCCCAGTGCTCCATGATAGAGAAAATGTAGGGCCATTCGATGGAATCGAATGCCTTATGCAGATCTAGGGATAAAAGCATCCCTTCTTGCTTGGGACCTCCCTCCCAGTTCGATTCGAGTAGGGATACAACGTCAATGGCCCTCCTAATTTGATCTGGCCCTTGTCGGCCAGGGATGAACCCTACTTGGTCTTTATGGACATATCGTCCGATGAAGGAGGCCAAACGGTTAGCTAAAATTTTAGTTAGTATCTTAAGGTCATTATTTATGAGGGATATGGGCCTATAGTTCTCCACCTCCTCCGGGCTTTTGGGGAGAACTGTTATATAGGCAGTGTTGAGCTGAGGATCTAACGGATTGCCTTTAGCTTTGGTATTAAAGAATTTTGCCATAAAAGGCGCTAGGGTGTCTACAAAGGCCTTCTAATACGGCACAGAGAGACCATCGGGGCCAGGAGCTGAACCCTTTTTGAGAGACTTTATGACTTCCTTTATCTCCTCAACCACAAATTCCGCCTCCATAACATCCCTATGAGCTTTCGAGAGTTTTGGTATGGGCAGATCCCTAAAGAAGTCAGAGAACCTGTGACTGTCATTAGCTTGGGTCGAGCTATACAGTTTGGAATAGAATTCTTGGAAGGCTTTAAGTATTTTATTTGGGTTGGCCGAAAGGGTATGACCTGTAACCCTGATCTTGGGAAAAGAGTGAGAGCGAAACCTGGGGGTCAACTTGAATGCCAACATAGTCCAGATTTTATCCTTTTGGTGGTAAAATCTAGCACCACTCCATCGGATGTCTTTCTCCGCTTTAGAAGTTAGCGCCAGATTGAGTTCTAACCTGGTAGCATCCAATAGATCTGCTAGTGCCTTGGAAGGACACTTTTTGTGTTGGGTTTTCAGGGTGTTATATTTATATTCTAAATTTTTGATATCCAGCAACCTCTCTCTTTTAATACGGGTCGCAATGCCTATTATTTTACCCCTGATAACTACTTTATGGGCTGCCCACAGAGTTTCTGGTGTGACCTCCCCTACATTATTAAGGAGGAAATATTCCTTCAGGGAGTTCTCTATGTCCTTAGAAATGATGGGGTCACTTAGAAGGGATTCATTGAGACGCCAATGTGTCCCTGACGCCTTAGTGATGGTGTTGCGCAATGAAAGACAAACCAACGAGTGGTCTGACCACGTAGTGTCAATAATGGATGCTTTGCCTGACAAGGGAATCAGGTTAGGGGGCACCAGGATATGATCTATCCTGGCATAGGAGTGGTGGGGGGCCGAAAAGTGGGTGTAATCACTTTTGGTTGGGTTCAATTCTCTCCAGATGTCCACCAGGCCATGGGCATGAAGGGTTTTCGCTATGTTCAAACTGGCTTTAGTATGTCATGTCAGTTGGGTCCCATGGGGTCTAGACTTGTCAAGTCCTTGGTCGAAGGTGACATTTGAGTCCCCGTCGAAGATAACCTTACCTTCAACCAGGGGGAGTAGGGCTTTGAGAAGCGTTTGTAAAAATTTAGCTTGCCCCTTGTTGGGGGCATAATAGGAGATTATTGAATATAAGACGCCCTCGATCGAGCCCTTGACAAGGATGTATCTGCCCTCAGGATCTTTGTACGTTGAGGAATGGTCAAATTTGCAAGTCTTAGAGAAGAGAACCGCGACCCCCCTAGTTTTGTTTTCTGCATTTGCTAAGTAAAAGTTCAGGAAATGAGAGTGGAGGAACCTGGGGTTGTATCGAATAGGGAAATGGGTTTCTTGAATTAGGACAACATCTAATTTTAGGGAACGATAGTGCTCAAAGGCCAATCTCCTTTTCCTGGGGGAGTTTAGCCCCTAAGCATTATGTGTGGCGACCCCAAGGTCCCTACCATTCTGTGGTGGATCAGCCATTGGGAAACATGTATGGAAAGCTGCTGGTGCGAATGTCACTTACCCCTTGATGTCTTCTCCTGACGAAGCTTAAGAGAAGGGGAGGGAGATGTACGGTCCGAGTGCTGAAATATAGGCCTTGAGCGGCCCGTCCACTGGCTCGAAAGAAAGAACAGGTTAGAAAAGGGGGGAGAGAGGGGAACATACAAAAAGGTAAACAACATCTTCCAAGAAGATCATAGGCATCTGGAGCGGAAATAACCACCCAGAGACCTGAAAAAATGCGCCGGTGTCCTCTAAGTGAGGTCCGACAACCCATTCCGCAAAGGTAGAAACCTGCTTCCGAGGTATGGGTGGAAGCGCAAGGGTATCACCCCCATCCCTGGCATACAATCTGACCGATATGGTAATCTGACACATTATGCGTAAAGGAATAATAATAATGACAATAACAAAACATCTGTCTCATAAGAAATTTGACAAACTGAGAGCTGTCCTAACAAAAAATGACTCAATAAGCCTTCCCTTACTCAGGACCAGAAATATCTATGTTTCTAATATAAAGTTCCTGGTAGGTATCGGAAATCCCGCCAAAGGGGGCTAAGCTGGCTTGATAGGAGTCCTCATCTATCAGATCTAAGCTTCAAGGAACACTTTCAGGCTACTCCAGCTGACCTTACATGGAAAGGTCTGGAAAGTTCCTCCGACCGCCCACTGGTTTTAAAGTGGGATAAACCTAGCTCCAGGAGAAAGAGCCCTGAATCAAACAACTTTTATGTAATAAGATGAGGAAAAATGAAAACAAAACTAAGAAAATATCCCGTTATTTCAAAGAAAAAATTTGCAAGCGAACAAAGAGAAGGTGGCCTGCTTGGCCACGGGTTGGAGTAGGAGCTCGAAGCCCCTTCTACATCAGAGACTACAGTCCCAAGTGACGTGCCCAAAGGATGGGGCAGAAATTAGGAAAGACCTGGAAGGCCATTTTATGGAGGTCTACCGTCCTTGGACTTCTTGGTCTTACCCGAGACCCATAGGGGGGAAACTGGACTCGTCGGTGGTGGCCGCTTGGTTGAGATTGCTGAGGCTGCAGATACTTCCATAGGTGCTTCTTGGGATATTAATTTGAGATGAAGGAGAAGTCTCTCACCTTCCGGTAGGCTGGAAAAAGCATAAGATTTGCCCTGGATAGCAAATTTTACTGCGAAGGGGAAGGCCCAGCGGTACTTGATATCCTGTCGTGACAGTACTGATAGTAGTGGTTTAAGAGCTCGCCTGTTTTGAATGGTAGCAGGGGACAAGTCAGCAAAAATTTGAATTTGGTGACCCTGGTATGAAACCTGCTGCTGGAGTCTAGATTGTTTCATTACTTCCTCTTTGACGGCGTAGAAGTGTGGTTTCACAATGACATCCCTAGGTGAGCCGTCCTTTCTGGGGGGTCCGAGGGCCCTGTGAGCTCTGTCCAACTCCAGTCGGTGGTTCGAGATGTTAGGAATCAATTCCTTAATAAGGTCCTGAACTGTAGTGGGGACATCCGTGATGGTCTCAGGGATACCTCTGATCCTAAGATTGTACCTCCTGGACCTGTTTTCGAGGTCGTCAATCCTGGAAAGGGCAGTGTCCAATTGTCCCTGCAGGGTCTGGATATGAGCAGCATTTTGGTTGGTGTGGGAGACAGTGATATCAAGTTTATTCTCTATTGCCTCCATTCTGGATCCCAGATTTGCAAAGTCAGATTTTATGTCTCTCGTTATCTGTGCCGCTGTGTTAGCTAGTCCCCTTTCCAGGAGGGCTGACAGTTTGAGAAAAAGGTCTCCCTGCGGGGAGAAAGAATCCTGGTCTGGCATGCTGGGGGAGGGGGTAGCGTGCAGGTGCGAGCTAGCAGGGCCTGCAGGAGAAAGGGCATATTCCTCCATGGTGCGGCATATGAGGGATTCAGTGGAGGCCGGGGAAGGGACCTGGGGGTATTGCTGAGGTCCCTGTGTCGCCTGGGAATAGGAGAGAGTAGCGGGGGCGATCACTTGCCTTAATTCTGTCTTCCTATCCCCGGAGACCGCGTGTGGCTGTGTGGAAGTATGTGCCGCGGCCATCTTGATACACCCGTCTCCTCCGGACTTATTGAATTCCGGCCTGAGATCACGTCTGGCAGACGGTCCAGACATCCAGGAGTGTTCCTGAGGGGTTCCCCTTAGCTGAGAGGGGAGAATTGGACAGCGATGGCCCGTTCTGTGTCCGCTGTGTCGATCGCTGGGTGGGGGTGATGCGGAGCTCCCGGCTTAAGCTGCCATTACGGAGCGCCCGCGCATGCGCATCTGCCTTTTATATTTCTAACACATAGCATGTACATACCAAGAATTACACTCCAAAATAAATTCTATTGAGGAAAGGGTAAAACAAAAAGTATTATCTGTGGTTTTAGTAGTGTCCTCAGAGTTGAGAATTAGTCCAGGCAGCAGGCAGGTATGTACTTAGCGAAAACAATAGTAATTATCCAGGCAGCAGGCAGGAATATTGTCTATAGTCAGCACAGGGATATTTTCAGCACAGCCAAAGCATTTGTCCATAGGAATTGTCCAGGCAAAGACAGCCGACACAGCCATAATATTGGTTCTGGTACACTGTTACCTGCAGACACTGATTACTGTACCACTCTCCAGCCCTTCATAAACATACTGCCTCTTGATACAGCTAATTATTTCCAGGTCAATTTTTTCCAGTTGTGCCCATGTAGACCGGGCACTCAGGGGGCTGGAGCTGGGAATCTCTTCCTTCATATATGTGTAACGCATACAGATATCCAGTGACTCTCTCGCAAAGCTTATAAAATTTTACTCCGTATCTGGCCATTTTGCTAGGAATATATTGTTTTATTCCTAACCGGCCTGAAAAGGGTACCAGGGACTCATCCACACATATATGCTAATCGGGGACATAGAGTTCTGCAAATCGTTGGGAAAAGAAATTTATGAGTGGGCAAATTTTACATAATTTATCATAATTTGGATGATTTCGGTGAGGGCATTGGATGTTGTCGCTAAACGGAAGTAAGTGATAATCATCTCAAATTGGGACCTGGGCATTACAGCAGAATAAATGGGCACGTGGTGGATGGGGTTGGTGGACCAGTAGGCATGTCCTTCATTTTTTTTTGTAAGCCCCATGTTTATGGTGAGGCCCATAAACTATTTGAACTCCTCTAACATCAAATCTCTCCACTCAAACAGATGGGCATATGATGATTGGGGGTTGTTGTCAATAAGCTGCTGGGCATATAGATTGGTCTGGTCCACAATAAATTGCAGCAAAGTGTCGGGCAAAAATAGACAACAACAATACCTTTTGGAGAAATTTTGGGTATTGGCCTGCACACCTTGGTGTGCAGTGAAAGGGGGAATACTTGCTGATCCCATGTCGGAAGGCAGCCATGTTGGGTTGGCAAGACCATCTGGGAGGTATGTAGTGGCCCTGGCTGTTGGGGGACGTGACACTCCAGTGTTGGTAGTTGGGGGATTTGAAGTTCCTGTGGTGGTACTTTGGCGTGATACTGCAGCGCTGGTAGGGCCTATCACCAGCGGCAGCACTGGTACTGGGCCTGGGAATTTATTCTCGGGGCCTATCACTGGCGACAGTGCTAGTACTGAGCCTGGGACTTTGATCCTGGTTGCTGTGAAGGGGAATTTTAGCCAGGGCTAAGTGAATGTGGTGAAGCTTTGCTGACTTCCATCATTCAATCGTGTGTGAGCAAAAATTCAGTTATTTTATTTTCCTTTCAACATATGCTTGACTTGAATCTACATTGTGAGACTTTTTTTTAATAAAGAAATTGTCAAAAACTGTCTCTTTGTTCAATGAACCTCCTACTGATTCACATGGGGGGTGGTATCTGGGTGGCCCCTTATTGTTAAAGAGGTCTTCCAGATTCTGACCCCACCCACAAGCATCCACTGGGCCAGGTGTTCGGATCGACATGATGACAAGGTGTTTCCAGGGGAGTCCCCCCTGGCAAAGTACCCCCCATATTGAGGGCATGTTGCCTGGTATGGGTCAGGGGTGGTGTACATTAATTTCCTCTTTCCAAGCATGGAATTTTGGGAGGATCTCAAGCTTTTTCTTTCTTGATTTGTGCATGGGGCTCCCCTTAAAGTTTATACCAGATCTATGGAATATGGGAGGGCCTTTTTTTTTGGTTGGGTCCCCTTTAAGGGAATAGGTAAACAAAGGATCTGGTAAACAAAGGATCTGAAGATACTTCTACTCATAAATGAAAAATAAGTAAAACTAAAGTGTAAATAATAACACAGAGACAGTTTTTGACAAGTCCTTTATTATAAAAAATGTCCCAGGATGTACATCCATCATCAATCACATTAAAAAACAAAAAATGCAGCGCTTAGTGAGAATTATAAGTCTCCTGTCTCAAATGGAGGAGGCAAAATGTGCATGTGAATATCCCTAAGGGAAATGTGTGAACTGTGGAAAGTCACACTAAAAACGCACCAATGGGGTGCTAGTGGCACATATATTAATCATGAAATGCAAATACTCCTAAGTAATAAACCTCCGTGAACAAGTGATAAACAAAAAGGAAAAAAACAATAGCAAATATGATGATATAAACTATATGTGACCATATATGATAGACAAATGAGTCAAAAACAAATGGCCATAAATGTCATAAGTTCACAAAATAGTCCAACAATGAATTTTCCTGAGTAGAATGATAAAAGTTTCTGTTGGACAGCTAAGATGACTGTATAACACAGAATGCATAGCCCATGGAATATAGACTGGTGTATATCCAATATCCAAAGAAGGGGTAAGAAATAAATACTCTTACCATGGAATGTGGACACACTCGTCAGCGGCGGTGTGTCATTCAAGCATGTACAAACTCTCCTGGATTCCACCTCTGAGAGATGATCTCCTGGAAGGAACGCTGGATGTCCCTGCGAATATCGTCTTGGTTAAACACCGTCACTTGCAGATGTAAAATGCAGGCTCGTGGTAACCTTGATTGCAGCAGACCAGGGTGTATAGCATCCAAGTTTCAGAAAAAAATCATGGAAAGGAACAAAGAAAGAAGCTTCCACATGCAGATGAATCCCGATTAAAAAGGTATAAAAAAACATTTATTGGCGTAAAAACAGAGTAAAAAATGAAAACAGGCAGCTTGTAAGATGCATGCAAGACAATTGCAAAAAAAAGCGTGGTGAAAAAAGCTGAGCAGGCTATGTACCCGAAATGTTTCGTGCTATGGCACTTCAACTGGGGCAATCACATTGTCCAGCAATTAGATCCATGTCAATCCTGATGCCTGATGCCACCCGACCTAACAAAATAAATAAAATGCCCACCAGATGATGACAGCTGTTATATAACAAAGCGGCAATATCTCCTAGATGACATCATTGACCATATTTTTTATTTTTATTTTATTTTGTGTTTGTGTGGGTTTCCTAATTAAAACCCATACCCGGGCCTGGTATGAATTAAAGGGGGTGCCCCATGCTATTTTTTTTGTGGGGTCCCTCATTAACATCTGTACCAGACCCTCATCTAGGATAAGGGACAAAATAAATCCCTGGTTGTTTTGTATACAAACAGAATAAAGCCATTGGAACGGCAATTTTGCTGTGTTTTGCGGCCGGCAGTCAAAACTTCTTTATCCTGAACGCGATTCTTCTGTGTTTAGGAGAGGGTGGTTAAGGGAGGTGGAACCTCACCTAACCGCAGCAGCTCCTAAACTATCCTAAAAGCCTGTGTGTACATGGACACATAGGCTTTTATGAATTTGAGTTTAGGAGCTTTGGCAAAAAACAAGCTCTTAAACTCAAGTTTATAAGCAGTATTACTGTTGTGGAATTTTAGGCTGCTGTTTACAGAGCACACAGCCTATAATTCCTGTGCTATCTAAGCACACATCAGATTTCATCTTCTTGAAGTAATGCTATCGTTAAGTTAAGTTTGCTAAAGTCCACTCACCGTTCATTCCATCATTCAATCAAGGAAACCACCAACACCACAAAAGCTTATCTTCTTATCAGGCCATTCCAGCAAAGACTGTTAAGCCGACGCCTACTCATAGGCTTTTATTAAACTCAAAAGATCTCAAGACAGGAGGTGATTGGCTGCAGCAACCAATCCCCTCCCCATGGGCGGGAACCTCATAGGATGTTCCCTCCTCACAGGAAAATGACAACACTTGGACATTCCTTCCAACAGGAGATGTCATACATGAATATAATAAACGTAGGATGGCTAAAGTTACCGTTGATAGGAATTCTTATTCTGCGCCATTCCATAGAATAACGCATAATAAGATTATACTATTATTGAATGGGGGAGGGAGGCTATCTGCAGACGCACGCTACGAATTCCAACCAATGTTGATCAGACATAGCAGAGACAAGAGCGCCCATCCGCCTATAACCAATGATGTCATTGCAGAGCGAGCATATCCCCTCCTCAACGATCGTCCATGCTAATGCACAGAGGGCCCCCGTTGGCAGACATATCCGCACCCTGCAAACATCACACTCCAACCTCAAAACGTTTTCCCCTATCAGACGGGATTCAACCAGCCTCAGACTACCCCAATCAGCTCTTTTAGAGCGGGTTGCGGAAGTACTAACACTGGGTGACACTATGACAATACATATTAAATACATCTCCATAAAAATCTCCACAACAGTCCTCCCTTTTTTGTCATATGCACCCCATGTCCATCAATGAAATTTGATATGCTTCTTATACCCGGAAATGAATCAGTTCTTAGTCCATAAAAAGGAAAACACGGCTTGACATGTAGACTCTGTTCTTCAGGGGCATGACTTATAAAGGAGGACACGACACGGTGAGCTGTAGTAATCGCCGATCCGTCTGTGATTCTCTGTCTTGTATGTGGGTCCGGCTTCGGGGCGTCTCATCAAGGAAACTCTGGTCACGCGTCAAATCAGGCAACAGGAGCCTCTCGTCATGACATAGAAAGAATAGAAATAAAACTACATGAGTATATATATTCCCACTTTCTTTAACCACGATCCGCTGTAAAATAAAAAATTAGATCCCCAAAGATTCCCAGACCCTTAAAAAAAGGACTCCCAACCTTCACTTAGCTACAGCTCTGGCTTCAACAATTACATGAAGAACCCTATCCTTAATGGATGAGAATTGTTCAATTGTATCCCAAGCCCGAGCCGCCCCCACCTTGTACATGCAGGACCCCATGCCCAGACCTGGTTCGGGATTGGTGAACAAATCCCTTCTAGCTGTCCCTGCCATTCTTAATTTCCTGCGCCATCAGATCCTCGCGATCGGCCGTGACCTAAAATGTTGGGACAGCTTCACCATCGCGCATGAACCTCTTGCTTTGGGGGAATTACCTTTATAAGCTGCAGATCCACATAAACACCAAATTAAAGTTCAAACACACTTGTGGGCTGCCTAGATACCCAAACCGACAAGAGACAGAGCCATTAAAACTAAAACCAATTTTACCCTCTAAAAATACATCGTTAGATTCCATTGACAAGTGTCTGTCTGGAGTCTTCACTAGTTTGTCAAAACTCCTCATACCCATAATAACATCATAAATGTCATGTACCGCTGTCATCGCTGGGGACTAAAACTCCTCATACCCATAATAACATCATAAATGTCATGTACCGCTGTCATCGCTGAGGACTAAAACTCGGTGAAGACTCAGAACAGACCATCGGTCCTGTTCGCTTTCTGAGCTAGTCAGGACATACACTTTAAATAATAACTTGGGATGCTTCATCGTTACCCTCGCTAAAATTTACTAAACAACAAAAATATAAATAAACAAAGATACTCCTCATTCTTTGGTGTGGTTGAGCCGCTTCTTGCAGTGGCTGGCGTGGTCTCATCCCTCAAGCTTCTTTACAACGACCCAGTCACCTGGTTGGAAAGAATGTAAACTGATTATTGAGTCGGGTCCAGGAGGGAATCGTGAAAACCTTTTGGTGGACATTTTGAAGTTCATGTCACAACGATCGCACCCACCCCATCAGCCGAGAATATAAGTGACAGCTAATGAGGAGAGTACGACCCTGATTTTGATTGACCTCCAAACAACCCTCATATGACAATAACCCAGACATCGGGACTGTGGTCACTGCATAACCTATGCGTGGCTTACAATACCTGGAGCCATTGACAAGGTTCTTAGCCTCTGGGATGGGAACCTACTTCACCAGACTGCTGCTTGCCGATTCAAATTCTATTAAAGAAAGACCGTCTTGGCACAAACTTGGTTAGAATTACAGAGGTTATTATTAGTTTGACAGAAAAAAAAACTGTCACTCTTACATTTATCATTCTCCCCCCTTTTCTTCCTCATTACAGACTGAAGGAAGAAATGCGTGGTGCAGGAAAAAAGAAACAATGAAATAGCCTGTGATACTTTTACCGCCTTAGACTCATATTTATCCATATGTACCGCTGTCTACATACACCTGTTCTCTGTGTGCAAACTCCTTGGACCTGAAAAATACTTATAAGCAAAATCATTACTCTATCCTTCATATTTAACCTGCAAAGAATGGTAAAATAATAATGACATTCCTGTACATTGGTAAATTGTCAATGACATTCTTTCAAAACCGATTCAAACAAAACCCTTTGTAACCCTTACTTTTCCCGTTCCTACAAACATACAACAGCCGCGACGCATTGAAGGATCGCCGTGGTAAGTTCGAACATATTCACGTTACTACATACAAACATTCCGATACAAACGTGGGGGAAATACTTCCCAGTTTCCAAAACCACAAATGAAAAAAAACAAAAACAGCCAGAATTCTACCTTCACTCTTTCAGCAATAGAAAAAAATACAATGGGAATATGAGAGCAGCTCGAGAAGCTTGCATGGACCAGCCATACAAAGTTCAAACAAACGGGCATGAGACAACACCTCCATCAACACTCATCATTACAGATTTCTGAAGCCGCAGCTCAACTACATCCACTCCAGAGGGATACCCAAAATAGTATCCTTGGACCACCTATGTTAATCTTTTTGGGGTTCAAAGGCCTTTGCCCCAAAACTAGGCTTCGTGCACTGTGTGACCGTCTGACTATGGGAAGCCTCCATTCCTTCCCTTTGCACAGACCTCCTTGTGTCCATGGCGATTCGAATCGGCTTATCGTCTTAAACCTGCGTCCAGGTTAAACCGTTGCACCCATTTTCTGAGATCACCGCCCGGTGTCTTCTTATACGGTGAATTGCAGAACTACAACCACTATATGGTCAAGTCCTCCAACTAGAAACCCTAACCGAGGCGTCAACACTATGGCTTGTTGTCCCAACACTTTTGGAACTACAGCAACAACCACAGATCAACCCCCGAATTAGGCCTCTACCCCTCACAGTGTATGCATACACAAGCGTTTTCCACTATACACCCATACACTGCGTTGTCAGACTAAACCACACAGAACAATTACGCCAGTTTACCACCTGCAGGACAATGTGGCTTCTCTCTGTATCTAGATGATAAAATAATGGTGCTACCCCCTGTTTTTCTCTCTACCCAAAACTGTATTACAGTCCAAAACTTCACAAAACTGGAACAAAATATAAAACACTTTTAAACGCCAAAATGCTTTCCATTTTCCTTCTAAGCACAAATCTCATTGCTCACCTTTAAAAACCCCAAGCTCCTCCCACTAACTTTCTGCTGATATATAAATGCTGAAAAGAAACTTCCGGTTATGCTCAGCTACTTAAAAAAACCAAACTGGTTTATTTACATATCAATTGTTCAGGAAGAGGGAGGGGGAGGGGGGAGCCCAGCCACATTGCTGTGTCTATCAAGACTCCAAAAAAATCCATGGCTACACATTATATATTTCAACAATTTAAAACCTTGTCAAGAAGATGGTGGAATAAAACCCCCCTTTGCAAATGGGAGGGTCCTGACCCAAACATCCCCTGCAAGCAAAACCACAAGTTGACTCAAATGCAAAACTCCTGCAAAAAGATGGCTCTAGGGGTTTCGACCAAAACCCCCCCTCCTCCTCTACAGGCTATACAATACAAGCTTCAAAACATATGAATTGCCTTCTGGGAAGGAAATATTTAAACATAAAAACACATCATTGTACAAAAACTCTGTTAGTCTTACAATCCATCAAAATTCAGTGTAAAGTGAAGTTTTTCATATACTGCAAAGCCAGCCGACCCTGCAATAACTTACATCTACTTAAATGAAAACAGAGAAATCCCCCCTCCTAACACCATCTGCATGGAGTTTGCATGTCCTCCGTGTCTGCGTTGGCCTCCTCCCACACTCCAACTGCTGGTAGGTCAGCCAGATCCTATCCATAAATAGGCCCCAGCATGTGCGTGTGTCCGCAAGCACGTCGTGGCCCCTCAGGGTAAGACCGCGCTATTTTAAGATACCTCTCAACTCACCTCAAAAGGTGATGCTTAGAAAAGCAATTTAAACCAGAGACAAAACCATCCTCAGTATGTCACTCTGGCGTCCCAGCACTCTCCCCAGCAGTGCACAGGTCAAACTGCAAGCGCACAAAACAGGACAAAACTGCGCCAATCAACAAATGCCAATACAGCATATTCAGGGGCCGTGTTTGCTAAACTGGAACTTCCTATCTCAAACTGTAAACGTCTCTCAAAATGGCCGACAAGCCAGGACTACAAAATGGTGGATGACCCACCACAGCACCTCATGGACAACAAAAATTGCGCCATTGACGCATGCAATTTTTCCCGCCAAAACCAGCATCTCTTTAAAAGAAAATCAAAAATGTTTCTCTCCACAAAGACTGACTACACCATTGAAACTTTTCTAAATTATCATCAAAATCCACTGAAAAAGGTGTCAGCTACACTCTACAAGGACCACATGTACACTTACAAACTTAGCCTCCCTTTGGCCAACTAAACAGCACATTCAATAAATGTGAGTTACATGACAATATTAAAAACATATTAATTTCTCTAAGTCCATATACTCTGAGATATTCACCACTTCTCTACCTAAAGTTCACACACAGTGGCCTCAGCCTGGCCACTTGGCAGGAACTTTCAACTCAAAAACCAAACACTTAATATTTTTACACTTATGGGGACATGTGTCTTTGTCCCCTATAAAGGCAAAAATCACAATCTATTCATTTCTATTTTTCATAGAAATCACAAACACTACACACATACAGTATATTGTTGCTTGTAACATTTGCTTAGAGTTTCTTTCCCTCAGGGCGTTTCCCTTCCAGCACCATTGTCCTTCCCTTAGGGCATATCCCAGCAACACAAAGCCCTTCCCCCATTCAAGCACATGGCAGCCAAGCAATCTACTTTACAAACTGTTCAGTGCACTAAATACCACATCTATACCTTCATTTCATACACAATATACAGTCTATATTTCTCGCTTAGTTACACTCTTACAGCCCACAGTTTCCATCAGATCATCTCTCAGGGCCCTCCCACTACAAAACTCCTGCATGCTATTTACAGAAAGTCACCAACTTTCACCATTGTAACTGAGATGCTGGCAGCCCCACCCCCGCTAAACCTCATGGCTCACAAAGACCAGGACAATGCAGCAGCCATTGCTGGCAGCCAACTGCTCAATAGATCGCACAATCTAATCACACAGGCACATGCAGGCATACCCACACACAATCAAATTCACAGGCATACGATCCATGACAAAATCACACACACACATGTGATTCGCAGACATACACACGCACACATACACACGCTGCAAACTTGAAACATTATTTCAAAAAGACAAATTTTTTTTTTCGTTTTTTTGTTCGTTTCAAAGTACAGCCTCTTTACACATCACATCGCAGGTCCACTCTCCCCCCTCTGCTGATCTGATGCTCAAAGAGGCCGCAATTGGTCCCAACCGTGAGTCGCCATTACTGTTGTGGAATTCTAGGCTGCTGTTTACAGAGCACACAGCCTATAATTCCTGTGCTATCTAAGCACACATCAGATTTCATCTTCTTGAAGTAATGCTATCGTTAAGTTAAGTTTGCTAAAGTCCACTCACCGTTCATTCCATCATTCAATCAAGGAAACCACCAACACCACAAAAGCTTATCTTCTTATCAGGCCATTCCAGCAAAGACTGTTAAGCCGACGCCTACTCATAGGCTTTTATTAAACTCAAAAGATCTCAAGACAGGAGGTGATTGGCTGCAGCAACCAATCCCCTCCCCATGGGCGGGAACCTCATAGGATGTTCCCTCCTCACAGGAAAATGACAACACTTGGACATTCCTTCCAACAGGAGATGTCATACATGAATATAATAAACGTAGGATGGCTAAAGTTACCGTTGATAGGAATTCTTATTCTGCGCCATTCCATAGAATAACGCATAATAAGATTATACTATTATTGAATGGGGGAGGGAGGCTATCTGCAGACGCACGCTACGAATTCCAACCAATGTTGATCAGACATAGCAGAGACAAGAGCGCCCATCCGCCTATAACCAATGATGTCATTGCAGAGCGAGCATATCCCCTCCTCAACGATCGTCCATGCTAATGCACAGAGGGCCCCCGTTGGCGGACATATCCGCACCCTGCAAACATCACACTCCAACCTCAAAACGTTTTCCCCTATCAGACGGGATTCAACCAGCCTCAGACTACCCCAATCAGCTCTTTTAGAGCGGGTTGCGGAAGTACTAACACTGGGTGACACTATGACAATACATATTAAATACATCTCCATAAAAATCTCCACAACAGTAGTGTACATGAGGCCAAATGCCAGAGTTGCTGTATTGTATTGTAGCTTGTATACTGATGTATACAGGTGCACCACTTCACACGCGTGGTCAAGGGCACCACCAAGGTATTATATTTAACAGAGTTTTTAATTTGTAATGTTTCACCTTAACATCACTGCTCCTAGCCACACACATTTTTTTTTTTGCTTTGCTTTTTTTTTTTGCTTTGGCACATATCCTGCAGAGCAATGCCCAGCCTCTCATGCTAATTGTTTCACAATTTACTGCCTATTAGCCTAAAAAATGGCCAGAAAACCTGAACTTTAGTAATGCTCACTGAACCCTGCTCAAACCGAAAATAGGTGTCTTCGGCTAATCCCTACTCATAGAAATAATGAAAGCAGCTGGACGCCAAAGTAGTTTTGTAACACAAGAAACTGCTTTATCCCTGCGAAAAAATGAACAGATAGTGGAGGCATATACTGTTTTTCTTTGGCAGTGAGTCCTGAATAGGGATGAGCTTCGAGTTCGAGTCGAACTCATGTTCGACTCGAACATTGCCTGTTCGCCCGTTCGCCGAACAGCGAACAAATTGGGGTGTTCGCGGCAAATTCGAAAAATCTATGGGAGAAATCTAAAGTGCTAATTATAAAGGCTTATATGCAAGTTATTGTCCTAAAAAGTGTTTGGGGACCCGGGTCCTGCCCCAGGGGACATGTATCAATGCAAAAAGAAGTTTTAAAAACGGCCGTTTTTTCGGGAGCAGTAATTTTAATAATGCTTAAAATGAAAAAATAAAAGTGAAATATTCCTTTAAATTTCTTACCTGGGGGGTGTGTATGATATGCATGTAAAGTGGCGCATGTTTCCCGTGCTTAGAACTGTCCCTGCAAAAAATGTCATTTTTGAAAGAAAATAAGTCATTTAAAACTGACTCGCGACTATTAATGAATTGTCGGCTCCCGGCAATACATACAAAAGTCATTGATAAAAAAAAAAAAAAAAGCGTGGGGGTTCCCCAGAATTCAATTACCAGGCCCTTCAGGTCTGGAATGGATATTAAGGGGAACCCCGCCGCAAATTTAAAAAAAAATTGACGTGGGGTTCCCCCAAATATCCATTCCAGGCCCTTCAGATCTGGCATGGATTTTAAGGGGAACTCCACCCCAAATTTAAAAAAAAATGGCATGGAGTCCCCCTAAAAATCCACACCAGACCCCTTATCCGAGCACGCAACCTGGCCGGCCGCAGGGGAAAAGGGGGGGACGAGAAAGCGGCCCCCCCTCCTTCCTGAACCATACCAGGCCACATGCCCTCAACATGGGGAGGATGTCCCCATGTTGATGGGGACAAGGGCCTCATCCCCACAACCCTTGCCCGGTGGTTGTGGGGGTCTGCGGGCGGGGGCTTATCGGAATCTGGAAGACCCCTTTAACAAAGGGGACCCCCAGATCCCGGCCCCCCCCTATGTGAATTGGTAAGGGGTACATTGTACCCCTACCATTTCACGAAGAAAGCGTAAAAAAAGTTTAAAAAAACACACAAACACCTTGAAAAAGTCCTTTATTTAAAAAAAAAAAAAAAAAAACATTCCAGCGGTGAAATCCAGTGTCCCGCGGCGATCCCGATGTCCAGCGCTGTCCTTCATTGGTTGTGCCTGAGCGGACCTGATGGGGAACTCCCTCTCAGTATTTTAAATGTATAGACCCACCCCTTCTAAAGTTCCCCATCAGGTCCGCTCAGCGGACCAGATGCGGAACATGAGAAGGGGCGGGTCTATACATGTATTACCAAAGTGAGAGCAGTTCCCCATCAGGTCCGCCCCCTCGGTATGTCAGACCCGCCTACGTCATTGGCTTGAGCGGGGAACTTCCTTCACTGTGTAATTTAAATCTTGATGAAAGTCAGTCGATCAACCGAGTCGGTGGACAGGCGCACCCTGTGATCCATGACAAATCCTCCAGCAGCACTGAATGTGCGTTCTGAAAGAACGCTGGATGCAGGACAGGCCAGTAGCTCAATTGCATACTGTGCAAGCTCTGGCCAGTGATCCATCCTCAAGACCCAGTAAGCCAGAGGATTTTCGGTGGGGAAGGTGTCCAAGTCTGACCTTGCCCCTAGGTATTCCTGCACCATGTATATCAGACGCTGGCGATGGTTGCTGGAAACGATCATACTTTGGGGCTGCGGACTAAAGAATTGTCTGAACGCATCGGTCAGACGGCCACCTTCCCCACCGCTCCTTCTTTGACTGGCCGAAGCCTCAGCAACTCGTTGTCCAGGACCAGGAGTTTGTAACCTCCCAGTCTCTGGGAACGCGTTGCACAGACCATTCTGCAAGGCCTCCCGGAGTTGTCTCATCCTCTGCTCCCTCTGCGACGGTAACATAAGGTCCGCAACCTTACCCTTGTACCGTGGATCAAGGAGAGTGGCCAGCCAGTAATGGTCCCTCTCCTTGATCCGAAGAATACGAGGATCCTTCCGCAGACTTTGCAGGATCAGGGAGGCCATGCAGCGTAGGTTAGCTGAGGCATTCAGTCCGGAGTCCTCTGGGTCACTAAGGACGACATGATCCGCAGCCACCTCCTCCCAGCCACGTACAAGTCCACTGGTTTCTTGGGACTGTAAATCATCCCTAAAAGACTGCTGCTGATGATGCTGAGTGCCAGCCTCCACCTCCATGCTGACACAATCCTCCTCCTCCTCCTCTTCCTGTGCGATGGGTGGGACAGAAGGAACACTGTCTGGGTAAAGGGGGCCTTGAGAGGCAAGGAAGTCCTCCTCTTCCTGCCTCTGTTCTGCCTCAAGTGCCCTGTCCATTATTCCACGCAGCGTGTGCTCCAACAGGTGGACAAGAGGTACAGTGTCACTGATGCATGCACTGTCACTGCTCACCATCCTCGTGGCCTCCTCAAATGGTGCCAGAACAGTGCATGCACCCCTGATCATGCCCCACTGGCGTGGTGAAAAAAACCCGAGCTCCCCTGACCCTGTCCTGGTGCCGTAGTCGCACAGGTACTCATTGATGGCCCTCTGCTACGTGTGCAGCCGCTGCAGCATGGCCAACGTTGAGTTCCACCTGGTGGGCATGTCACATATAAGGCGGTTCTTGGGCAGGTTCAACTCCTTTTGCAGCTCAGCCAGGCGAGCACTGGCATTATAAGATCTGCAGAAATGAACACAGACTTTCCTGGCCTGCCTCAGGACATCCTGTAAGCCCGGGTACCTGCCCAAGAACCGCTGCACCACCAGGTTAAGGACGTGAGCCATACAGGGCACATGGGTCAGTTGTCCCTGTCGGAGGGCGGAGAGGAGGTTGGTGCCATTGTCGCAAACCACCATTCCTGGCTTAAGCTGGTGTGGCGTCAACCACCTCTCGGCCTGCCCCTGCAGAGCGGACAGGACCTCTGCCCCAGTGTGGCTCCTGTCCCCCAAACACACCAGCGCAAGCATGGCATGGCATCTTTTTGCCTGCGTACTTGCGTAGCCCCTTGAACGCCTACGGAGCACCGCTGGTTCCGAGGACAAACCGCAGGAAGAGGCCATGGAGGAAGAAGAAGAGGAGGGGGTGGAGGAGAGAGGTGTGTCACAACCAGTAGTAGAATTTTGGAGGCGTGGCGGTGGAACAACCTCCAACACTACTGCACCTTGTCCTGCATCCTTCCCAGCTGCCAAAAGAGTGACCCAATGGGCCGTGAAAGAAAGGTAACGTCCCTGTCCATGCCTGCTGGACCATGAGTCAGCGGTAATATGCACCCTACCGCTGACCACCCTGTCCAGCGAGGCCAAGACATTGCCTTCCACATGCCTGTAGAGAGCCAGAATCGCCTTCCGTGAGAAAAAGTGGCGTTTGGGAACCTGCCACTGAGGAACCGCACATTGCACAAACTCACGGAAGGGGGCCGAGTCTACCAACTGAAAAGGCAGCAGTTGAAGCGCTAGCAATTTAGCCAAGCTAGCATTGAACCGCTGGGCATGTGGATGGCTGGGAGTAAACTTCTTTCGACGGTCCAGCAGCTGGGGCAGGGAAATTTGCCTGCTAGAATCGGACGTCGGTGTACTGCTAGCAGAGTGCCCGCAAGTACTTGGCTGTGACACACCTAATTCTACACCTTCATTCCTCTCAGAGCAGGTTTCAGAGAGGACTGAAGGTATAGTGGGGTTGGAGATCCCAGCTGATGCGGTGCAAGAAGAGGTCAGTTTTGTTCTTTGGTGTGGGTCTTTAAGGTAGGCTTGCCAACGAGCTGCATGGCAGGTCAACATATGTCTGATCAAGCATGTGGTGCCCAAGCGGCTGATGTTTTGGCCACGCGATATACGCTTGAGACATATGTTGCAAACAGCAGCTGTGCGATCTGATGCACTCACCTCAAAAAAGGCCCACACCAAAGAACTTTTTGAATGACGGGCAGAGGCAGCGCCCTGCACAGGCGGAGCTCTGCGGTGTGATTCCGTCGGTGTGCTGCCCATACGCTGGCCACCCAAGGGCATCCTGCCTCATTGGAGATGTGCCTCCTCCTCATCCTCCTCCTCTCTCCTATTAGGCACCCACGTGGAGTCAGTGACCTCATCATCCCCTCCCTCCTCATCACTGGAGCCAATCTGGCAGTATGCTGCAGCTGCTGGAGCATGACTGCCAGATTGGTGTCCTTCTTGAGCATCCCCTCTCTCTGCTCTCACGCTACTGCCTTCCTCTATCTGGGTATCATCATCAGATCCTTCGAAACGCTGGGCATCCTCCTGGAGCATGTACCCAACACTGTGCTCAAACAGTTCGGGGGACTCCTCAGGAGGAGGACATGGTGGGTCTAGGGAAGGATTGACTAATGAAGATAATGATACCAGAGAAGAGGACGCTTTGGCAGCTGCTTTGCCAGTACCCTGAGCCTGGGTGAGAGAGGATGAGGAGGATGAGGTGGGCTTGGTCATCCACTCTACCAAGTCTTCGGCATGATGTGGCTCAACATGTCCAGCTGCCGAAAAGAAGGACAAGCGTGTCCCATGGCCATGTGCTGATGACAATGCACCGCGTCCACGACCAGCACTGTTGCCCCCAGACACAGAGCCTGCTTGTCCTCTTTTTTTGCCTCCTGACTGTCTGCCTCTCCTTGTTTGCCTTCCAGACATTTTAATGGATGGCCTGCAGGGAGATGGGAAAAACAGCAATAAGGGCTACCTTCAGGTGTATACTGTGCAGGAGGCTTAGCAACAATTACACTGACACTGTCCCCTGCCTATCCTTCTCTGTCCCTAAACACAAGGATTTGCAATATGCTTCAGCAAGATTGGTTTAGCACAGAATAGCACACTGACACTTTCCCTCACTGTACCTCTCTGTCCCTAAACTCAAGGATTTCAAATATGGTTCAGCAAGATTGGTTTAGAACAGAATAGCACACTGCCAGTTTCACTCACTGTCCTACTCTGTCCCTACAAACAAGATTTAGCACAGAATAGCACACTGATAGTTTCCACGAGTGTCCTTCTCTGACCCTAAACTCAAGGATTTCAAATATGGTTCAGCAAGATTGGTTTAGAACAGAATAGCACACTGACACTTTCCCTCACTGTACCTCTCTGTCCCTAAACTCAAGGATTTCAAATATGGTTCAGCAAGATTGGTTTAGAACAGAATAGCACACTGTCAGTTTCACTCACTGTCCTATTCTGTCCCTACAAACTAGATTTAGCACAGAATTGCACTCTGAGAGTTTCCACGAGTGTCCTTCTCTATCCCTAAACTCAAGGATTTCAAATATGGTTCAGCAAGATTGGTTTAGAACAGAATAGCACACTGACACTTTCCCTCACTGTACCTCTCTGTCCCTAAACTCAAGGATTTCAAATATGGTTCAGCAAGATTGGTTTAGAACAGAATAGCACACTGTCAGTTTCACTCACTGTCCTACTCTGTCCCTACAAACTAGATTTAGCACAGAATAGCACACTGAGAGTTTCCACGAGTGTCCTTCTCTGTCCCTAAACACAAGGATTTGCAATATGCTTCAGCAAGATTGGTTTAGCACAGAATAGCACACTGTCAGTTTCACTCACTGTCCTACTCTGTCCCTACAAACAAGATTTAGCACAGAATAGCACACTGATAGTTTCCACGAGTGTCCTTCTCTGTCCCTAAACTCAAGGATTTCAAATATGGTTCAGCAAGATTGGTTTAGAACAGAATAGCACACTGACACTTTCCCTCACTGTACCTCTCTGTCCCTAAACTCAAGGATTTCAAATATGGTTCAGCAAGATTGGTTTAGAACAGAATAGCACACTGTCAGTTTCACTCACTGTCCTACTCTGTCCCTACAAACAAGATTTAGCACAGAATAGCACACTGATAGTTTCCACGAGTGTCCTTCTCTGTCCCTAAACTCAAGGATTTCAAATATGGTTCAGCAATATTGGTTTAGAACAGAATAGCACACTGACACTTTCCCTCACTGTACCTCTCTGTCCCTAAACTCAAGGATTTCAAATATGGTTCAGCAAGATTGGTTTAGAACAGAATAGCACACTGTCAGTTTCACTCACTGTCCTACTCTGTCCCTACAAACTAGATTTAGCACAGAATAGCACACTGAGAGTTTCCACAAGTGTCCTTCTCTGTCCCTAAACTCAAGGATTTCAAATATGGTTCAGCAAGATTGGTTTAGAACAGAATAGCACACTGACACTTTCCCTCACTGTACCTCTCTGTCCCTAAACTCAAGGATTTCAAATATGGTTCAGCAAGATTGGTTTAGAACAGAATAGCACACTGTCAGTTTCACTCACTGTCCTACTCTGTCCCTACAAACTAGATTTAGCACAGAATAGCACACTGAGAGTTTCCACGAGTGTCCTTCTCTGTCCCTAAACTCAAGGATTTCAAATATGGTTCAGCAAGATTGGTTTAGAACAGAATAGCACACTGACACTTTCCCTCACTGTACCTCTCTGTCCCTACAAACAAGGTTTAGCACAGAATAACACACTGACACTCTCCCTACCTATCCTTATTTGTCCCTAAACACACTTTCCCTCACTGTACCTCTCAGTCCCTAAACTCAAGGATTTCAAATATGGTTCAGCAAGATTGGTTTAGAACAGAATAGCACACTGTCAGTTTCACTCACTGTACCTCTCTGTCCCTAAACTCAAGGATTTCAAATATGGTTCAGCAAGATTGGTTTAGAACAGAATAGCACACTGTCAGTTTCGCTCACTGTCCTACTCTGTCCCTACAAACAAGATTTAGCACAGAATAGCACACTGACACTTTCCCTCACTGTACCTCTCAGTCCCTAAACTCAAGGATTTCAAATATGGTTCAGCAAGATTGGTTTAGAACAGAATAGCACACTGACACTTTCCCTCACTGTACCTCTCTGTCCCTAAACTCAAGGATTTCAAATATGGTTCAGCAAGATTGGTTTAGAACAGAATAGCACACTGACACTTTCCCTCACTGTACCTCTTTGTCCCTACAAACAAGGTTTAGCACAGAATAACACACTGACACTTTCCCTCACTGTACCTCTCAGTCCCTAAACTCAAGGATTTCAAATATGGTTCAGCAAGATTGGTTTAGAACAGAATAGCACACTGTCAGTTTCACTCACTGTCCTACTCTGTCCCTACAAACAAGATTTAGCACAGAATAGCACACTGACACTTTCCCTCACTGTACCTCTCTGTCCCTAAACTCAAGGATTTCAAATATGGTTCAGCAAGATTGGTTTAGAACAGAATAGCACACTGTCAGTTTCACTCACTGTCCTACTCTGTCCCTACAAACAAGATTTAGCACAGAATAGCACACTAACACTTTCCCTCACTGTACCTCTCAGTCCCTAAACTCAAGGATTTCAAATATGGTTCAGCAAGATTGGTTTAGAACAGAATAGCACACTGTCAGTTTCACTCACTGTCCTACTCTGTCCCTGCAAACAAGATTTAGCACAGAATAGCACACTGACACTTTCCCTCACTGTACCTCTCTGTCCCTAAACTCAAGGATTTCAAATATGGTTCAGCAAGATTGGTTTAGAACAGAATAGCACACTGACACTTTCCCTCACTGTACCTCTCTGTCCCTACAAACAAGGTTTAGCACAGAATAACACACTGACACTCTCCCTACCTATCCTTATTTGTCCCTAAACACAAGGAATCCAGGTTAGTAAAGGGAAAAAAATGACACTGTCCCTGCCTATGCTTCTCTTTCCCTGCTCCGGAACACACTACACAAGGCCGCCGCGCTGGCGGCCTTTTATAGTGTGGGGCGTGTACTAAACCCCCTCAAGAATAATTGGCCACAGGCATCCTGCCTGTGGCCAATCATTGCTCTCCTCGCTGCCGGCGCTGTGATTGGCCAAGCATGCGGGGTCACAGTGCATGCTTGGCCAATCACAGCGCCTGGATGACACTGCGATGGCGTAGTGCATTGTAGGCCGTTCGCGTCACTCGAATTTGGCGCGAACGGCCCAAATCGTTCGATCTACGTCGAACGATCGAACAGCCGATGTTCGAGTCGAACGTATGTTCGACTCGAACACGAAGCTCATCCCTAGTCTGTAATATTAACCACTTGCCGCCCGCCCTATAGCAGATTGACGTCGGCAAAGTGGTTGCAAAATCCTGACAGGACGTCATATGACATCCTCAGGATTTTGAGCCGCTGCGCGCCCCCGGGGGCGCGCATCGCGGCGATCGTTGCTGCGGGGTGTCAGTCTGACACCCTGCAACACCGATCTAGGTAAAGAGTCTCCGACGGAGACTCTTTACCACGTGATCAGCCGTGTCCAATCACGGCTGATCACAGTGTAAACAGGAAAAGCCGGTCATCGGCTTTTCCTCACTCGTGTCTGTCAGACGCGAGTAGAGGAGAGCCGATCGCCTGCTCCTCTGACGGGGGGAGTTTGTGCTGATCGATTATCAGCACAGCCCCCCCGAGGATGCCCACTGGACCACCAGGGATGCCAATAGCCCTCTGATGAAGTAATGTGATATGACGACACGCGTCAGGACGTAGCACAGACACACCACCAGCCGAACCGAGAGGAGACGAGCTCGCCGCTCGTAGGATATTGTACCCACTTTGCATTTCTCAAATGTGAGTGTTTTACCTGCTTTTAATAAACGCCACTCAGTGGTCATCGATCTACACCATATATTTTTTATTTTATCCTGTTCAAACTCTGTGACTGCCGCCGCCGCCATCTGAGGATCGCACTGAGTGCATTACACATACCAATCCATCTCCCTATTGGCACGAGTGCGGTGCTCGTTTGGATTGAGGTCCACGCTCACTACATATTAAGTGAGTGTGTGAATGCACCTATTTGCGATTCAGTCTGCTGCATTCACAGAGTTGCGCTATTGATGTCCCTTTCTTCTGTGTTTTTTTCATATGCATCCCAATGAGCGATATGGGAGTTCAAACTCTGTGACTGCCGCCGCGGCCGCCATCTGAGGATCGCACTGAGTGCATCACACATACCAATCCATCTCCCTATTGGCACGAGCGCGGTGCTCGTTTGGATTGAGGTCCACGCTCACTATATATCAAGTGAGTGTGTGAATACACCAATTTGCGACTCAGCCTGCTGCATTCACAGAGTTGCGCTATTGATGTCCCTTTCTTCTGTGTTTTTTTCCACATGCATCCCAATGAGCGATATGAAAATTGAGTTCTAAAGACTGTATCATAAGGACGATATATAATTTCCCACCGCAGAGATCTGTTTCATACTGCCCCCTCCCAGCAGGGAGGTAAGCTGTGTTTGATCACTGGGTGGATGCCATATCAAGACTTTCAAGCACATCCTTGGTGATGGGACTTTCTGTATATATGACTGTATTCACATGTAATATTCATCTATAACACAAACTTTTTCTGCAACATTTGGAAGCTCTATTAGGAGCCTCTACCAGGATCAGGAATCCTCCTTCCTCACTTGTTTTACTCACTTATGTTTGTAGTACTTTTATGTTGTTCATAGACATTGTTTTGTCTGACTATTGCATTTACCTTAGTGATTCACGTTTGCTTTAAGGTTGTATATTATCAGTCACGTTTGCGCATCACAGGATTGCCCAGACACTCGTTTCTGCTATCAGTGGCCCTTTGCACATTATTATTTTATACATATCTGTGTCACTGGGCATATTGTACACCTACCACTAGTGATGAGCCGAACACCCCCGGGTTCGGTTCGCACCAGAACCCGCGAACGGACCGAAAGTTCGTACGAACATTAGAACCCTATTAAATACAATGGATGCGAATGTTCGAATTCTAAAGTGCTAATTATAACAACTATTATGCATGTTATTGTCCTAAAAAGGGTTTGGGAACCCGGGGTTCTGCACCAGGGGACATGTATCAATGCAAAAAGAAGTTTTAAAAACGGTCGTTTTTCGGGAGCAGTCATTTTAATGATGCATAAAGTGAAAAAAAAAAAGTCAAATATTCCTTTAAATATCGTACCTGGGGGGTGTCTAAAGTATGCCTGTGAAGTGCCACGTGTTTCCCGTGTTTAGAACTGTCCCTGCACAAAATGACACTTCTAAAGGAAAAAAAAGCCATTTAAAACTGCTTGCGGCTTTAATGTAATGTCTGCTCCCGGTAATATGGATGAAAATCTTTAAGAAAAATGGCATAGCTACCCCATGACCCCCCCCCCCTACCCCAGCCCATTACCAGCCCCTTTGGGTCTTGTATGGATATTAAGGGGAACCCCGCACATAAAATAAAAAAGGCCCTATATACTCTGAACAGCCGTATACAGGCGGTGCATACAAGACAGGGACTGTAGGTTTGTTCTTATGTAGAATCTGTTTGTAATTTTGAACAGGTACATTGTTGAAGTGTAGCTCCAGCCCAAAAATCTATTTTTAAACTTTTTGGAAAACATAGGTAAGGGTTATCACCCCTGTAACATTTGTTTTGCTGTCTGTGCCCCTGTTCAGAACATTTCACCTCACTTTCCGTCCCAATGACAACTGTTTTTGAAATGTGGTGTTTTTCTTGAAACAAGGATTGCTGATAAAGCATCAGTACAGAGGAGACAACTTTCTCCCATATTTATTCTTACAGGAGAGAATTTTCCTTCCTAGTGGTAGATTTCCTCTCACTTCCTGTTGTCTTCTTGCGTTTGCAAGTAGGAGTCGTTTGTAAGTTGGATGTTTGAAAGTAGGGACCTGCCGTATATACTCTGCAGAAATAGGCCCCTTAGTTGTTGGTGTTGGCACAACACTGTAAGCACTCACAGTTACTCTTGGTTGGTGCTGGAACGCCCTGCTGTCAACTATTATATCAGGAATTTTAATTACATATAATTGTTGAACAGTGGTAGTAAAAATTGGGCCTTTGATGGTGGTGCTGGTGCCACAACACTGTAAGCCCTGACAGTTACTCTTGGTGGGTGCAGCAATGGGCCCTGCTGTGAATTATTAGATCAAGAATTGTAATTGCATGCCCCTGTTGAACAGGGGCTGAAAAATTGGGCCTTTCGTGGTGGTGGTGGTGGTGGTGGTGTTGCCACAACACTGTAAGCCCTCAGAGTTACTCTTGGTGGGTGCAGGAATGGGCCCTGCTGTGAATTATTAGATCAAGAATTGTAATTACATGCCCCTTTTGAACAGGGGCTGAAAAATTGGGCCTTTCGTGGTGGTGGTGGTGGTGGTGGCGTTGCCACAACACTGTAAGCCCTCAGAGTTACTCTTGGTGGGTGCAGCAATGGGCCCTGCTGTGAATTATTAGATCAAGAATTGTAATTGCATGCCCCTGTTGAACAGGGGCTGAAAAATTGGGCCTTAGGCACTGGTGGCACAACACTACAACCCCTCACAGATACTGTACTTGGAGCACAGCAATGAGCCCTGTTGCAAAGTATTGCTTCAAAAATTGTAATGACACGCCCCTGTTAAACAGGGGCTGAAAAATTGGGCCTTAGGCACTGGTGCCACAACACTCCAACCCCTCACAGATACTGTACTTGGAGCACAGCAATGAGCCCTATGGCAAATTATTGCTAAAAAAATTGTAATTACACGCCCCTGTAAAACAGGGGCTGAAAAATTGGGCCTTAGCCACTGGTGGCGGCACCCATAAACAAAAATGATCTTCCAAGCTATCATCATCAATCGTATCATTGAGGACTCGGAGGAGGAGGATAGCCAGTCAACATAACAGCACAGGCACTCAGCATCAGCATCAGTCTTGAAGGGATGTGACATGTTAAAATCAATTAGTCTGTTATATCAGCATCAGGTGTGTGGTAGCTGGTGGTGATCCAAGACTGGTTCATCTTGATGAAAGTCAGTCGATCAACCGAGTCGGTGGACAGGCGCACCCTGTGATCCGTGACAAATCCTCCAGCAGCACTGAATGTGCGTTCCGAAAGAACGCTGGATGCAGGACAGGCCAGTAGCTCAATTGCATACTGTGCAAGCTCTGGCCAGTGATCCATCCTCAAGACCCAGTAAGCCAGAGGATTTTCGGTGGGGAAGGTGTCCAAGTCTGACCTTGCCCCTAGATATTCCTGCACCATGTTTATCAGACGCTGGCGATGGTTGCTGGAACCGATCATACTTTGGGGCTGCGGACTAAAGAATTGTCTGAACGCATCGGTCAGACGGCCACCTTCCCCACCGCTCCTTCTTTGACTGGCCGAAGCCTCAGCAACTCGTTGTCCAGGACCAGGAGTTTGTAACCTCCCAGTCTCTGGGAACGCGTTGCACAGACCTTTCTGCAAGGCCTCCCGGAGTTGTCTCATCCTCTGCTCCCTCTGCGAAGGTAACATAAGGTCCGCAACCTTACCCTTGTACCGTGGATCAAGGAGAGTGGCCAGCCAGTAATGGTCCCTCTCCTTGATCCGAAGAATACGAGGATCCTTCCGCAGACTTTGCAGGATCAGGGAGGCCATGCAGCGTAGGTTTGCTGAGGCATTCGCTCCGGAGTCCTCTGGGTCACTAAGGACGACATGATCCGCAGCCACCTCCTCCCAGCCACGTACAAGTCCACTGGTTTCTTGGGACTGTAAATCATCCCTAAAAGACTGCTGCTGATGATGCTGAGTGCCAGCCTCCACCTCCATGCTGACACAATCCTCCTCCTCCTCCTCCTCCTCTTCCTGTGCGATGGGTGGGACAGAAGGAACACTGTCTGGGTAAAGGGGGCCTTGAGAGGCAAGGAAGTCCTCCTCTTCCTGCCTCTGTTCTGCCTCAAGTGCCCTGTCCATTATTCCACGCAGCGTGTGCTCCAACAGGTGGACAAGAGGTACAGTGTCACTGATGCATGCACTCTCACTGCTCACCATCCTCGTGGCCTCCTCAAATGGTGCCAGGACAGTGCATGCATCCCTGATCATGCCCCACTGGCGTGGAGAAAAAAAACCAAGCTCCCCTGACCCTGTCCTGGTGCCGTAGTCGCACAGGTACTCATTGATGGCCCTCTGCTGCGTGTGCAGCCGCTGCAGCATGGCCAACGTTGAGTTCCACCTGGTGGGCATGTCACATATAAGGCGGTTCTTGGGCAGGTTCAACTCCTTTTGCAGCTCAGCCAGGCGAGCACTGGCATTATAAGATCTGCGGAAATGCACACAGACTTTCCTGGCCTGCCTCAGGACATCCTGTAAGCCCGGGTACCTGCCCAAGAACCGCTGCACCACCAGGTTAAGGACGTGAGCCACACAGGGCACATGGGTCAGTTGTCCCTGTCGGAGGGCGGAGAGGAGGTTGGTGCCATTGTTGCAAACCACCATTCCTGGCTTAAGCTGGCGTGGCGTCAACCACCTCTCGGCCTGGCCCTGCAGAGCAGACAGGACCTCTGCCCCAGTGTGGCTTCTGTCCCCCAAACACACCAGCGCAAGCACGGCATGGCATCTTTTTGCCTGCGTACTTGCGTAGCCCCGTGAACGGCTACGGAGCACCGCTGGTTCATAGGACAAACCACAGGAAGAGGCCATGGAGGAAGAAGAAGAGGAGGGGGTGGAGGAGAGAGGTGTGTCACAACCAGTAGTAGCATTTTGGAGGCGTGGCGGTGGAACAACCTCCAACACTACTGCACCTTGTCCTGCATCCTTCCCAGCTGCCAAAAGAGTGACCCAATGGGCCGTGAAAGAAAGGTAACGTCCCTGTCCATGCCTGCTGGACCATGAGTCAGCGGTAATATGCACCTTACCGCTGACCGCCCTGTCCAGCGAGGCCAAGACATTGCCTTCCACATGCCGGTAGAGAGCCGGAATAGCCTTCCGTGAGAAAAAGTGGCGTTTGGGAACCTGCCACTGAGGAACCGCACATTGCACAAACTCACGGAAGGGGGCCGAGTCTACCAACTGAAAAGGCAGCAGTTGAAGCGCTAGCAATTTAGCCAAGCTAGCATTCAACCGCTGGGCATGTGGATGGCTGGGAGTGAACTTCTTTCGACGGTCCAGCAGCTGGGGCAGGGAAATTTGCCTGCTAGAATCGGACGTCGGTGTACTGCTAGCAGAGTGGCCGCAAGTACTTGGCTGTGACACACCTAATTCTACACCTTCATTCCTCTCAGTGCATGTTTCAGAGAGGACTGAAGTTATAGTGGGGTTGGAGATCCCAGCTGATGCGGTGCAAGGAGAGGTCCGCTTTGTTCTTTGGTGTGGGTCTTTGAGGTAGGCTTGCCAACGAGCTGCATGGCAGGTCAACATATGTCTGGTCAGGCATGTGGTACCCAAGCGGCTGATGTTTTGGCCACGCGATATACGCTTGAGACATATGTTGCAAACAGCAGCTGTGCGATCTGATGCACTAGCCTCAAAAAAGGCCCACACCAAGGAACTTTTTGAATGACGGGCAGAGGCTGCGCCCTGCACAGGCGGAGCTCTGCGGTGTGATTCCGTCGGTGTACTGCCCTTACGCTGGCCACCAAAGGGCATCCTGCCTCGTTGGAGATGTGCCTCCTCCTCATCCTCCTCCTCCTCCTCTCTCCTATTAGGCACCCACGTGGAGTCAGTGACCTCATCATCCCCTCCCTCCTCATCACTGGAGCCAATCTGGCAGTATGCTGCAGCTGCTGGAACATGACTGCCAGATTGGTGTCCTTCTTGAGCATCCCCTCTGTCTGCTCTCACGCTACTGCCTTCCTGTAGCTGGGTTTCATCATCAGACCCTTCGAAACGCTGGGCATCCTCCTGGAGCATGTACCCAACACTGTGCTCAAACAGTTCGGGGGACTCCTCAGGAGGAGGACATGGTGGGTCTAGGGAAGGAGTGACTGATGATGAGTCTGACATTGATACCAGGGAAGAGGACGCTTTGGCAGCTGCTTTGCCAGTACCCTGAGCCTGGGTGAGAGAGGATGAGGAGGAGGAGGAGGGCTTGGTCATCCACTCTACCAAGTCTTCGGCATGATGTGGCTCAACATGTCCAGCTGCCGAAAAGAAGGACAAGCGTGTCCCATGGCCATGTGCTGATGACAATGCACCGCGTCCACGACCAGCACTGTTGCCCCCAGACACAGAGCCTGCTTGCCCTCTTTTATTGCCTCCTGACTGTCTGCCTCTCCTTGTTTGCCTTCCAGACATTCTAATAGATGGCCTGCAGGGAGATGGGAAAAAAGCAATAAGGGCTACCTTCAGGTGTCCTTCTCTGTCCCTTTACTTAAGGATTTCTAAATATGGTTGAGGATTATTGCTTTTGCACAGAATAGCACAACGACAATTTCCCTGACTGTCCAAAAAACAAGGATTTCAAAGATGGTTGATGAGGAATGCTTTAGCACACTATAGCACAAGGAGAATTCCCCTCACTTTCCTTCTTTGTCCCTAGAAACAAGGACTGGCACAGTGAAAGAAACTGACACTCTCCCTACCTAGAGTTTTCTGTCCCTAGAAAAAAATGTTTTTTTAAAGCACACTATAGCACAAGGAGAATTCCCCTCACTTTCCTTCTTTGTCCCTAGAAACAAGGACTGGCACAGTGAAAGAAACTGACACTCTCCCTACCTAGAGTTTTCTGTCCCTAGAAAAAAATGTTTTTTTAAAGCACACTATAGCACAAGGAGAATTCCCCTCACTTTCCTTCTTTGTCCCTAGAAACAAGGACTGGCACAGTGAAAGAAACTGACACTCTCCCTACCTAGAGTTTTCTGTCCCTAGAAAAAAATGTTTTTTTGAAGCACACTATAGCACAAGGAGAATTCCCCTCACTTTCCTTCTTTGTCCCTAGAAACAAGGACTGGCACAGTGAAAGAAACTGACACTCTCCCTACCTAGAGTTTTCTGTCCCTAGAAAAAAATGTTTTTTTAAAGCACACTATAGCACAAGGAGAATTCCCCTCACTTTCCTTCTTTGTCCCTAGAAACAAGGACTGGCACAGTGAAAGAAACTGACACTCTCCCTACCTAGAGTTTTCTGTCCCTAGAAAAAAATGTTTTTTTAAAGCACACTATAGCACAAGGAGAATTCCCCTCACTTTCCTTCTTTGTCCCTAGAAACAAGGACTGGCACAGTGAAAGAAACTGACACTCTCCCTACCTAGAGTTTTCTGTCCCTAGAAAAAAATGTTTTTTTAAAGCACACTATAGCACAAGGAGAATTCCCCTCACTTTCCTTCTTTGTCCCTAGAAACAAGGACTGGCACAGTGAAAGAAACTGGCACTCTCCCTACCTAGAGTTTTCTGTCCCTAGAAAAAAATGTTTTTTTAAAGCACACTATAGCACAAGGAGAATTCCCCTCACTTTCCTTCTTTGTCCCTAGAAACAAGGACTGGCACAGTGAAAGAAACTGACACTCTCCCTACCTAGAGTTTTCTGTCCCTAGAAAAAATGTTTTTTTAAAGCACACTATAGCACAAGGAGAATTCCCCTCACTTTCCTTCTTTGTCCCTAGAAACAAGGACTGGCACAGTGAAAGAAACTGACACTCTCCCTACCTAGAGTTTTCTGTCCCTAGAAAAAAATGTTTTTTTAAAGCACACTATAGCACAAGGAGAATTCCCCTCACTTTCCTTCTTTGTCCCTAGAAACAAGGACTGGCACAGTGAAAGAAACTGACACTCTCCCTACCTAGAGTTTTCTGTCCCTAGAAAAAATGTTTTTTTAAAGCACACTATAGCACAAGGAGAATTCCCCTCACTTTCCTTCTTTGTCCCTAGAAACAAGGACTGGCACAGTGAAAGAAACTGACACTCTCCCTACCTAGAGTTTTCTGTCCCTAGAAAAAAATGTTTTTTTAAAGCACACTATAGCACAAGGAGAATTCCCCTCACTTTCCTTCTTTGTCCCTAGAAACAAGGACTGGCACAGTGAAAGAAACTGACACTCTCCCTACCTAGAGTTTTCTGTCCCTAGAAAAAATGTTTTTTTAAAGCACACTATAGCACAAGGAGAATTCCCCTCACTTTCCTTCTTTGTCCCTAGAAACAAGGACTGGCACAGTGAAATAAACTGACACTCTCCCTACCTAGAGTTTTCTGTCCCTAGAAAAAAATGTTTTTTTAAAGCACACTATAGCACAAGGAGAATTCCCCTCACTTTCCTTCTTTGTCCCTAGAAACAAGGACTGGCACAGTGAAAGAAACTGACACTCTCCCTACCTAGAGTTTTCTGTCCCTAGAAAAAAATGTTTTTTTAAAGCACACTATAGCACAAGGAGAATTCCCCTCACTTTCCTTCTTTGTCCCTAGAAACAAGGACTGGCACAGTGAAAGAAACTGACACTCTCCCTACCTAGAGTTTTCTGTCCCTAGAAAAAATGTTTTTTTAAAGCACACTATAGCACAAGGAGAATTCCCCTCACTTTCCTTCTTTGTCCCTAGAAACAAGGACTGGCACAGTGAAAGAAACTGACACTCTCCCTACCTAGAGTTTTCTGTCCCTAGAAAAAAATGTTTTTTTAAAGCACACTATAGCACAAGGAGAATTCCCCTCACTTTCCTTCTTTGTCCCTAGAAACAAGGACTGGCACAGTGAAAGAAACTGACACTCTCCTGTGAGGGGGTTAGCTCGGCAGCGGGTGTGGGTGACCCCCGAGATGGGCTCCCCACACAAAAACAGGCCCAGCAGACGGAGCTTGTGGTTTTCAAAATCAAAAAGGTGCGGTTTATTTTCTATTTACAGTGACAAAAACACAGCAAAGCAAAAGAAACATAAACAAAATAAATCCTGGTCAAGTTGACCTCTGACTAAACATACAGGTTTCCTAACTAACAACTGGGATCAGCCTAGTGCTGTCCTAGTCCCTAAGTCCCTGGTTTTAAATGTCCAAGCAAATAGCCACACAGGCTTTGTCTCACCGCACAGGGGTTCACTCTCCCTAGACAGTCCACACAGGTCTGGTTCCAGGCATGAGCTAACATCTAATGAAGCTGGGAGTTCTTATAGAGGCCTAAATGAGCTGACAAGCTTCAGCTGGTCTCTTCAACTCCCTGTCTGTACGACGCCCCACACTCTCCCTAGAGGTATGAGTCATCCATGAGCCCACTAGCCTTAGCTGGGCTTATACAACTCTCCACCTAGTTGTATAAGTCGGCGTAAAGCCTGAATCTGGGCGAAATATATCTACCCCCCTGGATGCAACCAGGTGACTTTACCTTCCTGCTGTCACATACCCCCCCTCTTGTTTTAACCTCGGGGTTGGAACACCAGCAATCAGGCATTCATGTACTCGAGACAAAGCATCCACATTCCCCATTTGAACGCCAGGGCGATGCTTTACTGTGAAGTTGAATTCCTGGAGGGCCAGGAACCACCTATTCACTCTTCTATTTGTTTCCTTGTTTTGAGCCATCCACTTTAACGGAGCGTGATCCGTAACCATGTCAAAGTGCCTACCTAGCAGGTAGTACCGAAGGGAATCTAGAGCCCACTTCACCGCTAAACACTCCTTTTCAACGGTGGCGTAATTTACCTCATGGGACTTCAACTTCCTGCTGAGGTAAATGACTGGGTGCTCTTCCCCGTTCCAGACCTGGGACAATACTGCTCCTAACCCCACATCTGACGCATCACTTTGTACGACAAAGTCTTTAGAGAAGTCGGGTGAGTACAACACTGGCTGGCTACATAAGGCTTGTTTCAAGAATTGGAATGCTGCCTCAGCCTCTGGGGTCCATTTAATCATGACCGACCCTTTCCCCTTCGTCAGGTTGGTTAGGGGCACAGCCTTAGAAGCAAAGTGGGGAATGAATCGCCGATAATACCCAGCGATTCCCAGAAAGGCTCGTACCTGCTTCTTGCTGTTGGGACGTGGCCAACTCTGGATGGCCTCGACTTTGTTGAGTTGGGGTTTTATTACTCCCCTCCCAATGGTGTACCCAAGATATTTGGCCTCCTCCTGCCCAATGGTACACTTCTTGGGGTTAGCCGTAAACCCCGCTTCCCGAACAGAGTCCAGGACTGCTTGCACTTTTGGCAGATGTGAGGCCCAATCTGTGCTATGGACAATTACGTCATCCAGGTAAGCCGCAGCATACTTCCGATGGGGCCTCAGCATCTGGTCCATTTTCCGCTGGAATGTGGCCGGCGCATTCTGTAACCCGAACGGCATTCTTTTATATTGGAACGCCCCGTCTGGGGTTACAAATGCGGTTTTCTCTTTGGCCGACTTGGCCAGGGGGATTTGCCAATACCCTTTTGTGAGGTCAAGAGTCGTCATGTATCGGGCTGTTCCCAGCCGGTCGATCAACTCATCTATACGTGGCATGGGGTAGGTGTCAAATTTTGTAACTTTGTTCAACTGACGAAAATCGTTACAAAATCGCCAGCTCCCATCCGGTTTAGGCACCAACACAATGGGACTAGACCAATCACTTTGGGACTCCTCTATCACCCCTAAGTTCAGCATTTTCTGTACTTCCTCCCGTATTGCCTCCCGTCGGGCCTCTGGGATCCGATAGGGTTTTAACTTCACCCTTTCACCGGGCGGGGTAATGATGTCATGCTCTACCCCAGATGTTTGTCCCGGCAGCTCAGAGAATACCTCCTTGTTGCGAAGCACAAACTCCTTAACCTCCTGTTGTTGGGGTTGTGACAAGGTGGCTGCTATTCCAACCTCAGGAATCACGCAACCAGTTTGAGCTGGTGACCAAGTGTCTGCGACTAGGGACTCTCTATCCCTCCAGGCTTTCAACAGATTAACGTGATAGATCTGTTCGGGCTTTCGCCTTCCTGGTTGTCTGACCTTGTAATTCACTTCGCTCACTTTTTCCATTATCTCGTAGGGGCCTTGCCATTTGGCAAGGAATTTACTTTCAACCGTAGGGACAAGTACCAGTATCCTATCCCCCGGGGAAAAGGTACGGGTCTTGGCTCCACGGTTGTACACTCTCTGCTGTGCTAACTGCGCTTGGGCCAAATGTTCCTTCACGATGGGCATTACCTGTGCAATTCGGTCTTGCATCAGGGCGACATGCTCAATCACACTCCTGTGGGGAGAACTCTCACTTTCCCAAGTTTCCTTGGCAATATCCAACAGCCCTCTTGGGTGTCTCCCATACAGTAACTCAAAGGGGGAGAATCCCGTAGAGGATTGGGGCACCTCCCTAATAGCAAACATCAGATAAGGAAGTAGACAGTCCCAATCCTTTCCATCTCTATCCACCACTTTCTTCAACATTTGTTTTAGGGTTTTGTTGAATCTTTCAACCAGCCCATCGGTTTGGGGGTGATACACAGATGTACGTAATTGCGTCACTTTGAACAATTTACATAGCTCCTTCATAACCCGGGACATAAAGGGTGTACCTTGGTCCGTAAGCAGTTCTTTACAAATACCCACCCGGCTAAACACAAGAGATAGCTCTTTGGCTATGGTTTTGGCCGAGGTATTTCGGAGAGGGATCGCTTCTGGATAACGGGTGGCATAGTCCATTATAACTAATATGTACTGGTGCCCCCTAGCGGACTTGATTATAGGACCTACCAAATCCATGGCGATCCTCTCAAACGGGACCTCAATGATGGGTAGAGGGACCAGCGGGCTACGGAAATGTGGCATCGGGGCCGACCTCTGACACACAGGGCAGGAGGAACAATAATTTTCTATGTCCTTCATCACCCCCGGCCAATAGAATCTCTGTAATACCCTCTCTCGGGTTTTCTCTGTCCCCAGATGACCTCCAAGAATGTGCCCATGGGCCAACTCCAACACCAACTTCCTGTAAGGTTTGGGCACCACAAGCTGCTCAACGGTTTCTTCTGCCCTTTTTGCCACCCGATACAGTAGGTCCTTCTCTACGCTGAAGTATGGGTAAGTGCAGGTATTATCTGGGTTCACTAACTCGCCATCTATTTTCACTACGTTTTCCCGTGCCTTTATTAGGGCGGGGTCTTTCAACTGTTCTGTGGCAAAGTTTTCCCTGTGAACCTCAAGATCAGAAAACTCCACAGACGGTAGGTTTTCGTCTGAGGAGGTGGGCTCCTCTCCAGTTTCTTGAGTCTCCCCTGCCAATACTGACAAGGGAAATTCCGGAGAGTCCTCACCACTCTCAGGGGAGTTCTGGCTATCACATTCCTGGTACATAGGGGCACCAGTGGGGGGCTCAGGATCATCCCACAGTTCCCAGAACTTCGGAAAATCCCTTCCCACAATGGCGTCATGCGGTAACTGAGATACTAAGCCCACTGGATGAGAGAGGGTACCTTTGGGGGTCTCGAAACACACTGTAGTCACTGGTTACTCTTGGGTGTCCCCATGCACACAAATAACAGCTACCTTGCTATTCCCAGAGACCTCTGTTTTAACTAATTCAGCCTTTATCAGGGTCACAAGGCTACCTGAATCCAGCAATACCACAACATTTCTACCATTAATACACATTTTGCATAAATGTTTCTCAGTTCCCCGAATGGCAGTGCATGCGACTGTCGCACACAGCGACTGACGTCTGCCCGTCAGAAAGTCACACTGCATGGGTTCCTCCACAACCGGGCAATTGGCTGCAATATGTCCCGCTTGCCGGCAGCGGTAGCAAACGATCCTTCTTGCCGCCTCTTGAGCCGCTGATTTCCCAGGCTGTTCTCGCCAAACTTGGGGTAGAGCTCCCACCCTCTCACTCTCTCCACCCTCACCCCTTGGAATCCTCTTATCTGCCCCTGGGGATGGTCTGGTCTTAGGGTGGAAAGTCCGAGTGTCTCTGGAAGAGGCCGTCAGGTTCTCTGTAGCCAAGTATTTCTCCACACGATCCACAAGACCATCGGCCGTCTCTGGGTCTCCATGGCTTACCCACTTTTGGATGGCAGTAGGAAGAGCTCTCAAAAACCGATCCATTACAACACGTTCCACAATCTTTGGTGCGGACAAAGTCTCTGGCTGTAGCCACTTTCTGCTCAGGTGAATGAGATCATACATTTGAGACCTGGGGGGTTTTCCAAGCTGGAAAGTCCAGTTATGCACACGCTGAGCCCGGACAGCCAGGGTGACACCCAGCCTTGCCAATATTTCAGCTTTTAGCATCACATAGTCTTTTGCTTGGTCATGCTCTAGGTCATAGTAAGCCTTCTGCGATTCACCAGTTAACAGAGGAGCCACCAGTCCAGCCCACTGCTCCTCAGGCCACTTTTCTCTTTCAGCAGTCCTTTCAAATGTGGTCAAAAATACCTCTGGATCATCCTCTCCAGTCATTTTTGTCAATAAACGACTCACCCCAAAGGACGCGGTATTAGTGGGACGGCTTCCCTCACTGGTCTGCGGACGTTGCTGCACTACTGCTTCCATTTGTTGTAGTCTCTGCTCTTGCTTCTGTAACAGGTCTATGAAGCGGGCCTCAGATTGCTGCAGGGCTTGTTGCTGAGCTTCCAGACTCTGTTGGTGAGCTTGCTGCTGGGCTGCAAGGCTCTGTTGATGAGCTTGCTGCTGGGCTGCAAGGCTCCTTTGCAAACCTGCATTTGTCTGCTGTTGATTGGCATTTGTTAGAGCCAGCTGTTTCAGTATCTCCTCCATGCTGGCTTAAAAAAAACTGCCACTGGTTCTCCACCAACTGTGAGGGGGTTAGCTCGGCAGCGGGTGTGGGTGACCCCCGAGATGGGCTCCCCACACAAAAACAGGCCCAGCAGACGGAGCTTGTGGTTTTCAAAATCAAAAAGGTGCGGTTTATTTTCTATTTACAGTGACAAAAACACAGCAAAGCAAAAGAAACATAAACAAAATAAATCCTGGTCAAGTTGACCTCTGACTAAACATACAGGTTTCCTAACTAACAACTGGGATCAGCCTAGTGCTGTCCTAGTCCCTAAGTCCCTGGTTTTAAATGTCCAAGCAAATAGCCACACAGGCTTTGTCTCACCGCACAGGGGTTCACTCTCCCTAGACAGTCCACACAGGTCTGGTTCCAGGCATGAGCTAACATCTAATGAAGCTGGGAGTTCTTATAGAGGCCTAAATGAGCTGACAAGCTTCAGCTGGTCTCTTCAACTCCCTGTCTGTACGACGCCCCACACTCTCCCTAGAGGTATGAGTCATCCATGAGCCCACTAGCCTTAGCTGGGCTTATACAACTCTCCACCTAGTTGTATAAGTCGGCGTAAAGCCTGAATCTGGGCGAAATATATCTACCCCCCTGGATGCAACCAGGTGACTTTACCTTCCTGCTGTCACACTCCCTACCTAGAGTTTTCTGTCCCTAGAAAAAATGTTTTTTTAAAGCACACTATAGCACAAGGAGAATTCCCCTCACTTTCCTTCTTTGTCCCTAGAAACAAGGACTGGCACAGTGAAAGAAACTGACACTCTCCCTACCTAGAGTTTTCTGTCCCTAGAAAAAATGTTTTTTTAAAGCACACTATAGCACAAGGAGAATTCCCCTCACTTTCCTTCTTTGTCCCTAGAAACAAGGACTGGCACAGTGAAAGAAACTGACACTCTCCCTACCTAGAGTTTTCTGTCCCTAGAAATTTTTTTTTTAAAGCACACTATAGCACAAGGAGAATTCCCCTCACTTTCCTTCTTTGTCCCTAGAAACAAGGACTGGCACAGTGAAAGAAACTGACACTCTCCCTACCTAGAGTTTTCTGTCCCTAGAAAAAATGTTTTTTTAAAGCACACTATAGCACAAGGAGAATTCCCCTCACTTTCCTTCTTTGTCCCTAGAAACAAGGACTGGCACAGTGAAAGAAACTGACACTCTCCCTACCTAGAGTTTTCTGTCCCTAGAAAAAATGTTTTTTTAAAGCACACTATAGCACAAGGAGAATTCCCCTCACTTTCCTTCTTTGTCCCTAGAAACAAGGACTGGCACAGTGAAAGAAACTGACACTCTCCCTACCTAGAGTTTTCTGTCCCTAGAAAAAAATGTTTTTTTAAAGCACACTATAGCACAAGGAGAATTCCCCTCACTTTCCTTCTTTGTCCCTAGAAACAAGGACTGGCACAGTGAAAGAAACTGACACTCTCCCTACCTAGAGTTTTCTGTCCCTAGAAAAAATGTTTTTTTAAAGCACACTATAGCACAAGGAGAAATCCCCTCACTTTCCTTCTTTGTCCCTAGAAACAAGGACTCGCACAGTAAAACACACTGACACTCTCCCTACCTATCCTTCTCTTTCCCTAAACTAAAGGAATCCAGGTTAAGCAAGAAATAAATAAATGTCACTGTCCCTGCCTATGCTTGTTTTTCCCTGCTCCGGAACACACTACACTAGGCCGCCGTGCTGGCGGCCTTTTATAGTGTGGGGCGTGTACTAAACACCCTCAGCAATAATTGGCCACAGGCATCCTGCCTGTGGCCAATCATTGCTCTCCTCGCTGCCGGCGCTGTGATTGGCCAAGCATGCGGGGTCACAGTGCATGCTTGGCCAATCACAGCGCCTGGATGACACTGCGATGGCGTAGTGCATTGTGGGCCGTTCGCGTCACTCGAATTTGGCGCGAACGGCCCAAATCGTTCGATCTTCGTAGAACGATCGAACAGCCGATGTTCGAGTCGAACGTATGTTCGACTCGAACACGAAGCTCATCCCTACCTACCACATAGTTGGTCTCATAGGATCCATTTTGTAACCAGTAGCTGTTTATTTATCTAGTTTACGCTTATTTGTGTCACTGTGCACATTGCACATTATTACTACCTAGCTGGTTTCCAGCCAGCGATTATTTAATACACCCCCCCTTTTTCTTCCCTCCCCTCACATTCCCAGTCTTCCGCCTCCTTTCTCTGCCCCCCCTCCCCTCCCTTTTATTCACTTTACTTTATTCACTACAGCGCAGCCACCACCACGATTTTCATTGTTTCACTGTCGATTTGGACCAGACCTCTCGGTGACTGCTGCAGTATCTATCCCCGCTTTTTCATCTTTTTTACCACCTCACATAAGTCCCACTATTTAGCTAGCGCGAGGGTTCTCTCGTTTATATATTCTACTAGACCACCAGGGATGCCACTAGACCACCAGGGAACCACACCATAAAGATATATAAGGTATGCCACCCTAGACCACCAGGGATAATGGATGCCAATCAGTGCCACAATGGATGCCAATCAGTGCCCACAATGGGCACCACTGATTGGCATCCATTGTGGCACTGATTGGCATCCATTAGTACAGTACAGTGCCACCTATCAGTGCCCACCCATGCCACCTATCAGTGCCCACCCATGCCACCTATCAGTGCCCATCCATGCCGCCTATCTGTGCCCATCAGTGCCCACCCATGCCGCCTATCTGTGCCCACCCGTGCCGCCTATCTGTGCCCACCCGTGCCGCCTATCTGTGCCCACCCGTGCCGCCGATCTGTGCCCACCCGTGCCGCCGATCTGTGCCCATCCGTGCCGCCGATCGTTGCCCATCCGAGCCGCCGATCGTTGCCCATCCGTGTCACCTCATCGGTGCCCATCCGTGCCGCCTTATCCATGCCCGTCAGTGCAGCCCCATCAGTGCCCATCAGTGAAGGAGAAAACTAACTTATTTACAAAGTTTTGTAACTGAAACCAAAAAAAAACCTTTTTTTTTTCAAAATTTTTTTGCAGAAAATAAAAATCGCAGATGTGATCAAATACCACCAAAAGAAAGCTCTATTTGTGGGAACAAAATGATAACAATTTAGTTTGGGTACAGTGTACCATGACCGCGCAATTGTCATTCAAAGTGCAACAGCGCAGAAAGCTGAAAATTGGTCTGGGCAGGAAGGTGTTTAAGTGCCCAGTATGGAAGTGGTTAATCCACAATAGTCCCCAGGATATCTGTAAACAACTATTTAGTGGTTGTTTGATTCTGAACTCAACAGGTTAATTGAGAGATGCTGATGTGTTCAACTCTAGCCACCTGGCTGCCTGTGTAATGTAAATGAGTCCCGACTAACTTCTAAAGATCCTTTCATTGTGGATTGTGATAATTAACTCTGTAATTGTGTGTATTGTAAATTAGCAGACAAACAGTCTGGGAAACGTAAAGGTCATGCATAGTCATTTAAGCTATAAAGGGATTAGCTAATGAGCTCACCTGTTGATCAGGGGGGTCACGGAAGCTCTGAGCTCTGCTATAGGAAGGTATGTGGCACAACACAGATTGCAGACACATACTTTTTACATTACATTCTACTGTGGTGGTGAGGATTCTAGCAGTTTGCAAGCAATTTTACTCTCTGTTCACACTATTAAATGGCAAGCCCTACCCCGAAAATAAGCCCCAGTGTGTTTTTGGGTGCCAGAATTATTATAAGACCCGGGCTTATTTTCGGGGAAACACAGTAGATCCTGACTTGTTACTTCTGCTGTCTAAGCCTTGGAGGGACCAGCCTCAGTGAATGATCATTGTTTAGACTAAACTACCCCCTCCTCTCACCCTTTCTTTCCCTCCACTCTCTCTCCTAAGCTCTATCTTTCTAATGCTCTTCTTCTCTTGCCCTACCAACTCCCCTCTAGCTCGCTCCCTCAGATTACTCTCCCTTTGTCTCCCCTCTCTCTCTCCCCCCTTTCTCTTCCCCTTCATCTCTTTCTGCTCTCCCTTCCTCTCCTCACTCTCTCTTCTCCTCTGCCCTCCTCCCTTTTCCTCTCTGCTATCTCTTTCCATTCCTCCCTTTCCCCTTCCCTCTCTCCCTTTCTCTCATTCTCCCTCCCCCTTTCTCTGTCTCTTTCTTTCCCTTTTCCTCCCTTACTCCTTTCTCTATTTCCCCTCTCTCTCTCCCCCTCTCTCTCTCCCCCTACCTCTCTCCTGCTCCCTCTCATTCTTCCTTCTCTCCACCTTCCTGCTTTTTTCCCTCCTTTCCCTCTGCCTTCCCCCTACCTTTATCCTCCTCTCTCTCCCTCTCTGCTCCCCACCTCTATCACTCACACCCCCTTCCCTCTCTCACCCCCTCCCCTCTCTCTCTCCCTTGCTCCCTCTCACCCTGCCCTTTCTCCACTCTCTCCCTCCCTCCCTCCTTCCCTCTCCATTCTTCTCCCTTCCTCCCCCTCTCTCTTGCTCTCACTATATCTCTGGCCCTCTCTGGTCCGCCTTTCTCTTCCCCCTTCTCTCCCCCTCGCTCTCCCTCCCTTCTCTACCCCCTCCCTCTCTGCCCTCATTATCTTCCCTCCCTCTCCCTCCCCACCCCCTACCTCCCTATCCCCTTCCTCCCTCTCTTCTCTCCTTCCCTCTCTTCTCTCCTTCCCTCACCCTTCCCCCCTCTCTATTTCTCTCTCCCTGTCTCTCTCTCACTTCCCAATCTCTCTCCCTTCCTCACCCCTTCTCTTTCTATGTTCCTTTCTCCCCCTCTATCCCCCTTTTCTCTACTCCCTCTCCCCATTCCCGCCCCTTCCTCGCCCTCTTCCCTCCCCCTTTCAAAAATGTTTTCGCTTTTTTGTGTCTGCCGCGCTCATGTGCATCGCCGGCAACTGGCTTCTCGCTGTTATTGGACACAGTGGGAACCAATAAATGGGTCCAGCGGACCTGATGTACACCAGGACCCGCCGATTCATTCCAGAGAGAGGCAGAACTATGTAAACAAGGCAGATCGCCGTTCTGTGAGAAGGGAAGACAGGGATCTTGTGTTTCTGCTAAGCAGGAACATGGATCGCTGTCTTCCCACAGTTAAAGCATCCTCCACACAGTTAGAAAGCACTCACTAGGAACACATTTAACTCTTTAATTGCCCCTGTTGTTAACTCCTTAACTGTCAGTTAGGGATGAGCTTCGTGTTCGAGTCGAACATCGGCTGTTCGATCGTTCGACGAAGATCGAACGATTTGGGCCGTTCACGCCAAATTCGAGTGACGCGAACGGCCCACAATGCACTACGCCATCGCAGTGTCATCCAGGCGCTGTGATTGGCCAAGCATGCACTGTGACCCCGCATGCTTGGCCAATCACAGCGCCGGCAGCGAGGAGAGCAATGATTGGCCACAGGCAGGATGCCTGTGGCCAATTATTGCTGAGGGTGTTTAGTACACGCCCCACACTATAAAAGGCCGCCAGCACGGCGGCCTAGTGTAGTGTGTTCCGGAGCAGGGAAAGAGCAGCATAGGCAGGGACAGTGACTTTTATTTCTTTCTTGCTTAACCTGGATTCCTTTAGTTTAGGGAAAGAGAAGGATAGGTAGGGAGAGTGTCAGTGTGTTTTGTGCTTGTGCTATAGTGTGCTTAAAAAAAACATTTTTTCTAGGGACAGAAAACTGTAGGTAGGGAGAGTGTCAGTTTCTTTCACTGTGCAAGTCCTTGTTTCTAGGGACTGGGAAGGACAGTGAGTGAATTATCCTTATGCTATAGTGTGCTTAAAAAAAAACATTTTTTCTAGGGACAGAAAACTGTAGGTAGGGAGAGTGTCAGTTTCTTTCACTGTGCAAGTCCTTGTTTCTAGGGACTGGGAAGGACAGTGAGTGAATTCTCCTTGTGCTATAGTGTGCTTAAAAAAAAACATTTTTTCTAGGGACAGAAAACTGTAGGTAGGGAGAGTGTCAGTTTCTTTCACTGTGCAAGTCCTTGTTTCTAGGGACTGGGAAGGACAGTGAGTGAATTCTCCTTGTGCTATAGTGTGCTTAAAAAAACCATTTTTTCTAGGGACAGAAAACTGTAGGTAGGGAGAGTGTCAGTTTCTTTCACTGTGCAAGTCCTTGTTTCTAGGGACTGGGAAGGACAGTGAGTGAATTCTCCTTGTGCTATAGTGTGCTTAAAAAAAACATTTTTTCTAGGGACAGAAAACTGTAGGTAGGGAGAGTGTCAGTTTCTTTCACTGTGCAAGTCCTTGTTTCTAGGGACTGGGAAGGACAGTGAGTGAATTCTCCTTGTGCTATAGTGTGCTTAAAAAAAACATTTTTTCTAGGGACAGAAAACTGTAGGTAGGGAGAGTGTCAGTTTCTTTCACTGTGCAAGTCCTTGTTTCTAGGGACTGGGAAGGACAGTGAGTGAATTCTCCTTGTGCTATAGTGTGCTTAAAAAAAACATTTTTTCTAGGGACAGAAAACTCTAGGTAGGGAGAGTGTCAGTTTCTTTCACTGTGCAAGTCCTTGTTTCTAGGGACTGGGAAGGACAGTGAGTGAATTCTCCTTGTGCTATAGTGTGCTTAAAAAAAACATTTTTTCTAGGGACAGAAAACTGTAGGTAGGGAGAGTGTCAGTTTCTTTCACTGTGCAAGTCCTTGTTTCTAGGGACTGGGAAGGACAGTGAGTGAATTCTCCTTGTGCTATAGTGTGCTTAAAAAAAACATTTTTTCTAGGGACAGAAAACTCTAGGTAGGGAGAGTGTCAGTTTCTTTCACTGTGCAAGTCCTTGTTTCTAGGGACTGGGAAGGACAGTGAGTGAATTCTCCTTGTGCTATAGTGTGCTTAAAAAAAACATTTTTTCTAGGGACAGAAAACTGTAGGTAGGGAGAGTGTCAGTTTCTTTCACTGTGCAAGTCCTTGTTTCTAGGGACTGGGAAGGACAGTGAGTGAATTCTCCTTGTGCTATAGTGTGCTTAAAAAAAACATTTTTTCTAGGGACAGAAAACTGTAGGTAGGGAGAGTGTCAGTTTCTTTCACTGTGCAAGTCCTTGTTTCTAGGGACTGGGAAGGACAGTGAGTGAATTCTCCTTGTGCTATAGTGTGCTTAAAAAAAACATTTTTTCTAGGGACAGAAAACTGTAGGTAGGGAGAGTGTCAGTTTCTTTCACTGTGCAAGTCCTTGTTTCTAGGGACTGGGAAGGACAGTGAGTGAATTCTCCTTGTGCTATAGTGTGCTTAAAAAAAACATTTTTTCTAGGGACAGAAAACTCTAGGTAGGGAGAGTGTCAGTTTCTTTCACTGTGCAAGTCCTTGTTTCTAGGGACTGGGAAGGACAGTGAGTGAATTCTCCTTGTGCTATAGTGTGCTTAAAAAAAACATTTTTTCTAGGGACAGAAAACTGTAGGTAGGGAGAGTGTCAGTTTCTTTCACTGTGCAAGTCCTTGTTTCTAGGGACTGGGAAGGACAGTGAGTGAATTCTCCTTGTGCTATAGTGTGCTTAAAAAAAACATGTTTTCTAGGGACAGAAAAGTGTAGGTAGGGAGAGTGTCAGTTTCTTTCACTGTGCAAGTCCTTGTTTCTAGGGACTGGGAAGGACAGTGAGTGAATTCTCCTTGTGCTATAGTGTGCTTAAAAAAAACATTTTTTCTAGGGACAGAAAACTCTAGGTAGGGAGAGTGTCAGTTTCTTTCACTGTGCAAGTCCTTGTTTCTAGGGACTGGGAAGGACAGTGAGTGAATTCTCCTTGTGCTATAGTGTGCTTAAAAAAAACATTTTTTCTAGGGACAGAAAACTGTAGGTAGGGAGAGTGTCAGTTTCTTTCACTGTGCAAGTCCTTGTTTCTAGGGACTGGGAAGGACAGTGAGTGAATTCTCCTTGTGCTATAGTGTGCTTAAAAAAAACATTTTTTCTAGGGACAGAAAACTCTAGGTAGGGAGAGTGTCAGTTTCTTTCACTGTGCAAGTCCTTGTTTCTAGGGACTGGGAAGGACAGTGAGTGAATTCTCCTTGTGCTATAGTGTGCTTAAAAAAACATTTTTTCTAGGGACAGAAAACTGTAGGTAGGGAGAGTGTCAGTTTCTTTCACTGTGCAAGTCCTTGTTTCTAGGGACTGGGAAGGACAGTGAGTGAATTCTCCTTGTGCTATAGTGTGCTTAAAAAAAACATTTTTTCTAGGGACAGAAAACTGTAGGTAGGGAGAGTGTCAGTTTCTTTCACTGTGCAAGTCCTTGTTTCTAGGGACTGGGAAGGACAGTGAGTGAATTCTCCTTGTGCTATAGTGTGCTTAAAAAAAACATTTTTTCTAGGGACAGAAAACTGTAGGTAGGGAGAGTGTCAGTTTCTTTCACTGTGCAAGTCCTTGTTTCTAGGGACTGTGAAGGACAGTGAGTGAATTCTCCTTGTGCTATAGTGTGCTTAAAAAAACATTTTTTCTAGGGACAGAAAACTGGAGGTAGGGAGAGTGTCAGTTTCTTTCACTGTGCAAGTCCTTGTTTCTAGGGACTGGGAAGGACAGTGAGTGAATTCTCCTTGTGCTATAGTGTGCTTAAAAAAAACATTTTTTCTAGGGACAGAAAACTGTAGGTAGGGAGAGTGTCAGTTTCTTTCACTGTGCAAGTCCTTGTTTCTAGGGACTGGGAAGGACAGTGAGTGAATTCTCCTTGTGCTATAGTGTGCTTAAAAAAAACATTTTTTCTAGGGACAGAAAACTGTAGGTAGGGAGAGTGTCAGTTTCTTTCACTGTGCAAGTCCTTGTTTCTAGGGACTGGGAAGGACAGTGAGTGAATTCTCCTTGTGCTATAGTGTGCTTAAAAAAAACATTTTTTCTAGGGACAGAAAACTCTAGGTAGGGAGAGTGTCAGTTTCTTTCACTGTGCAAGTCCTTGTTTCTAGGGACTGGGAAGGACAGTGAGTGAATTCTCCTTGTGCTATAGTGTGCTTAAAAAAAACATTTTTTCTAGGGACAGAAAACTGTAGGTAGGGAGAGTGTCAGTTTCTTTCACTGTGCAAGTCCTTGTTTCTAGGGACTGGGAAGGACAGTGAGTGAATTCTCCTTGTGCTATAGTGTGCTTAAAAAAAACATTTTTTCTAGGGACAGAAAACTCTAGGTAGGGAGAGTGTCAGTTTCTTTCACTGTGCAAGTCCTTGTTTCTAGGGACTGGGAAGGACAGTGAGTGAATTCTCCTTGTGCTATAGTGTGCTTAAAAAAAACATTTTTTCTAGGGACAGAAAACTGTAGGTAGGGAGAGTGTCAGTTTCTTTCACTGTGCAAGTCCTTGTTTCTAGGGACTGGGAAGGACAGTGAGTGAATTCTCCTTGTGCTATAGTGTGCTTAAAAAAAACATCTTTTCTAGGGACAGAAAAGTGTAGGTAGGGAGAGTGTCAGTTTCTTTCACTGTGCAAGTCCTTGTTTCTAGGGACTGGGAAGGACAGTGAGTGAATTCTCCTTGTGCTATAGTGTGCTTAAAAAAAACATTTTTTCTAGGGACAGAAAACTCTAGGTAGGGAGAGTGTCAGTTTCTTTCACTGTGCAAGTCCTTGTTTCTAGGGACTGGGAAGGACAGTGAGTGAATTCTCCTTGTGCTATAGTGTGCTTAAAAAAAACATTTTTTCTAGGGACAGAAAACTGTAGGTAGGGAGAGTGTCAGTTTCTTTCACTGTGCAAGTCCTTGTTTCTAGGGACTGGGAAGGACAGTGAGTGAATTCTCCTTGTGCTATAGTGTGCTTAAAAAAAACATTTTTTCTAGGGACAGAAAACTCTAGGTAGGGAGAGTGTCAGTTTCTTTCACTGTGCAAGTCCTTGTTTCTAGGGACTGGGAAGGACAGTGAGTGAATTCTCCTTGTGCTATAGTGTGCTTAAAAAAAACATTTTTTCTAGGGACAGAAAACTGTAGGTAGGGAGAGTGTCAGTTTCTTTCACTGTGCAAGTCCTTGTTTCTAGGGACTGGGAAGGACAGTGAGTGAATTCTCCTTGTGCTATAGTGTGCTTAAAAAAAACATTTTTTCTAGGGACAGAAAACTGTAGGTAGGGAGAGTGTCAGTTTCTTTCACTGTGCAAGTCCTTGTTTCTAGGGACTGGGAAGGACAGTGAGTGAATTCTCCTTGTGCTATAGTGTGCTTAAAAAAAACATTTTTTCTAGGGACAGAAAACTGTAGGTAGGGAGAGTGTCAGTTTCTTTCACTGTGCAAGTCCTTGTTTCTAGGGACTGTGAAGGACAGTGAGTGAATTCTCCTTGTGCTATAGTGTGCTTAAAAAAACATTTTTTCTAGGGACAGAAAACTGGAGGTAGGGAGAGTGTCAGTTTCTTTCACTGTGCAAGTCCTTGTTTCTAGGGACTGGGAAGGACAGTGAGTGAATTCTCCTTGTGCTATAGTGTGCTTAAAAAAAACATTTTTTCTAGGGACAGAAAACTGTAGGTAGGGAGAGTGTCAGTTTCTTTCACTGTGCAAGTCCTTGTTTCTAGGGACTGGGAAGGACAGTGAGTGAATTCTCCTTGTGCTATAGTGTGCTTAAAAAAAACATTTTTTCTAGGGACAGAAAACTGTAGGTAGGGAGAGTGTCAGTTTCTTTCACTGTGCAAGTCCTTGTTTCTAGGGACTGGGAAGGACAGTGAGTGAATTCTCCTTGTGCTATAGTGTGCTTAAAAAAAAACATTTTTTCTAGGGACAGAAAACTCTAGGTAGGGAGAGTGTCAGTTTCTTTCACTGTGCAAGTCCTTGTTTCTAGGGACTGGGAAGGACAGTGAGTGAATTCTCCTTGTGCTATAGTGTGCTTAAAAAAACATTTTTTCTAGGGACAGAAAACTGTAGGTAGGGAGAGTGTCAGTTTCTTTCACTGTGCAAGTCCTTGTTTCTAGGGACTGGGAAGGACAGTGAGTGAATTCTCCTTGTGCTATAGTGTGCTTAAAAAAAACATTTTTTCTAGGGACAGAAAACTGTAGGTAGGGAGAGTGTCAGTTTCTTTCACTGTGCAAGTCCTTGTTTCTAGGGACTGGGAAGGACAGTGAGTGAATTCTCCTTGTGCTATAGTGTGCTTAAAAAAAATTTTTTTCTAGGGACAGAAAACTGTAGGTAGGGAGAGTGTCAGTTTCTTTCACTGTGCAAGTCCTTGTTTCTAGGGACTGGGAAGGACAGTGAGTGAATTCTCCTTGTGCTATAGTGTGCTTAAAAAAAACATTTTTTTCTAGGGACAGAAAACTCTAGGTAGGGAGAGTGTCAGTTTCTTTCACTGTGCAAGTCCTTGTTTCTAGGGACTGGGAAGGACAGTGAGTGAATTCTCCTTGTGCTATAGTGTGCTTAAAAAAACCATTTTTTCTAGGGACAGAAAACTGTAGGTAGGGAGAGTGTCAGTTTCTTTCACTGTGCAAGTCCTTGTTTCTAGGGACTGGGAAGGACAGTGAGTGAATTCTCCTTGTGCTATAGTGTGCTTAAAAAAACATTTTTTCTAGGGACAGAAAACTGTAGGTAGGGAGAGTGTCAGTTTCTTTCACTGTGCAAGTCCTTGTTTCTAGGGACTGGGAAGGACAGTGAGTGAATTCTCCTTGTGCTATAGTGTGCTTAAAAAAAAACATTTTTTCTAGGGACAGAAAACTGTAGGTAGGGAGAGTGTCAGTTTCTTTCACTGTGCAAGTCCTTGTTTCTAGGGACTGGGAAGGACAGTGAGTGAATTCTCCTTGTGCTATAGTGTGCTAAAGCATTCCTCATCAACCATCTTTGAAATCCTTGTTTTTTGGACAGTCAGGGAAATTGTCGTTGTGCTATTCTGTGCAAAAGCAATCATCCTGAACCATATTTAGAAATCCTTAAGTAAAGGGACAGAGAAGGCCACCTGAAGGTAGCCCTTATTGCTTTTTTCCCATCTCCCTGCAGGCCATCTATTAGAATGTCTGGAAGGCAAACAAGGAGAGGCAGACAGTCAGGAGGCAATAAAAGAGGGCAAGCAGGCTCTGTGTCTGGGGGCAACAGTGCTGGTCGTGGACGCGGTGCATTGTCATCAGCACATGGCCATGGGACACGCTTGTCCTTCTTTTCGGCAGCTGGACATGTTGAGCCACATCATGCCGAAGACTTGGTAGAGTGGATGACCAAGCCCTCCTCCTCCTCCTCATCCTCTCTCACCCAGGCTCAGGGTACTGGCAAAGCAGCTGCCAAAGCGTCCTCTTCCCTGGTATCAATGTCAGACTCATCATCAGTCACTCCTTCCCTAGACCCACCATGTCCTCCTCCTGAGGAGTCCCCCGAACTGTTTGAGCACAGTGTTGGGTACATGCTCCAGGAGGATGCCCAGCGTTTCGAAGGGTCTGATGATGAAACCCAGCTACAGGAAGGCAGTAGGGTGAGAGCAGACAGAGGGGATGCTCAAGAAGGACACCAATCTGGCAGTCATGTTCCAGCAGCTGCAGCATACTGCCAGATTGGCTCCAGTGATGAGGAAGGAGGGGATGATGAGGTCACTGACTCCACATGGGTGCCTAATAGGAGAGAGGAGGAGGAGGAGGATGAGGAGGAGGCACATCTCCAACGAGGCAGGATGCCCTTTGGTGGCCAGCGTAAGGGCAGTACACCGACGGAATCACACCGCAGAGCTCCGCCTGTGCAGGGCGCTGCCTCTGCCCGTCATTCAAAAAGTTCCTTGGTGTGGGCCTTTTTTGAGGCTAGTGCATCAGATCGCACAGCTGCTGTTTGCAACATATGTCTCAAGCGTATATCGCGTGGCCAAAACATCAGCCGCTTGGGTACCACATGCCTGACCAGACATATGTTGACCTGCCATGCAGCTCGTTGGCAAGCCTACCTCAAAGACCCACACCAAAGAACAAAGCAGACCTCTCCTTGCACCGCATCAGCTGGGATCTCCAACCCCACTATAACTTCAGTCCTCTCTGAAACATGCACTGAGAGGAATGAAGGTGTAGAATTAGGTGTGTCACAGCCAAGTACTTGCGGCCACTCTGCTAGCAGTACACCGACGTCCGATTCTAGCAGGCAAATTTCCCTGCCCCAGCTGCTGGACCGTCGAAAGAAGTTCACTCCCAGCCATCCACATGCCCAGCGGTTGAATGCTAGCTTGGCTAAATTGCTAGCGCTTCAACTGCTGCCTTTTCAGTTGGTAGACTCGGCCCCCTTCCGTGAGTTTGTGCAATGTGCGGTTCCTCAGTGGCAGGTTCCCAAACGCCACTTTTTCTCACGGAAGGCTATTCCGGCTCTCTACCGGCATGTGGAAGGCAATGTCTTGGCCTCGCTGGACAGGGCGGTCAGCGGTAAGGTGCATATTACCGCTGACTCATGGTCCAGCAGGCATGGACAGGGACGTTACCTTTCTTTCACGGCCCATTGGGTCACTCTTTTGGCAGCTGGGAAGGATGCAGGACAAGGTGCAGTAGTGTTGGAGGTTGTCCCACCGCCACGCCTCCAAAATGCTACTACTGGTTGTGACACACCTCTCTCCTCCACCCCCTCCTCTTCTTCTTCCTCCATGGCCTCTTCCTGTGGTTTGTCCTATGAACCAGCGGTGCTCCGTTGCCATTCACGGGGCTACGCAAGTACGCAGGCAAAAAGATGCCATGCCGTGCTTGCGCTGGTGTGTTTGGGGGACAGAAGCCACACTGGGGCAGAGGTCCTGTCTGCTCTGCAGGGCCAGGCCGAGAGGTGGTTGACGCCACGCCAGCTTAAGCCAGGAATGGTGGTTTGCGACAATGGCACCAACCTCCTCTCCGCCCTTCGACAGGGACAACTGACCCATGTGCCCTGTGTGGCTCACGTCCTTAACCTGGTGGTGCAGCGTTTCTTGGGCAGGTACCCAGGCTTACAGGATGTCCTGAGGCAGGCCAGGAAAGTCTGTGTGCTTTTCCGCAGATCTTATAATGCCAGTGCTCGCCTGGCTGAGCTGCAAAAGGAGTTGAACCTGCCCAAGAACCGCCTTATATGTGACATGCCCACCAGGTGGAACTCAACGTTGGCCATGCTGCAGCGGCTGCACACGCAGCAGAGGGCCATCAATGAGTACCTGTGCGACTACGGCACCAGGACAGGGTCAGGGGAGCTTGGTTTTTTTTCTCCACGCCAGTGGGGCATGATCAGGGATGCATGCACTGTCCTGGCACCATTTGAGGAGGCCACGAGGATGGTGAGCAGTGACAGTGCATGCATCAGTGACACTGTACCTCTTGTCCACCTGTTGGAGCACACGCTGCGTGGAATAATGGACAGGGCACTTGAGGCAGAACAGAGGCAGGAAGAGGAGGACTTCCTTGCCTCTCAAGGCCCCCTTTACCCAGACAGTGTTCCTTCTGTCCCACCCATCGCACAGGAAGAGGAGGAGGAGGAGGAGGATTGTGTCAGCATGGAGGTGGAGGCTGGCACTCAGCATCATCAGCAGCAGTCTTTTAGGGATGATTTACAGTCCCAAGAAACCAGTGGACTTGTACGTGGCTGGGAGGAGGTGACTGCGGATCATGTCGTCCTTAGTGACCCAGAGGACTCCGGAGCGAATGCCTCAGCAAACCTACGCTGCATGGCCTCCCTGATCCTGCAAAGTCTGCGGAAGGATCCTCGTATTCTTCGGATCAAGGAGAGGGACCATTACTGGCTGGCCACTCTCCTTGATCCACGGTACAAGGGTAAGGTTGCGGACCTTATGTTACCGTCGCAGAGGGAGCAGAGGATGAGACAACTCCGGGAGGCCATGCAGAAAGGTCTGTGCAACGCGTTCCCAGAGACTGGGAGGTTACAAACTCCTGGTCCTGGACAACGAGTTGCTGAGGCTTCGGCCAGTCAAAGAAGGAGCGGTGGGGAAGGTGGCCGTCTGACCGATGCGTTCAGACAATTCTTTAGTCCGCAGCCCCAAAGTATGATCGGTTCCAGCAACCATCGCCAGCGTCTGATAAACATGGTGCAGGAATATCTAGGGGCAAGGTCAGACTTGGACACCTTCCCCACCGAAAATCCTCTGGCTTACTGGGTCTTGAGGATGGATCACTGGCCAGAGCTTGCACAGTATGCAATTGAGCTACTGGCCTGTCCTGCATCCAGCGTTCTTTCGGAACGCACATTCAGTGCTGCTGGAGGATTTGTCACGGATCACAGGGTGCGCCTGTCCACCGACTCGGTTGATCGACTGACTTTCATCAAGATGAACCAGTCTTGGATCACCACCAGCTACCACACACCTGATGCTGATATAACAGACTAATTGATTTTAACATGTCACATCCCTTCAAGACTGATGCTGATGCTGAGTGCCTGTGCTGTTATGTTGACTGGCTATCCTCCTCCTCCGAGTCCTCAATGATACGATTGATGATGATAGCTTGGAAGATCATTTTTGTTTATGGGTGCCGCCACCAGTGGCTAAGGCCCAATTTTTCAGCCCCTGTTTAACAGGGGCGTGTAATTACAATTTTTGAAGCAATACTTTGCAACAGGGCTCATTGCTGTGCTCCAAGTACAGTATGTGTGAGGGGTTGGAGTGTTGTGCCACCAGTGCCTAAGGCTCAATTTTTCAGCCCCTGTTTAACAGGGGCGTGTCATTACAATTTTTGAAGCAATACTTTGCAACAGGGCTCATTGCTGTGCTCCAAGTACAGTATCTGTGAGGGGTTGCAGTGTTGTGCCACCAGTGCCTAAGGCCCAATTTTTCAGCCCCTGTTCAACAGGGGCATGTAATTACAATTATTGATCTAATAATTCACAGCAGGGCCCATTCCTGCACCCACCAAGCAAGAATAACTCTGAGGGCTTACAGTGTTGTGGCAACACCACCACCACCACCACCACCACGAAAGACCCAATTTTTCAGCCCCTGTTCAACAGGGGCATGCAATTACAATTCTTGATCTAATAATTCACAGCAGGGCCCATTGCTGCACCCACCAAGAGTAACTGTCAGGGCTTACAGTGTTGTGGCACCAGCACCACCATCAAAGGCCCAATTTTTACTACCACTGTTCAACAATTATATGTAATTACAATTCCTGATATAATAGTTGACAGCAGGGCGTTCCAGCACCAACCAAGAGTAACTGTGAGTGCTTACAGTGTTGTGCCAACACCAACTAAGGGGCCTATTTCTGCAGATTATATACGGCAGGTCCCTACTTTCAAACATCCAACTTACAAACGACTCCTACTTGCAAACGCAAGAAGACAACAGGAAGTGAGAGGAAATCTACCCCTAGGAAGGAAAATTCTCTCCTGTAAGAATTAATATGGGAGAAAGGTGTCTCCTCTGTACTGATGCTTTATCAGCAATCCTTGTTTCAAGAAAAACACCACATTTCAAAAACAGTTGTCATTGGGACGGAAAGTGAGGTGAAATGTTCTGAACAGGGGCACAGACAGCAAAACAAATGTTACAGGGGTGATAACCCTTACCTATGTTTTCCAAAAAGTTTAAAAATAGATTTTTGGGCTGGAGCTACACTTAAACAATGTACCTGTTCAAAATTACAAACACATTCTACATAAGAACAAACATACAGTCCCTGTCTTGTATGCACCGCCTGTATACGGCTGTTCAGAGTATATAGGGCCTTTTTTATTTTATGTGCGGGGTTCCCCTTAATATCCATACAAGACCCAAAGGGGCTGGTAATGGGCTGGGGTGGGGGGGGGGGGGTCATGGGGTAGCTATGCCATTTTTCTTAAAGATTTTCATCCATATTACCGGGACCAGACATTACATTAAAGCCGCAAGCAGTTTTAAATGGCTTTTTTTTCCTTTAGAAGTGTCATTTTGTGCAGGGACAGTTCTAAACACGGGAAACACGTGGCACTTCACAGGCATACTTTAGACACCCCCCAGGTACGATATTTAAAGGAATATTTGACTTTTTTTTTTTCACTTTATGCATCATTAAAATGACTGCTCCCGAAAAACGACCGTTTTTAAAACTTCTTTTTGCATTGATACATGTCCCCTGGTGCAGAACCCGGGTTCCCAAACCCTTTTTAGGACAATAACATGCATAATAGTTGTTATAATTAGCACTTTAGAATTCGAACGTTCGCATCCATTGTATTTAATAGGGTTCTAATGTTCGTACGAACTTTCGGTCCGTTCGCGGGTTCTGGTGCGAACCGAACCCGGGGGTGTTCGGCTCATCACTACTGTCAGTGTCATTAGTACAGTGACAATGCATATTTTTAGTGCTGATCACTGTAGTAGTATCACTGGTCCCCAAAAAAGTGCTACTTAGTGTCCGATTTGTCTGCCGCAATGTTGCAGTCGCGCTATAAGTCGCTGATCGCCGCCATTACTAGTAAAATAAAAAAATGTAATTCCATAAAAATATCCCATCGTTTGTAAACGATATAACTTTTGTGCAAACTAATCAATATACGCTTATTGGGATTTTTTACCAAAAAATATGTAGCAGAACACATATTGGCCTAAATTGATGAAGAAATTAGATTTTTTACATTTTTCTTATTGGATATGTTATATCCAATAAAAAGTATTGTTTTTTTTTTTCAAAATTGTCTGTCTTTTTTTGCTTATAGCGCAAAAAATTCAATCCGTAGAGGTAATCAAATACCACCAAAAGAAAGCTCTATTTGTGGCAAAAAAGCACATCAATTTTATTTGTGTACACCTAGCACGACCATGCAATTGTCATTTAAAGCAAAACAGTGCCATATCGCAAAAAATGGCCTGGTCATGAAGGAGCTGAAGTAGTTAATGCATATGTAACTGTTTTTCTTTTGTTTGTCCAGATAGGTATTTGTTTCTGTGAGACTATCACTTGTCACACAGTAATTGAGAGTATTTTGTGTGTATGCAGTATAGGCATGCAATGTATACAGCGATTAGGTTCTGGTTCTGCCCACAACCACCATTTGCAACTATGCACATCATAGCACTTGTATTTCTGCTCCATCCCAGGGTTCCGCAGGTCTTTCATAACCCTAGTCATGCTCACCTTTTTCACACTGTTTTGACTTTGTCATTGCAAAGCCAAGCATGCGTATTGTTATAGTTTACATATTGTTTATATTCCTTAAATATAATTTCTCATCTATATCAGTTTCTGTCATATTTCAGGTTCATCAGTAAAAAATGTACTTTGTCGGTAAAATTTGAATGCATTGTCAGTAAAAAAAAGTTATAGGGATTAGCAACCCCGCCACAATTGTATTTAGTTTCACATAGGTTGCGCTCATTTGTTTGTTGTTACTATTATTATAGAATTTATCATATATTGTGGTGTATTTCTAGACAAATAATGTTATGTCGTACATCTTAATAATTTTGTTGCTAAGAATACTGAATTGTTTTTGATCTATGAAACATTTTATTGTGTTTGTGAAGTTGTTATTGTAGACGTAGAGCTGTATATAATAGGCACTGAAATGTAATTATAGTATTGATTTTTGCCAGACTGTGTGTAATTTGTTTAGTTTTGATGTTTTGATTCCTATGCTAGGGAAAGAATGTTAAGCATATTCTATTTCAATCAGTATTTTACATTATTGCTGCTGAATTAGTCAATAACTCAATAAAATCTCAAATATTATTTCATTAAGACAGAGTTCAGTGCAAAAAGTTTGCAAGGCTCAGTGCCGCTAAGAATAAGTAGTATATTGGGCAGTGCATAGTTCATAAAATGTGCTGCTACCCTTCAGTGGTGTCACTAAGATTGGTGCCACCTAGTGCGGTAAAACATGGTGTCACCCCCAACACCATACTGTATGATATATACACTGGTCTGTACATAATGTACAGTACAGTGTCAGGGTACAGAGTGGTCTGTATATAATGCACAGTATGGTGTCATCAGGGTACAGACTATATTATATGTACACCATACTGTACATTATATACAGACCAGTATGTACCCTGATGACACCACACTGTACATTATATACAGATCAGTCTGTACCCTGATGACATCATACTGTACATTTTTTACAGACCAGTCTGTACCCTGATGTCACCACACTGTACACTATATTCAGACCAGTCTGTACCCTGATGACACCACACTGTACATTATATACAGACCAGTGTGTACCCTGATGACATCATACTGTACATTATATACAGACCAGTGTTTACCCCGATGACACCATACTGTACATTATATACAGACTAGTCTGTACCCTGATGACACCATACTGTACATTATATACAGACCAGTCTGTACCTTGATGACACCATACTGTACAATATATACAGACCAGTCTGTACCCTGATGACACCATACTGTACATTATAAACAGACCAGTGTGTACCCTGATGACACCATACTGTACATTATATACAGACCAGTCTGTATCCTGATGACACCATACTGCACATTATATACAGACCAGTCTGCACCCTTATGACACCATACTATACATTATATACAGACCAGTCTGTACAATCACACTGGTCTGTATATAATATACAGTATGGTGTCATCAGGGTTCACACTGGTCTGTATATAATGAGAAAAGAGATATGGAAGAGAGAGAGAGGGGGAGGGAAATAAAGAGAGAAAAGGGATGACAGAGGGAGGAGGGGAGTGATGAAAAGTGGAGGGTGGGGGGAGAAAGGGGGATGAAAGAGGAGAGAGAGTGTGGGGAGGTGAGAAGGTGAGGGAGAAAGTTGACCGGAAGGTAGAAGGGGCAGAGCAAAAGGTAGTGGGTGGAGACAGGGGGGTTGTTGTTGTGTGTAAAAGACTTGACCACCAATTATGCCCCTGTCCCCACTCAGGCTGGTTTCCCTTAGATGGCTTAGGCAGTTATATCAGCCATTGTTTCAGATCTTCCACCCAGCTTCTCACAGAACCCCTTTCATAGCACACTGCAGGCATTGCATGCAGAGGGTTAGAGTGTGGGTGGGGTTGGGTGGACACAAATGGGAGGCGGAGTGTGGGATTGGACAGGTGGTGGACTGAGGGAGGGGCTGGGAGAACAGTAGTAACAGGACGGGATATTTAGCACTCACAGCCCAACTCCCAAGCAAGTTGGCTCTCCCAGTCTCAGGCAGAGTCCTGCTATCTGCCCTTAGTAATTACTGAGGGAGTTGAAGTGAGGCAGAGAAGGGATACAGCACCGGCTGCTTCTGCCGCCTGCACCTCCGATAAGCCATGACTGCCCACTGGCGGGTAGCTCACACTTATGGTAGCATCGGTCCTGGTGTCACCCCTATGGTGGGTGTCACCCGGGAGCGGTCCACAACCTCCCTCCTGCGCAAGGCCTACAACAAGGCCTTGGGGCGGTCAAGAAGTGACTTGCTGTATCACAACACCAAATCTTCATCCGAATTCAGACCTAGTTTGAGAATTATTACACGTTTCTCATCTCAACATCAAGAGGTGCGAGACATATTGACAAACCACTGGCATGTGTTGCATCAGGATCCGATTATTAGAAAACATGTGGGTATTAGACCTGAACTTACCTTCAGACGGGCTAATTCTTTACATTATAAGTTGGTATCTAGCCACTATTCTGTTACTTCCAATTCTGGAATTCCAGACAAAGGTATCCATAGGTGTGGCCACTGTAAATTCTGTCCTTGGGTCCATACAGGTAGCCAATTCACCCTTCCCAACGGGGAAAATTTCTGCCCCAAATTCAGAGCAGACTGCAATACACATTTGTTGTTTATTTGATGTTCTGTGTATGCAGTGTTTTTTACGTTGGTAAAACGGCACGCCATTTCTGGCAACGCATCAGGGACCACGTGTATTATTCCGGGAATGGAAAAATACTAACTCCTGTTAGTAGACACCTGGACCTTTACCATAGGTTTGACACCACATGTGTCTCTTTTATTGCATTGGCTGTAATTCCCAAGGATCCACGAGGAGGTAACTGGGACAAATATATCTTACAAAAGGAAACCCTATGGATAGAGAGACTTAAAGCCGGCAGTGACTCCTATCATGTCCTTCATGATCGGTCAGAATGTGGTTAGGGTTCTACATGCTGCAGCCACCTATGGAACTACTTGTTCATTGTGAACCTTTCTACTACTTTTGTGAGTAGCTTTTTATGTAGTTTTAAATGAATAAATATCCTAACGATAATACACTAGGCTGGTTGCGCCCTTGTTCTTATTCTTTTCGTAGACCTAATGCTATCCATGCTCCAGGGATCAATGAGGCGCATTCATATAAACCTTTCTTGTAATTACATAATTCTTTAAATAGTGGTCTCCAAACTTTTCTGTTCCTCTTCCCCCTCATTTGCTCATCTTTTGCTTATGTTTAACCATACACTATGAGATCTTGATGTAGGTTTAAATCATAATTTAACAGCTGTTCCTGATTGCTCTCTCCAATTAATTTATTTTTTCTTCCCCATATAGGTATAAGAACAGTTCCTATATTACACGGTGACTAAATTGTATATATGATTGTATACTTTTATTTTTATCATCAAATGTTGTTTTATTATTTTTAATGTTAATGGTTACCCTGATCTTACTTCATGACTGTTTAGAGAGAAAAAATCTTTTTGATGTATATTCTCTCACAGTATTGATTTTATAGCAATGTGTGGTTCTACACACTCTGCAGTGTATACGTTAGACACCATTCTAAATTTTTTGCCCTTTTCTCCTTGCTGCACGGCTTTTCATGTGCCCACTCCTAGTTGTTATTGTTTTTATCTAGCCAAGTGGCTGTGTCCTCGATTCCCTTTCCCCATCCAATCCCATTGCCGTGTGCCTCCCTGTCAGACAGCCAGGAACACCTCTTTTATCTTTATGGGAGGTGTTTTTTTGGGCTCCTCTGCTATTGGTTATCTATGTGTACCTGGCCTGCCCCGTCGTCCTCAACAGATACGACGTGGGAGTACAGCTAGGTGACGCATGCGCAGTAGCGCTTTTGACGGCTCTCCCGGGTCGCGTCGTAATGACGTCACTACCGGGAGGAACGTGTAAATAGCGAGGACTAGTGATTCCATGCACAGTCATCGCTTACCGTCGATACTGTCATTACAGGCGGAGAATCTTGGGCTCACACGGCTTATGGTAGCTCTCTATATTGGGCTAATCCTTATGAGGAGGCTGCTATATTAGCATCTCCTGGAGATGAGTGTTTTTCTAATCGGATACTGCTGAGTAAACTCTTCAATGTGCATTATGTTTTACAGACACCACTCCTGAAAAGTCATCCCCTCCTTTTGGATACACTATTCTCCTAACTAGTGGGAATGCTTCCAATATTCTTCATGAAATCTACCAGAAGTGTCCAATGATAGGTTGCTTCCCCAGCTCTATTTTATTTTATTGTGCAAAAGTCCCTCTGTTATTGTCCCAATTAAGGAGTCTTCCAAAGCTCTGCACATTTTTTGGTAAGCTATCTATTGGCTTTTTCCATCCCTGCTCTATATCCCTGAGTCTTCCTCTTTTTCTGTAGTTTTGTGTTTGGCTTGTTGGTCTACTATTAGTATGCTAAACACAAGCAGGGCCGCTGATAGGACAGTAAAACCAGCCCTGTTGTACCGGGCCCTGGCCAGCAGGGGGCCCGAAAATCTTTTAACTTCTAGCTAAAAAAAAAAATAGCTAAATAACTTTAGTTATTAACCCCCACCCACTTGATTACTAATGCATATAAGGAATATATAGTCATTTCCTGGGCCCCATCAGGTTAACAGAGGGGCCCAGGAGGTGAAGGCAGAAGAGGGACTTTTTTTTCATTTTCGGGTGCAGGGATAAACACACACACACACTGCTCTCAGTATACCTGCACAAACTAAAGTTCTGCCTGCTCACTGTATGCCTTCTCCAGCGGATGGATATTACTGTAATGCGGCTCCCTTCCCTCAGTAAGTGCTGCAGCAGCCTGAGGGAGAGACGGATCACTGAGGTGGCTGAGACAGACAGAGCAGGAGGAGTAATCTCGACAGCGGCAGTGGTGCACAGGCAAGCAGTGCAGTCCCCTGCACACACACACTGACAGGTCACACAGGCTATTGTAGAATGTGCAGTCCCCTGACTCTCATTGTGTGCTCATGGTCATTATCATTATGATGATCAGAGCACAGCAAGTGCTCTATGGCTCTGTCAGTGTAACATACTGTTGGGTGCTGACTTTCCTGATATATGGCTGTACTGTGTGTTACAGACTATAACACAGCACAGCCATAACAAAGTCAGCATCACACAGTCATGTTACACTGACAGAGCCATACACCACCTGCTGTGCTCTGATCATCATAATGATAATGACCATGAGCACATTGTGATATGCTACTTTACACATGTGATGGGTTGGGATAGTAAAAACACATAGCCAAGCTGCATTTTTACCACCCCAAACCACTTCCCTTTGATAACCTTTCACCCTAGCTTTGCAATTAGGTCCTTTTTCATGCAGATCTGATTGAAAGCTCCATGTAGGTTTACAGGTATGAATTGACTTGTGTGCATTTAGATCTGCCTACCTCCGTGTCTATTCAGGTAAAAAAAAAAAATGGAAAAGAACATCCTTTTCTATTTTTCCAGACCTAAATCTGGCAGATCAGAGGTAGCCTGATGTAAATGGACACAAGTCTGTGGTGTATGTGGACACAAACTGAATGGGCACAGATGTCAAAACACTGACATCTCTCCCATTCAGATCCAGGTATGATTGGTGGGGCGCTGTAAATGTTACATGTTCCAGCTCCTGCCACCAGTCCCCCAGACCCCCCCCTGGACAGTGTGGGGGCAGGGCCAGAGCCATGGGTGGGGTTGTGGGCGGGGTCAGAGGCAGAGCCATGGGTGGGGTTGTGGGCGGGGTCAAGAGGGGCCCCGTCAAGTAGGCTGTATGGGGCCCCATGATTTCTAACAGCGGCCCTGAGCACAAGGCTTCCACACACAGATTGTTCTTTGTTAAGCAACCAAAGGATTGATTCCTGTGAAATTGTTTGTGCCTCTGACTTTGAGCATACTCTCCTCCTGTTTCTCTCCTCTCATACCTGTGAAATGTAAGTTATTGACAAGACACTTATCAGCAAAAAATGACCCCCATTTTCTAACATAACTTTTCCTCTCTTTTTTCCTTCCCCCCTTCCCCCCCCCTTCCCTCCCCCCTCTTTTCCTTTTTTCCCCTCTAATAACCATATGGACACTATAGCTACCACAGACTAGCATTTTTACCATGATTCATTTTACCCTATACCCCACCAAGGGGTGGGTTTTTCTCGGTGGGTCATGTGGGGCTGTGCAGTAATAGTTACATAGTTAGTCAGGTTGAAAAAAGACACAAGTCCATCCAGTTCAACCATAAAAATAAATAAATAATAAAAAAAAATATTGTACAATCCCATATACCCAATTCTATACCCACAGTTGATCCAGAGGAAGGCAAAAAACCCCAGCAGAGCATGATCCAATTTGCTACAGCAGGGGAAAAAAATCCTTCCTGATCCCCCGAGAGGCAATCGGATATTCCCCGGATCAACTTTACCTATAAATGTCAGTACCCAGTTATATTATGTACATTTAAGAAAGAATCCAGGCCCATCTTAAAGCAATCTACTGAGCTGGCAAGAACCACCTCTGCAGGGAGTCTATTCCACATTTTCACAGCTCTTACTGTGAAGAAACCTTTCCGTATTTGGAGGTGAAATCTCTTTTCCTCTAGACGCAAAGAGTGCCCCCTTGTCCTTTGTGTTGACAATAAAGTCAATAACTCAACACCAAGTTCACAATATGGACCCCTTATATATTTGTACATGTTGATCATATCACCCCTTAATCTCCTCTTCTCAAGAGTGAATAAATTCAGTTCCTCTAATCTTTCCTCATAGCTGAGCTCCTCCATGCCTCTTATCAGTTTGGTTGCCCTTCTCTGCACTTTCTCCAGTTCCCCAATATCCTTTTTGAGAACTGGGGCCCAAAACTGAACTGCATATTCCAAATGAGGTCTTACTAATGATTTGAACAGGAGCACAATTATATCTCTCTCTCTGGAGACCATACCTCTCTTAATACAAGAAAGGACTTTGCTTGCTTGGAAACCGCAGCTTGGCATTGCATGCCATTATTGAGCTTATGATCTACCAAAACCCCCAGATCCTTCTCAACTACGGATTCCCCCAGTTGTACTCCCCCTAGTATGTATGATGCATTCATATTCTTAGCCCCCAAGTGCATAATTTTACATTTATCAACATTAAACCTCATCTGCCACATAGTCGCCCAATTAGACAGAGCATTGAGGTCGGCTTGTAAATTGGCGACATCCTGTAAGGACGTTATTCCACTGCATAGCTTAGTGTCATCTGCAAAGACAGAAATGTTACTTTTGATCTCAGACCCAATATCATTTATAAAGATATTAAAAAGTAAGGGTCCCAATACTGAACCTTGGGGTACACCACTGATAACCTCGAACCATTCAGAGTAAGAATCATTAACCACTACTCTCTGAATTCTGTCTTTTAGCCAGTTTTCTATCCATTTACAAACTGATATTTACAATCCTGTAGATTTTACCTTACACATGAGCCGTGTGTGGGGAACTGCATCGAACGCTTTTGCAAAATCCAAGTATACCACGTCCACAGCCACCCCTCTGTCCAAGGTTTTACTTACTTCTTCATAAAAAGAAATCAGGTTTGTCTGACAACTTCTGTCTTTCATGAATCCATGTTGTCTGTTGCTTAAAATATTTTTTTCCAGCAAGAACTCATCTATGTGGTCTTTTATTAATCTCTCCAGTATCTTCCCAACTATAGAAGTTAAACTAACAGGTCTAAAGTTACTTGGTAAAGACTTTGTTCCCTTTTTAAGTATAGGCACCACATTGGCCCTGCGCCAATCCAGTGGTACTATTCCCGTCATTAATGAGTCCCTAAAAATTAAATACAATGGCTTTGAAATTACAGAGCTCAATTCTTTTAGGATCCGTGGGTGTATGCCATCTGGTCCAGGTGCTTTATTCACCTTTATTCTGTCTAAATATTTCTGGACCATATCACCTTTGAGCCATTGTGGATTTGGGGCTGTGTCACTACTACCCCCATTTTGGACATGAGCTCCCCCATGCTCCTTTGTATACACAGAGCTGAAGAAAGTATTTAATAAATTAGCCTTCTCTTTGTCCCCAGTCACCCACTCTAGATTATTTTGTAAAGGGCCTACATGCTCAGACTTGACATTTTTACTATTAATATATTTTAAGATTTTTTTGGGGTTTGTCCTACTATCTTTTGCAATCTGTCGTTCATTTTGAATTTTTGCATCCTTTATTTCCTTTTTACATATACTGTTATATTCTTTGTAACATTTAAATGACACTAGTGTTCCCTCATTTTTATATTTTTTAAAAGCTCTTTTCTTATAGTTTATAGCTTTTTTAACTTTGGCCGTGAGCCACATAGGTTTTATTTTTAGCCTTTTAAACTTATTGCCCATGGGAATATACTTTGCAGTGAGTTCACAAACAGTCTTTTTGAAGAATTCCCATTTCTGTTCTGTGCCCATTAATGCCAATATTCCCTCCCAGTCTAAGTCCTGGAGAACAGCCCTCATCCTTGGAAAATTTGCCCTCTTGAAATTAAGTGTTTTTATCTTTCCCGTATGTGATTTTTGCTACAACTAACATCAAATTAAAACATGTTATGGTCACTGCTACCCAGGTGTTTCTTTATCTGAACATTAGTAATAAGCTCTGCATGGTTTGAGATTACCAGGTCCAACAGAGCATCATTCCTAGTTGGGGCCTCAATAAACTGGACCATAAAATTGTTCTGCAATAGGTTTATACATTTTTGCCCTTTAACTGTCCCAGCAGTGCCATTACTCCAGTCAATTTCTGGGTAGTTAAGATTCCCCATTATTATCACCGTCCCAGCCCTTGCAGCCCTTTCCATCTGTGCAAGGAGCTGAGTCTCCACCTCCTCATTAACATTGGGTGGTCTATAACAAACGCCAATGATTAACTTTGAACTACGCACATCTGTATGCAGTTCCACCCATAATGCTTCAGACTCATCCCACTCTCCATCCACCAGGTCCTTTTTCACACTCGCTTTGAGGTCACTTCTCACATAGAGACAGACCCTTCCACCTTTCCTTTTTACCCTGTCTTTCCGAAAGAGTGCATAGCCAGGAACATTAATAGCCCAGTCATGTGAGGAATGAAGCCAAGTTTCAGCAATACCGATTACATCATAGCTCTCCTCATGCACCAGAGCTTCCAACTCACCTATTTTGCTTGGCAGACTTCTGGCATTGGTGAACAGGCATTTTAATACATTAATATATTTTGGCCGGTCACATACTATCCTCTTGGGTGTTCCCAGATTGCAACTAGGACTTGCGACTATACTTACCTTGGGTTTATGTGCTTTGGTTACCCTACCACTAATGCCCCTTATACTACCCTCTGGAATATGTTCCACGCTGACTCTCACTATCTCTGGACCCTCCCCCCGTCACCTAGTTTAAAATCTAACTTTTTGTCCATCCTTATTCCCAGCTGATCTGCACCCTCCTCATTTAGGTGCAGTCCGTCCCTTCTATAGTACTGGTTATTGACTGAGAAGTCAGCCCAGTCCTCCAGGAACCCAAACCCCTCCTTACTACACCAGCTCTTCAGCCACTTGTTCACTTTCCTAATCTCCCTCTGCCTTTCTGGTGTGGCTCAATGTACCGGTAGTGTTCCTGAGAATACTACCTTGGAGGTCCTTTTCCTCAATTTAGCTCCCAAGTCCCTAAAATCGCTCTTTAGGACACTTCATCTGCCTCTGACTTTGTCATTGGTGCCAACGTGCACCATGACAGCTGGGTCTTCCCCAGCCCCTCCCAGTAATCTGTCCACCAGATCCGTGATGTGCCGAACCCAAGCGCCCGGTAGACAACATACAGTTCGGCGCTTCAAGTCTTTGTTACATATTGCCCTCTCTGTCCTTCTAAGAATTGAGTCCCCTACCACCAGAATCTGTCTTTCCTTTCCCTTCGCTCCCCCCTTCTCACTGGAGGAGTTCTTCCCCCGGCAGCTAGGAGAGTCCCTCAGCTCCAGCAGTGCTGGTCCCTGACTGGTTTCACCAATGTCACTCAATGGAGCATACTTATTGGGATGCTCCAGCCCTGGATTGGCCTCCCTGGCACTTCCCCCTTCCTGACTGTCACCCATCTACTATTTTCTAGTGCCTGCACCTCTTTGTCTCCACCCACCTCTGTGCTGGCCCCTGCCATCACCTGCCGGGTATGTTTCCGGCTCTCCTTTAGTGTGGAGGGTCTTCCCAGTGCTGACAGTTGCTTCCCTAGATTCAGAACCTGGGCTTCCAGGGAAACAATGTGCAGTAATCACCCTCGATCAGATGATCAAGGAACGCATACATGCAGCAAGATGTATACCGAGTCGCCTCGCCACACCCGCCGGGCATCGTACCTATTAATTTAATGAGGATTAGAGATTATACCTGTCCAAATTACCTAACACTAGCTTCCTGACACAACTACTCAACAAGACAATACACAGGTACTCAACAAGACAATACACAGGTACTCAACAAGACAATACACAGGTACCACGCAGACCTACATGCACCCGCAGACCAACGGACCTACGTGCACTGGCAGACCAACGGACCTACGTGCACTCGCAGACCAATGGACCTACGTGCACTCGCAGACCAACGGACCTACGTGCACCCGCAGACCAGCGTGCACTCGCAGACCAACGGACCTACGTGCACTCGCAGACCAGCGTGCACTCGCAGACCAACGGACCTACGTGCACCCGCAGACCAGCGTGCACTCGCAGACCACTAATGATTAAATATATTAGAGCAAGGATAAATGTTTTTATGTTTATCTGTTGTGTGTTTTTGAGAAAAATTATTTGTAAAATTTCTTATCTTTTAGAACTTGTTATAATCTCCTGAAGAAGCGCTCCGTTCAAATAACGCGCAACATGTCAAGCTTAGCTATACATGATACATCTCCTTCCAAAAAAACATATGGTCTTAGATATATACCAGTAGGAAGTGACTTTGGTGTCCTCCTCTTTACTACATTGTATTCTTAAGGCTATAGGTGGTGTGTTATAGATTTTTCTGTTCTCAGTCCTTTTTAGTAATGGCCATTATTGTCAATTATGTTTTTTAATTAATCTGTATGTTTCTCTTTCAATACATTTACATTTTACTATGGTATGCCTATAAAGTCCATCATCTGCCAATTTATATTTTTTAATCTGATCTATTGGGACGTGGCACTGTTTTTTGTTTTTCGTATCCACAGTACCACTCTGTGATGATATGATGTTTTATCTCAGAACCTCCCTCACCCCCATAGCGATGCCACTGCTGCCCTTGAATTGACAGAGGTTGTGTTCCCTTGCTTCACATGAACAGTATATCAATAGATTTCCATCTAACATGGAAAGTATTAAAGTATATCTAAAGATATATATATAAAAAAATGTTTTGGATAGAGTAGGACAATATTTTTTCTTCCTAGGGTGATTTCACTTCTTGTCATGTAGAACAGAGGATTTCTTACCATTGTGAGGGACTTCCCTTTTTAGACAGTTGTCACAAGAATAAGTACCCTCATTGGGAGATTTCCCTTCTATTCTTGTTCTGGTTGCAACTCAAAATTCTGGATTTATCCTCACTTTTATTCCCAGTGACATTGGTGATCAGGGCAATTTCAGAAAGTGATTCTCCTAAGTGGGGACACAATAGAAACCTGACATTGGTTCTAAACCCTCTGCACTCTATCCAAAACTGAAAAAAAGTCTGCTTTTAAGAATTTTTATTTTATTTATTTTAGGTACTTACCATATATAACACCATCAATTTACTCAGTGCTTTACATATATATTATACATTCACTTTAGCCCTTTTCCCCAAGGAGCTTACAATCTAAGGTCCCTAACTCACATTCATACATACACATGCTAGGGCCAATTTAGACAGGAGCCAATTAACCTACAAGCATGTCTTTGGAGTTTGGGAGGAAACTCACGCAGGTACAGGGAGAACATGCAAACTCCAGGCAAGTAGTGGCATGTTTGGGATTCAAACCGACGACCCTAGTGCTGCTAGGTGGAAGTGCTAATCACTTAGCCATGGCAAATCATGGCTCAAACCAACCTAAATAAAATAAAAGAAATACAGGATATATAATTATATGCTGTCCTAAAACATTTCTTATTTATGATTTACATTTTTCAAAATTCTAATATAATGCAGTATTTAATTTGTGGCTGCATCAGCCCCTCCTCTTTCTCCTCTTCAGTGCTCTGTTGTTTAGCAGGATATCCTTCGGCCCATAACAGCAGGTCTGTAGGCTAAATCCGAGGTCTAAATCCGAGGTTAGGGGAAAATTTGCAAAAGCCTGTGCATTCCACCTGCAACACAATGATCACAGGTGCAATGCCCCACAGGCTTCATTACAAAAAAAAAATATAGTTGCACATTGATAATGAGATCAGTGTTGCTACATTTACAACTTTTTTTTGCAAAAGGTAGAGTATGCATGACATTTACTGTATATAACTTACATTTAGGCATACCATTGTACAAAGCTCACATTTTTAAACCCTGTTATTGCACAAATAAAGAGATAAGTAATGTAAAAAAGACCGTCATTAAAAAAAAAAAAAATAGTACTTGTATTCAATATAAAGCCCTGCAGCAAAGTAAATGGCTCCTTGTAACACTGACATTGTATGTGTATTCCCCCATAAATACAGTACATTACAAACTAGCAAACAAGCAATTATCTACCTGTCAGCCAGGTCCTATGGTTCCTAAGAAGGGGTTATTGACGTAAATAAACATCTCATATGAAGTAGCGCACACTGAGAACTATATATAAATTACAGATAGTGATTTGCAGGCATAACTTGGGAAGCAAATCAGTATTAGAAACCTTTGGCATCTATTGATTCTCAGTGCAGCATAAATCTCATTATGACCGAGCTTTCAAATGCTTTCATAGCTCTGATTTATATTCCAGGTCTGTACGCATGCTTCTCTTCCAACCTTGCTGCTGTGAGAGGACAGCAGGATATAAAAGCATCACAGGATAATAATCATGAAAACATTGCCACTGGTCCTACAGACTTGGAACTTTACAGATTTATTTTATTATTTTGAAAATAACACTTTCTAGCACTAAGGTATTCTAAAAAAAACTGGAGGTGTCCAATCAGATTGTTCCTTAAAGGCATATTTCGACGTTTTGGGTCAAGTTTGAGAATACCTTACTGTATTTTTATGTAGCAAAGTCTCTGGCCTTGTCCAGTCAAATGAGAACCTTCCAAGCCAAAGATAGCTGACATTCCTCTGTATGTGGTGGGTTGTGAGGAATAGTGGGTGCAAGGTGGACAAAGAGGTTTTTATTTCTCTTAACAGCCCTTTTTGTATTTTTGGGGGGAAAGAGGGCTAGGGCCAGGACACCCTTAGATAGTTGTAAATTCAATTGGCGAGACTTCAATAAGAGAACAGCCATTCAGGGAAAGGCCCAAGGAAGAAGCCCCATCTGCACTTGCAGGAATGCTGTCTCCTATGGTAACAGTCTTTAACAGTTCCTAACTCAAACTAAACAGTCCTTTCAGCTCCACTACAACTGCCTCTTGTAGTTCTTCAACACTGAGCTCCCGGTCTCTCACTAGACCCTCTGATTCTCTGACTCTGAATCCCTTGAGCTCCTCCAAGGTTTGCAATGGTATCTCCCTCAAGCGTCACCAACGCTTCCCCGCTGGGTCCCTAGCTTGGCACTCCAGATACTTCTTAAGCTTCACCCCTGCTAACCAGTGAGGTCCCTAGCTTTACTCACAAGGCTGCTCTGCAAGCGTCTCTTCCGCGGGTTGGGTCCCTGACTTGATCACTGCCTGAAGTTTCACGATTCTCCACCGTGCCTGTTCGGTGAGAATATGGTTCCGGTACTTGCTCCAGTTACTCACTGTGGTCTCTGGTAAAGATGCTTGGTCCCTTTGTGGCGACAGCTTCCCTTCTACCTTCGACCACTGACAGGTTCTCCAGGCCGACAGAACCGTCACTTCTGGTTGGACCGCAAGCCGCAGTCCCAGCCCTGCACTGCCCTCCTACTTCTGGATAGGCCCTCACACAGCCCGGCAGCCTGATGCCCCCGGGATAGGCCCAAACTCCGGCCTATCAGCCGGGGGCATACGATACACGTCCACTCAGACAGCCGTCCAGGTGGCAGAGAATATAGATCACCTGACCTCACCCGAATATATAGGTTCTCCCAGCAGGCCAAGGGATTCAAGCAAACTCCTGCCCATTGACTGAGATACCCCATGTACTCATAATAACCTGACCTTGAGTTGCCCCTCTCATATCTAGTACCACCAAGTACTACCAAGTACTACCACCTAGTGATAGAAGAGAAAAGTGCAACAAGGCCAATCTTAGGGAGAAATCAATAGACCTCTATCAATCGACCAAGATAACTACTCTTGGCAAGTAAATTTGTGAGGAGCTCCCTGACTAAACCCCAGGGTGCTACATTTGGATGTGTTCCCAATCACACAGCATGCCTAAAAAATGTTTTTAAATATTTATTATCTTTTAGATGTTTCTCAGGGAGAGGTGTCATGGCTGACTACAAGATTTATTTGAACAATGTTAGAATAAGCCTGTCCCAGGTCTGTCCTCATTAACATACAATGCCAGAAGCCTGGTATCTACACCTTTAACCCTTTGTTAGGACAGACAGTGTTCAAATCTAATTACAATTGATAATGAAGATCTGCCTATACAGTACAGACAGGGTTACTTATGCCCAACACAGCTTCCCAGCCCCCTCATAAACACATGTATAAAGTACCTAGGATTTTCTTTGCTGGAGGCTCCACAATAGAGCATCTAAAAAAGGTAAGCTGCAAGTTTAAATATTTTTTTTTTAAGTTATGCTATGTGAATGGGGTAATGTAACAAATATAAAGTAGGTGTTATCCCAGAGTGGCTGCAAAATGGAAGTATGCTTTAAAGATTCAAGCCTATCACAAAATTATAGAGGTATGGTGACGACCATACAGACTTTGATAAATTAATGATTTTTGTTTCCGATTGATACCTTACAAAAGCAATAACTGTTGGAGACCCACTTGAGCGATATGCCACACACAGGGAAGTGGATTTCTATGGATAACCAAGATATGATCATAAGTTATGATTGTAAGTTATCAATCTCATCTCTGTTCCCACCATGTAATCTCATAATCTGATCAATTAAAATACAATTGTATATATGAATAGGTGATGAAAAATAATCAATATTCCACCCTGACTCTGATTAAAATTGAGTCTAAATTGATCAGAAGGGAAGCTAAGGCAATTTGATTGTTTGCAGATTTGATCGCTTTGATCAATTTGCACATTGATCAGATACAAAAATCTGAAGTGTGTTTCGCCACCATAAGTCTAGCTGCTGTGGGCAGAACTTGCTTCTTGTTATTGCCTTTTACAAAATATTCCAAATCTTGTTGACTATAAATAAATCACTAACACGATTTTTTTAGCAAATTGACAGAGCTTTTAATAACATGAGTACGTTGATATTGCTGTGATAAAAAATAAAAATAAATTATTTGTTCTTACCAAAGTTCACAAGTAAATACTGAGGTCTGACCAATACAGTTTTTGGAATCAGAAGCAAACAGAATAAAACCCTTTTATATCAACGAGAAAATATGATGAAACACTCGCAAACTCTTGTTCAAACTTCACAAATCCTTTATTAAAGTTTTTTTTTACCATCGCCATAAAAATTACAGATCTGCTTTAACCACTTGCCGACGGTATAACTTACATATATGGTGGCAAGGTGGGACTGCTGCACCTGATAACGTACCTAGTATGTAATTGGTCACTTCCGGGTAGGGCGGCGCTTCTGGGTAGCGGGAGCTGATCTGCGGGTACCGTGGACTTGATGTCCGCCGACACTAGCCGATCATCCAACACAGAGGCAGAATGGCGGTCTGTCTATGCAAACAAAGCAGATCGTTGTTCTGACAGGAGGGAAGGAATAGATCCTGTGTCTCTGCAAAGCAGGGGCTAGGATCCATGTCTTCCCCTAGTAAAAGCACCTGCCACAGTGCACTGGCTAGGAACACAGTTAAACCTTTGATTGCTCCTGATGTTTAACCCCTTCCCAGCCAGTGTCATTAATACAATGACAGTGCATATTTTTAGCACTGATCACTGTATTAGTGTCACTGGTCCCCAAAAAGTGTCAGTGTCCGATTGTCTGCCTCAATATCGCAGTCCTGCTATAAGTTGCTGATCGCCACCATTACTAGTAAAAAAAAAAAATATATATATATATATACCATATTTTGTAGACACTATAAGTTTTGCGCAACCCAATCAATTTACTCTTATTGGGATTTTTTCTACCAAAAACATATAGCAGAATACATGTTGGCCTAAATTGATAAATACATTTTTGGGTACAGCGTTGCATGACCGCGCAATAGTCAGTTAAAGTAACATAGTGCCTTATCGCAAAAAAAATGGCCTGGTCATCAAGGGGGCTTAAGTGGTTAAAACCGCACACAGATTCAGGATATTCCACACTCAAACAGTATATCCTCCTAGGCGTAACCACTATACAACATTGCACATCTGATTTTTTTCGTTCATGCAATCGCTCAATTTTTTACTGTGGGCAATATATATAGAATTCTATAATTACTGTAGCACTACTCCTGTAGGTGTTGCTGAAGTCAGGATTCCCCACTGCGTACAGCCAGTCACACAGCATTTGCTTATTTTATCCAGACACAGAAATCAGTCTTTGGCTTGTTTTGTAGTTTTTTTTAGGGGATGATAACTTGGAAGGGGTAAGGAATTATGCAATGCCCAGTGTGACAACAATACATCTTCGGGGGCACTTTCTCCCTATTTACAGACTCCTCTTCTTCCTTCCCCCTGCATAAACTTTGTTCCTCGTTGCACAGCTTCTGCTGGATCACTCCTGAGGGAACTGAAATGCTTTTATCAGTTCAGAAACAGTCCATTACATGCAGGAACTCTCAGTCACTTGGCAAAACAACACTTATAGAGTGAACAGCATATCACATTTCCTTATGCTTCCCTGTGGCCACTGATTCTAGCTCCACTGCATGCAAAAAATGTTAGCCCGCCTGACTGACACCAGCCGCACCTGGCTTTTTCTCTCTTCCCATTCCTCCTGACTGACACACAGAGATTTCCCATGGCAAGGTTAGATGAAGACGTGGCACACCGCTGTCTTCAAGAGAGCACTGCTACAGTTGGCAGCTTTTCCCCTTGTCTGTCCTTGCACTGTGCGGATCTACTCACTGTCTCTCCTTGCTGTCTCCCCTGCCTCTCCGGCTTATATCCTTCCAGCCAGCTTCCCGAGCTCTAGCCCAAGGTAAACCCCCCCTGGAAATGGGTCCCTCAAGGGCCATCAACAGCCTCCCTCAGCCCTGCTTCTCCATATCTCAACCAAGCTCCCTGCTGGCATGTCTCATATCTATTTAAGGGCTTCTTTGGCTCCCTGCCAGGCCCCCCAACCTGGGGATTGGCCAAAAGCCCCCAAATAGTCAAGGCAACCCCTCCTAGTTGCCGCCCACTGTTTTTTATAATGTTCTCCAACATTCTAGAACCAGGGGGAGGCACCAGGGAACTACCAGGATGAGTCATCCAGCCCTGGCCTCTAATAACCCTGACCCAGATTCAATGACTCAGGTTTATCCCAGACCCAGACTATGTTTTGCTGGTATTACCCTTCTAATAGCACACACTAGAGCAGTGGTTATCCACTCTTGTCCTCAGGACCCACTAACAGGCCAGATTTTAGGTATTGCCTTGGGGAGATGCAGGCTAGAATACTGCAATCACTGAGCAGCAAATGATATCACCTGTGATGTATTTCAGTTATCTTGGAAACATGGCCTGTTAGTGGGTCCTGTGGACAGGAGTTGAGAACCACTGCACTAGAAGATTCTACAGTACGAATACAAATGTCTCAGTCTTGAGCAGATTTATGCCATGTTACATGTTCACATTCTGAGTCTTATGCAACAGTTCAAGCATTTCTGGAAACATTACAAACGCAGACTTATTCTTTTAGGTCTGAAGACAGACACAGGAGCACAGGATCCCATTAAAAGCTAGTATAATTTATTAAAAATAAAAATAGCACACATACCTTCAAGTTACTGTAATTCAGCATCATCAGACTGTAGAGGGTTACACCATTGGGCATCAGGGGGCTGGGTGAGGCAGTGGTGGATATTCCAATGCCAGCAGTAAGGGGACCTGCTCTGGATGACAGGTTGTTCAATCTCCGGGGGCCATGGGTAATGCTGCCGTTAGTCCTCGTGGCTGCACACTCTATGTACAACAGAGAGGTGGTTACATGTTTCAAGGGTGTTCCCTCTTTTTCAAAAAGGGTTTTAACAAAGACAGAACACACTTGAAACACATATGCTACAGGACAACCAATTCATGGACACAGAGATGGGGAGACGTGTCTGTAGGATAATCGTAGAACATATAGTACATTGGTGAACCATAATTTGAAACTGCTTTTTACAACCTCAAATATCTTGACAGGTTAAAGCAATAACTTTAATTCCTCGTACACACGACCGGTTTTCCTGTCAGGAAAAAACCCAAAGTTTTTCCCGACGTGATTCCTCTCCAGCCTGCCTTGAATACAGACGTTCATGGCAAATCCCGCCCGACCAAAGCGTACGACAGAACTATAAAGGGGAAGTTCCATTCAAATGGCACCACCCTTTGGGCTGCTTTTGCTGATCCTTGTGTTAGTAAAAGTTTGGTTAGAGACGATTCACGCTTTTCAGCCTCAAGCTTTTCAGTCCGTTATAGCGTGATGAATGTGCTATCTCCATTACGAACGCTAGTTTTACCAGAAAGAGCGCTCCCGTCTCATACTTGATTCTGAGCACGCGCGTTTTTTTTCCCCTTGGAAAAGCATGCACACAAGCGGTTTTCGCGATGGGAAAAAGACCGCCGGGAATCACGACGGGAAAAAAGAGAGCCGGTTCTAATTTTTTTGCGGGCAGTTTTCTCGCCGGGAATACTGCTATGGAGCATACACACGCCGGTTTTACCGACAAAAAGCAGGCATGGCAGTTTTCCCGTCGGGAAAACCAGTCGTGTGTACGAGGCATCAGGTTTCTAGATTTGCTTGGATGATTGCATAGAATCGAAATGTAGAATTAGAAGATAACATAAGCCTGTGCAGGACTAAGATATCTGCATCTGTACTTATGGAATTCTAAAGGTATAGACCATTGTTGGCAATTAAGGGACTTCATGTCTCCAAAGAAGTCTGAAGTGCAACATTGTATAGCAGTTACACTTAGGCCAGCCATACACAGTCCAAATCTGGAGATCCCAATCATTAATGGGCAGACAGAATGTACAAAGTTGATCAATCCATCAACTTTGGTACAACCAGCCTGCCTGATTCACTTCCGATTATTGCAAGCGGCTGCTATAGCAGGTTAAAGATAAGGGAATCCATTGGAGCCCCTCAGGTCACCAGAACTAGTGTCCCCATTGGAAGATTTCCCCTCTGTTACGTTTCTGGGGACAACCCAAAATCTGTGGTTTTCTTTTACTTTCACTTTCAATGATAATAGTAAACATGACAAATCTCCCGAACGGGGACACAGACAACAATAATAAACTAGTAGATGTTCTAATCCATCTTCACTCTATCCAAAAGTTTTGCTTTTAGTTATACTTGATCTCTGCATACACATACCTCCAAACTTTTTGCGATAGGGACAAGGGACACCTAGTAGCAGAAGTATGTAGACCTAGGATACACCCCCTGCCATGCCCCCTTAAAGGAAAATTATACAAAAAAAATTATTAGTTAAACCCACAAGTGTTTTTTTTTAAACACTACTATTCCTTTATACTGACCTTTGAAATTTACCAATGCAGAAATGTAGTAACTGGATGCAAGGTTTAGCACTGTGAAACACATTTTAGTGCATTTTATATACAACTATATAGATCAGACCACAATGAGGGACAAATGAGGAGGAAACAGAGACAGTACCTCGAAATCAGGGACAGTTGGGAGCTATGCAAGCAGAAAGGCTTCTTCACATTAAGAGCTGTGAAAATGTGGAATAGACTCCCTCAAGAACCAGTTATGACCAGCTCAGTAGATTGTTTTAAAGTGGTTTTAAACCCTCCTGAAAAAAAAAAACACCCTGCAAGATAAAGACATAATGAGCTAGTATGCATAGGATACTAGCTCATTATAAATTACTTACCCGGGAACCAAGCCCCCGCAGCCGTCCTCGTCTCCCCTCTGGCCAGCGACATCTGGGTATCGTGGCTCCGGCGCTGTGATTGGCCGGAGCCGCGATGACGTCACAACCACTTTAAAAAAGAGCTGAATGCATTCATAAATGCACAAAATATAACCGGATATTAAAATTTATAGGTAATAATGCCAGGGAGTGTATAGCAAGGAAATGGTTGAGGAAACTGGAAAGATGGCACTGGAGCGGTAGGGTTACCCTGCTGGCATTGTTATCTTAAGGTATTGATGTTGGTGTAAATGATCTGGTTCCTGGCCAGGCCGGCTTCTACACCCTAGAGCAGGGGTGTCAAACTCAATTTCATTGAGGGCCGCATCAGCATTATGATTGTCCTCAAAAGGGCCTGTTGTATCTGTAAGATTAGATGTCCAGTGCATCCTCTCCCCTTACATTAGATGTCAAGAGCCACCCCACCATCAGAAGTTGAGTCGCCTACTCTCCCTTACATCACAGTGCACCCCCCTTTCCTTATGTTGCTGCTGAGAAGAAGCTGGATGCATTGCTTGAAAGCAGAAAGTAGGGGTCTGGAGGAGGACCAGAGGAAGGCTGGAGCTCTCCTGCAGCTGCAGGAGAGGTGCGAGGACCATATGAAATGGCCTGGAGGGCCGGATTCAGCCCGAGGGCCTTGTGTTTGACACCTGTGCCCTAGAGGATCTCCACAGTCTCCTTGGCTTGTAGTGTAAAATAACGAGAATTTAAATTGAAGCGCTGCCCCACTGCTAAGAAGTCCAAATACAACTTTATTTCATTAAAAGCCAGAAGTAAAATCCAAAAAGTAGCCAACATGCTTTGGGGAACCAAGAGCACCCCCTGACCACAAGGTGAACCAACCAGAAGTGAACTGGAACTACAATGATATTTTTTCCTGTGTGAATTATAAGCACAGCCCTTTTCAGCAGCTTGTTTGGCAGCCAACTTTGTTCACATCATAGTCAGTCATGCCCCAATTAAACGGGTGCTCTTGGACCCCCGAAACATGTTGGCTACTTTTTGTATTGTACCCATGACTTTTAATGGAATAAAGTTCCAGTTGCTCCTGGGGGAAAGCTTTCCCCTGCTTGAGCAAATTGGATCATGCTTCATGTTTTTTTTTGCCTTCCTCTGAATCAACTGTGGGTATAGTATGATCATGTACAGTCTATGGAGGTTTTTATTTTATTTTTTCTGTTGGTTGAACAAGATGGACTCTTTTCTCAACCTGACTAACTTTGCAACTACTGTACATAACTACACTATGTAACAGTATGACAAATGTCCCTTATGACCTACAGTATAAACACATAGTGATGTTTCTACGGGTACAATGGGGACAAAAACATTTAGTATTTTTGATAGTAGAGGGACAAAAACAGAGTGACAAATATCCTTTTCACTGTTCTGATGGCATGGCATAAAATGACTAGACCCCCTAAATTAAAGAAATTATGAATCGCAGGGCATGACCCAGCAATTCATATGTACACATTGTTGCAAAAGCCACATCAGAAACTGCTTGGTCGTTTAATAAATAGGACCATGGACTCATATTTTCCCCTTAGATAATTTGAAGACCAACTGGTAACTACATTTTCAAGAATGCAGTTTTAATGAGACACCTTAAACTTAGTGTATATATCACACATTTCTCCATTTAAAGTGAACTTGTGCTCTATTTTAAATATTTGGAAATAAGAGTCCTGAAAAAACACCACACAAGTGCTATTACCTTTATTAGCTCTTTCATATGGGTGGCCAGGGGCTTTTACCCTATCCTCCCAGCTGTCCACCTAAATTCTAACATTACATGTGGACCATGTTATACTTAATAACACGGCCTGCAGAGTTTGACAGATGGCACTGCCTTTTAAACTTGCCCTTTGAGGTCAATGCCTGCCAGCCACTGCCATACCGCTCTCTTAAAATGACCCACTGTGGGTTGCTTTTCAGGGGGCGGTAGGCAGTGCCACTAGTGTGAAAGAGCCCAAAAGGTACACACCACTCAACCACTCACTTAACCACCCACTGAAGTGAAAGAACACAGAAAATCAAAAACAAAAAGAGTGTCTCGCCTTTCCACTTTCTCTTGAAAACAAAAAAAAAAAAGCATTTTGGCTGGATTGGACTTTAAATGTAATTTACTTTTTTTTTTCTTCATGGGTTCATGTCCTGGATTTCTTTTTATTACCATATTTTCTTCAGCTCTTTCTGGAATTTGTCCAGCTCAGTAATGGTCTTTTTTTGAACTGTTGCCAATAATATCATCCCATATTCTGAGAAAGGATTTTTAAAAGGCACAATTATAGAATTTTTGATCACCTCTATATCCCTTATTATGTGCAATAAAATTTAAACTCCTTGCAGTCTGTAACTCCCTGTCAGCAGGGTTCATTTTAAAACCTTACATATTAATTTGTATTCTACAAAAGCATACACTTACACTCATTAATGGTCAATTTATAAACTCAGATTCCCATTAGATGAACAGATATCTATGGAGAGTGGTATGTTTGTGAGGAGTGTGTGTGTGTGTGGGGGGGGGGGGGATACCACCCATGTTGCTCTGCCCCCACACAGTTATTTACTCTCTCCTTCTCCATTTTGTGACCTACCATAAGGAACACAAAGCTGAACAAGACGAAAATAGTGGATGATCCCTTGAATGGCACAGCATTGCTGAATAAGACCCTTTTTAGGTACAAAGGTATCACAAAAGAGTGAAACACATAAACCAATTATGAGATAAGTGGCCTCAAGAATGTGAGTGTGTTGGAGGGGTGAATTGTGGGTGTACTTATATGTGTTATAATAGCCAAAGACCATCATACCCAAATCAACAGCATGGCACCCACATAATGGGACAGTAAGCAGCTAAATTAATTATTTCCAGTACAGTTAATTGAATAAAAGACAACCACAAATATTTCTTTGGATTAATAAAATAATTTTATTTATTTTATTGGCCGCGGCTTATTTATTGGTTTACCAATTAATCTTATTAAACCAATCCATAAATAATTTCTTATCAGAATTCACCAATAACTTTTTTATCATAAATACTAATATAAACTGAACAACTCAGCCATTATAGCTCAAGTTGTATAACAAGCATCACTTTAATCATAAATTGTCCCCCTCTTCATTAGAAAAGGTGACCCGAACCACATAAATATTTAGCCGCGACAGTCCAGGGAGGGTGGGAGGGGAGCTCCGCCGCTGATGACCTCCTGAGGTGACTGGCAGTTTGCCTCAAGCGGAACCTCCCTTATATAGGGGTCCCCTCAGGCTTCTAGAAACTTCCTTGACTGGTTTCAAGGGTCCCCCTCCCCACTGTTTCAATGCACTCTGACCTACTTTTCAGGGAGCCCTGACCTACTTTCCAGGGGGAGCCTTGAAACTTCTTTAGCTGCCACTGTCCCATTAGAAAAGGGGCCCGGGGGAACTTGAAACCCCCTATCCCTTTTCCCTCACATGGGACAGTAAGCAGCTAAATTCATTATTTCCAGTACAGTTAATTGAATAAAAGACAACGACAAATATTTCTTTGGATTAATAAAATAATTTTATTTATTTTATTGGCCGCGGCTTATTTATTGGTTTACCAATTAATCTTATTAAACCAATCCATAAATAATTTCTTATCAGAATTCACCAATAACTTTTTTATCATAAATACTAATATAAACTGAACAACTTAGCCATTATAGCTCAAGTTGTATAACAAGCATCACTTTAATCATAAATTGTCCCCAAAAAGGCAGGAGCCATAACAAGCCTCCTGCCTACCTACCCCAAACTGCGGCAGTTTCAATTACTGTCTGGAAATTTAACCACTTCCCGCCCAGTCAATAGCAAATTGACGTCCGGGAAGTGGTTGCAATATCGATACTGGACGTCATATGACGTCCTGCAGGATATTGCCTTGCGCGCGCCCGCGGGGGCGCGCAGCGCGGTGATCGGGGACGGCATGTGTCCCTCGGACACAGCGCTTCCCCGATCACGGTAAACAGCCAATTTCATTGGCTGTTTACCATGTGATCGGCTGTGTCAAAGTCACAGCCGATCACCTGTCAAAACAAACTCGGCGGCGCGCTCCGTGCGCGCCGCCACAGGCTTGCAGAGCGGGGATCGGGGAAGGCGAGTGTCCCTTGGACACAGCGCGTCCCCGATCAGAGTAAACAGCCAATGAATTGGCTGTTTACCACGTGACCGGCTGTGTCCAATCACAGCCGGTCACAAATGTAAACAAACTCCACAGGAGTTACTACCTGATCCCTGCTCTCTCCTCACACACCGATCTGTGAGGAGAGAGAAGAGATCAGTAAGTTAGCTCAATGTAGTTTGTCTACATAAGTTTACAGTGCACAACACGCCCCCCCCCATAAAGAGGACCTGTCACACAGCCCAGCACATCAATCAGCCCAGCCAATCAGCCCATCTGTCAATCAGCCCATCTGTCAATCAGCCCATCTGTCAATCAATCAGCCCATCTGTCAATCAATCAGCCCATCTGTCAATCAATCACCCCACCTGTCAATCAATCACCCCATCTGTCAATCAATCAACCCATCTGTCAATCAATCAATCAGCCCATCTGTCAATCAATCAGCCCATCTGTCAATCATCTGTCACAGGCCCACCTCCATTGGTACCGCCATTGGCACCGCCACACAGGCTACCAGTACCGCCATCGGTACCAGTACCACCACCAGTACCGCCACCAGGCCCAGCATCTATACTGCCACACAGGCCCGCTACCAGTATCACCACTAGTGTCGCCATCTGTACCACCACCAGTACCACCACCCGTACCACCGTCGGTAGTGCCACCACCACCTGTACCACCTGTACCACCACCTGTACCGCCATCGGTACCATCACCACCCATACCACCACCACCTGTACCGCCATCGGTACCACCACCACCTGTACCGCCATCGGTACCACCACCACCCATACCGCCATCGCTACCACCACCACCCGTACCGCCACCTGTACCGCCATCGGTACCGCCGCCACCACCACCACCCATACCGCCATCGGTACCACCACCACCTGTACCGCCATTGGTACCACCACCACCCATACCGCCATCGGTACCACCACACAGGCCCACCACTAATACCTCCATCGGTACTACCACACAGACCGCCACCACTACCACCAGCAGTACCATTACACAGGCCCACCAATAAGCACTGCCATAATGTCCCAAAGGGTTTACACACCTGAGGAGGCATATGCCATTCTTGCCATGTCGGATGATGAGAGCAGCGGGGAGCTCCCATTATCCGATTCTGGTTCGGAATACGAGCCAGTGGAGGATAGTGGCTCAGAGTCCGAGTCCCCGGAGGAAACCGTCCCTCCCAAAAGAATGCGATCGGCACCAAGATCAGCACCAAGATCAGGAGAACTGCCCACCACCAGCAGCGCCATACCCCAGGAAGAGGAGACCAGTACAAGCAATGGAAATGCACGCCCAACCCGAAGAATCCAGCCCCAATCCTACCTTCCCGATGCCCTGGCAAACCCCTTATGGTTGCCTGCCAACTCAGGATCCGCTATCATCCCCCCTTTCACCGCACAGCCAGGTGTGCAGCCCGACACTACAAATTTTTCTAAATTTGATTATTTTTGTTTATTTTTCCCACAAGATTTGCTGCAGAATATAGTGGATCAAACGAATCTGTATGCATCCCAATTTATTGCTGCCAACCCCGATTCTTCCTACGCCCGCATGTTCCAGTGGCGGCGTCTAACATTGGAGGAATTTAAATTATTTTTGGGCCTTATGTTCAATATGGGGCTTACAAAAAAGAACGAAGTCCATTCATATTGGTCCAAACGCCCCATCCAACACATGCCCATATATTCCGCTGTCATGTCCAGGAAAAGATACAACATGATTATGCGCTTTCTCCACTTCAATGACAATTCACAGTGCCCTCCCCGAGATCATCCCAACTACGACAAATTGTACAAGATACGCCCCCTAATCAATGCCTTTTCCCAGCGATTTGAAGAAGTTTTCATCCCAGACCAAAAAATTTGTGTGGACGAGTCCCTCGTACATTTCACCGGCCGACTGCAGTTCAAGCAGTACATACCAAGCAAGAGAGCCAGGTATGGGTTAAAATTAAATAAATTATGTGATCGAGCCACTGGATACGTCTGCAAATTCAGGATCTACGAAGGCAAAGACTCCCAGCTCCAGCCCCGTGATTGCCCCACATATATTGGAACCAGTGGGAAAATTGTCTGGGAGTTGGCATACCCCCTGTTCGGAAAAGGTTACCATTTATATGTTGATAATTATTATACCAGCCTGCCCCTTTTTCGCCACCTTTACAGTAAACAAACCCCGGCCTGCGGTACCTTAAAAAAAAAACGGAAGGGATTCCCACAAAATTTATTGACAAAAAAATTGCGACCTGGAGAATCGGCATCCATGAAGAACGAGGAGGTGTTGGCCATGAAGTGGAGGGACAAGAAAGATGTCCACATCCTCTCTACGATCCACAATGACACCATGGTGGAGATCCCAAGAAGACGCGGCTCCATTGTAAAGCCTGAATGTGTCCACGACTACAATTTGTACATGGGGGGGGTGGATTTAAACGACCAGATGCTACAGCCCTACTTATCAACCAGAAAGTCCCATTATTGGCACAAAAAAGTTGCGTTTCACCTGTTTCACATGGCCCTTTTTAATTCGTTTGTCTGCTACCAAAAAGCAACTCAAAATCACCGACTCCACTACCTCCAATATATCGAAGATATCATCGATAGGATAGGATAGGACACCTCTGCCTGCTACCTGGACCTGTGCTTTGGCTGTGCTCTGGCTGTGCTGACAGTATCTCTGCCTGTGCGAACTATGGACAGTATTCCTGCCTGCTGCCTGGATGATTGCTTTTGCTGTCGCTGACCTCATCCCTGCCTGCTGCCTGGACCGATGCTCTCCTCTGTGGACCACTGCACTTCTAAAACCACAGGTAATCTTTTGTTATTTGGTATGTACCTGCTATGTGTTAGATATATGAAGGGCCTTCAAAAATGTGATCGGTAGTCAGAAAATGATATGTGCAATTAACGCTGCTAGAATGCCTGGAGGTGCTACTTGGATGTTGGGCCTCTGTATGTGGCCAGGCTGTGTAAAAGTCTCAAACATGTGGTATCGCCATACTCAGGAGGAGTAGCAGAATGCATTTTGGGGTGTAATTTTTGCTATGTACATATTATGTGTTAGAAATATCTTATAAATTGACAACTTTGTGTAAAAAAAATGCATTTTAATTTTTTCTCCACATTTTCCAAAACCTTCTGGAAAAAAATGAACCGTTCAAAAGACTCATAATGCCTCATAGATTATACGTTGGGGTGTGTGCTTTCAAAAATGGGGTCATTTTGTGGAAAATTCTATTGTCCTGGTGCTCCAGGGCCTTCAAAATTGTAATAGGTGGTTGAGAAAGGATATGTGCGATTTATGCTTGTAGAACGCCTGAAAGTGCTACTTCAATGTTGGGCCTCTGTATATGGCCAGGCTGTGTAAAAGTCTCACACATGTGGTATCGCTATGCTCAGGAGGAGTAGAAGAATGCATTTTGGGGTGTTATTTTTGCTATGTATATGCTATGCGTTAGAAATATCTTATAAATGGACAACTTTGTGTAAAAAAAATGCATTTTCATTTTTTCTCCACATTTTCCAAAACCTTCTGGAAAAAAATGAACCGTTCAAAAGACTCATAATGCTTCATAGATTATACGTTGGGGTGTGTGCTTTCCAAAATTGGGTCATTTTGTGGAAAATTCTATTGTCCTGGTGCTCCAGGGCCTTCAAAATTGTAATAGGTGGTTGAAAAAGGATATGTGCGATTTATGCTTGTAGAACGCCTGAAAGTGCTACTTCAATGTTGGGCCTCTGTATATGGCCAGGCTGTGTAAAAGTCTCACACATGTGGTATCGCTATACTCAGGAGGAGTAGCAGAATGCATTTTGGGGTGTCATTTTTGCTATGTATATGCTATGCGTTAGAAATATCTTATAAATGGACAACTTTGTGTAAAAAAAATGCATTTTCATTTTTTCTCCACATTTTCCAAAACCTTCTGGAAAAAAATGAACCGTTCAAAAGACTCATAATGCTTCATAGATTATACGTTGGGGTGTGTGCTTTCCAAAATGGGGTCATTTTGTGGAAAATTCCATTGTCCTGGTGCTCCAGGGCCTTCAAAAGTGTAATAGGTGGTTGAGAAAGGATATGTGCGATTTATGCTTGTAGAACGCCTGAAAGTGCTACTTCAATGTTGGGCCTCTGTATATGGCCAGGCTGTGTAAAAGTCTCACACATGTGGTATCGCTATACTCAGGAGGAGTAGCAGAATGCATTTTGGGGTGTCATTTTTGCTATGTATATGCTATGCGTTAGAAATATCTTAGAAATGGACAACTTTGTGTAAAAAAAATGCATTTTCATTTTTTCTCCACATTTTCCAAAACCTTCTGGAAAAAAATGAACCGTTCAAAAGACTCATAATGCTTCATAGATTATACGTTGGGGTGTGTGCTTTCCAAAATGGGGTCATTTTGTGGAAAATTCCATTGTCCTGGTGCTCCAGGGCCTTCAAAAGTGTAATAGGTGATTGAGAAAGGATATGTGCGATTTATGCTTGTAGAACGCCTGAAAGTGCTACTTCAATGTTGGGCCTCTGTATATGGCCAGGCTGTGTAAAAGTCTCACACATGTGGTATCGCTACACTCAGGAGGAGTAGCAGAATGTATTTTGGGGTGTAGTTGCAATTATGCATATGCTGTGTGAGAGAAAAAAACTGTTAATATGACCAGTTTGTGTAGAAAAAAAAAAAAAAATATTTTTCCCAAGAATTGTGGGAAAAAAATACAACTTCAAAAAACTCACCACGCCTCTTAGTAAATACCTTGGACTGTCTACTTTCCAAAAAGGGGTAATTTTGGGGTATTTGTTCTTTCCTCGCTTGTTAGTGTCTCAAGAAATGAGATATCCCTTCAGTACATCAGGCGTGATCAGATGTGATAAATTTTCAGTGATTGCCACCATAGTTTGTAGACTCTATAACTTTCACAAAGACCAAATAATATACACTAATTTGGGTTCATTTTACCAAAGATATGTAGCAGTATACATTTTGGCACAAATTTATGAAGAAAAATTACTTATTTGCAAAATTTTACAATAGAAACTTAAAAAAAGTGTTTTTTTTTTAAAAAAATTGCTGTTTTTTTGCTTATATCGCAAAAAATAAAAAACCCAGTGGCGATTAAATACCACCAAAAGAAAGCTCTATTTGTGAGAAGAAAATGATAAAAATTTTGTTTGGATACAGTGTAGCATGACTAAGTAATTGTCATTCAAAGTGTGAGAGTACTGAAAGCTGAAAATTGGTCTGGGCGGGAAGGTGCATAAGTGCATGGTATTGAAGTGGTTAAATTCAAGATGTCCAGGCCTACATCCGAAAGATGAATTCCATCCTTCCGATATAGTCCTGGAATTCCTCCTTCCAAATCTACATGTCTAAATGATAAGCCATATCCTAATGTCATGAACTTTTCTATCCTTCTATTGATTCTCTTCCTGACTTTGTCAAAAACTGAAAACCCATCAACTCGTTACCAGAGTAGAGGCGAGGAACGATTTCTGAGAAAACAATGACGGTCTTAGGAGAAGCAGATTTTAATTCTTTGATGGCCGATCGGATTTTAATTAATAGATTTAAGGTTTTTAATTTGCCAATATCATTACCTCCTAGGTGAATAATTAGAACATCTGGTAAAGGCCATCCATAAGCCAACTTTCCCAATACAGACATCAATTCCTCCCAAATCATCCCTCTTTTACCAAACCAAAAAATGTTAAACAATTTCGGATCCAAATCCAAGTTTGCTCCATAAATTCTGTTCAATGCTCTCCTATTTGCCCAGAACACAAATGAGTGTCCGACGATCCAGATAACTTTTGGAGTATCTGAAATTCAAAACTACACATTAGGTCTCACATAAGAAACATAGGCATTCGATTTCCATCGTCCAATATTTTTTATCTTATTTTTATTCAAACCAAGTCTGGCTGCCTCTGATGCAGCACCAATTCTAAATGAATGGCAAGACAATTTTAATTTGTCCAATTTAAGAGCATGCAGACATTTTCTCAGCACTCTACTGAATTGAAATCTAGTCAATGGAACACTATTCTCATGAACAAATAATAATACATGACCAAATGGACGAGAACACATATAATCATTTAAAAGTTGAACCAGGCAAATTGTAGAATTATTACAGCGATATAGAGTTATCCATGCACCTTTGCCCAATTGATCAGTTTTTGATCTTAATAGCAAAATGCGTACGCAATTTTCGCTAATTTTAACCACTTAACGACCGCTCACTGTATATATACGTCGGCACAATGGCACCGACAGGCACAATCACGTAGAGTGTACGTGATTGCCTTTGTACCGTTGGGGAGTCCAATCGGACCCCCCTTCTGTACAGTGAGCGGTCGGAATTCGTTGGGGAGCGATCCGACATGAGGGGACGGCCGTTCGATTCCGGCCACCCCTCCGCCATCGCTCCCGGCGAATGGAAATGCCCCCTCTGTCTGTGTAATGTACACACAGGCAGAGGAAGCAGGAGGAAGTGATGTCATCTCTTGTGCGGCGCTCACATATACCGAGCGCCGTACAAGAGAAGACATCAAGGTTAGTGCACAAACACTACACTAACACCAGCACACATAGGCACATAAATCGCCCCCCAGGCCCCCCCAGATCACCCCCAGCCCCCAGTCACAGTGTCACTGATTGCAGTGACCATTTATTTACTGATCACTGCAATCAGTGACATTTGTGACTGTAAAAGTGTCACTACAGTTTAGTTTTAGGTCCAGTGTAGCCCCCTAACCCCCCCCAATAAAGGTTTAACCCCTTGATCACCCCCCAGATAACCCTTTCACCCCCTAGCACCGCCGTCGCTAAGCGATCATTTTTCTGATCGCTGTCTTAGCGTCGGTGATGCAGATCGGTAGCCAGTAATTTTTTTAGGTTCGCCGCAGGTTTTTATAGCGTCGGGTACCCCCATAAATTATCTAATAAAGGTTTAACCCCCTTGATTGCCCCCCAGGTAACCCTTTCACCCCCTATCACCACTGTCGCTAAGCGATCATTTTTCTGATCGCTGTCTTAGCGTCGGTGATGCAGATCGGTAGCCAGTATTTTTTTTTTTAGGTTCGCTGCAGGTTTTTATAGCGTCGGGTACCCCCATAAATTATCTAATAAAGGTTTAACCCCCTTGATCGCCCCCAGGTAACCCTTTCACCCCTATCACCACTGTCGCTAAGCGATCATTTTTCTGATCGCTGTCTTAGCGTCGGTGATGCAGATCGGTAGCCAGTAATTTTTTTTAGGTTCGCCGCAGGTTTTTATAGCGTCAGGTACCCCCATAAATTATCTAATAAAGGTTTAACCCCCTTGATCGCCCCCAGGTAACCCTTTCACCCCCTATCACCACTGTCGCTAAGCGATCATTTTTCTGATCGCTGTCTTAGTGTCGGTGATGCAGATCGGTAGCCAGTATTTTTTTTTTAGGTTCGCCGCAGGTTTTTATAGCGTCAGGTACCCCCATAAATTACCTAATAAAGGTTTAACCTCCTTGATCGCCCCCCAGGTAACCCTTTCACCCCCTATCACCACTGTCGCTAAGCGATCATTTTTCTGATCGCTGTCTTAGCGTCGGTGATGCAGATCGGTAGCCAGTAATTTTTTTTAGGTTCGCCGCAGGTTTTTATAGCGTCAGGTACCCCCATAAATTATCTAATAAAGGTTTAACCCCCTTGATCGCCCCCCAGGTAACCCTTTCACCCCTATCACCACTGTCGCTAAGCGATCATTTTTCTGATCGCTGTCTTAGCGTCGGTGATGCAGATCGGTAGCCAGTGATTTTTTTTAGGTTCGCCGCAGGTTTTTATAGCGTCAGGTACCCCCATATATTATCTAATAAAGGTTTTAACCCCCTGATTGCCCCTAGTTAACCCTTTCACCAGTGATCATCATATAAGTGTTACGGGTGACGCTGGTTAGTTAGTTTGCTTTTTATAGTGTCAGGGCACCCGCCGTATATAACCCAATAAAGGTTTAACCCCCTGATCGCCCGGCGGGTGATATCAATTAGGTTTTAGCGTCAGAGAGGGTCTGCGTCACACCCCAGGCAGCGTCAGGTTAGTGCCAGTAACGCTAACACCCACGCGTGAAGCATACACCTCCCTTAGTGGTATAGTATCTGAACAGATCAATATCTGATCTGATCAGATCTATACTAGCGTCCCCAGCAGTTTAGGGTTCCCAAAAACGCAGTGTTAGCGGGATCAGCCCAGATACCTGCTAGCACCTGCGTTTTGCACCTCCGTCCAGCCCAGGCCACCCAAGTGCAGTATCGATCGATCACTGTCACTTGCAAAACACAACACACATAACTGCAGCGTTCGCAGAGACAGGCCTGATCCCTGCGACTCCAATGCTGTAGGAGGTGATTTCACCACCACAGTTAAAAAAAAAAAGCAAATATGCCGAAGTATTGGGGCAGCAGGGGCGGAGGAGCGATTTTGCTCCTAATGCCGCGTACATACGGTCGAAATTCCGACGGAGGCTTGCCCGTGGAAAAGTCCGACCATGTGTGTGCGGCATAACTTTTTTGCGGGAGGATGCCCCCATGCTTCGGCATATATAAATGGTGCATGTATGCCCATCATTAGAAGTGGGTGGATGAAGGGCGGTATTCTAATGGTGGGCATACCCACCAATCAATCTCTTTTTTCATTCAGCCAACTGTCTGCATGAAAAAAAAGATTACAATACATGTCCAACAAGGACCAGCAACGTACTGGTATGTTGCTGGACTTTGAATGGTTATACCAGATTGATGCCTGCGGGTTTAGGTATCATCTTGGTATCATTCTTTTCAGCCAGCGGCCGGCTTTCATGTAAAAGCAATCCTAGTGGCTAATTAGCCTCTGGACTGCTTTTACAAGCAGTGGGAGGGAATGTCCCCCCCCCGGATATAAAAAGCGCCATTGGGAAATTGGGAAAGCATTTTATCACACCGATCTTGGTGTGGTCAGATGCTTTCAGGGCAGAGGAAAGATCTAGGGTCTAGACCCCAGTTTCTTCAAAAAAAGAGTACCTGTCACTACCTATTGCTATCATAGGGGATATTTACATTCCCTGAGATAAAAATAAAAATGATTAAAAAAAATATGGAAGGAACAATTTAAAAATAAAATAAAAAAGCAAAATTAATAATGAAAAAAAAAAGCACCCCTGTCCTGCCCTGCTCTTGCCCAACGGCGAACGCAAGCATCGGTCTGGCGTCATATGAAAACAGCAATTGCACCATGCATGTGAGGTATCACCGCGAAGGTCAGATCGAGGGCAGTAATTTTAGCAGTAGACCTCCTCTGTAAATCTAACGGGGTAACCTGTAAGGGCTTTTAAAGGCTTTTAAAAATGTATGTAGTTTGTCGCCAATGCGCGTTTGTGCGAAATTTTAAAGCATGTCGTGTTTGGTATCTATGTACTCGGCCTAAGATCATCTTTTTTATTTCATCAAACATTTGGGCAATATAGTGTGTTTTAGTGCATTAAAATTAAAAAAAGTGTATTTTTTCCCCCAAAAATGCGTTTGAAAAATCGCTGCGCAAATATTGTGCAGAAAAAAAAAAATGCAACACCCACCATTTTATTCTGTAGGGCCTTTGCTTTAAAAATATATATAATGTTTGGGGGTTCAACATAATTTTCTTGCAAAAAAAATATGTTTTCATGTAAACAAAAAGTGTCAAAAAGGGCTTTGTCTTCAAGTGGTTAGAAGAGTGGATGTAAGCTTCCTAATGTTGTGTATAAAATGCCAGAACAGTTCAAAACCCCCCCAAATGACCCCATTTTGGAAAGTAGACACCCCAAGCTATATACTGAGAGGCATGTCGAGTCCATGGAATATTTTATATGTTGACACAAGTTGCGGAAAAAAGAAAATGTTTATTTATTTTTTTGCACAAAGTTGTCACTAAATGATATATTGCTCAAACATGCCATGGGCATATGTGGAATTACACCCCAAAATACATTCTGTTGCTTCTCCTGAGTACGGGGATACCACATGTGTGAGACTTTTTGGGAGCCTAGCCGCGTACGGGACCCCAAAAACCAATCACCGCCTTCAGGCTTTCTAAGGGTGTACATTTTTGATTTCACTTCTCACTGCCTATCACAGTTTCGGAGGCCATGGAATGCCCAGATGGCACAAAACCCCCCCAAATGACCCCATTTTGGAAAGTAGACACCCCAAGCTATTTGCTGAGAGGTATTGTGAGTATTTTGCAGATCTCGCTTTTTGTCACAAAGTTTTGAAAATTAAAAAAAAAAAGAAAAATTTTTTTTTTCTTTCTTCATTTTCAAAAACAAATGAGAGCTGTAAAATACTCACCATGCCTCTCAGCAAACAGCTTGGGGTGTCTACTTTCCAAAATGGGGTCATTTGGGGGGGGGGTTTGTGCTATTTTGGCATTTTATGGCCTTCAAAACTGTGATAGGTAGTGAGGAGTCAAATTAAAAATTTGTGCCTAGAAATCCTGAAGGCGGTGCTTGGTTTTCGGGGTCCCGTACGCGGCTAGGCTCCTAAAAAGTCCCACACATGTGGTATCCCCGTACTCAGGAGAAGCAGCAAAATGTATTTTGGGGTGCAATTCCACATATAACCATGGCATGTGTGAGAAATATATCATTTAGTGACAACTTTTTGTAATTTTTTTTTTTTCATTATTCAAACACTTGGGACAAAAAAAAAAAATTCAATGGGCTCAACAGGCCTCTCAGCAATTTCCTTGGGGTGTCTACTTTCTAAAATGGGGTCATTTGGGGGGGGGGGTTTGTGCTATTCTGGCATTTTATGGCCTTCAAAACTGTGATAGGTAGTGAGGAGTGAAATCAAAAATTTGCGCCCTTAGAAATCCTGAAGGCGGTGCTTGGTTTCCGGGGTCCCGTACGTGGCTAGGCTCCTAAAAAGTCCCACACATGTGGTATCCCCGTACTCAGGAGAAGCAGCAGAATGTATTTTGGGGTGAAATTCCACATATAACCATGGCATGTGTGAGCAATATATCATTTAGTGACAACTTTTTGTAATTTTTTATTTTTTTTGTCATTATTCAATCACTTGGGACAAAATTTTTTAAAAAATTCAATGGGCTCAACATGCCTCTCAGCAATTTCCTTGGGGTGTCTACTTTCCAAAATGGGGTCATTTGGGGGGGTTTTGTACTGCCCTGCCATTTTAGCACCTCAAGAAATGAGATAGGCTGTCATAAATTTAAAGCTGTGTAAATTCCAGAAAATGTACCCTAGTTTGTAAACGCTATAACTTTTGCGCAAACCAATAAATATACGCTTATTGACATTTTTTTACTAAAGACATGTGGCTGAATACATTTTGGCCTAAATGTATGACTAAAATTGAGTTTATTCTATTTTTCTTATGACAAAAAGTAGAAAATATCATTTTTTTTCAAAATTTTCGGTCTTTTTCCGTTTATATCGCAAAAAATAAAAATCGCAGAGGCAATCAAATACCATTAAAAAAAAGCTCTATTTGTGGGAAGAAAAGGACGCAAATTTTGTTTGGGTACAACATTGCATGTCCGCACAATTTACAGTTAAAGCAGCGCAGTGCAAAATTCTGAAATCACCTCTGGTCCTTTAGCTACCAAATGGTCCGGGGCTTAAGTGGTTAATGGATTCAAAACGAAGGCCATTTAACGCTGACTTGTTGTTAGGTATTACTTCAGAAATTCTCAAGGCTGCGAAAAAACAAATAGAGAAAGCCGCTTTGAATAATTGGGCTTCATATTTAGAAAAACAAATACTATCCGTAATTAAACATAGTTTTTCCAACAGCTCCGACGAAATCAGATGTCTAGAATCCACAGAAAAGTTTGTCTTCTTGTAACCTTTCATTGCCTGACTTAAAGAGAAAAAATTAAAAAGCGAAGGAAAACCGTTAAATTTTAGAAAAAATGAGATTCCACATATCGTTTTATTAATATGTGACCATGAGAATTTCCTCTCCATCAAACTATTAAGAAAAGAAAGAGCCATGTTTTCATTAAAAGATGACCAAGGTATATCTTGTGCACTAAAATAAGATATCCAAGAAAACCAAGCAGAAGAGTATCCTAACCAAGTCTTAGGTGCTAAAGATTGTTTTATATTTTCATAGATTACACTATTTCCCAAAGACTGCGCGGACATACCATACCAATCTTGTCCGCTTCTGGGAGCAGCTTGAAAAATCGTGTCATCTGTAATCGAGAAAGAGCATCTGCTACAACGTTGTCCTTACCTGGGATATATTTTGCTTTTAACCAAATATTTAGCAATAAGCATTGTGACACCAAGTACCGTAATAGATTGTTCACTGTAGGCGATTTAGATGCCAAACAGTTAATTGCGAACATCACTCCCTTAGTATCAGTACTAATAAGCAGGCGATGGTTGCTAAAATATTTTCCCCATATTTCTATAGCTACTATAATAGGGAACAGCTCCAATAAGACACTATTCTTCAGCAAACCAAGCTGTTTCCATCTTACCGGCCATTTCTCAGCACACCAATGATTGTTCCACACTGCAGCAAAACCAACCGATCCTGCAGAATCAGTTGACAAGCAAAAATCTTTATCCGAAACGAATTCATGCTGCAGTATGGTTCGTCCATTAAAGTGTGACAAAAAATTTATCCACACAATCATATCTTCTCTCATGTCAGAAGTTATACGAATATGAGAATACGGGTTTTTAAAACCTGCTATAGCAAAATACAGCCTTCTGGAAAAAATTCTTCCCACTGGTAAAACGCGTGTTGCAAAAGCCAATAACCCTAGTAGCTTCTGCATTTCTTTCAGTAATACCTTCTTCTTATGGATTAAGGCTATGAGAAGTGCAGAAATAACTTCTAATTTCTCCAGTGGGAGCCTAAATTCCATCAAGGCTGTGTCAATTGTAATTCCTAAGAATTCAAGGCAATTGACTGGAAATACTGTCTTTTCTTTTACTAAAGGAATACCAAACCCTTCACAAATTTTAAAAAATAACTTCAGAAGGTTCATACACTCTTCCAACTCATATGCTCCTAAAAATAAGAAATCATCCAGATAATGTAGTATGTATGGGGAGCCTCAAATTTCTTTCACTACCCATTCTACAAAACTAGAAAATGCCTCAAAATACCTACATGAAAGGGAACACCCCATTGGCAAGCATTTATCAAAATAGTATTGTTGATCAAAATAAAAACCTAACGAATTAAAACTGTTCGGGTGAATAGGCAACAATCTAAATGCAGATTTTACATCTGTTTTTGCCAATAACGCGTTTGGGCCTAATTTTCTTACCATTAGTATTGCATCTTCAAAAGATGCATATTCAACCGAACAAATTTCATCAGGAATCTGATCATTAAGAGACTTACCATCCGGGAATGATAGATGATGTATCACCCTAAATTTGTTATGTTCTTTTTTAGGCAAAATTCCTAACGGAGAGATTCTAAAATCCACAAATGGTGGACTTTTAAAAGGCCCTGCAATTCTTTGACTTTTAATTTCACTATCTATTTTTTCTCGTACAATATTTTTTAAAGAATCTACTGTATTCATATTTTTAACGATTTTACAACCTTTACCATTAAATGATGGCAACTCGAAACCCTCCATAAAACCTTTATACAGCATGATTGCCGTCTGCTGATCTGGGTACCTGAGTAGCCATGGCAGCATGTTTTGAATACTCACTAGACATGTGCAAAAGGAAAAAAAATTGTTTTGTTTCGTTTCGTTTTAATTCGTTAATTAATAAATTTTGTTTAGTTAGATTCGTTAAATTTGTTAAATTCGTTTTCGGATTTCGTTTTGTTTTCGACCGAATTCGAAAATCGGTCGCATTCGAAAATATTTCTACCAGATTCGAAATTATTTCAACATGATTCGAAATTATTTCAACCGCATTTGAAACTATTTCAACCGGATTCGAAAATATTTTGCGACCCGACTTTGGGTCCACGTATCTCAGGGTCACTTAGTAATAGAAACCCCAAATTTGGAGATGTTATAGTGATAGTTCTACTGTGTTTGCATACCAAATTTGGGGTTTCTAGCTACAAGTGGCCCCGAGATATGTGGCCCCAAATTCGGGTCGCAAAATGTCATTCTCTGCTGCAGAAATGTGTTTGACATTTTGCGACCTGATTTTGGGTCCACGTATCTCGGGGTCACTTAGTGATAGAAACCCCAAATGTGGTATGCAAACACAGGAGAACTAGCACTACAACATCCTCAAATTTGGGGTTTCTATCGCCAACTAACCCCGAGATACGTGGACCCAAAGTCGGGTCGCAAAATATTTTTGAATCCGGTTGAAATAGTTTCAAATGCGGTTGAAATAGTTTTAAATGTGGTTGAAATAATTTCGAATCATGTTGATACTATTTAAAGCGGATTCGAAAATATTTTGCGACCCGACTTTGAAAAAAAAAATGAAATTGATTCTAACAGTCTGCAGGAGATCTGCAAAAAAAAAAAAGAAGTGAAATGGCTGTTAATAGTCTACAGGAGATCTGCTAAAAAAAGAAATAGATGCTAATAGTCTGCAGGAGACCTGGTGAGAAAACTAAATAGATACTAATAGTCTGCAGGAGATCTGCAAAAAAATAAAATAAATACTAATAGTCTGCAGGAGATCTTATGTAAAAAATAGTAATCTGCAAAAAAAATTAAACATGAAATAGATAGTATCTATATTCTATTCTATTCTATTGTTTTTCTAGTCTATTCTCTATTTCTATTCTAATCTATTCTATCCAAAGTTAAAATGAATTAATTACATTTTTTTAATTCCTACTATTCGAAATTCAAATTTATTCTATTCGAAATTCGAATTTCATAAGATGGTTGCATATTCTTTCTATTTTATTCTATTAAATTATATTTTTTTCTATTCTGTTCTAATCTTTTCTATTTGAATTATAAATTTTGGAAGATGGTTAGTTACTTACTTATATACATCTGTCACATAAAAAAAAAGATGTGAAATGGATGTCGATCGCAAGGCAAGTACATATGCTGTATGTCATTGTCCGAGTGCCACGTGACCGGCCACGAGTGCCACGTGACCGGCCACGAGTGCCACGTGACCTGCCACGTGACCAAGTTGTGGATTGTCCACTTGCCACGTCACCTGCCACAAGTTATGGGGTTCCTAGCACCAAGTGACCCCCAGATATGGGCGATATGTCAAGTGCTTTTCTGCAGCAGAGAATGAAATTTTGCGACCCGACTTTGAGGCCACGTATCTCGGGGCCACTTATAGCTAGAAACCCCAAAATATTTGGTATGCAAACACATTACAACTAGCACTACAATAACCCCCAATTTGGGGTTTCTATCACCAAGTAACCCCGTTGTAATGCTAGTTCTACTGTGTTTGCATACCAAATTTGGGGTTTCTAGCTATAAGTGGCCCCAAGATACGTGGCCCCAAAGTCGGGTCACAAAATGTCATTCTCTGCTGCAGAAAAGTACTTGACATATCGCCCATATCTGGGGGTCACTTGGTGCTAGGAACCCCATAACTTGTGGCAGGTGATGTGGCAAGTAGACAATCCACAACTAGGTCACGCGGCAGGTCACGTGGCACTCGTGGCTGTTCACGTGGCACTCGTGGCCGGTCACGTGGCACTCGTGGCAGGTGTCGTGGCACTCGTGGCAGGTGTTGTGGCAAGTGGACAATGACATACAGCATATGTACTTGCCTTGCGATCGACATCCGTGACAGCCATTTCACATCTTTTTTTTTATGTGACAGATGTATATAAGTAAGTAAATAACCTTCTTCCAAAATTTATAATTCAAATAGAAAAGATTAGAACAGAATAGAAAAAAAAATAATTTAGAAGAATAAAATAGAAAGAATATACAACCATCTTCTGAAATTCGAATTTCGAATAGAATAAATTAGAATTTCGAATAGTATGAATTCAAATTTTTTAATTAATTAATTTTAACTTTGGATAGAAAAGATTATAATAAAATAGAAAATAGACTAGAAAAACAATAACCCCAAATTTGGGGTTTCTATCACAAAATATTTTCGAATCCGGTTGAAATAGTTTCAAATGCAGTTGAAATAATTTCTAATCATGTTGATACAATTTCAAATGGATTCGAAAATATTTTGCGACCCGACTTTGGGTCCATGTATTTTGGGGTTACTTGGTGATAGAAACCCAAAATTTGGAGATGTTGTAGTGCTAGTTCTACTGTGTTTGCATACCAAATTTGGGGTTTCTAGCTACAAGTGGCCCCGAGATATGTGGACCCAAAATCGGGTCTCAAAAAGGCATTCTCTGCTCCAGTAAAGTGCTTGACATTTTGCGACCCGACTTTGGGTCCACGTATCTCGGGGTCACTTAGTTATAGAAACCCCAAATTTGGTATGCTAACACAGAAGAACTAGCACTATAACATCTCTAAATTTGGGGTTTCTATCACCAAGTAACCCCGAGATACGTGGACCCAAAGTCGGGTCAAAAATATTTTCGAATCCGGTTGAAATAGTTTCAAATGCGGTTGAAACAGTTTCAAATGCGGTCGAAATAATTTCAAATCATGTTGATACTATTTAAAATATATTCGAAAATATTTTGCGACCCGACTTTGAAAAAAAAAAATGAAATTGATTCTAACAGTCTGCAGGAGATCTGCAAAAAAAAAAAGAAGTGAAATGGCTGTTAATAGTCTACAGGAGATCTGCTAAAAAAAGAAATAGATGCTAATAGTCTGCAGGAGATCTGGTGAGAAAACGAAATAGATACGAATAGTCTGCAGGAGATCTGCAAAAAAAAAATGAAATAGATGCTAATAGTCTGCAGGAGATCTTATGGAAACAAATAGTAATCTGCAAAAAAATTTAACATGAAATAGATAGTATCTATATTCTATTCTGTTCTATTGTTTTTCTAGTCTATTCTCTATTTCTATTCTAATCGTTTCTATCCAAAGTTAAAATTAATTAATTCAAATTTTTTAATTCCTACTATTCGAAATTCGAATTTATTCTATTCGAAATTCGAATTTCAGAAGATGGTTGTATATTCTTTCTATTTTATTCTATTAAATTATATTTTTTTTCTATTCTGTTCTAATCTTTTCTATTTGAATTATACATTTTGGAATATGGTTAGTTACTTACTTATATACATCTGTCACATAAAAAAAAAGATGTGAAATGGCTGTCATGGATGTCGATCGCAAGGCAAGTACATATGCTGTATGTCATTGACCGAGTGCCACGTGACCTGCCACGAGTGCCACGTGACCGGCCACGAGTGCCAAGTGACCTGCCACGTGACCAAGTTGTGGATTGTCCACTTGCCACGTCACCTGCCACAAGTTATGGGGTTCCTAGCACCAAGTGACCCCCAGATATGGGCGATATGTCAAGTACTTTTCTGCAGCAGAGAATGAAATTTTGCGACCCGACTTTGGGGCCTCGTATCTCGGGGCCACTTATAGCTAGAAACCCCCAAATATTTGGTATGCAAACACATTACAACTAGCACTACAATAACCCCAAACTGTGTTTGCATACCAAATTTGGGGTTTCTAGCTATAAGTGGCCCCAAGATACGTGGCCCCAAAGTCGGGTCACAAAATGTCATTCTCTGCTGCAGAAAAGTACTTGACATATCGCCCATATCTGGGGGTCACTTGGTGCTAGGAACCCCATAACTTGTGGCAGGTGATGTGGCAAGTAGACAATCCACAACTAGGTCACGTGGCAGGTCACGTGGCACTCGTGGCTGTTCACGTGGCACTCGTGGCCGGTCACGTGGCACTCGTGGCAGGTGTCGTGGCACTCGTGGCAGGTGTTGTGGCAAGTGGACAATGACATGCAGCATATGTACTTGCCTTGCGATCAACATCCATGACAGCCATTTCACATCTTTTTTTTTATGTGACAGATGTATATAAGTAAGTAAATAACCTTCTTCCAAAATTTATAATTCAAATAGAAAAGATTAGAACAGAATAGAAAAAAAAATAATTTAGAAGAATAAAATAGATAGAATATACAACCATCTTCTGAAATTCGAATTTCGAATAGAATAAATTAGAATTTCGAATAGTATGAATTCAAATTTTTTAATTAATTAATTTTAACTTTGGATAGAAAAGATTATAATAAAATAGAAAATAGACTAGAAAAACAATAACCCCAAATTTGGGGTTTCTATCACAAAATATTTTCGAATCCGGTTGAAATAGTTTCAAATGCAGTTGAAATAATTTCTAATCATGTTGATACAATTTCAAATGGATTCGAAAATATTTTGCGACCCGACTTTGGGTCCATGTATTTTGGGGTTACTTGGTGATAGAAACCCAAAATTTGGAGATGTTGTAGTGCTAGTTCTACTGTGTTTGCATACCAAATTTGGGGTTTCTAGCTACAAGTGGCCCCGAGATATGTGGACCCAAAATCGGGTCTCAAAAAGGCATTCTCTGCTCCAGTAAAGTGCTTGACATTTTGCGACCCGACTTTGGGTCCACGTATCTCGGGGTCACTTAGTTATAGAAACCCCAAATTTGGTATGCTAACACAGAAGAACTAGCACTATAACATCTCTAAATTTGGGGTTTCTATCACCAAGTAACCCCGAGATACGTGGACCCAAAGTCGGGTCAAAAATATTTTCGAATCCGGTTGAAATAGTTTCAAATGCGGTTGAAACAGTTTCAAATGCGGTCGAAATAATTTCAAATCATGTTGATACTATTTAAAATATATTCGAAAATATTTTGCGACCCGACTTTGAAAAAAAAAAATGAAATTGATTCTAACAGTCTGCAGGAGATCTGCAAAAAAAAAAAGAAGTGAAATGGCTGTTAATAGTCTACAGGAGATCTGCTAAAAAAAGAAATAGATGCTAATAGTCTGCAGGAGATCTGGTGAGAAAACGAAATAGATACGAATAGTCTGCAGGAGATCTGCAAAAAAAAAAATGAAATAGATGCTAATAGTCTGCAGGAGATCTTATGGAAACAAATAGTAATCTGCAAAAAAATTTAACATGAAATAGATAGTATCTATATTCTATTCTGTTCTATTGTTTTTCTAGTCTATTCTCTATTTCTATTCTAATCGTTTCTATCCAAAGTTAAAATTAATTAATTCAAATTTTTTAATTCCTACTATTCGAAATTCGAATTTATTCTATTCGAAATTCGAATTTCAGAAGATGGTTGTATATTCTTTCTATTTTATTCTATTAAATTATATTTTTTTTCTATTCTGTTCTAATCTTTTCTATTTGAATTATACATTTTGGAATATGGTTAGTTACTTACTTATATACATCTGTCACATAAAAAAAAAGATGTGAAATGGCTGTCATGGATGTCGATCGCAAGGCAAGTACATATGCTGTATGTCATTGACCGAGTGCCACGTGACCTGCCACGAGTGCCACGTGACCGGCCACGAGTGCCAAGTGACCTGCCACGTGACCAAGTTGTGGATTGTCCACTTGCCACGTCACCTGCCACAAGTTATGGGGTTCCTAGCACCAAGTGACCCCCAGATATGGGCGATATGTCAAGTACTTTTCTGCAGCAGAGAATGAAATTTTGCGACCCGACTTTGGGGCCTCGTATCTCGGGGCCACTTATAGCTAGAAACCCCCAAATATTTGGTATGCAAACACATTACAACTAGCACTACAATAACCCCAAACTGTGTTTGCATACCAAATTTGGGGTTTCTAGCTATAAGTGGCCCCAAGATACGTGGCCCCAAAGTCGGGTCACAAAATGTCATTCTCTGCTGCAGAAAAGTACTTGACATATCGCCCATATCTGGGGGTCACTTGGTGCTAGGAACCCCATAACTTGTGGCAGGTGATGTGGCAAGTAGACAATCCACAACTAGGTCACGTGGCAGGTCACGTGGCACTCGTGGCTGTTCACGTGGCACTCGTGGCCGGTCACGTGGCACTCGTGGCAGGTGTCGTGGCACTCGTGGCAGGTGTTGTGGCAAGTGGACAATGACATGCAGCATATGTACTTGCCTTGCGATCAACATCCATGACAGCCATTTCACATCTTTTTTTTTATGTGACAGATGTATATAAGTAAGTAAATAACCTTCTTCCAAAATTTATAATTCAAATAGAAAAGATTAGAACAGAATAGAAAAAAAAATAATTTAGAAGAATAAAATAGATAGAATATACAACCATCTTCTGAAATTCGAATTTCGAATAGAATAAATTAGAATTTCGAATAGTATGAATTCAAATTTTTTAATTAATTAATTTTAACTTTGGATAGAAAAGATTATAATAAAATAGAAAATAGACTAGAAAAACAATAACCCCAAATTTGGGGTTTCTATCACAAAATATTTTCGAATCCGGTTGAAATAGTTTCAAATGCAGTTGAAATAATTTCGAATCATGTTGATACTATTTCAACCGGATTCGAAAATATTTTGTGACCCGACTTTGGGTCCATGTATCTCGGGGTTACTTGGTGATAGAAACCCCAAATTTGGAGATGTTGTAGTGCTAGTTCTACTGTGTTTGCATACCAAATATGGGGTTTCTAGCTACAAGTGGCCTTGAGATATGTGGCCCCAAAATCGGGTCGCAAAATGTCATTCTCTGCTGCAGAAAAGTACATATCGCCCATATCTGGGGGTCACTTGGGGTTAGGAACCCCATAACTTGTGGTAGGTGACGTGGCAAGTGGACAAATAACCATCTTCCAAAATGTATAATTCAAATAGAAAAGATTAGAACAGAATAGAAAAAATATATAATTTAATAGAATAAAATAGAAAGAATATACAACCATCTTCTGAAAAATCGAATTTCAAATAGAATAAATTCAAATTTTTTAATTAATTAATTTTACCTTTGGATAGAAAAAAGATTATAATAAAATAGAAAATAGACTAGAAAAACAATAGAACAGAATAGAATATATTATATTTTATTCTATTCTGTTCTATTGTTTTTCTAGTCTATTCTTTTATAATCTATTAAAATCTTTTCTATTAAACTCGAAATCATTATATACTAAATTCGAATTTCAGAAGATGGTTACATATATTTTTTTTCCGACATTCGAATTTCGTATAGAACGAATTTGAATTTGAATAGAAAAGATTAGAATAGAAATAGAGCATAGACTAGAAAAACAATAGAACAAAATAGAATATAGATACTATCTATTTCATTTTAATTTTTTTTGCAGATTACTATTTGTTTCCATAAGATCTCCTGTGGACTATTAGCATCTATTTAATTTTTTTGCAGATCTCCTGCAGACTATTAGTATCTATTTCGTTTTCTCACCAGATCTCCTGCCGACTATTAGCATCTATTTCTTTTGTTAGCAGATCTCCTGTAGACTATTAACAGCCATTTCACGTCTTTTTTTTTTTTTGCAGATCTCCTGCAGACTGTTAGAATCAATTTCATTTTTTTTTTTGCTGATTACTATTTATTTCCATTAGATCTCCTGCAGTATATTTTTTTTTTCAATTTTTTATTTAAAGATAAGACACAGATACAAGCATAAAGACAACTTTGTAGTACATACAGATAGTAGTTAGCATATTAAGTATAACAACCGTAAGTTGGATGTGAGTTATACCGCTCTCTTAAGTCTAATAGAGGGTAAATATAAACATCTGTGCTCATCGCATTTTGTTATTTTTTGATTGGAACAAAACACACAACAAAAAAAAAACAAAACAGAGAAGACAAAAGAAAGAGCAGAGAGAGAGAGAAGAGGGGGTAAAAAGAAAAAGGGAGGGGGTGGGGCAATTTACCCCCCAGGTAGCCCAGATTGGTAATGCTCAACTGGTAATGGTGATCCTAAATGGTGGATCCTGTCATGTATTGGGGGAATTCGTCAGAGAAGCGAAAGAGGTTCCAGTGAATCCATCTGGACTTATGTTCTTCCGACTTATCTCGCAGCGCCGAGGTCAGATCTTCCATCTGCTCAATATCCTTCACTCTTGCAAGCCATTGGGCCACCGTTGGCGCACACTGTTGCTTCCAAAGAGGTGGGATGCTGGCCCGAGCAGCATTAAGAAGATGCTTTAGGAGGGATTTATGGTAACGTTTCCGTGATAGGGGGGTAAGATTAAGGAGAACCGCAGCCGGGTTGTCCTGAAGGGAGATGTCTGTGAGTTCCTGTATAATCTTAAGTACCGGTTGCCAAAAAGTTTGGAGCACAGGGCAGTCCCAAAAAACATGCAATAAGGTACCTGCGTGAAGGCCGCATAGCCAACATCGGTCAGTTTGTAGTGGGAATATCTTAGCCAGCACGGAAGGGGTTCTGTACCAGCGTGTCACTATTTTATAGGCGGTCTCTTGATATTTGCTGCATAGAGAGGATTTCTGTGCAAAAAAGAGTATACGGTCTTTTTGGGGTTCTGTGAAGGTGACTTGTAGGTCTCTCTCCCATTTAGCTAAGAATGGGGGGGTCTTCAATGGCGTGAAGGTCTATCAAGGATTTGTAGGAGGTAGATAAGGACCCCCGGGTCGGTCCCCCCCCAAGCAGAGCTCCTCAAAGGGGTGGAGCTTTCTGACGAAGCAGGCTGGTTTGGGCAGAGAGCCGATAAAGTGAGAAAGTTGGTTGATCCTCCAATGGTCCAATGAAAGAGGGGCCTGGCCTGAGAGAAAGTCATCCGTCGTGATCCAACCGGTGGAACGTAAGAATAAGGAGGCTCTCATGAGTCCCCGTGGGGCTTGCGAAAGGAAGGCCGGGTCGGTAAGGCCAGGTACAAACTCCGGATGACCAACAAGTGGCGTCAGTGGGGATGGAAAATTTTGCAGGGAGGCTAAGTGGAAAAACCTTTTCAGTTCCCTAAGAGTTGGCCCAATCAGAGGGTGAGTATTCAGGTGAGCGGCAGTAGTATTCTCTGCCCAGGGAAGACCCGCCAAGGGGGCCCCGGCCGCCTCTTGCTCCAGCGATACCCAGAGCTTCAAATCACTGTGACGACACCAGTCCACAACCCTAGTCATATGTGCCGCAGTATAGTACAGGGCTGGGTCTGGGAATCCAAGACCGCCTTTGAACTTTGGTCGTAGTAGGAGAGCTCTGCCGAGACGCGGGTGTTTATCACGCCATATGAATCTGATGAATTTGGAACGTACGGCGCGAAAGAATGTCTGAGGTATCTTGACGGGCAGCGCCTGCAATAGATACAGAAGTCTGGGCATTGCATTCATTTTTAATACATTGCAGCGGCCAAACCAGGAAAGGGCCAGAGAGTCCCACCTCCCCAGATCGGCCGAGAGCGTAGATAAAAGGGGCTGGAAGTTGAGGGCAACAATGTCTTGTAGGTTTGCAGAGATTTTTGTTCCTAGGTATTGGATTGAGCGGGCAGCCCATTTGAACGGGAAAAAGGGGCGTAGGTTAGAAATGGTGGAATCCGACAAGGAAACACTTAAGGCCTCTGATTTTTGCAAGTTAACCTTAAACTTAGACAGTGTACCGTAGCGCTTCAGTTCCTGTAACAGGGAGGGTAAAGAGATAAGGGGCTCAGTAATGTAAAATAAAAGGTCGTCAGCATAAGCTGCCACTTTGTGTTGACATTGGCCTGACTGGACACCTCTGATGGATGGATTATCTCTGATATGATGTAGGAAAGGTTCCAGGGAAAGAACGAACAGCAGCGGGGACAGGGGGCAGCCCTGTCTGGTGCCGTTCGAGATAGAGAAAGGGCTGGAATCATAGCCATTCACCCGAACAGTCGCCGTGGGATTATCATAGATGGCCGATATCCATGACAGGATGGGATCTGGCATACCCACAAATTTAAGTGTCTCCAGGAGGAAAGACCAGTCCACCCTGTCAAAAGCCTTCTCGGCATCTGTGGATAGGAGCAGCAGGGGCAATCGGGAACGCTTTGCTTTATCAATGATGTTCAATGTCCGAATGGTGTTGTCCCTGGCCTCTCTCGTCTGAATAAAACCGACTTGGTCTGTTCCAATTAGACGTGGCACTACGACATTCATCCTAGAGGCAAGGATTTTAGTGAATAGCTTCATATCGCAATTCAAGAGCGAGATGGGCCTGTAACTGGCACAAATTAGTGGGTCCTTACCCGGTTTAGGGATAACAGATATAGATGCTCGCAGCATGTCTGTCGGGAGGTTGTGTCCGTCAATCGCAGCATTAAAGGCTGCAAGAAAGGAAGGTGCCAAAGTGTCTTGGTACATTTTGTAGTAGGGGAGGGTAAACCCGTCCGGACCGGGGGCCTTACCTGACTGGGTGTCAGCTACTGCGGCTACGAATTCCTCCTCGGAAATAGGTTTAGACAAGTCTTCTTGTTCCTCTGACGTCAGCGTAGGAAGGTTAGTTTCTCTTAGGTAATTGCGGATATCCAGGACGTTTTGGGGTAGCGACCGGGGAGCGGAAGTTGGATCCAAGTTATACAACTTGGAATAGAAAGCACGGAAAGTATCCGCTAGTTCTGGAGACGAGTGGACTCTGGAACCCAAGGGCGAGAGGAGAGCGGGTACGTACGTCTGAGAACGCTTGGCACGTAATGCGTTGGCCAATAGCCGACCGCATTTGTCGCCGTATTCATAGAAAGAACGACGGGCCTTCAGCAGCACATGTTTCGCCTCGTACATGGAATTATCCCGTATAGCTTCCCGAAGACGGAGCAGTTCCGCTTCGGTAGCACTATCTGCCCGGATCTTATGTTGGCGCTCTTAAGCGTGAAGTTGCGCTAGGAGGTCAGACAAAGTTTTAATGCAACGTTGTTTGGCCGCATGACCGTGTTTGATCAGTATGCCTCTAATGAAGCACTTGTGCGCTGACCATACCGTGGCAGGGTTGTCTACTGAGCAATTATTGACAGAAAAGTAGGACTCAAGTTCCCTGAGGACATCTGCGGCAATTTCAGGGTCTCTCAGGAGCGCCTCGTTAAGTCGCCACGTGGATGTTCTGGGAGAAGCTTGTGAAATAGCCAGTTCCAATAGAATCGGGGCGTGATCGGAAAGTGCTATGTGGCCAACATCTGTCTTAGTAACCATGGGGATAGCTGAGTGTTTTAGGAAAAAAAGGTCAATTCTGGAGTAGGATCTATGGACGGCAGAATAGAAGGTATAATCCCGTTCTTGTGGATGGACTATTCTCCAGATGTCGACTAGTTGGTGCGAATGTAAAAGATCTTTTAGGTGAAGTCGGGTTCCCCTTGAGAGGGAGGACAGGTTCGAGGAAGAGTCTTTGTGAGGGTCCAGCGTTAAGTTAAAGTCTCCTCCCAAGACAAGGGTTCCTTCGATAAAGGGGTCGAGGGTGGATAAGATGGCCTCAAGGGTGGGGAGAGGGTTAGAATTTGGTAGGTAGATGTTCGCAAGAGTGAAGGTCTGAGAGCAAATTTTTCCCTTTATGAGCAGGAATCTACCCTCCTGGTCTCGGCACTCATCAAGAAATTGCCAGTTGAGTGACTTAGAGATGAGTATACTCGTCCCTTTGGATTTAGACGATGAAGACGGACTATGATAGGCCGTTGTGAAGTGTTTGTTCGTCAACTTGGGTATCTTGTCTGCCCTAAAGTGTGTCTCCTGGAGAAAAGCAATTTGAGCCCTCTGTCTCCACAGCTCGACCAGACAACTAGTTCGCTTCTCCGGGGAATTCAACCCCCTTACGTTCCACGAGAGAATCTTGACAGACATATTGTCCAATCTCGACGTCAACTTACGTCGACTCCTGGGTTGTAAAGAAAGGGGGGAAGGGGAGGGGGAAGAGGGGGAGAGAAAAAAAAAAGAGAGAGAAAAAGTATAAAGCAAAGAAAATGGAAAAGAGGAAAAGATTTAATCAAAACTAAAGACTCCGCAGAGAGAAGCTACTGCCACCAGGGCAGAGTGTGCCTAGTGCGGGGAGTAGTAAGGCACAGCCGAGTTCCGGGCCCCGGCCAACGAAGCCCCCGCAGCCCCTGTGGTCGTGCGATTAAGGCACTATTATTACCCGGCAAACGAAAACAAGAGATACAATATAAGTAAATAACCATAAAATAAAAAACTTGGTGAAGACGGACCCATGGGCCGATATCACAAAGTACTAGCCCTGACATTAAACCGACGCTAAGAACTGCACCGGTCGAATATCCCAGTCCCAGGACGGCCCAGTTGTACAGCGCCCAAATCTAGGCGCGGAGGGTTAGCCGGGCTCACCCCAAGGTAAGGCCATGGCATCCAACTGGTACCTGAAAGATTGTAAACAAAATGTATAACCTATACAAATGTAGAAGGCAAGGCATTAATTAGTTAAGATAGCACAAACATATGCATACATTTCAACACCCCTGCAATTACATATAGATCACCAAACGTATACATATATGCGTGTGCAACATTGTAAAGAATAACCTAATTATCCCGCTAAGTCACTGTGACATGTGATGTTAGTCCGCGGAGCCACTCACAGGCAGCCGCTGCCCCTCCTATGATCCCATGCTCCAAGCCCGGGTGAGAACGGTAACAAAACATCCCAGATAATTGACTACACAGCAATGAAGCCCAGCCCCAAAAAAAAAAAAAAAACCCCGGGAAGGTGGTAGGTCAGAATTGAAAACAGCAAGCATTTTACTGGGACTTATCAAAAAAAACGTAGGAGGTAGGCCATCCATTAAACAAAGTAATTGTTGCCTGAGGCCTGGTTCACACTGGGGCGACAAACGCTCCGACATTGGGAGCTCATGTCGCATGACGTGTGAAAATCAATGTTTCCCTATGGGAGCCGTCCTAACTGGTCCGACACATGTCGGTCCGACTTTGAAAATGCTCCCTGTACTACTTTGGTCCGACTTTGATCCGACTTCAGCCCATTGACTATCATTGAAGTCGGATCAAAGTCGGACCGCAGTCTTGCATGGTCCGACTTTGGCATGCGACTTGTGCTGTACTGCTCTTGAGGGGGAACTCCAGGCCAAATTTTAAATAAAAAACCAGCGTGGGTTCCCCTCCAGGGGCATACCAGGCCCTTGGGTCTGGTCTTGATTTGAACGGGCGCCCCTACGCCGAAAAAACGGCGTGGGGGTCCCCCCAGAATCCAAACCAGACCCTTATCCGAGCACACAACCTGGCAGGCCGCAGGGGAAGAGGGGGGGACGAGAGAGCGGCCCCCCTCCCTCCTGAACCGTACCAGGCCGCATGCCCTCAACATGGGGGGTTTGGTGCTCTGGGGCAGGGGGGCGACCTGCGGCCCCCCCACCCCAGAGCACCCTGCCCCCATGTTGATGAGGACAGGGCCTCTTCCCGACAACCCTGGCCGTTGGTTGTCGGGGTCTGCGGGCGGGGGGCTTATCGGAATCCGGGAGCCCCCTTCAATAAGGGGGTCCCCGGATCCCGCCCCCCCACCCTATGTGAATGAGTATGGGGTACATCGTACCCCTACCCATTCACCTGGTGGACAAAAAATTGCAATAAAAAAACACTACACGGGTTTTCAAAGTAATTTATTGCACAGCTCCGGGGGCCTTCTTCCGACTTCCGGGGGTCTTTTCCGACTTCGAGGGTCTCCGGTGTCGTCTCCCGCTCTCCGGTTCTTTCTTCCGCCAGGCCTCCGCTATCTTCTTTTTAGCTCTCTTGCTAGCAGAGGCCCGGTCTTCCCCGTTGTCTCGTCCGGCTCTCCGTTGTCCTTCTGCCGGCCCCTCCACTAACTTCTTTTTAGCTCTTTCGCTAGTGGAGGGGCGCGGTCTTCCCGTCGTCGCCGTCGGCTTCTTCTTCCCTCTTCTCCTCCTCGATGTTGACGCGTCGCTTCTTCCCGCTGTAATACTGGCTCTCCGCTCCGCTCCGCATTAATATAGGCTTCTCATGACGTCACAGTCACATGTTCCAGGGCACATGGCCCCGGAGCATGTGACTGTGACGTCATGGGAACATGTGACTGTGACGTCATGAGAAGCCTATATTAATGCGGAGCGGAGCGGAGAGCCAGTATTACAGCGGGAAGAAGCGACGCGTCAACATCGAGGAGGAGAAGAGGGAAGAAGAAGCCGACGGCGACAGCGACGGGAAGCCCGGCCTCTCCACTAGCGAAAGAGCTAAAAAGAAGTTAGTGGAGGGGCCGGCAGAAGGACAACGGAGAGCCGGACGAGACAACGGGGAAGACAGGGCCTCTGTTAGCAAGAGAGCTAAAAAGAAGTTAGCGGAGGCCTGGCGGAAGAAAGAACCGGAGAGCGGGAGACGACACCGGAGACCCTCGAAGTCGGAAAAGACCCCCGGAAGTCGGAAGAAGACCCCCGGAGCTGTGCAATAAATTACTTTGAAAACCCGTGTAGTGTTTTTTTGTTGCAATTTTTTGTCCACCAGGTGAATGGGTAGGGGTACGATATACCCCATACTCATTCACATAGGGTGGGGGGGCCGGGATCCGGGGGCCCCCTTATTGAAGGGGGCTCCCGGATTCCGATAAGCCCCCCGCCCGCAGACCCCGACAACCAACGGCCAGGGTTGTCGGGAAGAGGCCCTGTCCTCATCAACATGGGGACAGGGTGCTCTGGGGTGGGGGGGCCGCAGGTCGCCCCCCTGCCCCAGAGCACCAAACCCCCCATGTTGAGGGCATGTGGCCTGGTACGGTTCAGGAGGGAGGGGGGGCCGCTCTCTCATCCCCCCTCTTCCCCTGTGGCCGGCCAGGTTGTGTGCTCGGATAAGGGTCTGGTTTGGATTTTGGGGGGACCCCCACGCCGTTTTTTCGGCGTAGGGGCGCCTGTTCAAATCCAGACCAGACCCAAGGGCCTGGTATGCCCCTGGAGGGGAACCCGCGCCGTTTTTCTAATTTAGAATTTGGCCTGGAGTTCCCCTTCAAGATTCATACCAAACACAGTGCCTGATATTGGCGGGGATCCAAGTCGGATCCCCGTTCATTGAAAGTCGGACGTATGTCGGCTTCATGTCGCAGGGCAAAGTCGGATCCAAAGTAGGACAGATGTCGTGTCGCACTAGTGTGAACCCAGCCTAAGACAGATCTTCAGTCATCTGCGGTCCAGGGTAGGTTGAACGGCAAAACTGGAAGGCCCTCGGGTCACAGGCCATATACGCCATGTTCGTGGTATATCACTCATGAATAACAATAAAGATAGTTAAACTCAAAAAGCAATCTGGGAAACAAGAGAATAGAAAAGCTTAGCTGATATATTTCACCGTCTGCGTGTGTAGAATCAGCTAGCAACCTCTTCGTTTGGGGGATGTGAGCGGGAGTTGCCCCCTCGCCTAGCTTGGGACTGGTTCCCCCGACCACGGCGACCATAGTGAGCCCTTTGTGGTCTAACCGGGGGAGCTTGGCGCAGTTGATCCCTGGAGACAGCAGTCAGCAGCCAGTTGGGTACCGGAAACGGATCCAGGTCAGCAAAGGTGAACAAGTTTGGCAGCTCCGAGGGGTGACGCAAGGAAAAGGTATCTGGGCCCTTGCGGACTATGAGGTGGAATGGGTGACCCCACTTATACGTGAGACCTTTCTCCCCAAGACCGTCTAGAAGAGGTTTGAGCGATCGTCTCATTTGGAGAGTCTTTCTGGAGACATCTGGTAGGAGGTGGACAGCCGCACCATCAAATTCTAGGACTCCCACCCGCCAAGCCCGCTGCAAAATATCCTCCTTGAGTGTGAAGGAGTGTAAACAGCAGAGGACGTCTCTTGGTCTATCAGATGAATCAGATCGTGGGCCAAGGGTTCTATGAACTCTGTCAATGATAATCTCAGAGTCTGGCGGGCGGTCTAGGTACCGATTAAAGACATTGGTTACAGTGGAACGCAGCTCTGAGTGTGGGACACTTTCGGGCACCCCCCTCAGCCTGATGTTTTGCCTGCGACTGCGGTTCTCTAAATTGTCTTGAAGTAGGTGCAGCTGTATGATTTGGTCAGTAAGTTCGGATTGGGAAGCCTGCAGTGTTTGTACAGACTGAGATACTATGACCTGTTCCCGCTCTACTACAGTGACACGAGAGTCCAGCACTTCTACATCCTGTCTGATAGATTGTAGCTCACCCTTCATGGCTGTCTCTATTCTCTGAGCAAGTGATTCCATGTCATTTCTTGTGGGCAGCTGCTGCAAAAAATCCCACAATCTTTGTTCAGATGGAGCATTAAGAGGGAGACCCTGTGATTGCTGCATGCAATTTAATGTACTCACTGTGGTCTGGTGCGTGGGTGGCTGCCTCTGCTCCTCAGTATCCCCTGGGCTGAAGCACAGAGCGCTGGATGGGATGGGGGCTGAGGGTGAAGCTGAGAGAGGTGAACTGTGCAGAGTGTCTCCCCTGTCTGGAGAGGCTGCCAAGGATCTGGAGAGACAGGGCGAGAGGTCACTAGGCGGTGAGAAGGGCGGCATGTTGTGGTCTTCCTCCATCTGCAGTGGGAGATCACTCGAGACCTCAGATGTGTCCTGGGCTGCATGACGGGCCGGCGCCATCTTGGCTGATGCAGGTGTGGAGGCCGTCGGCTGGAGCGGGCGTAGATAACGGTCCATGTCAGTCTCCGAAGCGGGCGGGTGGCTGTCTGGAGCCCCGGGTGTCAGAAGCCGTCGGTAGATGCCGGTAATGTGCGGTAGTATACTGTGTAAGTGCTGCGGGAGAGCCGCCGGCCGGGAGCCCTGAAAGAAAACGTCCTCACGCCGCCATGCCTAGGCCACGCCCCTCCTGCAGTATATTAACATCTATTGTATTTGTTTTGCAGATCTCCTGCAGACTATTAGCATCTATTTCATTTTTCTTTTCTTTTTCTTTTTTTGCATTAGAGCAGCCATTTCCTTTATTTCAGCACATCTCCTGCAGACTATTAGCATCTATTTTTTTTTTTTTTTTGCAGATTACTATTTATTTCCATCAGATCTCCTGCAGACTATTAGCATTTATATATTTTTTTTGCAGATCTCCTGCACACTATTAGTATCTATTTAATTTTCTCATCAGATTTGCAGACTATAACTATAAGCATCTATTTATTTTTTATTTTTTGCTGGTCTCCTGCAAACTATTAGCAACCATTTCCCTGTGAATAGAGATATAAGCGGTGATGATGTCCCTCTTGTTGTCTCTTCCTTAAACCGTTCCTCCATTCATAAATGAAATAGATGCTAATAGTCTGCAGGAGATATGCTGGAAATAAAGGAAATGGATCGTAATCTGCAAAAAATGAAAAAAATGAAATAGCTATTAATAGACTACAGGAGATGTGCTACAATAATGTGAGGGGTATTAGTGAGTGTGGGGGGGATGGATGGAGATGCTAAGCTCTGATTGGATGGTGTATGGAGGTGATTGTCTCTCGGAGGAGGGGGGAGGTGATGACATCACAAAGTATTTTATATATTTATAAAACCATCTTCCAAAATTAGAATTTCGTATAGAGTGAATTCAAATTCGAATCGAAAAGATTATAATAGAATAGAAAATATTGGAAAGAATCGAATAGAAAAACAAGAGAACAGAATAGAATAAATACAATATCTATATTATATTTTATTCTATTCTGTTCTATTGTTTTTCTAGTCTATTTTCTATTTATATTCTAATCTTTTCTAATTGGAATTCAAATTCATTCTATACGAAATTCGAGTGTTGGAACATGGTTATATATATATATATATATATATATATATATATATATATATATATATATATATTTTTTTTTTATTGTTCTATTGTTTTTTTTATGATATTTTTTCTATTATTTTAGTATATTTTCTATTCATTTTCGATTTTATTCTATATGAAATTAGAATTTTGGAAAATGGTTATTTATATGTATGTATATATATGTATACATAACCATCTTCCGAAATTCGAATTTAGTATAGAATAAATTCAAATTCGAATAGAAAAGATTAGAATAGAAAAACAATAGAATATAATAAAATATAATATATATATATATATATATATATATATATATATATATATATATTATATTTTATTCTATTCTGTTCTATTGTTTTTCTAGTCTATTTTCTATTTCTATTCTAATCTTTTCTATTCGAATTCAAATTCATTCTATACAAAATATTTATACATATAACTATCTTCTGAAATTCGAAATTCATACAGAATGAATTCAAATTCGAATAGAAATGATTAGAATATAATAACTATAGAAAAGAATAGAATAAAAAAAATATAGACGGTCATATTCTATTGTATTTTATTACATTCTATTCAATTCTATTCTATTCTCTACTATTCTTTTATTTCTATTCTATTGCTTTTTATTTTTATATTCTATTTTATTGTATTCTTTTTTTAAAAACGATTTATATTTTTTCTAATTCGATTGAATTTGATTCAAATTTGAGTCGAAAATATTTCGATTCGAAAAAATTCGTTAGTATTGTAATTCGGTCATTCGGATGCATCCGAATGTCCGAATAATGAAAAATTAGTCCGAATTTCGATTCGGAACGAAACGAAATGCACATGTCTAATACTCACTGGCGATGGAGCTTTTAAGAAAGGGCCCCTTGCTCTGAGTCTGGTTGGAAGCCATTTTCTTAAAACATTTTGTCACTGAGTGTGAGCCAGAACAAAATGCACATTCATGCCTATATCGGCAATTAGTTGACCATTTACATTGCGCGTCGTTAAACGCGAAACAAATGCCTTTTTTATAAGACATAGCATTACTGTTCACTTGTAAAGGCAAAGGACGTACCATTTGAGGTCTCTGAGGTAGCAAAAGATTGAGCCATAAGCTAATATCTTTGCTACCCCAAGGAAGATTTTTATGTACTGCCAGTTTTTGTCTAAATTGTTCATCCTAAATGAACCAACCAAATCCTCCGAAATTTTTATATGCTTTCAAAATAATGTCTATGTGATGGAATAGACCCATACTATGTTCTGGATATTTCTCACATATTATACTTGCATAAATGCAAAAAACCTGGCGCCAGTTATTAAAATTCCTGGCAACAGGCCTTCTCCTATCCTCAGTGTCAGATTTATCTTTATCACTTTTAATAAAATCTTTGTTGGACGGCAGCAAGGAAAGCAAATCAATGAAATCTGCCTTCCATATTTTTTCCTTCATCGCTACCGTCAAATGAAAACCAAGTGGCGAAGACTGACACGGCAAGCTTTCTTTTAAACAAATTTCAGGAACGTTTTTTCCTATGACACTACTCTGTACTATATTATCTGAAGTATTTGTAGTATCAGTATTAATATGAACATCTGTAATTAGTTTATCCGGAACATTCCAAACACTAGAAACATCTTGAGTATTAGTAGTATTTTGAATATTTTTTATACTAGACAAAGAAGTAGCTAACTGTGAAATAGATCTATACAAGGTAGTCATCAAATCAACGTTACCCAACTCACCTTGTATAGCAGCAGAAGGCAACGTTGTGTCATTGCTATCTATACATTCATTGCTTCCTGCTGCTGCTGTGTGTAATTCCCTGTCTACCTGCATCCTTCTTCTGGGCACGGATCCGCTGCAGCTACTGCTTGCCCTGGCATTTTGTGTATATGGTTGCCTGGGAGACCGACTTACACCTGTCGTTGCTGAACTCCTCCCCTTCTTCGGCTTGCTCACGCCTCCTCTGTCGTCGTTCTCTTTCGGCCGTACCACAGACAGCGCCGACTTTTCAGGTGCGCATCCTCTCTTCTCCACAGGGGGGGCTGTATGGCTGGCGCGCTCTTCCTTTCCTCTTCTCTCTTCCAGCGGTGACGCCATCTCCCTCCGCCGCCTCTTGACCTCGCCGCTCCGGAACTGGAAACGGGGGAAGCTCTTCCTGCGCGATGTCATCTTCGCCGACATGCATCACACCGCCGACGTAGGAGTCCCGTGTTCCGACACCGCTTGCTTCCGGGGCCCGTTCTTCAGTCTCCAGCCTATCTGATAAGGCGAGGCACAGGCGCAGCCACTCTTCTCCCCCTTCGGTCTCCGCTCTCTCAATGAGTTGACGCAGGAGAGTCTTCATGTCACCTCAGTGGTTAGCGGCACAATAGCTTAGTATTATAGCACTTTCACAGAGCTCCGCCGCTGATGACCTCCTGAGGTGACTGGCAGTTTGCCTCAAGCAGAACCTCCCTTATATAGGGGTCCCCTCAGGCTTCTAGAAACTTCCTTGACTGGTTTCAAGGGTCCACCTCCCCACTGTTTCAATGCACCCTGACCTACTTTTCAGGGAGCCCTGACCTACTTTCCAGGGGGAGCCTTGAAACTTCTTTAGCTGCCACTGTCCCATTAGAAAAGGGGCCCGGGGGAACTTGAAACCCCCTATCCCTTTTCCCTCACATTAGCAGCTCAACAGATGTCATCCTGGAGAAATTCAGCTTATCTTCCTTAAACTGCACTCTCAGCCTTGCACAGCCTCCTGCAACAATGTTCTCCTACAAGCCCATCTTAATCTCCAATGGAGAGATTGAACTCTGAAGGAAAGTGCTCTAAACACTTTATACTCTAATGCCGCGTACACACGACCGTTATTAATGTCATTTTAAAAAACAACGTTTTTCTCAACGTGATTTTTCTTGTTTCCTCTCAAGCCTGTCTTGCATACACACGTTCATTAAAAAAAACCCTTGAGCAAAGCGCAGTGACTTACAACACATACGACGGCACTATAAAGGGGAAGTTCCCTTCGGATGGCGCCACCCTTCATGTTAGTAAAGTTTGTTGAGTGACGATTCGCGCTTTTCAGCCTCGTGCTTTTCAGTCCGTTACAGCGTGACGAATGTGCTATCTCCATTACGAACGCTAGTTTTACCAGAACGAGCGCTCCCGTCTCATACTTGATTCTGAGCATGTGCGTTTTTTTCCCCTCGTAAAAGCATACACACTACCGTTTTTCACGACGTTAAAAAAAAACGACATGAAAAACGACGGGAAAAAATAGAGCATGTTCGAAATTTTTAATGCCCGTTTTTCACTTCATTAAAAATGCTCTGGAGCATACACACAATCGTTTTTAATGCCCAATTTAAAAAAATGCCATTTTCAACAGCGTGAAAAACGATCGTGTGTACGCGGCATAATAGTAAGAAGTCTCATCTTGCTCTTAATTTCTAAGACTGACTAGGTAATTTTAACACTTTATACACAGTATCTCACAAAAGTGAGTACACCCCTCATATTTTTGTAAATAATTTATTATATCTTTTCATGTGACACTGAAGAAATGACACTTTGCTACAATGTAAAGTAGAGAGTGTACAGCTTCTATAACGTTGTAAATTTGCTGTCCCCTCAAAATAACACAAAAGTGAGTACACCCCTAAGTGAAAATGTCCAAATTGGGCCAAAAGTGTCGATATTTTGTGTGACCACCATTATTTTCCACCACTGCCTTAACCCCCTTGGGCATGGAGTTCACCAGAGCTTTACAGCATGAATATGCAATTAGCGGAACTCCAGCTGTTGCAAAACTACAAGTCCCATCATGCCTCTGCCTCTGGGTGTCATGCTTGCTGCTGTCAGAGTCTCGCTATGCCTCATGGGACTTGTAGTCCGCTAATTGCATATCCCTGCTTTACAGGATGCCACTGGAGTCCTCTTCCACTCCTCCATGACAACATTAAGGAGCTGATGGATGTTATAGACCTTGCGCTCTTCCACCTTTGAGGCTGCCCCAAAGATGCTAAATAGGGTTTAGGTCTGGAGACATGCTTGACCAGTCCATCACCTTTACCTTCAGCTTCTTTAGCAAGGCAGTGGTCGTCTTAGAGGTGTGTTTGGGGTCGTTATCATGTTGGAATACTGACCTGCGGCCCAGTCTCCGAAGGGAGGGGATCATGCTCTGCTTCAGTATGTCACAGTACATGTTGGCATTCATAGTTCCCTCAATGAACTGTAGCTCCCCAGTGCCGGCAGCACTCATGCAGCCCCAGACCATGACACTCCCACCACCATGCTTTACTGTAGGCAAGACAATATTGCCTTTGTACTCCTCACCTGGTTGCCGCCACACACGCTTCACACCATTTGAACCAAATACATTTATCTTGGTCTCATCAGACCACAGGACATGGTTCCAGTAATCCATGTTCTTAGTCTGCTTGTCTTCAGCAATCTGTTTTCAGGTTTTCTTGTGTATCATCTTTAGAAGAGGCTTCCTCATGGGACGACAGTCATGCAGACCAATTTGATGCAGTGTGCAGCGTATGGTCTGACCACTGACAGGCTGACACCACAGCCCTTCAAACTCTGCAGCAATGCTGGCAGCACTCATATGTCTATTTCTCAAAGACAACCTCTGGACATGACACTGAGCACGTGCACTCAACTACTTTGGTCGACCATGGCGAGGCCTGTTCTGAGTGGAATCTGTCCTGTTAAACCACTGTATGGTCTTGGCCATCGTGCTGCAGCTCAGTTTCAGGGTCTTGGCAAACTTCTTATAGCCTAGGCCATCTTTATGTAGAGCAACAATTTTTTTTTTCACAGAGAGTTTTTTTCCATGAGATGCCATGTTAAACTTACAGTGACCAGTATGAGAGGATGAGAGCGATAACACCAAATTTAACACACCTGCTCCCCATTCACATCTGAGACCTTGTAACACTAATGAGTAACATGACACCGGGGAGGGAAAAGGACTAATTGAACCCAATTTGGATATTTTCACTTAGGGGTGTACTCATTTTTGTTGCCTGCGGTTTAGACATTAATGGCTGTGTGTTGAGTTATTTTGAGGGGACAGCAAATTTACACTGTTATACAAGCTGTACACTCACTACTTTACTTTGTAGCAATGTGTAATTTCTTCAGTGTTTCACATGAAAAGATATAATAAAATATTTAATAAATGTGAGGGGTGTACTCACTTTTGTGAGATGCTGTATAAATAAGTCCTTTTATGTAGTGCTGCTGTGAAACACTTGTTCCTGGTGTTGCAACAAGAAGAATTCCACAAATGCATGCGTGTGTCGGTTGTCTCCACAGGTGCTCCCCCTCTAATTGCTTTATTAGCAAACCAGCTCATTTGCATATCGGTAATTATCGGTGCTCTGTTTATCATGGTGACACTTGTGGACAGCAGGGTAAAATGATAGTGCTTCCCTTGAAATTTACAAAACAAGTTTTTTTTTTTTCTTATTTTATTTTCCTCATTTGGTCATACATGGACATTTGTAGCCAAGCAAATGAACAGTTGGGGAAAGTGTGTACCAGTGATGTTGGGAGGAGTCAAAAGATTTGCTGTAGTTCAGGAAACAAAGCCATCTTTCTTGTTTGTTGGTCTCTATACTTTTGTTACTGTGAGAGATATGATGATGATCTTATTAAATGTTCTGATATGATGAACAATAATAGCTAAAAAATATGAAGTTATTTGTTCTAAATGCATCAAAGTAACCTTTTGGTGTATTCTGGATTAAATTTGGACTGATTTGGATATCTTGTTCTGGTGCCCACACCAGGAACAAATTCCCGCTTACTGATGGACAAATTCCTTGTGATTCCTAACAATCTAACTGTAGCATCCACCTTTTGTAGTCAAGGGAGCAGTGATTGTCTTTCCAGGGTTTCACAGACTGGGAGTTTGACTGCTTCCCCTTGCTTCTTGAAGAAGTTTATGTCATATAGGGCTGGGAAAGTCAAATTGTTTTTAATGTTCTAGCAAATTCCTGGAGGGGAGTGTCCAGATTGGGCTGGGGAGGTGATACATGGTTTGGAGCCCTGGAGAGTGGGTTCTTTCTTTGTCAGGGATAGGGATGAGCTTCGTGTTCGAGTCGAACATACGTTCGACTCGAACATCGGCTGTTCGATCGTTCGACGAAGATCGAACGATTTGGGCCGTTCGCGCCAAATTCGAGTGACGCGAACGGCCCACAATGCACTACGCCATCGCAGTGTCATCCAGGCGCTGTGATTGGCCAAGCATGCACTGTGACCCCGCATGCTTGGCCAATCACAGCGCCGGCAGCGAGGAGAGCAATGATTGGCCACAGGCAGGATGCCTGTGGCCAATTATTGCTGAGGGGGTTTAGTACACGCCCCACACTATAAAAGGCCGCCAGCGCGGCGGCCTTGTGTAGTGTGTTCCGGAGCAGGGAAAGAGAAGCATAGGCAGGGACAGTGTCATTTTTTTTCCTTTACTAATCCTGGATTCCTTGTGTTTAGGGACAAATAAGGATAGGTAGGGAGAGTGTCAGTGTGTTATTCTGTGCTAAACCTTGTTTGTAGGGACAGAGAGGTACAGTGAGGGAAAGTGTCAGTGTGCTATTCTGTGCTAATCCTTGTTTGTAGGGACAGAGAGGTACAGTGAGGGAAAGTGTCAGTGTGCTATTCTGTTCTAAACCAATCTTGCTGAACCATATTTTCAATCCTTGAGTTTAGGGACAGAGAGGTACAGTGAGGGAAAGTGTCAGTGTGCTATTCTGTGTTAAATCTTGTTTGTAGGGACAGAGTAGGACAGTGAGGGAAAGTGTCAGTGTGCTATTCTGTTCTAAACCAATTTTGCTGTTCCATATTTGAAATCCTTGAGTTTAGGGACAGAGAAGGACACTCGTGGAAACTATCAGTGTGCTATTCTGTGCTAAATCTTGTTTGTAGGGAGGGACAGAGTAGGACAGTGAGGGAAAGTGTCAGTGTGCTATTCTGTTCTAAACCAATTTTGCTGAACCATATTTTCAATCCTTGAGTTTAGGGACAGAGAGGTACAGTGAGTGAAACTGACAGTGTGCTATTCTGTTCTAAACCAATTTTGCTGTTCCATATTTGAAATCCTTGAGTTTAGGGACAGAGAAGGACACTCGTGGAAACTATCAGTGTGCTATTCTGTGCTAAATCTTGTTTGTAGGGAGGGACAGAGTAGGACAGTGAGGGAAAGTGTCAGTGTGCTATTCTGTTCTAAACCAATTTTGCTGTTCCATATTTGAAATCCTTGAGTTTAGGGACAGAGAAGGACACTCGTGGAAACTATCAGTGTGCTATTCTGTGCTAAATCTTGTTTGTAGGGAGGGACAGAGTAGGACAGTGAGGGAAAGTGTCAGTGTGCTATTCTGTTCTAAACCAATTTTGCTGTTCCATATTTGAAATCCTTGAGTTTAGGGACAGAGAAGGACACTCGTGGAAACTATCAGTGTGCTATTCTGTGCTAAATCTTGTTTGTAGGGAGGGACAGAGTAGGACAGTGAGGGAAAGTGTCAGTGTGCTATTCTGTTCTAAACCAATTTTGCTGAACCATATTTTCAATCCTTGAGTTTAGGGACAGAGAGGTACAGTGAGTGAAACTGACAGTGTGCTATTCTGTTCTAAACCAATTTTGCTGTTCCATATTTGAAATCCTTGAGTTTAGGGACAGAGAAGGACACTCGTGGAAACTATCAGTGTGCTATTCTGTGCTAAATCTTGTTTGTAGGGAGGGACAGAGTAGGACAGTGAGGGAAAGTGTCAGTGTGCTATTCTGTTCTAAACCAATTTTGCTGAACCATATTTTCAATCCTTGAGTTTAGGGACAGAGAAGGACACTCGTGGAAACTATCAGTGTGCTATTCTGTGCTAAATATTGTTTGTAGGGAGGGACAGAGTAGGACAGTGAGGGAAAGTGCCAGTGTGCTATTCTGTTCTAAACCAATTTTGCTGAACCATATTTTCAATCCTTGAGTTTAGGGACAGAGAGGTACAGTGAGTGAAACTGACAGTGTGCTATTCTGTTCTAAACCAATTTTGCTGTTCCATATTTGAAATCCTTGAGTTTAGGGACAGAGAAGGACACTCGTGGAAACTATCAGTGTGCTATTCTGTGCTAAATCTTGTTTGTAGGGAGGGACAGAGTAGGACAGTGAGGGAAAGTGTCAGTGTGCTATTCTGTTCTAAACCAATTTTGCTGAACCATATTTTCAATCCTTGTGTTTAGGGACAGAGAAGGATAGGCAGGGGACAGTGTCAGTGTCATTGTTGCTAAGCCTCCTGCACAGTATACACCTGAAGGTAGCCCTTATTGCTCTTTTTCCCATCTCCCTGTAGGCCATCCATTAAAATGTCTGGAAGGCAAACAAGGAGAGGCAGAGAGGCTCTGTGTCTGGGGGCAACAGTGCTGGTCGTGGACGCGGTGCATTGTCATCAGCACATGGCCATGGGACACGCTTGTCCTTCTTTTCGGCAGCTGGACATGTTAAAAAGAGCCACATCATGCCGAAGACTTGGTAGAGTGGATGACCAAGCCCACCTCATCCTCCTCATCCTCTCTCACCCAGGCTCAGGGTACTGGCAAAGCAGCTGCCAAAGCGTCCTCTTCTCTGGTATCATTATCTTCATTAGTCAATCCTTCCCTAGACCCACCATGTCCTCCTCCTGAGGAGTCCCCCGAACTGTTTGAGCACAGTGTTGGGTACATGCTCCAGGAGGATGCCCAGCGTTTCGAAGGATCTGATGATGATACCCAGCTAGAGGAAGGCAGCAGCGTGAGAGCAGAGAGAGGGGATGCTCAAGAAGGACACCAATCTGGCAGTCATGCTCCAGCAGCTGCAGCATACTGCCAGATTGGCTCCAGTGATGAGGAGGGAGGGGATGATGAGGTCACTGACTCCACGTGGGTGCCTAATAGGAGAGAGGAGGAGGAGGAGGAGGATGAGGAGGAGGCACATCTCCAACGAGGCAGGATGCCCTTGAGTGGCCAGCGTATGGGCAGCACACCGACGGAATCACACCGCAGAGCTCCGCCTGTGCAGGGCGCTGCCTCTGCCCGTCATTCAAAAAGTTCTTTGGTGTTGGCCTTTTTTGAGGCGAGTGCATCAGATCGCACAGCTGCTGTTTGCAACATATGTCTCAAGCGTATATCGCGTGGCCAAAACATCAGCCGCTTGGGCACCACATGCTTGATCAGACATATGTTGACCTGCCATGCAGCTCGTTGGCAAGCCTACCTTAAAGACCCACACCAAGGAACAAAGCTGACCTCTTCTTGCACCGCATCAGCTGGGATCTCCAACCCCACTATACCTTCACTCCTCTCTGAAACCTGCTCTGAGAGGAATGAAGGTGTAGAATTAGGTGTGTCACAGGCAAGTACTTGCGGGCACTCTGCTAGCAGTACACCAACGTCCGATTCTAGCAGGCAAATTTCCCTGCCCCAGCTGCTGGACCGTCAAAAGAAGTTCACTCCCAGCCATCCACATGCCCAGCGGTTGAATGCTAGCTTGGCTAAATTGCTAGCGCTTCAACTGCTGCCTTTTCAGTTGGTAGACTCGGCCCCCTTCCGTGAGTTTGTGCAATGTGCGGTTCCTCAGTGGCAGGTTCCCAAACGCCACTTTTTCGCGCGGAAGGCGATTCCGGCTCTCTACAGGCACGTGGAAGGCAATGTCTTGGCCTCGCTGGACAGGGCGGTCAGCGGTAAGGTGCATATTACCGCTGACTCATGGTCCAGCAGGCATGGACAGGGACGTTACCTTTCTTTCACGGCCCATTGGGTCACTCTTTTGGCAGCTGGGAAGGATGCAGGACAAGGTGCAGTAGTGTTGGAGGTTGTTCCACCGCCACGCTTCCAAAATGCTACTACTGGTTGTGACACACCTCTCTCCTCCACCCCCTCCTCTTCTTCTTCCTCCATGGCCTCTTCCTGTGGTTTGTCCTCGGAACCAGCGGTGCTCCGTAGGCGTTCAAGGGGCTACGCAAGTACGCAGGCAAAAAGATGCCATGCCGTGCTTGCGCTGGTGTGTTTGGGGGACAGGAGCCACACTGGGGCAGAGGTCCTGTCTGCTCTGCAGGGGCAGGCCGAGAGGTGGTTGACGCCACGCCAGCTTAAGCCAGGAATGGTGGTTTGCGACAATGGCACCAACCTCCTCTCCGCCCTCCGACAGGGACAACTGACCCATGTGCCCTGCAGCGGTTCTTGGGCAGGTACCCGGGCTTACAGGATGTCCTGAGGCAGGCCAGGAAAGTCTGTGTGCATTTCCGCAGATCTTATAATGCCAGTGCTCGCCTGGCTGAGCTGCAAAAGGAGTTGAACCTGCCCAAGAACCGCCTTATATGTGACATGCCCACCAGGTGGAACTCAACGTTGGCCATGCTTCAGCGGCTGCACACGCAGCAGAGGGCCATCAATGAGTACCTGTGCGACTACGGCACCAGGACAGGGTCAGGGGAGCTCGGGTTTTTTTCACCACGCCAGTGGGGCATGATCAGGGATGCATGCACTGTCCTGGCACCATTTGAGGAGGCCACGAGGATGGTGAGCAGTGACAGTGCATGCATCAGTGACACTGTACCTCTTGTCCACCTGTTGGAGCACACGCTGCGTGGAATAATGGACAGGGCACTTGAGGCAGAACAGAGGCAGGAAGAGGAGGACTTCCTTGCCTCTCAAGGCCCCCTTTACCCAGACAGTGTTCCTTCTGTCCCACCCATCGCACAGGAAGAGGAGGAGGAGGAGGAGGAGGAGGAGGATTGTGTCAGCATGGAGGTGGAGGCTGGCACTCAGCATCATCAGCAGCAGTCTTTTAGGGATGATTTACAGTCCCAAGAAACCAGTGGACTTGTACGTGGCTGGGAGGAGGTGGCTGCGGATCATGTCGTCCTTAGTGACCCAGAGGACTCCGGACTGAATGCCTCAGCTAACCTACGCTGCATGGCCTGCCTGATCCTGCAAAGTCTGCGGAAGGATCCTCGTATTCTTCGGATCAAGGAGAGGGACCATTACTGGCTGGCCACTCTCCTTGATCCACGGTACAAGGGTAAGGTTGCGGACCTTATCTTACCGTCGCAGAGGGAGCAGAGGATGAGACAACTCCGGGAGGCCTTGCAGAAAGGTCTGTGCAACGCGTTCCCAGAGACTGGGAGGTTACAAACTCCTGGTCCTGGACAACGAGTTGCTGAGGCTTCGGGCAGTCAAAGAAGGAGCGGTGGGGAAGGTGGCCGTCTGACCGATGCGTTCAGACAATTCTTTAGTCCGCAGCCCCAAAGTATGATCGGTTCCAGCAACCATCGCCAGCGTCTGATATACATGGTCCAGGAATACCTAGGGGCAAGGTCAGACTTGGACACCTTCCCCACCGAAAATCCTCTGGCTTACTGGGTCTTGAGGATGGATCACTGGCCAGAGCTTGCACAGTATGCAATTGAGCTACTGGCCTGTCCTGCATCCAGCGTTCTTTCAGAACGCACATTCAGTGCTGCTGGAGGATTTGTCACGGATCACAGGGTGCGCCTGTCCACTGACTCGGTTGATCGACTGACTTTCATCAAGATGAACCAGTCTTGGATCACCACCAGCTACCACACACCTGATGCTGATATAACAGACTAATTGATTTTAAAATGTCACATCCCTTCAAGACTGATGCTGATGCTGAGTGCCTGTGCTGTTATGTTGACTGGCTATCCTCCTCCTCCTCCTCAATGATACGATTAATGATGATAGCTTGGAAGATCATTTTGGTTTATGGGTGACGCCACCAGTGGCTAAGGCCCAATTTTTCAGCCCCTGTTTAACAGGGGCGTGTAATTAAAATTTTTGATGCAATACTTTGCAACAGGCCTCATTGCTGTGCTCCAAGTACAGTATCTGTGAGGGGTTGCAGTGTTGTGCCACCAGTGCCTAAGGCCCAATTTTTCAGCCCCTGTTCAACAGGGGCATGCAATTATAATTATTGATCTAATAATTCACAGCAGGGCCCATTGCTGCGCCCACCAAGAGTAACTGTCAGGCCTTACAGTGTTGTGGCACCAGCACCACCATCACCACCACCACCACCACCACCACCAAAGGCCCAATTTTTCAGCCCCTATTCAACAGGGGCATGCAATTATAATTATTGATCTAATAATTCACAGCAGGGCCCATTGCTGCGCCCACCAAGAGTAACTGTCAGGCCTTACAGTGTTGTGGCACCAGCACCACCATCACCACCACCACCACCACCAAAGGCCCAATTTTTCAGCCCCTGTTCAACAGGGGCATGCAATTATAATTATTGATCGAATAATTCACAGCAGGGCCCATTGCTGCGCCCACCAAGAGTAACTGTCAGGCCTTACAGTGTTGTGGCACCAGCACCACCATCAAAGGCCCAATTTTTACTACCACTGATCAACAATTATATGTTATTACAATTCCTGATATAATAGTTGACAGCAGGGCGTTCCAGCACCCACCAAGAATAACTGTGAGTGCTTTCAGTGTTGTGCCAACACCAACACCTAAGGGGCCAATTTCTGCAGAGTATATACGGCAGGTCTCTACTTTCAAACATCCAACTTACAAACGACTACTACTTGCAAACGGAAGAAGACAACAGGAAGTGAGAGGAAATCTACCCCTTGGAAGGAAAATTCTCTCCTGTAAGAATTAATATGGGAGAAAGGTGTCTCCTCTCTACTGATGCTTTATCACCAATCCTTGTTTCAATAAAAACACCACATTTCAAAAACAGTTGTCATTGGGACGCAAAGTGAGGTGAAATGTTCTGAACAGGGGCACAGAGAGCAAAAAAAATGTGACTGGGGTAATAACCGTTCCCTATGTTTTCCAAAAAGCTAAAAAAAAGGAATTTGGCATGGAGCTACACTTAAACAATGCAGCTGTTCAAAATTACAAACAGATTCTACATAAGAACAAACCTACAGTCCCTGTCTTGTATGCACCGCCTGTATACGGCGGTTCAGAGTATATAGGTCCTTTTTTATTTTGTGTGCGGGGTTCCCCTTAATATCCATACAAGACCCAAAGGGGCTGGTAATGGGCTGGAGTAGGGGGGGGGGGTTGATGGGGTAGCTATGCCATTTTTCCTAAAGATTTTCATCCATATTACCGGGACCAGACATTGCATTAAAGCCGCAAGCAGTTTTAAATGGCTTTTTTTCCTTTAGAAATGTTATTTTGTGCAGGGACAGTTCTAAACACGGGAAACACGTGGCACTTCACAGGCATACTTTAGACACCCCCCAGGTACAATATTTAAAGGAATATTTGACTTTTTTTTTTTCACTTTATGCATCATTAAAATGACTGCTCCCGGAAAACGTCCGTTTTTAAAACTTCTTTTTGCATTGATACATGTCCCCTGGTGCAGAACCCGGGTTCCCAAACTCTGTTTCGGACAATAACATGGATAATAGTCGTTATAATTAGCACTTTAGAATCCGAACGTTCGCATCCATTGTATTTAATAGGGTTCTAATGTTCGTGCGAACTTTCGGTCCGTTCGCGGGTTCTGGTGCGAACCGAACCCGGGGGTGTTCGGCTCATCACTAGTCAGGGAGCGTTCCAAGGCCTTTGGGGCTGCTGCCCCTCTGAGTAGTGTAGACTGTGTAGCTCTGTGTCAGAGCTGAGAACCTGAAGCAATCTTTTGAGGAGCTGGCTGTGTCTCTTCACCTTATGGGATCTGGTCTGGAAAAGGATTGTCTCCCTCACTGGGAAGTGTCTGGTGGAAGCTGGAAGGTATGTAGTTGTCCTGGGAACTTGGGAGTACTGACCCTGAATTGTGGTCCTTGGTAACTGTGTGCATTTAGGATGTAAGTGCCAGAGGCAGCAATTGACTGAGATGGTTCTCATAGGGTCTTAGAGTACTGGCAATTCATCTGTATCCTCTAAGTAAGAGTGTTGGGATCAAGTTGTTGTTCCCCCTTTTTCTCCTCCCCCTTTGATACTTATCATTATCTAATTTTGGCATTGATTCTTTTTATTGTAGCGACATCTATTTTTGCATCTGCTCCTGATAAGTGGAAGTTATCCACGAAAACGCGTAAAGCTTTCCTTTGATACTAAGTCATGGCCATCATGTGTTTTACATAATTATTTTGAATCGAGAATTGTTAAGCCATCCTCAGATGCTATGTCACGGCAACCATGTGTTTTATATTTTAATCTTTTTCAGAATCATGAATTGTTTTGTACGATCATGTTTATATCAATCCAGAGTGTATTGGGTATACATAATAATATTTATTATATACTATGAATTATGTTAGAATACATATATGAATTTTAAAGTTATTATATATTTAGGACAACATTTTCAATTGTCATGTATTACATGGCAATCTATATGTTACAATAAATGTTATTATATACCAGTTTTGTTATTTGACTAGTTGTGTGCTTCATCTAAAGTCCCTTTTTATATGTATTACAGGGATAGAGGCATATGTATTTTCTTGTCATAGCCTCATTTAAAGTCTCAATAGCTTACCCTTCCCTTGCAGACACATTACACACTTAACTTCTGGGAATATTACATGCAGGAAATCCTCCCATTCCTAACTTTGCTTCTACCTTGCTTATACACTAGGTAAGCTGCCCCTCCACGTTTGCTTTTCTTAACCTATTGTTTATAACTTTGTTTTTGAAGAATTACAAAAATGACTGAATGAATAATCAAAAAGCTGAAGGACACATCTTTATCTGCATTTATACGTACCTGAAATTATAACATACAAATGTATCACTTGCTATGTACTTCTCATATTGTAAAACATCCTTTAATAAAAAAAAGTTATTGGAAAATTCATTCATTTTTACAATTTCATAAAGTGACTGAAATGCCATACTGTTACATTGCATTTTACTGGTGGATATAAAATAATGACTTTTAAAGACTTTTAAATTGAGTATGGGTCTACAGATTTTCATTTTAAAATATTAATAATGCAATTGTTTCTTCTGTATTCTCTTAGCAGAGAGAATGTCGAAAAAGGGTAAATCTCAAATAATGGTTAATAGTAAACCACAATTGTATTTGTTGATTCAATTATTTTATACAGCAGCTACAAATGTAGCCTTAATCACTAGTAGGAGGTGTACGGTCTTTTGGGTTCCATGTAAAAATTATTCACATATGCTGCATATGTGTGTACATTTTGTTTGGGAAGAGTGGGGTGTTTTTGGCACACATTGAGATGCATTCATTGAATTTCATAAAATCATTATTAAATGCAACTATTCATATGCTAGATAGAGTTAGTTGCCCAAAAAGCTCAACTTTTCTCTTGGCTAAGATTCTTTGTTATCCATAGTACCATCTGGTAAGGCATATGTGCTATAGGGGTCCATAAACACAAATCTTTCACTTGAGCTTGAATTCATTAGTAATAGTACCAACAGGTTGTCTGAAATCTAATGTGATAACCCCTAATACACTACAGTATTTAGTGTGTTTATGCTGCAGTCAAACACTAGCAACTCTATAACACATTTCTCACTGACAGACACTCTGGTGGAAAAATATATTATTCTTACAGTAGCAGTCCTTTAAGAAAATAGGGTGGAGTTAGATGCGACCACTGTTGTCTACTGCCTAACTCATCATACACAGTCACTTGCCGACCGCCCTATTGCAGTTTTGCAGCTACAGGGCAGCCACTATGTGCAGAATCATTTATATATACGTGATCTTGCACTTCCGGGTAGGGGGAGCGAATGCGCGCCTCCGGGTGCTGGCTCCTGCTGTGATTATAGACAGCAGGAGCCGATCAGCGGGTACCATGGACTCGATCTCCGCCGGCACCCGCCGATCATCAGCCACAGAAACAGAACTTCAATCTGCCTATGTAAACAAGTCAGATTGCCTTTCTGACAGGAGGGAAGGCATGAATCCTGTGTCTGCATAGCAGGGACTAGGATCCATGCCTTCTCCTAGTATAAGCACCTCCCACAGTTTAGAAAAACACTGGTCAGGCACACAGTTAACCATTTGATTCGCCCCTGATGTTAACCCCATCCCTGACAGTGTCATTAGTACAGTAACAGTGCTGATCGCTGTATTAGTGGTTCCCAAAAGGTGTCAGTTAGTGTTAGAATGTCCACCGCAATATTGCAGTCCTGCTATAAGCAGTGCCGATCCTGACCTCCCTGGGGCCCTAATCAAAATTCTGCTAAGGGGCCCTCTACCTGACCGTGAATAATGGGCGTGGTTTAAGCGTAATATTGGGCGTGGCTTAAATGGGCGTGGTTAGAGTATGAGATGAACGAGGGAGAGAAAGAAAGAGAGAAAGAAAGAAAGAAAGAAAGAAAGGACAGCAGGCCCAGATCCTACACCGCAATATAAATATGTGTATTCCAGAAAGTTTAACAATCAGCAGATAAAGATACTCCAAACACCTGGTGTTAGCAATTCAATCATCCCGGCACCATGGTTGTTATGGTGTCAGGATGATTGAAGCGCATTATTTCTATTATTACATTGTAATATAAAATGAAATCATTCAACTCACCATAATGCAAAATCAGTGGGAGCTCTGATGTCACTGTCCCCAGCCAGCGGAGTGCTTCCTTACATCTCAGGTGTCCCCAGCGGAGTGCTTCCTTACATCTCAGGTGTCCCCAGCGGAGTGCCTCCTTACATCTCAGGTGTCCCCAGCGGAGTGCCTCCTTACATCTCAGGTGTCCCCAGCGGAGTGCCTCCTTACATCTCAGGTGTCCCCAGCGGAGTGCTTCCTTACATCTCAGGTGTCCCCAGCGGAGTGCCTCCTTACATTTCAGGTGTCCCCAGCGGAGTGCTTCCTTACATCTCAGGTGTCCCCAGTAGAGTGCCTCCCTACATTTCAGGTGTCCCCAGTGGTCAGAGGCTGCAGAAATGGTACAGGAGATGGTCAGAGGCTGGCGGACATGGTACAGGAGATGGTCAGAGGCTGGTGGACATGGTACAGGAGATGATCAGAGGCTGGCGGACATGGTACAGGAGATTGTCAGAGGCTGGCAGACATGGTACAGGAGATGGTCAGAGGCTGGCGGACATGGTACAGGAGATGGTCAGAGGCTGGCGGACATTGTGCAGGAGATGGTCAGAGGCTGGCGGACATGGTGCAGGAGATGGTCAGAGGCTGGCGGACATGGTGCAGGAGATGTCAGAGGCTGGCGGACATGGTGCAGGAGATGTCAGAGGCTGGCGGACATGGTAGTTTCCTCCTCTGTTTCCCTTGATATTACATTTACCACCATACTTCAGTCACTTTCATATACTGCCCCTGGCCTCTTCTCTCTGAGACTGACTGGGTCACTGTCTATGTCCCCCCCACTCGAGTGAGCACAGCAAACTGAGCAGCAGACCACCACTGCCCCCCACCCCTCGATCTCTTTGTGCAAGCTGCACAGTCAGCCAGACAGCCACTCACCGTACGACACTGACCAGGGAACTCTGTGTCTGTACTGGCTGGTGGCTGGGCAGGTTACAGGCTCACGAAAACCGGCACTGCCGTCAGGGGTCCGACTCCGCCACACTCTGCTTCAAGCCTGCTGTGCTGTCTGCTCTGTCCACTCCACGAGTCACCACTCTGCTCCGTCCATCTACCCTCAGCTCCTCCTGCTTTTTTTTTAAGTCTGGCGGGCTGCGGGCAGTGCTGGCGGTGTGGCTGACGTCATCATCGGCGGACAGAGGCAGCACTCGTGGAGGATCGGATCTTCTCTGCGATTTCCTCAAACTGAGCATGCGCAGTTCTGACCGCCACTCTTCACCATTATTTTCTGGGGTCTGGTCTTCAGCAAAATGGCGGCCGGCGGAGACATTATCTCCGCCGGCCGCGGACCTCTAGTGGCGGCGGCGGGGACCCGAGAAATACTCGGGCCCTACGCAGCTTGCGTAGTCCGCGTATAGGGCGGATCGGCCCTGGCTATAAGTCACTGGTTGCTGCCATTACTAGTAAAATTAATAAATAAAAATATCCCATAGTTTGTAGACACTATAACTTTTGCCAAAACCAATCAATATATGCTTTTTTTTTTTTTACCAAACATATGTAGCAGAATACATATTTTTTTAAAAAATTTATTGGATACGTTTTATAGCAGATTGTAAAAAAAATGTTCTTTTCAAAATTGTCGGTCTTGTCAAAACTGTCAAAATATTTTGTTTATAACGCAAAAAATTCAAAACACAGAGGTGATCAAATACTACCAAAAGACAGATCTATTTGGGGGAAAAAAGGACCTACATTTTATTTGGGTACAGTGTTGCATGATCGCCCAATCCTGCTCCTTCAAGGCATGCTTACTGACGGAAGTAGGTGATCTATCAGCAGCAAATCCTCTCTCTTTGGATGAACTACAGGAAATATTACACATACAGTACACATAAAAGAACATAGGAAAGTTTATTGGGCTAGAAAAGACCATGGTTATTTTTCTTTTAAAGGGATTACCAAATATAATCTAAATAAGACTGCAAATGACCTAAACTTAAACCACTATAAATTGTAAATCAAATTTGTTCAACTCTAAAATTAATATCCAACCACTTAAAGTAAAACTAAATACAAAACTTTTATGTTACATTTTGGATATGGTAGAGAAGGATTGGAACACCTGTATGATTTTTTTGCTGTCTGTGCACCCATTAGGGATATTCCTCCCCTCTATTTGAGGAATTAGGGTTGCACCGATACCACTTTTTTAAGGTACCAATACTTTTTATCTGTCATGTCATGTCATGTGACACTAATAACACTAATACGCAGCACTAATGGGCACTGATAGGTAGCACTTATGAGGCGTGGACTGTGTCAGTAGTTTACAATTTATTTTTTTTCAATTTTTTTCTACAATTTATATATTTTTTTGTTATTTTTTTACAATGCTTTCTTTTTACAATTACACATTTTCCTTTTATTTATTTATTTGTTTATTCATTTATTTCTATCAACCCAGTTGGGGGGGGGCTTTGGTGAAATATCAGGGATTTAGAACCCTGACATCTCCCCTTTGAGACATGGAAAGGGACTGAGGACACAGATTCCCCAGTCCCTTTCTCTGCAGCCTCAGCTGCTCTAAAGATGAATAGACAGGAGACAGAGGCGGTGGAGGAGCACAGAGGGGAAACTGGAGGAGGACATGGAGGGGGACCTCAGGAGCACGAGGAGGAAACAGAGGAGGACACAGGGGACAGTTACCATCTTTTATGCTAAAGATCACATAGATCACATTTTACCAGCAAACTCTCCAAACTTGGATAAATGAGCATATTCAACTTTTTTGTTGCTTGGCTGGGCTAAATCCCAAAGAAGTTAAAATACCACTCTGAATTTTAAAACCAGACTATTTTGCATTTTATTTAGACCAGATCAAAAATTTTAAAATATTTTCTTTTGATTTGCTACAAATCTCCCAATTGTGTTTGGGGGTCATTTACACTACTTGTGTTTATATTTGATTTCCTGCAGTTCACAACCCAGGCAAAGATCATGGATGGACTAAAATATTCCATGTTGCAAAGCATTGTGAAAAAATGCACCATGCTGCAATAAACAAGAGTTTTTAGCATCCATAGAAATTAATTTAAATGGTTGTTCAACAAAAAGAAACACATGTAACACAGTATGTGATATGAATGAACCTTAAACATTTTTTCTGACTTATTCTACTCATATCCCAGGCAGCCTTACGAAAATTAAAAGACTGTGATTGAAAAATACCCACACATGGTTTGGTTTTCATGGACACAATAAGAATAAGAAAACAATCTCATTACTAAGAAAATGGACAGAAATATATGTTCTGTCCATCAGATGTCTATATTCTGATTATCTGCATTTGTGTTGATTAAAATGAAATTTAAGGTTGTAATTTCTATAGAAATCATTTGCAGAGCGTAGGCGCCATCTAGCGTCCCTTTTTGGTATTGTTTCAGTTTGATCATTATTAAATGCATTAATGTGTAACCCAGGAAGCGATTAGGAAGCAGAGTATTCTGGGTAAAATCTTACAGGAAGAGACACATTCACCATGACACTGCAGGAAGCAGGATGTGTATTATTTCAATCTCTTACCATCAACCCTTAGAGAACTTAAAAAGTATGTTTTTACTGTCCCGTATTGTACTGTATATCTTTGTCTCTGCAATGTATGCTAAATGTATGGGATATTGTACTTATCAAGGTTTATTCTTGTTGTTTGTAGTTTCACCTAGCTTGTTCCAATAAACTGCGATCAAAGAAATATGGTATCATGTTTATGGGATAAGAATGGTTTAGCTGAATGTCCTTGAGACAGAACAGTGAAATTTTCAAGCTGACCTCTGAAGGGAAGATAAGCTGACTTCAGAAGTCTGTACAGCCCGGGGCTACGCAGTTACCATACAGTCAGAAGCCTTAAAGAAACAGGCCTGTGGGAGGCAAAGCAAGCAGCCACGCTACACAGAGATGCGCTCTGTCAAGCAGCACCGACACTAACGATCTCTATACAGCAAGACAGCTTCTTCCCTGCAGCCATGTCTCACAGTGGAACATCTTCTTACAAAACACGATCGCGAGCAAGCTCATCTAGGTCATCTGTCGCAAATGCAGCAGCTATCGCCCATTCAAAAGCTGAAGCAGCAAGAGCCAGGGCCGCATTTGCAGACCAAGAGCTGCAGATGAAAAAAGAAAAAAGAAAAGGCCCACCTTGATGCAGAAAGGGTGCGACAGGAACAAGAGAGAGAGAGAAAGAAAGAATACGCCTGGAACAAGAGAGAGAGAAAGAAAGAATACACCTTGAAGCAGAAAGGGTGAGACAGGAACAAGAGAGAGAGAGATGGAAAGAGTACGCCTGGAACAAGAGAGAGAGATGGAAAGAGTACGCCTGGAAGCAGAAAAGGTGAGACAGGAACAAGAGAGAGAGAAACAAAGAGTACGCCTGGAGGACGAGCTAGCCCAGCAGGAAGCATCGCTGAAATTGCAGCAAGCTATCTTAGAAGCTAACATGGAGAAGCTGGCAGTAGACCGAGACGCTGCCGCCGCCATTGCAGAAGCAGAAGCTTTAGAAGCAGCCGCCTATGATTAGCCAAGAGCAGGTAGCAGCATACCAGGCCTAGAAGAGGACCAACAAGATTCCTCGCAACGCAGGTCAGATTATGTCTACCAACACTGTCACCCAAGCAGCATCCTACAACAAGAAATTAAACATGACATCAGTGAGTCACATCAAAGAAAGAAGCAACAAGCTGACCTTGGACACCAGTGCTACAAGCAAGAAAAATCTGACAGAGTTCCAGACGTTCCAGTCCCAACCAAACCTTCTACTCTACAAGGTACCCAGCCTTCATACAAACATCAAACACCTGTCTTCACTCCAAAGGTGTATGCAACAAGCCGGTACGAACTGCCAACCTTATGCAAGTTTGAACCCAGAGAGCCTAAAGAAGAGACTTCTACCAGGTACGCCTATGCACCGCACCACGATACACCAGCAGTAGTGTTGAGCGAACCCGAACTGTAAAGTTCGGGTCCGTACCTAACTTTAGCTTTTTCCCGAACCCGAACCCGGACTTTGCCCAAAAGTCCAGGTTCGGGTTCGGGTTCGGGTTCGGCAATCTAATAACGCATTTAGAAATGCTTCAGGGGCCAGCCAATCACCTTTTGATTAGCTGGTGTGCTTCTATATAAGCTAGAGGCACACAGCACACATGTCACTCTGCTTCAGAATAGATAGGGAGAGGATCTAGTCTGCTGCTGCTGCTTTTAGGGAGAGATAGAAAAATAGATGAGGTAGTCCTGATTCTACAATCTGAGGGAAAAGATAGAGAGATAGTGTAGTGTAGGGCCAGGTTCCTGTGTTGGTGCTTTCAGGGAGAGAGAATATTATATAGGAGTCCAGATTCAGAGATTAAAATCAGCGATCTGCATAGGTTTACCTGTTTGTGTTGCAGTGCAGTCTTTTTACACTGCCATGAGCCCAGTGTCAGAGAAAATCTAACTTTTAGGGGAAAAAAAAAAGGCACTTTATTGTGCTCTTTTCCAAAAGACCCATAGGGCAAAAAAAAAAAAAACATTTTATTTTGCTAGTGCAAAAAAAGACCCGTTTAGGGCAAAAAAAAAATAAAAAAAAATTTGCACTTTAATGTACGCTTGCAAGAAGAGCCATTCAGGGGCACAAAAAAAAGTTTGCAGTGTGTTATACATATTTTGAGGTGTGTGAAATAAACAATTTCTATATAGTTTTCTCCTACTGTGCTATACTAAAAAAACAACATTTTTTTTGAATAGCATTTTCTGCAGTTCTGTAGCTGTGCGATTCAGCGGTTACGTACTGTGGGTGTGTTCTGCTCTTCCAAAAAAACGCAGTTTAGGGGCACAAAAAAAAGTTTGCAGTGTGTTATACATATTTTGAGGTGTGTGAAATAAACAATTTCTATATACCGTATTTATCGGCGTATAACACGCACCGGCGTATAACACGCACCCCAAGTTTAGGAGGGAATTTTAAGGAAAAAAACTTTTAGGAGGGAAATTCAAGGAAAAAAAACTTGCATTTAAATGCAGCATGCAGCCTTGCCCAGTGTCCATCTGCAGCCTTGCCCAGTGTCCATCTGTCCATCTGCAGCCGTGCCCAGTGTCCATCTGTCCATCTGCAGCCGTGCCCAGTGTCCATCTGTCTATCTGCAGCCTTGCCCAGTGTCCATCTGTCCATCTGCAGCCGTGCCCAGTGTCCATCTGTAGCCTTGCCCAGTGTCCATCTGTCCATCTGCAGCCGTGCCCAGTGTCCATCTGTCCATCTGCAGCCGTGCCCAGTGTTCATCTGTCCATCTGCAGCCTTGCCCAGTGCCTTTGCGATCGTGTCAGTCCCGGCGGTTTTTAAAATTTGGCGCCGATTTCTGTGGAGAGGAGCGAGCGGGGCCGAGTGTACTTCGGCTGGACTCGGCTCCTCTCGCAGTTCCGCCCATCTCCACTGACTGCGCCGCTGACGGAGAAAGCCGAGTGTACTTCGGCTAGACTCGTGTCTGCTCACAGTCACAGGCAGGACTGCGAGAGGAGCCGAGACTAGGCGAAGTACACTCGGCTTTCTCTATGTCAGCGGCGCAGTCAGAGATGGGCGGGACTGCGAGAGGAGCCGAGTAAAGCCGATTGTACTTCGGCTTCGGCTCCGCTCGCTCCTCTCACTCGTTTTCAGCAGGGGAATTCGACGGAGTATCGGCGTATAACACGCACCCACGATTTTCCCCTGATTTTAAGGGGAAAAAAGTGCGTGTTATACGCCGATAAATACGGTAGTTTTCTCCTACTGTGCTATACTAAAAAAAGAACATTTTTTTTTAATAGCATTTTCTGCAGTTCTGTAGCTGTGCGATTCAGCGGTTACGTACTGTGGGTGTGTTCTGCTCTTCCAAAAAAACGCCGTTTAGGGGCACCAAAAAAAGTTTGCAGTGTGTTATACATATTTTGAGGTGTGTGAAATAAACAATTTCTATATAGTTTTCTCCTACTGTGCTATACTAAAAAAACAACATTTTTTTTGAATAGCATTTTCTGCAGTTCTGTAGCTGTGCGATTCAGCGGTTACGTACTGTGGGTGTGTTCTGCTCTTCCAAAAAAACGCCGTTTAGGGGCACAAAAAAAGTTTGCAGTGTGTTATACATATTTTGAGGTGTGTGAAATAAACAATTTCTATATAGTTTTCTCCTACTGTGCTATACTAAAAAAACAACATTTTTTTTTAATAGCATTTTCTGCAGTTCTGTAGCTGTGCGATTCAGCGGTTACGTACTGTGGGTGTGTTCTGCTCTTCCAAAAAAACGCCGTTTAGGGGCACACAAAAAAAGTTTGCAGTGTGTTATACATATTTTGAGGTGTGTGAAATAAACAATTTCTATATAGTTTTCTCCTACTGTGCTATACTAAAAAAACAACATTTTTTTTGAATAGCATTTTCTGCAGTTCTGTAGCTGTGCGATTCAGCGGTTACGTACTGTGGGTGTGTTCTGCTCTTCCAAAAAAACGCCGTTTAGGGGCACAAAAAAAAGTTTGCAGTGTGTTATACATATTTTGAGGTGTGTGAAATAAACAATTTCTATATAGTTTTCTCCTACTGTGCTATACTAAAAAAACAACATTTTTTTTGAATAGCATTTTCTGCAGTTCTGTAGCTGTGCGATTCAGCGGTTACGTACTGTGGGTGTGTTCTGCTCTTCCAAAAAAACGCCGTTTAGGGGCACAAAAAAAAGTTTGCAGTGTGTTATACATATTTTGAGGTGTGTGAAATAAACAATTTCTATATAGTTTTCTCCTACTGTGCTATACTAAAAAAACAACATTTTTTTTAATAGCATTTTCTGCAGTTCTGTAGCTGTGCGATTCAGCGGTTACGTACTTTGGTTGTGTTCTGCGCTTCCAAAAACACCCATTTAGGGCAAGATCCTAAATTTTGAAAATATGAGGAGAAGGTCAAAGGGACGTGGTGGCCCCGGTCGTGGTGCTGCTGGTGGAGCTCCTGTTGCAGGGAGAGGACGTGGTGGATCTGTGCCAGATACACGCACAAGTGAAACACCTTCCTCAGGTGCGAGTAGGCGACCGAGCCTGCGGCGGTATTTTGTCACGCCTAATGAGGCTGTACGAATGTTTAGGCCAGGACAAGTAAAGGCGATAGTAGATTGGGTTGCTGACAGTGCCTCGGGTTCCTTCACATTGTCTCCCACCCACTCTTCTGATGAAAGAACAGAGTTGGCACCTGAAACCCATGTCCATCAGTCTTTCACCTCACCCCCTTGCAAATCAGCCAAGCAGTCTGAGCCCCAAATCATGCAGCAGTCTCTTCTGCTTTTCGATGACTCTGTTAGCAGGGTTTCCCAGGGCCATCCACCTAGCCCTGCCCCAGAAGTGGAAGAGATTGAGTGCACCGATGCCCAACCACTTATGTTTCATGATGAGTACATGGGAGGACCATCGCAGTACGTCTCGGATGATGAGGAAACACAGGTGCCAACTGCTGCTGCTTTCGCAATTTTGCAGACAGACAAGGAGGGCAGGGGTGAAGACTGGGTGGAAGATGATGTGGAGGACGATGAGGTCCTCGACCCCACATGGAATCAACGTTATGCAGGTGACCAGTGTAGTTTGGAGGAAGAGGCGGTGGTCGCACAGAGCCACCAGCACAGCAGAAGAGGGAGCAGGGTGCAAAAGCGGAGCGTCTGTCAGCTAGACAGTATGTCTGCTACTGCCCAACGCAGCAAGGGACCAAGCACACCAAAGCCAGGTCCAAGGAGTTCCCCAGCGTGGCAGTTCTTCACACAATGTGCTGATGACAAGACACGAGTGGTTTGCACGCTGTGCAATCAGAGCCTGAAGCGAGGCATAAACGTTCTCAACCTGAGCACAACCTGCATGACCAGGCATCTAAGTGCAAAGCACGAGCTGCAGTGGAGTAGACACCTCAAAAACCAAGAAAGGTCTCTGGCTCCTCCTGCTTCCTCTTCTGCTGCAGTCTCGGCCTCTTCATCCACCTCTGTAGTGACAGTGGCACCTGCCACCCCACAAACAAAGGATCTGCCAGCAACACTACCACCTGGGTCACCAACCATCTCCACAATGTCCCATGGAAGCGTTCAGCTCTCTATCTCCCAAACATTTGAACGGAAGAGGAAGTACCCCCCTAGCCACCCGCGATCCCTGGCCCTGAATGCCAGCATTTCAAAACTCCTGGCCTTTGAAATGCTGTCATTCCGTCTGGTGGAGATGCAGAGTTTTAAAAGCCTGATGGCATTGGCTGTCCCACAGTACGTCGTGCCCAGCCGCCACTATTTTTCCAGGCGAGCCATCCCTTCCCTGCACAACCAAGTGGGGGACAAAATCAGGTGTGCACTGCGCAACGCCATCTGTGGCAAGGTCCACCTAACTACAGATGCGTGGACCAGTAAGCACGGTCAGGGACGTTATATCTCCCTAACAGCACACTGGGTAAATGCAGTGGCGGCTGGGCCTGAGGCAGATAGCAGTTTGGCGCATGTCCTTCCACCACCGAGGATTGCAGGGCGCTTCAGTTTGCCTCCTGTTGCTAACTCCTCCTACTCCGCTTCCTCATCCTCTACCGCCTCCTCATCCGGTCAGCGTAACACCTTCACCACCAACTTCAGCACAGCCAGGGGTAAACGACAGCAGGCAGTTTTAAAACTTTCCTGTTTGGGGGAAAAACCCCACACCGCACAGGAGTTGTGGAGGGACATGGAACAACAGACCAATGAGTGGTTGCTGTCAGTGAGCCTCAAGTCCGGCCTGGTGGTGTGCGATAATGGGCGAAATCTCGTAGCAGCTCTGGGCCTAGCCGGTTTGACGCACATCCCTTGCCTGGCGCATGTGCTGAACTTGGTGGTCCAGAGGTTCCTTAAAAATTACCCCAATATGCCAGAGCTGCTGCAGAAAGTGCGGGCTGTGTGTGCGCACTTTCGGCGTTCTCACCCTGCTGCTGCTCGCCTGTCAGCGCTGCAGCGTAACTTCGGCCTTCCCGCTCACCGCCTCATATGTGACGTGCCCACAAGGTGGAACTCCACCTTGCACATGCTGGCCAGACTGTGCGAGCAGCAGCAGGCGATAGTGGAGTTTCAGCTGCAGCAATCACGTGTGAGTCGCTCTGCGGAACAGCACCACTTCACCACCAATAACTGGGCCTCCATGCGAGACCTGTGTGCCTTGTTGCGCTGTTTCGAGTACTCCACCAACATGTCCAGTGCCAATGACGCCGTTCTTAGCGTTACTATCCCAGTTCTATGCCTCCTTGAAAAAACGCTTCGGGCGATGATGGAAGAGGATGTGGCACAGGAGGATGAGGAGGAGGAGGAGGAAGCAGGATAATTTCAAAGGCTTTCAGGGCAGTCTTTCACAAGTGGCTACGAGGGTGGGTTCCTGCACCAACAAACGCCAGGTACACAATTGTCCGGCAGAAAGGGCACAGTTCTGGAGGATGACGAGGTGGAGGAGGAGATGGAGGAGGAGGAGGAGCCATTTTCACAGCAGGGTGGCACCCAGACCAGCTCGTGGCCATCACTGGTGCGTGGCTGGGGGGATACAGAGGACACAGACGATACACCTCCCACAGAGGACAGCTTTTCTTTGCCTCTGGGCAGCCTGGCACACATGAGCGATTACATGCTGCAGTGTTTCCGCAATGACCGCCGAGTTGCCCACATTTTAACTGGTGCTGATTACTGGGTGGCCACCCTGCTGGATCCCCGTTACAAGGACAATGTACCGTCCTTAATTCCCTCACTGGAGCGGGATCGTAAGATGCGTGAGTACAAGCGCACGCTGGTAGACGCGCTGCTGGTGGCATTCCCACCTGACAGCGGGCGTACGGTGGAAGCACAAGGCGAAGGCAGAGGAGGAGGAAAAGGTCGCCAACGCAGCCGGGGCACCGGCAGCACCTCAGAAGGCAGGGTTAGCATGGCTGAAATGTGGAAAAGCTTTGTCAGCACGCCACAACAACCAGCACCACCAGCTGAGATGGAACGTCTTAGCAGGAGGCAGCATTTCACCAACATGGTTGAGCAGTATGTGTCTACAGGCCTACACGTACTGGATGACGGGTCTGCCCCCTTTAACTTCTGGGTCTCCAAATTGGGAACATGGCCTGAGCTTGCCCTTTATGCCTTGGAGGTGCTGGCCTGCCCTGCAGCCAGTGTATTATCTGAACGTGTATTTAGCACGGCAGGGGGCGTTATCACAGACAAGCGCAGCCGCCTGTCCAGAGCCAATGTGGACAAGCTCACGTTCATTAAAATGAACCAGGCATGGATCCCACAGGACTTGTCTGTACCTTGTGCAGAATAGACATGTATACCGGTGTTGTGACAAAAACTGTCCGGCCATCGGATTGTGTCCGGCCCATACTGCGAAGGCGCAGCGCTTGCGCAGTACAGAGGACAAGGAGATTCACAAAATCTCCGAAGATGAATGGCGCCTGCGCTGTGAGTGCAGGTTCAAGCCCCACCATCCAAGTGGACATACGGTAGCACATAGTAACAGGGCCCCTCACGGGCTCGGTTCGATCGCCACGCTTCGGGCACGGCCTCACTTGGCTCGGCTTGAACCACGGATGGTGTGGCCTTCACCTGAACTCACCACGCAGGCGCCGTTCGTCTTGAGAGATTTTCGAAATCCCCTTGTCCTACATACTGAGCAAGCACAGTACAGGTGGACACTATTTAACGGGGGACAGAATTCGACACATCACTGGCCTTACCCAGCCATTGTTGTATTTTTGAATCAGTGTTGGCTACCTCGTCCTCCTCCACCGCCGCTTCCACCTACACAGCCACATCCACCGCCACCTCAACCTCCTACTCCATATGGACCTCGTCCTCCTAGGTCAAGATTATTATTTTTTATTTTTATTTTTTTTATGTTATTTTAAGTTATTTCCCTATCCACATTTGTTTGCAAAGCACTTGCCATGCTCTTAACAACATTTTGCTGCCATTTGCAGCCCTCTAGCCCTTTCCATTACCTTTTTAGAGCCTTTTTAGTCCTTAGAAGTCCGGGTCCCCATTGACTTCAATGGGGTTCGGGTCCGGGTTCGGGTTAAAGTTCGGTCCCGAACCCGAATTTTTTTCCGAAGTTCGGCCGAACCCGTCAAACCCGAACATCCAGGTGTCCGCTCAACTCTAACCAGCAGCCTACCCCAATGCCAATCAGGCTACTGTAGACTTTGCCAAGTTCCTGCCCAAACGTGAGTTAGTTACCCAGGGACTTGCCAAATTTAGTGATCGCCCTCAACACTACAGAGCGTGGCGATCCTCTTTCCAAAGTGTCATTCAAGGTTTAGATCTATCCTGCAGGCAACAGGTAGAACTCCTCATAAAGTTGCTTGGCAATGATTCTGCTGAACATGCCAAAAGGATCAGAGACATTAATATAAACCACCCTGAGATAGGCGTTACAAACATCTGGAACAGACTGGATAGATGTTATGGCTCACCAGAGGCTATAGAGAGTACATTGTTTAAAAGGATAGAGGATTTCCCAAAAATACCTAGCAGAGGTTACCAAAGACTCAGAGAATTCAGCAGTGGCGGCTGGTGAAGTTTTAGGATGGGGGGGGCAAGACCCCGCCCCTCCATGTTTGGCCCCTCCCACTTCTCATAAGCGACACCCCTTATAGAATCCACCCACGCACATATCTGCGTTCTGCAACATATAAATAGCACATATCAGCATTCTGCAACCTGTAAATAGAACATATCTGCATTCTGCACCCTGTAAAACGCACATATCTGCATTCTGCACCCTGTAAATCGCACATATCTACGTTCTGCACCTTGTAAAACACACATATCTGCATTCTGCACCTTGTAAAACGCACATATCTGCATTCTGCAACCTGTAAATAGAACATATCTGCATTCTGCAACCTGTAAATAGAACATATCTGCATTCTGCACCCTGGAAAACGCACATATCTGCATTCTGCACCCTGTAAATCGCACATATATGCATTCTGCACCCTGTAAATAGCCCAGATCTGCATTCTGCACCCTGAAAAACGCACATATCTGCATTCTGCAAAATGCACATATCTGCATTCTGCACCCTGTAAAACGCACATATCTGCATTCTGCACCCTGTAAAACGCACATATCTACATTCTGTACCCTGTAAAACGCACAGATCTGCATTCTGCAACATATAAATAGCACATATCTGCATTCTGCACCTTGTAAATAGAACATATCTGCATTCTGCACCCTGTAAAACGCACATATCTGCATTCTGCACCCTGTAAATCGCACATATCTGCTTTCTGCAACATATAAATAGCACATATCTGCATTCTGCACCCTGCAAAATGCACATATCTGCATTCTGCACCCTGTAAAACGCACATATCTGCATTCTGCACCCTGTAAATCGCACCTATCAGCATTCTGCACCCTGTAAATAGCGCATATCTGCATTCTGCACCCTGAAAAAACGCACATATCTGCATTCTGCAAAACGCACATATCTGCATTCTGCACCCTGTAAAACGCACAGATCTGCATTCTGCAACATATAAATAGCACATATCTGCATTCTGCACCTTGTAAATAGAACATATCTGCATTCTGCACCCTGTAAAACGCACATACCGTATTTTTCGGACTATAAGACGCACTTTTTTCCCCCAGAAATATGGGGGAAAATGTCCCTGCGTCTTATAGTCCGAATACATGACAGGCCCCGCCCCCCGCCATCGCTGGCACCGCCCCTGCCATCTGCTCTCATTGCTCCTGTAGCCGCTGGAATCTCCTTACCACCGCCACTGGCTCCGCCCCCCCGCCGCCGCTGGCACCGCCCGTCATCCACTCTCATTGCTCCCGTAGCCGCTGGAATCCCTTGACCACCGCCACTGGCTCCGCCCCCCCGCCGCCGGTGGCACCGCCCCTTACACATTGCTTGCATTGCGGCGAATCCAATTAGAGCCGCTCTCTCTTTCTTTTCTCCCTTCGGGTTACAGAAAGGGAAGGGGGGCGGCGGGGGATGTACAGACAGCCCGCTGCTCTCCTCTCCCTGTCACAGCGCCGCTGCCAAGTTCTCTGGCAAATAGAGCAGCGGCGCTGTGACAGGGAGAGGAGAGCTGCGGGCTGTCTGTACATCCCCCGCCGCCCCCTTCCCTTTCTGTAAGCCGAAGAGAAAGAGAAAGCCGCTCTAATTGGATTTGCTGGCCGCCACCCAGCTTACTGCCCACTGTTTCCCTCCCCATGATTGGCCACAGCAGAGGGCCAATCAGAAGACACTGGGGGCATCATGGGAAATAAAGTCCCTGCAGAGTTCTGGCACCAGTTCCTCCAGCATGCAAACACTCTGCTGAAGGGGGGAGGGGGTGTTAGAAGAGGAGCAAAAGAGTATACTCTGCTGGGGGACACGCTGTACCCCGCACCACCAGAGAGCCACGCTGTACCCCGCACCGCCAGAGAGCCACGCTGTACCCCGCACCGCCAGAGAGCCACGCTGTACCCCGCACCGCCAGAGAGCCACGCTGTACCCCGCACCGCCAGAGAGCCATGCTGTACCCGCACCACCAAAGAGGGAGCCACACTGTTCCCGCACCACCAGAGAGGGAGCCACATTGTACCCGCATCACCAGAGAGGGAGAAAGACCGAGCCGCTGCCAGGATACAGACATGCTACACTACTGACTAGAGTCACCCCGGGCAACCCAGAGTGAGCGAACGTCCAGCCAGAGGGATCACTGTTGCGATTTCGCTGGGTCTGGTAAGAGGGCCTGTTGGCCATTATCCATTACTATTCCCAGGGTCTGAGCCATTAGGAAATGCCTAACCTGATATCCTCTAGGCCTTATTGACTGCCACAACATCCCTCTCTGTCCTCTTCCCACAACGTCCCTCTCTGTCCTCTTCCCACAACGTCCCTCTCTGTCCTCTTCCCACGGCGTCCCCTCTCTCCTCTTCCCACGGCGTCCCCTCTCTCCTCTTCCCACGGCGTCCCCTCTCTCCCCTTCCCACGGCGTCCCCTCTCTCCCCTTCCCACAGCGTCCCCTCTCTCCCCTTCCCACGGCGTCCCCTCTCTCCCCTTCCCACGGCGTCCCCTCTCTCCTCTTCCCACGGCGTCCCCTCTCTCCTCTTCCCACGGCGTCCCCTCTCTCCTCTTCCCACGGCGTCCCCTCTCTCCCCTTCCCACGGCGTCCCCTCTCTCCTCTTCCAACGGCGTCCCCTCTCTCCTCTTCCAACGGCGTCCCCTCTCTCCTCTTCCAACGGCGTCCCCTCTCTCCTCTTCCAATGGCGTCCCCTCTCTCCTCTTCCCACGGCGTCCCCTCTGTCCTCTTCCCACGGCGTCCCCTCTGTCCTCTTCCCACGGCGTCCCCTCTGTCCTCTTCCCACGGCGTCCCCTCTGTCCTCTTCCCACGGCGTCCCCTCTGTCCTCTTCCCACGGCGTCCCCTCTGTCCTCTTCCCACGGCGTCCCCTCTGTCCTCTTCCCACGGCGTCCCCTCTGTCCTCTTCCCAGGGTGTCCCACCACTGATGGCATGGTCACTCTACGTTTACTATGACAATGGTCACTCTGCGTTTACTATGGCAATGGTCAGGCTGCATTTAATGGGCACTGGAAAATATTTTAGTACACCATTTGGTTCAGAATATTTTTTTCTTGTTTTCCTCCTCTAAAACCTAGGTGCGTCTTATGGTCAGGTGCGTCTTATGGTGCGAAAAATACGGTATCTGCATTCTGCACCCTGTAAATCGCACATATCTGCGTTCTGCAACATATAAATAGCACATATCTGCATTCTGCACCCTGTAAAACGCACATATCTGCATTCTGCACCTTGTAAAACGCACATATCTGCATTCTGCAACCTGTAAATAGAACATATCTGCATTCTGCACCCTGGAAAACGCACATATCTGCATTCTGCACCCTGGAAAACGCACATATCTGCATTCTGCACCCTGGAAAACGCACATATCTGCATTCTGCACCCTGTAAATCTCACATATATGCATTCCGCACCCTGTAAATAGTGCATATCTGCATTCTGCACCCTGAAAAACGCACATATCTGCATTCTGCACCCTGTAAAACGCACATATCTGCATTCTGCACCCTGTAAAACGCACATATCTGCATTCTGCACCCTGTAAAACGCACATATCTGCATTCTGCACCCTGTAAAATGCACAGATCTGCGTTCTGCAACATATAAATAGCACATATCTGCATTCTGCACCTTGTAAAACGCACATATCTGCATTCTGCACCCTGTAAATAGCACAAATCTGCATTCTGCACCCTGTAAATAACATATATCTGCACTGTGCAAACTGTAAATTGCACGTATCTGCATTGTGCAACCCCCCCAATCAGGTCAGCTACAGTGCTACACTATACACATGGCAGGGGGGGTGGTGGACACAGCAATCACCCCCCCCCCCTCAGACCAGCACAGGGTGGCAGGGCAGACAGACACTGATCCTCCATGGAGTGGATGCCTAAAAAATGTTCCGATATCACTGTGCATCTTTATAGGGTGGTGGGAGATTGACATGACTCTGAGAATAATCCCCTAAACATTGCATTAAAAAAATAACAACTGGACAGTCCCAGATAAAATAAGTTGAACTGAACCAAGAACAGAGAGGTCACTGAGACTGTTTTGCTGGCAGAAGACAGTACTAGACAAAGATGGTTACAGTACCAATGAGCTGTTCGAAAATAGCAGCAGTCTGGATGACCCCATAAATGACAACTGTACTGTATGTCATCTTCTGCATTCTCAAAGCTCGACTGAAAAGCCTACTTTCTTCTTTCACCTAAGCCACAGCGTCTCCTTACCTGCTTGACTGCAGCTCCTCTAGGGCCATGCAAACAACGGAGCTGTCAATGTGACGTCACTTCCGGTTTTCATCTGTCCCACGAAACCCGGAAGTAAGTTTTGAAATGCTCCCGCCCGGCGCCCATAGTGTTTCTACGGGCGGAAGCTAATCAGCGCTTTACATTGCGCCGCAAGGCGGGATAAAAGCCCGCAAATGAAGCGCCATGTCTGCAATCTCGTGATTGCATTGACGTGGCGCTTCACATAGGGCACGGGTGTCCGGCGCTCAAGGGCACTTACTTAAAGGAATTTTTTTTTTCTTTTTTTTTCTTAAAGGGGCCATTTACATTTTTTTTTTTTTTTTGACTACAGGAGGGGGGGGGGGGCGGCGGTGCCCGGGCGCCCCCTATGGACGGGCCGCCACTGGAATTCAGTGACCTGTGTATGGAGTTACAAGTTGCTAAAGCAGAAAGGGACTTACCTGGCCTTTCTTATCTTGACTCTGCTAGAGGTATTAACTCCTTAGCACAAAAACTTCCTTATGAGTTACACGAAAGATGGATTGCTCATGGCTGTAACTACAAACGGAAACACAATGTGCTCTTTCCACCCTTTAGTGAGTTTGTGGACTTTGTAGACAGACAAGCAGGAACGAAAGATGAGCTTCATTTTTCCAGTGTCTTACACCACTTCTTCTGGCTCTAAGCAACTCAGAGCTCCAGTAGCAGTGCACAAAACTAACATTTCTTCTCACAGATTTGCAGAGTCTCAGCCAGAGGATCAAGACAATGACCCTACTAAGTTCTGTCCTCTACATAAGATGCCACATTCTCTTCTGAAATGCAGAGCCTTCAGGACAAAGATCATGCAGGATCGCAAAGCTTTCCTCAAAGAGAACAACATCTGTTACAAGTGCTGCTCTTTATCCACACACTTCGCCAAGGACTGTAAGGTCAGTGTCAAATGTACAGAGTGTGACAGCACAGAACACAACACAGCCTTACACCCAAGGCCTACTCCAAGAACCTACCCACCTGTCCATGGTGACAAGGAGCAAGGCAGGGAGACCAAAGACTCTAGTACAGATGCCACAGCAATCACTTAAAAGTGCACTGAAGTCTGCAAAGGAAGTACAGGTGGCAGATCCTGCTCTAAAATCTGTCTAGTGAAAGTTTACCCAAAGGGACGCAGAGACAAAGCAGTCAAGCTCTACGTCATCTTGGATGATCAGAGTAATAGGTCACTAGCTAGACCTGTGTTTTTTGACATTCTAAACCTGAAAGGCCCCAGCAGCCCTTACTCCCTTAGGACTTGTGCAGGTACAGTGGAAACGGCGGGGAGAAGAGCTGACGGCCTACAAATTGAATCTATGGATGGTAAGACATGCCTACCCTTACCGACCATAATAGAGTGCAACCAGATGCCAGATAAGAGAAAAGAGATTCCCACACCAGACGCAGCAGCCCACCAGACCCACTTGAAGCACATAGCACATCTCACACCAGAACTTGTTGATCAGGCTCAGATAATCTTACTCCTAGGGAGGGATATCTTGCAAGTCCACAAAGTAAGGAAACTGATCAACGGTCCTAAAAATGCTCCATATGCCCAAAAACTGGATCTTGGGTGGGTCATTATAGGTGATGTTTGCCTGGGAGGTGCACACAAACCGGCTTCTGTTAATAATCTGCTCACTAGTACCCTCGAGAATGGTCGTCCTTCTCTTTTTCAACCCTGTCCAAATCACACCCTCATAAAGGAGCTAGCTCACAACAACCCTGTACCTCTTCCTTTCCTAAGTCCCCTCTGTGACAGCAATACCTATGACGACGATCAAAGCTACATAGGACACTCAGTGTTCAGGAGAACAAAGGAGGACAGCCAGGTAGCAATGTCCATTGAGGATAGGATCTTCCTAGAGGTTATGGAAAGCAGTATTGAGAAAGATGTGACTAATAGCTGGGTAGCACCTCTTCACTTTAGGCCACAAAGACAACGTTTGCCTAACAACAGAGACCTAGCATATAAACGCCTCACTTCCCTAAGACACAATCTTTAAAGGAAACCAAAGATGAGAGAACATTTCTTTTCTTTCATGGACAATTCCAGAATGGTCATGCTGAGATAGCCCCAAACCTCTAAAGCCTCGTACACACGACCGAGTTTCTCGTCGAAAAATGACAAGAAACTTGCTGGCAGAGCTTTCTTGCCATGTAAATCGGTCGTGTGTACGCGGCTATCAGGTTTCTCGTCAAGAAAACCGACAAGAATCTCGACGAGAAAAATAGAGAACCTGCTCTCCATTTTCTCGTCGAGATTCTTGTCAGCATGTTTCTCGACGAGAAAAGTGTGTGTGTGTACACTTACCTGTCCTCCGGGAAGCCAGCGCATGCTCGAAATGACTTTGACGCATGCGCAGTAGCTTCCTAGGCATAGGTAGGATGTAGCAAGATGGCGGCGACGGCATCGAATATGACGAGCGCATGCTCGTCGTAGTCGATTACGTCACCGCGTTCGCTCCATTCAAAGAACCGTGGGTTCTTTGAAAGGAGCGTCTGTACACTCGGCCGGGACAAGTTTCTTGTCCAAGAATCTCGTCAAGAAAAACGACGTGTTTTTTCTTGACGAGATTCTCGGTCGTGTGTACGAGGCTAAAGACTCAGAAGATCGTTGGTACTTACCCATATTTGGGGTCTATCACCCTAAGAAGCCAGGGCAGATTAGAGTGGTGTTTGATTCTAGTGCCAAGCATGAGGGTGTCTCTCTAAATGATGTCCTTATTTCTGGCCCTGACCTCAACAACAGACTATTAGGAGTACTTCTCCGCTTCCACAAGGATTCGGTCCCATTCATGGCAGACATACAACAAATGTTCTATTGTTTTCTTGTTAAAGAAGAACACCAAAACTTTCTGAGGTTTCTCTGGTTCAGGGACAACAACCCCTCTGGAGACATCACAGAATACCGCATGAGGGTGCACATATTTGGCAACAGCCCTTCCCCTGCAGTTGCTATATATGGCCTCAGACACCTAGAGTGGGAGAGTCAGAGTATGGGTCAGATGTCAGACAATTTGTGGACAAGGATTTCTATGTGGACGATTGCTTGAAATCAATACCCACAAATGAAGCCGCAATCAGTCTCCTCAAAAGAACTCAGGCAATGCTTGCGTGTTCCAACTTAAGGCTGCTTCCAACAGTAGAGAAGTTTTAGAAACCTTCCCTGCCCAAGATCATTCCAACGAGTTAAAGGACTTAGATTTAGGCACAGACTCACTTCCCATGCAACGCAGCCTTGGTTTGCTTTGGGACTTAAGATCTGACACCTTTACTTTCCAAGTAAACACAGAAGAAAAACCCTTTACCCGTAGAGGTGTCCTGTCTACCACAAACAGCCTGTATGATCCTTTAGGCATTGCAGCACCTGTCACCATCCAGGGTAAGGCCCTACTCAGAGACTTGACATGTGAGTCGCTTGATTGGGACCACCCTCTCCCCACCGACAGGAAGAACCTATGGCTAGAGTGAAAGGACTCACTAACAGCTCTATCCAATCTTAAAATTCCATGCCCATATGCTCCTCTGTCATCTGCAGACGTTCAGATGCAACGACTTTGTGTGTTTGCGGATGCTTCTGTTAAAGCAATTGCTGCTGTAGCTTACCTGAAAACCATAGACATTAAAGGACAATGCCACATAGGGTTAGGGATGGGCCCGGTGCTCGATTCGAACCCATGTTCGAATCGAGCATCGGGCGTTCGCTCGCTCGTCGAGCCCAGAACTATTTGGGCCGTTCGCATCACATTCGTGTGATGCGAGCGGCCCCGCAATGCATTGCGGCCGGCGCGGCCGGCGCAGTGCATTGCTGGCTGATGATTGGCCAAGCATGCACTGTGACCCCGCATGCTTGGCCAATCACAGCGCCCGAAACTCGGAGAGCAATAATTGGCTACAGGCAGGACGGCTGTAGCCAATTACAGCTCAGGGGCTTTAGTACATGCCCCACCATTTAAAAGGCCGCCACGCCATCGGCCCCGGTCACATGAGTTCCGGCTTTAGGAGAGATTAGTCTGCTGATTCTGTCTTTGCTTGATACTGAAAGATTTGCTCTTCTTTGCTAAACCATTGGCTATTTCTTTGCTAAACCATTGCTACCTAAGTCATTGATCGTTCATTGCTGCTGATTGCACAGTTAGTGTGTTATTAGCTGCTGCTGGGGATTAGTCTGGTGCGTGCTTACTGTTAGTACAGTATTGCAGTAGTACCAACCGCAGTGCTGTTAGCACAGCATTGCACCCCAACAGCACCCATAGGACTTCTAGTGTGTTAGTGGCAGCAAACAGAGCTCCTATATTTTCTTCTCAGCAGCACCCATAGGACTTCTAGTGTGTTAGTGGCATCACACAGAGCTCCTATATTTTCTTCTCAGCAGCACCCATAGGACTTCTAGTGTGTTAGTGGCAGCAAACAGAGCTCCTATATTTTCTTCTCAGCAGCACCCATAGGACTTCTAGTGTGTTAGTGGCATCACACAGAGCTCCTATATTTTCTTCTCAGCAGCACCCATAGGACTTCTAGTGTGTTAGTGGCATCACACAGAGCTCCTATATTTTCTTCTCAGCAGCACCCATAGGACTTCTAGTGTGTTAGTGGCAGCAAACAGAGCTCCTATATTTTCTTCTCAGCAGCACCCATAGGACTTCTAATGTGTTAGTGGCATCACACAGAGTTCCTATATTTTCATCTCAGCAGCACCCATAGGACTTCTAGTGTGTTAGTGGCATCACACAGAGCTCCTATATTTTCTTCTCAGCAGCACCCATAGGACTTCTAGTGTGTTAGTGGCAGCAAACAGAGCTCCTATATTTTCTTCTCAGCAGCACCCATAGGACTTCTAGTGTGTTAGTGGCAGCAAACAGAGCTCCTATATTTTCTTCTCAGCAGCACCCATAGGACTTCTAGTGTGTTAGTGGCATCACACAGAGCTCCTATATTTTCTTCTCAGCAGCACCCATAGGACTTCTAGTGTGTTAGTGGCAGCAAACAGAGCTCCTATATTTTCTTCTCAGCAGCACCCATAGGACTTCTAGTGTGTTAGTGGCAGCAAACAGAGCTCCTATATTTTCTTCTCAGCAGCACCCATAGGACTTCTAGTGTGTTAGTGGCAGCAAACAGAGCTCCTATATTTTCTTCTCAGCAGCACCCATAGGACTTCTAGTGTGTTAGTGGCAGCAAACAGAGCTCCTATATTTTCTTCTCAGCAGCACCCATAGGACTTCTAGTGTGTTAGTGGCAGCAAACAGAGCTCCTATATTTTCTTCTCAGCAGCACCCATAGGACTTCTAGTGTGTTAGTGGCATCACACAGAGCTCCTATATTTTCTTCTCAGCAGCACCCATAGGACTTCTAGTGTGTTAGTGGCAGCAAACAGAGCTCCTATATTTTCTTCTCAGCAGCACCCATAGGACTTCTAGTGTGTTAGTGGCAGCAAACAGAGCTCCTATATTTTCTTCTCAGCAGCACCCATAGGACTTCTAGTGTGTTAGTGGCAGCAAACAGAGCTCCTATATTTTCTTCTCAGCAGCACCCATAGGACTTCTAGTGTGTTAGTGGCAGCAAACAGAGCTCCTATATTTTCTTCTCAGCAGCACCCATAGGACTTCTAGTGTGTTAGTGGCAGCAAACAGAGCTCCTATATTTTCTTCTCAGCAGCACCCATAGGACTTCTAGTGTGTTAGTGGCATCACACAGAGCTCCTATATTTTCTTCTCAGCAGCACCCATAGGACTTCTAGTGTGTTAGTGGCAGCAAACAGAGCTCCTATATTTTCTTCTCAGCAGCACCCATAGGACTTCTAGTGTGTTAGTGGCAGCAAACAGAGCTCCTATATTTTCTTCTCAGCAGCACCCATAGGACTTCTAGTGTGTTAGTGGCAGCAAACAGAGCTCCTATATTTTCTTCTCAGCAGCACCCATAGGACTTCTAGTGTGTTAGTGGCATCACACAGAGCTCCTATATTTTCTTCTCAGCAGCACCCATAGGACTTCTAGTGTGTTAGTGGCAGCAAACAGAGCTCCTATATTTTCTTCTCAGCAGCACCCATAGGACTTCTAGTGTGTTAGTGGCAGCAAACAGAGCTCCTATATTTTCTTCTCAGCAGCACCCATAGGACTTCTAGTGTGTTAGTGGCAGCAAACAGAGCTCCTATATTTTCTTCTTAGCAGCACCCATAGGACTTCTAGTGTGTTAGTGGCATCACACAGAGCTCCTATATTTTCTTCTCAGCAGCACCCATAGGACTTCTAGTGTGTTAGTGGCAGCAAACAGAGCTCCTATATTTTCTTCTCAGCAGCACCCATAGGACTTCTAGTGTGTTAGTGGCAGCAAACAGAGCTCCTATATTTTCTTCTCAGCAGCACCCATAGGACTTCTAGTGTGTTAGTGGCAGCAAACAGAGCTCCTATATTTTCTTCTCAGCAGCACCCATAGGACTTCTAGTGTGTTAGTGGCAGCAAACGGAGCTCCTATATTTTCTTCTCAGCAGCACCCATAGGACTTCTAGTGTGTTAGTGGCAGCAAACAGAGCTCCTATATTTTCTTCTCAGCAGCACCCATAGGACTTCTAGTGTGTTAGTGGCATCACACAGAGCTCCTATATTTTCTTCTCAGCAGCACCCATAGGACTTCTAGTGTGTTAGTGGCAGCAAACAGAGCTCCTATATTTTCTTCTCAGCAGCACCCATAGGACTTCTAGTGTGTTAGTGGCAGCAAACAGAGCTCCTATATTTTCTTCTCAGCAGCACCCATAGGACTTCTAGTGTGTTAGTGGCAGCAAACAGAGCTCCTATATTTTCTTCTCAGCAGCACCCATAGGACTTCTAGTGTGTTAGTGGCATCACACAGAGCTCCTATATTTTCTTCTCAGCAGCACCCATAGGACTTCTAGTGTGTTAGTGGCAGCAAACAGAGCTCCTATATTTTCTTCTCAGCAGCACCCATAGGACTTCTAGTGTGTTAGTGGCAGCAAACAGAGCTCCTATATTTTCTTCTCAGCAGCACCCATAGGACTTCTAGTGTGTTAGTGGCAGCAAACAGAGCTCCTATATTTTCTTCTCAGCAGCACCCATAGGACTTCTAGTGTGTTAGTGGCAGCAAACAGAGCTCCTATATTTTCTTCTCAGCAGCACCCATAGGACTTCTAGTGTGTTAGTGGCAGCAAACAGAGCTCCTATATTTTCTTGTCAGCAGCACACATAGTACCTATAGTGTGTTAGTGTCAGCACCCATAGGACCTACAGTGTGTTGTGAGCACACATAGGAGTTCTATTTTTTATACTATATACACTACCGACTACAATGGCTGGAAGACCGCCAAGGAGAGGCAGAGCGTGCCGAGGCAAGAACACAGGGCAGGCAGGCTCTGTTTCTAGAGACAACAGTGCTGGCCGTGGACGTGGTCGTGCATCGTCATCAGCACGTGGCCATGGGACACGCTTGTCTTTGTTTTCGGCAGCTGGACATGTGGAGCCGCATCATGCCGAAGGCTTGGTAGAATGGATGACCAAGCCCTCCTCATCCTCCTCATCCTCTCTCACCCAGGCTCAGGGTACTGGCAGAGCAGCTGCCAACGCGTACTCAATGGCATCATCAGCCACCCCTTCCCTAGACCCACCATGTCCTCCTGAGGAGTCCCCCGAACTGTTTGAGCACAGTGTTGGGTACATGCTCCAGGAGGATGCCCAACGATTCGAAGGCTCGGATGATGATACCCAGCTTGAGGAAGTCAGTAGTGTGCGCGCAGAGAGAGGGGATGCTGAAGGACAGCAATCTGGCAGTAGTGTTCCACCAGCTGCAGCTTACTGCCAGGTTTGCTCTAGTGGTGAAGAGGGAGGGGATGATGAGGTCACTGACTCCACGTGGGTGCCTGAAGGGAGAGAGGAGGAGGAGGAGGAGGATGCAGCGTCACATGTCCAACGAGGCAGGATGCCCCCTGGAGGCCAGCTAGAGGCCAGCACAGCAACTGTACCACACCGCAGAGCTCCGCCTGTGCAGGGCGCTGCCTCTGCACGTTATCACAAAAGTTCTTTGGTGTGGGCCTTTTTTGAGACGAGTGCATCAGATCGCACCACTGCTATTTGCAATATTTGTCTCAAGCGTATCTCGCGTGGCCAAAACATCAGCCGCTTGGGCACCACAAGCATGAGCAGACATATGTCAACCTGCCATGCAGCTCGTTGGCAAGCACACATAAAAGACCCACACCAAAGAACAAAGCGGACCTCTCCTTGCTCCTCATCAGCTGGGATCTCCATCCCCACTATATCTTCAGTCCTCTCTGAAAGCTGCTCTGAGAGGACTGAAGGTGTAGAATTAGGTGTGTCACAACCAAGTACTTGCAGTACACCGACGTCCGATTGTAGCAGGCAAATTTCCCTGCCCCAGCTGCTGGACCGTCGAAAGAAGTATACTCCCAGCCATCCACATGCCCAGCGGTTGAATGCTAGCTTGGCTAAATTGCTAGCACTTCAACTGCTGCCTTTTCAGTTGATAGACTCGGCCTCCTTCCGTGAGTTTGTTCAATGTGCGGTTCCTCAGTGGCAGGTTCCCAAACGCCACTTTTTCTCACGGAAGGCGATTCCGTCTCTCTACTGGCATGTGGAAGGCAATGTCCATGCCTCGCTGGACAGGGCGGTCAGCGGTAAGGTGCATATTACCGCTGACTCATGGTCCAGCAGGCATGGACAGGGACGTTATCTTTCTTTCACGGCCCATTGGGTCACTCTATTGGTAGCTGGGAGGGATGCAGGACAAGGTGCAGTAGTGTTGGAGGTTGTTCCGCCACCACGCCTCCAAAATGCTACTACTGGTTGTGACACACCTCTCTCCTCCACCCCCTCCTCTTCTTCTTCCTCCATGTCCTCTTCGAGTGCTCTGTCCTCGGAACCAGCGGTGCTCCGTAGGCGTACAAGGGGCTACGCGAGTACGCAGGCAAAAAGATGCCATGCCGTGCTTGCGCTGGTGTGTTTGGGGGACAGGAGCCACACTGGGCCAGAGGTTCTGGCAGCTCTGCAGGGGCAGGCCGAGAGGTGGTTGACGCCACGCCAGCTTAAGCCAGGAATGGTCGTTTCTGATAATGGCACCAACCTCCTCTCCGCCCTGCGACAGGGGCAGCTCACCCATGTGCCCTGTATGGCTCACGTCCTCAACCTGGTGGTGCAGCGGTTCTTGGGCAGGTTCCCAGGCTTACAGGATGTCCTGAGGCAGGCCAGGAAAGTCTGTGTGCATTTCCGCCGATCTTATAATGCCAGTGCTCGGCTGACTGAGCTGCAAAAGGAGCTGAACCTGCCCAAGAACCGCTTAATATGTGACATGCCCACCAGGTGGAACTCAACGTTGGCCATGCTGCAGAGACTGCACACGCAGCAGAGGGCCATCAATGAGTACCTTTGCGACTACGGCACCAGGACAGGGTCAGGGGAGCTTGGCTTTTTTTCCCCACGCCAGTGGAGCATGATCAGGGATGCATGCACTGTCCTCTCACCATTTGAGGAGGCCACGAGGATGGTGAGCAGTGACAGTGCATGCATCAGTGACACTGTACCTCTTGTCCACCTGTTGGAGCATACGCTGCGTGGGATAATGGACAGGGCACTTGAGGCAGAACAGAGGCAGGAAGAGGAGGACTTCCTTGTCTTTCAAGGCCCCCTTTATCCAGACAATGTTCCTTCTGTCCCACCCATCACACAGGAAGAGGAGGAGGAGGAGGAGGAGGAGGAGGATTGTGTGAGCATGGAGGTGGAGCCTGGCACTCAGCATCAGCAGCAGCAGTCTTTTAGGGATGATGTACAGTCCCAACAAACCAGTGGACTTGTATGTGGCTGGGAGGAGGTGGCTGGCGATCATGTCATCCTCAGTGACCCAGAAGACTCCGGACCGAATGCCTCAGCTAACCTACGCTGCATGGCCTCCCTGATCCTGCAAAGCCTGCGGAAGGATCCTCGTGTTCTTCGGATCAAGGAGAGTGACCATTACTGGCTGGCCACTCTCCTTGATCCACGGTACAAGGGTAAGGTTGCGGACCTTATCTTGCCGTCGCAGAGGGAGCAGAGGATGAGACATCTCAGGGAGGCCTTGCAGAAAGGTCTGTGCAACGCGTTCCCAGAAACTGGGAGGTTACAAACTCCTGGTCCTGGACGACAAGTTGCTGAGGCTTCGGTCAGTAGCAGAAGGAGCGGTGGGGAAGGTGGACGTCTGACCGATGCGTTCAGACAATTTTTTAGTCCGCAGCCCCAAGGTATGATCGGTTCCAGCAACCATCGCCAGCGTCTGATATACATGGTGCAGGAATACCTAGGGGCAAGGTCAGACTTGGACACCTTTCCCACCGAAAATACTCTGGCTTACTGGGTCCTGAGGATGGATCACTGGCCAGAGCTTGCACAGTATGCAATTGAGCTACTGGCCTGTCCTTTATCCAGCTTTCTTTCCGAACGCACATTCAGTGCTGCTGGAGGATTTGTCACCGATCATAGGGTGCGCCTGTCCACCGACTCGGTTGATCGACTGACCTTCATAAAAATGAATCAGTCTTGGATCACCACCAGCTACCAGACACCTGAAGCGGATATAACGGAATAATTTATAATGTCACATCCCTTCAAGACTGCCTATGCTGATGCTGAGTGACTGTCCTGTTATGTTCACTGACTATCCTCTTCCTCCTCCTCAATGATCCATGCCACCACACCAGTGCCTAAGGCACAATTTTTCAGCCCCTGTATAACAGGGGCGTGTAATTACAATTTTTTAAAAAGATGCTTCGCAACAGGTGTGACTGCTGTGCTCAGAGTACAGTATCTGTGAGGGGTTGCAGTGTTGTGGCACCAGCACCAGTGCCTAAGGCACAATTTTTCAGCCCCTGTTGGGGCGTGTAATTACAATTTTTAGGCAATGCTTTGCAACAGGTCTCATTGCTGTGCTCAGAGTACAGTATCTGTGAGGGGTTGCAGTGTTGTGGCACCAGCACCAGTGCCTAAGGCACAATTTTTCAGCCCCTGTATAACAGGGGCGTGTAATTAAATTTTTTTAAAAAGATGCTTCGCAACAGGTGTGACTGCTGTGCTCAGAGTACAGTATCTGTGAGGGGTTGCAGTGTTGTGGCACCAGCACCAGTGCCTAAGGCACAATTTTTCAGCCCCTGTTGGGGCGTGTAATTACAATTTTTAGGCAATGCTTTGCAACAGGTCTCATTGCTGTGCTCAGAGTACAGTATCTGTGAGGGGTTGCAGTGTTGTGGCACCAGCACCAGTGCCTAAGGCACAATTTTTCAGCCCCTGTATAACAGGGGCGTGTAATTACAATTTTTTAAAAAGATGCTTCGCAACAGGTGTGACTGCTGTGCTCCAAGTACAGTATCTGTGAGGGGTTGCAGTGTTGTGGCACCAGCACCAATGCCTAAGGCACAATTTTTCAGCCCCTGTTTAACAGGGGCGTGTAATTACAAATCTTGATCTAATAGTTCACAGCAGGGCCCATTCCTGCGCCCACCAAGAGTAACTATGAGGGCCTACAGTCTTGTGGCAACACCGTCCACCACCACCACCACCACCAAAGGCCCAATTTTTCTGCCCTGTTCAACAGGTGCATGCAATTACAAATCTTGATCTAATAACTCACAGCAGGGCCCATTCCTGCACCCACCAAGAGTAACTGTGAGGGCTTACAGTCTTGTGGCAACACCGTCCACCACCACCACCACCACCACCAAAGGCCCAATTTTTCTGCCCGGTTCAACAGGTGCATGCAAGTACAAATCTTGATCTATTAACTCACAGCAGGGCCCATTCCTGTGCCCACCAGTCTTGTGGCTACACCAACATCTAATAGGGCAAATTTCTGCAGAGTATATACGGCAGGCCCCTACTTTCAAACATCCAACTTACAAACGACTCCTACTTGCAAACGGCAAGAGAAAACAGGAAGTGAGAGGAAATCTACCCCTAGGAAGGAAAATTCTATCCTGTTAGATTTAATTTGGGAAAAAGGTATCTCCTCTCTACTGATGCTTTATCACCAATCCTTGTTTCAATTAAAACCCCACTTTTCCAAAAACATTTGTCATTGGGACGGAAAGTGAGGTGACATGTTCTGAACAGATGTGCAAAGACAGCAAATGTTACAGGGGTGATAACCCCTCCCTATGTTCTCCAAAAAGCTTAAAAATTGATTTTTTGGGGATGTAGCTACACTTCATAATGTATCTGTTCAGATTCTACTTAAGAACAAACCTACAGTCCATGTCTTGTTTGCACCACCTATATACTGCTGTTCAGAGTATATAGGGTTGTAGGTATAGGGTTTTATTTTGGGTGCGGGGTCCCCCTTAGTATCCATACAAGACCCAAAGGGGCTGGGGTGGGGGGGGGGGTGATGGGGTAGCCATGCCATTTTTCTCAAGGATTTTCAGCCATATGGCGGCCAGGACAAGACATGACATTAAAGCCGCAAGTGGTTTTAAATGGCTTCTTTTTTTCCTTTACAAATGTCATTTTGTGCAAGGACAGTTCTAAACACGGGAAACACATGCCACTTCACAGGCATACTTTAGACACCCCCCAGGTACCATATTTAAAGGAAAATTTCACTTTTTTTTTTTCACTTTATGCATCATTAAAATGACTGCTCCCGAAAAAACTTTAGTTTTTAAAATTTCTTTTTGCATTGATATATGTCCCCTGGGGCAGGACCCGGGTCCCCAAACCTGTTTTATAACATTAACATGCATATTGGCCGTTGTAATTAGCAATTTTGATTTCGAACGTTCGCGTCCATTATAACGAATAGGGTTCGAAAATTCGCGCGAACTTTCGGTCCGTTCGAAGGTTCTGGTGCGAACCGAACCCGGGGGTGTTCGGCTCATCCCTACATAGGGTTTGTAATGGGAAAAGCAAAACTTGCACCACTGCCTGAACACACCATACCCAGGCTGGAACTTTGTGCTGCAGAGCTAGCTGAACTAAAAGCAACAGAGACAAACTTAGAAATCCAGGAAGCTGAGTTCTACACAGACAGTAAAATAGTTCTGGGTTACATCCATAATGAAACTAGGCCTTTCTACGTCTATGTCAATAACAGAGTGCTGAGGATAAGGAGGTCCACCCGCCCAGAGAAATGGCATTTTGTGCATACAGACTATAATCCTGCAGACCTAGCGACCAGATCTGTAGCGGCCAGTCGCCTCGAAAGTACTTTGTGGTTCACAGGTCCCACCTTTATACGCAGTCCTGACTGTAACACTAATGACCTCACCACGTTTGACCTAATAGATGCAGACAAGGATCAGGAAATTCGCCCTCAGGTTTCTACTGCAGTCACAAAAACTTCTCTCAACCAGTTTAAAACCCACCATTTCAGCAGGTTCTCCACCTGGAGGTCACTAGTTAGAGCTATCACTTGCTTAATCCACATAACTCAGTCTTACAAAAAACAACCACCAACTCATAACGATTGCAGAGGTTGGCACCACTGTAGGAAAGTCTACTCAGCAACTGATCTAGAACAATCTAAAAATTGGTTAATATCTGTTGTACAGAGAGAAGTCTTTGCCAAAGAGATCGATTGTATTCTCAACCACAAACCTGTTCCTAAAGACAGTGTTTTAAAGAAACTTGATCCAATGGTTCTTACACCTGCCATGTTACTCACACAAAAGACTGGTCTTGTAGGTACTCCAGCTGGAGAGTTTTGTGAGAAAGACCTTTACAAACGTCAATGGAGACAAGTTCAAACCCTTGCCAATACCTTCTGGAGTCGGTGGAAGGAGCAATACACATCTACTCTACAACTAAGGAGGAAGTGGCACACTGAAAAACCTAATCTTAAACTTGGGGGTGTTGTGCTCATGAAAGATTGCCAGACACTAAGGCCTCGTACACACGACCAATTTTCTCGGCAAGAACCAGCAAGAAACTTGCTGGCAGAGAGGTCTTGCCGAGTAAATCGGTCGTGTGTACGCTGCTATCGGGTTTCTCGTCGAGAAAACCGACAAGAAACCTCGACGAGAAAATAGAGAACCTGCTCTCTATTTTCTCGTCGAGATTCTCCTCGGCATGTTTCTCGACGAGAAAAGTGAGTGTGTGTACACTTACCTGTCCTCCCGGAAGCCCGCGCATGTTCCAAATGAATTAGACGCATGCGCGGTAGCTTCCTAGGCATACGTAGGGTATACCAAGATGGCGGCGACGGCATCGAATGTGACGAGCGCATGCTCGACGTAGTCGATGACGTCACCGCGTACGCTCCTTTCAAAGAACCGCGGGTTCTTTGAAACGAGCGTGTGTACACTCGGCCGGGACAAGTTTCTTGTCCAAGAATCTCGTCGAAAAAAACGACATGTTTTTTTCAACGAGAATCTCGGCCGTGTGTACGAGGCCTCAGGAATATGTGGCCTTTAGGTCTAGTCACCAAAGTACTGCCAAGCAAAGATAATCTTGTCCGTAAGGTCGAGGTCAAGACCTTCCAACAGAATGAAGCAAAAGTGTTCTTAAGACTAGTCACTGAACTTGTTCTGTTACTTTCTACGGAGGACTCTGTTAGTAATGTCACTTGACGTCAGGCGGGGAGTGTTCTGTCCATCAGATGTCTATATTCTGATTATCTGCATTTGTGTTGATTAAAATGACATTTAAGGTTGTAATTTCTATAGAAATCATTTGCAGAGCGTAGGTGCCATCTAGCGTCCCTTTTTGGTATTGATTCAGTTTGATCATTATTAAATGCATTAATGTGTAACCCAGGAAGCGATTAGAAAGCAGAGTATTCTGGGTGAAATCTTACAGGAAGAGACACATTCACCATGACACTGCAGGAAGCAGGATGTGTCTTATTTCAATCTCTTACCATCAACCCTTAGAGAACTTAAAAAGTAAGTTTTTACTATCCCATATTGTACTGTATATCTTTGTCTCTGCAATGTATGCTAAATGTATGGGATATTGTACTTATCAAGGTTTATTCTTGTTGTTTGTAGTTTCACCTAGCTTGTGCCAATAAACTGCGATCAAAGAAATATGGTATTATGTTTATGGGATAAGAATGGTTTAGCTGAATGTCCTTGAGGCAGAACAATATATGCACCTTTAAAGCTTTCTTATTATGGCTTTATAGATTTAGCTTTCATTGTTACTCTGCAGTCTGCAACAGTATTATTTCTGTTGTTTGTAATACATATGGTAGTGAAAGTAAAATTTACCAAACATTCACTACAGATTAATAAATTACAATTTACACACTTGCACCAGGAAGATTTGCATGCAGTAAATGTTATATGAATGTCACCTTCAAAGCTTTATAAATATCATAAATAAAGAGAATATTCCCGCGCTACCTGGATAATAATAAATATTGGAACACTAGTTGCAGCAGACACCGGAATGGTCAATCCTTACCAACAATAAACATATATAAAAAATCAATATGTGGTGTTGCGCTCTAGTGAATGATGGCTCATTACCATAAATAAATTGCTAAATAAAGTGTACATCACATGTGCAAAATTTCATAAAAAATCGCATACTAAACACTATATAATCGCATATAATTCAACATGCACAGAAAATTGAAAAAAATTGCATAAAAAAATAATAAGATCAAAGTGCTAATGCGGACACAATATAGAAATAAAATCCAACAGTGCACATTGGTATCCAGAAAAACTTGATAGAAAAAGTGCTTTTTAACCACTTCTCTACTGTGCACGAAAACCCCCTTCCTGCCCAAGGCATTTTTCAGCTTTCAGCGCTGTCACACTTTGAATGACAATTGCGCGGTCGTGCGACGTGGCTCCCAAACGAAATTTGTGTCCTTTTTTTCCCACAAATAGAGCTTTCTTTTGGTGGTATTTGATCACCTCTGCGGTTTTTATTTTTTGCGCTATAAACAAAAGAAGAGCGTCCAGTTTGGAAAAAAAACACTATTTTTTACTTTTTGCTATAATAAATACCCATTTTTTTTTTTTTTTAAATAAAATTTTCCTCAGTTTAGGCCGATACGTATTCTTCTACATATTTTTGGTAAAAAAAAAAAATCGCAATAAGCGCGTATTGATTGGTTTGCGCAAAAGTTATAGCGTGTACAAAATAGGGCATAGATTTATAGCATTTTTATTTTTTTATTAGTAGTAGCGGCGATCTGCAATTTTTTATTGTGACTGCGATATTGCGGCGGACACATCGGACACTTTTGACACATTTTTGGGACCATTCACGTTTATACAGCGATCCCTGCTATAAAAATGCATTGATTACTGTATAAATGTGATTGGCAGGGAAGGGGTTAACCACTAGGGGGCGGGAAGGGGTTAAATATGTTCCCTCAATGTGTTCTTACTGTGGGGGGAGGGGACTGACTGGGGGAGGTGACCGATGGTTGTCCCTATGTACAAGGGACACACCATCGGTCCCCTCTCCCTCACAGGACGTGGATCTCTGTGTTTACACACAGAGATCCACTTTCCTGCTCGTTTCCCGGGCAATCGCGGGTGCCCGGCGGCAATCGCGGCCGCCGGGCACGCGCACCGGGGCCTTGTGAACGCGGCGAGCGCGCGCCTCCTAGCTCGTTTTAAAGGGAGGACGTCATATGACGTCCTCCCAGAACGAGAGTATCCTCCGCCCGCCGTCAATTGACAGTGGGCGGGGGACAAGTGGTTAAATATATATAAAAATCGATATGTGGTGTTGCGCTCTAGTGAATGATGGCTCATTACCATAAATAAAGTGCTAAATAAAGTGTGCATTGCATGTGCAAAATTTCATAAAAAATTGCATACTAAAGGCTACATAAGCACATATAATTTAATGTGCACAGAAAATTCAAAAAAATGGCATAACAAATAAGATTAAAGGGCTAATGCTGACACAATATAGAAATAGAGTCCAACAGTGCACATAGGTATCCAGAAAAACTTGATAGATAAAGTGCAATAAATAAAGTGCTGTGCTCCAAGTGACAATCTGTGCAGATACAGTCTTTCAGTGAATAAGTGATGTGAATCCTCTTCAGTGTATAAACACCTCAATGTGCAATGGCTCCTTACCTTACTGCTTTAAGGTAACAGCTTAATGTACATAGTGATGATGAGTTAATCCGGGATCTTGCAGTGGCTATTGCCTAGTATTCTTCATGTACAATGGTGTCCAGGGGAACATCGATGAGGTTGGTGTCCTAATGTGCCTTGGTAACCTGATATACGATCCCCATATACAGTGCTTTATTGCCTATGTGTTCCTCGGTAGCAGTGGACAGCCTCCCAAATCCGTGAGCATGAAGTAAATAAATATCCCCCCCCCATATAAAAAAAAAAAATTGGTGTGTCCTCTTCACGCTGAGATTGCTTTACTGACTTGTAGCTCACAAGAATTTCACTGTTTAGATGGAAATTGTCAGGTCACCTGTGGCCAGGTGACAGATGCACACCGTAGGGGGACAGGAGTGCACTGCAAGGTAGTGAACCCTATGGCTGACTGCTGCGGATAGGAAACTGGGTGGTTGTGGAAAGCGGGACCAGAGGAGCACAACCAGGATCCTATGGGAAGCTAGAGCCAAGATTCCCCAGGGCGCGGAGTCTAAGACCCAGCAGGTCTTCTCCAGAGCCTCTAGTGGTGAGGATGTTATGCTGCAGGCTGGGTCCAGGTTGCGGCCCCTAGAGTCTCCTAGCTCACGCCCCGTAGGATAAGGGGACAAGAGGGGAAGCAGCAGCACGAGATATAAGAGTAACGAATAACAAGCTGAAAGTCAAGGGCCACAAGCAGACAAGGATAACGAAAGACAAGCCAAAGGTCAAGAGTCACGAGCAGACAGGGATAGTCGGGGACAAGCCAATAACGTAACAGAGAGACAGACGTAGCACACGGCAGGCAGGAACCCAAACACACAATGCCTAACAAACACGTTGATCAGCAAAGCAGGCTTGCAGTGCACAGGTTAATATAGTGTTCTGTGATAGGGCCTGGGGTGGAGTCAGGCTGGGAGGAGATTATAAAGGAAGCCAGGTGAAAGGGTTCTGGCCTCTAAGATGAACACATGGGAAGGAAGGTAAGCTGACAGACAAACACTACTGCATATCCATGACAGTACCCTCCCTCTTATGGGCCCTCCCCCGCCTGGGCCCAGGCTTAAAGGGAAATCTCTGATGAAACCTCCTCAACAGATGAGGTGCAGCGACATCAGATGCAGCGATCCAAGACGCCTCCTCAGGACCAAAACCTCTCCAATGCACAAGGTACTGAAGAATGCCTCTGCAGAGCCGAGAATCCAGAACTTGTCTAACCTCGTACTTAAAGCGGAGGTTCCGCGGCCAATCGTTTTTTTTTTTTCGTTTGCATACAATGGTTTTTAGATTACAAGTATGTACTCACTTGTACAGTGCCAAAAAGCATCCCCCGTCCGTTTTCTTAGATAAGATAAAGTTATAAAACCCGATGCTGTCATTTCCCATTTTGCTTGTGGGCATTGTGAAGCCCACAAGCACTGACTTCCTGGAAGCGGTGAATGGTTGCCATCACAACGGTCGACGCCGTTGAAAGTACACGCCCCGTTGTGATGGCATTCGCTGGACGGCGTTCCGCATTGTCTCCTGGGAAGCATGACGCCGTCCTCCCAGGAGACATTGCGGCGCTGGGGAAGAGTGGAGACGCCTACTCCCGCGGGAGAAAACCCCGGAAGTCAAACTTTTATACATCGAATATACGGTATTGTAAACACATAATAAAAAATCTTTTGGCTTATGTAGATGTATGTGGTGGGATGATCAGCATGATATAGTCTTGTAATTTAGGGTGAAACTCCGCTTTAAGATTATCCTCAGAGACCGAAAACGAGGTAGGGAGATGACAAGAAGATCTATTGAGGACCAAAGGCTCTCTAGGAATAAGCAAGGGCATGAGAGGATCAACAGGAATCTGAGGAGGGTCCCCTAGACCCTTAAAGGGGAACTGGTCATCTTGCACAGGACCATCAGACTGGGCAGCTGTCAGTGGTACCCTGAAGTCAGGTTGGTTAGAAGGTGAAATGTCGCCGGGGGCAAGCAGAATAGCTGAAGGACAAGCAGAATGTCCTGAACAAGAAAAAGTAGGAGGCTCACTGGGCATGGGCTGGACTGGCATAACTAGTACAGAGGCAGAGTGAATAGCTGAGTCAGGTGTAGCGACTACCTGAATCGCATCGCAAGACGTAGCGACTGCAGGACTTGTAGACAAGCTAGCCTGGCTGTGCGTCCAAGTGTGGTTAGGGACAGAGAAATGTAAATGGTTATGCAACCTGGAATGAATGACCGGCTCAGGTTCACAGGGGGCAACCTTGGGTAGGCAGGACGAGGAACAGGAGGGACCCCAAGCCAGGATCTGTCCAGTAGTCCAGTCCACATGAGGAGAATGGAGCTGTAACCATGGGAGACCCAAAATTATAGGCGTTGAGGCCTTGGGTAAGATAAGGAAGGATATCCACTCCTGGTGGAGTGTCCCTACCGACATCTTAACAGGGAGGGTCTGGAAGCGGATAGGTCCCCCTGGGAGAACAGTACCATCAATCGCCAAGACCACCAATGGCGTGGTGAGGGGCAAAAGAGTAAGTCTCATGGACGATGCGATTTCCCAGTCCATGAAATTACCAGCGGCTCCGGAATCCAGATATGCTGAGACCGAATGAGAAGAAGCACCAACATGAAGGAACACAGAAAGCAGAAGACGAGAAGGGGAAGGTGATATTTCTGGGTCCAATACTCCACTTTCCAGATGAAGTGGACCCGAACGTTTTTCTGGACAAAGAGAGCAAGTGTCACGAAAATGACCTTTGCCCCCACAGTAAAGACACAGACCAAGAGTTCTGCGCCTAGTACGTTCCTCGGGGGATAGCCTGGTCCAACCCAGCTGCATGGGTTCCTCAGCTGGTAGGAGATGCTCTACGGGTCGAAGAGAGGGGAGCTCAGGCTGACTAAGAACCAAGGAGTGCTGGCGTTGCTTTTCTAAGGTCCTCTCCTGAAAGCGAATATCGATCTGGTTACACAAGGACATAACGCCGGCCAGATCAGTGGGGATGGTTCTTCCTGCTAATTCATCCTTCACTCTATCAGACAGGCCATGCAAAAAGGTTGCGACTAAGGCCTCATTGTTCCAGCTCAACTCAGCCGACAGTATGCGGAAATGAAGGGCATACTGTCCCACAGAAGCAGACTCTTGGCGGAGACGTAAAAGGGCGCTGGCCGCTGAAGAGACACGAGCCGGTTCTTCGAAGATATTCCGAAAATGTTTCAAGAAGCCAGACAGGCTAGAAACCACTGGATCATTCAGTTCCCACAGAGGGGCTGCCCAGGCTAAAGCTTTACCAGAGAGGAGGGAAATGATATAGGCTACCTTAGCCCGATCAGACAGGAAGTTTTGGGGCTGGAGCTCAAAATGAATTGTGCATTGGCTAAGGAACCCCCTGCAAGCCTTGGAGTTCCCAGAGAAACGGGACGGAGCTGGCAGTTGTAGTGAGTGTGTGGCTGCGACTGGTGCAATAGGTGCAGCCACTGGTTGTATTTGAGGTTGCGGATTCAGGGTTCCCAAGGAGGCCTGAAGCTGCTCGAAGCGAGAAGCCAGATCCTGGAGGAATCGCATCACCTGAGTCTGATTTGATTCCTGGGTTTCAAGTCTGCAAACTATGCCCTGCAATGGATCATCCGCGGGGAGCGGGATGTCAGCCGGGTTCATGGCTGATCAAACTGTCAGGTCACCTGTGGCCAGGTGACAGATGCACACCGTAGGGGGACAGGAGTGCACCGCAAGGTAGTGAACCCTATGGCTGACTGCTGCGGATAGGAAACTGGGTGGTTGTGGAAAGCGGGACCAGAGGAGCACAACCAGGATCCTATGGGAAGCTAGAGCCAAGATTCCCCAGGGCGCGGAGTCTAAGACCCAGCAGGTCTTCTCCAGAGCCTCTAGTGGTGAGGATGTTATGCTGCAGGCTGGGTCCAGGTCGCGGCCCCTAGAGTCTCCTAGCTCACGCCCCGTAGGATAAGGGGACAAGAGGGGAAGCAGCAGCACGAGATATAAGAGTAACAAATAACAAGTTGAAAGTCAAGGGCCACAAGCAGACAAGGATAACGAAAGACAAGCCGAAGGTCAAGAGTCACGAGCAGACAGGGATAGTCGGGGACAAGCCAATAACATAACAGAGAGACAGACGTAGCACACGGCAGGCAGGAACCCAAACACACAATGCCTAACAAACACGTTGATCAGCAAAGCAGGCTTGCAGTGCACAGGTTAATATAGTGTTCTGTGATAGGGCCTGGGGTGGAGTCAGGCTGGGAGGAGATTATAAAGGAAGCCAGGTGAAAGGGTTCTGGCCTCTAAGATGAACACATGGGAAGGAAGGTAAGCTGACAGACAAACACTACTGCATATCCATGACAGATATTATTTAAAATTACAGGGTCAAGTGATGCCTTCAGCTGCTGTGAGCAAAGTTTTTTTGGAAGAGCATGATTTTCAAAGATGGCTAAGCCTGCCTTGACCAATGCTTCAAGAACAGTTCTGCAACAAGTAAATGCTGCATGAAAATAAGGCCCTAGCAAAACATAAATTATGGTAGATACTTATAGGCCTCCCAAAGGAGGTTAGGTATAGCTTTATGATTGTTCTATTAGACCCAATCATTAAACATACAGTAGGAAGTCATGTGAGTGCTACTGTAATTCATTTTATCAGTTTGTAGCTCCTCCTTATTAATAATAATGTGTGATTGTGATACTAAATAAATCCTTTTGATATGATCTAAATATGGGAAGCTACACAATGTGAAAACAGACACATATTAAAATATACCTCAAACAGAATATGTAAATTATATATACAAATTTTTGTGTAAAAAACGAATGTGCATACAAACACAATTGGATTAGTAAAATGTGGTGAACAAAATCTTGATCATACAGTTAAAGTCTTGATACTGTGATAAAAGTGCTCAGACAAAAAGTGCTTGGTGCTGGTAAACAAAACTCCTTGGCCTCTTCAGAGAGTAATCACAACATGTGTGGCAACTAGTGATGAGCCGAACACCCCCGGGTTCGGTTCGCACCAGAACCCGCGAACGGACCGAAAGTTTGCACGAACATTAGAACCCTATTAAATACAATGGATGCGAACGTTCGGATTCTAAAGTGCTAATTATAACGACTATTATCCATGTTATTGTCCGAAACAGAGTTTGGGAACCCGGGTTCTGCACCAGGGGACATGTATCAATGCAAAAAGAAGTTTTAAAAACGGACGTTTTCCGGGAGCAGTCATTTTAATGATGCATAAAGTGAAAAAAAAAAAGTCAAATATTCCTTTAAATATTGTACCTGGGGGGTGTCTAAAGTATGCCTGTGAAGTGTCACGTGTTTCCCGTGTTTAGAACTGTCCCTGCACAAAATAACATTTCTAAAGGAAAAAAAGCCATTTAAAACTGCTTGCGGTTTTAATGCAATGTCTGGTCCCGGTAATATGGATGAAAATCTTTAGGAAAAATGGCATAGCTACCCCATCAACCCCCCCCCCCCCCTCTACCCCAGCCCATTACCAGCCCCTTTGGGTCTTGTATGGATATTAAGGGGAACCCCGCACACAAAAAAAAAAGGCCCTATATACTCTGAACAGCCGTATACAGGCGGTGCATACAAGACAGGGACTGTAGGTTTGTTCTTATGTAGAATCTGTTTGTAATTTTGAACAGCTGCATTGTTTAAGTGTAGCTCCATGCCAAATTCCTTTTTTTTAGCTTTTTGGAAAACATAGGGAACGGTTATCACCCCTGTCACATTTTTTTTGCTGTCTGTGCCCCTGTTCAGAACATTTCACCTCACTTTGCGTCCCAATGACAACTGTTTTTGAAATGTGGTGTTTGTATTGAAACAAGGATTGGTGATAAAGCATCAGTAGAGAGGAAACACCTTTCTCCCATATTAATTCTTACAGGAGAGAATTTTCCTTCCAAGGGGTAGATTTCCTCTCACTTCCTGTTGTCTTCTTCCGTTTGCAAGTAGTAGTCGTTTGTAAGTTGGATGTTTGAAAGTAGGGACCTGCCGTATATACTCTGCAGAAATTGGCCCCTGGAACGCCCTGCTGTCAACTATTATATCAGGAATTGTAATAACATATAATTGTTGATCAGTGGTACTAAAAATTGGGCCTTTGATGGTGGTGCTGGTGCCACAACACTGTAAGGCCTGACAGTTACTCTTGGTGGGCGCAGCAATGGGCCCTGCTGTGAATTATTCATTCAATAATTATAATTGCATGCCCCTGTTGAACAGGAACATACAAAAAGAAAAAGAACAACGAGTACCAGGGTGGTTCAACCCAAAAGGCCGTTCATTAAATATGAACTAAAGATATATGACTAGAGTTAGGAATATAATTTGTCGTTTGTAGCCTAAGAGACTGCATAAGAAAAAAATATTAATCCCAGATGTGATAGAAAAGGGATTAAAGAAAAAGTGGCTACTTTTAAACGACAATTTAGTCTAGGCCATAGGGTTAGAAAAATATATACCATTTATTGTTGAGTATCAAAAGAAAACCAATTTTATACATAAATATTCAGTTAAATACTCTGATGAATAAAATATGACTTCTTACACTATTTTACCGATTTGATTCCTAGGGGAGGAGTCAATTCGGAAAATATTACAATCAAACAAAGAGGACAGACAGAACTAACAGTACCATCACCAACAATAAGGGAAAGACACACAGCACAGATGGTCCGGACGCCGGCAATTGAATTCAAAGTGGAGCTGCAGGATGGCAAGACTAACTTGATAAAAATCAGTTTATAAATCTATTTTGGTCATATGGACAGAATATACCATGGTGCAGCTTCACTGTGAATAAACCCTAATGAAATTTGGGCCCAACTGGAGAAGATGACATTGTATCCATTAATATCAACTTCCTGGGGGAGGAAGGAAGTTCATGGAGTATTGGGTAGAATTTAGGAAAAGGAAGGGCAGGGGACAAGTGTTCCTGTTGCGCTTTGGGAATCACAGTATAATGCTCAGATAACCTTCTGTATGGTTTTTCCAGATGGTGAACTTAATCACATCTCCTCCAAAAGTGGTCGGTTGGAATGGGGATGATGAGGGGTTTAAGTCATTTGTTCATAGGTTAATTAAAGAATATGACCCCTAATAGCATGACTGACAGTAATTCAATACAGCGCGGAGTGGTGGGAGTTAGGGTAGCCACAGGTGTACATCAACTTCTTAGTGTATTCAGAAGGAAAAGGATTCAGTTACCACTGACATACTGAGCGGGGCCAGTTTAGTTCACTGGACTCCCGTTGGTACTTTACCCTCTCAGTTGCTCAGCGTCCTTTGAGTTAGCTGTGGCTCCGTGCTCTACCGAACCTCCTTGTCGCGGTGGGATGTCTCGCTGTCCACCGGTCTTTGCACGCCGGTTTGTAGCGGATCTTATGGCAGCGTGGAGATTCCAAGATTCGCTCTGTATGCGCTGCACACGCGCCGACCGGGACTTCGAAAAACCGCCGCGTCCGGCGCTGCTGTCTGCTGGTGTCCTCCGTGCATCAATCTCCGCTGTCAGGCTGAGGGGTTGCTTTGCCGGCGTCACGTGACCTCCGTGACGTCAACGCGTTTCGCTTTGATGTTGCATAGCTTCGTCTGGACGTAATCTGTGGTTAATGCTTGCGGGTCTACTTATGGACGCTACCTGTATTAGCAGGTCCGCCCACAATTTAACCCGTTACTGAATAGTTCCCCCTGTTTACTTGTAAGAATAAAATACGGTCTTTTCTGCACAGTATGAAAAGACAGTTATATATTAAAGGACAGATCGTTTCATTAATTAAGGCCAAGTTATATCGCAGTGAAGATGAGATAGGATTATATTAGACATTACATAGGATAGAATGGCAGGAGGGGACAGAATGATACGAAGTAAGAATACTAGATATAAGTACAGCTACTGATACTGAGGTCTCAGAGGGCACTGAGATTGTATAAAAACGGCAAAAGGACTTGATTGACCTTATATCAAGAAAAATATACCAGGAAAATAATAATAATAATAATATAAATAATAGTATAAAAGGAGAATAGGGATAGGAGGATTTCATTCTTAAGTTGCTTATTAAGAGAGGAGAAAAACGCCGCTAGTAGCAGGCGAAGGTGCTCATACAGATTAAGCCTAGCTTTTGCATAAAATTAATTACCATCGAGACAGAGACCTAGGAAAGCCTTATTAGAGTTATTTAGTACCTTTTTATACCTTTTTCATGAGGTTTTAAGTAAATTAGTACTATAGTAAACAATAGATAGCTTCTAAGGCCTCGTACACACGACCGATTTTCTCGGCAAGAACCAGCAAGAAACTTGCTGGCAGAGAGGTCTTGCCGAGTAAATCGGTCGTGTGTACGCTGCTAGCGTGTTTCTCGTCGAGAAAACCGACAAGAAACCTCGACGAGAAAATAGAGAACCTGCTCTCTATTTTCTCGTCGAGATTCTCCTCGGCGTGTTTCTCGACGAGAAAAGTGAGTGTGTGTACACTTACCTGTCCGCCCGGAAGCCCGCGCATGTTCGAAATGAATTTGACGCATGCGCGGTAGCTTCCTAGGCATACGTAGGGTATACCAAGATGGCGGCGACGGCATCGAATATGACGAGCGCATGCTCGACGTAGTCGATGACGTCACCGCGTACACTCCTTTCAAAGAACCGCGGGTTCTTTGAAACGAGCGTGTGTACACTCGGCCGGGACAAGTTTCTTGTCCAAGAATCTCGTCGAAAAAAACGACATGTTTTTCTCAACGAGAATCTCGGCCGTGTGTACGAGGCCATAGAATCACTTCAAAAATTGATGTATATGAATGAACTTATAAAAGTCTCGGACACCGACTTTACCAGGAGGAAAACATTTTAGATGGTGGGCTTGAATTCAGAGGGATTGGTAGGGGATAAGGGAGGGGGAAGGATGGAAGGAAAGGGAGGTGGGGAATGGTGTGGGGAGGGGGCGGGGAAAAGGAAAGGGAGGGAAAGGAAAAGGGGAAACAGGGAAGGGGAAGGGGGAAAGGGGAGGGGAAGGGAGGAGAAGGAAGGGAAGGGAGTAGGGAGGGGGTGGAAAAGGGGAAAAGGGGGAGGAAAGGGGGAAAGGGGAAGGGGGGAGGGGGAAGGGGGAAGGGAGGGGGAAGGGTAGGGAGTTTACTCTGTTATTCAAGATTCAAGGAAAACCTGCAGGTTCAGTTCGGTATTCAAGCCGTGGGGGGCTAAAGAGCCCACCCGAAAGATCCACCATTTTTCCTTCTGAAGTAAAATACGGTTAAAGTCCCCCCTTCTTGCTGGCAATTTAAGTTGGTAGATACCCTTTACTTTTAAGCCATCTGGTTTTCCGTCATGGAATAGGGCAAAATGCTTTGCAAGGGGCTTCTCCTGTCCCTTCTCTGGGTCCCTTTCCTTGTCCTTCTTAATGTCGCGTAGATGTTCCCCTATCCTAACCTTTAGGGGTCTTTTAGTTTTGCCTATATATACCTTTGAACATGGGCATGTGATCATATAGACTATCCTCGTAGAGGAGCAGTTAATCAGATCACAGATGGTGAAAGTCTCCTCTCCACTTACGCTTGCAAATGACATAGTCCGATCAACAAACGGGCATATTTGACATTTATTGCAGGCAAACATACCTTTACTTCTTGGGTATTTTGATAGCCAATTGGGGCTAGGTTCTTTAACAAATTTAGAGTGAATAAGTATGTCTCCCAGGCTCTTTGCTCTCTTTGTCACTAGTTTGGGTGCAGTTCCGACTATGTCTCTTAGACTGGGGCAGTTTAACAAGATACCCCAGTGTTTTTCAAGTACTTGACGAACTGGACCCCATTGGGCTCCATAGGGTGTTATCACTCTTATTGGTTCGGATTTCTGTATTACAGTTTTAGTTGGAGGATCACAGAGGAGAAGGCTTTCCCTATTTTGGCAAGCTGCCCGTCGTTTAGCTTTTCGTATCTGGCGATGGGAGTACCCTCTTTCATGGAATCTACTGTAGAGTTCAGCATTTTCTCTTCTGAGATCCTCCTTCTTGCTACAGTTCCTCTTGATCCTCAGAAACTGACCAATTGGGATTCCATCAATCAGGGGCTGAGGATGGTGGCTATCTGCCCTCAGTAGAGTATTGGCTGCAGTTTCTTTCCGAAAGGTATGTGTGCATAGTTTACCGTTCTCGATGAAAATCCACAGGTCCAGGAAGGAGATGTGGTGTTCATCAATCACATAAGTGAGCCTGATATTCCGATTATTTTGGTTTAGTTGTTCATGGAACAATATCCATTGTTCACGGCTGCCTCGCCAGACCACTAGCACATCGTCGATGTACCTTAACCACGCATATGCGTGGTCAGTGTACATCGACAACGTGAAAACCTCCTCCTCCTCCCATAGGCCCAGGTGCAAGCAGGCATACGCTGGTGCCCAGGCCGCTCCCATCGAGGTACCTCTAATTTGTTGGTAAAACTGTGAACAGAACTGAAAGAAATTATTTCTCAATGCAAACTGTAATAGGTCCAAGAGAAATTCGTTTTGAGCGCCAAACTCAGGGTAGTTTTGATCGAGATGGTTTGCCACTGCATCGACCCCACAATGATGGGGGATCGATGTATAAAGGGACTCAACGTCCACACTTATCAGTAGGAAACCATCATCAATTTGTAGTTCCGTGATTTTTAAAAGCACGTGACGTGTATCCTTTACATAGGATTTTAAGCCCGTGACCATCTCCTTGAGTAGTGAGTCCAAATACCGACCAATCCTTTCTAAAGGGCCCTGTACCGCAGAGACAATAGGTCTTCCGGGTGGCTTATCGGGGCATTTATGAATTTTCGGAATGATGTAAAAGGTCGGCACATTGAACTCACGAACGAGGAGATGGTCAAATTCACGGCGGCCTAGAAGTCCCGCGTCTTTTGCGTTAGTAAGCATCCTATTTATTTCATACTTTACCTCTGGAAAAGGGTCAAAGTCTAGTTTTTTGTAGGTGCTCTCGTCTTCCAGTAACCTTTTTACTTCCATTGTATAGGAGTCGTCATCCAGAAGGACAACGTTACCTCCTTTGTCACTTTTTTTGAAGACTATATTTTTGGCTTCTTTTAGTTCTTTCAAGGCCTTGCGTTCTTCTCCGGAGAGGTTGTCAACAACACCCTGGGTCCAGTCAACCTTATTTAGGTCTGCCTGGACCATCTCAAGGAACATGTAGAGCCACCTGTTCTTACTTAGGGGAGGCATTTTGTTAGATCGTATTTTCATATTTGCATGCCCCTGTTGAACAGGGGCTGAAAAATTGGGCCTTTGGTGGTGGTGGTGGTGGTGATGGTGGTGCTGGTGCCACAACACTGTAAGGCCTGACAGTTACTCTTGGTGGGCGCAGCAATGGGCCCTGCTGTGAATTATTAGATCAATAATTATAATTACATGCCCCTGTTGAATAGGGCTGAAAAATTGGGCCTTTGGTGGTGGTGGTGGTGGTGGTGGTGATGGTGGTGCTGGTGCCACAACACTGTAAGGCCTGACAGTTACTCTTGGTGGGCGCAGCAATGGGCCCTGCTGTGAATTATTCGATCAATAATTATAATTACATGCCCCTGTTGAATAGGGCTGAAAAATTGGGCCTTTGGTGGTGGTGGTGGTGGTGGTGGTGATGGTGGTGCTGGTGCCACAACACTGTAAGGCCTGACAGTTACTCTTGGTGGGCGCAGCAATGGGCCCTGCTGTGAATTATTCGATCAATAATTATAATTGCATGCCCCTGTTGAACAGGGGCTGAAAAATTGGGCCTTTGGTGGTGTTGGTGGTGGTGATGGTGGTGCTGGTGCCACAACACTGTAAGGCCTGACAGTTACTCTTGGTGGGCGCAGCAATGGGCCCTGCTGTGAATTATTAGATCAATAATTATAATTGCATGCCCCTGTTGAACAGGGGCTGAAAAATTGGGCCTTAGGCACTGGTGGCACAACACTGCAACCCCTCACAGATACTGTACTTGGAGCACAGCAATGAGGCCTGTTGCAAAGTATTGCATCCAAAATTTTAATTACACGCCCCTGTTAAACAGGGGCTGAAAAATTGGGCCTTAGGCACTGGTGGCACAACACTGCAACCCCTCACAGATACTGTACTTGGAGCACAGCAATGAGGCCTGTTGCAAAGTATTGCATCCAAAATTTTAATTACACGCCCCTGTTAAACAGGGGCTGAAAAATTGGGCCTTAGCCACTGGTGGCGTCACCCATAAACCAAAATGATCTTCCAAGCTATCATCATTAATCGTATCATTGAGGAGGAGGAGGAGGATAGCCAGTCAACATAACAGCACAGGCACTCAGCATCAGCATCAGTCTTGAAGGGATGTGACATTTTAAAATCAATTAGTCTGTTATATCAGCATCAGGTGTGTGGTAGCTGGTGGTGATCCAAGACTGGTTCATCTTGATGAAAGTCAGTCGATCAACCGAGTCGGTGGACAGGCGCACCCTGTGATCCGTGACAAATCCTCCAGCAGCACTGAATGTGCGTTCTAAAAGAACGCTGGATGCAGGACAGGCCAGTAGCTCAATTGCATACTGTGCAAGCTCTGGCCAGTGATCCATCCTCAAGACCCAATAAGCCAGAGGATTTTCGGTGGGGAAGGTGTCCAAGTCTGACCTTGCCCCTAGGTATTCCTGGACCATGTATATCAGACGCTGGCGATGGTTGCTGGAACCGATCATACTTTGGGGCTGCGAACTAAAGAATTGTCTGAACGCATCGGTCAGACGGCCACCTTCCCCACCGCTCCTTCTTTGACTGCCCGAAGCCTCAGCAACTCGTTGTCCAGGACCAGGAGTTTGTAACCTCCCAGTCTCTGGGAACGCGTTGCACAGACCTTTCTGCAAGGCCTCCCGGAGTTGTCTCATCCTCTGCTCCCTCTGCGACGGTAAGATAAGGTCTGCAACCTTACCCTTGTACCGTGGATCAAGGAGAGTGGCCAGCCAGTAATGGTCCCTCTCCTTGATCCGAAGAATACGAGGATCCTTCCGCAGACTTTGCAGGATCAGGGAGGCCATGCAGCGTAGGTTAGCTGAGGCATTCAGTCCGGAGTCCTCTGGGTCACTAAGGACGACATGATCCGCAGCCACCTCCTCCCAGCCACGTACAAGTCCACTGGTTTCTTGGGACTGTAAATCATCCCTAAAAGACTGCTGCTGATGATGCTGAGTGCCAGCCTCCACCTCCATGCTGACACAATCCTCCTCCTCCTCCTCCTCCTCTTCCTGTGCGATGGGTGGGACAGAAGGAACACTGTCTGGGTAAAGGGGGCCTTGAGAGGCAAGGAAGTCCTCCTCTTCCTGCCTCTGTTCTGCCTCAAGTGCCCTGTCCATTATTCCACGCAGCGTGTGCTCCAACAGGTGGACAAGAGGTACAGTGTCACTGATGCATGCACTGTCACTGCTCACCATCCTCGTGGCCTCCTCAAATGGTGCCAGGACAGTGCATGCATCCCTGATCATGCCCCACTGGCGTGGTGAAAAAAACCCGAGCTCCCCTGACCCTGTCCTGGTGCCGTAGTCGCACAGGTACTCATTGATGGCCCTCTGCTGCGTGTGCAGCCGCTGCAGCATGGCCAACGTTGAGTTCCACCTGGTGGGCATGTCACATATAAGGCGGTTCTTGGGCAGGTTCAACTCCTTTTGCAGCTCAGCCAGGCGAGCACTGGCATTATAAGATCTGCGGAAATGCACACAGACTTTCCTGGCCTGCCTCAGGACATCCTGTAAGCCCGGGTACCTGCCCAAGAACCGCTGCACCACCAGGTTAAGGACGTGAGCCATACAGGGCACATGGGTCAGTTGTCCCTGTCGGAGGGCGGAGAGGAGGTTGGTGCCATTGTCGCAAACCACCATTCCTGGCTTAAGCTGGCGTGGCGTCAACCACCTCTCGGCCTGCCCCTGCAGAGCAGACAGGACCTCTGCCCCAGTGTGGCTCCTGTCCCCCAAACACACCAGCGCAAGCACGGCATGGCATCTTTTTGCCTGTGTACTTGCGTAGCCCCTTGAACGCCTACGGAGCACCGCTGGTTCCGAGGACAAACCACAGGAAGAGGCCATGGAGGAAGAAGAAGAGGAGGGGGTGGAGGAGAGAGGTGTGTCACAACCAGTAGTAGCATTTTGGAGGCGTGGCGGTGGAACAACCTCCAACACTACTGCACCTTGTCCTGCATCCTTCCCAGCTGCCAAAAGAGTGACCCAATGGGCCGTGAAAGAAAGGTAACGTCCCTGTCCATGCCTGCTGGACCATGAGTCAGCGGTAATATGCACCTTACCGCTGACCGCCCTGTCCAGCGAGGCCAAGACATTGCCTTCCACATGCCTGTAGAGAGCCGGAATCGCCTTCCGTGCGAAAAAGTGGCGTTTGGGAACCTGCCACTGAGGAACCGCACATTGCACAAACTCACAGAAGGGGGCCGAGTCTACCAACTGAAAAGGCAGTAGTGGAAGCGCTAGCAATTTAGCCAAGCTAGCATTCAACCGCTGGGCATGTGGATGGCTGGGAGTGAACTTCTTTCGACGGTCCAGCAGCTGGGGCAGGGAAATTTGCCTGCTAGAATCGGACGTTGGTGTACTGCTAGCAGAGTGCCCGCAAGTACTTGGCTGTGACACACCTAATTCTACACCTTCATTCCTCTCAGAGCAGGTTTCAGAGAGGACTGAAGGTATACTGGGGTTGGAGATCCCAGCTGATGCGGTGCAAGAAGAGGTCAGCTTTGTTCTTTGGTGTGGGTCTTTAAGGTAGGCTTGCCAACGAGCTGCATGGCAGGTCAACATATGTCTGATCAAGCATGTGGTGCCCAAGCGGCTGATGTTTTGGCCACGCGATATACGCTTGAGACATATGTTGCAAACCGCAGCTGTGCGATCTGATGCACTCGCCTCAAAAAAGGCCCACACCAAAGAACTTTTTGAATGACGGGCAGAGGCAGCGCCCTGCAGAGGCGGAGCTCTGCGGTGTGATTCCGTCGGTGTGCTGCCCATACGCTGGCCACTCAAGGGCATCCTGCCTCGTTGATGTGCCTCCTCCTCATCCTCCTCCTCCTCCTCTCTCCTATTAGGCACCCACGTGGAGTCAGTGACCTCATCATCCCCTCCCTCCTCATCACTGGAGCCAATCTGGCAGTATGCTGCAGCTGCTGGAGCATGACTGCCAGATTGGTGTCCTTCTTGAGCATCCCCTCTCTCTGCTCTCACGCTACTGCCTTCCTCTAGCTGGGTGTCATCATCAAATCCTTCGAAACGCTGGGCATCCTCCTGGAGCATGTACCCAACACTGTGCTCAAACAGTTCGGGGGACTCCTCAGGAGGAGGACATGGTGGGTCTAGGGAAGGATTGACTAATGAAGATAATGATACCAGAGAAGAGGACGCTTTGGCAGCTGCTTTGCCAGTACCCTGAGCCTGGGTGAGAGAGGATGAGGAGGATGAGGTGGGCTTGGTCATCCACTCTACCAAGTCTTCGGCATGATGTGGCTCAACATGTCCAGCTGCCGAAAAGAAGGACAAGCGTGTCCCATGGCCATGTGCTGATGACAATGCACCGCGTCCACGGCCAGCACTGTTGCCCCCAGACACAGAGCCTGCTTGCCCTCTTTTTTTGCCTCCTGACTGTCTGCCTCTCCTTGTTTGCCTTCCAGACATTTTAATGGATGGCCTGCAGGGAGATGGGAAAAAGAGCAATAAGGGCTACCTTCAGGTGTATACTGTGCAGGAGGCTTAGCAACAATGACACTGACACTGTCCCCTGCCTATCCTTCTCTGTCCCTAAACTCAAGGATTTCAAATATGGTTCAGCAAAATTGGTTTAGAACAGAATAGCACACTGACACTTTCCCTCACTGTCCTACTCTGTCCCTCCCTACAAACAAGATTTAGCACAGAATAGCACACTGATAGTTTCCACGAGTGTCCTTCTCTGTCCCTAAACTCAAGGATTTCAAATATGGAACAGCAAAATTGGTTTAGAACAGAATAGCACACTGACACTTTCCCTCACTGTCCTACTCTGTCCCTCCCTACAAACAAGATTTAGCACAGAATAGCACACTGATAGTTTCCACGAGTGTCCTTCTCTGTCCCTAAACTCAAGGATTTCAAATATGGTTCAGCAAAATTGGTTTAGAACAGAATAGCACACTGACACTTTCCCTCACTGTCCTACTCTGTCCCTCCCTACAAACAAGATTTAGCACAGAATAGCACACTGATAGTTTCCACGAGTGTACTTCTCTGTCCCTAAACTGAAGGATTTCAAATATGGAACAGCAAAATTGGTTTAGAACAGAATAGCACACTGACACTTTCCCTCACTGTCCTACTCTGTCCCTCCCTACAAACAAGATTTAGCACAGAATAGCACACTGATAGTTTCCACGAGTGTCCTTCTCTGTCCCTAAACTCAAGGATTTCAAATATGGTTCAGCAAAATTGGTTTAGAACAGAATAGCACACTGTCAGTTTCACTCACTGTACCTCTCTGTCCCTAAACTCAAGGATTGAAAATATGGTTCAGCAAAATTGGTTTAGAACAGAATAGCACACTGACACTTTCCCTCGCTGTCCTACTCTGTCCCTCCCTACAAACAAGATTTAGCACAGAATAGCACACTGATAGTTTCCACGAGTGTCCTTCTCTGTCCCTAAACTCAAGGATTTCAAATATGGTTCAGCAAAATTGGTTTAGAACAGAATAGCACACTGACACTTTCCCTCACTGTCCTACTCTGTCCCTACAAACAAGATTTAGCACAGAATAGCACACTGACACTTTCCCTCACTGTACCTCTCTGTCCCTAAACTCAAGGATTTCAAATATGGTTCAGCAAGATTGGTTTAGAACAGAATAGCACACTGACACTTTCCCTCACTGTACCTCTCTGTCCCTACAAACAAGGTTTAGCACAGAATAACACACTGACACTCTCCCTACCTATCCTTATTTGTCCCTAAACACAAGGAATCCAGGATTAGTAAAGGAAAAAAATGACACTGTCCCTGCCTATGCTTCTCTTTCCCTGCTCCGGAACACACTACACAGGGCCGCCGCGCTGGCGGCCTTTTATAGTGTGGGGCGTGTACTAAACCCCCTCAGCAATAATTGGCCACAGGCATCCTACCTGTGGCCAATCATTGCTCTCCTCGCTGCCGGCGCTGTGATTGGCCAAGCATGCGGGGTCACAGTGCATGCTTGGCCAATCACAGCGCCTGGATGACACTGCGATGGCGTAGTGCATTGTGGGCCGTTCGCGTCACTCGAATTTGGCGCGAACGGCCCAAATCGTTCGATCTTCGTCGAACGATCGAACAGCCGATGTTCGAGTCGAACGTATGTTCGACTCGAACACGAAGCTCATCCCTAGTGGCAACATGTGTGGCTTATCCGTGCTCCTATTGTGACGTCACTCACCAGATATTTCTCCCCCACCTGGGGTGTACAGCCTTCACAGTATTTGCCACTGTGTAGCACCCTGGGAGATGGTCAATCTGGGATGTTTTTTGTGACCGTTTACCATGTGAAGGAGAAAAGGACGCCCAATAGTGTAATACTATTAAAACTTTTTATTCCTTTAACCACTTAACGACCGCCCACTGTAAATATACGTCAGCAGAATGGCACCGACAGGCACAATCACGTATATATACGTGATTGCCTTTGTATAGTTGGGGGGTCCGATCGGACCCCCCTTCTTTACAGTGAGCGGTCGTTTTACCTTCGGGAGCGATCCGGCATGAGGGGACGGCCATTCGATTCCGGCCACCCCCTCTCGATCGCTCCCGGCGAATGAGAGAGCTTCCCCTGCCTGCCAGGAAGGAGGAAGTGATGTCATCTCTCCTGGGGCGCTCACATATACCGAGCGCCGTACAGGAGAAGATGCCAGGTTAGTACACACAACACTACACTGACACCAGGACACATAGGCACATAAATCGCCCCCCCAGGCCCCCCCAGAAACCCCCAGATCACCCCCCAGCCCCCCCAGCCCCCAGTCACAGTGTCACTGATTGCAGTGACCATTTATTTAGTGATCACTGCAATCAGTGACATTTGTGACTGTAAAAGTGTCACCAAAGTTTAGTCTTAGGTCCAGTGTAGCCCCCTAACCCCCCCTAATAAAGGTTTAACCCCCTGATCACCCCCCAGATAACCCTTTCACCCCCTATCACCACTGTCACTAAGCAATCATTTTTCTGATCGATGTCCTAGCGTCGGTGATGCTGATCGGTAGCCAGTAATTTTTTTTAGGTTCGCCGCAGGTTTTTATAGCGTCGGGTACCCCCATATATTTCCTAATAAAGGTTTAACCCCCTTGATCGCCCCCCAGGTAACCCTTTCACCCCCTATCACCACTGTCACTAAGTTATAATTTTTCTGATCGATGTCTTAGCGTCGGCGATGCTGATCGGTAGCCAGTAATTTTTTTTAGGTTCGCCGCAGGTTTTTATAGCGTCGGGTACCCCCATATATTACCTAATAAAGGTTTAACCCCCTTGATCACCCCCCAGGTAACCCTTTCACCCCCTAGCACCGCCGTGGCTATGCGATCATTTTTCTGATCGATGTCTTAGCGTCGGTGATGCTGATCGGTAGCCAGTAAATTTTTTTAGGTTCGCCGCAGGTTTTTATAGCGTCGGGTACCCCCATATATTACCTAATAAAGGTTTAACCCCCTTGATCGCCCCCCCAGGTAACCCTTTCACCCCCTATCACCACTGTCACTAAGCGATAATTTTTCTGATCGATGTCTTAGCGTCGGCGATGCTGATCGGTAGCCAGTAATTTTTTTTAGGTTCGCCGCAGGTTTTTATAGCGTCGGGTACCCCCATATATTATCTAATAAAGGTTTAACCCCCTGATCGCCCCCAGGTAACCCTTTCACCCCCTATCACCACTGTCGCTAAGCAATCGTTTTTATGATCGTTGTCTTAGTGTCGGTGATGCCGATAGGTAGCCAGTAATTTTTTTTTAGGTTCGCCGTCAGGTTTTTATATAGCGTCAGGTACCCCCATATATTACCCTAATAAAGGTTTTAACCCCCTAATTGCCCCTAGTTAACCCTTTCACCAGTGATCATCATATAAGTGTTACGGGTGACGCTGGTTAGTTAGTTTGCTTTTTATAGTGTCAGGGCACCCGCCGTATATAACCCAATAAAGGTTTAACCCCCTGATCGCCCGGCGGGTGATATCAGTTAGGTTTTAGCGTCAGAGAGGGTCTGCGTCACACCCCAGGCAGCGTCAGGTTAGTGCCAGTAGCGCTAACACCCACGCGTGAAGCATACACCCCCCTTAGTGGTATAGTATCTGATCAGCTCAATATCTGATCTGATCAGATCTATACTAGCGTCCCCAGCAGTTTAGGGTTCCCAAAAACGCAGTGTTAGCGGGATCAGCCCAGATACCTGCTAGCACCTGCGTTTTGCCCCTCCGTCCAGCCCAGGCCACCGAAGTGCAGTATCGATCGATCACTGTCACTTGCAAAACACAACACACATAACTGCAGCGTTCGCAGAGACAGGCCTGATCCCTGCGACTCCAGTGCTGTAGGAGGTAATTTCACCACCACAGTTAAAAAAAAAAAAGCATATATGCCGAAGCATTGGGGCAGCAGGAGCGGAGGAGCGATTTTGCTCCTAATGCCGTGTACATACGGTTGAAATTCCGACGGAGGCTTGCCCGTGGAAAAGTCTGACCATGTGTACGCGGCATAACTTTTGCGAGAAGATGCCCCCATGCTTCGGCATATATAAATGGTGCATGTATGCCCATCATTAGAAGTGGGTGGATGAAGGGCGGTATTCTAATGGTGGGCATACCCACCGATCAATCTTTTTTTTTCGTTCAGCCAACAGGCTGCATGAAAAAAAAGATTACAATACATGTCCAACAAGGACCAGCAACGTACTGGTATGTTGCTGGAATTTGAATGTTTATACCAGAATGATGCCTGCGGGTTTAGGTATCATCTTGGTATCATTCTTTTCAGCCAGCGGCCGGCTTTCATGTAAAAGCAATCCTAGTGGCTAATTAGCCTCTGGACTGCTTTTACAAGCAGTGGGAGGGAATGTCCCCCCGGATATAAAAAGCGCCATTGGGAAATTGGAAAAGCATTTTATCACACCGATCTTGGTGTGGTCAGATGCTTTGAGGGCAGAGGAAAGATCTAGGGTCCAATAGACCCCAGTTTTTTCAAAAAAGAGTACCTGTCATTACCTATTGCTATCATAGGGGATATTTACATTCCCTGAGATAACAATAAAAGTGATAAAAATAAATAAATATGGAAGCAACAGTTTAAAAATAAAATAAAAAAGCAAAATTAATAATAAAAAAAAAAAAAAAAAAAAAAACACCCCTGTCCTGCCCTGCTCTTGCCCAATGGCGAACGCAAGCGTCGGTCTGGCGTCATATGTAAACAGCAATTGCACCATGCATGTGAGGTATCACCGTGAAGGTCAGATCGAGGGCAGTAATTTTAGCAGTAGACCTCCTCTGTAAATCTAACGGGGTAACCTGTAAATGCTTTTAAAGGCTTTTAAAAATGTATGTAGTTTGTCGCCAATGCGCGTTTGTGCGAAATTTTAAAGCATGTCGTGTTTGGTATCTATGTACTCGGCCTAAGATCATCTTTTTTATTTCATCAAACATTTGGGCAATATAGTGTGTTTTAGTGCATTAAAATTAAAAAAAGTGTATTTTTTCCCCAAAAAATGCGTTTGAAAAATCGCTGCGCAAATACTGTGTAGAAAAAAAAATGCAACACCCACCATTTTATTCTGTAGGGCCTTTGCTTTAAAAATATATATAATGTTTGGGGGTTCAACATAATTTTCTTGCAAAAAAAAATATGTTTTCATGTAAACAAAAAGTGTCAAAAAGGGCTTTGTCTTCAAGTGGTTAGAAGAGTGGATGTAAGCTTCCTAATGTTGTGTATAAAATGCCAGAACAGTTCAAAACCCCCCCAAATGACCCCATTTTGGAAAGTAGACACCCCAAGCTATATACTGAGAGGCATGTCGAGTCCATGGAATATTTTATATGTTGACACAAGTTGCGGAAAAAATATATATATTTTTTTTTTTTGCACAAAGTTGTCACTAAATGATATATTGCTCAAACATGCCATGGGCATATGTGGAATTACACCCCAAAATACATTCTGTTGCTTCTCCTGAGTACGGGGATACCACATGTGTGAGACTTTTTGGGAGCCTAGCCGCGTACGGGACCCCAAAAACCAAGCACCGCCTTCAGGCTTTCTAAGGGTGTCAATTTTTGATTTCACTTCTCACTGCCTATCACAGTTTCGGAGGCCATGGAATGCCCAGATGGCACAAAACCCCCCCAAATGACCCCATTTTGGAAAGTAGACACCCCAAGCTATTTGCTGAGAGGTATTGTGAGTATTTTGCAGATCTCGCTTTTTGTCACAAAGTTTTGAAAATTGAAAAAAAAAGAAAAAAAAAAAAATGTTCTTTCTTCATTTTCAAAAACAAATGAGAGCTGTAAAATACTCACCATGCCTCTCAGCAAACAGCTTGGGGTGTCTACTTTCCAAAATGGGGTCATTTGGGGGGGTTTTGTGCTATTTTGGCATTTTATGGCCTTCAAAACTGTGATAGGTAGTGAGGAGTGAAATCAAAAATTTGCGCCCTTAGAAATCCTGGAGGCGGTGCTTGGTTTCCGGGGTCCCGTACGTGGCTAGGCTCCTAAAAAGTCCCACACATGTGGTATCCCCGTACTCAGGAGAAGCAGCAGAATGTATTTTGGGGTGCAATTCCACATATAACCATGGCATGTGTGAGCAATATATCATTTAGTGACAACTTTTTGTAATTTTTTTTTTTTTTGTCATTATTCAATCACTTGGGACAAAAAAAAAATATTCAATGGGCTCAACAGGCCTCTCAGCAATTTCCTTGGGGTGTCTACTTTCTAAAATGGGGTCATTTGGGGGGGTTTTGTACTGCCCTGTCATTTTAGCACCTCAAGAAATGAGATAGGCAGTCATAAATTAAAAGCTGTGTAAATTCCAGAAAATGTACCCTAGTTTGTAAACGCTATAACTTTTGCGCAAACCGATAAATATACGCTTATTGACATTTTTTTTACTAAAGACATGTGGCTGAATACATTTTGGCCTAAATGTATGACTAAAATTGAGTTTATTCGATTTTTCTTATAACAAAAAGTAGAAAATATCTTTTTTTTTCAAAATTTTCGGTCTTTTTCCGTTTATATCGCAAAAAATTAAAATCGCAGAGGCAATCAAATACCATTAAAAGAAAGCTCTATTTGTGGGAAGAAAAGGACACAAATTTCGTTTGGGTACAACATTGCATGTCCGCACAATTTACAGTTAAAGCAGCGCAGTGCAAAATTCTGAATTCACCTCTGGTCCTCTAGCTACCAAATGGTCCGGGGCTTAAGTGGTTAAAACAATGTGGAATTGTACTCACATATAATTCGTTAAAGCATATAATGCTGACACTAACGCTGTTCAGAATCCTGTTTACGATCTTAGAACTGAAAGTGATGCAAAGACGTATGATTGACTCCTCTCTGCGCGTTTCGTCACTCTGACATCATCTGGAGCGTACGTCTATGCTTGCCTCACCTCCTTATAGAGTGCTGGTGCTGCCAATATACATATATACAGTATGTGTATATATATATATATATATATATATATATATATATATATATACACACACACACACAGTATATACAGCCGTGGCTAAAAGTTTTGAGGATTACATAAATATTACTTTTCACAAAGTCTGCTGCTTCAGTGTTTTTAGATATTTTTGTCAGATGTGTATACTGGAGTATAATTACAAGCATTTCATAAGTGTCAAGGGCTTTTATTGACAATGACATGACGTTATGCAAAGAGTCAATATTTGCCGTGTTGACCCTTCTTTTTCAAGACCTCTGCGAATTCACCCTGGCATGCTGTCAATTAACTTCTGGCCCACATCCTGACTGATGGCAGACCATTCTTTCATAATCAATCCTTGGAGTTTGTCAGAATTTGTGGGGATTTTTTTGTTCACCCGCCTCTTGAGGACTGACCACAATTTCTCAATGGGATTGTTCCCAAGCCACTTAGTTATCACTTTTGCCTTATGGCAAGGTGCTCCATCATGCTGGAAAAGGCATTGTTCCTCACCAAACTGTTCTTGAATGTTATAGCTGCAAAGGGTGGGCGAACTCAATATTGAACCTTACAGACTAAGACTGGGATGCCATTAAAGTTCACGTGTGTAAAGGCAAGCGTCCCAATACTTTTGGTAATATAGTGTATGTTTGTGTACATGTACATTTATATATATTGTGAAAGCATGTGATCTTGCCATTGTGTAAAAGTAAGAAGACACGACACAAGGTGCTCCAGAGTATCAGTTATGAGAGGAGAAAACAGTTTTTACAGCTTTTTTTGAGTTTTTGTGTTTCTGGATTGGGTTCCAGAGTTTGGAGATTTTGAACAGTTTTGAGTGGGTAAAAATCTCAAACCCAGTGTCCAGGTCTTGCAGCCCTTATAATGAAGGACTTGGGTATAGTTCAGAGCTATCACAACATCAATAAACATAGAGGAACTTGTGCCAACATCCTAATTAATAACAATATTTAGGAACTACATTTAAGAGCCCATTCACACAGGGACGGCTTGTCCCGCGACTCTGCCGGGCGATCTTAACACGACTTCAAAGGTGACTTGCAAAATTACTTCTGTATTGAAGTCAATGGAAGTCGCCCTGAAGTCGTCTTGAAGTAGTACAGGAACCGTTTTCTAAGTCGGAGCGACTTGAGTCGCTCCTATTAGAACAGTTCCATTGTACAGAACGGGACGCGACTTGTCAGGCGGCTGAGTCGCCCCTGTGTGAATGGGGTCTTAGTGGTGGGACTTTTAGGCAAAAATGCATACCAAAGTTTCTGACACAAACAGTATGTTATATAAAATAAAATAAAAACCTTCAATGTTTAAATTTTTATTGTACAAAAAAAAATTACAGGTAAAATCAAGACTAACATTCATTGTACATTCCTCATACAAGAGGATAAAGATACACACTCTCTGTTGCATTAAATGTCATAATGCTAACAGATCTTGTGAGACATATGGCATTTTTTGTAATGGAAAAACCAAAGTGTTTCGAAGCATTCTTATTCAGGGGGTATAAAAAACATCTTAAATATAAAACATTTTGCAGTTATAACTAATATATTACCTCCAATAATTCAAGACTTTACCAATTTACCATAAATACAAAGAGTTCCAATTTGTAGATTTAGTCAGCAACACACTAAAAACGCTATCTGCTCTTCAAGATTCAGCCCACCCAAGTAGAGGCAACAGGGATGCACAAAAAGGGTAGACTCTGAGGATCCCCAATAGGAATGCGAGGAGTATAAATATGAAAAATCCATAAGTATAAAAAAAAACATACAAAAGGTCACATATAGTGCACATATTATCATATTATCATTTGTCACATATAGTGCACATATTTAAGAGGAATTTGCAGGCCGATACAGATCTTATTTCCAATGGTCCATAATCCCAGGGGTATACTGAATTTCAATTTTCCAAACAAAAGGGAGAAGCCCTATCAACCTCTTAACAATGAATGGATCTCTATTCCCACAATTTTATGTTACAAATTCAAGTGCAAGGTCCCAAATGGATGTAATAAAAGGCCAGATGTTAGCAGAAAATAGAACATTTGTAAATTCAAAACAAAATCTCACTATGTCTCTATTGGTTTCATGTGGATACAAAATAATTTCTCTATTATAATATTGCATATCTTCTCTCCAAACACCACTCTGGCTTCTGCCTGATTGTTTATATGCTCAAGTAGTCATCCTTTTATCTGATATTCTTATGCTTTATCTAACATCCAAGATGATACCTCCGTATGTCTCCCTCCATCATTTCCAGGCAAGACATGTCATCACTTCCGGTGATGTCACTTCCGCCCTTCTGTTTCCGGCGCCTCCATGATCCCTAATCCTTCTCCCTTCAACATAAGGGGAAGAAAAAAATCCATACAAACACCCTGAGCTTGTGGTAATGCCCATTAGGCATACTGCTCCACCTTCAGGTGCCATAGCAATCACTTGCGCCAGGATACAGGTAAATCCACGGAAGCATCCAGACAGCAGTCTACAGAAAAACACAATTAAACACATACATACAGGTATATCATTACAACATGCCAAAATCATATATAACAGATAATGTATACATGTTTTAACATAAATTACACAACAAATATTACAACGTATAGAGACGCATAGCAAAGGTATATAGCAGGCTTACAGGGGGAGAGACGTATGCGGGAAGAGAAAACTGACCCACCAATAAAACAGGGTTAAGTGTAAACTCCCAAATGTCCCTCCCTCCGGCTCCCTCATTGAGACAAACCCATCTAAATATATTAGCCAAAACTGTTGATTTCATTGAGTCACGGTGGTGTAGTTGCAGATAACCTATGAATTCATCTGGATTTGTATTGTAGGATTTTTTTTGTTGCAGCCCCCCCCCCCCCCTCGGGATCTTCCTGAATCCTGTCTAAAGCTATAACCTTGACATTTATTCCACTAAAAATTGGGATTTTCTCCCCTCAGACTCTGACACTAATCAGCCTGAACTGTAAATTTCAGAAAGACATTCTTGTCTGATACCACGGCCTTCCGGGGATCCGTGTGGTCCCGCCGACATTTCTTCTCTCCTTCTCGCACTCTCTCTTCCTCCTAGATGTTTCCTTCTACTTTTTCCTCTCTCTGGATTCTTTCTTTTTTCCTTGACCAAAATGTTTTATTTATAATTTCTAGGGCAAAGATAAGGCTTATTGCCTAGACCTATCTTACGGTCACTATTTCCCTGACCTGCAGAGGACAAGCTTATGTTCTGCACTGTTATTGGATTGAAGTTACTCCCCTTCCTACTGTAAACATCCTCTGACACTTAATAATGTGTTTGCAGTTGTTACAACCACCATACTCTCTTCCGTGATAATGAACGTTGTCTATGTTTAAAAGGTTCTGTTGTTATGACTGCATAAACCTCACACAAGATGTACCATGAGATATGTTCTATATTTCCAACCAAGATTACTTGTTGATGTATTCTGTGATTTTCTTTAATAACAAAATTTGAACAGAAAAATTGGGAAAGGATATTTATTCAAATTGTATTTCTGGCCCTCATACACTATGCATGTACCTTAAATAGCAGCACTTCACAGGCAGCATGATACGTGTATAAATCTATCAAGGCTAGAGCATTGGCCAATCTTTAATTCATTATTTATTCATTATACACACTGAAGTTCTTCAGAATTCTAATAAGATCCTAGCAGACCATGTGCTACATTGTATCATGGTGGCCTGTTAATATGCATCTTCATCAAGAGTGCAAAATGACTTTGCATGCTTTTGGCTGACAAGAGCTTGTCAGGCTTATTGTGTGTGATAGATTTTCCAAAGTGTTATTAACGCAATTTAAAGTTTGTGAACAAAATTAAATTATTGAACACTTTTTTCGTATTAAGGCGGCAGAATATGCAAACATCTATAAAACAAATGACCTCATTAAGGAAGAAGCCACCCCGACAGCCTCTTTGGATAATTTTAATTGGCTTGAGCTGAGCGTATCGGATCATGGGCATTATTAATAGTGAGTGACATCACCTCTATATATGAGGACCAAGTGGAAAGGTTATTCTCATAACATTATTTGCCAGTAGAATGTAATTATCCAGCAGACCTATTCTGTGTTTTTATGGCAAGGGAGAAAATTCAATAATCCAGTGTAACTTTTTGTCATTTACTGGGTGTATACTTTTACAATTGATAATACCGAATTACCGTATATACTCGAGTATAAGCCAAGTTTTTCAGCGCATTTTTAGGCTGAAAAACTCCCCCTCGGCTTATACTTGAGTGAGCCGTACCTTTCATTACTAAAACAGCGTGTGTCTCCCGCTGTGTAATGCATTCTGTTCGCCCGTCCATTGTAACAAAGTCCCGCCTCCTCCTCGTCTGTGATAGGCAGAACACTGATACAGTTTCCCAGCATCGAATCAGTGTTCCTCTTTCATGGACGGACGAGGAGGAGGCGGGGGTTTGTTTCAATGGACGGCCAAACAGACTGAATTACACAGCGGGAGACACACGCTGTTTTAGTAATGAAAGGTACAGCTGCAAATGGGCACAGTGAGACTACAAATGGGCACAGTGAGACTACAAATGGGCACAGTGAGACTGCAAATGGGCACAGTGAGACTACAACTGGGCGCAGTGAGACTACAACTGGGCGCAGTGAGACTACAACTGGGCGCAGTGAGACTACAACTGGGCACAGTGAGACTACAACTGGGCACAGTGAGACTACAACTGGGCACAGTGAGACTGCGAATGGGCACAGTGAGACTGCAAATGGGCACAGTGAGACTGCAAATGGGCACAATTAGACTGCAAATGGGCACAAATAGACTGCAAATGGACACAGTGAGGCTGCAGATGGGCATTGTTTATCCAGTAGCTGCTGCATTTTCCCACCCTAGGCTTATACTCGAGTCAATATGTTTTCCCAGTTTTGTGTGGTAAAATTAGGTGCCTTGGCTTATATTTGGGTCGGCTTACACTCGAGTATATACTAAATGTATGTTTCATGCATCCAAATCCTATGAAATACTTTGTCACACATTAGCGATTAATGAAAATTTGTTGCACCTGTATCCACTCTGGATTTACCATTTTACCATCTGAAAAATGTGGGGCTTCTCACAAGTTTCCGTAATTTTGTTGATTCTTGCAAATGCTTTGCAAGTGCTTCTATTTTACTTTTTGCTAACGCCAACCTATCGGATTTCACCATCAATCCCCAACATAATGCTCGGCATAGTAAGAGTCTGGGACAAAAGAGTGAAAAAAAAGCACAGTTTTTTTGGCCAAAGCCAGGGTGGCTTTGGCCAATTATGGCTCAGGGGGTTTAGTACACGCCCCACACTATATAAGGCCGCCGGCTTGGCGGCCATGTGTAGTGTGTTGGAGTTGTTTAATGAGAGATTACAAAGACAGACAGTGTCATTTATATTGAGTTAGATAGAGCAGGCAGGCGAGTCAGTTAGCTGCAGTTACAGTGTGTAGAGAATATATATGCATCCTAGGTGTTGTATATATATTTATACACTGTATTCAGTTTAGCTAGATCCATTCCTGTTATTCTCTATACTGTTACAGGCAGGCAGGTGATTGTGCTAGCTGCAGACAGTCAGCGTTTCACTTAGTGTACTGTGTGCTTTGCATAATGTTCACCTAAAGCTTACCTGAATACAGTTAGTGACTAATAGTGGTGTTCTCATAATTAAACCACAGGCAGAGAGCTGCAAGTATTTTCAGTTAGTGTACTGTGTCCCTCTCTGCACAGTTTTCACCTAAAACTAACTGAAGACAATTGCTGCTTTCCCCATACTAATACCACAGCAGGCAGTTGATTCTGATAGCTGTATTATCAGTACAGATATATATATATATATATATGTGTATATTAGTAATGAGCCGAACACCCCCGGGTTCGGTTCGCACCAGAACCCGCGAACGGACCGAAAGTTCGCACGAACATTAGAACCCTATTAAATACAATAGATGCGAACGTTCGGATTCTAAAGTGCTAATTATAACGACTATTATCCATGTTATTGTCCGAAACAGAGTTTGGGAACCCGGCTTCTGCACCAGGGGACATGTATCAATGCAAAAAGAAGTTTTAAAAACGGACGTTTTCTGGGAGCAGTCATTTTAATGATGCATAAAGTGAAAAAAAAAAAAGTCAAATATTCCTTTAAATATTGTACCTGGGGGGTGTCTAAAGTATGCCTGTGAAGTGCCACGTGTTTCCCGTGTTTAGAACTGTCCCTGCACAAAATAACATTTCTAAAGGGAAAAAAGTCATTTAAAACTGCTTGCGGCTTTAATGCAATGTCTGGTCCCGGTAATATGGATGAAAATCTTTAGGAAAAATGGCATAGCTACCCCATCAACCCCCCCCCCCCCTACCCCAGCCCATTACCAGCCCCTTTGGGTCTTGTATGGATATTAAGGGGAACCCCGCACACAAAATAAAAAAGGACCTATATACTCTGAACAGCCGTATACAGGCGGTGCATACAAGACAGGGACTGTAGGTTTGTTCTTATGTAGAATCTGTTTATAATTTTGAACAGCTGCATTGTTTAAGTGGAGCTCCATGGCAAATTCCTTTTTTTTAGCTTTTTGTAAAACATAGGGAACGGTTATCACCCCTGTCACATTTTTTTTGCTGTCTGTGCCCCTGTTCAGAACATTTCACCTCACTTTGCGTCCCAATGACAACTGTTTTTGAAATGTGGTGTTTTTATTGAAACAAGGATTGGTGATAAAACATCAGTAGAGAGGAGGCACCTTTCTCCCATATTAATTCTTAAAGGAGAGAATTTTCCTTCCAAGGGGTAGATTTCCTCTCACTTCCTGTTGTCTTCTTCCGTTTGCAAGTAGTAGTAGTTTGTAAGTTGGATGTTTGAAAGTAGGGACCTTCCGTTTATACTCTGCAGAAATTGGCCCCTTAGGTGTTGGTGTTGGCACAACACTGAAAGCACTCACAGTTATTCTTGGTGGGTGCTGGAACGCCCTGCTGTCAAGTATAATATCAGGAATTGTAATAACATATAATTGTTGATCAGTGGTAGTAAAAATTGGGCCTTTGATGGTGGTGCTGGTGCCACAACACTGTAAGGCCTGACAGTTACTCTTGGTGGGCGCAGCAATGGTCCCTGCTGTGAATTATTAGATCAATAATTATAATTGCATGCCCCTGTTGAACAGGGGCTGAAAAATTGGGCCTTTGGTGGTGGTGATGGTGGTGCTGGTGCCACAACACTGTAAGGCCTGACAGTTACTCTTGGTGGGCGCAGCAATGGTCCCTGCTGTGAATTATTAGATCAATAATTATAATTGCATGACCCTGTTAAACAGGGGCTGAAAAATTGGGCCTTTGGTGGTGGTGATGGTGGTGCTGGTGCCACAACACTGTAAGGCCTGAAAGTTACTCTTGGTGGGCGCAGCAATGGTCCCTGCTGTGAATTATTAGATCAATAATTATAATTGCATGCCCCTGTTGAACAGGGGCTGAAAAATTGGGCCTTTGGTGGTGGTGGTGGTGGTGATGGTGGTGCTGGTGCCACAACACTGTAAGGCCTGACAGTTACTCTTGGTGGGCGCAGCAATGGTCCCTGCTGTGAATTATTAGATCAATAATTATAATTGCATGCCCCTGTTGAACAGGGGCTGAAAAATTGGGCCTTAGGCACTAGTGGCACAACACTGCAACCCCTCACAGATACTGTACTTGGAGCACAGCAATGAGGCCTGTTGCAAAGTATTGCATCCAAAATTTTAATTACACGCCCCTGTTAAACAGGGGCTGAAAAATTGGGCCTTAGCCACTGGTGGCGTCACCCATAAACCAAAATGATCTTCCAAGCTATCATCGTTAATCGTATCATTGAGGAGGAGGAGGAGGATAGCCAGTCAACATAACAGCACAGGCACTCAGCATCAGCATCAGTCTTGAAGGGATGTGACATTTTAAAATCAATTAGTCTGTTATATCAGCATCTGGTGTGTGGTAGCTGGTGGTGATCCAAGACTGGTTCATCTTGATGAAAGTCAGTCGATCAACCGAGTCGGTGGACAGGCGCACCCTGTGATCCTTGACAAATCCTCCAGCAGCACTGAATGTGCGTTCTGAAAGAACGCTGGATGCAGGACAGGCCAGTAGCTCAATTGCATACTGTGCAAGCTCTGGCCAGTGATCCATCCTCAAGACCCAGTAAGCCAGAGGATTTTCGGTGGGGAAGGTGTCCAAGTCTGACCTTGCCCCTAGGTATTCCTGGACCATGTATATCAGACGCTGGCGATGGTTGCTGGAACCGATCATACTTTGGGGCTGCGGACTAAAGAATTGTCTGAACGCATCTGTCAGACGGCCACCTTCCCCACCGCTCCTTCTTTGACTGCCCGAAGCCTCAGCAACTCGTTGTCCAGGACCAGGAGTTTGTAACCTCACAGTCTCTGGGAACGCGTTGCACAGACCTTTCTGCAAGGCCTCCCGGAGTTGTCTCATCCTCTGCTCCCTCTGCGACGGTACGATAAGGTCCGCAACCTTACCCTTGTACCGTGGATCAAGGAGAGTGGCCAGCCAGTAATGGTCCCTCTCCTTGATCCGAAGAATACGAGGATCCTTCCGCAGACTTTGCAGGATCAGGGAGGCCATGCAGCGTAGGTTAGCTGAGGCATTCAGTCCGGAGTCCTCTGGGTCACTAAGGACGACATGATCCGCAGCCACCTCCTCCCAGCCACGTACAAGTCCACTGGTTTCTTGGGACTGTAAATCATCCCTAAAAGACTGCTGCTGATGATGCTGAGTGCCAGCCTCCACCTCCATGCTGCCACAATCCTCCTCCTCCTCCCCCTCTTCCTGTGCGATGGGTGGGACAGAAGGAACACTGTCTGGGTAAAGGGGGCCTTGAGAGGCAAGGAAGTCCTCCTCTTCCTGCCTCTGTTCTGCCTCAAGTGCCCTGTCCATTATTCCACGCAGCGTGTGCTCCAACAGGTGGACAAGAGGTACAGTGTCACTGATGCATGCACTGTCACTGCTCACCATCCTCGTGGCCTCCTCAAATGGTGCCAGGACAGTGCATGCATCCCTGATCATGCCCCACTGGCGTGGTGAAAAAAAACCGAGCTCCCCTGACCCTGTCCTGGTGCCGTAGTCGCACAGGTACTCATTGATGGCCCTCTGCTGCGTGTGCAGCCGCTGCAGCATGGCCAACGTTGAGTTCCACCTGGTGGGCATGTCACATATAAGGCGGTTCTTGGGCAGGTTCAACTCCTTTTGAAGCTCAGCCAGGCGAGCACTGGCATTATAAGATCTGCGGAAATGCACACAGACTTTCCTGGCCTGCCTCAGGACATCCTGTAAGCCCGGGTACCTGCCCAAGAACCGCTGCACCACCAGGTTAAGGACGTGAGCCATACAGGGCACATGGGTCAGTTGTCCCTGTCGGAGGGCGGAGAGGAGGTTGGTGCCATTGTCGCAAACCACCATTCCTGGCTTAAGCTGGCGTGGCGTCAACCACCTCTCGGCCTGCCCCTGCAGAGCAGACAGGACCTCTGCCCCAGTGTGGCTCCTGTCCCCCAAACACACCAGAGCAAGCACCGCATGGCATCATTTTGCCTGCGTACTTGCGTAGCCCCTTGAACGCCTACGGAGCACCGCTGGTTCCGAGGACAAACCACAGGAAGAGGCCATGGAGGAAGAAGAAGAGGAGGGGGTGGAGGAGAGAGGTGTGTCACAACCAGTAGTAGCATTTTGGAGGCGTGGCGGTGGAACAACCTCCAACACTACTGCACCTTGTCCTGCATCCTTCCCAGCTGCCAAAAGAGTGACCCAATGGGCCGTGAAAGAAAGGTAACGTCCCTGTCCATGCCTGCTGGACCATGAGTCAGCGGTAATATGCACCTTACCGCTGACCGCCCTGTCCAGCGAGGCCAAGACATTGCCTTCCACATGCCTGTAGAGAGCCGGAATAGCCTTCCGTGCGAAAAAGTGGCGTTTGGGAACCTGCCACTGAGGAACCGCACATTGCACAAACTTCTTTCGACGGTCCAGCAGCTGGGGCAGGGAAATTTGCCTGCTAGAATCGGACGTCGGTGTACTGCTAGCAGAGTGCCCGCAAGTACTTGGCTGTGACACACCTAATTCTACACCTTCATTCCTCTCAGAGCAGGTTTCAGAGAGGACTGAAGGTATACTGGGGTTGGAGATCCCAGCTGATGCGGTGCAAGAAGAGGTCAGCTTTGTTCTTTGGTGTGGGTCTTTAAGGTAGGCTTGCCAACGAGCTGCATGGCAGGTCAACATATGTCTGATCAAGCATGTGGTGCCCAAGCGGCTGATGTTTTGGCCACGCGATATACGCTTGAGACATATGTTGCAAACAGCAGCTGTGCGATCTGATGCACTCGCCTCAAAAAAGGCCCACACCAAAGAACTTTTTGAATGACGGGCAGAGGCAGCGCCCTGCACAGGCGGAGCTCTGCGGTGTGATTCCGTCGGTGTGCTGCCCATACGCTGGCCACTCAAGGGCATCCTGCCTTGTTGGAGATGTGCCTCCTCCTCATCCTCCTCCTCCTCCTCCTCTCTCCTATTAGGCACCCACGTGGAGTCAGTGACCTCATCATCCCCTCCCTCCTCATCACTGGAGCAAATCTGGCAGTATGCTGCAGCTGCTGGAGCATGACTGCCAGATTGGTGTCCTTCTTGAGCATCCCCTCTCTCTGCTCTCACGCTGCTGCCTTCCTCTAGCTGGGTATCATCATCAGATCCTTCCAAACGCTGGGCATCCTCCTGGAGCATGTACCCAACACTGTGCTCAAACAGTTCGGGGGACTCCTCAGGAGGAGGGCATGTTGGGTCTAGGGAAGGATTGACTAATGAAGATAATGATACCAGAGAAGAGGACGCTTTGGCAGCTGCTTTGCCAGTACCCTGAGCCTGGGTGAGAGAGGATGAGGAGGATGAGGTGGGCTTGGTCATCCACTCTACCAAGTCTTCGGCATGATGTGGCTCAACATGTCCAGCTGCTGAAAACAAGGACAAGCGTGTCCCATGGCCATGTGCTGATGACAATGCACCGCGTACACGACCAGCACTGTTGCCCCCAGACACAGAGCCTGCTTGCCCTCTTTTTTTGCCTCCTGACTGTCTGCCTCTCCTTGGTTGCCTTCCAGACATTTTAATGGATGGCCTGAAGGGAGATGGGAAAAACAGCAATAAGGGCTACCTTCAGGTGTATATTGTGCAGGAGGCTTAGCAACAATGACACTGACACTGTCCCCTGCCAATCCTTCTCTGTCCCTCAACTCAAGGATTGAAAATATGGTTCAGCAAAAAAGTTTTAGAACAGAATAGCACACTGACACTTTCCCTCACTGTCCTACTCTGTCCCTCCCTACAAACAAGATTTAGCACAGAATAGCACACTGATAATTTCTACGAGTGTCCTTCTCTGTCCCTCAACTCAAGGATTGAAAATATGGAACAGCAAAATTGGTTTAGAACAGAATAGCACACTATCAGTTTCACTCACTGTACCTCTCTGTCCCTCAACTCAAGGATTGAAAATATGGAACAGCAAAATTGGTTTAGAACAGAATAGCACACTGTCAGTTTCACTCACTGTACCTCTCTGTCCCTCAACTCAAGGATTGAAAATATGGAACAGCAAAATTGGTTTAGAACAGAATAGCACACTGTCAGTTTCACTCACTGTACCTCTCTGTCCCTCAACTCAAGGATTGAAAATATGGAACAGCAAAATTGGTTTAGAACAGAATAGCACACTGTCAGTTTCACTCACTGTACCTCTCTGTCCCTCAACTCAAGGATTGAAAATATGGAACAGCAAAATAGTTTTAGAACAGAATAGCACACTGACACTTTCCCTCACTGTACCTCTCTGTCCCTCAACTCAAGGATTGAAAATATGGAACAGCAAAATTGGTTTAGAACAGAATAGCACACTGTCAGTTTCACTCACTGTACCTCTCTGTCCCTCAACTCAAGGATTGAAAATATGGAACAGCAAAATTGGTTTAGAACAGAATAGCACACTGTCAGTTTCACTCACTGTACCTCTCTGTCCCTCAACTCAAGGATTGAAAATATGGAACAGCAAAATTGGTTTAGAACAGAATAGCACACTGTCAGTTTCACTCACTGTCCTACTCTGTCCCTCAACTCAAGGATTGAAAATATGGTTCAGCAAAATAGTTTTAGAACAGAATAGCACACTGACACTTTCCCTCACTGTACCTCTCTGTCCCTACAAACAAGGATTAGCACAGAATAGCACACTGTCACTGACACTCTCCCTACCTATCCTTATTTGTCCCTAAACACAAGGAATCCAGGAATAGTAAAGGAAAAATAATGACACTGTCCCTGCCTATGCTTCTCTTTCCCTGCTCCGGAACACACTACACAAGGCCGCCGCGCTGGCGGCCTTTTATAGTGTGGGGCGTGTACTAAACCCCATCAGCAATAATTGGCCACAGGCATCCTGCCTGTGGCCAATCATTGCTCTCCTCGCTGCCGGCGCTGTGATTGGCCAAGCATGCGGGGTCACAGTGCATGCTTGGCCCATCACAGCGCCTGGATGACACTGCGATGGCGTAGTGCATTGTGGGCCGTTCGCGTCACTCGAATTTGGCGCGAACGGCCCAAATCGTTCGATCTTCGTCGAACGATCGAACAGCCGATGTTCGAGTCGAACGTATGTTCGACTCGAACACGAAGCTCATCCCTAGTGTATATATTCATCCCACTTTTGTGCAGCTACATCTCTCTGCAGGCCATTAGTATGTCTGGAAGGCAAACAAGGAGAGGCAGACAGTCACGAGGCAATAAAAGAGGGCAAGCAGGCTCTGTGTCTAGAGGCAACAGTGCTGCTGGTCGTGGACACGGTGCATCCTCATCAGCACGTGGCCGTGGGACACGCTTGTCCTTCTTTTCGGCAGCTGGCCATGTTGAGCCGCAACATGCCCAAGATTTGGTAGAGTGGATGAATAAAGAAGCTAAATGGTGGGACTTTATATGAAGCACACTACTGAATTATATGAACCAATTATAATAAACTTAGTTTATTCATTACAAAAAAAGCATGGCATACACATAAAAGATGGTAAAATAATATTGATAGGTAGCAATAATTGGAGTCTAGATATTACATGATTGTAACAAAGTGTTCCAACGTAACATACATGGTAATGCATGATAATCACTAGTGCAGTAATTAAATTCTAGACAAACCAAAATAACATAAAACATAATTCTCTCAAGGTAGCATAACAATATAAAGCCTTGGGTATGTGAACCGCAATTGTAGGGATAGCATGTAGACAGAATGGTAATAATAATTGGTTCATTAAAATGGTATGGTAAAATACAGATTTTATGCATGTACACTGTGACGTATCATCATGGAAGAGCTCTACGCGTTTCGTGGCTAATATACCACTCGTCAGGAGCAGATACGCCTATCAATATTATTTTACCATCTTTTATGTGTATGCCATGCCTTTTTTGTAATGAATAAACTATGTTTAATATAATTGGTTCATATAATTCAGTAGTGTGCTTCATATAAAGTCCCACCATTTAGCTTCTTTATTCATGATATCGGGGATGGAGGTGTATGTAGTCATTACCTCATTCAAAGTCCCAACCCTAGCCTTAGGTCCATTTCTGTTCTCTTGGTAGAGTGGATGACCAAGCTGTCCTCATCCTCCTCGTCCTCTCTCACCCAGGCTCAGCGTACTTTGTCTGGAAAAGCAGCTGCCAAAGCGGCCTCTTCCCTCAGCTCAATGGCATCAGTCACTCCTTCCCTAGCCCCACCATGTCCTCTTGAGGAGTCCCCCAAACTTTTTCAGCACAGTGTTGGGTACATGCTCCTGGAGGATTCCCAGCGTTTTGAAGGCCTCGATGATGGAACCCAGCAGGAGGAAGGCAGTAACGTGAGCCCAGAGAGAGGGGGTAATAACGTGAGCCCAGAGAGAGGGGGTGCCCAACAAGGACAGCTATCTGGCAGTCATGTTCCCCCAGCTGCAGCATACTGCCAGATTTGCTCCAGTGATGAGGAGGGAGGGGATGATGAGGTCACTGACTCCACGTGGGTGCCTGATAGGAGAGAGGAGGAGGAGGAGGAGGAGACACATCTCCAACGAGGCAGGATGCCCTCCAGGGGCCAGCTTAAGGGCAGCACACCGACTGCATCATACCGCAGAGCTCCGAATGTGCAGGGCGCTGCTGTCTCTGCGCGTTATTCCAAAAGTTCTTTGGTGTGGCCCTTTTTTCAGACGTGTGCAGCAGATCACACCGTTGTCATTTGCAACATATGCCTAAAGCGTATCTCGCGTGGCCAAAACATCAGCCGCTTGGGCACCACGTGCTTGACCAGACATATGTCGACCTGCCATGCAGTCCGTTGGCAAGCTTACCTAAAAGACCCACACCAAAGAACAAAGCACACCTCTCCTTGCTCCTCATCAGCTGGGATCTCCAACCCCACTATACCTTCAGTCCTCTCTGAAACTTGCACTGAGAGGAAGGAAGGTGTAGAATTAGGTGTGTCACAGCCAAGTACTTGCGGACAATCTGCTATCGGTACACTGACGTCCGATTGTACCAGGCAAATTTCTGTGCCCCAGCTGCTGCACCGCCAAAAGAAGTTCGCTACCAGCCACCCACATGCCCAGCGGTTGAATGCTAGCTTGGCTAAATTGCTAGCACTTCAACTGTTGCCTTTTCAGTTGGTCGACTCTGGCCTCTTCCGTGAGTTTGTGGAATGTGCGGTTCCTCAGTGGCAGGTTCCCAAACGCCACTTTTTCTCATGGAAGGCGATTCCGGCTCTCTACCGGCATGTGGAAGGCAATGTCTTGGCCTCGCTGGACAGGGAGGTCAGCGGTAAGGTGCATATTACCGCTGACTCATGGTCCAGCACACATGGACAGGGACGTTACCTATCTTTCATGGCGCATTGGGTGACTCTGCTGGCAGCTGGGAAGGATGCAGGACAAGGTGCAGTAGTGTTGGAGGTTGTTCTGCCACCACGCCTCCAAAATGTTACTACTGGTGATTCTGACACACCTCTCTCCTCCACCCCCTCCTCTTCTTCTTCCTCCATGACCTCTACCTGTGCTTTGTCCTCGGAACCAGTGGTGCTCCGTAGGCGTTCAAGGAGCTACGCAAGTACGCAGGCAAAAAGATGCCATGCGGTGCTTGAGCTGGTGTGCTTGGGGGACAGGAGCCACACTGGGGCAGAGATTCTGTCAGCTCTGCAGGGGCAGGCTCAGAGGTGGTTGATGCCATGCCAGCTTAAGCCAGGAAAGGTGGTTTCCGACAATGGCACCAACCTTCTCTCCGCCCTCCAACAGGGACAACTGACCCATGTGCCCTGTTTGGCTCACGTCCTTAACTTGGTGGTGCAGCGGTTCTTGGGCAGGTACCTGGGCTTACAGGAGGTCCTGAAGCAGGCCAGGAAACTCTGTGGGCATTTCCGCTGGTCATATAATGCCAGTGCTCAGCTAGCTGGCCTGCAAAAGGATTACAACCTGCCCAAGAACCGTCTAATCTGTGACATGCCCACCAGGTGGAACGCTACGTTGGCCATGCTGCAGCGGCTGCACACGCAGCAGAGGGCCATCAATGAGTATCTGTTGCAATATGGCACCAGGACAGTGTCAGGGGAGCTTGGATTTGTTTCCCCACGCCAGTGGGCCATGATCAGGGATGCATGCACTGTCCTGGCACCATTTGAGGAGGCCACGAGGATGGTGAGCAGTGACAGTGCATGCATCAGTGACACTGTCCCTCTTGTCCACCTGTTGGAGCACACGCTGCGTGGAATAACGGACAGGGCACTTGAGGCAGAACAGAGGCAGGAAGAGGAGGACTTCCTTACCTCTCAAGGCCCCCTTTTTCCAGACAGTGTTCCTGCTGGCCCTGCTATCACACAGGAAGAGGAGGAGGAGGATTATTGTGTCAGCATGGAGGTGGAGCCTAGCACTCAGCATCAGCAGCAGTCTTCAAGGGATCAATTACAGTCCCAAGACACCCATGGATTTGTACGTGGCTGGGAGGAGGTGGCTGCGGATCATGTCGTCCTCAGTGACCCAGAGGACTCCGCACCGAATGCCTCAGCAAACCTACACTGCATGGCCTCCCTGATCCTGCAAAGCCTGCGGAAGGATCCTCGTATTCGTGCGATCAAGGAGAGGGATCATTACTGGCTGGCAACCCTCCTTGATCCACGTTACAAGGGTAAGGTTGCGGACCTTATCTTGCCATCGCAGAGGGAGCAGAGGATGAAGCATCTTCGGGAGGCCTTGCAGAAAGGTCTGTGCAACGCATTCCCAGAGACTGGGAGGTTACAAATTCCTGGTCCTAGACAACGTGTTGCTGAGGCTCCGGTCAGTCAAAGAAGTAGCGGTGGAGAAGGTGGCCTGTCCTGCATCAAGTGTTCTTTCGGAACGCACATTCAGTGCTGCTAGAGGCTTTGTAACCGATCACAGGGTGCGCCTGTCCACCGACTCGGTCGATGCGCCTGTCAACCGACTGACCTTCATAAAAATGAATCAGTCTTGAATCACCACCAGCTACCAAGCACCTGATGCTAATGTAACCGAATATATTTTTTTTAAATGTCAGATCCCTTCAAGACTGCCTATGCTGATGCTGTGTGACTATCCTGTTATGCTGAGTGACTATCCTCTTCGTCCTCAATGATCATGCTGATAGCTTGAAAGAACATTTTTGGTTCTGGGTGCCGCCACCAGTGGCTAAGGCCCAATTTTTCAGCCCCTATTTAACAGGGGCGTGTATTTACAATTTTTGATGCAATGCTTTGCAGCAGGGCTCATTGCTGCGCTCCAACTACAGTGTCTGTGAGGTGTTGCAGTGTTGTGGCACCACCACCAGTGCCTAAGGCCCAATTTTTCAGCCCCTGTTTAACAGGGGCGTGCAAATACAATTTTTGATGCAATACTTTGCAGCAGGGCTCATTGCTGCGCTCCAAGTACATTATCTGTGAAGGGTTGCAGTGTTGTGGCACCAGCACCAGTGCCTAAGGCCCAATTTTTCTGTCCCTGTTTAACAGGGATGTGTATTTACAATTTTTTTATGCAATACTTTGCAACAGGGCTCATTGCTGCTCGCCAAGTACAGTATTTGTGAGGGGTTGCAGTGTTGTGGCACCAGCGCCTAAGGCACAATTTGTATGCCCCTGTTCAACAGGGGCATGTAATTACAATTCTTGATCTAATATTTCACAACACCACCACCACCACCAAAGGCCCAATTTTTCTGCCCCTGTTCAACAGGGGCATGTGATTATAATTCTTGATCTAATATTTCACAGCTGGGCCCATTCCTGCCCCCACTAAGAGTAACTGTGAGGACTTACAGTGTTGTGGCACCAGCACCACCACCACCACCGAAGGCCCAATTTTTCTGCCCTTGTTCAACAGGGGCATGTGATTACAATTCTTGATCTAATATTTCACAGCTGGGCCCATTCCTGCGCCCACCAAGAGTAACTGTGAGGACTTACAGTGTTGTGGCAACACCAACACCTAAGGGCCAAATTTCTGCAGAGTATATATGGCAGGCCCCTACTTTCAAACATCCAACTTACAAACAACTCCTACTTGCAAACGGAAGGAGACAACAGGAAGTGAGAGGAAATCTACCCCTAGGAAGGGAAATTCTCTCCTGTAAGAGTTAATGTGGGAAAAAGGTGCCTCCTCTCAAATTTTCAAAAAACATTTGTCATTGGGACGGAAATTGAGGTGAAATGTTCTGAACAGGTGCACAGACAGCAAAACAAATGTTACAGGGGTGATAACCCTTCCCTATGCTTTCCAAAAAGCTTAAAAATAGATTTTTTGGCTGGAGATACACTTAACAAATGTACCTGTTCCAAACAGATTCTACTTAAGAACAAACCTACAGTCCCTGTCTTGTTTGCACCACCTGTATACTGCTGTTTAGAGTATATAGGGCCTTTTTTTAATTTGGGTGTGGGGTTCCCCTTAAAATCCATACAAGACCCAAAGGGGCTGGTAGAGGGCTGGAGGGGGGGGGGGTTACCCATGCCATTTTTCTCAATTATTTTCATTCATATTGCCGGGACCAGACATTACATTAAAGCCGCAAGCAGTTTTAAATTACTTTTTTTTCTTTAGAAATGTCATTTTGTGCAGGGACAGTTCTAAACACGTGCCACTTCACAGGCATACTTTAGACACCCCCCAGGTACGATATTTAAAGGAATATTTCACGTTTTTTTTCACTTTATGCATCATTAAAATCACTGCTCCCGAAAAAACGGGTGTTCGGCTCATCCCTACCAGTCATCATGAACTCCCATTTGCAGGTATGAAAGTAGCTTTATAATGGTTGTAATCCTTTTTTTTTTATAAACGAATAAACAGGTTTATACTTACCTGTTCTGTGCAATGGTATTGTACAGAGCAGCCCTGATCCTCCGCTTCTGGGGTCCCTACTGGCACTCTCAGCTTCTCCTTTTTTCCGTGTGCCACCATAGAAATCTGCTTCCTATGGTGCACACATGCGGATGTACTCTCAAGCCACGCACTGTGTGTCCATTGACACACAGTGCAGCATAGCCCCACCCCCCGCTCTCTGCTCACAGGATTTGATTGACAGCAACAGGAGCCAGTGACTTCCACAGCTGCCTCTCTGTCCTGTGAGAGAGGGGAGAGAGAGGATAGAGCCACTACAGACGGGCACAGCACTGGGTCAAGTAAGGACTTGGGAAAGTATTTAGGGAGTGAGGGAGTGATATAAATACTGGAACATTTTTTTAACTTAACGCAGAGAACGCCTTAAGGTAAAAAAAAAATTACTTTTAGAATCACTTTAACTTCTCTAACATCCTTTTCTGTTTGCTACAATAATGTTTTAGTACTGTTCCTGCTAATTAGGGATGAGCCGAACACCCCCCGGTTCGGTTTGCAGCAGAGCATGCAAACAGGCAAAATATTAATTTGAACATGTGAACACCGTTAGAGCCCTTTCACATTGAGCCGCTCATAGCGTGTGTGGTAAAACTCCGCTATTTTTACCACCGACGCTATGGGCGGATTTGCAGTGCATTTCGGCCGCTAGCGGGGGGTAGCGCATTGCGGGCGGTATAGCCGCGCTGTCCCATTGATTTCAATGGGCAGCAGCGGTGAAGGAGCGGTAAACACACCGCTCCTTCTCCGCTCCAAAGATGCGGCTAGCAGGACTTTTTTTACCGTCCTGCTAGCGCAACGCTCCAGTGTGAAAGCCCTGCAATATGCTCCAGTGTAAAAGGGGTCTTAAAGTCTATGGGACACAAACGTGAAAAATCAAAAGTGCTAATTTTAAAGGTTAATATGCAAGTTATTGTCATAAAAAGCGTTTGGGTCCTGCCCCAGGGGACATGTATCAATGCAAAAAATGTTTTAAAAACTGAACTTTTTTCAGGAGCAGTGATTTTAATAATGTTTAAAGTGAAACAATAAAAGTGAAATATTCCTTTAAATTTTGTACCTGGGGGGGTGTCTAGAGTATGCCTGTAAAGTAGCGCATGTTTCCCGTGTTTAGAACAGTCCCTGCACAAAATGACATTTCTAAAGGAAAAAAAGTCATTTAAAACTACTCGCAGCTATAATGAAGTGTAGGGTTCTGGCAATACAGACAAAAGTCATTAAAAAAAATTGGAGGGGTTCCCCCCGAGACCATTACCAGGCCCTTTGGCCTGGTAATTAAAAAAAGAACCAATTTTTTTTTTAAATGCGTTGGGGTCCCCCCAAATTTCATACCAGGCCCTTCAGGTCTGGTATGGATTTTAAGGTGAACCCCGCGGCAAAATAAAAAAAAAATGCGGTGGGGTTCCCCCCAAAAATCCATACCAGACCCTTATCTGAGCACGCAACCTGGCAGGCCGCAGAAAAAAGAGGGGGGGAAGAGAGAGCGTACCAGGCCACATGCCCTCAACATGGGGAGGATGTCCCCATGTTGATGGAGACAAGGGCCTCATCCCCACAACCCTTGCCCGGTGGTTGTGGGGGTCTGCGGGCGGGATGCTTATCGGAATCTGGAAGCCCCCTTTAATAAAGGGGACCCCCAGATCCCTGCCTGCCCCCCTATGTGAATTGGTAACGGGGGCTTCCAGATTCAAATAAGCCCCCTGCCCGCAGACCCCACAACCACCGGGCAAGGGTTGTGGGGATTAGGCCCTTGTTCCCATCAACATGGGGACATCTTTCCCATGTTGAGGGCATGTGCCCTGGTACGGTTCAGGAGGGGGGGTGCTCTCTCGTCTCCCCCTCTTTTCCTGCGGCCTGCCAGGTTGCGTGCTCAGATAAGGGTCTGGTGTAGATTTTTGGGGGAACCCCACGCAATTTTTTTTAATTTTGGCGCAGGGTTCCCCTTAAAATCCATACCAGACCTGAAGGGTCTGGTATGGATTTTGAGGGGGGCCCCTACGTCATTTAAAAAAAAAATTGGCGCAGGGTTCCCCTTAATATCCATACCAGACCTGAAGGGCCTGGTATGAAATTTGGGGGACCCGCCCACACATTTTTTTTTAAATTTTGGTTCGGGGTTCCCCTTAATATTCATACCAGACCCAAAGGGCCTGGTAATGGACTGGGGGGGGGGCATTCCGGTTTTTTCAATGACTTTTATCTGTGTTGCCAGGACCCGACAATTCATTATAGCCGCGAGTAGTTTTAAATGACTTTTTTTCCTATATAAATGTCATTTTGTGCAGGGACTGTTCTAAACACTGGAAACATGCACTACTTTACAGGCATACTATAGACACCCCCAGGTACGAAATTTAAAGGAATATTTCACTTTTATTTTTTCACTTTAAGTATTATTAAAATCACTGCTCCTGAAAAAAACTGTTTTTAAAACTTTTTTTGCATTGATACATGTCCCCTGGGGCAGGACCCAGGTCCCCAAACACTTTTTATGACAATAACTTGCATATTAACCTTTAAAATTAGCACTTTTGATTTCTCCCATAGACTTTTAAAGGGTGTTTTGCGGCTTTCAAATTTGCCGCGAACACCCCAAATTGTTCGCTATTCGGCGAACAGCCAATGTTCAAGTCAAACTCATGTTCGACCCGAACATAAAGCATATCCCTACTGCTAATCACATTTAGCCCAAAACTTTTTCTGCTCCTCTTTCCCTTAACTTCTTGTGCCTGGGGCAGAAACAGACAGGGACTCCATAAATGTCCATGGGACTAAGTAAAGAAAATGAATATCACATACATTTGAATGTTTCTATTTTGGGGCAGGATTAAAATTTGATATCGTCTACAAACATAGTGAAAACAACAAAGAGGTAATGTATACATATGAGTTATCCTTTAACTCCTTTGCAGTCATAGCTATGCATCCAACTCCCAGGTGCCCAAACCCAGTTTTACAAATGGCCAAACCTTTGCGCGTGTGGCAGTACAGACATCAAAATTCGCTTAATTCTCCTTCAAGGATATCATGAAATCCTTATCTCTGAAAGAAAAACTGTTTACAACTTTTTATTGAAATAAACTGTTATCAATGCTCACAAACACAATATAGGTGATAACAGTTGAGCTAAATGTAAAGAATGAAACAGTTTAGGTTGATAAACTCAAGCAGGCCCTGGATTATGAGATTTTCTTTCCTGCACCCATAGTGACTGTGTTGATGGGGAATCCCTCCTGCAGAGCTATTGTGTTTTCCTGGGAGGGATGGCTCCCCATGGCCCCGTGGAACACAGTAATTACTGCTAGCTGCTGTAGCCACTGGCAATAATCGATTGCTATAACTCTGACATGCTGGTTGTACCTAAGTCGAATTATGGATTGATTTGGGAACAATCAGCCTGCCCATAAATGCAATGAATGTCACCTGGTCTCTGCTTTGCCCATTGACAAGATTATGCATTTTTAAGAGAACCTCAGTTTTTTTAGTTTTTTTCTAATCTTGCTGTAGGATGTGCTAAAAATTACACAGTTTAATTTGCCGGCAAACTACATTTCATTGCCAGCTTCCTTTAAAAAAGAAAATTCCTTCAACGGTCCCCTGGAATACGCAGCAGACTCTTGGAAGGGTCTGTGTTTTTTTTTTCAAGAAGCCGGTAATTAAATGTCACTTGCAGGCAATTTAAACACTTTTTTATTTTCCAAATGGCACTTCTGCTGTTGCCCTTTCTGCACATCCCAGAGATGCACCCCTTCACAGGCAAGATAAGGACAAAAAAATGGGTGTTATTTAAATGAGCCATTTTAATGTTTCACTTTAAGCATTGAAAAGTCAATGCTCCCAGCAAAATCACATATTATTTTCTTTTTTTTTGTATTGGTACATGTTCCCCCGGGGGAGTGTCCACCCTCATTCTATTTTTTGACACCCCCTTGCCTATTAGCACAGAAGATTGTCATTTTTAATTTGACAGATTCGCCTCACTTTGATTACAATATGGTTCAGCATCAAAACCTCTTTTAAGTCCATCGGACAACACTCAAACTGAGAGCAAACAGAGGGCAGTTCAGCTTATTCCTAATGGCCTATAATACACATCCTAGATGTGGGATAGACCACTTTTTTTAACCCTGAAGCCAGCCTACTACCACATAATGCTTCTCTTTGTTCCCCAGCCCTAAATTACTGTCATAAAGCAATGTGCACAGCTATAGAGACTAATGGCTGCACAGAGCTTGGACACTGGACAACATACTTGCCAACTGTCCTGGATTTGCCATGACAGTCCCACTTAACATTACCTTGTCCCTTGAAGTCTGTGTCCCCAGCTGTGTCCTGAGATCACAATGTGAAGTGCTGAGTCTGTCACTACTGCTGTTTATCACTGCCCTGTTACTGTATATACTTATAGATGATTCATATTTAAATCTCGTCTCCCTGAGGTCCTGTCCATGATCATCTCTGCTCAATGCTGTCAACATGGGAAATGTAAGCAGTCAAGAGAAAGCTTGGAAGCCATGCCTGTCACTGCCATTATTGAGCCTGCCATCAGGTACTGAAACATGAGCAAAAGGGGGTGGGAGGATGCAGAGGTAAACAGAGAAGGGATTACAGTTTGAAGTGAAAACATGAGCAAAGATTGAGTGTGCAGAAGTAAGGGGTGGTTGTGGTGCAAAGATGAGAAGAGGGTGCAGAAGTAAACATAGATGGGGAGGGGGGGTTGGGTGCAAAGGTTAGCAGGGGGTTTAGGATGAAAAGTTGTACTGAGGGGTTGTGGGTAAAGATGCAGAGATTAGAATAAGAGGCAGGGAAGGGTGGAGTCATAGTAAATACCCCTGTTACATTGCTGATGAGTATAAATTTCTCAATTACATTTGTGGTCAGTGTAAACCCCCCCTTACATTGGTGGTCAGTGTAAATCCTCCCCTTACATTGGCGACCAGTGTAGAAATCCCTCCTTATATTGATAGACAGTATAAAATCTCCACTTACATTGATGGTCAGTGCCACATCTTCACACACATTGGTGGTCCATGTAGAAATCCCCCTTACCTTGGTGGTAAGTGTATATTTCCCATGACATTGGTGGAGAGTGTAAATTCCTTATTAAATTGGTCAGTGGAGATACTTATATTACATTAGTGGTCAGTGTAAATCCCCTGTTACGTTGGCGATCAGTGTAAAAATCCATTTTATTGGTGGTTGGTATAAAATCCCCCATTACATGGTCAGTGTAAGTTCCCCTTTACATTGATGGTCAGTGTAGGGTCTCCACTTACATTGGCGGTCAGTCAAAATTCCTCATTACTTTGGTGGTCAGTGTAGAAATTCCCCCTTACATTGGTGACCAGAAAAAAATGTCCCCTACAATGGTTGTCAGTTCAAATGTCTCCTTACATTGGTGATCAGTGTAAATGCTCCTATTACATTGGTGGTCAGTGTAAAAATCCTCTATTACAATGGAGGTCAGTGTAGAATTCCTAAATACATGCAAAGAATTACAGGTTTGCTCTACATGATTCAGAATTTTCTACAGTGTAATAACTCCTACTAGTTGTATTTAGACAGTCGCAGCAGCTGTAGCTGGCTCAATACCCAAACAGTGACTGCATCTGAAAGATAATGTATCCTATAGAATGCAGTCACTGCTCGACTGACTTTCCACCTGCCTCTTTTGATATTGAAGCTGGCTTTTGTTGAGCTAGGTGGTGCAGACAGGGCCACCAATGCCTCAACTTTGACCTGAATGAAAAGGAGCCTTGTTTGGCCAGCTTAAAAGTTTCAGCTAACTAAACAAATACATAAATAATTTTTAACTAATGAACAATACCTTTTTATATACAGTATATCTTTCATATGACAAATGTTTCTGTCTATACAGTTCTTTAAAATCAAATTTTTCAATTTAAATAAGTTAATGATATGCCTATTGTAGAACCACACTGATTTTAAATGAATGTCCCACAATTAATTAAATTTCATTCTCTGCTTACAATAGCTTGTTAGACACACAGCAAAAAAAGGTGTCCCTCGTAATTTTGACTGTTGTCAATCATGAAGTGAGAAGTGATCTCAAAGCGAGTGTGAAAGAGGACCTGGTGGATAGAGAGTGGGATGAGTCTGAAACATTATGGGTGGAACTGCATACAGATGTGCGTAGTTCAAAGCTAATCATTGGAGTTTGTTATAGACCACCCAATGTTAATGAGGAGGTGGAGACTCAGCTCCTTGCACAGATGGAAAGGGCTGCAAGAGCTGGGACAGTGATAATAATGGGGGATTTTAACTACCCAGAAATTGACTGGAGTAATGGAACTGCTGGGACAGTTAAAGGGCAAAAATTTATAAACCTATTGCAGGACAATTTTATGGTCCAGTTTATTGAGGCCCCAACTAGGAACGATGCTCTGTTGGACCTGGTAATCTCAAACCATGCAGAGCGTATTACTAATGTTCAGATAAAGGAACACCTGGGTAGCAGTGACCATAACATGATTTCATTTGATGTTAGTTGTAAGCAAAAATCACATACGGGAAAGATAAAAACACTTAATTTCAAGAGAGCAAATTTTCCAAGGATGAGCACTGCTCTCCAGGACTTAGACTGGGAGGGAATATTGGCATCAATGGGCACAGAACAGAAATGGGAATTCTTCAAAAAGACTGTTTGTGAACTCACTGCAAAGTATATTCCCATGGGCAATAAGTTTAAAAGGCTAAAAATAAAACCTATGTGACTCACTGCCAAAGTTAAAAAAGCTATAAACTATAAGAAAAGAGCTTTTAAAAAATATAAAAATGAGGGAACACTAGTGTCATTTAAATGTTACAAAGAATATAACAGGATATGTAAAAAGGAAATCAAGGATGCAAAAATTCTAAATGAACGACAGATTGCAAAAGATAGTAGGACAAACCCCAAAAAATTATTCAAATATATTAATAGTAAAAAGGTCAAGTCTGAGCATGTAGGCCATTTACAAAATAATCTAGAGTGGGTGACTGGGGACAAAGAGAAGGCTAATTTAATAAATACTTTCTTCAGTTCTGTGTATACAAAGGAGCATGGGGGAGCTCATGTCCAAAATGGGGGTGGTAGGGACACAGCCCCAAATCCACAATGGCTCAAAAGTGATATGGTCCAGAAATATTTAGATGAAATAAAGGTGGATAAAGCACCTATACCAGATGGCATACACCCACGGATCCTAAAAGAATTGAGCTCTGTAATTTCAAAGCCATTGTACACACGGCTCATGTGTAAGGTAAAGTCTACAGGATTGGAAATATCAGTTTGTAAATGGATAGAAAACTGGCTAAAAGACAGAATTCAGAGAGTAGCGGTTAATGATTCTTACTCTGAATGGTCCAAGGTTATCAGTGGTGTACCCCAAGGTTCAGTGCTGGGACCCTTACTTTTTAATATGTTTATAAATGATATTGGGTCTGAGATCAAAAGTAACATTTCTGTCTTTGCAGATGACACCAAGCTATGCAGTGGAATAACGTCCTTACAGGATGTCGCCAATTTACAAGCCGACCTCAATGCTCTGTCTAATTGGGCGACTATGTGGCAGATGAGGTTTAATGTTGATAAATGTAAAGTTATGCACTTGGGGGCTAATAATATGAATGCATCATACATACTAGGGGGAGTACAACTGGGGGGATCCGTAGTGGAGAAGGATCTGGGGGTTTTGGCAGATCATAAGCTCAATAATGGCATGCAATGCCAAGCTGCGGTTTCCAAAGCGAGCAAAGTCCTTTCTTGTATTAAGAGAGGTATGGTCTCCAGAGAGAGAGATATCATTTTGCCCCTGTTCAAATCATTAGTAAGACCTCATCTGGAATATGCAGTTCAGTTTTGGGCCCCAGTTCTCAAAAAGGATATTGGGGAACTGGAGAAAGTGCAGAGAAGGGCAACCAAACTGATAAGAGGCATGGAGGAGCTCAGCTATGAGGAGAGATTAGAGGAACTGAATTTATTCTCTCTTGAGAAGAGGAGATTAAGGGGGGATATGATCAACATGTACAAATATATAAGGGGTCCATATAGTGAACTTGGTGTTCAGTTATTCACTTTACGGTTAACACAAAGGACAAGGGGGCACTCTTTACGTCTAGAGGAAAAGAGATTTCACCTCCAAATACGGAAAGGTTTTTTCACAGTAAGAGCTGTGAAAATGTGGAATAGACTCCCTGCAGAGGTGGTTCTGGCCAGCTCAGTAGATTGCTTTAAGAAGGGCCTGGATTCTTTCTTAAATGTACATAATATAACTGGGTACTGACATTTATAGGTAAAGTTGATCCAGGGAATATCCGATTGCCTCTCGGGGGATCAGGAAGGAATTTTTTCCCCTGCTGTAGCAAATTGGATAATGCTCTTCTGGGTTTTTTTTGCCTTCCTCTGGATCAACTGTGGGTATAGAATTGGGTATATGGGATTGTACGATATATGTTTATTTTTATTTTTTTATTTTTATTTTTTACGGTTGAACTGGATGGACTTGTGTCTTTTTTCAACCTGACTAACTATGTAACTATGTAACTATGTAACTATGTATTTAATTTTTAGGGACTCGTTAATGACAGGAATAGTACCACTGGATTGGCGCAGGGCCAATGTGGTGCCTATATTTAAAAAGGGAATTAAGTCTTTACCAAGTAACTATAGACCTGTTAGTTTAACTTCCATAGTTGGGAAGATACTGGAGAGATTAATAAAAGACCACATAGATGAGTTCTTGCTGGAAAAAAACTATTTAAGCAACAGACAGCATGGATTCATGAAAGACAGAAGTTGTCAAACAAACCTGATTTTTTTTATGAAGAGGTAAGTAAGACCTTGGACAGAGGGGTGGCTGTGGACGTGTTATACTTGGATTTTGCAAAAGCGTTCGATACAGTTCCCCACACACAGCTCATGTGCAAGGTAAAGTCTACAGGATTGGAAATATCAGTTTGTAAATGGATAGAAAACTGGCTAAAAGACAGAATTCAGAGAGTAGTGGTTAATGATTCTTACTCTGAATGGTCCAAGGTTATCAGTGGTGTACCCAAGGTTCAGTGCTGGGACCCTTACTTTTTAATATGTTTATAAATGATATTGGGTCTGGGATCAAAAGTAACATTTCTGTCTTTGCAGATGACACCAAGCTATGCAGTGGAATAACGTCCTTACAGGATGTCGCCAATTTACAAGCCAACCTCAATGCTCTGTCTAATTGGGCGACTATGTGGCAGATGAGGTTTAATGTTGATAAATGAAAAGTTATGTACTTGGGGGCTAAGAATATGAATGCATCATGCATACTAGGGGGAGTAAAACTGGGGGGATCCGTAGTGGAGAAGGATCTGGGGGTTTTGGTAGATCATAAGCTCAATAATGGCATGCAATGCCAAGCTGCGGTTTCCAAAGCGAGCAAAGTCCTTTCTTGTATTAAGAGAGGTATGGTCTCCAGAGAGAGAGATATCATTTTGCCCCTGTTCAAATTATTAGTAAGACCTCATCTGGAATATGCAATTCAGTTTTGGGCCCCAGTTCTCAAAAAGGATATTGGGGAACTGGAGAAAGTGCAGAGAAGGGAATCCAAACTGATAAGAGGCATGGAGGAGCTCAGCTATGAGGAAAGATTAGAGGAACTGAATTTATTCACTCTTGAGAAGAGGAGATTAAGGGGGGATATGATCAACATGTACAAATATATAAGGGGTCCATATAGTGAACTTGGTGTTGAATTATTCACTTTACGGTCAACACAAAGGACAAGGGGGCACTCTTTGCGTCTAGAGGAAAAGAGATTTCACCTCCAAATACGGAAAGGTTTCTTCACAGTAAGAGCTGTGAAAATGTGGAATAGACTCCCTGCAGAGGTGGTTCTGGCCAGCTCAGTAGATTGTTTTAAGAAGGGCCTGGATTCTTTCTTAAATGTACATAATATAACTGGGTACTGACATTTATAGGTAAAGTTGATCCGGGGAATATCCGATTGCCTCTCGGGGGATCAGGAAGGAATTTTTTTCCCTGCTGTAGCAAATTGGATCATGCTCTGCTGGGGTTTTTTGCCTTCCTCTGGATCAACTGTGGGTATAGAATTGGGTATATGGGATTGTACGATATATATATATTTTTTTTTTATGGTTGAACTGGATGGACTTGTGTCTTTTTTCAACCTGACTAACTGACTGACTATGAAACAGCAGTCTCTATGGTTAATCGGTATGGGGTGTATCCTAATCGCAGACAGCCAGGGCTAGAGAAAAATAGTATAAACTCTGCTGTGGAATGTGCAGGCCTTAAGGAGCAACATTACTTCACCTGCATCTACAGCGTGTGCATTGTATACCAAGGCCGGTTAAGAGGGCAGTGGAAGGTCATAGCAAAAATGTATTCTAAAGGTAAAGTAATCTTGTGTTCTACTTGCCAGAGAATGATGCCAAAAATTAAATACCCCATTGTAAAGTGCTGCATACCATACAGGAACAATATAAATAATCAATATTATGCCGCGTACACACGATTGGAATTTCCGTCGGAAAAACTTTGGATGGTTTTTCCGACGGAATTTCGCTCAAACTTGGCTTGCATACACACGGTCACACAAATCCTATTGGAAATTCCGACCGTTAAGAACGCGGTGACGTACAAGACGTACGACGAGCCAAGATCAATGAAGTTCAATAGGCAGTTCGGCTCTTCTGCTTGATTCTGAGCATGCATGTTTTTTTGGGCGTCGGAATTGCATACAGACAATCATAATTTCCGATGGGAACTTTTCCCTTCAGGAAATTTGAGACCCAGCTCTCAAATTTTTCTTGGTGGAAATTCAAACAGAAAAATTCAGATGGAGCCTACACACGGTCGGAATTTCCGACCAAAAGCTCACATCAGACTTTTCTTGTCGGAATTTCCAATCGTGTGTACGCGGCATTAGTAATAAATTGCACTGGTACCACTTTCTTACATCTAAAAATGCAAATACATACCGTATGTTTTAAAATTAAGTAGCATTGTGATTCTGTTAGCCAAGAATTCATAATTTAAAACATGACTCTTTTATTCATAGTGATGCTATGAAAACAAATTTCCTCCCTAATAATGAGTACCCAGATGAATGCAAGATACAGGTATTTTCTTTGTGACAAATGTGGACCTAGATTTCTTATTATGAACTACATATTTCAAAGCCTTTTTAAAGTAGAATATAATTGGCACGGAACACATTTTGCAAACAATAGAGTATTTTAGAGTAACTCAAGACTCCAAAAACAATAGGACAAGCTGTTTTAATGGTAAAGCTGCCAAGAAAGCAAAGATAAAATTTTGCTACCAACATGTCCCAGGGGATATAAAATGTGGGAGCGTTTTATGGCCCTCATTGCCATTGTCAGTATATGATTTGGAAAGTCAAGGTCAGAGAGAGAAAATAAATAGATTTTAAAGCAACCTTTTCCTTTGCAGTGTTTGCAGAAACAGCTGCCAGACGTGAACAATTAATCTTATAAACAACTCACTAGTGCATTTTTTTGTGAACAATAATTTTGGCCTAGTCTGTGCCCAAGACCAACTTATTCCTTTTTTGCATGCAGCTATCTTGTGTCTCAATAGCATTAGAGAAGATGAAGCCAGGCTGTGTGTCAAAGACACCTCTGTACTTCCTATGACAATCATGTGTCCTTGCTATCTGTATACATCAATGTCTGGGGGAGTGGTTAGGGATAGAGATGAGGGCTTCTGGGCTTCTTACTTCTAACACAAGGTAAACATTTGCGTGTCAATAACAGCACTGTTTCGTTTTCTTAGGCTGCATGTTTTGGAGAAAGAAGGTGTATGTTTGAAAAAACGAATTGAGCAATTTATGAACAATTATGGAAAATTGTCCACTTATTGTTGTGTTCCTTTCCTGGCATCTCTACATGTCAACACTCTGTACCAAGAGGTTAGCTCCACCCCTGATCCCTCAGGACAGGCCTTTTCTAGCACATAAATAAGAAATAATAACCACTCCCCACCTTTCTGGACTCATAATAGGCTACTCAGGGAGGACAAAGTGATGATGATATTTTCTGTATTACTGGCCTACTTATGTCAGCATACTTATAGGAAACACACTCCTGGTACCTCATTGGCATGACAAGTGTGCTACTGCTGTTCTGTTGTCCAGAAACATTTTGCCACCCTCTGGTTATCAGCTAAAACACTTTCAGAGCTTTGAAGGGCACCATTAACTCCAAACAGTTGAATGCCATGGTCAGAATCAGATGCCAAGGAGACCTTTCTTCTGCTTTAGCCCCTCAACCCTGGAGACTGGCATCCGACATAACAATGATTCAGTATACAAAGTTGAGGGCTCTTCCTGGGCAGAAAATTTTCTTGCTGTTCACCATTCCAATGTGTCTTTAACATTCTTCAGAAGGAGAATAGCCTGAAGTAAAGGTTGTCACTTCTATTGTTGAAGGACAAAATATTGGAGACTCAGCATATGCCAATGAACCCATAGAACCACAGGAAGATTGAATTTAAGATTCCCAAGAAACTCATGCACTCACTGACTTGCTACAAGTTCCTCTGCATCATCCGTCAAGCTTGTTTCTGAACCTGATGGATCTTCTCCTGAGGAAGCAAAACCCTGGTTCTTTTTGTATTGAATTCTATACTCAGATAGCAGATATAGACAACAGAACCAGCCACAATGATAGGCATAAAATATAAACAAAATTCCAATGTGAAGGAAAAGTGAATATATGAATTCAGATAAAAATTGAACTAAATAAATATGAGAGAATATATAAATGTGTGAATCAGAATAATTGAACCCTTGAATCAAAACATAATAGTATGACAATATATAACAAAATTAACCAATATCATCAAACATCTAAAATGGGGTGTAGGGTTAACACATATATGAGTGCACACAAGAGTGAACCAGTGTCAACTGCAAGAAAAAATAATGAATAAATAAATAAGTGTAAAAGTCCCCAATTTAAAAAAAAAAAGAATGATTAAAGAATATTGCGTATAGATGGATAGATTCCAAATGCTGAAATGGTTAATCATAGAGCCAGTCTATATTAAAAGAGTGATTCCATAATATTGCAGAAGAAGAGGAGGACTTGTGACAAGAAGAACCTTCATCCACCAATTGGACACCCAAGAGTGATAATGTAGTCTCCTTGTCACAGAAATATGACCGCTATCACGGCGGTCTCTCCAGGCACAAGGATTTTATGGTCTCCCGATAGACCTATGCTGGTAACTGGGCAACAGAGACTAGATCGGATCCTTGCATCTCAGAAAAATATAAACAGAGCAAACTCCATAGCGTAATACTGTATGTAAAATGTTTATTAAACCAAAAAGTATTGCACTTACAAATATGGAAGTTTAAAATGCGCGGTATGATAAGGTTGAATGTGAGAGTGGCGTCTCCACGAGGCTCTCACATTCACATAGGGAAACTCCACTGTTGCCGTTTTTATCAACTGACAAGCGCTCTTTTTTTCATCTAAAAGTAAGTGTTCCTACCTACATTAAATGTCTTTAGTTTACAGTATTACGCTATGTGCTCTTCTCTTTCTTCCTAACAACATCCCATCTGGCTCCATTGCTCGGCATCTGTTGAGGCATTGCCCACAAACACATGTTATCAACACACTCTCAGCATAGTGGTCTGGTGTAAGAGACGTTGAGTGGGAATTTCAGCAGAGGATTGGATCTTCAGAGTGGTTTACACTAAGCTCAGTTGACCCTTTGAACATACGTTCTTTAGGGTCCAATATTTCCGGTAAGCCTCTCCTAAGTCGGTGGTGGCTATATTCACTTCACTTTGCCTCATTTTATATTGTGGGAACTGGACTGTTTGCAATATCTATTGATTTTATTTTTACATATTAGAGACTTTTTTTGCAATTATTTATTGTTTTTATTTTTGCATATCAGAGACTTTTTTCATATGGTCTTGTCATGGACATATGTTTATTGTTTTTTTTTTCCATTTAATATTGTTGCACGGTGTTCACATTACTTGGTGTATATTCATATTTGTTTAGCGCTACACTATATTTGTCATCTCCACGGGGCTTCCCTTGCTTGTTTGCTCGCTGTGGTTGTCGATCTCTGTAGAGAAAAGGTGTGATGATGTCGGGAATACAGGCCAAACCCTACGCATTTGGTCACTAAGGGACGTCGTCTGGGGATTAGCTGCTGCATCCGCGTCATCACGCATGCCCTTAAATAATCCCACGGCTCCATCTTAACTGAGGGCCAAGGCGGGAAAGGATGTAGAAAGCAAAGGGCGCCACCATATTAACTAATGGACACCATCCGAGCAAATGGAAGCCTAAAGAGTGTAACTCCTCCATCTTGTGGTGAAAGTTGATATTGTACCATATGAAGTTAATATATATAAAACCACAACAAAAACGCAAGCAGAGGAGGTCAGGTGAATGCCGCAAAAAGAATCATAATAGATGATACAAAGATGACTTATATCAAATACATAAAATCGCACATAGTAATCAAAAACTACAATAACACCAAATAAATGGCCACATTAAAAACAAAAACAATTACTATTGACTGTAAAATCTAAAATATTTAAAATAATAAAAAATGCAAGAAGAAGACAGGGATGAAAACTAGGCATTATTAAAGAAACAGTTAATGACCCAGTCTACGTTTAAACCATGGGGCACATAAGATTGCATATCAAATATCCACTTTGTTTCAAGTTTGAAAATTGAACGAGCCCTATTGGTACCTCTCCAATGTGGACGTAGTTTATCAATCGGAAGGAACAGGGTACCCTTGAGTTGTTGATTATGGTACTGAGCGTAGTGCTTGGATAAGTTATGTTTAGGGAAACCACGTCTTATGTTCCCCACATGTTCTTCCAATCGTACATGAAGAGCTCTCTTAGTACGTCCAATATATTGTTTAGAACACGGGCACTGGAAAAGATTGACTACACACTCAGTAGAGCATGTGATAAAGGAGTCAATATTGTAAGTAACATTTGTCTGTGTGGACTGAAAAGTTTCACATTTACGTCCTTGAAATGTGTTAACTTGACAGATCTTACATCTACGACATGGGAAAAATCCCTTAATTGACAGAAAAATTGGGATGATTTTAGGAGGGCCAATAACATTGGGAGCCACACTATGACGTAGGGAGGACGTAGGGATGGTGCTTCTCTAAAAAAAAACACTGGTCGGTCAGGAATGACTGGACCCATAATTTTATAATTTTATCATTTTTTTAAATGTTCCAGTGTTTATTAAAGACCTTCTTGATTGAAAAATGTTGATTAGAGTAACCTGTAATCATGGAACATCCGAAACAGTTGTCCATATTTTGTATAGCCCTTCCTAATCCATTTAACATCTGGTTTCTATCCATGTCTCCAACACTTTTAATAGTTTAATCAATATCTTTCTCAATATAACCCTTTTCTAAATAGCTTAATTTTAAAATCTGTGCCTGTTCTTGATAATCATAAAGGGTGGTGCAATTCCTCCTGATCTGTTTAAATTGGCCCCTAGGGACAGCACTGAGCCAAGAGGGGCGATGACAACTTTAGTGGAATGAAGGCATTCCAGTCAGTTTCCTTAAAGTATGTGGTAATAGTCAAATTTCCATCCCTCACATGAATATTAAGGTCAAGGAAATGGATTTGAGATTGACTCGCCTCATACTTCAAGCAAATACCCCTATTATTGGCATTCAGTTTGGAAAATAAAGTCTCAAGTGAAGGGATGTCACCCTCCCATAAAAGCAAGACATCGTCTATGTACCTTTTCCAAAGACGCAATTCCCTTGGGGGATTGACATCAATGACCTCTCTTTCCCAATAGGCCATAAAGAAGTTTGCGAGGCTGGGGGCGAACTTAGCCCCCATAGCGACGCCACACATTTGCAAATAAAAATTACCTCCGAACCAGAAATAATTGTGACTGGTGGCAAAAATCAAATGGTTAAAAATTGAAATCCTTCTGTATAACTGATAAGGTATGATCTTGTTGAAGAAGATAATAACTAACTGTTTCCAAACCCTGTTCATGTGATATTATGGTGTAGAGAGAGGCAACGTACGCTGTTGCTAGGATGAACCCCTCTCTCCAACCACAATCCACCAGTAGGTTAATAACTTGAGTAGTATCCCGTAAATACGAAGGGGTTACTGTAACCAAGGGCTGTAAAAACTCATCAATATATCTGCCTATTCGTGCCGTTACTGAGTCAATGCCGCTGATGATAGGGCGGCCAGGTGGATTAGGCATACTTTTGTGAACTTTGGGCAGATAGCAAATGACTGGTACCCTTGGCGCAGAAGGCACAAGATGCGTTTTTTATTTTTTATTTAATATGCCTAAAGAGAAACCCTCATCTATTAAGGATGTGAGTTCCTTCTTAAATTTGGCAGTGGGATTTGATGCTAGTTGTATATAAGTTGCATTATCAGAAAAAAGCCTGTTCATCTCTGTCAGATAATCAGATTTATTTAAAATAACAACGCCACCGCCCTTATCTGCAGTATAACAATATCATTCCGTGCACAAATTTGCTTTATTTTACACTGGAATTCATGATTGCTTCTAAACCTCGGTGTCTTCAAAGCCACTATATCCTTAAGTACCATCTCTTTAAAAGTTTGTACAGGAGGAACAATGAAACCAGGAGGATTGAATAAAGAAGCATTCGAAAAGTTGGTATGTCGAGTTGGAACTAAATTTCAAGTATAAGAAAGGGTGATAAGTGCAGAACTGGAGTTAGAAAGGTCAACGGATAAAGGATCTGACCCAATGGCCTGGGGCCCAACAGTAGAAGCAATTTAACTTCCATTCCCTGTTGGATTGAGGATAAAGTGCCTTTTAATATTCATCTTATGGATAAATTTGTGGGCGTCGATGAATGTTTCAAATTTATTACGTTTACGGGGGGGTGCGAATTTAAGGCCCTGGCTAAGGACTACTTGTTCACCCTGTGATAGTTGAACTGTGCTAAGATTGAAAACTCTGCTAATGTTTATTGTTTTCTTTTCTTTGGACCTGATCCGCCTCCACCTCTGATGCCTCTCTTTCCTCATATCCCCTTTTGGGGCTGATGTTGGCCATAGGAAAAAAACGTGGTTGCTCAGTTCTCCCAAAATTAGAAGGAGATTCCTGTTGTTCTTGCCTATATCTGGTGGAATGATCGATAAATTGGCTGGGATGTCTCGAAATAACAGACTCCACTCCAAAGTTATCATCACAATGGTATGAAAGAGGGGAAAATCTATTCTGAAGAGGAATCTGGTTACCTCCTGGGAGTTTGTCTACTGGGATAACTTCCATAACAATCTCTGGGATCGTCTTTAAAATCACAGTGTCCCCGATTGTTAGAATCGTTTACATAAGAGTAAGGATGAGCTTCGAGTTCGAGTTAAACCCATGTTCGACTTCTACATTGTCTGTTCGGCCGTTCGCCGAATTTCGAACATTATATGCTGTTCGCGCCAAATTGAAGTGGCGCGTCACGGCCCATAATTCACTGCGGCATCGCAGTGCATTGCTGGCTGATGATTGGCCAAGCATGCACTATGACCTGCATGCTTTGGCCAATCACAGCACGGTAAAAACCGAGAGCCATAATTGGCCAAAGCCAGGGTCTCAGGGGGTTTAGTACATGCCCCCAATATATAAGGCCGCCTGCGTGGCGGCCTTGTGTAGTGTGTTGCGGCGGTGGTTAAAGACAGACAGAGAGAGAGAGAGACAGTGTCATTTAATTTGAGTTAAATAGAGCAGGCAGGCGAGTCAGTTAGCTTCAGTTACAGTGTGTAGAGGATATATATGCATCCTAGGTGTTGTGTATATATATTTATAAACTGTATTCAGTTTAGCTAGATCCAGTCCTTTTATTCTCTCCATAAAATACTGACAGGCAGGCAGGTGATTGTGCTAGCTGCAGTATTTTCACTTAGTGTACTGTGTCCTTTGCACAGTGTGCACCTAAAGCTTACCTGAATACAATTGCTGGTGTTCTCATACAAATACAGGCAGGGAGCTGCAGTATTTTGATTTAGTGTCCTTTGCACAGTGTGCACCTAAAGCTTAACTGAATACAATTGCTGGTGTTCTCATACAAATACAGGCAGGGAGCTGCAGTATTTTGTTTTAGTGTCCTTTGCACAGTATGCACCTAAAACTTACCTGAATACAATTGCTGATGTTCTCATACAAATACAGGCAGGGAGCTGCAGTATTTTGTCTTAGTGTCCTTTGCACAGTGTGCACCTAAAGCTTACCTGAATACAATTGCTGGTGTTCTCATACAAATACAGGCAGGGAGCTGCAGTATTTTGATTTAGTGTCCTTTGCACAGTGTGCACCTAAAGCTTACCTGAATACAATTGCTGCTGTTCTCATACAAATACAGGCCAGGGAGCTGCAGTATTTCGTTTTAGTGTCCCTTGCACAGTGTGCACCTAAAGCTTCTCTATCCCCACCATGTCCTCCTGAGGAGTCCCCCAAACTGTTTGGCAAGACGAGACGAGCCTGAGCGGACCTGATGGGGAACTTCCTGCACAGTGTAATAAATGAATAGACCTGCCCCTTCTCACGTTCCGCATCTGGTCCGCTTAGCCTTACACCTATTTCATTGGCTGAGCGGACCTGATGGGGAACTTTAGAAGGGGCGGGTCTATTCATTTAACACACTGCGGAGAAAGTTCCCCATCAGGTCCGCTCAGGCTCAGCCAATGACATCTTGTGTGGACAGCGCTGGAAATCGGATCGCCGCGGGACACTGGATTTCATCGCTGGAATGTTTTGTTTTTATTTTTTTATTTTTAATAAAGGACTTTTCCAAGGTGTCTGTGTGTTTTTCTTTTACATTTTTTTTACACTTTCGTCGTGAAATGGTAGGGGTACAATGTACCCCTTACCAATTCACATAGGGGGGGCTGGGATCTGAGGGTCCCCTTTGTTAAAGGGGTCTTCCAGATTCCGATAAGCCCCCTGCCCGCAGACCCCCACAACCACCGGGCAAGGGTTGTGGGGATGAGGCCCTTGCCCCCATCAACATGGGGACATCCTCCCCATGTTGAGGGCATGTGGCCTGGTATGGTTCAGGAGGGGGGGCTCTCTCGTCCTTTCTCATCCTCTTTTCCTGCGGCCTGCCAGGTTGCGTGCTCAGATAAAGGGTCTGGTATGGATTTTTGGGGGAACTCCACGCCATTTTTTTTTTAAATTTGGGGTGGAGTTCCCCTTAAAATCGATACCAGACCTGAAGGGCCTGGTATGGATATTTGGGGGAACTCCACCCAATTTTTTTTTTAATTTGCGGCAGGGTTCCCCTTAATATCCATACCAGACCTGAAGGGCCTGGTAATTGAATTTGGGGGGACCCCCACGTTTTTTTTTTTTTTTTTTATCAATGACTTTTCTATGTATTGCCGGGAGCCGACAATTCATTATAGCCGCGAGTGAGTTTTAAATGACTTTTTTTCCTTCAGAAATGACACTTTGTGCAGGGACAGTTCTAAGCACGGGAAACAAGCGCCACTTTACATGCATACTATACACACACCCTAGGTACCAAATTTAAAGAAATATTTCACTTTTATTGTTTCACTTTAAGCATTATTAAAATCACTGCTCCCGAAAAAACTGATGTTTTTAAAACTTTTTTTTGCATTGATACATGTCCCCAGGGGCAGGACCCGGGTCCCCAAACACTTTTTAGGACAATAAATTGCATATTAGCCTTTATAATTAGCTCTTTTGATTTCGAACGTTCGAGTCCATTGTATTTAATAGGGTTCTAAAGTTCACGCGAACATTCTGTCTGTTCGCAGGTTCTGGTGCGAACCGAACAGGGGGGTGTTCGGCTCATCCCTACAGGTATGTTTTACATTACAATTACAAGTAACACACCACACAAATACTGCTCAACACTCTACAATAACACTGTAATGAGTGTTATTGTATGTTGACCAGCATTTTTTTGGTGTTACTGTATAAACAACACTTTAGGGCATCAGGCATAATGCCATATAAATGCTGCCTAACACTTTGCAAAAGATGCATTCTGAAGGCATTATGTGGTTTAAAGTAGTAAGGTTACCACATAATGCCTTCAGAATGCATCTTTTGCAAAGTGTTAGGCAGAATTGATATGGCATTTTCATGCCTGATGCCCTAAAGTGTTACATTTTATTTTTTGGCACTTTATTTTGGTATAAGTCTTTCATGTGTTTTGCACACACAGTGTTGAGCAGCAGTGCAGAGCAGCAGTGCTTTTGTTAAATTTATATGGCATTTTTGAATGTTTCTGGTTCTGAATTAATGGCAATGCCATTATGGTATTATTCATGCTTGATGCTAAAGTGTTGTTTACATTTTATTTTTGGCACTTTATTTTGTATACTGTAAAAACTTCAACCACATTGAAGTATTTTTTTGGAAAAAATATAATAAAAATGTAAATATTATATATTAGAAGTTGTACTTATAATTTTTTGTAAAGTTATCCAAAGGATTAAGTAGATAATCACAAAAAGAACACACTAGATTAAGTAAAAAAGTAAAATAAAAATAATTGTTATAGTCGATGACTAATCGAAAAAATAATCGCTAGATTAGTCGACAGACAAAATAATCATTAGTTGCATCTCTAGTCAGCATGGAGGTGGAGCCCAGCACTCAGCATCAGCAGCAGTCTTAAAGGGATCAATTACAGCCCCAAGACACCCATGGACTTGTACGTGGCTGGGAGGAGGTGGCTGCGGATCATGTCGTCCTGAGTGACCCAGAGGACTCCAGGCCGAATGCCTCAGCAAACCTACGCTGCATGGCCTCCCTGATCCTGCAAAGTCTGCGGAAGGATCCTCGCATTCGTGCTATCAAGGAGAGGGATCCTTATTGGCTGGCAACCCTCCTTGATCCACGTTACAAGGGTAAGGTTGCAGACCTTATCTTGCCGTCGCAGAGGGAGCAGAGTATGAAACATCTTCGGGAGGCCTTGCAGAAAGGTCTGTGCAACGCGTTCCCAGAGACTCTGAGGTTACAAATTCCTGGTTCTGGACAACGTGTCGCTGAGGCTTCGGTCAGTCAAAGAAGGAGTGGTGGAGAAGGTGGCCGTCTGACCAATGCGTTCAGACAATTTTTTAGTCCGCAACCAAGCACCTGATGCTGATGTAACTGAATAATTTTTTTTGAAATGTCAGATCCCTTCAAGACTGCCTATGCTGATGCTGAGTGACTATCCTGTTATGCTGAGTGACTATCCTCTTCCTCCTCAATGATCATGCTGATAGCTTGTAAGAACATTTTTGGTTCTGGGCGCCACCATCAGTGGCTAAGGCCCAATTTTTCTGCCCCTGTTAAGGCGTGTAATTAAAATTTTTGATGCAATACTTTGCAGCAGGGCTCATTCCTGCGCTCCAACTAGAGTATCTGTGAGGGGTTGCAGTGTTGTGGCACCAGCACCAGTGCCTAAGGCCCAATTTTTCAGCCCCTGTTTAATAGGAGAGTGTAAATACAATTTTTGATGCAATACTTTGCAGCAGGGCTCATTCCTGCACTCCAACTAGAGTATCTGTGATGGGTTGCAGTGTTATGGCACCAGCACCAGTGCCTAAGGCCCAATTTTTCAGCCCCTGTTTGACAGGGGCATGTAATTACAATTTTTGATGCAAAATTTTGCAGCAGGGCTCATTTCTGTGCTCCAACTAGAGTATCTGCGAGGGGTTGCAGTGTTGTGGCACCAGTGCCTAAGACCCAATTTTTCTGCCCCTGTTCAACAGGGGCATGTAATTACAATACTTGATCTAATATTTCACAGCAGGGCCCATTCCTGCACCCACCAAGACTAACTGTGAGGGCTTACAGTGTTGTGGAAACACCACCACCACCACCACCACCACCACCAAAGGCCCAATTTTCCTACCACTGTTCAACAATGGCATGTAATTACAATTCTTGATATAATAGTTCACAGCAGGGCATTCCAGCACCCACCAAGAGTAACTGTGAGGGCTTACAGTGTTGTGGCAACACCAAACACCTAAGGGCCAAATATCTGCAGAGTATATACATCCAACTTAAAAACGACTCCTACTTGCAAACGGAAGGAGACAACAGGAAGTGAGAGGAAATCTACCCCTAGGAAGGGAAATTCTCTCCTGTAAGAGTTAATATGGGAAAAACGTGTCTCCTCTCCAGTGATGCTTTATCACCAATCCTTGTTTCACTAAAAAAAAAAAAATGTTCAAAAAACATTTGTCATTGGGACGGAAAGTGAGGTGAAATTTTCTGAACAGGTGCACAGACAGCAAAACAAATGTTACAGAGGTGATAACCCTTCCCTATGTTTTCCAAAAAGCTTAAAAATAGATTTTTTGTCTGGAGCTACACTTTAAAAATGTACCAGTTCAAATTTACAAACAGATTCTACATAACAACAAACCTACAGTCCCTGTCTTGTTTGTACCGCCTGTATACTGCTGTTCAGAGTATGTAGGGCCTGGGGGCCCCACGCCTTTCCTTTTTTTTATTTGGGTGTGGGGTTCCCCTTAATATCCATACAAGACCCAAAGGGGCTGGTAATGGGCTGGGGAGGGGGTACCCATGCCATTTTACTCAATGATTTTAATCCATATTGCCGGGACCAGACATTACATTAAAGACGCAAGCAGTTTTAAATTACTTTTTTTCCTTTAGAAATTTCATTTTTTGCAGGGACAGTTCTAAACACGGGAAACACGTGCCACTTCACAGGCATACTATAGACACCCCCCAGGTACAATATTTAAAGGAATATTTCACTTTTTTTATTTCACTTTAAGCATCATTAAAATCACTGCTCATGAAAAAAACGTTAGGTTTTAAAACTTTTTTTTGCATTGATACATGTCCCCTGGGGCAGGACCCGGGTCCCCAAACCCTTTTTAGGACAATTACTTGCATATTAGCCTTTAAAATTAGCTCTTTTGATTCCGAACGTTCGAGTCCCTCAGACTTTAATAGGGTTCTAAAGTTTGCTCAAACTTTCGGTCCGTTTGCAGGTTCTGGTGCAAACCGAACCGGGGGGTGTTCGGCTCATCCCTACATAAGAGGGTGGATAACCTCCTCTGTGGTATGATAAGGTTGAATGTGAGCGCGGCATCTCCACAAGGCTTCCCTTGCTTGTTTGCTCGCTGATGACGTCATCACGCCTTTTCTCTACGGAGATCGACAACCATAGTGAGCAAACAAGCAAAGGAAGCCTCGTGGAGATTCCGCGCTCACATTCAACCTTATCATACCGCGCATTTTAAACTTCCAAAATTGTAAGTGCAATACTTTTTGGTTTAATAAACCTTTTACATACAGTATTATGCTATGGAGTTTCCTCTGTTTTTCTGAGATGCAAGGATCCGATCTAGTCTCTGTTGCCCAGTTACCAGCATAGGCCTGGGAGACCATAAAATCCCTGTGCCTGGAGAGACCGCCGTACTAGCGGTCATATTTCTGTGGTAAGGAGACAACATTATCACTCTTGGGTGTCCAATTGGTGAATGAAGTTTCTTCTTGTCACAAGTCCTCCTCTTCTTCTGCAATATTATGGAATCACTCTTTTAATATAGACTGGCTCTATGATTAACCATTTCAGCATTTGGAATCTATCCATCTATACGCAATATTCTTTAATCATTCTTTTTTTTTTTTTAATTAGACTTTTACACTTATTTATTTATTCATTATTTTTTCTTGCAGTTGACACTGGTTCACTCTGGTGTGCACTCATATACCGTATATACTCGAGTATAAGCTGAGATTTTCAGCCCTTTTTTTGGGGCTGAAAGTCCCCCCCCCTCGGCTTATACTCGAGTCATATAAATTTTACATTGTAAATATTACCTGTAAAGAAGTTGCGGCTGCGGCGTCCATCGTTCGAATTCCGCGGCGTCCATCGTTCGAAATTCCGCGGTCTCTTCCTGTTCCTTCCTTGATAGGCGAGTCTCAACAGACACTCTCCGCCTATCACGAACGTTCTCTCATCCTCAGTTTTCCAGCAGACGTCTGTGATTGGCGGAATACCCAACACAGTGTCTGCTGGGAAAACTAAGGATGAGAGAAGGATCGTGATAGGCGGAGAGTGTCTGCTGAGACTCGCCTATCAAGTAAGGAACAGGAAGAGACCGCGGAATTCGAACGATGGACGCCGTGGAATTTGAACGATGGACGCCGCGGAATTTGAACGATGGACGCCGCAGCCGCAACTTCTTTACAGGTAATAATTACAATGTAAAAATTTCTTTTTGCAGGGAACAGTGGGGCATCGGCTTATACTCGGGTCAGTGAGGTTTCCCAGTTTTTTGGGCAACATTAGGTACCTCGGCTTATACTCGAGTCGGCTTATACTCGAGTATATACGGTATGTGTTAACCACACACACCATTTTAGATGTTTGATGATATTGGTTAATTTTGTTATATATTGTCATACTATTATGTTTTGATTCAAGGGTTCAATTATTCTTATTCACTGATTTATATACACCGTATATACTCAAGTATAAGCCGACCCGAATATAAGCCGAAGCACCTAATTTTACTACAAAAAAATGGGAAAACGTATTGATTGAGTATAAGCCTAGGGTATCCATGTGCATGCCTCACTGTGTCCATGCCTCACTGTGCCTTACTGTGTCCATGCCTCACTGTGCCCATGCCTCACTGTGCCCAATCTCCCTACCTGATCTCCGGCGCTGTGTGATTAGACTGACGATTAACATGAGAGTCTATGGAAGGGGTGCCCGGCTTTAAAAAATCGATGCTCCCCAGCTGTAGGTCCTCTGGACAACAAACTTTGCACACTTGTAGATGAAGAGTGGGGCTACATATGTGCCAAGATTGGAGTCCAGGGGACCTAGGGACGGCCGTTACCGGGTCCCCAAAATCACCGGAGAAATTACCATTTAACATTGGAGTCTATGGAAGGGGTGCCCAGCTTTGAAAAATCGGTGCTCCCCGGCCGTAGGTCCCCCGGACAACAAACTTTGCACACTTATAGAGGAAGAGTGGGGCTACATGTTGCTGGGATCAGGCGCACAAATTTGAAGATGGACACAGAATCGAGTATAAGCAGAGGGGGGCATTTTCAGCACAAAAAAATGTGCTGAAAAACTCGGCTTATACTCGAGTATATACGGTACTCTCATATTTATTTAGTTCAATTTTTATCTTAATTCATATATTCACTTTTCCTTCACATCGGAATTTCGATCATAATTTAGTGCTGTACCTTACTATATTATTCGTTTTGAGTTTTGGATCAAATCTTTGGTACTGGCAGCTCCTTTCTTATTCAACAATTTTACATCATTCAAATTTCTTTTTTTTATTATTATCTAGCGCAGTGTTTCCCTTTTTGGTTTTTTAATTGTTAGTTTCTTGATACTAGAACATTGCAGCTGATAGGTCAAAAGAAAGAAAACAATAAACATTAGCGGAGTTTTCAATCTTAGCACAGTTCAACTATCACAGGGTGAACAAGTAATCCTTAGCCAGGGCCTTAAATTCGCACCCCCCGTAAACTTAATAAATTTGAAACATTCATCGACGCCCACAAATTCATTCGTAAGATGAATATTAAAAGGCACTTCATCCTCAATCCAACAGGGAATGGAAGTCAAATTGCTTCTACTGTTGGGCCCCAGGCCATTGGGTCAGATCCTTTATCCGTTGACCTTTCTAACTCCAGTTCTACACTTATCACCCCTTCTTATACTTGAAATTTAGTTCCAACTCGACATAATAATGGTTCTTTATTCAATCCTCTTGGTTTCATTGCCCCTTCTGTGCAAACTTTTAAAGAGATGGTACTTATAGTGGTTTTGAAGACACCGAGGTTTAGAAGCAATCATGAATTCCAGTGTAATCTAAAGCAAATTTGTGCACGGAATGATATTGTTATACGTCCTGCAGATAAGGGCAGTGGCGTTGTTATTTTAAATAAATCTGATTATCTGACAGAGATGAACAGGCTTTTATCTGATAAAGCAACTTATATACAACTAGCATCAAATCCCACTGCCAAATTTAAGAAGGAACTCACATCCTTAATAGATGAGTATTTCTCTTTAGGCATATTAAATAAAAAATAAAAAACGCATCTTGTGCCTTCTGCGCCAAGGGTACCAGTCATATGCTATCTGCCCAAAGTTCACAAAAGTATGTCTAATCCACCTGGCCGCCTTATCATCAGCGGCATTGACTCAGTAACGGCACGAATAGGCAGATATATTGATGAGTTTTTACAGCCCTTGGTTACAGTAACCCCTTCGTATTTACGGAATACTACTCAAGTTATTAACCTATTGGTGGATTGTTTTTGGAGAGAGGGGTTCATCCTAGCAACGGCGGACGTTGCCTCTCTCTACACCATAATATCACATGAACAGGGTTTAGAAGCAGTTCGTTATTATCTTCAACAAGATCATACCTTATCAGTTATACAGAAGGATTTCATTATTAACCTTTTGATTTTTGCCACCAGTCACAATTATTTCTGGTTCGGAGGTAATTTTTATTTACAAATGTGTGGCGTCGCTATGGGGGCTAAGTTCGCCCCCAGCCTCGCAAACTTCTTTATGGCCTATTGGGAAAGAGAGGTCATTGATGTCAATCCCTCAAGGGAATTGCGTCTTTGGAAAAGGTACATAGACGATGTCTTGCTTTTATGGGAGGGTGACATCCCTTCACTTGAGTCTTTATTTTCCAAACTGAATGCCAATAATAGGGGTATTTGCTTGAAGTATGAGGCGAGTCAATCTCAAATCCATATCCTTGACCTTAATATTCATGTGAGGGATGGAAATTTGACTACTGCCACATACTTCAAGGAAACTGACCGGAATGCCTTCATTCCACTAACAAGTTGTCATCACCCCTCTTGGCTCAGTGCTGTCCCTAAGGGCCAATTTCAACGGACCAGGAGCAATTGCACCACCCTTTATGATTATCAAGAACAGGCACAGATATTAAAATTAAGATTTTTAGAAAAGGGTTATATTGAGAAAGATATCGATGAAACTATTAAAAGTGTTAGAGCCATGATGTTAAATAGAAACCAGATAGAAACCAGATAGAAACCAGATGTTAAATGGATTATGGGCTAATCAAAACATGGACAACTGTTTCGGATGTTCCATGATTACAGGTTACTCTAATCAACATTTTTCAGTCAAGAAGATCTTTAACCACATAAGGACCGCCGCACAACGATATACTTCGGCTGAATGGCACGGCTGGGCACAAGGGCGTACAGGTATGTCCCCTTTAAGATCCCAGCCATGGGTCGCGCACGCCGCCGGCGGTGCGCTTGTGACCTGGTCCGAAGCTCCATGACCATGCCCGCGGGACCGATCGCCGCCGGTGTTCCGCGATCGGGTCACAGAGCTGAAGAACGGGGAGAGGTAAGTGTAAACAAACCTTTTCCGTTCTTCCTAGTGGCATGTCAGTGATCGTCTGTTCCCTGTCATAGGGAAGCACGATCAGTGATGTCACACGCCAAGCCACACCCCCTACAGTAAGAATCACTCACTAGGGCACACTTAACACTAACAGCGCCACCTAGAGGTTAACCCCTTCACTGCCAGTGTAATTTTTACAGTAATCAGTGCATATTTATAGCACTGATCGCTGTAAAAATTACAATGGTCCCAAAAATGTGTCAAAAGTGTCCGACATAATGTCGTAGTCACGATAAAAATCGCTGATTGCTGCCAGTACTAGTAAAAAAAAATATTAATAAAAATGCCATAAAACTACCCCCTATTTTGTAGACGCTATAACTTTTGCGCAAACCAATCAATAAACGCTTTTTGCGATTTTTTTACCAAAAATATGTAGAAAAATACGTATCGGCCTCAACTGAGGAAAAAATTGTTTTTTTTATATATTTTTTGGAGATATTTATTATAGCAAAAAAGTAAAACATTTCATTTTTTTCAAAATTGTCGCTCTATTTTTGTTTCTAGCGCATAAAATAAAAACCGCAGAGGTGATCAAATACCACCAAAAGAAAGCTCTATTTGTGGGAAAAAAAGGACGTCAATTTTGTTTGGGAGGCATGTCGCACGACCGCGCAATTGTGAGTTAAAGCGACGCAGTGCCAAATCGCAAAAAGGGGCCTGGTCCTTAAGCAACAAAATGGTCCGGGGCTTAAGTGGTTAATAAACACTGGAACATTTTGAAAAAATATTAAATTCTGGGTCCAGTCATTCCTGACCGACTGGTGATTATTTTCAGAAGAGCACCATCCCTACATCATAGTGTGGCTCCCAATGTTATTGACCCTCCTAAAATCATCCCATTTTTTCAGTCAATGAAGGGATTTTTCCCATGTCGTAGATGTAAGATCTGTCAAGCTAACACATGTCAAGGACGTAAATGTGAAACCTTTCAGTCCACACAGACAAATGTTACTTACAATATTGACTCCTTTATCACATGCTCTACAGAGCGTCTATCTTATCCAGTGCCCGTGTTCTAAACAATATATTGGACGTACTAAGAGAGCTCTTCATGTACGATTGGAAGAACATGTGGGGAACATAAGACGTGGTTTCCCTAAACATAACTTATCCAAGCACTACACTCAGTACCATAATCAACAACTCAAGGTTACCCTGTTCATTCCGATTGATAAACTACGTCCACATTGGAGAGGTACCAATAGGGTTCTTTCAATTTCCAAACTTGAAACAAAGTGGATATTTGATATGCAATCTTATGTGCCCCATGGTTTAAACGTAGACTGGGACATTAACTGTTTCATTAATAATGCCTAGTTTTCATCCCTGTCTTCTACTTAGATTTTTTATTATTTTAGATATTTTAGATTTTACAGTCAATAGTAATTGTTTTTGTCGATAACCACAGTGAGCAAACAAGCAAGGGAAGCCTCGTGGAGACGCTGCACTCACATTAAACCTCATCATACTGCGCATTTTAAAATTCTAAAACTGTAAGTGCAATACTTTTTGGTTTAATAAACCTTTTACATACAGTATTATGCTATGGAGTTTCCTCTGTTTATATTTTTCTGAGATGCAAGGATCCGATCTAGTCTCTGTTGCCCAGTTACCAGCATAGGTCTATCAGGAGACCATAAAATCCTTGTGCCTGGAGAGACCACCGTGATAGCGGTCATATTTCTGTGGTAAGGAGACTACATTATCACTCTTGGGTGTCCAATTGGTGGATTAAGGTTCTTCTTGTCACAAGTCCTCCTCTTCTTCTGCAATATTATGGAATCACTCTTTTAATGTAGACTGGCTCTATGATTAACCATTTCAGCATTTGGAATCTATCTATACGCAATATTCTTTAATCATTAATTATAATTTTTTTGGGGACTTTTACACTTATTTATTTATTCATTATTTTTTCTTGCAGTTGCCACTAATTCACTCTGGTGTGCACTCATATATGTGTTAACCATACACATCATTTAAGATGTTTGATGATATTGGTTCATTTTGTTATATATTGTCATACTATTATGTTTTGATTAAAGGGTTCAATTATTCTGATTCACTCATTTATATATACTCTCATATTTATTTAGTTAAATTTTTATCTTAATTCATATATTCACTTTTCCTTGACATCGGAATTTTGATCATAATTTAGCGCAGTACCTTATTATATTATTCGTTTTGAGTTTTGTATCAAATCTTTGGTACTGGCAGCTCCTTTCTTATTCAACAATTTCACATCATTCAATTTTTTATTTGTATTATTATCTAGCGCAGTGTTTCCTTTTTTGGTTTTATAAAATATAAACAAAAAAGCAAAATGCCAAAAATAATATCAAAACAATCTAATCATAAAGCAACCTATTTTATATATTAATTTAACCAACGTGATATTCAAAACAATTCCTTACATTAAAAACATTATTATATTAAATATTAAAGGACGAAAAAAAGAACAAAAATAATCTGCGCTAATACAAGTCCAGAGGATTCCTACTGGTATGTGTAAGGCCTCTTTCACACTGAGTTCACAATACAGTGCAGCCGTAGTGCACTACTTGCTACTACACTTCTGGTGATGTACACAGAACAAAATACAGTGCACCCGTAGTGCAGTTGCTACTTTTTATGTCCCTTAGACACGGGGTGCTAGCAATGCTGCCAGTATCTGCTCAGCAAGTTACACACACAGGCCGGATGAACTTCTTAACAATGGAGAGGGTTTATTACTCACTCAGAAACATGATGACTTGTTACATGGAGGAGTCTTAATACAACAGGCTTCTGTCATTACCAGATCTATGCATCCATGCTGCTGCTGCTGCTGCTGCTGCTGTTGCTTCCAGTCTCACACACACACCCTCTCTACTTCCTGGTACAGCCCCTCCCCCAGCATGCATAAGGAAAAAGGGTGAAGGGTCACAGTGTTCCAGCACAAACATCACACTACTACTCTTCTGGTGGTGTACACAGTACACAATACAGTGCAGCCATAGTGCAGTTGCTACTACACTTCTGGTGATGTACACAGTACACAATACAGTGCAGCCATAGTGCAGTTGCTACTACACTTCTGGTGGTGTACACAGTACACAATACAGTGCAGCCATAGTGCATTTGCTACTACACTTCTGGTGGTGTACACAATACAGTGCAGCCGTAGTGCACTTGCTACTACTTTTCTGGTGGTGTACACAGTACACAATACAGTGCACCTGTAGTGCAGTTGTCACTACACTTCTGGTGGTGTACACAATACAGTGCAGCCGTAGTGCACTTGCTACTACTTTTCTGGTGGCGTTGTACACAGTACACAATACAGTGCAGCTGTAGTGTAGTTGCTACTACTTTTCTGGTGAGTGAGTAACTTGTATAGCGCTACAAATACGAACTAAATCGCCTCAAGGCGCTTTTGCATCCAGTGTCGTCCTGTGTCTTCAGAAGAGGTGGGTCTTAAATTTTTTCCTGAAGGCCCAATGGTTTTCTTCCATGCGGATGTTTGGTGATGTACATAGTACACAATAAAGTGCAGCCATAGTGCAGTTGCTACTACACTTCTCGTGGTGTACACAATACAGTGCACCCGTAGTGCAGTTGCTACTACTTTTCTGGTGGTGTACACAGTACACAATACAGTGCACCCGTAGTGCAGTTTTTACTACTTTTCTGGTGGTGTACACAGTACACAATACAGTGCAGCCGTAGTACAGTTGCTACTACACTTCTGGTGATGTACACAATACAGTGCAACTGTAGTACAGTTGCTACTACTTTTCTGGTGGTGTACACAGTATCTAAAACAGTGTAGTGTGGTGTTGCAAAACAAAATATACATCATGTCCGGAAGGCCACCAAGGAGAGGCAGACGCTCACAGGCCACTAAAAGAGGGCAAGCAGGCTCTGTGTCTACAGTCAACAGTGCTGGTCGTGGACATGGTGCATCCTCTGCATGTGGCCGTGGGGCACGCTTGTCCTATTTTTCTGCTGCTGGCTGTGTTATTGAGCCAAAACATGCAGAAGTGTTGGTGGAGTGGATAACAAAGCCGTCCTCATCCTCCTCATCCTCTGTCACCCAGGCTCAGAGTAGATTGCCTTCCAATGCAGCTGCCAAAGTGACATATTCCACCGGCTCCTTGTCCACAGACACTCCTCCCGTAGCCCCACCATCATGCACGGGGGAGTCCCCCTAACTATTCGACCACAGTGTCGGGTACATGCTGCTGGAGGATGTGCAGTGATTTAAAGGCTCCGATGTTGGTACCCAGGTTGAGGAAGGGAGTAACGTGAGCCTAGAGAGAGGGGGTGCCCAAGAAGGACAAGAAACTGGCAGTCATGTTCCCCCAGCTGCAGCATACTGCCAAGTTTGCTCCAGTGAAAAGCAGGGAGGGGATGATGAGTTCACTGACTCTACTTGGGTGCCTCATAGAAGAGAGGGGGAGGATGAGGCACATCTCCAATGAGGCAGGATGCACTCCAGGGGGCAGCTTAAGGGCAGCCACCCTATTGCATCACACCGCAGAGCTCCGCTGATTTTGAAAAGTTCTTTGGTGTGGGCCTTTTTTGACACGTGTGTATCAGATCGATTTGCTGTTTGCAACCTATGTATGAAGTGGATCAAGCGTGGCCAAAACAGCAGCCGCTTGGGCATCACATGCTTGACCAGACATATGACGACCTCCCATGCAGTCCGTTGGCAACAGCACTTGAAAGACCCACATCAAAAAAAGGCAGACTTCTCCTTGCTCCTCATCTGGGATCTCCAACCCCACTATACCTACAGTCCTCTCAAAAACCTATAAAAAATAAATAAAGCTGCGCAAAAACTGTGAAAAAAGGAATCCTTTTGATGAGAAAGAATTGCCCAGAACTCTGTCTCTACAATAAAGGCGAGCAACTGATTAATAGAATGTTCAAAATGTTGCCAAACCAAAAATTTGCCAATGTTATAGAAAAAAGTCCTGTAAATGGAAACTGGATCCTCAAGAAAATGTCCAACAGAATGATATCAATGAAGGTCTCCTAAATCGCTGTTGGTGACTCACAAAACACCTGATCGAAAAAGTGCTGTTACTCTGATAGACAAAGATTCCACCACCATTAGAGTTTACTGCTGATTACCGGAACAACTGATCCCTTCAGAGATCAGTAAAAGCAGATGGCTGTTATCCCCTGCCAGGGTCTCTAAGTGTGTCTGTGAATCTGAACTCCTCCACTCGATTACGCGCCAGTCCTTATTTTCTACTTCTGCAGTCTTCCTCCATACTGTACAACTGGTCCTCCAAAGCAGATTTTATTCCGTGCTTGACTGGTCTCAGGTGTATTGTTATTGATGATGCCAAAGGCCCACATCCCAGGGACAAGATATATGTCCTTATTCACTTCTATCCTGCATAAAATCTGATTTTAATTGGAGGGTGTAGATTTTCCAGCAGTAATGCCGTGTACACACAACCGTTTTTCTCGAGAAAAATTAAATTTTTTACTTTCGACGAGAAAAACGTTCGTCTGTGGGCTTTTTGTCGTTTTTCTCGACGAGAAAAACGACATTAAAAATGACGAGAAAAATTAGAACATGTTCTAATTTTTCTCGTCGTTTTTTTCGACATTGTTTCCGCGGCAGTTTTCCCATAGGGAAACACTGCCGCGGAGCCCACAGACGGTCGTTTTTCTCGACAAGAGAAAAAATGACGTGAAAAACGACCGTGTGTGGGGAACAAGCTGTTCCCTCGTATTTAATGTCATTATTCACGGCGGTTTTTTAACCGCCGTGAATAATGATCGTGTGTACGCGGCATAAGGCTTTCTTTTTTCACCTAGTCTTTTTGATAGTAAACACAGATCAGACACTTGGCTCAAACTGAAAGGACTTCTCCTTGCTCCTCATCTGGGATCTCCAACCCCACTATACCTCCAGTCTTCTCAAAAACCTGCACTGAGAGGAATGACGGTATAGCAATAGGTGTCCCAAGTACTTGCAGCCAATCTGCTAGCAGTACACTACCATATGATTTTAGCAGGCAAATTTCCATACCCCAGTTGCTAAACCGTAGAAAGAAATTCGTTTTTTTCCTGATGAGAATCTCGGGCGTGTGTACAGGGCTTTCCTCTGCAGATTTGTCCTCCTGTGCAGCGGTTCTTGAGCAGGTACCCAGGCTTACAGGATCTCCTGAGGCAGGCCAGAAAAGTCTGTGGTCATTTCCACCGGTCATACAATGCCAGCGCTTGGCTGGCTGACATTGAAAGGGAATGCAACCTGCCCACCAACCGCCTCATTTGTGACATGCCCTCCAGGTGGAACTCAATGTTGGCAATGCTGCAGCAGCTGAACACGCAGCAGAGGGACATCAATGAGTACCTGTTTGAGTATGGCACCAGGACAGGGTCAGGGGAGCTTGGCTTTTTTTCACCACCACAGTGGCTATTGATCAAGGATGCATGCACTGTCCTGTCACCATTTGAGGAGGCCACAAGGATGGTGAGCAGTGACAATGCATGCATCAGTGATACTGTCCTTTTGGTCTTCCTGTTGGAGCACACGCTTCGTGGAATAATGGACAGGGCACTTGAGGCAGATCACCGGGAGGAAGAGGAGGACTTCCTTACCTCTCAAGGCCCCCTTTATCCAGATAGTATTCCTGCGGGCCCGCCAAACAGAGGAAGAAGGGGAGAAGGAGGAGGATTGTGTCAGGATGGACGTGGAGGATAATGCTCAGCAGCAGTCTTCAAAGGATCGTTTTCAGTCCCCAGAAACCCAAGGAGTTGTACGTGGCTGGGAGGAGGTAGTAATTGATCATGTGATCCTTAGTGACTCAGAGGACTCAGAATCGAATGCCTCTGCAAACTTACGCTGCATGGCCTCCCTGATTCTGCAAAGCCTGCGAAAGGACCCTAGGATTCATGGTATCAAGGAGAGGGATCATTACTGTCTGGCAACCCTTCTTGATCCACGTTACAAGTATACGATTGCAGAACTCATCCTGCCTTCACAGAGGGAGCAGAGGATGAAACATCTTCAGGAGGCCTTGAAGAAAGGTTTGTGCAATGCATTTCCAGACCCTGTGAGTTTACAATTTCCTGGTGCTGGACAACGTGTTGCTGAGGCTTCGTTCAGTCAGAGAAAGAGCGGTGGAGAAGGTGGCTGGCTGACCAATGCCTTCAGACAATTTTTCAGTCCTCAGCGCCAAGGTCTGATCGGGTCAAGCAACCATCGCCAGCGTCTGCATTACTTGGTGAAGGAATATCTAGGGGCAAAAGCATACTTGGAGACCTTTCCAACAGAGCATTCACTGGGTTACTGGGTCCTGAGTAGGGATGAGCTCGGTGTTCGAGTCGAACATACGTTCGACTCGAACATCGGCTGTTCGATCGTTCGCCGAACAACGAACGATTTGGGCCGTTCGCGCCTAATTCGTGGCCCACAATGCACTACGCCATCGCAGTGTCATCCAGGCGCTGTGATTGGCCAAGCATGCACTGTGACCCCGCATGCTTGGCCAATCACAGCACCGGCAGCGAGGAGAGCAATGATTGGCCACAGGCAGGATGCCTGTGGCCAATTATTGCTGAGGGTGTTTAGTACACGCCCCACACTATAAAAGGCCGCCAGCACGGCGGCCTAGTGTAGTGTGTTCCGGAGCAGGGAAAGAGAAGCATAGGCAGGGACAGTGACATTTTTTTTTCTTGCTTAACCTGGATTCCTTTAGTTTAGGGAAAGAGAAGGATAGGTAGGGAGAGTGTCAGTCTGTTTTACTGTGCTAAACCTTGTTTGTAGGGACAGGGAAGGACAGTGAGGGAAATTCTCATTGTGCTATACTGTGCTAAAGCATTCATCATCAACCATCTTTAAAAAAACTTTTTTTATAGGGACAGAAAACTATAGGTAGGGAGAGTGTCAGTGTGTTTTACTGTGCTAAACCTTGTTTGTAGGGACAGGGAAGGACAGTGAGGGAAATTCTCATTGTGCTATACTGTGCTAAAGCATTCATCATCAACCATCTTTAAAAAAACTTTTTTTATAGGGACAGAAAACTATAGGTAGGGAGAGTGTCAGTGTGTTTTACTGTGCTAAACCTTGTTTGTAGGGACAGGGAAGGACAGTGAGGGAAATTCTCATTGTGCTATACTGTGCTAAAGCATTCATCATCAACCATCTTTAAAAAAACTTTTTTTATAGGGACAGAAAACTATAGGTAGGGAGAGTGTCAGTGTGTTTTACTGTGCTAAACCTTGTTTGTAGGGACAGGGAAGGACAGTGAGGGAAATTCTCATTGTGCTATACTGTGCTAAAGCATTCATCATCAACCATCTTTAAAAAAACTTTTTTTATAGGGACAGAAAACTATAGGTAGGGAGAGTGTCAGTGTGTTTTACTGTGCTAAACCTTGTTTGTAGGGACAGGGAAGGACAGTGAGGGAAATTCTCATTGTGCTATACTGTGCTAAAGCATTCATCATCAACCATCTTTAAAAAAACTTTTTTTATAGGGACAGAAAACTATAGGTAGGGAGAGTGTCAGTGTGTTTTACTGTGCTAAACCTTGTTTGTAGGGACAGGGAAGGACAGTGAGGGAAATTCTCATTGTGCTATACTGTGCTAAAGCATTCATCATCAACCATCTTTAAAAAAACTTTTTTTATAGGGACAGAAAACTATAGGTAGGGAGAGTGTCAGTGTGTTTTACTGTGCTAAACCTTGTTTGTAGGGACAGGGAAGGACAGTGAGGGAAATTCTCATTGTGCTATACTGTGCTAAAGCATTCATCATCAACCATCTTTAAAAAAACTTTTTTTATAGGGACAGAAAACTATAGGTAGGGAGAGTGTCAGTGTGTTTTACTGTGCTAAACCTTGTTTGTAGGGACAGGGAAGGACAGTGAGGGAAATTCTCATTGTGCTATACTGTGCTAAAGCATTCATCATCAACCATCTTTAAAAAAACTTTTTTTATAGGGACAGAAAACTATAGGTAGGGAGAGTGTCAGTGTGTTTTACTGTGCTAAACCTTGTTTGTAGGGACAGGGAAGGACAGTGAGGGAAATTCTCATTGTGCTATACTGTGCTAAAGCATTCATCATCAACCATCTTTAAAAAAACTTTTTTTATAGGGACAGAAAACTATAGGAAGGGAGAGTGTCAGTGTGTTTTACTGTGCTAAACCTTGTTTGTAGGGACAGGGAAAGACAGTGAGGGAAATTCTCATTGTGCTATACTGTGCTAAAGCATTCATCATCAACCATCTTTAAAAAAACTTTTTTTATAGGGACAGAAAACTATAGGTAGGGAGAGTGTCAGTGTGTTTTACTGTGCTAAACCTTGTTTGTAGGGACAGGGAAGGACAGTGAGGGAAATTCTCATTGTGCTATACTGTGCTAAAGCATTCATCATCAACCATCTTTAAAAAAACTTTTTTTATAGGGACAGAAAACTATAGGTAGGGAGAGTGTCAGTGTGTTTTACTGTGCTAAACCTTGTTTGTAGGGACAGGGAAGGACAGTGAGGGAAATTCTCATTGTGCTATACTGTGCTAAAGCATTCATCATCAACCATCTTTAAAAAAACTTTTTTTATAGGGACAGAAAACTATAGGTAGGGAGAGTGTCAGTGTGTTTTACTGTGCTAAACCTTGTTTGTAGGGACAGGGAAGGACAGTGAGGGAAATTCTCATTGTGCTATACTGTGCTAAAGCATTCATCATCAACCATCTTTAAAAAAACTTTTTTTATAGGGACAGAAAACTATAGGTAGGGAGAGTGTCAGTGTGTTTTACTGTGCTAAACCTTGTTTGTAGGGACAGGGAAGGACAGTGAGGGAAATTCTCATTGTGCTATACTGTGCTAAAGCACTCATTATCAACCATCTTTAAAAAAACTTTTTTTATAGGGACAGAAAACTATAGGTAGGGAGAGTGTCAGTGTGTTTTACTGTGCTAAACCTTGTTTGTAGGGACAGGGAAGGACAGTGAGGGAAATTCTCATTGTGCTATACTGTGCTAAAGCATTCATCATCAACCATCTTTAAAAAAACTTTTTTTATAGGGACAGAAAACTATAGGTAGGGAGAGTGTCAGTGTGTTTTACTGTGCTAAACCTTGTTTGTAGGGACAGGGAAGGACAGTGAGGGAAATTCTCATTGTGCTATACTGTGCTAAAGCATTCATCGTCAACCATCTTTAAAAAACCTTTTTTATAGGGACAGAAAACTATAGGTAGGGAGAGTGTCAGTGTGTTTTACTGTGCTAAACCTTGTTTGTAGGGACAGGGAAGGACAGTGAGGGAAATTCTCATTGTGCTATACTGTGCTAAAGCATTCATCATCAACCATCTTTAAAAAAACTTTTTTTATAGGGACAGAAAACTATAGGTAGGGAGAGTGTCAGTGTGTTTTACTGTGCTAAACCTTGTTTGTAGGGACAGGGAAGGACAGTGAGGGAAATTCTCATTGTGCTATACTGTGCTAAAGCATTCATCATCAACCATCTTTAAAAAAACTTTTTTTATAGGGACAGAAAACTATAGGTAGGGAGAGTGTCAGTGTGTTTTACTGTGCTAAACCTTGTTTGTAGGGACAGGGAAGGACAGTGAGGGAAATTCTCATTGTGCTATACTGTGCTAAAGCATTCATCATCAACCATCTTTAAAAAAACTTTTTTTATAGGGACAGAAAACTATAGGTAGGGAGAGTGTCAGTGTGTTTTACTGTGCTAAACCTTGTTTGTAGGGACAGGGAAGGACAGTGAGGGAAATTCTCATTGTGCTATACTGTGCTAAAGCATTCATCATCAACCATCTTTAAAAAAACTTTTTTTATAGGGACAGAAAACTATAGGTAGGGAGAGTGTCAGTGTGTTTTACTGTGCTAAACCTTGTTTGTAGGGACAGGGAAGGACAGTGAGGGAAATTCTCATTGTGCTATACTGTGCTAAAGCATTCATCATCAACCATCTTTAAAAAAACTTTTTTTATAGGGACAGAAAACTATAGGTAGGGAGAGTGTCAGTGTGTTTTACTGTGCTAAACCTTGTTTGTAGGGACAGGGAAGGACAGTGAGGGAAATTCTCATTGTGCTATACTGTGCTAAAGCATTCATCATCAACCATCTTTAAAAAAACTTTTTTTATAGGGACAGAAAACTATAGGTAGGGAGAGTGTCAGTGTGTTTTACTGTGCTAAACCTTGTTTGTAGGGACAGGGAAGGACAGTGAGGGAAATTCTCATTGTGCTATACTGTGCTAAAGCATTCATCATCAACCATCTTTAAAAAAACTTTTTTTATAGGGACAGAAAACTATAGGTAGGGAGAGTGTCAGTGTGTTTTACTGTGCTAAACCTTGTTTGTAGGGACAGGGAAGGACAGTGAGGGAAATTCTCATTGTGCTATACTGTGCTAAAGCATTCATCATCAACCATCTTTAAAAAAACTTTTTTTATAGGGACAGAAAACTATAGGTAGGGAGAGTGTCAGTGTGTTTTACTGTGCTAAACCTTGTTTGTAGGGACAGGGAAGGACAGTGAGGGAAATTCTCATTGTGCTATACTGTGCTAAAGCATTCATCATCAACCATCTTTAAAAAAACTTTTTTTATAGGGACAGAAAACTATAGGTAGGGAGAGTGTCAGTGTGTTTTACTGTGCTAAACCTTGTTTGTAGGGACAGGGAAGGACAGTGAGGGAAATTCTCATTGTGCTATACTGTGCTAAAGCATTCATCATCAACCATCTTTAAAAAAACTTTTTTTATAGGGACAGAAAACTATAGGTAGGGAGAGTGTCAGTGTGTTTTACTGTGCTAAACCTTGTTTGTAGGGACAGGGAAGGACAGTGAGGGAAATTCTCATTGTGCTATACTGTGCTAAAGCATTCATCATCAACCATCTTTAAAAAAACTTTTTTTATAGGGACAGAAAACTATAGGTAGGGAGAGTGTCAGTGTGTTTTACTGTGCTAAACCTTGTTTGTAGGGACAGGGAAGGACAGTGAGGGAAATTCTCATTGTGCTATACTGTGCTAAAGCATTCATCATCAACCATCTTTAAAAAAACTTTTTTTATAGGGACAGAAAACTATAGGTAGGGAGAGTGTCAGTGTGTTTTACTGTGCTAAACCTTGTTTGTAGGGACAGGGAAGGACAGTGAGGGAAATTCTCATTGTGCTATACTGTGCTAAAGCATTCATCATCAACCATCTTTAAAAAAACTTTTTTTATAGGGACAGAAAACTATAGGAAGGGAGAGTGTCAGTGTGTTTTACTGTGCTAAACCTTGTTTGTAGGGACAGGGAAAGACAGTGAGGGAAATTCTCATTGTGCTATACTGTGCTAAAGCATTCATCATCAACCATCTTTAAAAAAACTTTTTTTATAGGGACAGAAAACTATAGGTAGGGAGAGTGTCAGTGTGTTTTACTGTGCTAAACCTTGTTTGTAGGGACAGGGAAGGACAGTGAGGGAAATTCTCATTGTGCTATACTGTGCTAAAGCATTCATCATCAACCATCTTTAAAAAAACTTTTTTTATAGGGACAGAAAACTATAGGTAGGGAGAGTGTCAGTGTGTTTTACTGTGCTAAACCTTGTTTGTAGGGACAGGGAAGGACAGTGAGGGAAATTCTCATTGTGCTATACTGTGCTAAAGCATTCATCATCAACCATCTTTAAAAAAACTTTTTTTATAGGGACAGAAAACTATAGGTAGGGAGAGTGTCAGTGTGTTTTACTGTGCTAAACCTTGTTTGTAGGGACAGGGAAGGACAGTGAGGGAAATTCTCATTGTGCTATACTGTGCTAAAGCATTCATCATCAACCATCTTTAAAAAAACTTTTTTTATAGGGACAGAAAACTATAGGTAGGGAGAGTGTCAGTGTGTTTTACTGTGCTAAACCTTGTTTGTAGGGACAGGGAAGGACAGTGAGGGAAATTCTCATTGTGCTATACTGTGCTAAAGCACTCATTATCAACCATCTTTAAAAAAACTTTTTTTATAGGGACAGAAAACTATAGGTAGGGAGAGTGTTAGTGTGTTTTACTGTGCTAAACCTTGTTTGTAGGGACAGGGAAGGACAGTGAGGGAAATTCTCATTGTGCTATACTGTGCTAAAGCATTCATCATCAACCATCTTTAAAAAAAAATTTTTTATAGGGACAGAAAACTATAGGTAGGGAGAGTGTCAGTGTGTTTTACTGTGCTAAACCTTGTTTGTAGGGACAGGGAAGGACAGTGAGGGAAATTCTCATTGTGCTATACTGTGCTAAAGCATTCATCATCAACCATCTTTAAAAAAACTTTTTTTATAGGGACAGAAAACTATAGGTAGGGAGAGTGTCAGTGTGTTTTACTGTGCTAAACCTTGTTTGTAGGGACAGGGAAGGACAGTGAGGGAAATTCTCATTGTGCTATACTGTGCTAAAGCATTCATCGTCAACCATCTTTAAAAAACCTTTTTTATAGGGACAGAAAACTATAGGTAGGGAGAGTGTCAGTGTGTTTTACTGTGCTAAACCTTGTTTGTAGGGACAGGGAAGGACAGTGAGGGAAATTCTCATTGTGCTATACTGTGCTAAAGCATTCATCATCAACCATCTTTAAAAAAACTTTTTTATAGGGACAGAAAACTATAGGTAGGGAGAGTGTCAGTGTGTTTTACTGTGCTAAACCTTGTTTGTAGGGACAGGGAAGGACAGTGAGGGAAATTCTCATTGTGCTATACTGTGCTAAAGCATTCATCATCAACCATCTTTAAAAAAACTTTTTTTATAGGGACAGAAAACTATAGGTAGGGAGAGTGTCAGTGTGTTTTACTGTGCTAAACCTTGTTTGTAGGGACAGGGAAGGACAGTGAGGGAAATTCTCATTGTGCTATACTGTGCTAAAGCATTCATCATCAACCATCTTTAAAAAAACTTTTTTTATAGGGACAGAAAACTATAGGTAGGGAGAGTGTCAGTGTGTTTTACTGTGCTAAACCTTGTTTGTAGGGACAGGGAAGGACAGTGAGGGAAATTCTCATTGTGCTATACTGTGCTAAAGCATTCATCATCAACCATCTTTAAAAAAACTTTTTTTATAGGGACAGAAAACTATAGGTAGGGAGAGTGTCAGTGTGTTTTACTGTGCTAAACCTTGTTTGTAGGGACAGGGAAGGACAGTGAGGGAAATTCTCATTGTGCTATACTGTGCTAAAGCATTCATCATCAACCATCTTTAAAAAAACTTTTTTTATAGGGACAGAAAACTATAGGTAGGGAGAGTGTCAGTGTGTTTTACTGTGCTAAACCTTGTTTGTAGGGACAGGGAAGGACAGTGAGGGAAATTCTCATTGTGCTATACTGTGCTAAAGCATTCATCATCAACCATCTTTAAAAAAACTTTTTTTATAGGGACAGAAAACTATAGGTAGGGAGAGTGTCAGTGTGTTTTACTGTGCTAAACCTTGTTTGTAGGGACAGGGAAGGACAGTGAGGGAAATTCTCATTGTGCTATACTGTGCTAAAGCATTCATCATCAACCATCTTTAAAAAAACTTTTTTTATAGGGACAGAAAACTATAGGTAGGGAGAGTGTCAGTGTGTTTTACTGTGCTAAACCTTGTTTGTAGGGACAGGGAAGGACAGTGAGGGAAATTCTCATTGTGCTATACTGTGCTAAAGCATTCATCATCAACCATCTTTAAAAAAACTTTTTTTATAGGGACAGAAAACTATAGGTAGGGAGAGTGTCAGTGTGTTTTACTGTGCTAAACCTTGTTTGTAGGGACAGGGAAGGACAGTGAGGGAAATTCTCATTGTGCTATACTGTGCTAAAGCATTCATCATCAACCATCTTTAAAAAAACTTTTTTTATAGGGACAGAAAACTATAGGTAGGGAGAGTGTCAGTGTGTTTTACTGTGCTAAACCTTGTTTGTAGGGACAGGGAAGGACAGTGAGGGAAATTCTCATTGTGCTATACTGTGCTAAAGCATTCATCATCAACCATCTTTAAAAAAACTTTTTTTAACTCTGAGGGCTTACAGTGTTGTGGCAACACCACCACCACCACCACCACCACGAAAGGCCCAATTTTTCAGCCCCTGTTCAACAGGGGCATGCAATTACAATTCTTGATCTAATAATTCACAGCAGGGCCCATTGCTGCACCCACCAAGAGTAACTGTCAGGGCTTACAGTGTTGTGGCACCAGAACCACCATCAAAGGCCCAATTTTTACTACCACTGTTCAACAATTATATGTAATTACAATTCCTGATATAATAGTTGACAGCAGGGCGTTCCAGCACCAACCAAGAGTAACTGTGAGTGCTTACAGTGTTGTGCCAACACCAACAACTAAGGGGCCTATTTCTGCAGAGTATATACGGCAGGTCCCTACTTTCAAACATCCAACTTACAAACGACTCCTACTTGCAAACGCAAGAAGACAACAGGAAGTGAGAGGAAATCTACCCCTAGGAAGGAAAATTCTCTCCTGTAAGAATTAATATGGGAGAAAGGTGTCTCCTCTGTACTGATGCTTTATCACCAATCCTTGTTTCAAGAAAAACACCACATTTCAAAAACAGTTGTCATTGGGACGGAAAGTGAGGTGAAATGTTCTGAACAGGGGCACAGACAGCAAAACAAATGTTACAGGGGTGATAACCCTTACCTATGTTTTCCAAAAAGTTTAAAAATAGATTTTTGGGCTGGAGCTACACTTAAACAATGTACCTGTTCATAATTACAAACAGATTCTACATAAGAACAAACCTACAGTCCCTGTCTTGTATGCACCGCCTGTATACGGCTGTTCAGAGTATATAGGGCCTTTTTTATTTTATGTGCGGGGTTCCCCTTAATATCCATACAAGACCCAAAGGGGCTGGTAATGGGCTGGGGTGGGGGGGGGGGTCATGGGGTAGCTATGCCATTTTTCTTAAAGATTTTCATCCATATTACCGGGACCAGACATTACATTAAAGCCGCAAGCAGTTTTAAATGGCTTTTTTTTCCTTTAGAAGTGTCATTTTGTGCAGGGACAGTTCTAAACACGGGAAACACGTGGCACTTCACAGGCATACTTTAGACACCCCCCAGGTACGATATTTAAAGGAATATTTGACTTTTTTTTTTCACTTTATGCATCATTAAAATGACTGCTCCCGAAAAACGACCGTTTTTAAAACTTATTTTTGCATTGATACATGTCCCCTGGTGCAGAACCCGGGTTCCCAAACCCTTTTTAGGACAATAACATGCATAATAGTCGTTATAATTAGCACTTTAGAATTCGAACGTTTGCATCCATTGTATTTAATAGGGTTCTAATGTTCGTACAAACTTTCGGTCCGTTCGCGGGTTCTGGTGCGAACCGAACCCGGGGGTGTTCGGCTCATCACTAGTCCTGAGGATGGACCACTGGCCAGAGCTTTCTCAATATGCAATTGAGCTACTGGCCTGTCCTGTATCCAGCGTTCTTTCTGAACGCGAATTCAGTGCTGCTGGATGGTTTGTAATGAATCATAAAGTGCACCTGTCCACAGACTCCGTTGATAAGCTCACATTCATAAAAATGATTCAGTCTTGGATCAGCACCTATCAAGCACCTGATACCTGGGGGCCCCCCACGTTTTTTTTTTATTTGGGTGCGGGGTTCTTCTTAATATCCATACCAGACCCAAAGGGCCTGGTAATGGACTGGGGGGAACCCATGCCGTTTTTCTCAATGATTTTCATCTATATTGCCGGGACCCGACAATATATTATAGCCGCTAGCAGTTTTAAATGATTTATTTTCCTTTAGAAATGTCATTTTGCTGTGGTATCGTTCTAAACACGGGAAAATGTTGCCACTTTACAGGCATACTATAGACACCCCCCATGCACGATATTTAAAGGAATATATATATATATATATATATATATATATATATATATATATATATATATATATATATTTATTTTTTTTACTTTAAGGATTATTAAAATCACTGCTCCCGCAAAAACGTTGGTTTTTAAATCTTTTTTTTGCATTGATACATGTTCCCTGGGGCAGGACCCGGGTCCCCAAACACTTTTTATGGCAATAACTTGCATATTAGCCTTTAAAATTAGCACGTTTGATTTTTCATGTTCGTGTCCCATAGACTTTAACGGTGTTCGAACAAACTTTTTGTCTCTTCACATGTTCTGCTGCAAACCAAACCGGGGGGTGTTCGGCTCATACCTATTAGGGTATAACATGTGTAACGTTACCCCTGGAGGAGCCACTTAAGTATATTTGGTTCTGTACTATGCCACCTAACCCCAAGAACAGTCTCAGTCCCTCTGGCACACCTGAAAATAATGTTAGTGCAAACACCTCCAATGAAAGACACACATTATAGTAAAACACAGACATAGTCTTTACTGTGATTTTTTTTTAAATGGTAATAAACAGTAGCAATATAGCGAGAACAGTAGACACATATATCTCAAGTAGGTCCACTGTGTAATGATGACTGAGAATCAAAAGCAATAGAATCCAACAGTAGTGTCTGGCTGCTTTGAGGGGAATCCTCAAGACGAAGAACCCTGAGAGCAGAGGCAAACACAACAGATCACAAAATAACAGACGCTGTAATGGATTGCCACCGCTGCTTAAATTGGGATCTATGAGTCCAGTCAGGGGGAGATCAGAGGAATGACCATTTCTTATTTCAGACCTCTACCTTCTGTCCTCTGACACCACAGGCCCAGAAAACCAAAATCACGGTATCTAATGCAGCATTGAATAATTTAGCTTCCAGGGTAGACTATCCCACTCATACACTACGTATACTGGGCCCTGGGTATGTGTCTGTGCCCTTATTGCACCAGAAACTTCAGTCCCCTGGAGGAAGAAGGCCTGGAATCTTCAGCTAACCACTTTTAGTTGGTGCACTTAGATGTCCTGTTTGGTAGAGTGACAATGCAATATGCTGGCAGTATCTGGGTATTAGGGCAGACACTTTGAATGCTAATCAAGATGTAAGTGTGACCCAGATTCCACGAGTGTAGGAAAAGCTAGACAACATTGTCTGCATTCAGTGTCTCTGTAAAATGGGCAAGTGCCCGCTGACTAATCCTCTAACCAAGGCCCAAATGAAATTTCCTGGAACAGGCAGGCTCTTCAGGTAGCCCGACTGGCTACCTCACAACCGTAACGCTTCACGCCCTCTGTACAGGTGCTCCCTGCGAATGCATCTGGGATTCCCCTCTCAAGCAGGATGTCCCTGACCGGCCGTGGATCTGTGGGAGGAATCGCACATGACTTGGGAAGGCAGTACCTCTTCCCTAAGTCCAGTCTTCTCCCCTGCCTCGTGGCATCTGACCAGATTCCAGGCAGCCTCTGGTGTCCTTTTTCTTCTCTGCCCCCCAGAACATGCTGGGGTGTGTATGTAGTTCTGCCCCCCTTGGACTGCTATGGGGCCACTTGTGTTCGGGACTATATGTCCCACAATTCTTTGCTGCTCCTGTGGCTCCTTCTATAGGCCCTTCCTTCCCTGCCAATAAGGAAGTAGGAGAGGTAACATAACGGGCGGCCGTATCTCTCTGTAAGCGCTGCTCAGCATGCTGTGTAGAGTGAGGTGAGGGAAGGGGAGAAATTCCCCCTCAGGCGCTGACAGGCTCTCTCTCCCTTGTGAGAGCCTGTGTGACTCCCGGTGGTGGCCGGCGGGAAGTGTGGGGCCGTGGGTGGGTCGAGCGGTACCCACTTTACACAGTAGTGTATTGAGGTTTTGTGCTGCCCTAGGCCTGACTAAATTCGTGCACCCCTAATTTAAATATGACCCACCCCTTCCTGTCAAGGCTGCACCCCTTGCTATTTAAGACCCGCCCCAAAAATTTTGAGTGAGGACACTAGTTCTGAGGGCCTCTGAGGGCCTTAATTTACATAGATTTCCTCTCATTTACTGTTTGGCTATGGGGCAGGAAGTGAAGGGAAATCTCTGCAATGGGGCAGGGGTGGTAAAATTTAAACTGACAGGGTCTATAAGCCTCCCTTACTCTATCCAAAATGAAAAAAAAAAGTGTTGCCTATTGTTCTACTTTAAGCACAAATTTCAGATAATTTTATGGAGAGGACTAAGAAGATATAACCATGGTGCAGCAGAAACATTTAGCATACCGGAAGCAGTGCGGCTGCTTTATGGGGGGCGCTAGACTTATTTGCCTAACAGTGTAACGCAAGGCGGCGGGGACTCTTTTTGTGCTGCCCCCCTGCAAAGTGCTGCCCTAGGCCTGGGCCTTGTCGGCCTAGGCCAGGATACAGCGTTGGCTATGTATATACATGTACTGTATATGTAGATGGATAGTAACAAGTAACATGTTACTATACAGTACCTGCCCGAGCCCCCTGATCCCCCCTGCAACAGTAGACAGGAATTATTTTCTCGTGACCCGTTGTCACAATTTAAAAACAGTACAGCTGTGTGGGGTTCTACCCATACAGCCGCATCATTCATTGACCAGAATCAGTGAATGAATGAACTGCAAGTCCTGCTTGCCACCACGGCAGATGGTTTGTAGTTCCCAAATGAACTGCAAGGGCACTGATAAGTCATAGTTCATTGACACTTCCTACAGCTGTCAAACAGAAAGCTTGTACAAAGGTATGGGCAGAAAGCTGTCGGCAGTATCTGTGCTGATCACTGGTGCAATGCTCTGCAGGCTCTTGAGAAAAAAAATGCAAATGTATTTACCTGCAAAAATATGTGCATTTATTACTTTATTTTTAAAGATGAAATTATCCTTTAAGACCACTCTTTCTGATACATGACTGTGACTACATTCACCACTAAGTTTAATTGTCAATAATGAGCGATTAATAGGATTGTGAGTAAACATTGGCGTATCCTTTTTCAAAACCCCATGCTTAAAGACTGTTTCCCTTCCAAAATCAAAATATGTTTAGGAAAGGGAAACGTATACAAATTATAATCACACCCAATAAACTTGCCAATAGGGGTCAGGCTTCGCAACATGCCCACATTTTTTATTATCCAGGGCTCTTACCACAGAGTTCATGGATGATGACGAAACCTATAAGTTTAAACAATTTATTAACTGTAGAGCCAAAGTTGTGGTTATATAGGTTGTGATGCCCCTGTGGCCTGTTCTGTGTGGGCCGTACTATCCCCTGCATGCATTCTAGATTTGGCAAGTATCACAGGCTTATCCAACTAGGAGATACTTCACCCTATATCACAAAAGACCCACAAGGTTTGGTACTATTTGGTGAGATTTAGCCTGCATTATCTACCCTAATCTGAACATTTCTCTGTCATAGAGAAACATATAGGATCTTTACTCTTCATAGCATGTCACTAAGTGGTTTGAATGAAGAGCTCAAGGTCAGCACTATAATTAGATTTTATAAGCTATTACAATAGGTACAAATGTAGTTATTTACTATAGTATTACATTTTGAATGGTACCCAATTAATTATTTTTAGTGCATATTCAATATATATATATATATATATATATACACACACCTTCAAGATTAATCAGGTGATCTTTTTTATCATTCTTTATCGACTGGTGAAGTTTCTTTTTTATTTTTTTTATTTAAACTGATCCAGTCATCCTAGATGAACCATCTTTGATATTTGTTCTTAAAGTATGGTATTACGAAGTTAACAGCATCTGCTAGACCAGTTCTTGTATAGTATTGCTCATCCTGTCAGCCTGTTTCGGCTTGACAAAGGGGGACCTGGCCCCGAAACACATTGTCATAGCAACACTCTAGGTGCATGTGCTTCGGCCAGTTCCTTGATGTTGTCAATCTCTCTTTTGGCTCATCCTCATTCAGCTTCAGATGTTGCAGCCCTTCACTCAACGGGCTAAACACCCAATAGCCATGCTCCCCAGTGCATCTTTAGCCAGCAGCTTGACACCACAGAATGCTTCATGCCTATTGCTTAGCAACTGCAACATGGTGTAAGTGACATCAGACACCACACAGAAAAAATGGTAGTGTGTGTTACTCAGGAAACCAGGCCCAGTGGCAGTGAGGTGGGAGGGGGGGGGATTGGAAAACCAGCCTGCCATTCTGCCCTGTAAGAAAGAAGAAAGAAAGCATTAAGGGCAGCAGAAGAAGCATCCTAGTGCAAAGTCCCACTATAAGTCCCCCAAGTAAGACCAGATGTTTTAGCCAGACAAAGTAAATAGGCCCCAGCACAAAAAGGGCACACAGAATGAGGATTTACAGCTAACTGCAGAATTTTCCATAAGGTGAGTCAAGTCAAGTGGGCAAATAATGGAGAAAATCTTCATTTAGAAAGGCCCTTAGTGATACAGAGAAAGTAAAGCAAAAGGGCAACGGGGGTAGGGGTTTCTTTTTTAATGCTTTGAAAGTGTTGTCCTTATTAGGGTCAGGAGCAGAGCTAAACCATTGGTATGCTGACCAGAAAAACGGTTTACGTGAAGGTTCACTTTTAGCTTTGTTTAATTACTGTAGAGTTGCTGACACATACTAAATGTAAAAAAACAAATAAACAGACAGTAATCTGATATCTACAATTGTCTGGGGACCATTTTCTCTTGCACAGAGGGTCCTCACTTTCCCCAGCTGCTTTGTAAAAAAATAGAACTCCTTTAGAGTTTGACAGAATGTATCTCTGCTAATGAAATCTGTAAATTATAGCTCAAAGGCCAGGTAAAGCAGTTGTATAGTGAAGGGACACTTTTATGTTAATTAATGTTCATAAATTAGTTCTGCCGCAGAGTAGAAAAGTGTGGAAGTTGAGATTCTTTTATAAATCCATTTAGTGATTTATTTTTTAAAGTATAAAGAAGGGATGTTGACACAAAGGAATGTTTTGTTTCTGACTGTGATCATTTTAAAATAAACTTGCAAATACAGAGGCAAACTATTATAGGAAACTATTGGCAGACAGGATCCATTCCCCAAGGCAACATAGCGACCAAATCTTTCTATTCTTATGTGTAAGTATGTGTAGCCCTCTTTTGAGTGGGTTATGAGAAATGGCCTTCCCTAAACTGGATATTGCCCAAACCTGTAGGTAAACAAGAGAACAAGAACCTTCACTAAGTGGAAGAGTGGATTTGATAATAAAGTTGGTAGCGCCTCCACCCAGGACAGGGCCTCTGTGAACAGAGGGAATTCCCTTCCTAGGAAATTAACCAGTAATCTAATCAAAGTAATTGGAAGCAGAGGAACTACTGCAACCAGCATATAACATTAACCATATAGGTGCTCACCAGTATGAAAATAATACAAGCTTTTTATAAGAAAATATTAAATTATAGTACCTCCTGTACAGTATATCCAATGTACAAACAGGTATTAGCAGAAAGGGCCCAACGGGTTCTGTTGGAAGTGTACACATATACCTGGGTATATATAGTTATTAATCAAGAAACCTCTGAATGAATGTTGCAGCAAAGTTCACTTTCAGGGGCCCCTGGAGATGATCATGTTTCAACATCTGCCAGAGACCAGAAGACAATATCAACAGTGATGAGGAGAGCCCCCAACTGTTGTCCAACCAGCCTGAAACACAGCTTCTCAATGGCAGAAACTATTGTGTGGCACTGGAACTCAGAGTCACTTATCTACTCTGCTTCTTAGTACCTACTAGTTTCTAATATTTTATGAAACTGGACCTCTAACTACCAGAAGTGTCGGTAAGATGGATAATCTGGCTCTAGCCTATGCTGGTTATTGAACCCTATTCTAAAACCAGCTATATAATCCTAGACCCGAAGGGACAGGGTTAACTAAAACAACAGGTTCCCCTGCTAATACACTGGAAGGTGGCCACCACACACATACAGCAGCACAGACCTAGCTATCTTGCACTGCACGTGTGAGATAATAACAATAGGCAGAGATACTGTACGTCTGTCACAAGGTTTCAGATACACACTCAAGAAGCCATATGGCAGCTGCAGTTAAACCTTTTAGAACATAGGAATACTTTCCAAATAATCTCTGCTTCAGGCCTGTGTGAAATACAACAGCACCTCCTGTGTGTATAAGGTCATGTGTCTCAGTTCTCTGTGTCTACTTCCTGGAAACTTCCTTTATATAGCATCCCAGTCCTCCATTGGTGGTTACGGACCCAACTAGCAGGGATAGGAAGTACCTATTTATAACCAACTGACTCTGTGGTAACAAAAAAAAGCTACTTACAAATTCAGACAGTAGAGGGCAGCAGAACCCGGCATACTGTATGGAAGGCATTGGATCTCCCATACAGCATGGCAAGCAGAAGCATTTCCAAAAGGGGAGCTCAGAAATAGCAGCCTACATATTTTACCAGTACAAGTTTCTTTTAAAAGAATACCTAAATTGTAAACCCACAAAGACAAGAAGTGTACACCATCTGCTCTAAGATGCAGATTAACATCTAATATAACCACTGACATAACAACTTAAGAATTTCATTTTCCATAAACCTATTTCTAGGAATAATATTGTATAAGATGTGTTACAATAACATCACAGTAAACCTGGAATTATCCTTCACAAATAAATAATGGATCTTCAAATAAATTCAGAACAACAAAGACAATGTTCTTTTTTTATTTTAATTTTTTTTAAACAGCAAGTGATTTCTTCACCGGGCAAACTTTTGTGCAGTGATAGCTCCAAAGAAAACACATAATTCTCAAAGTACTAGTAAAAACAAATGTTTTTCTGTACGTTCTTGGGGAGTTGGAATAATTGCTAAATATAAGCCATATAACTCCTAGAATTTTGATTTGTTCACATTTTTACAATAATATATCTTTATTTAAAATTATAACCTAGCGACACAGAAAAAAGAATGATAGTAGATAAATGTACAAACAGTAATTCACCAGCTGTAGTGCCAACGTAAGCTCAATGGCAATACTACAAGAACATATGTAAAAATACACCACGCTAAGTGTCACCACCTAGGGGATATTTCCCCAACAAACACAAGTGACCACATAAGAGATATGTGGTCAATGTCCAGGATGAGTGTAAATCCATGTGGGGCAGTTGGTCTGAGCACAAGTCAAGTGGAGTTATATGAGCACGAGCACTTTGGGACTTTTCATTTATTCATTTTAAGCTGTTACAAAGTCTGGTGTTGATAATTTACTATTTGATGTTTAAGCACTTACAGTAGCACAGTGTATTTTTACAAATATATCTTTATTCCTTTTCAACAAATTTAGGCCCGTTAAGGGTTGTGGTGGTTGTGACACTTTCCCCATGCCCTGTTCTGCAGTGCGCCTTTATATGGGGGTAGATATTTTGGTAGAGGAGGCTCTGCTTCCTCATGTCACAGTCTGCAGAAAAAAAGAGAACAGTGAGCAGCACAACAGTGAAATCACCAAATCTCATTCCAAATCTTCCAAGACCAGCAGTCAATGGCAACAGTGCTTTTTATCTTAGAATGCAGTTATACAGCTATAAGGTTTTCGGCAAAAAAGTTCCTAGGCACACTCACATACCAGGATATGCACTGCTATGTTTTAGGAGGAATTCTGGAAAAAAGGTACATTTTTGGGATACATCTTAGGCACAATTAACATTTCTAGATCTTCACGATAACATAGCAATTACAACTTTTTTAGTTTAGTTCCACTGTAAAGAAAATAAAGGTACTGACATAGTTTAAGCCTAATCCTCTAGGCCCCTGGTGCCCAACATGTGCTCATTGTGTGACCCATTGTGTTCCAAGCCTCAAAGCAGGCTTAGAGCCCCGCAGACTCAACACTAAGTGGCAGCAGTTCCCTCAGGCTTAGTGACAGCCACGGCCCAGCACTAAGTCCAGGAGCTAAGACAATCCACTCCTGCTAAAGAACACTCCATAGTTACACTCAGTAGAAAAGTACTGTACAGAATGCTTCAGCATTGTTTTTACAGAGGAAATGATGTAAAGACACCTGTGACATTATGGAACTTCCTGTAAGTCTGGAGGCGATAACAGAGATGATGCAGCTCTGTTCTGCTTCTCCCTGCAGCACAGATCACAAATAGAAGTGATCTCACAGGGGTATGGCTTGGTGAGTAGCACAGCACACTGCAGGAGCTTTGAGGCAAGGTAGCTGTTTACACTGGCTTTTCTGTCTTTGAAGCAACAAATATGGGCAGAATCACTAAGGGCCCATCACTGCACAGAAACCCATGCATATCTAACTCCTCTGCTTCAAGAAACATCTCAGTCAACTTCAAAACACACCACTCCACCCAGACCACTCTGTCTCTGAGCAAGATGGCGCTATTCATCATGAGGACTTCAGTGAAGAAATCGCAGCCTGCCTCAGATGATGTTGTAAGACATACTGATAACACAAATAACCCACTGACCCTTGCCAATCTGAACCTTATTGCTGCAGACGTTAAAAATGCCTTCTTGACAGCCATTACGGATTTAAAAGCAACATGTTAACCCTTTCAGAGCAACTTACTTAAGCACACGCAGTCAGAATTTCAGGAGATATTTGCTGGTTAAAAAAAAAATGGCCGACATTCAGCCCGTGTGTATGTCCGTGAAAAACCAGCAGCCAACTATCTTCCGATCAGCACTTTCAGCCAAAAGCAGAGATCACTGATCTGAGTTTTCTGGCGGGGTGTCATTCCCACTGTCAGAAAATAACAGCTCAGTGGGGGAGATCGCTGTACTTACTTTGTATAGTGAGTACAGCGGCTCCAATCGGAGCTGACAGTTTTTTTTTTCATTCAACCCCATGGGATGAACAGAAAAAAAACTATGAGTGTGTACCAGGCTTAACATTGTACAAGCGGAAAAGAGGAAAGTCAAAGCTATATTCAGATTAAAGAAAGCTGCTGGCACACATTGCCAGCATCTGATCATGGCTAACAGAGAGATAGAAGATCTAGATTACAGAAGTAGGAGGAATAACATAAAAGTGTATGAAGTCCCTGGAACAGTTACCACTGGCCACATAAGACAAGCTTTACAAACAATCTTTAATAGCCTGCTTGAGAGACCTGCAGAATCCCCTATTGAATTTGATAGAGTGCATAGGGTGCTATAACAGAGAACCGCTGATGACTCTCCTCCCAGGGACATCATATGCTGCCTGAAAACATGCCACTGAAGGAAAACATCCTGCTTAAAGCAAGGGAAAATTAACAAATCACTCTTAATGATGAGACCATAACTGTGTTCCAGGATCTCTGTCCAATTTCTCTTAAAAACAGGAGAGCTATCCCCTACTATCTGTGGTGAGAGATAAGGGGATTGCAGTTCACTTTCAGACTAAGTGCATCCCGTAATGGCAAGCAGCATCTGCTTAGAACTCCTGATGAGTTACCAATCTACAGCTACTCCAAATAGAGCTCCATGACTGGTACCAGGAATCCTGCTTCTGGGCTCTGCCGCATCTGCCCAATCTGCACCTAGCAGCTCTCCTGCTAAA